>CM060975.1:238602759-239940259 GCA_030765065.1 Deroplatys truncata | reverse complement strand
GCCTGAATCATCCTACGCAAGAATAAGATACGAATATTGGTGATTTTTCAAGTAGCAGTAAACCGCGTCAAATAATTCCAAAACTGAATCGCCGCAGTCATCTGGGGAAAAATAATTGTTTTCACCCCAATACCGTATGTAGAACTGAAATATATGCTGAGTGAAGACAGAAATATCGACGCAGGAACATTAAAAAGTCTGACGAGTTTACCCTTCAGGCAAGAAAACCTCCCCGAAGGTTTAAGGAATGGAAAGGCCAGAATTACTCTCGCGCAAACATGACTGCACGAGAATGAAGAAAAGCAAATTTTAAATTTGTGTTCATCTGGCGTAATTAAGAGCATTCTAGTTGCACGTTAAGCATTGTTAAACATGAAGGAGACAACACATGGACGCAGTGTTCCAGAGCCATTATGGAATGCTGTTGGAAAACTGCACCAATACAGAAATTCATATCGAAAGAAATATACTGCCTTACAGTTTTGGAGATACACGACAACCGTCGGCAACACACCCCACAAATCGTGCAGAAGATTTTGGGATTATCGCTATCTGACCAACAGAAAATCTGTTGTGCAAGCGATCCAAACTAATCTCAGCTCTTATGTTGTAAGTGCCAAATGCCTGGCAGCCTCAGTGGATTCGATAAGATCTGCAGCGGTATTGAAGCCGTAGGTCCCATACACAATGAAAATTAAGCGTGAGCAGAAGATAGACTTAAAAACTAAATATGTATTGTGATGGAATCGTTCACAATGCATAAGCATAAAAACAAATACTTAAACGCAAACTTAGGAGCTTGCAAGGTTCAAGCTTTCAAGTTTGTCTACGTCAAACATAAGAAACTAGCTAGAGAGCGAATGTCACGTGATTATTCTACCATCTTGGGTCAGATTTTCCGTCGCCATGTGTTGATTCGCTGCCTTTCGTAATGAGATCATATCACAGGAATCACTGGGATATCTATAAAAATAGCAACAAAACAAATTGTGATGGTTTTTGTCGCGAGTATTGACTGCGATCGCTTCGCTGATCTCGCCATATTAGCTCAGCTGTTTCACTCTCTCTTGCGACTGGCTGCTGTTTGTGTTTCCATTTGTCATAAATGGCAACACATCGCGTTAAGTTTAACGTTATGTTAATGTTTAATTTTCAATGTGAATGGCCCCTAACGGTTATTCTACCAAATATTAAAACGCACTGCATTCACAGAGGTTCTAAGTATGGTGTAATTGCTAATTTCGCTTCATCAACAGCGAAGTGCGAGTTTAAATTTACCCCCATTCAGCAGTCAGATCTACTCCGTAAAATGGTTGACAGTTGAGTTCTGAACGTGGCTTTCGTGTATCGAATGTATGAAATAAAATGGTGAAGACCTAGATGTGCCGAAACTCTCTCGTATAAGCATGACAACCTATACATTCACTGAAGAACCTAATCTCTTATACGAATGAACATAACCAAATATGTCGCCTGCATTTCGATATCGTGCATTGTTTTTCCACTGCGAGAAGTAACAGTGGCGAGGAAAACAATAGAACTAATTCATGCTGGGTCTTGGGTTGAACATTTATGAGTCATTTTGCACATTATTGCAACATTTAGAGATGAAAGCAATAAACTATTTAGAGACTGTGTTGGTGTATTATTGGAAATATTTAAGGCGGGAAGCATAAGCACATGGAAACAAAAAATGCGCTTCTACGGGGTTAATTATTTTTTCGGTCATATTTTGTCTTTTGTTATTGCTCTTCTCCTCCTCCCATTTTCTTGCCCTACCAAACACAACAAGCGCATCAGGGCCATCTTGCCCAGAGAGCACAGATCAACTTTGCTTTTAAGCTTAGTGCTCTAGTAGGCGGTACTTCCGTATGATAGTACCGTTTGCACTATGTACGGGTTTATTGTAGTGAGTCTGCACCGTGTAACCTAATCTAAAAGCGTCTATTAATACAATAATAAGCTGAAGGAGATAAACCAGAAGAAGGTAAAATCTACGACTATCTACTACTTCGTTTCCTTTAATTACTGCAAATTTCCGTCCTCTCCCTCAAGATGATTTAGTTACTTCCTATACTTATGCAATTTAACTCATGAATTTTTTTCTCGATTACACATGCATTGTTAAAGAATTGTAGATTATATTAGAAATAAAATGTACTTTTTATTTAAGAACTAGCAAACGGATATTTTTCCTCGCTCGAATGAAGTATTACATTTTTGTTCATTGCTGTACTTAAAGCATGACTACAATGAACTGGGTAAAATTGACACCCTTCGTTAGTCGCAATTACACATACGAGACTCAGTTTTTATTGACCAATTCCTAAAAATTCTGCGATATTTTTCATTTTGATTAACATGTTAAGAAGCCCGTGGATGAAATATTGGCCATTTTTTTCAAGAAAAATTACAGTTTCATTTTTAAAAAAAAAATTATACCTAATACCAAATCTTTATGTTGGCTAAATTTTAGAGCCTTACCTTGGAAGTATTTTTAATCATGTCACACTGAAATGCCTAAACACGTTAGAGGCATTCTAGAGGCAGTAGATAGTCCATTCTATCAAAACTCGATATCGTTATTTCATCGGAAATAATTGTGTTAAGCCGCCGCCCCCCAATGTGTCGTTCTCCGTGGTGTAGTGGTTACCATGTTAGCCTCTAGTTCCCGAGGTCGCGGGTTCAAACCCGGCGGAGGGCGATGGATATTTTCGGGCGTAAAAATCCTTAGCATGGCTTCCTTCGGAAGCGAAATAAAGCCGGTGGTCCCGTGTCATAGACTTACGGCACGTAAATAAACAAAAAAAGAACCTCAAGCCTGATAAAGAGGTCCCTGAGCAAAATTTCCTGTCTTTCACGCCCAATATAGAATTGGACGCTAAGGACCACAGCAGTTAAAGAGCGTCCATAAATAAAACTCAATTAATTCGCGCCCCCTAATGTAAAAATCTCGCGGAGGTGTGTGTATAGCTCAATAACAAAAGGTTCAATAAATACCTATTCTGCTTTTTAATTACGTCATTTTATGCGGATATAAAGAGAATAATTTCAGAAATCTTTCCTGTCTCATGAAGTATTCGGAAACTGGTTTTACGAAAGCATATTTTAAGTATATGTGTTAAAAATATGAGACTGAAGTGACAGCACGGCAAAATGTTATTCCTGAATCTTATGTTAAAAGTCTGTAAGTTGTTTGTTCTTTGTAATAAAATATGCTTAACTGGAAGACAAAAAGAAACAAAAATGTAATTCAGGAAAACTGTCCTCATTGAAATAAAGTACAGTAATATCTGCAATTGTAAATTTAAATTCTGCTCTATTTAAGCGCTGCGTTTTGAAAGATTTAAATGTTTTGCATCTATCGACTTAGTTTATAAACCGTTTATCGCAGCTTCGGTCTCCTGTATAAAACAAGCTACCTAACTGAAACCAATTCTGTGATTCTTGAATTAAACTGACAGAATAGTATGCTTCTGAATAAAGAATACAGATCTGGGCAGTCATGTGATCAATATAATAAAGGAGAGAGCAAAATAGCAGTTAAGCTTCCCTAACTCGAAGGGGTTTAGTATGAATTTACATTTAAAGTTTTATTTGATATTACTGAAGATTTTAAGGCAATAAACAGCTGGAATACTGATTTAAGCTAACACTGTATATTATGAAGATCCAAAAGGACTTCATCCCACATCCGGCATCACCCTAGCAGCTGAAGGGCAACCCGACGTGTCTAAATGAATGTGGGTGGAATGAATAGGTCAACAGACTAAATCGATATTGCGGAAGTCTCTTGTATCGAGCTGGCCAGGAAAGAGCAAATTGCGTGTCATTAGGTGCTTTATCCACCTCTATTATGTGGTCGCCGACCCTATTATGGTTCCGCTGCAACATTCTGCGTGAAACTAGACGTGTAATTTCGACTTACATTCCATTTTACGCGAAACATCGTCACAACAATGATTCTTTTAACAAACGGCAGAAAGTCATAACACTTTTGTTAAATGAATGAACTAATGACTGGTTGCATTGCTACACTGCAGATTATTCTTCCAATTAGACTAACATTTGCATATAAATACATGCCTTTTATTGAAGGGTTGCATTTAAGACATGTTTATACATGTTTACACTTCGAAATAACATTGATAAAATTAGTCATTTTACTTTGCATATTTTGAGAATGTTGTGAAAAAATGGATACATTCGTTTAGTTTTAAACATAAATGCACGCATATCTTGGCACTTTTTACACTTCTCACAGCAAATGCCTTTAATTGAAAAGAAAGTTTTCGAAAATATCAAAGAATCCATAGTTGTGTCATTTGAGTTATACAGGATATTAAAGAAAAAGTATTCTATATTTTGAGAGGTGGCTTTAAAGTGCAATAACCAGTTTTGGACGCAGATTTGCCGGAATTCTTCCGGTTTGATGTTTCCAGCTTGCGACTAGAGAGAGCTCTAGCGGTTCTTTCATGTCACGGCCGCATCCAATAATTTCTACAGTGAAGTCTAATATAATGCGCAATATGGTTCTAATATGCAGTTCCCGAGAACAGGTATAGCTTCAGTTAATTGTGAACGTTCACACTGTAATACACGTATTTTAACTTTGTCGTTCTGTTCTGGTTTCCGTTCCCGTTATTGTGAGCCAGCCTTAATGGTGTTAAAATCAAAAGTTTTAAGTATACTTACATTTCCTTACAGTAGAAGTATAGGACAACCAGAAAGTGTTTGTAATTATTACGCTTACTTAATGGCGCTTGCAAATGCCAGCACATGAGCGTCGCTGGTGAGCCGAAGTTTTGTCGTGCAGTTATTTTACATGCCAATAAACCGAAAGACTGTCCTATTAAAATGTCATCGTTCTGAGCCGGGAACGAACCCGCAATCTCGAACACTGAAAGCCAACGCTCAACCACCTGCGCCACCCACGGTGATATCTATAGGTATATTGCAGTTGTCTTTAAGGCAAACATAGAACGGAATATAGAGTGTGTATAACAATTTACCACTTTCAGTGTATGCTTTATATTGGATAAATCTACGGTTCCGGATAATTAGCGTATACCGTATGCGAAACTCCGGTAGCTGCGACTGCAACATACCTACAACTAAAAAGTGGTATTACGAGAGCCTAAGTTTATTGGAATTACTGAATTTCAGTTTATCTATCTCCTAGTCCTTTACTCCCACAGTCTATACCAATTTAGTGTTATGCTTTAAAACTGTGCTAGCTTTCGTATATGATTAGGTAATTACTTTTTAAGTTCAGTGCACACGATTATCCAAGAGTAATTCTAACATTTTGGTGTGTATATTAAAGTTTTCTGTCAGAATTACAAGCATATTTTGGGAATTTAAAGTGCATACATAACCATCGGTCTACTCATTCTATCATGTGGGATACTACAGAGAAAGGTCTCTCTTCTGACGTTTCGAAAAATATTTGGCTTGTTGTCGAACTTGAAACCCACCGTGCTTTTCCTTCTAAATTTGGCTTCTCCCCAAAACGATTAGGCACCATTCACAATGAAAACTAAGCGAAAGCATAACGTAAACTTAAATACTAGATGATATGTATGGTAATGGAACCATTCACAATGAATCAACTAAGCATGAAAATAAACATTGAACTAGTCAACTTAGAAGCTTGCAAGGTCCGAGCTTTCACGTCTGTGTCAAACATAAGAAACTAGCCAATCAAAGAGGATTCTCATCATGTGATCATTCTGTCATCTCCCATCAGATTTTCCGTTGCCATGTGTTGCTCCACTAACAACCTTTCTGTGTAAATTGACGGACCAGCAATCACTGGGGTGTCTATAAAACTCACAGCAAAACAAACTACTGCACTACGCCTTGCTTTAGGGTCATTCATTACGAGTCCAATTACAAGTCTATAAATTGGAAACATGTGAGTCTCTTTTGAATGTTCGAGAAAAATGTTATAATTTTTTTTGTGTCCCTCACATAAAATGCATGGCTACGTGAGACAGTAACTATGGTCTTATATATGTGTATTAATAATAATGTAAAATAACAGTAATAAGCAAAATATTCTTAATGTAAATAGATGTTAAGTATAAGTTTTATATATATGCAGGAGTGTAGTTGGAGCTGAGGGACAAACAAACAGACAAACAACATTTTTGTTAGAATTAGGGTGTAGGCAAACCGACTTGTAAGGAGTTGACACAATAGCAGAACCTTGAGTCATTGTGTAGGAGAAAGCGACAAGCTAGCTCAACGTATATTTTTGAAGAGAGGTCACATGTCTGGAAACAACGAATGATAGCCTGTTAAGTTTTCGAGAATGTTCCAAGCTGAAGGAACGCAGTCAATAAGATTTTAAGAAAAAATATGTTTAAATTTTTAAGTTCAGGAAGTTAGTGATAGCGTTTCCAAGCCTAAATCAGTTAGGTATAGAGTGCGATGATGTACAGACCACAGTGTAAGCTCTCAGAAGCCGGAGTTACTATTTACCTCACATAATGTAGGGAGAACGTTAAAAATATATAAATTTAAAAGTGCGAGTTATTACAAGGAAAACGAGGTATAATTTAGGCACGTGTGATAGATACATAGTTCCATTATTAATCGAGCACCTATAAAAATAATACTTTGATTGCTAGGTTACCTTGCTAAGGAAACTTCTACAGCTCCAACACACTCGGTTATTACTAAGTAACTGTGTACCTTCTTACTATAGCAGAAAATGTGTGTATCATTAAAGTATTGTGTTCCTCTACTGATTTAATAATGTGTTACTACATACTTTCCTTCCCGTACCAGACCCTGAAAAGTTACACATGTTCTGCCATAAAAGATACAACAGCAGCCTTGGCAAGAAGTAAAATAACACCATTGACAATTTAATAGTAACAACCTAAACACTAAGATAATCATCAGAGATAATATATTAATTCAGATATTAATATATCAACATGCGAACCTACTGTGTGTTAAGCAACCAGCCACGAGGAGTATATACCCCATACGTTTTCCCACAACGTAACTCTAACAGAGCACCCTCAAAAGAACAAGAAAGTCCATTCAACATCAGAATTCCGCATTACTCCCAAGATATTAATCTAAACATGCCTTTGATCTATCCACGCCAGACACCTCATTGGCGTATTAAACATGTACCAATTCATATCCAACTTTCCTCCCATGCAAAACTCCACCCAGTCTTCTTCTTAAACAAATGTTCATTCGTTTACTAGATAAGCATTACAACTCCGTAAAAATATTTACCGACGATTCAGCAACTAATGAAGGACGTGGCTATGCAATGGTATAATGCTCTATGCCTTACCAAACTTCTTTGGCACGTTTTCTTGTGAAGTCTTCGCCATAAAATAAGCTCTTTTACACATCAATAAGTCTCCCCAAAAAGCCCGTTTCACCATCTCCACTGACTCAAGTGCGCCACTAGCCACACAGAAATCGGAAATTGGATTTTATTTATGGACGCTCTTTAACTCCTAGGTTCTTAGTGTCCCATTCTATATTGGATGGCAAAGACCGGGAATGTTGCTCAGAGACCTCTTTATCAGGCTTGAGGTTCTTTTACGTGCCATAAATCTACGACACGAGAACATCGGCTTTACTTTCCTTCCGAAGGATGCCATGCTAAGGATTTTTACGCCCGAAGAAAATTAATCGCCCTCCGCCGGCTTTGAACTTGCGACGTCGGGAACTAGAGGCTAGCATGATACCACCAGACCATAGAAGACCACCCAGAAATTTTGAGCCCTCCCATGCAATGATACAAGACATTTGTTCCTGGTGCTCTAAAATTAACAACACAGGTAAAAAAAGGTATCCTTGATATGGATTCTCTCCCTTATTGATAGGTGGTAATGAAATAGCCGATCGAAGCGCTAAAGAAGCATCTACCCTCTCGCCCCAAGACGTCACCACCTTCATTCAATGAGCGTTATGCAGAAACAGAAGATAGAATGTTTATCACGTGATAGCGAAATTCATGAAGCTCTTTCAAGCTCTTTCTAACCTCTTCGGACACTCAAACGACGAATTCAAGTAATTATCTCCCTTCTAAAATTGGTCACTTCAAAACCTACGCACTCTTTTCTTCTAGCCAAAGACCAGCCTCCGATCTGTGTCACTTCCAACACACCATCCAGCACATCATTGTAGACTGGCCACAAATGTAGACAAGTCAGTATCTTGCATTTCTCCAGTGCCGTGAGCAAACCAGAAAAGATAATAACAACTTCACAGTTTCTTAAGGATATTAATCTGTATGATAAAGTGTGAAAACGTAAACTTCTGTTTTAATGCTGAAATAGCGTATCTGTTATAAAATTATGAAAGGTCGTGATAAGACCCAAGCCGTTTAAACGACCAATTGATATTACGAAAAAAAAATGTTATTGTAGCTGATGCCTTTTTTGTGAGTAATGTCCTCCAACCGGTAAGCTAGCTCTTGCTCGTTTGATACATGCACATACCCTTTTGTCGGTGATCACTTCGCAGGTCGCTATATTAGCTCAGCTGTTTATCGCTCTCTTATGTTTGCACTTGTCAATGTGAATCACAACACATCGCGTAAAGTTTATGTCTTTTACGTTATTTTAATGCTTAATTTTCATTGTGAATGGCCCCTTACTCTTGTACCAAGTTGGGCTGTATTAATGTCGCATTAAGGTTCTTTTACTGAAATGCAGGCCGGATAGTACATTAAAACGCATACAAGAGACATGATATTGCGAAGATGTGTCATTGCCTTCCGAAGTGTGGGAATGAAAATTATAATTATTACAAGCGCATGAAAACGTGCTAACGGAGTTATCTATACTTAATAATATTACAAAGAGAAAAATTAAATGAGTTTTATTTACGGACGCTCTTTAAATGCTGTATTATAAAGAGAGAAAATTTGTGTGTATACGTAGGGAATCTCAAAAACTATCAATAATTTTTTCACCATTGAAAAGCCCAATTCATTTTGACGGACATAGAAAATAAAACACCTAATTTCATTTCATAAATTACCAAAAGACTAAAAAGGATTTACAAAGCCTTGTACTTGAATACGTACACATTGGAGTTATAAAAGAACATACTTGCGAAGAGGAACTTGACTTTTAGTTGAGAAGGCCATGGAGTGGAAAATAATTGTTGTTACTCTGCAGAATATGCATGTAAAATAAGACAAATGCCGCGGGTATTTCATTCCATGCAATATATATGCAGATGGCTACAATTTAGCGATTAAGACACAGGAAAACAAAAAGAGAAATAATTTGTTTATAAATGCATTGATACGCATAGGATACGAGTGCCAAAATATTTTAATAACCCTCGTGTAAGAAAGTTCCGCTTTATGCCCTTTGCATTTATGGTGTAATCAGCTTCGTTCGCAGGGCATCTAAATGAACTGTACAACGAGAAAAAATTGCTTGCATTACAAATCAGTGTATCAATGTTATTAAATTAACAAGTGAGAAGATTGTTTTCTCGCTGGTTACAGACTATATGTGTTTTCCAAGTTATTAAATAAAGAGATCGTACAAACGTTTAAAATTTCACCTAATGTAACTATCTAATAAGTTACTCGACCATTCCTATCGATGAGTGTTTCACCCAAAAGGTACTTATACGTTATGCAGCATTTCCAGAATCTGGAAGATTGTCGGGGAGAAGTTAAGAAAGTCAGAATTTCAGTCGATGTTTCACATCCTTTGCGTGAATATCAGGGGATTTTTCATCCGTTATTAGGAATGGGGTTGTACGAAATTGCAATTATAACGGGTAAAGGGGAAGACTCCCTATAACAATCTTTAGATCATTGCACAATTATTTCATAAAGAACGGGGGGCGTAATGAAATTAATTCGTCATTCGGGTTTAAAAAGCTGACCGTGCACATCGGGCAGCCATCTAGCATTATATAATTATAGCACATCAAATTCAAAGCAGCCAACTGGGAATCAGCATCTCCATAGCAAATATACGAGAGCCCTCCAAGATGTACCCGACATAACAAAAATAAAAAAAAAAAAAAACATTTTGGGAAAAAACATCTTTATTTCTCTACCTAGTCTCCTTTCAGCTCTATACACTTTTCCCAGAGGTGTTCAATAGCTTCGATGCCCTGTTTATAGTGAGAACCCTCGAGTTCTGCAAACTAGCCATCAACTGCAAACTCCAACTTTTCATTGTTGGCAAATCTTTTACCACCAAGCCATTCCTTCAACTTTAGAAATCAAATAATCAGAGGGGGCTAAGTCTGGCGAATAAGATGCACGAGGAAGCAATTCGAACTTTAACTAATTGATTTTGCTCCGGCGATAATGGATGTGTGAACTGGTGCATTGTCTAGATGAAACAGAAGTTTCTTTTTCGCTAAATGCGGCCGTTTTTGCTTGATTTCATCATTAAAACGCTGCAATAAGTTTGCATAATACTCGTCATTGATTGTTTTTTTTTCCTTTTTGAAGATAGCCAATGAAAATTATCCCACGCGCACCCAAAAAACTGAGCCATGACCTTGCCTGCAGATGGAACTGTCTTCGCCTTCTTTGGAGTAGATTCTCCCCTTTCAATTCTTGTTTTGACTGCTCCTTCGTCTCAGGTGTGAAGTGATGGACCCTTGTTTCATCCATGGTTATGAATCGACGCAAAAACTTGGCTTTATTGCAGTCAAACATCGCCAAACACTCGAACGAAACATCTTCATGACGCTGCCTTTGTTCCATTATGAGTAAACGCGGCACCCATCTTGCGCACAGCTTTCTCATGTCTAAATTTTCAGTTGGTATGCGACGTACATCACTTTTTGAAATGCCTACGATGTCTGCTAGCTCGCGCACTTTCAATCGACGGTTATCCAATACCATTTTGTGGGTTTTCTTCACGATTTCTGGTGTAGTCACCTTATTTAGTCTACCACTGCGATGTTCGTCTTGGCAGCTCGTACGGCCTCGCTTAAACTCTGCCACCCAATATTTCACTGTTGTAAACGAAAGGGCAGACTCCCCCAGAGCAGAACCTAGCTCCGCCTTAATATTAGTTGGATATGGGTAGTAGTAGTAATAGCGGTTTGAGTGGCGCAAAACTGCGGCGGTCATCAGCGCCACCCTCTGGGTATAAATTTATTCAATTCAGTACATCAAAACAATAAAAATAAGTACAAGTTAAGCAACTAAGATTACAGAAGCATAAAGAATAGACAAAACAAAGCTACAAAAGTTAAGACACAAAACAGCTCATAAATTAAAGGTACCTGAACTAATTCTCAGCAAATACAAGCACTTGAGTTTGTACTGACACAGTTGGAAAGGCAGTAACACACCAGAAACGACACGATTACATTTTATGTAGGAAACCACTGAATTTAATGTAGCAACGATTTCGATACATGCTTGTTTTTGCGTTCGTGAACCTTAGAGGTCGATTTCTTCTTTCTGGAGTTTGGCGACAAAGATGGTTTAGAGGGCTTCTGCTTGAAAGATTTATCCGTATCGCTGGCAGCAGTGGTGGACTTCACAGCAGCTTTGGACTTCTTCTGAGAGGTAATTTAACACTGGTCACCGCAGGTAAAATGTTTGCTACAGAAATGTCGGCGGTGGTCTGGGACAGATCCACAGAAGCAGCCGCGCAAGATTCCTCGAAAAAAGGAGACGGCACAACAGGTGTGGAAGAAATGTCCCTATCTATACCACTAGTAGATGGAGAACGGATGCCCTCAATGCTGCCAGACAGCGGGGAGCGAAGGCATAGCAGAAAGCAATGATGGATGCGAAACATCCAACGTGTCTAAATTTCCAGAATTGATGGACGTCGATGACGGAGTACCTGAGGTTGAGCACCGTAAAACTGTGGCAGAAGGAGCACCCCTAACACACTGCGGGGTTTCCCGCCGTAGTAAATGCGGTGAACAGGTAATTCTCTTGAGGAAGCCAGGAGCAGCGTCCTTCTGGTCGATATCCATTGATGGGTCTGCAGGATTATCCAAGGTAAGGAACTAAAGCGATTACCCACTTGAAGTGACGGTCGAATTGTAGAAGGTTCCTGACGCTGATGAACTGGAGGAGAAGTAAAACGTTGACGGGGAGGCTTGGAAGATTTCAAAGGAGTGGAAAGGGGGAAGGGCTGAAAAGGAAGGAGGGTAGGGATAGAAGAACTGCCATTATGGCTAGCTCGCGGAGTACAGGTACAAATGCAAGTACAGTTCAACTTCGAAGACACAGGAGTAGTAGTAGCTGCAGACTAAGAATGGCAGAAGGATCCGCGAGCTAACTTCGTGGGAAAGAACAAGCGAAGTTTCTCCTTCGCCTCTCGATAGCCAAGTTTTTCCTTAACTCTCAGTTCTTGAATGGCGTATTCTTCTTTATACACAGGGCAGCTGCGAGAGTATGCAGGGTGGGCACCCTCACAATTCTCACATTTGGAAATGGAGGTGCAAGGAGAGCCGTCGTGTCGATGTGTTCCACACCGAGGACATAAAGGCTGCCGCTTACAGGATAATGCCATATGTCCGAATCCTTGACAGGAGAAACAACGTAAAGGGTTGGGAACATATTGGCGAACACGCAGTATCTCTTAGCCAGCGTTAAGTGTGGGAGGAAGCTGCCTTAAGGCAAAGGTCAGAAAGACAGTTTTGGTAGAGACCTGTTCTGCACCTTCCCGCCGCAGGAGCCGTTTAGCTGCACTCACACTTTGGCTGGAAAGGTAGGCGACAACTTCGTCTTCAGAGAGACCATCTAAGGCGGAGGAAGTCACAACACGTCGGCAGACATTCAAGGAAGCATGTGGCTCAACAATAACGTCTTGGGTTACAAACTGATGTATCTGGAGTAAACGAAGAGACTGTGAATCATCCTTAGTCAATATCAACAAAGACCCATTGCTTTGCTGGGTACAGTTCTGAACTGGGCCAGCGATTTTGTCCACGGTGGCCTGAACCACGAAGGGGTTTAAAGAGCTAAGCGGTGTTTGGTCTGGCGTAGCGGAACGCATAATTAAATAACGGAGTGTCACATTTTCCTGGCGTAGAAATATTTCTTTCCGATACAAGTTCGATCATACGTCTCTTTTTAGAGGTTACAAGACGAAAATCTTTGGTAGTGGCCATAGCTCCAGTGAATACCATGCACGGAGAGACGCCACTGGGCTCACCGATCTCCATACCAGGTCGAACCTCATGGCGGTTCCGAACGGGGTCGACCTGAGACCCCGCACCGCCCCGGCTATCCTCCAAGGGAGTGGAGCTTTTTTACGGACAGGGTAGTTAACCCTACCCAACCCCCAAAAACCCGGAGGACCGGTGGCTCGGGACCCCGGGAGCGCCAATCCCGTACTTACTGAAGTAAACCCCTGGGGGCAATATTAGTTGGACTAAGGCCTTTCAAATGAAAGTACTGTATCACATAACGATGGCCAGTTTTATCCATGTTTACAAATTAGCTGAGAGTTCACTATTAATGGCTGCCAAACAACTACTAAACAACGTAGCATCGTCAAACTTCAAAAGTAAGCTTTATAAGGGTGGTACTTTCCATTGTTTGAAACAACAACCGCTACATATACGTCAGGTTGGGTACTTCTGAGACTGCCCTCGTATCTCATGACAAATCTGTGAACCAAATTTGAAAAATCGATGTTAGGTAGTTACAGAGTAGTGACTGTTTTAGCAGTTTAAGAAAACGAAAATACATGTTTTCTAAGTTTCTAATGGATGCAAATTAACTTAATAATAATGAATAATATGGAAAATGATTCTGTCGTGCCAGCCTCAAAAAAGTGTGAAAATCAACGTATTTCAAAATGAATTGAGATGAAAGTGCCTGTATCTTAAATTGTAGCTACATCAACAATTTTATTTTCAATAAAAATTACCAAAAATTACTTTTTTCAACTGCTTAAAATCTGAATCTTTGTCTTAAGCTAATGGTGGTCTTTTCTTCCTCACAATACACGATGAAAACAAGTCATCAATAATTCAGCCCTTTCCCTTAGGCCTCGCCCTCCGTTTTCTCGTTGTGTTGCTCTATATTTCTTTTCTTTTTTTCTGTTGTCTCATGAGTTGTATATTTGCATCATATGTGCTTACATATGCTTCTTAGTACCTCTCCCCTTTACTCTAAATACGTCATTGTTTTATATGAAAACATTCAAAAGTGGGCTCCTTTTTTCTTGATTGTTTCTAGGACTTTTTAAATAGCAACATGAGTTTTTAAAACTCGAAGACACGTACTTGGAGCAACATAGAATGGTGAAGGTTGCATCATCTCAACAAAAGTTGCCTGACCACTCTGTCCCGTCTACAGCTCGACTAACGTTGGATGGAATATGTGCAGGCTTCCTTCCTCTCATCATCTCTTCCTTTGTGCTTTTATTTTGCCGCGTGTTGCGGCTGCGACAGCTCGAGGGTTCGAATCCCTCGGGCATGGGCGCACAGGCGTATGCTTTGTGCAGTAGTGCTGATGATCATCCCTTATAATCACCACGCTTATCAATGTATTTGTACCGGTTCATTTGACACAAGGTATTTAGTGAAGGATAAGTCGTTCAAAAATCATTTGGTACATTTTGTAATATTTAGGGGAAGGAAACAATACAAGCTTTGTTGGCCAACAGTGGATTAAGTTTTTACGAAACATGGAAAACAGAATTACGTCACACTGTACCTGGCGTTATGTACAGCAATTTTCAATCAATATCTTAGAATTTTTCCAGTTTCTTCTGGAGGAAATGTTGGGTTATGTACACCAAAACTCGTACCTGAAATCGAAAGCTGGATGGACCGAGATCTAAAGGTGGGTTCATAATGGAAACATTTTGTATAGAACTTGTGTTCTGAACATCTCCTGATCGATATTAAACAAGCTCTTTAATATGTCACAAAACCATGAGTTATATTCATGTAGGGGAAGGGGGGGGGCAACACCGGGTGGCTGGGTTTTTTAAACTATAAAATGCTACCACCTACTGTTTCTTGAATGAACTGTCTTACTGACGGCAGCAGTCAGAAGCAGGAGTTCAAAGGATATAGTCGCGCCATTATGTCTGTAATCTTTATGATTAGAAATTAGCGCGTTTTGAAATAATTTAAGTGAAATATGAAGTTGGAGTTTAAGAGGTATCTACAGAAACATGTTTTACTTTTACTATATTAAATTACAATGATTTAAGTATTGTTTTCAATGTCGTTACAATTCAGGAAGCAAGACGTCATTGTGGTGTGCCATTAGAAGAACAAAATGGCGTGTGGGGTATAACCGGGAGCTACCAGTCCTACGCTGAGTCAACCGGTTCTGCCCCTTTTCTTGTTTGTGTCGTTATATTACAATATTTTGTTTTTGTCGGTTATTCTTAGGTATTCACGTATGGTGAGAAATTACAAAAGAAAGTCTAATAGACAAGTTTGGGAGGAAGATATGAAAAATGCCTTAGAGGAAGTAAACGGATGGGATATTAGAAACCTGGAAACGCTTTTAGCACTTCTCAGTCAACATTGGAGGACAGAGCCGAAAAAGTAAAAAGTGGGCGACTATAGAAGAAGCTTCAAGGTAAGGTAAGTTCATAGACTAATACATTTATTATTTGTATAGAAATACTTATTGATATTCCTTTAGAGAGGTAATGTTTCACTTGCAATCTCCATTTTTTTAAAATTAATTGATTAACTTACCTTGCATATTAAAATGATTTTCCATTACGTGGTGTTATTTTCCATTTATTTTTATTTTATTTATTATTTTATGTATTATTTGAGTTCGGTTCTTAATTATTAGGTCTACTACTCAACACCGAACTCTCTATTTCTTTCTTTGTTCATTTTTGTTCTTTAGTATATTTAAACGTCTTAAATATTTTTAAAATTATTAATTTAATATAAGTAATTCTACTAATCAATTCTGCTATTCTACCGTTTTTACAATCATTAATAACATGTCTTAATATATCACTTCTACTTATTTGTTTCAGGAATGGGACATTTTAAACCTGTCTTCAGTCGAGTTCTGGAGCAAGATATAGTGGAATGCGCTCAGTTAATGGAGTCTCTTATTTGGACTGTCAACCATAGACTTAAGGATTATAGCCCACCAACTTGCTGTAAAGAACAAACTGAATGATAATTTTAACAACGAAAAGAAGATAGCAGGCTTGAATTGGGTGAAGAACTTCCTCATGCGCCATCTTGAGCAGCTATCTCTGCGTAAAGCTGAGCCAACAACTGCAGCAAGAGCCATGGGCTTCAACAGAGTAGCTGTAGCTCAGTTCTTGTTTACCTTGTGAACAAACGGAAAAGCATCGTTTTGAGTCTACACGCATTTACAACGTAGATGAGACTGGGATAACTTCTGTTCCGAAGTCTCACAGCAGAGTTGTCTACGCGGTAGACGCCAGGTGCGCTGCTTACGAGGGGCATTCAAAAAGTTTTGCAACCAGCCCCATTGTTGGACAATAATGGTTACAAAAATGTAACTAGTACGGTTGGCAACAATTGATTTTAAGCTATCAAAATATGCATAAGTGCGAGTTTAAACTTTAATATTCACAGTCGTACAGTCTATTGAGTTTAGTATTGTGTCAATAGCTGGTAATCGTGAATATTTCTAAAGAGAACATTAGGTTCTACATTATCACATGCTACAAGCTAGGTAAAAGAGTGAGGGAAAAAAATACGAGAACTGGTTAGCTGTTTATGGTGACAGTGTGTTCATTTAAAAGATGGATTCGATCATTTGAAGAAAGGCGAGAGACTTTGAAAGACAGCCCTCGTTCTGGCTGGCCTCGGGGAGTTGTGAACGAAAGAACAACTCAAAGAGTGAGGAACTTGGTGGAGGAAAATCCATACATTATTCTTGAAATGCTAAGTATGGAAGTCGGTATTAGTGTTGGCAGCATTGACTATATACTCCATAAATATTTAAAGCTGCGAAAAATCTGTTCAAAATGGGTTCTGGGTTTCTAGCCAATGAAGAGAAGAAAATGAGAAAGGAATGGGCAAGGAAACTGTTGAGCATGTTTCCACCTAATGACTCTAAACGTTTGACATGTGGGCACTGGTGATGAAAGTTAGTTTTATTATTATACCACACGAAATAAAGCTCAGAACCGTGTATGGATAAATGAGAATGATCCAAGTCCAGTCGTTCTTCGACAAGATTTTCGTTCTCGGAAGCGAATGTTCACCGTGTTCTACTATGAAGTATCATTATGGTTGACTGCATGGCAGAAGGAATGACAAAAAATGCAGAATACTATGTCTCTTAATGTTTCTGAATCCTTTATTTGAAGAGTTGAGGTGGCGGCGTCCAAAGACAGGAACTCAAAGGCTGTTGCTTTTGCATAACATTGCGTCTTCTCACAAAACAGCGGCAAATTTGAGGAAACTGGAACCGCAGGCCAGTTGCTTGACCATCCACCCTACAGTCCTGGCCTTGCACCGTGCGACTTCTGGCTTTTCCTCGAGTGAAATCTTGCATTGCTGGAAAACGTTTTAAAGCAGGACCTTGCTTAGGCTATAAATTCAACTGTTGAACAACACCTGTCTGAGTATCGTAGTGCTTTTGACAAGTAGTTGCACCGTCTACAACTGTGTGTGGAGAGATATGGAGACTACTTGGAAGGATTTTGATAAGTTTTGAATTCCATCCTTAGTATAGACTTTGAGATGACAATTGCAAAACTTTTTGAATGCACCTCGTGAAATTCAGGCGAAAGAGGCCAAATGATTACTGCAATCATCTGTATTTCAGCAGTAGGACAATATGTACCCCTTATCTGATATTTCCGAGGAAACGAATAAAAGATGGCCTTCTTGAAAGCGCTCCTCCTGGAACGATAACCACTTGTCATCCCTCAGGTTGGATGCAATTCGAAATATTCCTTGACTGATTGAAGCATTTCATGCATTGTGTGAAACACTCCAAAAATGCTCCTGTTCTGTTGCTCCTTGATGGCCACACGTATGTGTGTGTGTGTGTGTGTGGCCATCAAGGAGCATATATATATATATATATATATATATATATATATATATATATATATATATATATAGCATTGGAGCTATTGATCTTGCCCATGAGAAAGGAATTGTCATGATTTGCTTTCCTCCTCACTGCACTCATACGGTGCAGCCATTGGATGTGGGATTTATGGAACGTTAAGTAAATATTACAGCCGAGAAATGAAAACTTGGCTGAGAAATCATCCAGGGAAAGTCGTGACAAAGCTATAAATTGCTAAGATTTTGAGTAGTGCGTATGCAGAAGCTGCAACTGTGAAAACAGGAACCTCAGTATTTGCCAAGACTGGAATATTCCCAATAAATCCTAACAAGTTTAGTGATGTCGACTTTGTGCCAGCTGAAACCACAGAACAACTCTCTCCTTAGCCATCAAACAGATCTTCATCTGAGGCTTCAATAAATGTTACGCTACATACCCAGCCTTCTACATCACTCTCTCTTCTTCCCTCCGAAACTGCACTGGAGAACAGAGTCCTCTCAAAGAACTAGAACGTTCTTCAGAACAGATGGATGCCGCGTCACGTTCTACTCAAGACATATTCCAGTGACATGCACAAACCAACAACATCGGTTGAACCACAAGCATTTGCAGTTTCACCAAAGCATGTGTTGTCAGTTCCATGTGCTAAAAGATCTGCTCAACCTCAGGAAGAGGGCGCGGGAAGACAGCTGTCCTTACAGAGTCACCATATAAGGTTGAGCTTCAACAAAAGGCGAATACTCAACGTAAGTTACCAGCAATTTGCAGAAGGTCGCTGCAGTCTAAGTTTGGTGAAACAATAAGGGCAAAGAAAGCCAAACATAACGACGAAAATTCTAGCGACAGCCAGTATTCTTACTGCAAGGAGAAATATAGTGAGACAAAAGCAAAATGACGACTGGATTCAGTGTGTGAAGTGCAACAGAGGAGTCCATGAACTTTGTACAGGTTGGACCAAAAGGCATTAAAGTATTTTGAATGCAAGGATTGTTAAACAAAGAAAAAGTGTAGTGCCCATTGTGCCCCACCATTGTAACGGTTCTAACCCCACCTAGGGCAAAACCGTATTTTGCAAAGAGAAACTTTTAAAATTATATTGCGTATTTGATTAACGACGGAAACAAAGTATATGTTTTATAATGTTCACAGTTCATAGTTAAATAATTTACATTAAAGTACATTTTTTAAAACCTGGTTTGTTATAATCAACTTTAATTTGTTGTTAGTTAACCGGTCCTACCGCCCCCTCCCTTCTCCTATACGATGACGATAACAACTGACGTTCTACAACCTTATCATACGCACATGGGATCCGTAAATAAATCCACTCTTTACATGGATGGCGTTCCTTTGTTTTCACAAATAAAACAAAGTGGTAAGCTACAAAAGATTTAATACAAGAAATAGAAGGCCTGTGGGATCCTTAAAATAAGGATTTCATATACTGAAAGATTCTTTGCATGAAATTACTTATGTTCTATCCATGACTGAGCTATGGGGAAGTCGAAAAGATCATAACCTACAAGTCCCAGTGCAGCATACATATTAAATGACTCAACTTACAAACTGAAACTTACTTACACGTGCACTATACAAATGATTCAAATGTGAGCATCTCCACTCGTTTTATTTGGAATGTAAATGCTTTGACTTACCTACTAACTGACTTACAGGGATGCATTCTGTAAGCCTGTAAGGAGTTGAACATAAGGATGGGGTGGCTTTAGAAAGTTGTAGTTTAGAATTTTCATTCTACCTAAAGGTGGGTATCCAACGTTTTGTCTAGATTGCTCACATGGCGCAAATTTGTATGTCGATTTTAAAGCTGTAAGGTATGCTATAATTTTTGCCCAGTCCTGTATATCAACTACACAAATCAATGCCCTGATTGGTTCAAGTAGCATAAGGGGGTAGAACATAAAAGTTAAGGATAGTTTCTAAAACTTTCTAGGTACAATACGATACAAAATAAGAGATGGGTGGATTAAGAAGTAACCTATAATTTTTTCCAGGTTCTACAGTGTGATTGTAGGTACATTATTTTGATCAGATACGTTAGATATGGCAAATTCTTAATGGGTTAAAATATGTTACGCGAATTTTGAGAGTTGTAATGTAGCGTAGAAATTTCGCTAGGTCGTATAGTATGTGAGCAAAGTGAAATAAGTCTAGATTAGCCAAAGAGTGTGGATATGCACATTAGGGGTTGAAAATAAGGATAGCAGAAGTTTTTGTAAGGTGCAGCCTTGCCCAGAATTTTTGACAGATTCTAAAACCCAAGGTATGTCAAAATCATACAAATATACCCTTTGATGGACTTCAGCGAAATCAGAGGGAAATTTGCCGATATAAGCACAATGCACAACTTCTCCAATTTTGAAGCTTTAAGTGTCCGCATTTGCCCTTCCGGGCTGGAAATCAGTAAACGTCTACCAGGTTCGTAATATGGTGCAATAAATATCCCCCAAACTCCTACCAAATTTAAACATTTTTGGAAAACTTTATAGCACATGTCCGCCGGGAAGAACCTACTTTTTTAATTATGAAACATTCTTTGGGAGGGGGGGCGTTCCATTTATATGCTGCCTTTAACGTCTAGGTCATATCGGCGGCTTTACCTTTGGACCAACTACTCATGGCAATGGTGTTCACTCGTTTACGTGTGTGTTAATCTTTGGGTTGTGTTTAAATGCACACACACACACACACACACACACACATTCACACTCCTTTCATACTTCAAGACTCTAGGGAGGATAGGGAATAATCCTGGATACAGAAAAATTTCCACCCTGTAGCATGAACCGAACCTGGGACCTTTGAATTTTTTAAAGAATTATCAAAATCGGTTCAGCGGTTCCGAGATTACCTCCCCCCACACCCTATCTCTCTATTTATAACATTAGTGCACATTATTGTAATCGACAACATATAATACCGCTGGAACGTTTTTGCACCTTTATAATCAGTATAATCGAAGCAATTGAGGAAATGAAAAATGCTCGTGAAATTACATTTTTATGTGTGACCTCGAACAAAGCAGCTGGTAAAGGAGCGTTAATCTATTACATCATGTTTTCTCTCTCTCAATGCAGTTTTGAACCTCCCCTCTCCCATGTCAAGGTCTATCACATTCTACCAGAACACCCATCTTACGTATCATATGTTATGGTTGCAACACTTTTTTGTTATTCCACTTCGTTTCTCATTAAATCGCGTAGTATCTAAAGTCTTTAGGGGTAACACAACTATTACCATACACAAAACGTTGTTTACTTTTAAATCTAAAATTGCGAAATTAAAGATTTATCTTTCTGACTCAATAATTTTAAATTAAACTGAAAATTGCAATTCAATTAAGGTATGGAAATATGGTGTAAATGTGGATATCTGGAATAACCTCTAATACTACAATAAATCAAGATGACTAAGCTTAGCAATAATGTCCGCGTGTTTACTCTTGTTGGTTGTAATTTCCTTACTTGCCATTTAAAGAATTTAAGAGGTCGTGATAAGACCATGTAGTCAGTAAATAAACCTTTAATAAAAATAACCAAATTCAAAGAATTGTTGAAAAATCATTACATTCGTAGATCACAACACAATTTGGCACATTTACGGATAAAATGGGAGAGGTGCTGCCCTGAGTGAAGTAATCAGACAGATCGCAATGTTGGCAATAAGTTTTTTATGAGCTTTGGCAATAGCGTTCGTATTCTGGTACTCAAAATTAAAGTACTTTTCTTTAATATGGTAGATGTGATATGAAGTTCCCCTTTGTTAAGATATCTGTACTATGATTAATCAATGCATCGAATAAATAACTCTCCAATTGGTCTCATATAGGTGCCAATTTTAGGACATAATGGAAGAAATGCCCCTTTTCAACATATAGAATTTGGTGGATGTCTGGACAAAGATTACTGCAATCATACACACAATTAGTATTTTAAATAAACATTACAATTCTATGCACGTTCGTACAACTTTTAGTCAGATATGGTGTTATTTAGTTTTGGTCAATCATAATCGAATCCACTAAATTAAGTGGACCCAAGCTATATGCTCATAACATGATGAATGCACTTAAAAAATCTGATGTGTTGCATTCATATGACTTTCTCTACCCTATATCGTTTATTAGTGGGTATACAAATTATTCTTACGAAAGTTTATTATCTACTTCATTTTAATCGAGATAAACTTTGCAGAAATAGCTACGTACCTACAGGTTGGGCGAGAAGTTCCCCTACCACGTACCCCTGTGAGTATCAAATGTGGCTATGATACTTCTTATCAATTGTCGGAGTCAATTGTTGGAATTCATAGTTACATGTTTTCGCAGTCAAGTTTTAATTTGTAGTCATGGCAGATATGAGCGGGTATACACTGCCGTTTGTGAAAATTGCAACACCAAGAAGGAAACGCATGAATTTAATACCACAGGTTAGGTACATGACGAGTAACAAATGATAAACTTTTCGAATGTATACATGTCCTTAGAGCCTTAATATTCAGTACCTTTTGTGGCCTCCATGCGCTGCAATTAGAGCTGCTATACACCGTGGCATTGAATCAAAAAGTTTTCGAATAAGTTCCTGAGGGATTTCCCTCTACGCAGTTTGTATTCGAGCCCACAAATCCGTGACACTGGTTACTGGAGGACCGTGACGCACCAGGTGCCGACCAACCATATCCCAGACATGTTCGATGGGCGACATGTCAGGCGAACGTGCAGGCTAGGGAAGCAATGGTACCCGTCGAAATGTGGCCTGTGGAGATGCTTGAAGTAGGGGCAGTACCTCAAGCTCTACAATCACCGTTAGGTACGGTTGCTGTTCAAAGTGCCCTCAATTCGTAGGAGGCAAGATTGGTTGTTGTAACCAATAGCGCCCCAAACCATCACACCTGGTGTTTGTCCGCTATGCCGCTCAACAATGCAGCCATCCAGGTTGCGCTCACCACGGTACCGCCGGACACGTATGCTGCCATCACCGTAGGACACGTTGAAGCGGGACTCGTCAGAAAAGAATAACTTTTGTCACTCAACACCCCAATGACGGTGTTCACGTGCCCATTGCATTCGGGTGAGCTTGTGGTTTCTGGACAATGGAAGCCGACGTAATGGTATGCATGCAAATATCCAGTCCAACCTGCAGCAGACGGCGACGGACCGCTGATGCAGACAAGTTCACACCTGTTGCAGTGCTCCATCGTCGAGCCAACATTGGATGAAGCTGTACGTTACGTTATGACCATGCGGACATGATAACGGTCATCCCGTGCTATGGTCATGTTCCGTGGTCCAGTACCTGCTCTTCATTGTGTACGACCTTCATCTATCCACTGCTTCCACACACGCATCACTGTCGCAGTAACATGCCCTGTACGAGCCGAGACAAACCCGCTTCCCGGAGACCGAACATTCTGCCTCGTTCGAATTCACTCACATGCCGAGTATTAATAATAGTATTAAATTATAAATATAAATAAATTGTTATAAAACTTATATCGATATGGTTCCCTTTGACGTCGACGAGGCATACTTGCACACACCTTATTGTTTCCACCTTGTTTGACAGCTCTGCTCTGACTACACTGGGCGCAACACTGACCTTGTCGGACCGACACGAGAGCTCTGTTCGGCCTACGTGTACCCATCCCTATCTGCAAACCTAATCACTTATTGCTTGCACACTCTTCTTCACTAAGTTTGGAGTTATTCGGGAAATTCTTTCTTGGTGTTGCAATTTTCACAAACGGCAGTGTAGTTACACTATTGAGGAGCGCTTAGTGAGAAGTGTGTCGGTGCACGAACGACAACACACAGGGCAGACAATGAGACAGATTATGGGAGCATTCCAGGAAATATTTAATAAGGTTCCACCGCGAAAAGCAACACTTCTGGATTGGGAAGGACTTTTGCAGTGTTAGACAGACCGCGGAGTGGAAGGAAGAAGACAGGAGAAGAAACACGTGCCGGAGTCTCTGCTTCGATTGAACAATCTCCTATGCAGGCGACACGTAAACGTGCTTCGGAACTCGGTATACCTAGGATAACAATGCGAGATCACATGAAAAAACACGTTAAGCTCAGACCTTTTCGACCGACGTTCACAAACGAGTTATCGGATAGAGAACGGAATGAGCGCGTTTTAGCACGCTGTGCTTTGTTAACTCAATTTCCAAATGCAGTGAACCGTGCCAAGATTATGCTTTCAGATGAATGTGCGATTTATCGCAGCTCACGTGCTAAAAATATTGTCTTGTGGGCCAAAAAGAATCCTCATTACACAGTCGAGTTACAAAGGAACCCGCCTCACGTAATGATATGGGCAGCGATGACATCACATCTGCTTGGACAGTACTTTTTTGAAGGGGCAAATGGCGCAAATTATTTACACATGTTACAAACATGGTTAATACCTCAGCTTGAGGAAATTAGTATTCGATATTAGAGGATACGAGGTCTTCTCGCCCACCCTGTACATCATATATTTCGTTAGGATACAAGAACAGCGATAATCAAATGTTTGAGAAGAAAATTTTGCTATCTGCTGGCCTTAAAATTCCATACTGTTTCCACGCAATTGCGAAAAACAACTGAAAATCTACGGAACTTAAAAAGAGTGACAAGTATTGAACAATTAATAACAGATATATCGGAAATGGCTGATGTCGCCAAGAAAGTTATTCGAAATAAATTGTGTGTTTTAAAGAGATCTACTTTTTTGTGTAGTGCGTTTTTGTCCATCGCTCAACGTTTATCAGTTATACAGGATTAAACAAAATTCATACCGAATGAAGAGGTCTTCACAGGCTATTCCCAGTAAATTTAAGATATACATTTTATTTGTCATGTAGATATCTTTAATGTGAGGTATTTTAATCAAAAGCGTTAGTCATTTTTTAGAAAGTAAGTAAGTAAAAAAAAAATCTGATGTGTTACACTCACATGACTTTCTCTACTCTCGTACAAACTGTTTTTACAAACTCTTATTCTCAATCTACTTCATATCAATCGAGATAAACATTTGCAGAAACGATCTTTTGACATGCAAAGAGAATTACATTTTACACATAGCGACCAGTTCTAAAAATATCGCTATCGCTTAAGGCGTACTATGTTCCCCTTGTTTTGTATTTGCAAGGGCAATATAGAAGTGCAGTAGCCTTTAAGAATTGACATACCTCTTAATAGCTGGTTGCTATGTGCAGCACCACTCTCTTTGCCACAGACTAATACTCTTTGCATATCCAAGACAAAAAAATGAATATAAGAATTCCCATTTGCGAAAATAAGTATGAAAAATTTAAGAGAATATCAAGCAATATCTCGAAAATGGTTCACTCAACAAAAAAAAATGTATATGACATAAATTGTGTATTTTAACGCGATCTACATTTTTTGTGCAGTGGAATTTTGTCTATCTCTTATGGTTTACCAGTTATGTAAAATTCGTTCACAATGAAGAATACTTGTGGAGACATTCCCAGAAAATTCAAGATATACACTTTGTCATGAAAATATCTAAAACATATGATATTTTAATCAAAATAGTTAGTCATTTTTGAGAAAATTTAAATTTTCGAAAAATGTTCCAAGTAAAGGGTAACCTGGTGTGGGGGGATTTTCTTGAAAACCTTCGTGTCGCATCTCTGGAAGATACTGAACCTAAATACCAAGTTTGGTGTTTATCCAATTGTTCGTTTCTGAGTTATGCTGTTCACAGACACACACACGGACATGTTTCCAAAAATGTTTTTTTTTGGGGGGGGGGGATTCAGGGGGTCTCAAAACATGTATTTCCGGTGAAATCTCGGTATCGAATTTTTTGGGTGTACGTGGTAGAGAAAGCAAAAACACTACTATATATATATAAGTATATATATAAGTATATATAGGTTAATTCCGCAGATGGACAGCTACAAATATTTGGGTATGTACTTGGCTTGTAAGCTGGATGGGACGATCAGGCAAATTCTGCATCTAGGAAAATGTGGAAAACATTACATTTCTTAATGAGGATACTGAAAAAGGAGAGCGCAAAGTCCAGTGAAATTGTCTATAAGTCTTTAGTGCGGCGGGCTATGGAATATGGAGTAGCATGTTGGGACCTGTATAGAGTTAATCAAATTGATTCGCTAGAAAAGATAAAGAGAAGGACTATAAAATTCTAAGAGGAGGTAGCTATTTTGGGCCTACAAAAGGGGAAGAGATTAAATGGGAGCCTTTTGAAGTTCGGGTAAGGCGCACATTGTTGGCTTAGGCCGGTTTAGGTCGGCGTTAATGAAAGACTGAGAACCCGACATATTACGGAAGAAATTATAATTTGTTTAAAATTAAGGAAAGAAGGCACAGAAACCGACGTAGGGAAATTTTCGTTTCTTCGAAGAACCATTGAAGAATGGGATGAATTGCCTATAGCAGCCTTCCTCTGTCCATGAGGAAATATAGAAAAATCTGAATAGAATAAATGTTGAATAATTAATTATAAAGGTTACTTAGATGAATATTTGAAATTTTAAAAACCTGTTGGAATATTAGGGTAAAGTTAGTGGTTATACTGACTGGATAGGTAATTAGTGCGTGTAAATAATAAAGTAATTAATACTTTCAACACTTTTAATACGTTACAAAACCATAAACAATAATATTAGTTGATGAACTGTTCTATTCACATTATTGTTTATTGTTCAGTGTGTTATTGTTTGTTGCACTTATTTTTGCAATATTATTTTGTATATTTAACTCTGCCACCAGGTAATACCCATTTGCAGCAAATAAATAAACACATACACACTACATATAAAAGCTTTCCCTCTCCACTGATAAATGGTTTTATGTACTTTATTAATGTACTTCTTCGAAGGAGATTGTGTGTTTTAAATGAAAACATCTTTGTTGCTAACTCTGAATCTCGAAGAAATGTTTACGACGATCTAGTGGAATACCATGAATTTAGAGGTTACTCAACAACCCGAAAATTCTTAATGCAACTAAAATTAGGATTGTATTATGATAGTGCACACTATTGTTCGCAGAAGAGCGACAAGCGGGTATTTTTAGCAAAGAAGAGCAACAGAATAAGCTTTACCACTGCGGATTGTCATCTTGTGTTTTGTGGTCCTCACCGTTAGTCATTACAGTTATTTTTCACCTCTACTTTTCAGCAGTCTGGCAACATGTGCAACGCCCATAAGTTCTTTCGTAGGACAGTTTAATGCAGACCACTTCATGCTGTATTACGACGTTCATTAAAATGTCCCGGAAGTAAGCAGATCGAATTAAAGCTTTGTCGGTGTACGGGGGCTTCTGGGGCCCGTATTATGACGCCAGATATACTATTAGAAGTGTGTAGTTTATTTATCCATAACTGAAATAGCTAAAATTTGGCGAATATTTATAAAAAAAATAAAAAATTAGTTTTTATCTCCAAAAAATCTTTGAGCCTCTATTTCAATTACATGCTGGCTTTTTGCTCTCAAACCCCTTTAAAGCTTCAACATGCGACCATTTAAATGCCCAAGGGCACAATCCTAATGGCTCGTATCTACTTCCTACACCTTTTAGTCGACTGACTTTTCTTTCACTTTTGCACATTAAAAATGTTCCATACGATGTAGTTAGTAACTAATTTTGTTCAAATGTTCTGTAGAAAGTCGGAGAGAATGAGCTTAAAAACTGGCACAGCTTTTGCTACACTTTTAAATTACTCAAGATATGACAATCCTTTCGATCACTGAGGATAAACTGTTACAAAAAGTATATTTAAAGATTTAAAAAAAATCTGAAACAAGCAGAACAGTGAAAGTTTTCTATATGCCAGCCTTGGCATTAGTAATTAAATAGAATGGAAGTATTTTATTTTTTAAAAATTACGATTTCTTCGTATGCAATACCTAATTAATTACTGCAATAAAAGTAAAACCAATGTTTTCTCAAAAACTATTTGCATAAAATTTAAAACACGCTTATAATTGTGAGAGAGCAAAATTTTTAAAACACTTGAATAAAAATGGCAAGACTTAAAATTTTCACCTCTGGGTACCCTTTATTGGAAAATAAATGTTTCCTTCTGCACCACCAACGGATTTTAACTAAAAGCGTTTGTCTTACAATACAGAGTAGACACTTATCTTATCTCCTCTCACCATGTATGCTCTGTTTTATTCAGTACCTACTAGATTAGTCAATACTTTAATAGCCGTGCAATATTTGGCGCATACTTAAAAAATCTGATGTGTTACACTCACATGACTTTCTCTACTCTTGTAAATCTATTTTTATAAACGCTTATTCTCCATATGCTTCATATTAATCGAGATATCGAGATGTCAATCTTAAGCCCTGTCCACACTGATTAACATTTAACAAAACTTGTCAAGTGCAACATGTTAACAGTTTGCATGTTGGCCAAATTTCAAGCACAGAATTGACTTAACATGTTAACCGAAAGATTTGTACTTGACACTTTTAACATGTTGGATGTTTTCCATTTTTAATGGAAAACTTGTTAAGTCAATTCACTCTCTGTGTATGTGATTGGGTGAACTTCGGAAGTTTTCAGACTGTAAACATGGCAGCTATTGTGATTCCTTCATGCTATTGTGTTCGGTAGTTCCATGTTGACTCGTTCTGTGCTTATATCTTTGATTTGGCTTGCTTCATGTGAAGTTATGGAATGGACAAAAGAAAAGACACTTTCATTACTAAAATCTTTGCTAAGGATATCATTATGGAACATTGTAATATATGTAATAAAAAGGATGGACAAGTATACAAAACTATGTGCAATTTATTGTTGTTCCAGAGGCAATATTAGAAAAAAAATATATATAATAACCTCACTTTGCTAGAGAATTGCAAAAAGGCTCAAGTCTGGCAGCTGGAATGGCTGCTCTCAAATGTGTGTCCTTTTTGTGAATTATAGGTTAGAAACCTTGCTCAAAACAAAGTTGAAGTCACTTTGACTTGTTCTCAAGAAATTGATGTCAAACCTGCTCCGAATTTTAAACTCATTCAAAATATTTTCACTCCTGTGCCGATTAACAAGATAGAGCCTCATCACCTTCCACTTTTCTTTTTATTACATACCAGATACAAATAGCAATTGTCAAATCCTAATCACTGGAGTCCATTTTGCATTTAGTTAAGAGGTTTTGTTGTCCCAACAAGTCAACTGGTGTGGATAGAATGTTAAACGTTCACAGTACAACATGTTGAAGGCATTTAACATATTGAATGTGACATTTTGTTAATTGTTGAATGTTAACTGTTGATATGTTGAACAGTGTGGACTCACCTTTATTTGTAATTTTCTTGTAGATGCAAGGGGAATATGGTAGCTTTTAAGCGATAGTCAAATATTTTATCGCTGGTTGCTATGTGGCGCATTCCATTCTCTTTGCATGTCCAGGACATAAAAAATCTGATGTGTTACACTCACATAACTTTCTCTACTCTTGTACAACCTAATTTTACAAACGCCTATTCTCCATATGCTTCATGTTAATCGAGATATCGAGATGTCAATCTTATTGGTAATTTTCTTGTAGATGCAAGGAAAATATGGTAGCTTTTAAGCGATAGTCAAATATTTTAACGCTGGTTGCTATGTGACGCATTCCATTCTCTTTGCATGTCCAGGACATAAAAAAAATTAATAACGAATTTGAGAAAAAGTATAAGTATTGGAAAATTTAAGGAAATAACAACCAATATCTCGAAAACGGTTCACTCAACAAAAGAAATGTATATGACATAAGTTGTGTATTTTAACGCGATCTACATTTTTTGTGTAGTAAAATTTTGTCTATCTCTTATGGTTTACCAGTTATGCAAAAGTCGTTCACAATGAAGAATACTTTTGGAGACATTCCCAGAAAATTCGAGATATACATTTCATTTGTCATGGCATTACCCTAAACATATGATATTTTCATCAAACTCGTTAGAGCCATTTTTGAGAAAATTAAAATTTTCGAAAAATTTTCCATGTAAAGGGTAGTCTGGGGTGGGGGGATTTTCTTGAAAACCTTCGTGTTGCATCTCTGGAGGATACTGAACCTAAATACCAAGTTTGGTGCTTATCCGATTGTTCGTTTTTGAGTTATGCTGTTCACAGACACACACACACACACACACAGACACACACACACACACACACACAGACACACACACGGACATGTTTCCAAAAATGCTTTTTTTGGATTCAGGAGGTCTCAAAACGTGTATTTCCGGTGAAATCTCGGTATCGAATTTTTGGGTGGAATGCAATACTTCCCCTACTTACTATACGTAGTAGAGAAAGTAAAAATGAATAACGAATTTGAGAAAAAGTATAAGTATTGGAAAATTTAAGGAAATAACAAGCAATATCTCGAAAACGGTTCACTCAACAAAAAAAATGTATATGATATAAGTTGTGTATTTTAACGCGATCTACATTTTTTGTGTAGTAAACTTTTGTCTATCTCTTATGGTTTACCAGTTGTGCATAATGAAGAATACTTTTGGAGACATTCCCAGAAATTTCGAGATATACATTTCATTTCTCATGACATTGTCTTAAACATATAATATTTTCATCAAAATCGTTAGAGCCATTTTTGAGAAAATTAAAATTTTCGAAAAATGTTCCATGTAAAGGGTAGTCTGGGGTGGGGGGATTTTCTTGAAAATCTTCGTGTCGCATCTCTGGAAGATACTGAACGTAAATACCAAGTTTGGTGTTTATCCGACTGTTAGTTTTTGAGTTATGCTGTTCACAGACACACACACACACACACACGGACATGTTTCCAAAAATGCTTTTTTTGGATTCAGGAGGTCTCAAAACATATATTTCCGGTGAAATCTCGGTATCGAATTTTTGGGTGGAATGCAATACTTCCCCTACTTACTATACGTAGTAGAGAAAGTAAAAATAAAAGGGGAAAGAAAGGTAAAGAAATCTTCAAAATGAAAAATCTGCTACCCTGGCTTCCGGCCCATACCCAACATAAAAACACACTAAATGATGCGGACTCACAAAAGGAGTGCAAAATCTACATTCTGGAAAGATAGTACATACACTCAAAATATGTCTTTGGTTAGAGCTAATTGGTTATAAATCCAATGCTATGTACAACCATCTTTGTTTTTCTTTGATTTTTATCTGTCAGACTGCACGTGACACACCACTCGAGCTTTCGTTTAGCAGCTAATCTTGAGGATAGGCTTCCGAATTGCGAACATACGGAAGTCGTAGCATACGTTTTTAGTGTAACGTTCAGATAAATGTGCAAGCTGTTGGACAATTTTAAACGTACGTTTATCTGCTGATCGCAATACATGTTCTTAGAGTAACGTAAAACGCATTCATATAAGCTCTCGGAAATGTCGTTGTTATAGTTGTGCTAATTGACGAAATTTTTAGAATCTTCATCTAGGCATTAGGTTTTATTGACGTATTTCTGAAAATACACATATTATTGGCTTAAAAATGTGATATACAGACCCGCCATTAAATGTAACCGTAACTGCTTTCCGATTCCTTCATTACTCATTGCAACATTTAATTGGATTTCTTATGCTTGTAAACCTACAATACAGAAATAGCCAGTGAATCTTGAAATTCAATTAACGCTTTTACTTTGCAACTTTCGAGTTTCTCTGCTCATACAGTTCGGCATGTATCTAAATAATTGCTTTTTCACTATGTCTCCCATACAAACCCATAATGTGAGTTGCTAATTTGCTCGGATATTATAATTATAGAGTGGAATTCTCAAAGGTGTTAAGCGGCAAAATGTTCCAAATTGAGATATTTGCTCAGAAAGTGCTTCAAACCAAAGCGCTATGTTCCTGTTCGTTACCTTCAAGTTAAAACTGACGGCGGTAGATGGCACTGGTATCAACTCCAGCTGTCATGGCCTCTTAAAGCGTTAAGCACCAATTGAAGACATGAGTGCAAGAACTAGATAATAACCAAAAGGATAGTTTTGAGAAAAGTGAGAAAAACGTTTAACACTGTATTATACTTACATGTCATGGATTATATTGATTTAGTATAGTATAAAAGTATAAGTTAAGGTGCACCAGTCTGACAATTTTCTAGGTGCTAATTAACTGAGAAATGTATAAAATCAAGAAAAATATGTGCTGGAATTATCCATTTCTTGCACCCAAATGTTTCGTGGAGTGTATGAACTAGGATGATGCAAGATAAAAACAGTTTTCACACAACAATTTTAATGTCAGCATACAATAATGTTTGAAGATCCATGTGTAAAAGGCTTCCTTAATAGAAATTCAACAAATACTACTTCAGTAGAAGTTTATACCTCGTGGTAAGACACATCACTTTCAGCTTCAGAGTCTCCATTCCCATCTTCTTGTCTAGGGTGTCTGTACCAGTTCATACGTATAGGAGGAATATATTTGTGAGCCAAATCCATCACATCACAGTACTTGTTTGTTTTCAGTGGCAATGGAGCCTGATACAGCTCATGGGCATGTAAGGTAGGGATTTGCATTTTCTTAGATATGCAAAATTTAGAGTGAATCAACTTGACCAACAGAAACGGACACTTCCTTCCCTTCATAAATAAACTAACGATATTTACTGATTGTAAATGATTCGTACTTATTCCTTATTATTTTCTTAAATAATAACTGAAAGTGTCCTTTAAGATCCCATATGATTTTCTGATCTAGGTTCACTACGTAACTTTCTTTGAAGCTGTTGATGCAATATCATACCACTCTTCGGCCACAAAGACATAACCCTTTCTTTCGCTTGATCTTCTCAATTTGTGCAAATGCTCGATCAAAGGGCATGAATGAATGTCCCCGTTCTGAGAAATGGTAATATATTTTATTAAATCTTCACAAAGCAATGAGTGTGTTTAAATACTGCACCATCAACATATTCTTGTTTTGCCTCGCGCAGTTATCACTAAAGAGATGCAGGGTTTTAATTCTCTCATCAACGTAGTTCTCTATGTAATGTTTCAAAATTGAAACAGTTTCATTGGATCCCTTTCTTCCTCAAGTTTCATCGTACATGTACGTTTTCGACTCTCCAGTAGTACAGGAAAATATACCCATGTTGAAGACCCAAAGTTGCCCCTTATAGAACAGCTCACCTGTAGTTAGTACGGGAACTGGAAGGTTTTGCTGATAATTATATACGCATTTTGCTATTTATAGGTTAGTACCAGTACTCTTTCATGGATATTTGAACGTAAAGTAATCTTACTTCATTAAACACTAACCTCTGAACATTGTAACAGGTAATTAACCCCATCAAGTATGCACCCTGAGTTCTTATCACTGAGATTGTTGAAACCATCAAGAATATTCTGCTTAATTTCATATGAGAATTGGGATGAGCATTTCCGTTTACATGCACAATCATTAGCAACTGTCTTTGCAGGAATAAGTTTTCCTGATGTTGAAACATAGTCTTCTCCGTGCAAGATACTCCTTTTTCTAACACTTCTACTCCAATTGTCTTCATTCCATCACCTTTTCCTGGACAACAGATCTTGGCACTGGTACCGAAAATATTACAATATTATTAACATTCAGATTACAAAAAACCTGTTACTCTAACAAATAATCATCTTTAAATAGTAATAAAATTACTACTAAACTGTACTTAGTAAAGAAATGCTATTACTAACTTACCTCTGAGTCAAAATTTGAATTAGCATCAGCCAACATTGCTTCACTATTCTCTGCCATCATTTTGTCAGTGATAATGCAAGATAACAACTGAATGCAACAACTGGATACTTCCGGTTATTATCTACTTCTTGCACTCAAAGCAGACTTAACCGAAACTTAAACTCCATCTTGTGAGGAAAGTAACTGTTATTTGTTAAAATACTTATAGTGACAGATAGAGGGCAGACATGGCTATAATTTGGCACAAAAATTTAAACTTCACAAAAAGTGGTCATTATCTGGTTCTTGCAATCAGGTCTTCAATTGATATCACTGATGAGATGCAAATTACCATTGTTAATGTTGGCGGTTCTGAATTCAGTGCGATTCATGCTTTTTGAGGCTGTTATACACATTACCTTTATTTAAAATGAAAAGGTTATATTTTATTGCTGTGATCATGTCTGCTAGTACAAAATCAAGAGAAGAAACCTCCAGCACTAGAGGTACGTGAATTGCATGTAAAAATTAATTATATTAAATTGTGATTTAAAACTGAAGCCATTATCTAGGTTATGTATTGGTTATTAATTTGGTAACTTACACCTTCATTGTCCATTCATTCCTGCAGAAAATATGCAAATGCAAATATCAATACGGAGAACTAGACAAAGAATTGAAACTGCGTGTCTTCACTGAATTCTATAAGCTAGATCGGATAAGTCAGAAGAACTTTCCTTTGCAACATGTTTCCCTTGGAGAGGTCCAGAGGAACCGAAAACGTAATAACGAGGGTGAAGGTACCAGTAGGCGGCAGATTACTGCAATGTACAGTGTCCCAAAAGGGAAAGGTGACTTGATTCAGGTTTGCGAAAATACATTAACATGTATGATGTAGGCCGCAAATAAATGAAAGTGGTAATTTCTAAAACGAAACAGGGTAATATAAGTTATATTGACAACAGGAAACCTAATGCACCATCTCAGTATACAGATGATAACGACTGCAGAGTGAAAAATCCTATTAATTCGTTTCCAAAGGATGAAAGCCATTACTCAAGGGCAAAATCTAACAGCCAATTTCTAAGTCCAGACTTGGATATTCACAGAATGTCAACTGCGTTTAATGCAATATTTCCAAACAAAAAAGTTGGATACAAATACTATAAGAAGGTCTTTAAGAAACATTTTCCTGAACTAAAATTCCTCGCACCAGGGGAGACATGTAAAACCTGCGAGGAACTATAATGCGAAATTCGAGGACGAAGTGTACCTGCAAAACAATCACTAGAATTGCACCTACGTAAAGCAGAAAGTACTACATACAAGATGAAAGCCCAAATTGCTATTGCTCAAATGCCAGGAAGTGAAACATCTACTATTTCTATGGATTTGCAGCAAGTACTGCTTGTCCCTACATTTACTTATCCTGAGATGTTTTAACGTCGTCAATCGGGCTGTTCAACTTAGGTGACACCCAGACTTCCTATGTGTTTATGGCATGAACGTATTGCTAATAGAGGAGGTAACGAAACAGCTTCATGTCTTTTACGTATTATCAATCTTGGTATTACAGGAGAACAAAAAATAGGACAAAATAAATACAGAGTAATCATATATTTGTACTGATTTCTGATTTCCCTTAAAGTTTTTGAAGTCATTCAGCATAATGTTTTTGTTAGCGGTCACAGCTATTTACATTGCAACAGAGGTTTTGCTCTTATTGAGAAGCGTAAAAGAGTAAAGTCATTTGTCCCAGCAGATCTTGAAAAAGTGATTACATCAGCAAAATATATAAATAAGTTCAAAGTTGTACCTACATATGGATGCAAACCATTTCTTTGACTTGCGATCTGTTGCAGACTCCTTAATTTCAATTAACAAAATTAACGTAACAAAAGCCTCCTGCTTCCGAGTAGATGCGAGATATGCTGGAAAAGTTTTAATAAAAAGAACTTTAAGTGATATGGAAGATTGGAAACAATTTCATATTTTGAAACGAGAAGAGACACTGAGGGGTACACAGAAAGCTGAAATACCTGCCCTGAAAGGTCAGAATAGTATAACTACTGAAAAGAAGAAAGATCTGTTGTCAATGTTGGACTATCTTCCTCAAGAAGTAAGGCCATTCTACATTGAACTCTGTCATGAATAATAGCGAAAAGTGATCATATTTCATACTGTTTAATACCGGTTTCGTATTAGTAGACACATTTTAGTTTTATTATTTTTTGAAAAATATGTTTCTGCAAGATCAGTGACATAATACTTTCATGTTTCATTCTGTTTAACCCCAGTTTTGTATTGGTAAAGACGTTTTAGCTATTATCATTTGAAAAATTTGTTTTTTAAGTTCAGTTTTCAGAGGCAATCCAAATGTCAGTTTACCACTTTTCCTAATTTCAGATTTAAATATTACTTTATATGCTTTATAGCTCAATGTTATATCCATATGCTTAATATAGTAAATAGTCCGATAAGAATACGTTAGTTTGACACAGTTTCTTGTATAAGAATCAATGGAAATACTTTATTAAAACACAATATTGTTTATAACTAAAAATCAATGTTTTGTCACTTAACGCCTTTGAGAATTCCACTCTTCAATTATTAAAAGTAAACTGCGAATATTTATCAGTTTTGGCAGGAAGCAGATACAAAATAAACAAACAAAATCTTGTGTACAGTCACATAAATTTCTCTACTCATTTTAAACTCGCAGATATGCATACCTTTTATCATAGCATTCATTGAACCCCATACGTTACTCACGATCCATTTCTCTGTAGGAATGGTTTCAACTTATGCAGTAAGTACTTTCATATACAAATGCGGAAACAGCATTCAAATGCTAAGCCGTGGAAAGGTGCTTTTTGCGATGGAAAATTAGAGAGAGAGAATCGCAAACACTCCGTCGGATGAGTGTTTGGAAACGTGTAAACTTGCAACATGTAATATTTCGAACGGCTGCAATGGAAACAAGAAAGAAAGAAAAAAAAGAAAGAAATCTGATGTGATACATTCACATGACTTTCTCTAACCTCTATCGCTTATTAGTATAAAAATTATTCTTACTAAACTTTTATTTTCCTATCTACTTCGTTTTAATCTAGATAAACCTTTCCGGAAATACCTACACTACACATTTCGTTATAGATTCAAAGAGAACGGCGACAGTCAAATGTTTAAGAACTGGACGCAATACGCTGCCTTAAAATTCCATGCTATTTCCACGCAATCGCGAGAAACAACTGAATGTTGTTTAAGAGAATAACCAATAATTCGAATTTTTAATAACGGATATCTCAGAAACGGCTTACGCCACAAAAAAACAACTTATTTTAAATAAGTTCGCATTAGAAACATATCTACACTTTTTTTTGTGGTACGTTTCGTCGACGCTTAACGTTTACCAGTTATACAAGATTATACAAAATTCCTTCCAAATGAAGAGGACTTCACAGGCTATTTCAAGATATGTATTTTATTTGTCATATAAATAGTTTTAATATATGGTATTTTAATCAAAATCGTTAACCACTTTTAGAAAATAAAATTTCGAAAAGTTTTTCATGTAAAGAGTAGTTTGGGGTGGCGGGATTTTCTTGAAAATCCTCTTGTCGCATCTATGGAAAATATTGAACTTAAATACCAAAGTTGGTGTTTATCCGATTTTTCGTTTTTAAGTTATGCTGTTCACACATACACATACGGACATTTTTTTCCAAAAATGCTTTATTTGGGTTTGAGGGCCTTCAAAATATGTATTTCCAGTGAAATCTCGGTATCTACGTTTATCATGCAATAACTTATCTCAGATTTCGCAGTTATAAAAAGGTATACAAAATTCCATCAGTATGAAGATGACTTCACAGGTTATTTACAGAAAATTCATACATTCAATTTGTCACAATATCTGACATACATTTTAATCAATTTTTTTTAAATCAACTTTAATTCAATATATTTTTGAGTATGTGAAAGTTAAAATTTTTACTTTCTCTACTACGTATAGTAAGAGGGGAAGTATTGCATTCCACCCAAAAATTCGATACCGAGATTTCACCGGAAATACATGTTTTGAGACCTCCTGAATCCAAAAAAAGCATTTTTGGAAACATGTCCGTGTGTGTGTCTGTGTGTGTGTGTCTGTGTGTGTGTGTGTGTGTGTGTGTGTGTGTGTGTGTGTGTCTGTGTGTCTGTGAACAGCATAACTCAAAAACGAACAGTCGGATAAGCACCAAACTTGGTATTTAGGTTCAGTATCTTCCAGAGATGCGACACGAAGGTTTTCAAGAAAATCCCCCCACCCCAGACTACCCTTTACATGGAAGATTTTTCGAAAATTTTAATTTTCTCAAAAATGGCTCTAACGATTTTGATTAAAATATCATATGTTTAAGTTATTTTTATGACAAATAAAATGTATATCATGAATTTCCTGAGAATGTCTCCAAAAGCATTCTTCATTGTGAACGACTTTTGCATAACTGGTAAACCATAAGAGATAGACAAAATTTTACTACACAAAAAATGTAGATCGCGTTAAAATACACAACTTATGTCATACATTTCTTTTGTTGAGTGAACCGTTTTCGAGATATTGCTTGTTATTTCCTTAAATTTTCCAATACTTATACTTTTTCTCAAATTCGTTATTCATTTTTTTATGTCCTGGACATGCAAAGAGAATGGAATACTCCACATAGCAACCAGCGTTAAAATAGTTGACTATCGCTTAAAAGCTACCATATTCCCCTTGCATCTACAAGAAAATTAGCAATAAGATTGACATCTCATATCTCGATTAACATGAAGCATATGGAGAATAAGCGTTTGTAAAATTAGATTGTAGAAGAGTAGAGAAAGTCATGTGAGTGTAACACATCAGATTTTTTTTTCATATAAAGGGTAGTTTGGAGTGGGGATTTTCTTTAAAAAACTGCCTGACATGCTTATACAATGACTCAAGTGTGACGACTTCTCGTTTTTCAACCTTGCTCTTCATAAACACAGCCACACTTTGACATTTTTCTAAAAGAAAAAATTTAGGGGAGTTTCAGCGAACCTCAAAACGTATATTTTCGTTAAAACATCTGTATCGAATTCCTGGAATACAGTATTACCTTTATCTACTATAGGTAAGAGATGGAGAAAGTAATAGGTTTTGTGTGACTGATTTCTTGGTATGAAAATAAATAACAGTGGAAACTTGTGTGATTGTTGCACTGTTTTATGTTTTACTACCTGTTTCAAAATCAGAAAATATGCAATTTAAAATTAAAAAGAACATTCTTTCTAAATGCCATTAAAACTTATTGGGTTACGTGCCATCCTACGGTAATATTAGTATGTGCTCTTTTCATGCAAGTAGGATAGAAGCCATCCAGTTTTAAAGATCATGACGATGACCATGCAACATAAATCTGACAACGGATTTTAAGAAAAAAAATATACTGTAGGCTAGGGCCTTAAAATTCTCGTGATGAGATCCGCGACAGCAGTATCCATTTCCAGCGATCAAGTCGGTGAAGATGAGTCATCCAATCCAGTGACTTGACCTAGTGAGGCCTTAACGTAACTAACTGTATAGTGTAGATCGATACGCCGCCGCGTGGGAGCTAGGAGCCTGTTGCGGAATTCGTGCCGCAAGCTGCCGCCATTATTTTAACAGTTTGCTCCGTTTTCTTTCAGCCATGACGACCCCGTCAGTGATGCTGACCGTAACACTATTTAAATCCTACAAGCGATCACAAACGGTTACTCGAGGTGTTTCAATATAACTCTGCTCAATTTATGACACAGCAATTATTTCCAGAGTCTAGGGGGTCCGAAGTTTCTCCAAAGTTACCACTTTACCAGGACATAATACACTTTACCAGTCCAGGGGTCAGACGATTCTTTGAAGTTACCACTTTACCAGTCCTGGAGGTCCTAAGTATCTCCGGAGTTACCACTTTACCGGTACACAACACACCTTAGCAGTCAACGGGGGCCAACGTTTCTCCAGTCATCACTTAAGAGTCCAGGGGTTCCGAAGTTTTTACGCACAGTTACCACTTTAACAGTCCAAGGGTTCCGAAGTTTTTCCAAACAGTTATCACTTTACCAGTCTAGGGGATCCGAAGTTTCTCTGAACAGTTACCACTTTACCACCACACAATACACTTTACAAGTCCAGTGAATCTGAAATTTCCCCAAACAGTGCCTGCTTTACCAGTACACAATATACTTTACCAGACCAAGGTGTCCGAAATGTTTCTGAAAGTTACCACTTTACCAAGTTTGCGTTTCTTTGTAATAAGACTAAAACGAATCTTTCGCAACGCATGGAATTCTGCTGGTATTATATTTTTGAAGCAGTATCGATTATGTACTAAGCAGTTTATGTATCTAATGCCTTTTTTCCCAACTCTATCTCACAGTGCTCTAATTCTGAACGGAAAAACCTAATGTGTTAAATTCATACGACTTTCTCAACCCCCTCTTCTATAAACAAAACTTACACGTCCACTTCCGTGGTTTGGGAGTAGTGAGTTACCTAGATAAGGTTTTTTCCGATCTTTCCGCTTATCCCGAGAAGGCAAATGTCGGGTAATAAGCTCTAGGATCCTGGGTCCCATTTGAGCATCATTTCAACCATTTCGTTCGCTCATTCACAGTTCGATATGACCTTTAAGGACGCTAAACTTCGAGACCCCCTCCCATTAAAGAAATCTTCCAAAAGTTTACTGTTCTATTTATTTCTTGCCAAGTACTTCTTCTGCGTTTGCAGAAGAGGTTGTAGGTACAAGAGGTTGAAGCTATAGTCATACCTTTAAAAATAAGCTGCGATACATAGATATGAGTTTCTCTATCCACTTTAGCTTATTTTTATATAGCTTCTATTAATTATTCTTTCAAAAGCTTATTCTTGTATCTGTTTTAAGTTAACTGTAATAAGAATTTGCATAAATAGCTTCATTACACATTCCCTTTTAGGTACTAAGGGGATAGCGATAGTCAAATTTTTGAAAGTGCTCGCAATAAGCTGGCCTTGAAATTCAATGCTCTTTCCATAACATGGCGAGAAACAACAGAACAACGACAGCACTTAAAAAAGACGAATATTGAACAATTAAACCAATAATAACGAATATCTGAAATGGCTAATGCCACAGGAAAATGTATTTGAAATAAATTGTGATTTAAACAGCTCTACATTCTTTGTGTAATAAGTTTTAGGCTATCTCTCATGGTTTGCCCGTTATACAAAATTATACAAAATCGAAAATTCTGGGATTAGCACTTCACAGGCTAATCCCAGAAAACTCAAGATATACCTTTCATTTACCATATAAATATCTTAAATATATGGTATTCTAATCAGAATCGATAACAGACACTTTTTGAAAAATAAACAAAATCGAAAATATATCCATGTAAATGGTACTTGGGATGAGGTGATTTTCTTGAAAATCTTCGAATCGCATCTTGGCAAGATACTGAAATTAAATACCGGGTTTGGCATTTATCAGACTTTTCGTTTTGAGTTACGCAGTACACAGACCTTTTTCTTAAAAAGATTATTTTTGGGATTCGTGGAGCCTTAAAACATGTACTTCTGGTGAAACCTCGATATAGGAATTTTTTGGTGGAATGCAATACTCCCTTTACTTACAAGGTACAAGGTGGAGAAAGTAAAAAGCGGATCGCAATGTATGAGCACGAGGTATAAAAAAAACAGAAAAACCAAAAGCTGCACAGCGATTGACACAAAGAAAAAATATAAAGTATTTGAAAATTCAAACCAACAACGAATATTTCGGAAATGATAAATGTCACAAAATAATTATTTGACATATACTGTGTGTTTTAACGAGATCTGTATTTTTGTGCGTAGTAAGTGCTTTTTCTACCTCTTAAGGGTTACAGGTTATTTATTCAAAACTTATTCAGAATGAAGAGCATTTCACAGAAAATTCAAGATATGAATTTTATTTGTCATACAAATATCTCGTGTCGCATCCTTGGAAGATAGACTTGATACCAAGTTTCGTACTAACTGGTTTTTGAGTTATGCGAGCCCACCTTTTTCTAAAAAGTTTCTCTTGGAGTTAGGATATGAAAGCATTTATTTCCGGAGAAACCTCTACATCGAACTTTTGGGTGGAATTCGTCTACTTACTATATATACATGTTAGACAAAGCAAAAATTGCAACGAAATTAAACTGAGTTTTATTTATGGACGCTCTTTAACTGCTGTGGTCCTTAGCGTCCCATTCTATATTGGGCGTGAAAGACCGGTAATTTTGCTCAGAGGCCTCTTTATCAGGCTTGAGTTTCTTTTACGTACCGTAAATCTACGACACGGGACCACATTAGACACTGAGAACAAAGGAGAAAAGATGCATCTGCGGGTACATTCAGAGTTTTATATATATATATATATATATATATATATATTACCTATACTGGGCGTGAAGGACCGGAAATTTCGTTGTAGCATATAGTACAATCTCTGATGTGATAGTCACACAACTTCCTCTACCCGTTACAAATTTGCATTTGTTTAATTATTTATTTTGAAATCTTCCTATACAACTGTAGGCTGCCAAAGACAAAAATACTAATTCAACATAATTGTATACATAATAGGAACTTAAAAAATTAAAATGCTACAATACATTAAAATCGAAGACTTAATTCAACAATTGAAACATAGAAGATAATATCAGAGCAAAAATATCCCACAGAGGTGTATCATAATTGATAGCGCAAACTGACAGTGCATGCAAATAGAAGCAAAATATCCCCAGTAAACATGGATCCGCAAGCGGGCCGTTGTAAGATAATTGGGAATGTGTGGTTACAAGCCCACACTGGCTTCCTTAAAAACATGTTCCCAGCAGGTATAAAATTAACTTGCCCGTCTCTGTGGTATGGAGTAGCGTGTCTGCCTCACATTCAATAGGTCCCGAATTCGAATCTCGGTTAGAGTGAGTTACCCGGATAAATTTTTTTCCGGGGTTTTTCCCTATCCTGAGAAGACTAATATCGGGTAACTTTAAGCTTATAGGACCCGGGCTGATTTGACATTTTAACCATGTCATTCATTCATCTTCCGATATGACATACTAGGTTAAAGGGCGTTAAACTAAAATAATAATAATAATAATAATAATAATAATAATAATTCGAAGTGTAGGTTTTTCCATTTGATGCTGCATCCAATTTGGCTCAGTAGGTAGAGCACACTAACATGATAATACATGGGAAAAGATAGCGAAAACAAGGTGAAATGCTAGACTAGGCGAGGGTTGAGGGGCAGAAAATGGTGATACATGGGAGAGAAAGGGAAAACACCGAGAGGTACTAACGGGGATAGGAGTTGAATGTGTTGGGGGGCGGTTCTGAGAACAATTTAAGGTTCATTGGAGATGGAGAGGTAGAGTTATGCACGTTCGTCGTTGGGTATGTTGTTCAATGTATCTGCTGTGCGACGTATGTATGATGTATGTATAACGTACGAACTTTCAATTATGATTATATCTACGAGGCGCATTCCAAAACTAAGGTCCGGTGAACAATATTTAACGGATGGTAGGCCTGAATGACGGTTTACGCCTGCAGCGCTGTCTACCGACTTCTGAAGAACCTACCGCAGTGTTGATGTGACGCAGTAGGCGTTTGCCAGTCGGTGAGAGCAGATCGTAATGGCCGCGACAATCGTAGATCCCGCCAGCTATGAAGTGCGCTTAGTGTGATTAGACTTTTGTTGGCAAAATATTCGTCAGCTGCGGACATCCATCGTGAGTTATGGACCGGACACAATGAGTGACAAACAGGTTCGACACTGGTGTCTAGAATTTCGAAATGGCGACACAAATGTGTATGATGAACAACGGAGTGGTAGGCCCAGTTTAGAAAGTGAACCAAAATCTTCGAAGTGATCGGCGTTTGACGATTAGTGGTCTGGCTGATGAATTCCCAAATGTTGCTCGAACCTCACTTTACAGGATTGTCACTGAACAGCTTGGATATCGGAAATTTTGTGCGAGGTGTGTGCCAGAGCACAAAGACTAACGAATGTGTAGTGCACGACAGTTTTTGGAGCGCTATAGACAAGATAGATCTGGTTTGTTTTCCCACATTGCTACGGGTGACGAGACATGGATAGCGTACACTAACACAGAATCGAAACAAGTCAATGCAGTGGCGCCGTTCCGGTTCACCCAAACCAAAAAAGTGTAAGCAATCGCCGTACAAGAATCGCAAAATGATGGCTATCGTGTTTTCGGATGAAAAGGGCGTTCTTTTGGTTGATTTCATGGACCATGGGTCAGCAATTACAGCTGATGTGTGCTGTGCAACGCTTAGCAAACTGAGACGTGCGATCCAAAATCGACGCCGCGGAAAACTGCGGTCTGGTATCATCCTCCTGCACGACAACGCACGCCCGCACACCGCTGCCAAAACCAAAGAGAAGATTCAAGTGTTTTATTGGGAACTTTTAACCACCAACCGCACAGTCCCGACCTGGCACCAAGCAGCTATTTCCTCTTATTGCATTTGAAACAACGCTTTCTAACTGATGATGAACTCAAGACGAGTTGTACCAATGGTTGAAGTCCCAGGCGGCAGACTTCTATGCCGAAGGATGCAGCGTTACAGACAATGTTACAGCAGTGTATAGATGTGAACGGCGATTATGTGGAAAAGTAAAGTATATATGTAGGCACATATAACTGTCAATAAAAACCTTGTCTCATAAGCGATGTTATTATGACCTTAGTTTTGGAATACGCTACGTAACCTAACCTGATACCAACCATTCTATCAAAGCTAACCCAAACCATCCTCTCATAGTCTAACCTAATTTAACCTTAACCATTCTATCATTTATTCTATCCTACCATCGCCTGCCCTAATCTCACACAAAACATCTTAACCTAACCTGAGATATCCAACACTAACCTAACTTAACCCATCCCAGCCGATTCTAACAAAGCTAACATAACCCAGAAGAGCCCATCTTATGTCTAAATGGAGAGCCTCTAATCATTCTAAACGGAACCATACATCAGCTAAACGGTTCCTTACATCAGTAACTTAGGAGTACTTTTATAGACATTTCGGGATACTTTAATGGTATTTTGAACACTTTTATAGGGCGTTTAGAGCACTGGCACAGGTACCTATTTCGAACATTTTTCCAGTTCTTACGAGCGCTTTTACACGCATTTCAGACACTAAACTAGCCATTTCGGAAGCACTTTTACGAACATTTCAGGCTGTCGAACAGGTTTCTTTGCTTATTTTGCTGCATTTCAGAGTCCTTTGAGCATTTTGTATTCACTTTCAGACTTTCTAGACACTGGAGCAGCTATTTCAGAGCATATTGGGAATGCCTTGAAGACATTTTAACCCTTTTACGAACACTGGGGCGAGGCATTGTTAGGCATTTTAGCCATTGGCGCAGCCACAGGATAAAATGTCAATTTTGGGGATTGACATAAGCTTTTAGCACATTTTGGAGCACGGGAAGCGCTAGTTCATGCATTGAAAGACGTTTCGAAGAGGCTTTAGACAATAGAGCAGGTACTTTCAGGATATTGGTACAGAGCTCTAGGATATCTCGAGACATTTTGAAGTATTTTATGCTGTTTAACAGTATTTTTATAGTTTTCCATGCATTTGCACCATTTCAAAGGTGTTTTAGTCACTGGAGAGGGTATTGTCAGACATTTTAAGCATTTCATGGGTATTTTAGCCGCTAGTGAAACTATTTTCAGGTACTGACATAAGGTTAAAATTAAAAAAGAGTTTAATTTATGGACGCTCTTAACTGCTGCGATCCTTAGCGTACCATTCTATATTGGGCGTGAAAGACTGGTAATTTTCCTCAGATGCCCCTTTATCAGGCTTGAGCTTCTTTTACGTGCCGTAAATATACGACACGGGACCACGGGCTTTACTTCCCTTGCGAAGGAAGCCATGCTAAACATTTTTACGCCCGAAAAAATCCATTGCCCTCCGCCGGGTTTGAACGCGCGACCTCGGGAACTAGAGGCTAGCATGGTAACGACTACACCACGACTGACATAAGGTTTTAGCATATTTCGGAACACTGGTAGGAACATTTAGGGTCACTTTTATGGTATTTTAGCCACTGCAGTAAGTGTTTTCAGGGTATTGGTATAGTTTTTAGAACATTTCGAGACATTTAGAAGGTACTTTACGCTGCTTTAATGTATTCTTATGTAACTTTGCAGTCATTTCGAAGGTATTTTAGGAACTGGAGCGATATTTTCTTTAGTTACTTTTGGAATATTTTGGGGGCATTGTGGAGGTATTTCGAAGCACTTTACGTCCATTTTACACACTTTGAAGACATTTCGAATGTAGAAATGGGTATGTTAGCTCTGGTAGATGTACTTGGAGCGCCACCACAAGACTTGGGACTCTTATATTTGAACAATAATTTCATACGTTTTATAGTAGCTGGATCCTGTTTTAATGTACAAACATATACCTGCATAAACTTGATGAAGAAAGAAGAAAACGAATAATGGAAGCGGAAAGTGGTGACTTTGCCACTAGGAGTAACCTTTAGTGCTGGTCTCAAGCTCAGAGACGCAAACAAGAATCTAAAATAAAGCTACGATGACGTAAAACGTTCTAATTAAGACGCTCAAACAATAGAGCATGAATAAAACGCTGCAATTTCACTTAAAGAAACAGATGTTAGCTCTGGAAAGTGTTGGATAGCTCTGATTAGGCTAGGTTAGGATGTTTGATGCTAGGATAGGTAGACAATGGCAGGATAGATGAGAAGGAATGTCTAGTTTAGGCTAGAATGCTTGGTATCACGTCAGAATAGTACCAGAATAGGTTAGACGATGACTGGATGTAATACATAATGAGAGGATAGTCTGGGTTAGGCTCGCATACTGATTGTCTAAGTTATGAAGGGTGGGTTAGCTAGGTTGTCTTAGCAACGGGTTGGTCACGTATTATGGTAACGTTTGGCTAAGCTAAGTTAGGTTACATCACGTTTGGTCACGTGTTGGTTAGGTTAGGTTACTAGTCACGTATTATTGTTACGTCTGGTTTGGTTAGGTTAGACGATAACAGGATAGAATAGATAATGGGAGGATGTTCCAGAGCAGGTAAGGTTGAGCTAGGTTAGGATGTTTGGTGTGAGGCTAGGTTAGAAGATGTTGAGATAGAATAGATGATGAGCGGATGTTCCAGAGCAGGTAATGCTGGGATAGGTTAGGCTAAGAAGTTTGGTGTGAGGTCAGTTTAGACGACAGTGGCATAGAATGATGAGAGAATTATTCAGGCCAGGTTAAGTTAGGATAGTTGAATATGGTTCAGAAAACTGTGAACTATACACAGTTTGTCCCTTCTCCCCTCACAAGCTAGCGGCCCACCATTCATAAGTTTATAAGCAACATAGAAACGGATTTTAAAAGTATATAAAAGTACTTTAACAGTAAACGAAATGCTTATAAAGTATCCGAAAATGAGAGAAAAATACCGTAAATACTGCAAAAAGGGTGAAAAACTAAAATACCTAAAATTCTTGTGAAGCGTAGCAAATGAAGATTAAAACAGGATCAAGCTACTATAAAACTTGTGAAATTCTTGTTAAAATATAGTAGAGTGGTTTCAAAACGCTCTCAATACCCATAAAAGGGTCCAAATACTTCTACCAGAGCTCGAAATGCCCATTACTACATTCACATGTCTTCAACGTTTGTAAAATGGGCATGAAGTGCTTCGAAATACCTTCAAAGTACCCCCAAAATATTCCAAAACTGCCTCTCGTCCTGAAAGTATCCGCTCCAATGTCTAAAATACCTTCGAAAATGCTGGAAAGCTCCACAAGAATGCATTTTAAACAGCATAAAATACCTGCTCCAATGACTAAAATACTATCCAAGGATCCCTAAATGCTCCTATCTGTGTTCCAAAATATGCTAAAACCTTATGTCAATATCTGAAAATAGCTGCGCCAGTGGCTAAAATACGCAGGAAACGCTCTAAAATGTCTGATAATACTCACTCCAGTGACTAAAATAATTTTGAAATGCATGGAAAACTGTATAAAATACTTTTAAACAGCATAAAATACCTTCAGAACGTCTCGAAATTTCCTAGAACCAAGTACCAATATCCTACTCCATTGTCTAAAGCCCGAAACGTCTTGCAATGCTTGAAATAGCGCTGCTCGTGCTCCAAAATGTGTTAAAAGCCTCACTTAATCCCCAAAAATAGCTGCGCCAGTGGCCAAAATGCCTAACAATAGCTCGCCCCAGTGTATAACATGTTCGTAAAACGACTAAAACGTCTTAAAGAGATTCTCAATATGCTCTAAAATAAGCTGCTCTAGTGTCTAGAAAGTCTGTGAAAGTGGATAAAATATCTTCAAAGCACTCTGAAATGGAGCAATATCCGAAAAAATTCTTGTGTGTTATACTCACATGACTTTCTCTACTGTTGTACGAACTATTCTTACAAACGCTTATTCCCCGATTACTTCATGTTAATCGAGATAAATCTTTGGAGAAGCTACCTTATTGCTAATTTTCTTGTAGGTGCAAGGGGAATTTCAAAATACAGTAGGCTTTATGCGACAGTCAAAGCTTTTATTAAAAGCTGGCTGCTATGTAGAGCATCATTCCATTCTCTTGGCATGTCCAGGACATAAAGAAACGAATACTAAATCCCCATTTGAGACAAAGTATTGGTAAATGTAAACAAATAAGAAGGAATATCTCGGAAATGGTTCACTCGACAAAAAACATATGACAGACTGTGTGATTTAACGAGGTCTAAATTTTTTGTGTAGTAAAATTTTGTCTATCTCTTACGGTTTAACAGTTATGCAAATGTCATTCAGAATGAGGAGGAGTTTTGCGGACATTCGCAGAAAATTCATGGTATACATTTGATTTGCCGTGAAAATATCTTAAACGTATATTTTAATCAAAATCGTTAGAACCATTTTTGAGAAAATCAATATTATCGAAAAATGTTCCATGTAAAGGGCAATCTGGGGTGAGAAGATTTTCTTGAAAATCTTCGTGTCGCATCTTTGAAGGATACTGAACCTAAATACCAAGTTTGGTATTTATCAGACTTTTCATGGAGTTATGCAGTTCACAGACACAAACACACACACGGACCTTTTTCTAAACATGCTTTTTTTTATTCAGGGGACCTCAAAACCTGTAAATCTCGGAAATCGAATTTTTGTGTGGAATGCAATACTTCCCCTATTTACTATAGTAGTAGAGAAAGAAAACACCTGTTCCACAGTCCGAAACGCTCGTAAGAACTGGAAAAATGCTCGAAATATGTACCTGTACCAATGCTGTAAACGCCCCATAAAAGTGTTAAAAATACCATCACAGTATCCCGAAATGTCTATAAAAGTACCCCGAAGTTACTGATTTAAAGAACCGTTTAGCTGATGTATGGATACGTTTAGGGTGATTAGAGGTTCTCCATTTAGACCATATGGGTTCTTCTGGGTTATGTTAGCTTTGTTAGAATCGGCTGGGTTGGGCTAAGTTAAGTTAGTGTTGGATATGTTGGCTCAAATTTCACTCATGCATACCTTAACAAGGAATGCTTTATGTTACATTTTACAATTACTGTACATCTTTACTTACTAAGGGAGATGTTCAAGGTGTCGTCCTTGCACCTGGATGTAAAGACTGTACTAGATTCTGCAGCGAGTTTCGAATAGTCCTGCATCATTTCGAAATTGCTGATAAGCACGCAAAATTCTCTGCTCCAGTTCTCTAACATGTTAAGCGAGGTGATGAGCACTATGCTTTTTAGGTGGCCCCAGACACCAACATCTAAGGATTTAGATCAGATGATCTAACAGGCCAAGGTACAGGTCCCCTCGACCTTTCCATCTTGTATCATATCTACACGTTGATACCATCTTACAGTAGCATCAAAATGTGCCGATGCTCCATCATGCAAGTACCACATTTTCTGGCGTTTCTCAGGGTAAACATTCTTATGCAGTCCTGGAAGGTGATACAGCAGAAACCGATGGTATCTCCGTCCGTTTAATTTTCTTGGTAAATGTGTGGCCCAATGAGACGATCACCTAGTACCCCTTGCCAAACATTTAATGAGAAACATTGCTGATGTGATGTCTCATGAACAGCAGTGGGTTTATCTTAAACAAAACTCTTGTTACATTCACATTACTTTCTCTGCCCTCTATTGTTCATTATTAGGTATACAACTAGTCTTACAAAAGATTATTTTCATATCCACTTCATTTTAATCCAAATAAATTTTGCAGAAAACCCACATTGCACATGTGGTTATCATACAAAGGAAACAGCGATAGTCAAATGTTTAAGAACTGGACGCTAAACGCTGGCCTTAAAACTCCATACTGTTTCAATGGAATCGCGAGAAACAACTGAATGTTGACACAGCTTGAAAAGAATGGCTAAGTAATCAAAAATTCGTACCATTAGTAATGGTCATGTCGAAAATGGCTGATGCCACAAAAAACGTATTTTAAATAAACTATATGTTTTAAAGATATCTACATTTCTTCTCCAGTACGTTTTCGTCTATCGCTTAATGTTTGTCAGTTGTACAAGATAAGGTGGTGCGTATACAAACTTCCTTCCAAATGAAGAGGACTTCAAAGGCTATTCCCAGAAAATTCAAGATATGTATTTTATTTTTCATGCAAGTATCTTTAATATATCGTATTTTAATCAAAACCATTAGAACCATTTTTTAGAAAATAAAAAAATTCGAATAATGTTCTATGTAATGGGTAGGTTGGGGAAGATACTAAACCTAAATACCAAGTTTATTCGACTTTTGGTTTTTGAGTTATGCTGTTCACAGACACACAGACATTTTCCTAAACATGCTATTTTTGTATTCAAGGGACCACGAAAGGTGTATTTCCGGTGAAATCTCGGTATCGAAGTTTTGGGTGGAATACACTACCTTCTCTACTTTTAGGCACATAGTAGAGAAAGTAACAATAGGGCGGAAAATTTTGACATTAAGAAATGCGGTGACAGAGAGGAAAAGGCGGGAGAACATTACTGATGCTACTTTTTGTATAAGTTTCAGCTAGTACATAGTTCAATCCCTGTAATATGTGTTTTTAAACCTCTAACTCTCGAGATAAGCGTGTACTAATGTCACATAGGCCACATGGTACCAAGTACAAAGTTGTTGCCAGAGATGCACGAGTGAATCCAGTTTAATTCCGTGCTAGATGCTTCCTTAAAACGTGAAAAATCTTGGCGATCTTAGCTACAAGTTGAGGTATGTCGGTCGACTTTTCCTCTAGTACAGCACAAAATAAAATTGGAAAATACCCTTAGGTAACCACAGGTAAAGTGACCGCATGCAGCAGGATGCAACGTTGGGCTAAATTATCTGCCATTGCTTCCTTTAGCAATACTCAAGTGGTGCAGTTCTCAAGATGCGCTATCTCCTAGAGACAATGTAATCTTTACTGAGCGCGTGCGTAACGTTTTTGAAAGTCCGTAACGACTATGCCACTCTCACTTTTCTGTAGTTACTGCTTTAAATGTGCTAGGAGGTAGGCTATAACGAGAACATTTTATAGTTATTGAAAAGAAAACGTGCAATATCCCACTAGTTATGGAACTATTAATACTCTGGACGTTCCATTTTACGCCCAAGAGTATTAATCCTAATTACTAAGCAATTGTGCTAGTAATTGCTTCAAATCTTATGAATGGTATTAAAATATGCACAGAATTAGAGTGCTTTTTGTTTTACATATGTTTCTGCGTCAAACATTTCGCTTGATAAAAATAGCTATAGAAAAACCTTTCAACCAAATGCTTATGCTTGGGTGATAAACATGTTTCTCTAAAACCATTGCATAAATTGGGAGAGCCGAGGAGGGTGCCCACAATTTATGCAGGTGTAAGAGGTTTCCAGACAGGCACAGACCATTTTCTCACAAGGGGGAAAAAACCTGATCTGATTATGTTAGTATTATTTATTTTTTTGTTATTTTTGTATGTGATACATATTCAATTTGTACTATTGCTTTTCAGAAACCTCTTTTGCAGCCTTCAAATGCTATACTTACAGTATGCCGGGTTTTCAGCAATTAGCTAAGATCACCTTACCTGCAACAAGAAATAAGTAAACGTTAGTACGTATATGGCGACCGTTTTACTGTTAAAATCAACATACATTTAATTACAGGTCTGTGAAGTTTTCTTTACATAGCTACATACGAAACATACACTGCCGTTTGTGAAAATTGCAACACCAAGAAAGAATTTCCCGAATAACTCCAAACTTGGTGGAAGTGTAGAAGAGTGTGCAAGCAATAAGTGATTGTTGGGGTACACGTAGGCCGAGCAGAGCCCTCTCGTGTCGGCCCGACAAGGCCAGTGTTGTGCGCAGTGTAGTCAGTGCAGAGCTGTCAAACATGGAAACAATAAAGTGAGTGCCAGTACGACTCGTCGACGTCAAAGGAAGCCATATCGGCATGCGTGTGAGTTCGAACGGGGCAGAATGATCGGTCTCCGGGAAGTGGGTTTTTCATACCGTGACATTTCGGCTCGTATAGGGCATGCTGCTACGACAGTGATGCGTGCGTGGAAGCAGTGGATAGATGAAGATCGTACGCAGCGAAGAGCGGGTACTGGACCACGGAACATGACCACAGCACGGGATGACTGTCATCTTGTGCGCATGGTCATAACAGACCGTACAGCTTTACCCACAGTGTTGGCTCGATGCTGGAGCACTGCAACAGGTTGTGAACTTGTCTGTATCAACGGTTCGTCGCCGTCTGCTGCAGGCTGGACTGGTTGCATGCATGCCATTACGTCGGCTTCCATTGTCCAGAAACCACAAGCTCCTCTGACTGCAATGGGCACGTGAACACGGTCATTTGAGTGTTGAGTGGCAAAATGTAGTCTTTTCGAACGAGTCCCGCTTCAACGTGTCCTACAGTGATGGCTGCATACGTGCCCGGCGGTAATGTGGTGAGCGCAACCTGGAGGGCTGCAGTGTTGAGCGGCATAGCGGACAAACAACAGGTGTGATGGTTTGGGGCGCTATTGGTTACAACAACCGATCTCGCCTCCTACGAATTTAGGGCATTTTGGACAGAACCGGTACCTAACGGTGGTTGTAGATCCTGAGGTACTCACCGTGTTTCAGGCATCTCCACAGGCCGCATTTCAACAGGACAATGCCCGGCCACATATTGCGAGGAATGTACAAGCCTTCTTCGAAGAGTGACGGGTACCATTGCTTCCCCAGTCTGCAGATCGCCTGACATGTTGCCCATCGAACCTGGTGCGTCACGGTCCTCGAGTAACCAGTGTGTGATACAAACCGCGTGGAGGGAAATCCCTCCGGAACTTATTCAAAACCTTTTTGATTCAATGCCACGGCGTATAGTAGCTCTAATTGCAGCGCATGGAGGCCACAAAAGGTACTGAATATTAGGACTCTAAGGTCATGCATGTATTTGAAAAGTTTATCATTTGTTACTTGTCATGTACCTAACCTGTGGTATTAAATTCATGAGTTTCACTTGGTGTTGCAATTTTCACAAACGGCTGTGTGTGTGTGTGTGTGTGTGTGTGTGTGTGTGTGTGTGTGTGTGTGTGTGTGTGCGCGCGCGCGCGCGCGTGCGCTTTTGCATAGAATTATTGCTTGAATTCTAACATTTGTTCTTGTTAAATATTTAAATTTTGTAGCTGAATGTTGCAATGGATGCTCAGAGATTTGAAGGCTCAGATTAAGAGAATGGTTTAAGTGTAACCCGATTTGATTGTAATCGCATCGTCTTTTGATTAAAATTTATAATAATTACTTTTTTTTTAATAACCAACCATATTACTAACACCAAATAAGAATCCAGAGCAGCACTTTATCATCCCAAGATTTAATTTAGCCTATCTTCAATAATATGAGAAAACGGCCATTTATATCAGATAGTGCCGTTCACAAGAAAGAAAAAAAAAAGCTGTAAACAGCAAAAATAGAGAAAGCAAACTCGCATATATTTGCAAAGAAAGAAACTACATGGCTTGAGCACACACAATTTGCCAATCCTAGCAGTAGTAGCAATTTGTGGAGAAAAATTTCTCCTAAAAGATGGGTTAAAGTTCATCTCTTACTCCAAGGTGTGCAGGAGGTTTTATTTATTTTTCCCCTTTCTATTTTACTTTTTCTGCTACGTATAGTAAGTAGAGGAAGTGTGCATCCATCCAAAAATTCGATACCGAGATTTCACCGGAAATACGTATTTTGAGACGCCCTAAATCCAAATAAAGCATTTTTGGAAACATCTCCGTGTGTGTGAACAGCATTATTCAAAAACGAAAAGTCCATTTAGGTTCAATATCTTCCAAACATGCGACACGAAGATTTTCAATATAATTCTCTCACTCCAAACTATTCTTTACAATAGAAAATTTTTCGAAATTTATTTTCTAAAAAAAATGTCTCTAACGACTTTGATTAAAATACCATATATTAAAGATATTTACTGACAAATAATATATGAGGATGAGCTATCTTGATTTTTTTCGGGGAATAGCCTATGAAGTCCTCTTTATTCAGAGGGAATTTTGTATAATCATGGTTTTATACTGACGACTTTACAATTTTTTGCCGTGGCAAAACCATAGCCGCCACTCAAAAAATACTTCTCAGCTTTAGATGATCTCGAATAACGGTCGTCTACTACTGGTTTTAAATTCTCCAGTAGTGAAACGAAATGCATCACCTTCACAAGAAAAAGACTTCCTGAGCAGGACATTGAACTGTATCTTAATGAAGAGGAACTCGACGTAGTTACAACTACAAAGATTCTGGATGTTATTTCAAACCTAAAATTTCATGGAACCCTTATGTTAAGTCCTTAAAAGAAGCTTTTACAAAACGACTCAACATTCTCAAGACTCTTGCCGCAAAAAATTGGGGTGCTCACTTATTCACGCTTCTCAAAATCGGCTTTCATATGGAAAATTGCATATGATTCTGCAAAACATTCAACTTTCAAAACTCTTGCCCCCGTACTGTCTACGGTAATGTTACTGCCAGCCTCTACCTGTCCTACGTCACGGCGCTAAACCATACCAACCTTGTAACGTTGAAAAATGCGAGCGGGATGTGTTGGTTGACAGAACGGTGAGTCTGTTGGAGTTCCATAGACGAACTGAGGCGACGTATGAAGGGAGGTAGTGTTTGCGGAAAGGTCCGGAAATGAAACGAATCGTAGAAAATGAAAATAAGAATGCGCAAATAAAAGTGGGCGTACTATGTGGAACACACCATTTATTATTGTGCATTTGCATGGTACATACATTACCTTAAGTTTATCTCATTAGAAATGTAATCCCGTTACGAAATGTATTTATTTACCTATTGGAGAATTCGCGAGGTTATAATTTAATAGTTATTTGGTTGCGGTTACGTGGTACATAACTTAACCATAGGTTATTTCGTCACAATATGAAGAGGCCCTCATTTATTCTGCAATTGTATTGCTCAGTCTTACATTGGGTTATATTTGGTAGAATTAAGGAATGTAATGCACAGGCAACATGCCACTATCAAATAATAGCTGGGGTGTTGCTAACAGTCAATACATATGGCAGTAAAAGTCGTAATGAAAGTAAATAATAATCGTAACCAAAAGAACAATTGTTAGTCCAACCAGGTCTACCTGCTCCTTTATGATGCAAATGTTATCCTTAAAAAAAGGCTGTTTTTGCATCGGTTTGGTAAAACCGCACAATCGTAAACTAACCCCAGTTGGACATTTTGAACAGCAATGACTTTTCCCGCCGCCTTCTGCCTCTCGGCGGCATGATAACCTATTGCCAACACTACTGGTATTCTGCAATACTGCTACTCGCGTATTTTTAGCGATTTTTGAAGTATGTAGTTGGGCAGCATACGGTGACGTAAGACAGGGAGAGGCTCGCAGCAACATTACCCTGTCTACTGCCCTAAGGCTGTCGCGGTAACTTTCGTGTTATCTTATTTGCTGAGCGCCTGTTATTGTTTTACTATTTTTAATTTTGAGTTCTTTGTCCTCCGGCTAGCTATTATTACTCAGTCGAGCAAATCTCTTGAACAGGGTGTGTAAACGGAAAGGAGTTATTACTAAAAGATAACACTGATAAAAGAATTTGTTTTTACACTTTTATTGCCGTCACACTTTATTAATTTCACATAATTACTCTTGATACACGCCCGACTGAAACTGTTATATTTTCGAATATAACAATAATCACTTATTTGCCGCACATTATTAATTCGAGTATTTCACATTTTGTAACTAACTTTACGACGCGAGAGATTCTGTAGAATTGCGTAACGTGTACTTCGTGAATGATTCTGTTAAACTGCGCGACGTGTAATCCGTGAATGATTCTGTTGAACTGAGCAATACTTGTCTCTGGCTTTAGAATTTATACTCCCTCACCCCGATATGCCTAAACATTATAATCGAGCTGCTATTGGTTATTAAAGCGCGCCAACATTTGTGGCAGTATTTTATATCACAACAATGTAAATGCCAGAGTGATTGTAGTGTAAATAAGCATTATTGTATGACATTGATTCGAGATGTTTGTTAATTATAAGCATTGTTAGGAAATAAGTTTACACGGCCTCACTGAAACTGACAATAAGAGCGGGCAACAATGAGCGAGGGGGTGAGTTGTTTATTAATTAGAAGAGGCAAGCAAATGACGTCAGAGCAGCGCGCATTTCTTTAGAAATGGAGGGAATATCTTCCCTAGAGCATGTGTGTTCGTAATTTTGATTGGATATAAAAATAGACGCTAATGTTGGCGCGCTTTATTAACCAATAGCAGCTCGATTATAATCTTTAGGCATATCGGGTGAGGGAGTATAAATTATGAAGCCAAGAGACGGGTAACGTTCAGTCCAACAGAAGCATTCGCGAGTAATACGTCTTTCAGTCCAACAGAATCATACACATGTCGTCCTCCGTGGACTAGTGGTACCGCGCTAGCCTCTAGTTCCCAAGGTCGCGGGTTCAAACCCGGCGGAGGGCGATGGATTTTTTTCGGGCGTAAAAATCGTTAGCACGGCTTCCTTCGGAAGGGAAGTAAAGCCGGTGGTCCCGTGTCGTAGATTTACGGCACGTAAAAGAACCTCAAGCCTGATAAAGAGGTCTCTGAGCTAAATTACCGGTGTTTCACGCCCAATATAGAATGGGACGCTAAGAACCATGGTAGTTAAAAACTCAACCATAAAACTCAATTTATTTATTTATTTATTTATTTATTTAGAATCATACACAGGTTATACGCCGCTCAGTTCAACAGAAGTATTCGCGGGTTATACGTCGCGCAGTTTAAGAGAATCATTCACGCGTTATACGTCGCGCAATTCTACAGAATCTCTCTCGTCGTAAAGTTAGTTATAAATGTGAAATACGCGAATTAATAATGTGCAGCAAATAAGTGATTATAGTGACATTAGAAAATATAACAGTTTCAGTCGGGCGTGTATCAAGAATAATTATGTGAAATGAATTAAGTGTGACGGCAATAAAAGTGTAAAAACAAATTCTTTTATCAGTGTTATCTTTCAGTAAAAACTCCTTTCCGTTTACACACCCTGTTTAAGAGATATGCTCGACAGAAATAATAGCTAGCCGGAGGAAAAAGAACCCAAACTTCAAACTAGTAATACAATAACAGGCGCTCAGAAAAGATAACACGAAGTGACCGCGACAAATTGGCTCCCATACGTGGGGCAGATAAACATGAAGTATATTCCAACTACCAACAAGTATTCTACTTCACATTAGCGTCTATTTTTTTATCCAATCAAAATTACGAACACATATGCTCTAGGGAAGATATTCCCTCCATTTCTAAAGAAAAGCGCGCTACTCTGACGTCATTTGTTTGTCTCTTATAATTGATAAACAACTCACCCCCTCGCTCATTGTTACCCGCTCCTATTGTCAGTTTCAGTGAGGCCGTGTAAACTTATTTCCTAACAATGCTTATAATTAACATCTCAAATCATTGTCATACAATAATGCTAATTTACACTACAATCACTCTGGCATTTACAATGTTGTGATATAAAATACTGCCTCAAGGCTGGCGTTAGGGGCATTTGTTACCAGTCCAATCTCAAGCCTCCAAATAGAAGCATATGAACCACCTTCAAAATATTCGCAGAAAAATATTAAGCCTCCTAACAAATGCCATAAAGATAACATCCATATCTCATAAAATGCATAGCTATGTCTTTCCGCTAAACAACCTTACCGGAAGCCAGCAGAACGACATGGCACCCCGTTTTAAATTAGAATTCTCAAATACCTGAAAGAAATCATTGTATAATCTCTTTGATCTATCCCAGCTATATTGGTTGCACCACACCCTACTGGCATATACAAGGTCCAACAACTGATACCCAACTTTATCTCACTTGAAATTTCAAACATCTTGAATCCTCAAGCAAATGACCAATTCTTTAATGGACAAATATAACTCTACCATGAAAATTTTCACTGATGAATCAGCAGCCAAAGAAGGAAGAGGGAGCGCCATAGTATATACTGATCAGATAATGCTCAACTTGCCTCATTTCTTCACAACTTTCTCTTGTGCAGCATTCGCCTTTAAGGAACTAATTCATCCACTACACCATCTTTACCGATTCCTTAAGTGTACTACTTGCCACCCAAAACCCCGAACCAAACCACGTACTGAACCATGAAATCGAATTGTTAATTCACAAAATAACGCCGACAAAAAGCTATTCGTTGCGCGGATCCCTCTCAGATTCACATGAAAACATGTATTATAAACACATGTACATGCAAAAGTGGAAATTGAAATGGTCATCAATCAACAGAAAATGCCATGAAACTCGCTCAAGCTGCACATCTTTTCTGCATTCCCGAACTCTCCAAAAAAGAGATCAAATTATCGTCACCCGGCTCAGAATTGCGCACTCCAATAAAGGGTTAACGACCAACTTGCAAATTGTATCTACTGTTACATTCCTCTAAACATTCAGGACATCTTTATAGGCTGTCCACAGTACAGTATATATAGACACCTGCGTTTCCAATCTTCATAATGCAGTTATCAAACCGAACATCCTCAAGAAGACACTACATTTCTAATGGATGTAAAAGTCTTTACGTAAATGTTAACCTAATCCCATGTTTATACAATTGTAAATTGATGTTCATAATGTATTTTTATAGTAACAGATCGTGATAAGATCATGTCGTCAAAACGAGCTCAAATAAACCTTTAATAAAAAAAAAGTCTGACGTGTTACACTCACATGACTTTCTCTACTCTTGTACAAACTATTTTTACAAACTCTTATTCTCATCTATTTCATATTCATCGAGATAAACATTTGCAGAAACGATCTTATTGCTAATTTTCTTGTAAATGCAAGGGGAATATGGTAGGCTTTAAGCGATAGTCAAATATTTTAAGAGCTGGTTGCTATGTGGAGCATTCCATTCTCTTTGCATTACCAGGACAAAAAAAAAACAAAAGAAAGAAAACAAAACGAATTCCCATTTGAGAAAAAGTATTAAGTATTGGAAAATTCAAACAAATAACAAGGAATGTCTATGTCGGAAATGGTTCACTGCACACCAAAAATGTATATCACATAAATTGTGTGTTTTGTGGTAAAATTTTGTCTATCTCTTACGGTTTACCAGTTATGCAAAATTCATTCAGAATGAAGACGACTTTTGGGAACATTCCCAGAAAATTCTAGATATGCCTTTCATTTGCCATGAAAGTGTCTTAAAATATGACATTTTGATCAAAATCGTTAGTGCCATTTCTGAGAGAAAAAAAAACTTCGAAAAATGTGCCATGTAAAGGGTAGTCTGGAATGGGGGCATTTTGTTGAAAATCTTCGTGTCGCACCTTTTTAAGATGCTGAATCTAAACATCAAGATTGGTATTTATCCGACCACTCGTTTTTGAGTTACGCTGTTCACAGACACACACACGGGCCTGTTTTTAAAAAGGCTTTTTTTTTTGCATTATGAGGCTTCAAAACATGTATTTCCAGTGAAATCTCAATATCGAATTTTTAGGTGAAATGCAATATTTCTACTTACTATACATATTAGAGAAAGTAATAAGCTTAAGTAAAAATACTTCGTATACCCACTAATAAACGATAGAGGGTAGGGAAAGTAATGTGAAAGTATCACATCAGTTTGTTTTTCATCTAGTTTACTGCTTTGCTGGAAACACGTGCTGCCTCACTTGTACCTCAATTTTAGCCTTATCCGAGTGCACCTCCGCTCGTTTATAATAACACCTTGCTTTATCCACACACATCAGTACTTCCGTTCGTATAATCATATCTTGCTCTGTGTTTTGGTTCTCGGTATCCTTGCTTGTAGTACAAATACCATTTTGACTGTTATTACGTTCGCATTTCTCTTACGCCCACAGAATATTTTTTTATTTTCTTGACATGCGAAGAGAAGTACATTTTACACATAGCGACCAGTTCTAAAAATATTTGACTATCGCTTAAGGTGTACTATGTTCCCCTTTTTTACTTTCTCTACTACGTATAGTAAGTAGGGGAAGTATTGCATTCCACCCAAAAATTCGATACCGAGATTTCACCGGAAATACATGTTTTGAGACCTCCTGAATCCAAAAAAAGCATTTTTAAAAACATGTCCGTGTGTGTGTCTGTGTGTGTGTGTGTGTGTCTGTGTGTGTGTGTGTGTGTGTGTGTGTGTGTCTGTGAACAGCATAACTCAAAAACGAACAGTCGGATAAGCACCAAACCTGGTATTTAGGTTCAGTATCTTCTAGTGATGCGACACGAAGGTTTTCAAGAAAATCCCCCCACCGCAGACTACCCTTTACATGGAACATTTTTCGAAAATTTTAATTTTCTCAAAAATGGCTCTAACGATTTTGATGAAAATATCATATGTTTAAGATAATGTTATGAGAAATGAAATGTATATCTCGAATTTTCTGGGAATGTCTCCAAAAGTATTCTTCATTATGAACGACTTTTGCATAACTGGTAAACCATAAGAGATAGACAAAATTTTACTACACAAAAAATGTAGATCGCGTTAAAATACACAACTTATATCATATACATTTTTTTTTGTTGAGTGAACCGTTTTCGAGATATTGCTTGTTATTTCCTTAAATTTTCCAATACTTATACTTTTTCTCAAATTCGTTATTCATTTTTTTATGTCCTGGACATGCAAAGAGAATGGAATGCGCCACATAGCAACCAGCGATAAAATATTTGACTATCGCTTAAAAGCTACCATATTCCCCTTGCATCTACAAGAAAATTACAAATAAGATTGACATCTCGATATCTCGATTAATATGAAGCATATTGAGAATAGGCGTTTGTAAAAATAGATTGTACAAGAGTAGAGAAAGTCATGTGAGTGTAACACATCAGATTTTTTGTATTTGCAAGGGCAATATAGAAATACAGTAGCCTTTAAGCATAGACATATCTCTTAATAGCTGGTTGCTATGTGCAGCACCATTCTCTTTGCCACAGATTAATACTCGTTGCATACCCAGGACAAAAAAAATCTGATGTGTTACACTCACATGACTTTCTCTACTCTTGTACAAACTATTTTTACAAACGCTTATTCTCCATATGCTTCATGTTAATCGAGATGTTAATCTTATTGCTAATTTTCTTGTAGATGCAAGGGGAATTGGTAGGCTATAAGCCATAGTCAAATATGATATTTTAATCAAAATCGTTAAAGCCATTTTTGAGAAAATTAAAATGTTCGAAAAATGTTACATGTAAAGGGTACTCGGGGTGGCGGGATTTTCTTGAAAACCTTCATGTCGTATCTCTGGAAGATACTGAACCTAAATACCAAGTTTGGTGTTTATCCGACTGTTCGTTTCTGAGTTATGCTGTACACACACACACACACACACACACACACACGGAAATGTTTCCAAAAATGCTTCTTTTTTTATTCAGCGGGCCTCAAAACATATATTTCCGGTGAAATCTCGGTATCGAATTTTTGGGTGGAATACAATACTTTCCCTGCTTACTATACGTAGTAGAGAAAGTAAAAATGAATAACGAATTCCCATTTGAGAGAAAGTATAACTATTGAAAAATTTAAGGGAATAACAAGCAATATCTCGAAAAATGGTTCACTCAACAACAAAAATGTATATGACGTAAATTGTGTATTTTAACGCGATCTACATTTTTTGTGTAGTAAAATTTTTGTCTATCTCATGGTTTACCAGTTATGCAAAAGTCGTTCACAATGAAGAATAGTTTTGGAGACATTCCCAGAAAATTCGAGATATACAATTCATTTGCCATAAAAATGTCTTAAACTTATGGTATTTTATTCAAAATCGTTAGAGCCATTTTTGAGAAAATTAAAATGTTCCATGTAAAGGGTACTCTGGGGTGGGGGGATTTTCTTGAAAACCTTCGTGTCGCATCTCTGGAAGATACTGAACCTAAATACCAAGTTGGTGTTTATCCGACTGTTCGTTTCTGAGTTATGCTGTACACAGACACACACACGGACATGCTTCCAAAAATACTTTTTTTTTGGATTCAGAAGGCATCAAAACATGTATTTCCGGTGAAATCTCGGTATCGAATTTTTGGGTGGAATACAATACTTTCCCTACTTACTATACGTAGTAGAAAAAGTAATAAATATTTTTCCATGACAAGATTAGGACAGTGGCGAGAATTTCGTGAGAATCTTCGTGTGACATTCTTGGAATTGGTGGACTTGAATACCCCTGAAATACTTAGCTTACTTTTCAATTTTGAGTTATGGTGCTCTCTCTCTCTCTCTCTCTCTCTCTCTCTCTCTCTCAGAAGTTGAAATTTGGATATATCTCTGCATGGAGCAATAGGTGAGCGATAGAGAAGGCAAAAATGCTTTCTTTTGGCGTTGTGAGCCTGTGTTAGTGGACCAGAATTATCTAATCAGATAACGGCTGGTGCTTGGAAGTTTACTTTGCCCTGTGTAACATTTCGTTGGACTCATAATAATTTCTGGAATTTTTCTCAAATTTAATTTATAGAATGTTGAATACAAATTAAAATTGTAGATGAAAAGAGACAATTAAGATTTTCGTATTTGAACAAAAGCAGTATAGTGGCTTCAGGTATTTTTCAGAGAGATTAGAAAGGAACCATCTTTTGAACTGCATGTCACAAAATACAGTGTGTGTGTGTGTGTGTGTGTGTGTGTGTGTGTGTGTGTGTGTGTGTGTGCGCGCGCGCGCATATAATAATTTTGAGTCTGATTTTTACAATGAAATACCGTATATGTCAACGATTATAAAGAATAATCAGACATAATAATGCAGCCTGTTTATTTACTTGTTCAGTTGAGACAAAATTAACGAAAATGCAAATAAAAAAAAAAACTTTCCCGATGATCAGAATTGCAGAATTTCTTTGTGTGGTGTTATACCTGAAACTAAAAACGAATATGTTTGTGTGAAACTAAGGTAAGTGAGAAAAGTGAACCAAATTTCGTATTGGCGATAATAAGAATTCAATAAAATATAATTCACAAAAGAAACTAACACTATACCTACCTTTCATAAATTATTTTTCTACCTTTTCACCGGTAAGAAGGTGGAAAAGATTTTTACATAATTATTTTTAGGCTGAGAATGTAGTATTATTTGCATAAATAGCAAATGTGAGCACTTTAAACCACTGAAAAGTCCACTTCTAAACAGCTTTTCCATTAATAATTTCATTGTTCTCTTAGAAGGAATTAAAAAAAAAACTATTTATAATACTGAAATGTATAATAATAATAATAATAATAATAATAATAATAATAATAATAATAATGTATTTTTAACACATTGTGTTGGCTTTAAAGCCACTAATAGGACTGATTTGCAGTATGTTTACTTTCTCTACCACTTAATAGTATGTAGAGAAGGTATTGCATTCCACCCAAAAATTCGGCAAGGAGATTTCTCCGGTAATTAAATTGAGTTTTATTTATGGACGCTCTCTAACTGCTGTGGTCCTTAGCGTCCCATTCTATATTGGGCGTGAAAGACCGATAATTTTGCTCAGAGGCCTCTATAAGGCTTCTTTTACGTGCCGTAAATTTATGACACGGGATCACTGGCTTGGCTTTACTTCCCTTCCGAAGGAATCCATGCTAAGGATTTTTTACGCCCGAAAAAATCCATCGCCCTCCGCCGGGTTTGAAACCACGACCTCGGGAACTAGAGGTAACCACTATACTACGGAGGACGACTGATTTTTCCGGAAATACATATTTTGAGGCCTCCTGAATAACATTTTTTTTAGAAAAATGCGTGTGTGTGTGTGTGTGTGTGTAAATAACGTAACTCAAAAACGAAAAGTCGGGTAAATACCAAATACGGCATTTACGTTCAGTATCTTCCAAGCATGTTACAAGAAGATTTTCTAGAAAATCCCTTCATCCCCAACTATGATGATGATTTGTGTTTAAGTGCGCTCAACTTCAAGGTCATTAGCGCCCTTATAAGAACGTATGATGGCAAAGGCTAGAGATAAAGATGAATATAAAATCATAGCAAAAGTCAGAAATAAATGTGAATTATAAAACTAAAACGAGAAGTACGAACCACTTGATATCAATATGACTAAACACGCATTTGAAAATTTACCTTTGACACAAACTTAAAAACCGTATCAAAAGCTTGAATATATCGCCAGGACCTCTACAAGATTGCCCGGCAGTTGCAAATTCCCGAAGATGTGCTAGAGGAATACACTCTAGCAGCACATGACGGACCGACAGATTTTTGCTATACAGCAGACAAAGGGGTGGCAAGACCCCCCTTAAAAAGGTGTCCGTGTGTAAAATTGCAGTGGCCAATACGCAACCGAGCCAAAACTCACCTTCTGACGACGAGATGCACGAGACGACCTTAGCCAGTTTATCGGAATGTCCTTCACTACCCTAAGCTTGCTTATTTTCCGCACAACCCTAAAGATATTGCAATATTGGGTTCTCTGGTCACCGCCTTAGCTGCTAAATACACCAGTTCATTTTCCGGCAGGCCAAAAGACCAGGAATCCAAGCACATTCCCCAGTAACGCCACAGAAGTGTAAAACATGGAGGGCATACTGGCGCTGCACAATGGGATGATAGTTGTACAGCTCACGAAGGTTCTGAAGTGCATTAAGGGAATCACTCCAAATGAGTCACTCATCCAGTTCTCGACGGCGCACATACAAAATGGTTCGGTATATGGCATACAGCTCTGCACTATAAACGGAAGTGCTACCATGAAAACCGAATGTTAATGTTCGGCTCCATGAACGTAAGCTAAAACGACACCGTTGATGCACTTACCTCCATCGGTGTAGATCAAAATTCGGTCTTTGTAACCTGACAAAAATTCTAAAAAAAAATCTGATGTGTTACACTCACATGACTTTCTCTACTCTTGTACAATCTAATTTTACAAACGCCTATTCTCCATATGCTTCCTGTTAATCGAGATATCGAGATGTCAATCTTATTTGTAATTTTCTTGTAGATGCAAGGGGAATATGGTAGGTTTTAAGCGATAGTCAAATATTTTAACGCTGGTTGCTATGTGGCGCATTCCATTCTCTTTGCATGTCCAGGACAAAAAAAAAATCTGATGTGTTACACTCACATGACTTTCTCTACTCTTGTACAAACTATTTTTACAAACGCTTATTCTCCATATGCTTCATGTTAATGGAGATATCAAGATGTCAATCTTATTGCTAATTTTCTTGTAGATGCAAGGGGAATATGGTAGCTTTTAAGCGATGGTCAAATATTTTAACGCTGGTTGCTATGCGGCGCATTCCATTCTCTTTGCAAGTCCAGGACATAAAAAAATGAATAACGAATTTGAGAAAAAGTATAAGTATTGGAAAATTTAAGGGAATAACAAGCAATATCTCGCAAACGGTTCACTCAACAAAAGAAATGTATATGACATAAGTTGTGTATTTTAACGAGATCTACATTTTTTGTGTAGTAAAATTGTGTCTATCTCTTATGGTTTACCAGTTATGCAAAAGTCGTTCACAATGAAGAATACTTTTGGAGACATTCCCAGAAAATTCGAGATATACATTTCATTTCTCATGACATTATCTTAAACATGTGATATTTTAATCAAAATCGTTAGAGCCATTTTTGAGAAAATTAAAATTTTCGAAAAATGTTCCATGTAAAGGGTAGTCTGGGGTGGGGGGATTTTCTTGAAAACCTTCATGTCGCATCTCTGGAAGATACTGAACCTAAATACCAAGTTTGGTGTTTATCCGAATCTTCGTTTTTGAGTTATGCTGTTCACAGACACACAGACAGACAGACACACAGACACACAGACACACAGACAGACACACACACGGACATGTTTCCAAAAATGCTTTTTTTGGATTCAGGAGGTCTCAAAACATGTATTTCCGGTGAAATCTCGGTATCGAATTTTTGGGTGGAATGCAATACTTCCCCTACTTACTATACGTAGTAGAGAAAGTAAAAATGAATAACGCATTTGAGAAAAAGTATAAGTATTGGAAAATTTAAGGAAATAACAAGCAATATCTCGCAAATGGTTCACTCAACTAAAAAAATGTATATGACATAAGTTGTGTATTTTAACGCGATCTACATTTTTTGTGTAGTAAAATTTTGTCTATCTCTTATGGTTTACCAGTTATGCAAAAGTCGTTCATAACGAAGAAGACTTTTGGAGACATTCCCAGAAAATTCGAGATATACATTTTATTTGTCATGACAATATCTTAAACATATGATATTTTAATCAAAATCGTTAGAGCCGTTTTTGAGAAAATTAAAATTTTCGAAAAATCTTCCATGTAAAGGGTAGTCTGGGGTGGGGGGATTTTCTTGAAAACCTTCGTGTCGCATCTCTGGAAGATACTGAACCTAAATACTAAGTTTGGTGCTTATCCGACTGTTCGTTTTTGAGTTATGCTGTTCACAGACACACACACACACACACAGACACACACACACACACACAGACACACACACACACACACAGACACACACACGGACATGTTTCCAAAAATGCTTTTTTTGGATTCAGGAGGTCTCAAAACATGTATTTCCGGTGAAATCTCGGTATCGAATTTTTGGGTGGAATGCAATACTTCCCCTACTTACTATACGTAGTAGAGAAAGTAACAAGTGCGGCTACTAAAGGTAGGCATCGTAGACTTCCGGTATGACATCATCTCAAGATCTACGTTGGATATCCCACGTAACCAAGCGGCGTGCAACCTATCCCCCTTGTCGTCCTTCGTGGTGTAGTGGTTACCATGCTAGCCTCTAGTCTCCCGAGGTCCAGGATTCAACCCGGGGGAGGGCGGTGGATTTTTTTTTTTCGGGCGTAAAAATTCTTAGTATGGCTTCCTTCGATAAGGAAGTAAAGCCGGTGGTCCCGTGTAGTAGATTCACGGCACGTAAAAGGACCTCAAGTCTGATAAAGATGCCTCTGAGCAAAATTACCGGCCTATCGAGCGCAATATAGAACGGGAACGCTAAGATCGCAGCAGTTTTTTTAAACACCACAGCAGTTAGAGAGCAGAAAAAAAATCTGATGTGTTACACTCACATGACTTTCTCTACTCTTGTACAAACTATTTTTACAAACGCTTATTCTCCATCTACTTCATGTTATAGAAATACAGTAGCCTTTAAGCACATACATATCTCTTAATAGCTGGTTGCTAGGTGCAACACCATTCTCTTTGCCACAGATTAATACTCTTTGCATATCCAAGACAAAACAATCTGATGTGTTACACTCACATGACTTTCTCTACTCTTGTACAAACTATTTTTACAAACGTTTATTCTCCATATGCTTCATGTTACTCGAGATATCGAGATGTCAATCTTATTGCTAATTTTCTTGTAGATGCAAGGGGAACATGGTAGGTTATAAGCGATAGACAAATCTTTTAAGCGCTGGTTGCTATGTGGCGCATTCTATTCTCTTTGCATATCCAGGACATAAAAAATTGAATAACGAATTTGCGAAAAAGTATAAGTATTGGAAAATTTAAGGGAATAACAAGCAATATCTCGAAAATGGTTCACTCAACTAAAAAAATGTATATGACATAAATTGTGTATTTTAACGCGATCTACATTTTTTGTGTAGTAAAATTTTGTCTATCTCTTATGGTTTACCAGTTATGCAAAAGTCGTTCACAATAAAGAATACTTTTGGAGACATTCCCAGGAAATTCAAGATATACATTTTATTTGTCATAAAAATATCTTAAACATATGCTATTTTAATCAAAATCGTTAGCCATTTTTGAGAAAATTAAAATTTTCGAAAAATCTTCCATGTAAAGGCTACTCTGGGGTGAGGGGATTTTCTTGAAAACCTTCGTGTCGCATCCTTGGAAGATACTGAACCCAAATACCAAGTTTGGTGTTTATCCGACTGTTCGTTTATGAGTTATGCTGTTCACAGACACACACAGACAGACAGACAGACACACACACGGACATGTTTCCAAAAATGCTTTTTTTTGGATTCAGGGGGTCTCAAAACATGTATTTCCGGTGAAATCTCGATATCGAATTTTTGGGTGGAATACAATACTTCCCCTACTTACTATACGTAGTAGAGAAAGTAAAAACGAATAACGAATTCCCATTTGAGAAAATAAGTACTGAAAAATTTAAGGGAATAACAAGTAATATCACGAAAATGGTTCACTCAACAAAAAAAATGTATATGACATAAATTGTGTATTTTAACGCGATCCACATTTTTTGTGTAGTAAAATTTTGTCTATCCCTTAGGTTTACCAGTTGTGCAAAAGTCGTTTACAATAAAGAATACTTTTGGAGACATTCCCAGGAAATTCAAGATATACATTTATTTGTCATAAAAATATCTTAAACATATGATATTTTAATCAAAATCGTTAGAGCCATTTTGAGAAAATTAAAATTTTCGAAATATCTTCCATGTAAAGGGTACTCTGGGGTGGGGGGATTTTCTTGAAAACCTTCGTGTCGCATCCTTGGAAGATACTGAACCTAAATACCAAGTTTGGTGTTTATCCGACATTTCGTTTCTGAGTTATGCTGTTCACAGACACACACACGGACATGTTTCCAAAAATGCTTTTTTTTGGATTCAGGGGGTCTCAAAACATGTATTTCCGGTGAAATCTCGGTATCGAAATTTTGGGTGGAATACAATACTTCCCCTACTTACTATACGTAGTAGAAAAAGTAAAAATTATAGACCTCGAGCAGGAAAGTCTTACCTTCAGGAGAGAGCTGTTGCAACATTTGTACGTGTATACTATCTGGTAATGGTGCTGATACTCGGGAAGATGAAGAGCATGTTATGAGTCATGGTGAAAAGGCGATTGTAATCTCCAAGGTTTCCAGAACAAACGAGAAACCTTAAGGTTCCATCTGAGTCCTAACTAGAAGGAACTCGGGCGAATAGTTCTCAGCTAGACACTTGAGCGAAATCAGGGCCAAATGTATTAGCTACGTCAAATGTATCAACAACAGCTCCTGCAGCTGTTTTAAGGCCGGCGATTGGCATGTGGGTCGATTTTCCGGCCACACACCTTAACTTATCCCATACGACAGAGGGAGGTGTATGTCGATTAAATGAAACTACAAACTTGCTCCATGATGTCTTTTTGATATCCTTAATAACTTGTTTAAGACCTGGCACACATTTTCTTGTATTGGATCAGGTTATCCAGTATAGGGCGACACTGGGAAACCCTAAGGGCATGCCTGGGTGCACCAATAGTAATTCGGCATTCATCCGTCTACCAAAGGATTGGCAATCGACAGGGGTGGGCAGTCGATAGAGGAATAGATTCCTCAGCTGAGGAAGGAATCGTCTCTGTGAGATATTCGACCAAAACATTCACAGAGTCGTGCTCATAGTAATTAAACACAGCCATCTGTGAGTAAAGGCTCCATTTGGCTTGACATAAGCGCCATCTAGGCAAGCGTGTGGAACATATATCTCGTGTTAACAGACTAAAAAGACATGGAAAATCACTAGAGATCACAGATATAACATTTCCTTGTAAGAAACTTGTAACTAGTGAACAGACTGCTATATCAAGGTGTGAAATGATATTAATGGAGTTTGAAAGAAATGTAGGCTCCCCGGTGTTCAGACGAACAAGGTTATAACTGTTTAAACAATCAGCGATTAGTTTGGCTCTCGCACAAGCCCGAGGTCAGCCCCAAAGAGGATGATGAGCATTGACGTCTCCCACCAACAAAAAAAGTGTTGGTAACTGGGAAACTAGATCATTTAACTCACTGAGGGAGAGGTCGTTAGAAGGAGGCAGATAAATATTACAATTGATAAATCGGAGGGATGGCAGTTTAATCCTTACAGCGATTGACTGGATGTCAGACTGTATGGATACAGATTCCAAGAATATATCGTTTCTGATGAGCATCATAGTGCCCCCGTGCGTATGGATACCCTCTTCTCGTGTAAGATCACACCGTACTGGGCCATACCGCCTGATTTGAAAGCTATATTGCGGACGGAGCTTAGTCTCTAGTAAACATACGACCATAGGTTCATTCTTTCTTTCCACTGAACCCGATATACGGATGTCACACCTCGCTCTTCAAGGTTTTCTTGAATCTCCTCGTGGACTTACAGTCCAATGCACGGATGGTTTATCATACCGCGCGAGCAGTTCAAGGTATTGTGCATCTCGACCCGTATCGGATAGCTGGCTAACATGTTCGCTTTCAATATAATCGCTGCCTGCGATCAGAAATTGCTTCAACACGGAGCATTCATTGCGACTTCTAATGCAGGACTTAACAGGATCAACAATTTAATCGAGACCCTTTTGAATTATAAATGGATTCAGCAATGTAAATTTTCTTCTTTCCTCAGTTATGCTAATAACTAAGTAGCGGGGACCACAAAACTCGACTACTTATTTTCCATTGACGTTGATTTGTTTTTAAATCCATATCGCTTACATCCTCCACCATTAAATTCTCCGATACCATGTTCACGTCCTGGGCGCCATCCCAGCTTAGGCGAGAGTCCTGGCCTGTACCTTGCTCACCTTAGGGTCTCACCTCCCAATTTATAGATAAAGAGGGACTCAATCGCCTTTTCAGGAGTGTAACAGCTCATGTAATGGTCCCTGCCCGGGACTAACCTTTATCAGCGGATACGAACAGTCCTACATGATACTCAGGGGCTGGGAGTTACGCGTTACCCATTCACCCCTTGTGATTCCCCTCCTCCGTCTCGCGCAGCAGTATCCGTCAGACTGTGTTCAGCGAGGTAATGATAAGTTGGTCAAACACACTTGTGGACCAAAGTTAATTGGGCGTTTGGCATAAGCCCTCTCACCTCTTATAGGAACCCAATCAAGAGTGTGGCTCGGGACGCAGGAAGTCCCTGGGGGATCCCCACTATCCTTTACATGGAACATTTTCCGAAATTTTTGATTTTCTAAAATCAATGGCTGTAACTTTTATTAAAATGTCACATATTATAGATATTTACATGACAAATAACATGTATATCTTGAATTTTCTGGGAATAGCCTTAAAGTCCTCATTTGCAAAAAAAATTATGTATAATCTTGCATAACTTATAAACGTTAAGCGATAGACAAAAACGTACTACAAGAAAAGTACATCTCTTTAAAACACATTTCTTTCAAATAAGTTTTTTTTTGTGGCATAAGTCATTTCTGAGAAATCGGCTATTAATGGTTCGAACTGTTCATTTCTTGGCCATTCTTTAAAGTCCCTTCAGCATTCAGTTGTTTCTCGGGATTGCATGGGAACAGTATTAATTTTAAGGCCAGCGTATAGCATCCAGTTCTTAAACATTTGACTATCGCTGTTCTCTTTGTATCTATAACGAAATGTGTAATTTCTGTAAAGGTTTATTTGGACTAAAAAGTAAAATATATAAAAATAATCTTTCGTAAGAACAGTTGTATACTCACTAATAAACGATAGAGGGTCGAGAAAGTCATGTGAATGCACCACATCAGATTTTTAAAGAAATAGATGTACACTCCCAAAGATGACACTGGTCCATTTGTTCACGAAGAGTGCACGATGGAGAAATTGAAAAGGTAAAACTTCCAGTCTTTTACAGATGTTTTGACATGACCTGTGATTGGTCCAAGAGATGCCGCTGTACTCTTCCGTGGTAAAACACGAATTAACGATCGCTGTTCAGTGAAGCGCTTATATATATTAAAGTCTTTGAAAATGATTCAAAACTATATACCGACATTTAGAGTTGATTAATCTTTTCAGTGTGAGGAAGGTAAACTTTATGTGGTTTTTATGCAATACTACTTCCTTTCTTAACAAGCTGATCAGCGGTTTTATTACAAAGTAATCCACAATGTGACGACACCCATTAGAGCGCATCTTCTTAATTTAGTCGTCTGATATCATCTTGGAACAATCAGTAATTTGTTGCAGGTGGCAGATTATTTGTTATAGTGGAATATACGTAATCGCCTTTTGAAATAGGGTTTAGCCACACAATAGATGTTGAACTGCTGAAAAGATAGCTTCAATTTCATCAAAATCTGAAGTGCAATTACTTAAGACATAAAATTAAGAGAGTTCACAAGCAGTACCCGGACCTGACTCAATTTGATGGGACATTTGAGAGCTTTAGGAAATATATGAAGCTAATCTTGTTTAGGAAATATATTAATGGATTCTAAAGCTAGCAGTTTCGACACATCTTTTGCAGTATCATTCTTCTTTATGTCTTCATCCAGGTCCAAGTATTATTTATGTTGCAGGATGCATTTTATAAATTAACAGTTTCTTTACTTACTAGAAAATCTAATTTCTTATTATTATCATCTTAATTTTAGAGAGAAACCCTTTTAAGTTTTGAACTTTACAAACATATTTCTCCCAATGTTGAATGGAAATCTAATTTTTCATATTGAATAACAAGTTTTTTCTTCGATATCAAATTAAATATTGCTCTTCAATATTGATATTAATAAAGGTCAAAGAGAGATAGAGAGTGAGAGTGGTGTTTTTTTCCCCTCCCTACACATCTGCTTCGAAACCACTGGACCGATTTTAACCAAAACTGGCACTTACACAACAATATTATGGGTGTTACAATTACCACGGTGCACCCGTTAGGGAGGAAATAAACGTGAGAACCAGCAATACCATACACCTACAAAGTTACTAATAAACTTTTAACAAAATATAAGTAACTTATTACTTGATAGCCAGACAAAAATACTGAAGGGGTATGCTTTCCACATCATCCACTAGCAGACGGAAGAAAGACCAGTAATGAAAGAAGTAAATATTGCGTGCGTTTCAGAGACGTCGATTACAATTCTTAGGGGTCAGATTAACCCCTCAGCAACCTTAAGGGGTACGAAGGGAGTGGAGCATGCTCTGAGAACATTCCGGCTTGCCTTAAAAGATTACAGACTGCACTGAAACATTGTTTTGAAATAACCAAAGCAATCTGGAACATTCTAAGAATGCACTGAGTTAGCCTTAGCTGCTGCACTCTTAAACTTATCTACTGTTATATTATAATTCGACATTGTTGTCTTTATTTATGTGTGTAACTACATGTCCCTTGGAAGTTTCGAATACATGCATTTTTCAATACTCCTCGCGTTTTCATTGTAATCGAAATTACTGTAATAAGCTACGTGTGAAGGTTTCAACAAACTAACATGAAACCAGTTAGTTTTGTGGTGGAAAGTTAGTGACAATCTTAAAGTGTATGGGTCTATGTAGAAATTATAACGCCAATTAAAGGCCTGAAAACGGCTAGTTGAGGCAACACCACTAAGTTTCAATACTGAGCATCTACCTCAAATCATTAATCCGATGTCTTACTTTTTTCCCTCCTTTATGCAAAAACACATAGAAGTGAACAATCAAAGAGATAGCAATAAAAATAAATTTCTCATTAAATACTTATTTAAGGGATTTGTTAAGTTAGCAGCATCAACACATTTTAGTAATTCACTAATCGTTTCCTTTAACTGAAAATTACCGTGAAATGATAAGTTGGAATTTCTGTATAACTCGTATGGTAACCAACGGTGGTCGCACGGAATTAAATACCTAAACTTTACAACGGGTAAATGACGAAGACAAGGGAAGCAATATAATATGCAACTCACCTGAAAACGGGGAACTAACCGCTTTACCAGCATTTTTCCTCTCTCGGATACATATGCATGTGCAATATTACAAACCCAATAATGGAAAACAACACACAACATTCTACCGAAGAACTTCTGCATTCTCAGAATAAATTATGTGTAAAGTTTTCCATGCGAGAACTTACGCACTTGGCTTTTTAACAAAGGGAGAGAGGACTAAACAAGATTCTTCCTGCTTGTATGGATGCGGTGAAACAGAAACTCGGTTTCTTTAGAGACAAATATATCGAAAGTCAAAAGAAATGCATATTCGTGTCATAGAGACGAGCAGCTTACAATCAAAAGGGAATTAAAAGTTATTGTGGGGTGGAGGGCTGACAGTTAAATAAATGATTTTTTGTATCCATGAATATTGCATAAATTTGCAGAACAGCTCAATTTTGCTTCATGAACAGTACAAGTTACAAAGACTCCGTAATGGATAGGGCAGTAATTCAAACTCCCGATGTTTCCACCTTAACTGGCGTGTCTTGAGCAGCCTATGGCGAGATTTTATATTTACTCTTTATTTTGGCCATTTTCTGTTAATTTAGAATCTATATTAACGTACGATATCAATTTTTGCTACTCAATTGCAGAAGGAGAGTTTAATCTCAGATAAAGACGAGTAACACAAAATTAAGCATGTCTGTCTTAAAAACTTTCTTACTGAAACTTTATAGCCAAGTAGAAAAAACTCAAATAAAGAACTCTAAATAGCCCTTCCCTTAAACAAGTGCGTGATTTAATAAAACTATGTTAATACAATGAAATAAAACATTGTAAAAATTTACAGACTATCATGTTTTTCTTCTTCTAAACAGAATTGTAAAACACACTGGGAAAAATTTTACGTGTAACATTCACACGACTTTCTCTACTCACTTTTTCTACAATGTTTTATTCTTCGGTCTACCTCTTGTTAATCGAGATAAGCTTTTAATAGACATTTACACATTCGTTATGAATTTAAGGACACAGCAGCGATAGTCAGATGTTTAAAAAGCCGATCGCTATGCGATGGTTTTGAAATTGCATGCTCTGCATCGCTACAAGAAAGAAAAGAAAACAAAAGAAAAAATTCACCGAGCGGAATGGCTCATGTGGTGACGTCTGTGGCCCGTATTCGGGAGGCCCGGGTTCAAATCCCGCAGGCCGACCAATCTTTGAGCTTTTTTCGTGATCTTCCTCAGTCACCAAGGTAAATACCGGATTAGATATTTAATGCCACAGGTCTACAGATATAATAAGCAATAAATTTAGATGGTAATAGCGAGAATAATTTCCCCACAGATACGAGAAAACAGGTAGACTGGACCGCACCTCATCTGCCAGTCACGTATAGAAGCAGAGGAACAGTTATATGGCAATAAGGCCTCTATGGACACGCGTCGAAGCTGACATTTGCCCGTCACGTATAGAAGCAGAGGTACGGTTGCGTGGCACTAAGGCATACATTCACATGAAACGCAGTTCTTATATTTCTGTTGTATTACCATATATATTTCCATATATAGGATGGTTTGGTGCGAGGGAATTTTCTTGAAAGATTGAAATTGAACACGCGTCCAAGCTGTCATCTGCCCGTCACGTATAGAAGCAGAGGTACAGTTGTCTGGTATTAAGGCTTCTGTGGATACGTGTCAAAGCTGCCATCTGGCAGCCTACGTATAGAAGCGGAGGTACAGTTACCTAGCACTAAGGCATCTGTGGATACGTGACGAAGCAAAATGATATAGCCTACGGATGAGACCTAGAAGATTAACTGTCCGACAGACACCGAGCCACGAGGTATCTCCTAACAGATCCGTCGCGTTATGTTTGAAAACTCAACCCAATAAGAAATAATATCTCGGAAATTGTCAAAGCCACAAAACATTTTGACATAAATTGTGCGCTTTAACGAGATGTACATTTGTTATGCTGTAAGATGTTGTCTATCTCTTACGGTTCAAACTATATAAAAGTCATTCAGAATGAAGAGGATTTACAGACCATTCCCAAATCATTTAAGATAAACATTTTATTAGTCTGTAAATAACTTAAATACATGGTATTTTAATCAAAGTCGCTAGAGCCTTGTTTTAAAAAATAAAAAACAACGAAAATTTTTCCATGCAAAGGGCAGTTTGGAGTAAGACATTTTCTTGATAATCTTCCTGTCATCCTTAGAAAACGCTGGATTTAAATAAATACCAACTTTTTTTTGAGGGGGGGGGGGTTCCTCAAAGAGTATTTCCGTGAAACGTCTGTTTAGAATTTTTGGGTGGAACGTAATATTTCCTCAGTTTACTTATGGGAAAATGTTATTTCAAACACTGGAATAATATAAGGCACAAGACATTGTATAATGAAAGAGCTATGCGTGCATGTTACTTTTTCCAAGCACTGTTAGTGAATTTGTTAATATATACCTAGTCCTATTTAGAAAATAGATGCTATGGAATCTTAAAGTTTGTTCCAAGGGGGAGAGGGTCCAGTAGGGGCGTAAAATAACAAAAGAGTATGTGTTGCACTCACATGACTTTCTCTATTCCTGTAAAATCTATTTTACAAACGCCTATCCCCCATCTACTTCATGTTAAACGAGATAAAGATTATTGCAAATTTTCTTTTAAGTGCAAGGGGGATATGGAGGGCTTTAAGCGATAGTCAAATCTTTAAAGAACTGGTTGCTATGTGGAGCATTCCATTCTCTTATTGGAAAATTCAAACAACAAGGAATATCTAGAAAATGGTTCACTCCGCCAAAAAAAAAAAGTATAGGTTTTAACGAGATCTCTATTTTTTGTGTAGTAACATTTTGTCTCTCTTACGGTTTACCACTTATGTAAAAGTCACTCAGAATGAAGAGGACTTTTGGAGACATTCCCAGAAAATTCAAGATACACATTCCATGTCATGAAAATACCTTATATCACATACACATGAAAATACATATCACACTTGTATTTAGGTTCAGCACCTTCCAAAGATGTGACACGAAGATTTTCAAGAAAATTCTCCACCCCAACTACCCTTTACATGGAACATTTTTCGAAAATTTTATTCTTTTAAAAAATGGCTCGAACGATTTCGATTAAAGTATCGCATATTAAAGATATTTACATGACAAATAAAATGTATATCTTGAATTTTCTGGGAATAGCCTGTGAAGTCCTCTTCATTCGGAAGGAATTTTATATAAGCTTCTAAAGCCGGTAAACGTTAAGCGATAGACAAAAACATACTTCACAAAAAAATGTAATCTCTTTAACACACACAATTTACTCAAAATAAGTTTTTCCGTGGCATAAGGCGTTTCTGGGATATCAGTTAATAAAGGTTCCAATTGTTCCATACTTGTCATTCTTTTAAAGTCTCATTGATTTTCAGTTGTTTCTCGCGAAACATGAAAACAGCATGGAATTTAAGGCCGGCATATAGCCTACAGTTCTTAAATATTTTATTATTGCTGTTCTCTTTGTATCCTAACGAAATGTTAATGTGGCTATTTCTGCAAGGGTTTATTTGGATAAAAGTGTAGTAGATAGAAGAATAAGCTTTAGTAAGAATAGATTGTATAATAAACGATAGAGGGTAGAGAAGGTCATGGGAATGTATCACATTAGATTTTTTAAATATGTTGCATAGCAAAAGTTCATATGAATAAAATATATTGACAAGCTTTACTACTATAAAATTTGGATAGCTAATTGCTTCTGAGGTCGAATGGGAAAGGGTGAGAGAACCAAACAAGTAAAAGGACATTGGATAGGATGAGTAATGTTTTGTTTGCTATTATTCGCGTGCGCAAAGCAATTAACACGATAAACACTATTGTTCCAATCCGATTCCAAGCATAAGAGGCACAAATTTTTGTTAAAAAGCCTTTACTTAGGTTTAAATTTTTATCAACGCCCCAATACCGATTTTCAGGATATCGCACGGGAGAGGGGTAGCGAATGATAGGATTCAACAAAGGGAGAGTGAGAAAGTGGAAGAGAAATACGGAGTGTGAGACACAATATGAAACACGGAGCGACACATTAGTGTCTCCGCAGCTAACGGAGTAATTCTGCGGGTTCGCTAGTATTTACAATGAAAAAATAAAAATTCTAATAAATTTGGAACACCAACATAAAATGTTGGTACTATTAAGTGGTAATCTTCCTAATATGTAGTTAAACTTTCTAAGTAATCAATTAAGAACTGCGGAAATTTGAAATTTAATCATAGGTTGCCTTAGGTAAGTAATTCGAAGTAGGAAACTCATGGCCCAAAGCTTCTAACTAAAAGAGCTTTAACTTTATAAAGGGCAAGTATGTCACTGAGAAATCTCAGAAACCTTATTAACACTAGCAAAATACCTAGTGTATTACATTCGCATGGCTTTCTCTAGCCACTATCATGTATGTTTACTTTCTCTGCTACTTACCAATAGTAAGCAGAGGAAGTATTGTATTCCTCCAAGAATTCGATACCGTGATTTTACCGGAAACACACGTTCTGAGGCTCCGCCCCCCACCAATTTAGAAAAATAATCTTTATGCACGGGTGTAACTATGAACAGCATAACTCAAAAGTGAAAAGTCGTTCAATACCAAACTTATGTTCAGCATCTTCCAAGGAGCGACACAAAAATTTTCAACAAAATCGCCCTATCCCAAACTACCCTTTAGATGGAATTTTTTTCTCTAAACGGATCTTACGATTTTGATTAAAATATCAAATATCCAAGATGTTTTCGTGATAAGTGAAATGTTTATTTTGAATATTTTGGGAATGGCTTCCGAAGTTATCTTCATTCTAAATAGCTTTTGCATAACTGGTAAACCTTAGAGAGATAAAATCTTACCACACAAAAAATGTAGATCTTTTAAACCACACATCAAAACATACAGGGTGTTTCCAGAATTCGACCGATTAACCTTATGGGATTACAGAGAACAATTGACCTGAAGATAGAACACTTATGGTCCGAGAGCGCATGATTTTGTGCAATGTCAAAATAAATTTGAGCCAGTGCGCCACTGACACCACCTCAATGGTGTATTTGCTGCACTGCCAAGAACTGTAAATGTGTGGCTCAGGGGCCAGGGACGAATGGTTCTTTCTGTCTGTCTCTGTCTCTCTCTTTCTTTGTTTCTTTCTTCCTTCAAATTGTTGATTGTGGAGGATATGGAATACTGGACTGTTTCATTTATTACTGCCGCTGGTAAATGTAATCAAGCAAATCAAACGAATGTACAGCATAATATACTGTAATGTTCTAAACATACATATGATATGTAATCAGAATCCTTTATGGAGGTGACTTTAAAAATTACAATACCTGGGAGTAATACACTATTATGCTTACGAATTGAAAGAATGCGCTGTTAGCTCTGGAAAAGAAATAACTAGTGTACGAGGCAAATCACAGTCACATTCCTGCTTAAGCTTTATTTATTCTCTTGCAGGAACCGTATGACAGTGTATTTCTTCTCCAGATATACGGAAACAGCTAACAGTGAGCATTTCCATTTGTGAATTCTGATTTTCTGAAATATTTTTATTTTGGGAAGGGCCAGTCTGTGTTCGATTCCCTCGGTAAAATAAGTTTTGTTTTTCCTCTTGAGTTTAAGATGAGAGGTGCATGCATATGCGAATAGTAATGGTAATTTTAATTTCTTAATAATCTCCGGCCTATTGTGAAATTAGAAGTTACATTTCCTTTTTCATCTCTAACATTTCGACTTCCTTTTCGTAAGTTTACACCACACTTCGATTAGACCGTCATATTATTGTAGTTTCATTGTTTAAAAACCATGCACTATGTCAATCCTGATTATTTCTTATATCCATGTAACGGAATACTTATTGCCGCTTCTTTTGTACAACGTGTTAGCATTAAATTCTACACTTAACTTTATGTGCACTGAATATCGCCATAGTGACCATAAGGGTTCCTATAACTGATTCTCGTTTAATTGTTGATACTCTCGCTTCCACCATATCTAACGACCCCAAATGCTGCCCAGTATTTAATCAACCGAAAGATGACTTAGAAAACTTGGGTGCGTTGTTATTTCTTTGATATCGACCAAGTTTTCAATGTCAACTTTAATTTGGCAGAACTTCAAGAAGCACTTAAACATTTTAACCGTAAGAACCCTGGATTGGACAACATCCCCTATGAATTCAACAAGCAAATGCCAAAAAATGGTTTAACGTATCTCCTACACAAATGCAACCACCTGTGGGACAATAGATGTTTCCCAGATCAGTGGCATATATATGAATCAGTACTCATCCCTAAACCCAACAAGGATCATGCTTTACCCGAGAAATTTCGTCCTATTTCCCTTATTTGTACTATGTGAAAACTTCTAGAAAAAATAATCGATAAACGGCTCCGATGGTATCTAGAAAGTAATAATTTTTTTTTTTTTTGACAAAGCTCAAAGCGGTTTCCGACTAGCCCATTGAACCTTTGACAACCCCATCATTCTAGAATCTGAAATCCGCAATATCTTCAACAATCAGCATCTAATTCTAGTTAATCATTATAAAGGGTCTTTCAACAAGAGTGCCTATCTTTATCATGTGATAGCTACCGTCGTTATTGAGTTACAGCAGTAATTTTTTTCATGTGGTTACAGTTGGAACGTTGGAACATTCAGCAACGCGTAGAAATAGTGAAAATTTATTATCAAAATGGATCATCTGTTCGCCAAACCTTCCGTGTATTACGTGGAGTTTACGGTGTGCATAATCCTCCCTGCGAGAGAACGATACGGCGTTTGATCAATAAATTTGAAAGAAGTGGTTCTGTCAGCGATCAAAGAACGCCTGTACGTTATCGACGTAAGCGCTCCAACGAAAACATAGGCGCCGTTCGTGAGAGTGTACGCGAGAACGGAAACAAACCAATTGCTTGTCGAGCGCAAGATTTGGGGTTTTCGCCGACCACAACTTGGCGAATTCTGCATCTGAACTTGAAGTTTCACGCTTACAAAATGGTGTTAACTCAAGAATTAAAGCCCAACGACCGTAGGTTGCGCCGTGTATTCGCTGACTGGGCTATGGAGCAATTGGAAGTTGACCCAGATTTTTGTCGAAAAACCATCTTCAGCGACGAAGTCCACTTTTGGATGGGTGGTTGTGTTAACAAACAAAAATACCGCTATTGGAGCAATCACAGTCCAATGCAGATTCAAGAATGACCACTTCATCCCCAAAAGGTTACTGTGTGGTGTGGATTTTGGTATGGTGGAATCATTGGTCAATATTTTTTCCAAGATGAAGATGGAGAAGCTCTGTCAATGGAGAAAGGTACCGGGCTCTTATAAGGGACTATTTTTGACCTCAATTGGATGGTATGGATCTCAGAAACATCTGGTTCCAGCAAGATGGTGCCACATGTCATACTGCTCTCGAAACAATCGATCTTTTGAAGAAGTTCAGAGGTTTCATCATTTCCCGTGTTGGTGATGTTAACTGGCCCCCGAGGTCATGTGATTTAACGCCGTTGGATTATTTCATGTGGGGTTATGTTAAATCTCGAGTTTATGTCAACAAGCCAGAAACAGTAAATGATTTTATGAATAACATCACGCGTGTTATTCGTGAAGTTGGAGCTAATTTACGTTCTTCTGTCATTGACAATTGGGTCAACCGTATACGCGCAACCCAACGCAGTCGCGCTGTTCACTTAACTGATGTTCTCTTCCACGCGTAATGACATTATGTTCCAAAATAAAAAAGAAATAAACTTCTATCATTTATAGAACGTGTTTTATTTAAATTCAAAGATAGGACACTCTTGTTAAAAGACCCTATATAAAAAAGGTCTACGACAGTGTGGCGATCCCATATCCTCCGCACATTACAGGACTACCAAATAGGAGGAAGGCCTTCATACACAACTTCCTTCAAAACAGGCATTTCAAAGTCAGAGCCAACGGGCGTTTCTCCAAGTGTTATTCCCTGGAAAATGGAGTCCCTCAGGATTCAATCTTAAGTGTAACGTTATTCCCTGTTTCCAACAATGTACATCAAATCTCCAGTCAAAGGTCCACTATTTCCTGATGATCTCACCTTACTTTGCATAGGCAAGACAATTGAAATAACACAAACTTTACTTAATAACTGCTTACAGCTCTTGAACTGAACCACCTCAGAGGTTTAAATTTCGCCCCATCAAAAAGTAAGTGCACTGTCTTCTCCAAGACTCGCAAACATTTACAGAATCCGAATCTTTTCATTGATAAACATCACATCCCTGTAGTCAATGCAGTTTGCTTTCTTGGTGTACTCTTCGACCGGAAACTCACCTGGATTCATCTTAAACTTCTTAAAGCTGACCAAGGCCAACGACTCAATACACTGAAAGTTTTATCAGTAAGATCATAGGGAACTGACTTCAGTGTGTTACTACACACTTATAAATCTGCCATACAACCTAAACTTGACTACGGATCTATAGCTTACAATTCCCGCAGTTCTTAAAATGCTAGATTTAATCCAGTCTTCGGCATTAAGAATTGCTTTAGGAGCCTTTCACAACAGCCCCATAGAGAGCCTACAAATTGAAGTACCTCCGCTGAAAAGGAAAAGCTCAAGTTTATCATATGCAACACGTACTGCAAAGAGATCACCATCTCTAGTCCACTGTTACATATTTCCCATCAACAATATAGGAAATGTCACAGAACCAACACAACCTTCAGATTTTCCCACTCTCAGCGTCAATTTTCGTCTCTCAGCGTACAAGGAATTTAACATTACTCTGCCTAATATGTTCTCATTTTTCATAGACTCAGATTATATACCATGGAGACTCACACACCCCTTTATTGACACATCACTGGCTAGACAAGAAAAATCTTCAGCAGGTAGTGTTTCTTATAAATGCCTGTTTAACGAATTATGTGCACTTTATTCAACACACACTCGTATCTTCACTGTGAATCCACACTTGGTCATAATGGATGTGCAGCGGTATTCCCTGATTACACCATACAATAATCTTCCTAACTATCTTTCTGTCTATTCTCGAGAATTGTTCACAATCCAACTTTTATTGCAATATATACATAAAAACGTAACCTACATAATATTTTCAGACTCGTTGAAGGCTTTAACAGCCCTTCAACAAACCTCCATCCCTCAAAATACTGTTTAAGAACCTCAGAAACTGTACAACCAAATACTAACCTCTGATAAATCAGTATCATTCGTCTGGAATCCGTCTCACGTCGGAATTCTGGGAAATGAATCAGCTGATCAGGCAGCCAAAGAAGCCACCAAACATCCACCTCAGGACATCAAAATTCCACACACGAAATCCATCAACTTCATCAAAGAGACTTGCATTAATCAATGGAGACAAACATTGAAAGCTAAATTTAGAAGCAATTTACACGATGTCCACATTTCCGAGTCCAAACTTCAATATTATCATTGCAACCGCAAAGACCAACTTGTATTAACTCGATTACGTATTGGACATACTTCTATAACGTACAAACATCTCCTCAACCATGACCCTCCTGCTATTTGCAACCTCTGCAGATCCAATCCCACAGTTCATCATTTCGTTACAGCCTACCGTCGCTATGTACAACACAGATAAAGTTCTGATATCCCAAGAGCCTACGAGACGCCATAAATTCAGCACAACAAGGAACTTTAAACTTTATGAAAACGACAAAATTGTATAATGATGTACAGCACATTTATCTAGAGAATTTAATGTTGTATGTACTATTACTGTTTTAAAATGTATTTTTTCATTGTAATCATAGTCTGTATTCTAAAATAGGTGCGACATGACTTTATAGTTGAAGCGACTATAAAGAAACTTAAAAAAAAGAAAGGAGAGAGAAAGCGGCCGTCTAAGCACCGCAACCGAATAGGAATATTTCACCTGTTCTTATGCAATATGTTTAACAGTATAATTCAGAAATGACTTTATTACACTACATCTAAATGTACGTGTACCCGCCCTAAACCACGTAATGACGGGATGTGAGGTTTACAAGATGTCTGGTGTTTATTTTATGTAGTTTATGTAGGGGAGTGAAAGGAGGTAGCAAGATTTGCTCTTCAACGGTTGCCGGTCATGGTGCACCGATGGTGTGATTAGTTTTTCCAAAATTGTTCTTAGGGGGTTTAATTTTGATCGTCCAAGCATCTCTTGGAGGGATTATATAGGAGCTCAGTCTTAGCTGCTGATGGAGATACTGTGTAGTTACCGGATGTGCCCGCATGCCATGCGTGGCGGCCGGTGACGCCTCAAGCGGCGTGTTCTGTGGCTATAATCCCCAAGAGACCGAACGAGGGCATTCCGATGGTGTGGCAACTGGTCGTAAAATTTTGCGGCGCCTAATGTCATCCTCCATGTAGGGAAGACATGGAGGATGACACGGGAAAGGAGCGGTATACAGAATCGGTAGCCCGAAGGCCTCTATTCTGCAACCATTGCAGAAGTAACAGACTGGAGTATGCCCCAGATCTCGCAGGCGTAAAGCAGGATAGGGATTATGAGCGCTCAAAAAAGGGTAGCTTAAGCGGAACGGCATCCCGACCTCAGTATGGGATGCAATTAAGCCGTAGCCTGGCCCGATGTGCGAGGTCCCGGTCGTGTTCCCCGAAAGTTAGGCCTTTATCTATCTTAACTTCCAAGTAGGCAATGCCATTCGTCCATTCTATCCTTCTCCACTCGTAGGTGAATGTGGGACAGTTTGCGGGTAAGCGGCGCTTGGTGAATAGAATGGAGTCATTTTTTTCGGCTTTATGGGTAATCGCCTGCACCACCTTGGAGGAGGTGGAGGTGTTTCTGAAGGGGATTGAAGGTTCTGCGCAATTTTTACCTGTGCAACACAGGAGTGCGTCCTCAGTATATTGAGTTATGTTGGCATGCTATTCTGTATGAAGATCGGCCACATACACGCTAAGCAGCGTGTGGTATAGCACGGAGCCTTCGGGGACTCGACCTCGTATTGGCGTACGTGTTGATTTGTTTTCCCAACTGAAACTGCACAAGTGCGGTGTTTGAGGTATGTGTAGTAAATGTATACGGTGTGAGAGAGCTCCAGGTGGATGAGTTTCACGAGACCCGCATGCCAAATCGACGTCCAGAGAGACCACCGCGGTGTAAGCCCTATACTGGTAACTCAGGTGGCAGCCGCCTCCACCACGTGCAGAACTTCTGGGGGGAGGTCGACCGCCCCGGGCGGAAGCCAACCTGGTATGCTGGGATGGCTTAAATGTCTCCAAGGTGGGGGACAGGCGACAAGCGATATGCTGTCGAAGACCTTCTAGAGGACTGATAGAAGACTAATGGATCCTTAGTTCGCCGGATGGACAGGGTCTTTCCCCGGCTTCATAATGTAGATAACCCGGGCCTCCCTCCACTCGCGTGGAATGCGGCACAGGGTGAGACACATGCTGAAGACCTTGGGCCCTGAGGAAAGGCAGAGTAGCATGGGCGATGTGAGCCCGTCAGGCCCGGTTGCCATTTTGGGGTTGAAACGTCGGAGTGCGCCCTGGATTTCATTGGGTCTTACGACAGAAAGTCGATCCGCATCGTTGGGGGCTGTCGAAGAAATCGGCGAACCTCGGCGTTGGAGAAGGCATCGTCCTGGGATCATCTCGAGGCCGCATAGTCCTCACAAGATAATCGGCGAATACATGGGTGTGGTAGGCGAGCCTTGGCTGCCTTGGAGAGGGGGGATTGTTGACCTTCGCGGTTGCGGAGTCTTTTAACAATCTTCCATATGCCACAATCCTTGAGGTTCATGCGGGTAATCGTGTCCTCCCACACGCACACCCTGTGCTCGCATAGTAGGCGAAAGACCTCTCGGCGTAAACGTCTATGAAGCGCTCGATTGTGGCGTGCGGTGACGCTGATAGTCTGCGTGCTGCCCAGGATCGACAGATTAGTAGTAAGAGTTCGGCAGAAAATGCGCCAGAATGTAAGGAAGCTGGGGTGTGGATGGTAAGGTTGTAACTGTTCGCACCACGATGGTGATGGAGGAGACCGCCGCCTCCACGGTTGGGATGTCTATGATTCTAGGGTTGGATTGGTTGAGGCAAACGTTTACGCAGCACCAATCGACTTTCCGGTGATGAACCGGGACGTCGTAGCTGGCAACACTTTTGTTAACCTCAACTAAGACTGAGTGTAATGCGTAGAGTGATGTGAGTGAGACATGGAAGGAGAAATGTTTGATGATCGTGAAGTCGATAACGGAAGCTCGTCTCTGGCCTCGTGGATTGTGGGTTGCCAGTGGCCCTTTACTCTGAGTTGAGGATCCGCACTACCGTGCGTATGATTTCATTGCCTCGTCTATCTGTCCGGGACGGCAAGGCTAATGCGCATGTTAAGCATTGAAGTTCCCAGCCATGATAGCGTTGGGGAGAGGAACAAGGGATAATTGTTAGGCGGCCCACCCGATCTGTCCTGGCGCAATTATATCCCGAAAGGCGAAAAGGGGTGTTTGAGCGGCAAAAATGAGGTCTAAGGCATGTGATCCGGCTAATTGCTGAAGCTCAATCCCTGATCAGTCAGTCCACACGCATTTCAGAAAGCGAACCGAAACGAGATACGAGACATAGTTCGATCCGCCATTCTGGGCGGTCTGGATGGCGGTGGTCAGATGGCGATAACCATTTTGACGGCCGGGTCGTTTGAGAATAACCTGACCAACAGGCCGTGGAGCTGCAACAGTTGTTACAACCACCCCAGCACATCTGAGAACTTTGGGACAGTATGGGCGGTTGGAGTTGTCTAGGGAGAGGGGTGGGGGAGAGGGTAAAGAAAACGGTTCGCCGCTCGCCTTATCAGCGGTCAGCCAGAGTGGGGTCATGCGAATACAGCGCTCACACGGGATCTCAGAGTCCGAGTCCGGTTCACGGACGGGACGACTTCTTAGCCTTTTGGGACAGGGTGGTTTAGAGGAAGCTGAAACTGGTGTTAGTATGTGCTGGGGTTGTGCATGAGTGGGGGCATATGACTTCTTAGGTCCATCCGTAGATCCCTGCACCACTATAGCGTAAGATTGTCCTTGAAGGCGTGCTGGCTGCCCCTGTTAACGTGACTGTCTCGATGTTGAAGGAGGCGGTGGATGACTCGGCTGACTCGTGGTTGGTGTAGGCCTGCCTCCCCTTCCCCTGGGCCGGTGGTGGTTGCAGCCTTCCGGAGGCGAGCACAGCCTTCTTTGTTGGCTTCTTCCATAACATGCTACATGTTCTCCTTGCAGTTAGCACAGTTGGGAACCTCGGCGGCAGTTCGTGGACAGACCTATTTAGGGTGGGAGCCTCCGCAGCTACGGCAGGCAGGTTGCAGAAGCAAAAGTGGCCGGAGTGGTTAAACCCAAGACACCTGTAACACTGTGAGGGCCCGCCAGAGCCCTTGGAAGGTTCTATGTATACCCAGATGTAGATGGTAGACACCATCAATCTTCGCCTCCAGGACGTTGGCCCGCTCCACAACTAGAAAGAGGGGAGGCCATTGGCCATTCTGAGCGGGCCTGGTGAGCTGCTACAAGCGTGGGGTGATGCCCTGGCGGTTGACGTCAGCCTCAATGTCTGTTACCGAAATGTCCGCTGGTATGCCACGAATAACCCTGCAGATGTCACGTGCTTTAAATGCGGAATGGCTTTCCTCCCTAGATGTTTAAGCAGGAGCGAATAATCTCCGAACTGCTTAGCCCTAAAGACGAAGTGACTTTTGTTCCGCCGCACCGTGTATGACCCCGACAGAGTCGGCATGACTTCCTTGAGGAAGCCGACCCCGCAGTCATCCACGATGATCGGCGGGACATGGCTTCTCTGCCCACCGTTCTGGGCGGAGCCAGAAGCGGCGGGCAGGTTGGATGCATCTGATTGGCCAGAGGGCTTGCACCATGCAACAAATCCGGAAGCACGCTTCCGTTTTCGAGACTACCTCACGAAATCCATCTTCTCCGGCCGTGGAGAGGCCGGAAGAGCTGTCCTCCTCCTCCTCCTCCTCCATGGAGGAGTAGATTGAAACATCCGTACCTAAATCGGCATGGTCATCAACGGAGCAGAGTTCCGGAATTTTGCCTAAACGAGAAGAGATATCTGGAGGGAGGCCCTCATTGGTTATATGCTAGGATTTGTCCAAACAGCACACTTTGCCTTTCCCGCTTTCGCGTTCCTGGCTCAATGCTCTCTTTTTTGCCCCTCTAAAGCGGCAGGGCCGCCTGAAGCCACTGAGTGGCTGCATCAGTGCTGGTAATGGCAGGTCCGCTGGGGGCTTTGCCTAAGGAAGGTTTAGGGTTAGTCATTATAAATTAGAGCAGGTACACGCCCTGCACTCGAAGGTGCAGCGCACAAAAACACATTTCGAGTGCCCTCACCTGCAGGCAGCTGGGGGCTCACTAGCACGATGGAGTAGAGAGCCGTACGCCAAAAGGTGCGCCGAACCTGACCCGAGTGGAAAGGTTGCTGTGGCCTTGCTCACCTGCCCGCTGCCTGATGTTACGGACTTTCGATGATCTGAATGGCGGTTTCCTGGTCCCTGGTGTGAGTGACCCGGTCACTGGAAGCTGCCCAATGGGTCGCTTCCAAGTTGTAGTGACCGGTCAGCTGGAAAAGAGATGAGCCGTTTGCTTTAATAAAATCAAATGGGCTGTAGAGATGAAAATCGCAAGACTTTCCGCTCCGAAGTGCTGCTAAACGAGGTTAAGCAGCATTGAGCGTGGTTACAGGTGGGTGCATGACCCTGTGACGATGGTCGTTTTGGGGCCCATCCCTTGTCCTGAATGGAGACGAGCACCCTCAGGCGTTTTGGCTGTATCTCAAGGGTTCGCCGTCAGCGTCGACTTGCAGATTGAAGGTAGCTGACATCCGCATTCAAAGAAGGCTAGAAGCAGAATCACCCGCCTTATAGAGAGAATCGAACACAGAGCTATTTGACTATAGCCAACAATGTTGTATGAGCTATCCGTGCGAGTGGCAGCAGGCGCTTTCGTAGGTGTCTATTTGACTTCCTGCAAATGTGCTATCTCGTGATTCACTGGTGCTTCCTTAAAGGTAAATATTTAGAAAATCAGAGTTCACAAATGGGAATACTATCTGTTTCCGTATATCTGAAGAAGAAATGCGCTGTTTTACGGTTCCTGCAAGTGAATAAAGCTTAAGCAGGAATGTGACCGTGATTTGCCTTTACACTAGTTATTTCTTTTCCAGAGCTAATGGCGCATTCTTTCAATTCGTAAGCATAATAGTGTATTAGTTCCAAGTCATGATGATGCCATTTTTAAAATCACCTCCATAAAGGATTCTGATTACGTATCATATGGATGTTTAGAACATTACGGTATATTATGTTGTACATTTCTGTTCAAAATGCACTCGTTTGGTTTACTTGATTACATTTAACACAGCGAAATATCAAATGGTGCGGTCCCGTATTACTTATCCTCCACAATGAATAATTTGAATTAAGCAAGAGAGAATCACTCAGCTGTACTTGAACTTGGAATCTGGTGTCGGCTTGACAACTCCTTACTCCTCCTTCCAATTGTTCCCTAACACCCGTCTATAATCCCTTTAAGTTAATTGGTCAAATTCTGAAACACCCTATATACTACATATTGTAGTAAACCATTTCCGAGATACTGCTTACTATTAGTTTGAATTTTCATATACCTAAATGGGAAGTCGTTATTCCCCCCCCCCTCCATCATGCAAAGAGAACGAAATTTCAAAGCCATCGCATACCCACCAGCTCTTAAAGACTTGACTATCGCCAGAAGGGAATATGTAATAAAACAATTTCTACAAATGTTTATCTCGGACTACCTCTGTGGTCTGGTGGTTAGCATGATAACCTCCAAATCTAGAGATCCCGGGTTCGATTCCCGGCTGGAAGGTGGGAATTTTCCTTTAGTAAAGATTGTTCCCCATCCTCCCTTGAGTCCGGAAGTATGAATGAGTGTGTGTGTGTGTGTGTGTGTGTGTGTGTGTGTTATGTGTGTGTGTGTGAATTTAATGTAATAACCAAAAGTAATACCAATCCAAAGATTACCACCATTGTAACCTTGTGAACATCACTGCGATGAGCAATAATTGTTCCAAAGGTCAAAAGCCGCCAATATGACCTTAGATGTTAAAGGCGGCATATAAGTGGAATATTAAACAAATATTTTATCTCGATTAACATGAGTAGGTAGAAGAATAAGTTTCTTTAAAGTATATTTTATTGAAGAACGGGTAGAGAAAATCGCGTGAATGTAACACAGCATATCTATACATTTCTTCTACAAACTATTCTTACAAAAGCTTATTTTTCTATCTACTTCATGTAAATTTCATGCAAAATCTTTAAAACTGAGTTGCTATACACTGGTTTTGAAATTCCATGACATCGCGAGAAACAACTTAATGGAGACCACTTAAATAAAATGCAAAGGTATTGAAATTTTCAAGCCAACAATGGATACCTCGGAAATGGCTTATGACTGGCAAACAAACTGTGTGTTTTAAAGGGATGTATATATATTTTTTTTTGGAGTAAGTGTCAATCTCTCATATTTTGCCCAGTTATGTAAATATCTGTGTTTCATACTATTTGAATTTTAATGTTTTTCCGTCCCCAAACCATTACGTCAAATTGAACTTTTCCGTTCTAGTATGAAACAACAAAACATTGTACGTAAGTGCAGGAAAGTCCCTCCCCGAAAATTCATTTCGATATTCTGGCCTCAGCTTCGCTTCGGTCGTAAACATCTTACTCGTCCTGAAAAAGAACTCCCTTTCCTATACAGTTAGGTAAATAACTATAAATATACGGTATTGTAATCAAAACCGTTAGAGCAGTTTTGGAAGGGAAAAAAAGGGTTGTTTGGAGTGGAGAGTGGAAGGATATCCTATGAAGGCTTTATGTCGCATTTTTGGAAGATGTTGGGCTTACAAGTAAGTACTAAGTTTAGTATCCAACCGACTTTTCGTTTTTGAGTTATGATGTTCATAAATAAGAGACACCCGAACATACACAGATTTTTTACAAAAAGTGCGTTTTAATCAGATGACTTCAAAACATGTATTTTCGGTGGAATCTCGATATGCAATTTTTGGGCGAAATACAATACTTCCTCTACCTTACTGTAAGTAGATGCTATAGAAAGTATAAAAGCCGATTAGCAACTTCGTTCTAACACCAACTGCTCGGTGTGCAATTATACGTTTAACCTGGTGGAATGCAGTGTGTTTCTGATGTTCATCGTTAACAACCACATTTATTTCTATTATTAGGGAGGTGTGAATCAATGTTGATACACATACACCCATATTCAGTTCGGTATGAATTTCAGAGCGTCAGAATAGTCCTTAACTTCGAAGATCCTGTCTTCGACTTGTCCATGCTTCTCATACACAAACTATTCCGGTGCTTCTCATTAAGTGCTTAAATGCCTGTATTAAGCTTCACTTGAAGGAACAAACTAAAATTAGATTATGAGTTTAGTACTGAGATGTTTGGCTAAACATAACATCAGAAGTAAAAAGCCTCATTCTTTATTCCTGGAATTTAACGTAGGTATAATTTATTTTTCCTGAATATTTGGTCTTTTCAATAGTTTTACATGATTCGTTTCTAGAATGCAACTTACCCACCCTGTATGTTTGGGTAGATTTATTAGTTATACTTTCTCCCCGTTGTTTCATTTGTATAGCGCCCTTTAACTTCTATGATCTTAGGGGGCTTTGACTTGAGAAGTAACTCGTTGATTGTAGCGGTTCTTTAACGTTGGTTTTTAACCATTTTTAACATTAAACACCGGCGCAGTGCATTTCTCCTCTTCTTCTCAGATTAGGCCACAGGACTCACTACTCTATTCAGACAGTGCCTCGGAACAAGATTCTTAATGTGATAATGACCGGTGCGTTTATCTGAACTGTCTAGTGCCAGAGCGCCTGACCACCGATAATGTTATTATTTATATTATTATTTACTGTCATTTTACGGATCTGTATAAAACGTTGTTATGCTGATCGATTCCATAATAAAATTTAAAAAAATCATTAAACACACTCAAATTCACTCCCAAATACATATTTCCGGACTCTTCGGATGGTAGAGAAATATTCTAATTACAGAAATTTCCCGATTGGAAATTGAACCTGGGATTTCTAAGGCAAGGAACCAGATCGCTAGCCTTTCGAACAGGGAGGAAGTTGGTTACAGGATTTGTTGAACCGCCAACGCTACCATTTCATTTCCAGCTCTGTATTCTTAGCTGCAGTCTGCCTCTTTCCGGTCTACAGAGAAATTTTAGAATTTAAGATTTAGATTCGCTATCCGTGCAAAATGTATAACCCATTTTCAGTATTATACACTGTATACATTTCCATAAAGAAATTAAATTGGTATGTAGTGAATTCAGAACGCTACGCATTAAAGGATTAAAACATAAAGTATGGGAAGAAAAAAATTTACACATGTCTTTATAGTTTTATTTTTGGAACCCAGAATCGATTAAGCAGCACGTTCTCACACTTTCACTTAAAACCTTATCCACTAATGTCTGGCCAGTAACATGCTTGTTCACCTCAAGTGACTGTTCATTCGCTTTCCTGCATCGCCCAATGAAGCAAATTAAAAAACAAATTGGGTTATTCTGGTAATTAAATTCCAGTTAGAGTTAGCGAGTTATGACAAAATGGCCAACCCTGCCTTTCTCTGCCACTTACTTATACCTAAGTATTGCATTTCACCGGAAACGCACGTTTTGATATCCTCTGAGTTTATAAAGCGCTCGTGCGTGTATGTATGTACAACTTGTTTAACATCTTTCAATGATGCGACACTAAGATTTTCAAGAAAATTCCTCCACCGCACTGCCCTCTAAATGCAATTTTTGTCGTTATTTTTTATTTTTTCAAAGTCGTTCTAACAACTTTGATTAACATAACATATGTTTGTATGCTTGCATAGACTGTGAATTACTCGTCACACTAAATGAGTTTTCTATAATTTTGCATAACTGGTAAACCATAAGATATGGACAAAAGCTTAATGTAGAGCTTACTGAAATACACAATTTATGTCAACCTTTTCTGTAGCATTAGCCGTTTTCGAAATATCCGTTGTTAAAAGTTTCGAACCATCATGCTGCATTTGCGTTACGCGATTCTTCTCTTCTCAGTATGGTTTCATTAGCATCAAAATACGATATGCAACAGCTGTGTTTTGTTTTCCGTAGCAAACATGTAAGAAAATCCATATTGCTAACTCTGAAATTATTTCCAGTAAAACATTTATCGCAACGTAACATCCATGGAAGAGTCGCTTGTTTCCTGTATACGTAAATTATGTAAAGTTGTAATCAGTGAAAAAGTCATATGAGCGTGGCTCATTAGTTACGGATTCTCCAAATTTTCTTTAACTATTCATACTACCATTGCACTATTCTGAAAATTTAAACGCCCCAAAAAGAACCAAATGCGGGTAGTTTTTAGAGCAAATGAAACACACTTTCCCCCCCCCCCCCCTTTATTTTCATCCCCCCCCTTGTACTGCAACTTTTAATTTCTACATCTTCAAATACACTTATCCTATCGTTTAACCAATGGTATACTCAAAAGAGTGCGTTAACGCAAAGAAAAGGTAATTAAAATGAAGTCATTTTGTACTGAATCAATACATGTTTATTTAATAAATTATACTTCCATAACATTTCAAAATATTTTCCTCCATGTTTGAAATTTTTTCTTTCTTTTTTTAAAATTTTTAATTTTATCCATTCGTTTTATAATGTAATGCACTCTCAGCGTATCTGAAAAGCTTGAGAACTGGGAAACAAAATTACAGCTGAATAGCGTACTTAAGTGATGAGATACAACGCTTCATCTCTGACCATCACAACAGCCTATGCCAACATATTTTTGAATACATGTTTAATTCGTTACATCATGCAAAACTAATAGTATAACATGCTCACAAATTTTCATAAATATATATCTAGGAAGCTGATAACTGTTGATATTCAGTAAGGATTTTTTTAAATACTTTCAAGTGACCAGCTCGTATGGTTTTGCATTTGGAGCAATCACTACTACATTGCTAGTTTTATATTTTTTATTTTATCACTCCGCCAGCTGTGTAGTCTGATAAAATCTCGACCTCTGTACGACTGCTAACGAAAATTAATATGCCAAATTGAGCGGTCATTAAAGAGAGTCTGCTTTAATAACGAATTAGTGGTTTATTTATTAGTTTTTGTCCATTTTAATCGTGAAAAAGCCTAATACACAACTCCAGCATCATATTCTTTCAAGATACATTCAAGAACTCTCCTTACATTAATAGACAAAACTTGGCTACAGTCACGACTCTATATCTTGAAGCTAAGACATCTCTAATACCCGTCGACATATGTCTCAGCTAATCCTTAACAATGTAAAAGGAATACATTTCGTTCTCTGGCGCAGAGATGGAGACGGAAACTGATGATGCACATATGACACGTCACTTCTCTTCTTCCTATTAGAAGCGGAGATACTGTAGCTTATCTTTCAAAGTCCAGCAGTTTTCAGGAAGAAACCAGTCTGTGTATATGTGTGTGTGTGTGTGTGTGTGTGTGTGTGTGTGTGTGTGTCAAACACGAAAAGTCGGATAAATACCAAATTTGGTATAACATCAGCATCTTCCAAGATGCGTCACGATGATTTTCTAGAAAATCCTTCTCCCCAAACTAAGCTTATATGGAAAAATTTCGTTATTTTGGATTTACCGAAAAGTGGCTAAACATTTCGATTAAAATAATACACATTTAAGATATTTGCACGACTAATAAAATATATCCTGAAAGTTCTGTAAATAACCTGTGACGTCTTCATTCTGCAGTAATTTTGTAACTTTTGTGTAACCAGTAAACTACATGAGGCAGAGAAAAGTTTACTACAGCAATAAAACTGTGGATCTTAAAACACAATTTGTGCCTTTTTGGTAGCATTAATCACTACCGAGGATTATCCTTGGTTTGGACGTTCCAATAGTTAATATTTTTATAGGTGCTTGATCACCGTTCTTTTGTTTGTGGTCACACAAAGAGTGGAACTTCAAAGCCAGCATGTAGCGACCACCTCTTAAACATCTGACTATCGCTTCAGTCTCCTGAATCACCTCCTTGTACCCAAAACGAAATGTGTAATGAATCGCTTTTGTAAGAATGGTGTATAGAAGAGATGTGAAAATAAGCGACTGTGGTTAAAGAATCATGTGAATGTAAAACACAGATTCTTTAAGTATTTATGTGAGCTTTTTATTTAACACATTTTCAAATTGCGCGAATGTTCCAAGAACTGCGCACATCCGCCTCCCCACCCCCATTTCCTGTGTTTTTTTTCCCTACCGAAAGAGTAATTCTCCTCGTTTTCTCGAATTAAATGATACAACCACCATTATCCTGAGTAAAGAGTGGAGGAAGCTTCCCGGCATCAGGTGTTGCACGCCCTACTTGTGAAGTGGGCTACAGAAGAGAAAGTTCATCTTGTGACGGCTGACTCCCGCCAGAGAAAGGAAAGGAATCGATATGACTGTTCCCTACAACCGACATCAGCCGAGCTAAAACTGCCCGCTGGATTAAGGAACATGGCCACCAAATTTAACACAAACCCCTTTAAAAACTTTTCACTTCGTTTCACATACTTAGTCTATTACAATCCTCTTTAGACTCGTTAATGCGATGATACTTAATACATTACTGTTAAATTCTAGTAATATTAGACAGCAAATCCCGCTTTATTTGGTGTTAAATCTAATTAGGATGCTCTACATTTCTGTACATTTTGAAAGTGTCTTCTAATTGATAACATCTAATTTATTCAATACTAGAATCATAACCAGATCGTTATTATGATTGCACAATCGGCTCTTCTGCTTTAAACATTGCGTTCAAAGAGTAATAAATCTGTAGAAACGAATGGGCTTTTCCATTTTAATTTCCTCTTTAAAAAATTCTACCGTAACGGTGCCTTTATGATTCCAACTAACTTGGGTTAGCAATGGATAAGATGACAGTAATTTGCTTTATTTAGGGTAACAATCGATTTCTTTAATTCATACTGGTATGGCAACATTAATTACACTAATAACTTTATTTATACACCACTTATTAACTCTTTATTGCATAGTGCTCTGTTTATACCAACATTTAACAATAAAATACAAGTATTTTTATCTATTTTATATCGTTATTGAATGATGTCATTACTGTTAATGTGTCCAGTTACAGAATAAAAAGCAAAATTCATTGCAACTGCAATCAGATGCAACCCCGTCATCATTCATGCTGCCATTACAACGGTTATTTTACTTGGGCCCTCCCCGTCCATTACCACAGGGATGGATGGCTATTTGGATCGTTTTCGTTAAGGTGCCTGTGACCGGAATATAAAAAAAGGCTTAGCAATTAGAGGAAAAGCGGCATAAGTAGCAACATGCAATAAAAGATTAAGAACTTGTACAGCCAATTTATTCTTTGCCGAATCATTGAAAACTCGTTGAAAAGTGCCAAAATGCTGCTAACTGGAAAACAAATGCAGAGTTTAGATTGACTAAAAACCTCAACCAAGAAACTTTTTTCTTGGTAACCATTAAACAAACTCCATTCAGATCTGCCATGTTCATTCATAAAAATTACTATAAATACATGTACTAACGTAGACTGCACAGAACGTTGTGCGCGACTCGTACAATCTCTGCTGTGTCATTGTAGAAATTAGCGCATTGATTATCGCTTAATCTATAATATACACTTGTTACGCAACTACTAATGCAGTTCTTCTCACGGCCAACACCTCGAGGTCAGATAGAAGGCTGCATCTAACACTCAACTTGGAACATTTTGTCGCAGAAATATCGAAGAGACTTTTAATGAAACGCATGGTGTTTATGAAATGACTTTAGCAGAGGCTATTTTTTTTTATTATTATTATTTTAAGTCGCTTGAACTCACTGGTCATATCGCAACCCCATAAGGATATAAATCACCATATAATAAATTACATTGTAAATGTATTAGTCAGACAACATAATTTTATATCTTAGTTTGCTTTATATACTTAGATACCGTGTCTGAACCCTGGATTGCTGAAGGCGTCATACATGTTCGGAACTTCACAATGTCTTCTTGCACTTGTATGGTGATGACAATCGAGCAATCATATGAGGTACAGTAAGTGGACAATTACAGAAGTTACAAAGTGGGGGAAGATCATGAGATATAGGGTGGGGGTGAGTGACGACTGTCTCCTATGTAATCGTGCGAGAGCAACTTGGTCCTTGCGAGGAGGGGAATCACTGGGTATTGAGGAGAGTAGACGTCATGCAGTTTACTTGGAGATGAGCGGCTCCAATGCTGCTTTCATATCTGAATGGTCTTCTTGTGGATGTATCTGAAGAAGTTACAGTATTATATTCTACAGTTCTTTGGAGAATGCCTCTTCAGCTGCAACGTCAGCTGTTCCTCATTTAAATTGCTATATTCTTGATAATAAAGGATGTTACCCTAAAGTCTAAATTTTTTCCAAAATATTCCTACCAAATGTTATTACATCGAACCTACTAAACTGCTTAGCATGATTCAGGGATCCACACCATTTTAACTGTAAAAATGTCACTCCGGTGTTTTCTGAGAAAATGATGTTTATGGTTTTCAAGGCTGCATACAATAAACATAAACGTTCTTGAACGGTAACAAGAACTAGCCTACTGCAGAGGTCCTCGTCACCTATGGTAGTATCAGCCAACTGAATGCTCTGTGACGTCAGCAAGCAAACCTATTCTTTATCTAGCTCTCAGCTGCGATCTCAAGGAGGCAACGCTGAATTTATGTTGTACTTTGTACCTACATAGTTAAGATACAAAAAGCCTGTCTTCCCCTTCTTCTTTGCTCACGAATCTCCGAAGTTGTGCTAGTTACATGAATGTACCACATCACACATCATTGAGTTGACTACCTGTAAGATCAACAGCATTGTTATTTCCTTTCTTCCTGCTTGGCATTTGCAGACCACAGCAATTATTACTTACTGATTCCAATGCAGGAGGGTCGTCCTCCGTGGTGTAGTGTTACCATGCTAGCCTCTAGTTCCCGAGGTCGCGGGTTCAAACCCGGCGAAGGGCGATGGATTTTTTTCGGGCGTAAAAATCCTTAGTAGGTATATATAGAGAGAGCGAGGCCACTTTTTTGCGTTTATATGGGAAAGGATAGGGAAAACGAGGCTAGATGCGACGGTTCAAGGAGGAAAATGCGTTTATATGGGCGAGATAGGGAATACGAGGACTGACGCTAGGCTAGACAGTGGTAGGAGGGGGAGTGTGCTTTATATGAGACAGATAGGGAATACGTGGAGAGGTGCTAGGCTAGACAGAGGCTGAGTAAAGTATGGTTTATATGAGCGGTATAGGAAAACGATGAGAGGTGTTAGACTAGACAGGGCTTGAAACGTAGTGCATGGTTTATATGAGGGATATAGGAAAACGAGGAAAGGTGTTAGGCTGGACAGAGGTCGAGGAGTAGAGTATGGTTTATATGAGAAGTATAGGAAAACGAGGAGAGGTATTAGGTTAGGAGAATTGAGTATGTGTTTATAAGGAGAGACGAGAAAACGGAGAGAGATCCTATGCTAGGATAGACAGGTGTTAAAGTTAGGTTAGATAGGAAACCAAGGAGTGATACTCAGCTAGAGGGGGGAGGCAGGAGGGAATGCTCTTTATGAGAGGTAGGGGATCAGGGGAGTGGTGTTAGGCTAGACAGAGGTTGAGAGTAGAGTATGCGTTTATATGTATGGGAAGTATAGGAAAACGCGGAGAGGTGTTAGGCTAGACAGAGGTCGAGGAGTAGAGTATGGTTTATATGAGAGGTACAGGGAAACGAGGAGAGGAGTTAGGCTAGGCAGAAGTCGAGGAGTAGAGTATGGTTTATATGAGAGGTATAGGAACAGGAGGAGAGGTGTTAGGCTAGACAGATACTAAAGGAGTAGCAATATGGACTTATATACAGGAGAGATAGGGAATAGGAGGTGCTAGACTTGAAAGCGACTTTAGACGTGAACTTAATGGAAAACTGTTTGATGTCAATGTTAGACCGCTAATTCTAGACATGCCCATCACGTAACCTATTCAGGGAAAAGGTGAGTCGATCAGGGGAAAAAGGTGACTGCTCAGGGAAAAAGGTGACCCACAAAGGGAAAAAGTCGACCAGTAAAGGGAAAAACGTGACCAGCAAAGGGCAAAAGGTGAGCAACAAAGGGAAAAAAGGTGACCACCAAAGGGAAAACGGTGAGCCATAAAGGGCAAAAGGTGACTGCTCAGGGAAAAAGGCGACATGCAACGGGAAAAATATCACCAGCAAAGGGAAAAAGGTGAGCAACAAAGGGAAAGAGGTGACCACCAAAGGGAAAACGGTGAGCCATAAAGGGAAAAAGGTGACCTGCAACGGGAAAAGCTAACCCACTAACACTAACAGGTAAGTAATTCAGCTAGTATTGCAAGAGGTTGACTGGATCATAGCAGTGTATGATTTCACAGGTAATTCAGCTAGTAACGTATGTATTTAGGCTAATTCATCTAGTATCACAGGATAGATTCCAGAGGCTAACTGTATCATGGCTCTGCATGATTTCACAGGTAATTCAGCTAGTATCGTAGGTATTTAGGCTAATTCAGCTAGTATCACAAGAGGATAGATTCTAGGGTTGGGTATAGCATAGTTTCATATTTCACAGGTAATTCAGAGGGTATCGTAGGTATTTAGGATAATTCAAGTAACATAGGTGTTTAGAGTAATTAAGCAAGCATTACAGGAGGGTAGGTTACAGGAGTTGGTTATAACCTAGCTTCGTATTTCACAGATAGTTCAGGTAATATCGTAAGTATTTGAGGTAATCGACAGAGCTTCACAGATATTATTGATAATTTCGATCAGAGATTTGTATCACAGCTATTTAAGGTAAATGCAGCTGATTCAGGTTGTATCAATGGTATTTGAGTCATTTTAATAGGTAATTCTGATAGTATCACAGGTGCTCGTACTAATTTAGAGCAGGAATTCGTATCAGAGCTAGTTAAAGTAATTTCACATGATTCGGGTAGTATCACAGGTATTTAAATCATTTTCATAGACAATTCAGCTAGTATCGTGAGCATTTAAGCTAATTCAGCTAGTATTACAGGAGGCTAGATTCCAGAGGCTAACTGCATCATAGCTATGCATGATTTCACAGCTAATTCAGCTAGTATCGTAGGTATTTAAATCATTTTCATAGCCAATTCAGCTAGTATCGTGAGCATTTAAGCTAATTCAGCTAGTATCACAGGAGGCTAGATTCCAGAGGCTAACTGCATCATAGCTATGCATGATTTCACAGCTAATTCAGCTAGTATCGTAGGTATTTAAATCATTTTCATAGCCAATTCAGCTAGTATCGTGAGCATTTAAGCTAATTCAGCTAGTATCACAGGAGGCTAGATTCCAGAGGCTAACTGCATCATAGCTATGCATGATTTCACAGCTAATTCAGCTAGTATCGTAGGTATTTAGGCTAATTCAGGTAGTATCACAGGAGGCTAGATTCCAGGGTTGGGTATAGCATAGTTTCATATTTCAAGGTAATTCAGAGGGTATCGTAGGTATTTAGGATAATTCAAGTAACTTAGTGCTTAGAGTAATTAAGCAACCATTACAGGAGGGTAGGTTCCAGGGGTTGGTTATAGCCTAGTTTCGTATTTTACAGATAGTTCAGGTAATATCATAAGTATTTGGATAATCAGCATAGTTTCACAGATGCTCGTAATAATTTCTATCAGAGATTTGTATCACGGCTATTTAAGGTAAATGCAGCTGATTCAGGTTGTATCAATGGTATTTGAGTCATTTTAATAGGTAATTCTGATAGTATCACAGGTGCTCGTACTAATTTAGAGCAGGAATTCGTATCTGAGCTATTTAATGTAATTTCACACGATTCGGGTAGTATCACAGGTATTTAAGTCATTTTAACAGGCAATTCAACTAGTATCACAGGTACTCATGGTAATATAGAGAGTAATTCGATTATAAAACTTTTCTCATCCAGCGTTACAACAATTTATATACTTTTTTCTAAATCTTACAAATTTTTATATGTTAAACAGTTATTGTACGATGCAGAGAGGGATAAACTGCATATTGGTTCACAAATTGAAAAGCTTTACGTCAACATACCTTTATTTTAGTTCGTTATAGATGTCTCTCCCCTTTTATCTAGGCTTGAGACTAGCACTAGGATTGCTCCTAATGGCAGGGTTACCACCTTCCCTTCCATCTTCTTCTTTCTTCATCAGGCGTCAGCTATCTGCATATACAGCACACAGATACCTTCTTTTTTAAGATTGTAGAATCACGAGAAATTCTTTATCTTTAACTTACATTCTTTTAAGCACTGTTTGTAATGGCGTAATGTCCATACGCATATGTCGTTATCCCATCCTCAGCAATAATTCTTTTATCATCAAACGGAGTCAATGCAATTTTATTCACTTGTACTGTAGCAAGGGCATGCTTTCGTGATAGGATCAGATTCATAGGTGTTCTGATGATTTCACTGGTTTTAAGACAGTCTGTATAGCTGTCAAACGAAATGTACTGCTTAATAGCGCTACGTTTTATACCTTTAATCTTTTTTATCATTGACCCTTGAATATCTAAGGCATACATCTTAGGACGTAGTCCAACAAAGCGTAGGATGATTTTGCTATTAGCCTCATCTTTAAATTTTCCCAATACCTTCTTGTTCTGAGTAGAGTAACATATATGGTTGGCAGGGTAATCAGCTGTATCGAGATGCTCAAGAAAACGTAGCTTGTCCTGGTACACATCTTCAGTTGTTACACGATGAATGAACGAATCAGTGTCCATATACATAAGCTTCAGGTTTTCAGCTCCATAATAAGGCAACAAAACGTCGTAATGATAGTTATACATTAATGTCTTGGAGATGTCCAACACACTCATACCAATGTATATAGGCTTGTTGAATACAATCTGACGAGAGGCCATATGTACAGCAGCTAGATTATCAGCATATATCGTCCTGTCGATAAACGTAGGCTTGGCGATCAGCTTCTCTAGAGTTTTTTCATTGGTCACCAGTCGTATATCCATACGATTACGCAGGTTCTCCATAGTTTTTCCAAACATAGCGTTGTTAAAGAGTTTGTAGAGATCCTTCTCGAAATCATTCGCAGCTTGTTGTCGTAGCCTGTTGTTAAATTCCACATAAGGTTTCAACCACTGAGTCTGTCGGAATTGTAGCACACGATGGATTTTTGTTAGTCGTAGTCCATGACTAAGAGCTTGCTTCAAAGCCATGTAATGCACTACATACTTCTTTCGAGGTCCAAGATGAGGTATCAGTTTCTTTGTAGATGATTCCAATGGTTTCATACACTCTGGCAGGAAAGGTAGATCGTTGTGTAGATCGTGAAGTTCTGCAGGATACTCGATGTCGACTTCTAATATGTAGCCGTAAGGATCATCTTCTTGTAGTGTTTCTAAGTTGATTTCTTCAGGTGACACCCACTGAAATCCACCAAAAGGAAGGGCGTGACACATTGCCCACCCATATTGGTTATTTGCGTCCTCGTATGTGATAAATTGGGCTGGTCTCGTCGGATCAAACTTCTCCATATAAGTGTTATTAGCCTCAGCATACCGATGAGAAACTTGGCATAAACCTCCTCTTATACCTGATTCCACCATGAGTAATTGATCATAATCTTGTAACAGCTCTAACTTAATTCCAGTATACAGTAACATAGCGTCCCATGTTAGACCTGGAGAGGTAAAATAATGGGCGGGATCGACTTTGTGTGTTTTAAGGGTTTGCTCTCTGAACGTCTCAAAGACGTCAGCTAGAAGAAGTACATCCGAAGTTAAGTAGAGATCGCTGTACTCTCCCAGGTTTCTCACATTAAACAGCTCCCATACATTTCTAGCATGATCGTAGTCAGCATCAGTAATTTCTTCTTCATTTAATCTATTGTAGAAGGAGTCCTTAGGAGGCAAGCAGGTCTCGTTCAGGGCATCCCATGACGTAACAAAATCATATGGAAATACACCCTTACGGGTCATCAACTTCAATTTGTCTTCTCCAAAGTACTTTAGCGTTTCAGGATACGAGGTTAGATTTTTTACCAACTTATCCAAGCTTGTACTGAGGAATCGGAAGCTATCCACAAATCGAAGCTTTATATCTCCTACATACTTGGTGAATGAGATATAGCTTTCTTCAGAGTTAGGAATTACCTCCACACGTTCACTTGTACAACCCAGCTCCTTAACAATGAAATGAGAGTCATATCCGCTAAGGTTATGCATGAAGACTGGTATATATTTAGGTGTTTTGCAGGCTAAATTACATTCATTATGAAGACTTCCACGATATTCACCGCTGATGTGATCATGGTCGCGTACTTTATAGTTCTCTTCTGTAAAGGGTTTTCTACACAAGTAGCATGTCGTAGAAGACTCGAAATCCTTTTGCTGTTGATCCGTAAGTTTCAGAGGCTTAGCAGATTTGTATATATTACCAATCATTTCTGCAAGAGATGTAAGGTACAGCATAAACTTCTGAGCAGCATCAGCACCACGATACACATAGGGCTGCTTAGGAAGACCAGTTTCGAGATGTTCAACACCAGATGTAGGCTTCACGTAAACACAGAAGCTCATTGGTGTGTGCTCTTGATAAGGGGTTGTATAGGAAGTTTCAGGATTGGGTATACACGTATGGCATGGAGTGAGAATACTCTCAAAATCTGCATAGATGACATAAGGTACTTTCAGCATCCTCTCAACATTTTTAAACTGTACAATTGCTTTCTCCTTGGTAGGCATAACTACCCTCGCAACACCATGTTGAATACAGACGGCTGCATGTTCTTGCAGTTTTTCCTGTCCACTTCGTCCGCTCTGGTCATCAAAATGTGTAAAGCAGCGCTTACAAGTATAAACCCGTCCATTATGGTTAGTTTTCTGACGTCGAACGAGCTTCTCAAAATTCTTTATATACACGTAGTGATGTTTTCCGCTGCTGTCATTCAATAGTAGCAGGTCGCGATGTTCAGGTAGTTCAATGTCAGCAACCTTTATTGGATACACTTCATGCTTCTCATCCAGCCCGAAAACGTTAATGGATATCTTGTTAAGCTTCTCAAATTTAGGTATTTGAGAAAGTGGAGTAGGGTAAGAAACACAGCTGAAGTCATACTTATCTTGAAGTTGTTTGTATTTGCTGACGCGTTGAGGCTTGATGCTCACGAATTTGGCCAGTATAGAGTACATGAAACATTTCTCGTCGATAAAGTTCTGGATGTTTATACACGCTTCTTTAGCTCCGACAGATGGTGGTAATGGTATGTAGCTACTTCCTCGCAACGGATTGTACTTGTTGATACGAAGTCGAAGTCCTTCCACAGCAAGCAAAGCCCAGCTGCTACCCTTAAGCTGAGACTCCTCCATTTCAGTCACCAATTTCTTGAATTTCACTTCCATCGCCGACTCCAGATCAGTTTCTAGAAACACAGCTTGATTCCGTGTTTTAAATGTTTTGTCACAGGTTTCTCCAATACTGTTAACAAATCGACACTCAGCCAGCAGATTAATTTTAACACTCTTATGAATACTAAGCTCTTTATGCACAGCCTGGATTATACGTTGTTTTGCCTCTTGCAGATACATATTTAGGTCCTTAGCTGATTCGCATCGTATAAAATACGATTTCAATCGTCCTTCGAATGAAGTTTCGTATTCTTTCATATCACAGTCCTCCATTGTTGACAGCAACTGATGTTTAGTTGGCTCCAATCTTCTTTTCTTCTGAGGGCTGCTTATTTCACATATATCTTCGTGTCGCTGTCCCTTATAACCATCTTTGAAGGTTACATTACAATGTTTACATTTGAAGAGCTTCTTACAGCTCATCTCGTGTCTTCTCTTGTCATAACCTCGGAGGAACTTCTTCCCACATTTTCCGCATGCATATCCAGTAGCGCTTGGAATAATATCCTTATACGCTGAGTTATTCATCTTTATTCTTGATGTAATAACGTATTAATCACTGATCAATGAAATGTAGACCTCTTCACCTTGACACCACTTTAGAAAGCTGATTATTCTTGGAGAGAACACGATGTTAACACCTCAAGACTAATTAGCACAATGAAGTCCAATGCCCTAGATCACCATATTTATAGAGGGAGCACGAACCTTTTTAGATCAATCATAAACTCGCTCCATAACCACCTGTATATGATCGCTCAACGTGTACTAACCCCCCAGCCATATAACCTCAAGTCTAGAGACAGGATGTTTATGACGTCACACCCAGAGACAGGATGTCTGGCAGCATCAAACACGTTTAAACTCGTCTCATAACTACCTGCTTATGCTGTCACACCAGCAAGAGAAGTATTCCCACACGCTCATTCAGACATATATTTCAAATTCAAGCCCACCACCACCATCACCACCTATTGTACCAAGGTTAATTCAAGCTGTATTATCACAATACTTAAAAGTAAAAGCTTAAAAGGAAACCTAGAAGATTTTCCCCCTTATTTACTTAATTATTTCATGTTTTTATTCCCTTTTCAATTCTTCCTTTCCATCTTCTCACAGAAAGACCATTACATTTCACTACAATCACGAGAAAAGCAATTTTTCCAGAGTTACACAGATTCTAAGCTTCTAAATCGAACCCGGTAATACTTCAATAAATGTATTTTAGCTCCCCAATATCAGCATCTACCATTTAATCTTTACTCGAACCTGATATGATCCATAAGCTTGAAGATATATGAAATCACCCTTCAGGATTCGATCTAAGTACTTTAAAGTAATTTTTGTCACGATAACGATATTTAAGGACTAGATACTCTGTTTACGTTTACCTCGACATGTCTATCTAAATTAAATTACGAGTTATTAAATGTTTGCAAGTAAATTTCATTGAATCGGTATTCGAACCCAGAACACCAGGAACAAACTAATTTATAATATTAGTCTGACATGTTAAACAAAGTTGTATGCAGTTACATCATCGATCTAGGTGATATATTCTAGTGTACAGAGGAAAATTAAGGAAGTCATTAAAAGATGGGGAATCGAACCAAGCACAACTGTTTGACAATTATATACAGCATTAATCACCCATCATAGAAGCTATCAATCATGCTTTGCTGCACTCCTCTACCTTACTTAGTTCCCGAGATAATGAAAATTTAAAAATTAAGGATCGAACCCAGGACGCCAGGTATCTAATTACACATTTACAAGATACTACCTAATAACATAAACGCAATAAAGTTTATTTGCCGTCTTTATCTTAATTGGTTTAGGAGTTATTAAATTTATAAGTAAATTCCATCGAATCAGTATTCGAACCCAGAACACCAAGAACAAAATAATTTACAATATGAGTTTGGTATGCTTAAAGGTGCTGTATGTAGTTACAGCATCAATGTAACTGATATTTTCTAGAGTATAGAGTAAAATTAAGGAAGTCATTAAAAAATCGGGATTCGAACTAGGGACAACTGATTGGAAATTATATACAGTATTAATTACCCATTATAACAGCTATCAATCATGCTTTGGTCCATTCCTCTAGCTTTCTTAGTTTCCGAGATAATGGAGTTTTTAAAATTAAGGATCGAACCCAGGACACCAGGTACCAAAATATACATCCACAAGAAACTATCTAATGACATTAATGTAATAAAGTTTATTTGACGTCTTTATCTTAATTAGTCTCTGAGTTATTAGAAGATGAATTTGCATTCACTCCTAGGATTCGAACCCAGGCATCCCGGTCAACTTGCAACAATGTCCTAATGACGCGGCGCATTCCAAAGAATTGATTAGTTTTTATCCCAATGTTCTATCTCTTGTCATTCAGGAGATATAAGCGATTAAACAGTAGAGATAATATGTATGTTTGAGCGCACAGAGAGATGCCGACATCTGATAAAGTTCTTTTGATCTATGCCGGCAAGCTCCGCCCATATTATCTCTACTGTTTAATCGCTTATATCTCCTGAATGACAAGAGATAGAACATTGGGATAAAAACTAATCAATTCTTTGGAATGCGCCGCGTCATTAGGACATTGTTGCAAGTTGACCGGGATGCCTGGGTTCGAATCCTAGGAGTGAATGCAAATTCATCTTCTAATAACTCAGAGACTAATTAAGATAAAGACGTCAAATAAACTTTATTACATTAATGTCATTAGATAGTTTCTTGTGGATGTATATTTTGGTACCTGGTGTCCTGGGTTCGATCCTTAATTTTAAAAACTCCATTATCTCGGAAACTAAGAAAGCTAGAGGAATGGACCAAAGCATGATTGATAGCTGTTATAATGGGTAATTAATACTGTATATAATTTCCAATCAGTTGTCCCTAGTTCGAATCCCGATTTTTTAATGACTTCCTTAATTTTACTCTATACTCTAGAAAATATCAGTTACATTGATGCTGTAACTACATACAGCACCTTTAAGCATACCAAACTCATATTGTAAATTATTTTGTTCTTGGTGTTCTGGGTTCGAATACTGATTCGATGGAATTTACTTATAAATTTAATAACTCCTAAACCAATTAAGATAAAGACGGCAAATAAACTTTATTGCGTTTATGTTATTAGGTAGTATCTTGTAAATGTGTAATTAGATACCTGGCGTCCTGGGTTCGATCCTTAATTTTTAAATTTTCATTATCTCGGGAACTAAGTAAGGTAGAGGAGTGCAGCAAAGCATGATTGATAGCTTCTATGATGGGTGATTAATGCTGTATATAATTGTCAAACAGTTGTGCTTGGTTCGATTCCCCATCTTTTAATGACTTCCTTAATTTTCCTCTGTACACTAGAATATATCACCTAGATCGATGATGTAACTGCATACAACTTTGTTTAACATGTCAGACTAATATTATAAATTAGTTTGTTCCTGGTGTTCTGGGTTCGAATACCGATTCAATGAAATTTACTTGCAAACATTTAATAACTCGTAATTTAATTTAGATAGACATGTCGAGGTAAACGTAAACAGAGTATCTAGTCCTTAAATATCGTTATCGTGACAAAAATTACTTTAAAGTACTTAGATCGAATCCTGAAGGGTGATTTCATATATCTTCAAGCTTATGGATCATATCAGGTTCGAGTAAAGATTAAATGGTAGATGCTGATATTGGGGAGCTAAAATACATTTATTAAAGTATTACCGGGTTCGATTTAGAAGCTTAGAATCTGTGTAACTCTGGAAAAATTGCTTTTCTCGTGATTGTAGTGAAATGTAATGGTCTTTCTGTGAGAAGATGGAAAGGAAGAATTGAAAAGGGAATAAAAACATGAAATAATTAAGTAAATAAGGGGGAAAATCTTCTAGGTTTCCTTTTAAGCTTTTACTTTTAAGTATTGTGATAATACAGCTTGAATTAACCTTGGTACAATAGGTGGTGATGGTGGTGGTGGGCTTGAATTTGAAATATATGTCTGAATGAGCGTGTGGGAATACTTCTCTTGCTGGTGTGACAGCATAAGCAGGTAGTTATGAGACGAGTTTAAACGTGTTTGATGCTGCCAGACATCCTGTCTCTGGGTGTGACGTCATAAACATCCTGTCTCTAGACTTGAGGTTATATGGCTGGGGGGTTAGTACACGTTGAGCGATCATATACAGGTGGTTATGGAGCGAGTTTATGATTGATCTAAAAAGGTTCGTGCTCCCTCTATAAATATGGTGATCTAGGGCATTGGACTTCATTGTGCTAATTAGTCTTGAGGTGTTAACATCGTGTTCTCTCCAAGAATAATCAGCTTTCTAAAGTGGTGTCAAGGTGAAGAGGTCTACATTTCATTGATCAGTGATTAATACGTTATTACATCAAGAATAAAGATGAATAACTCAGCGTATAAGGATATTATTCCAAGCGCTACTGGATATGCATGCGGAAAATGTGGGAAGAAGTTCCTCCGAGGTTATGACAAGAGAAGACACGAGATGAGCTGTAAGAAGCTCTTCAAATGTAAACATTGTAATGTAACCTTCAAAGATGGTTATAAGGGACAGCGACACGAAGATATATGTGAAATAAGCAGCCCTCAGAAGAAAAGAAGATTGGAGCCAACTAAACATCAGTTGCTGTCAACAATGGAGGACTGTGATATGAAAGAATACGAAACTTCATTCGAAGGACGATTGAAATCGTATTTTATACGATGCGAATCAGCTAAGGACCTAAATATGTATCTGCAAGAGGCAAAACAACGTATAATCCAGGCTGTGCATAAAGAGCTTAGTATTCATAAGAGTGTTAAAATTAATCTGCTGGCTGAGTGTCGATTTGTTAACAGTATTGGAGAAACCTGTGACAAAACATTTAAAACACGGAATCAAGCTGTGTTTCTAGAAACTGATCTGGAGTCAGCGATGGAAGTGAAATTCAAGAAATTGGTGACTGAAATGGAGGAGTCTCAGCTTAAGGGTAGCAGCTGGGCTTTGCTTGCTGTGGAAGGACTTCGACTTCGTATCAACAAGTACAATCCGTTGCGAGGAAGTAGCTACATACCATTACCACCATCTGTCGGAGCTAAAGAAGCGTGTATAAACATCCAGAACTTTATCGACGAGAAATGTTTCATGTACTCTATACTGGCCAAATTCGTGAGCATCAAGCCTCAACGCGTCAGCAAATACAAACAACTTCAAGATAAGTATGACTTCAGCTGTGTTTCTTACCCTACTCCACTTTCTCAAATACCTAAATTTGAGAAGCTTAACAAGATATCCATTAACGTTTTCGGGCTGGATGAGAAGCATGAAGTGTATCCAATAAAGGTTGCTGACATTGAACTACCTGAACATCGCGACCTGCTACTATTGAATGACAGCAGCGGAAAACATCACTACGTGTATATAAAGAATTTTGAGAAGCTCGTTCGACGTCAGAAAACTAACCATAATGGACGGGTTTATACTTGTAAGCGCTGCTTTACACATTTTGATGACCAGAGCGGACGAAGTGGACAGGAAAAACTGCAAGAACATGCAGCCGTCTGTATTCAACATGGTGTTGCGAGGGTAGTTATGCCTACCAAGGAGAAAGCAATTGTACAGTTTAAAAATGTTGAGAGGATGCTGAAAGTACCTTATGTCATCTATGCAGATTTTGAGAGTATTCTCACTCCATGCCATACGTGTATACCCAATCCTGAAACTTCCTATACAACCCCTTATCAAGAGCACACACCAATGAGCTTCTGTGTTTACGTGAAGCCTACATCTGGTGTTGAACATCTCGAAACTGGTCTTCCTAAGCAGCCCTATGTGTATCGTGGTGCTGATGCTGCTCAGAAGTTTATGCTGTACCTTACATCTCTTGCAGAAATGATTGGTAATATATACAAATCTGCTAAGCCTCTGAAACTTACGGATCAACAGCAAAAGGATTTCGAGTCTTCTACGACATGCTACTTGTGTAGAAAACCCTTTACAGAAGAGAACTATAAAGTACGCGACCATGATCACATCAGCGGTGAATATCGTGGAAGTCTTCATAATGAATGTAATTTAGCCTGCAAAACACCTAAATATATACCAGTCTTCATGCATAACCTTAGCGGATATGACTCTCATTTCATTGTTAAGGAGCTGGGTTGTACAAGTGAACGTGTGGAGGTAATTCCTAACTCTGAAGAAAGCTATATCTCATTCACCAAGTATGTAGGAGATATAAAGCTTCGATTTGTGGATAGCTTCCGATTCCTCAGTACAAGCTTGGATAAGTTGGTAAAAAATCTAACCTCGTATCCTGAAACGCTAAAGTACTTTGGAGAAGACAAATTGAAGTTGATGACCCGTAAGGGTGTATTTCCATATGATTTTGTTACGTCATGGGATGCCCTGAACGAGACCTGCTTGCCTCCTAAGGACTCCTTCTACAATAGATTAAATGAAGAAGAAATTACTGATGCTGACTACGATCATGCTAGAAATGTATGGGAGCTGTTTAATGTGAGAAACCTGGGAGAGTACAGCGATCTCTACTTAACTTCGGATGTACTTCTTCTAGCTGACGTCTTTGAGACGTTCAGAGAGCAAACCCTTAAAACACACAAAGTCGATCCCGCCCATTATTTTACCTCTCCAGGTCTAACATGGGACGCTATGTTACTGTATACTGGAATTAAGTTAGAGCTGTTACAAGATTATGATCAATTACTCATGGTGGAATCAGGTATAAGAGGAGGTTTATGCCAAGTTTCTCATCGGTATGCTGAGGCTAATAACACTTATATGGAGAAGTTTGATCCGACGAGACCAGCCCAATTTATCACATACGAGGACGCAAATAACCAATATGGGTGGGCAATGTGTCACGCCCTTCCTTTTGGTGGATTTCAGTGGGTGTCACCTGAAGAAATCAACTTAGAAACACTACAAGAAGATGATCCTTACGGCTACATATTAGAAGTCGACATCGAGTATCCTGCAGAACTTCACGATCTACACAACGATCTACCTTTCCTGCCAGAGTGTATGAAACCATTGGAATCATCTACAAAGAAACTGATACCTCATCTTGGACCTCGAAAGAAGTATGTAGTGCATTACATGGCTTTGAAGCAAGCTCTTAGTCATGGACTACGACTAACAAAAATCCATCGTGTGCTACAATTCCGACAGACTCAGTGGTTGAAACCTTATGTGGAATTTAACAACAGGCTACGACAACAAGCTGCGAATGATTTCGAGAAGGATCTCTACAAACTCTTTAACAACGCTATGTTTGGAAAAACTATGGAGAACCTGCGTAATCGTATGGATATACGACTGGTGACCAATGAAAAAACTCTAGAGAAGCTGATCGCCAAGCCTACGTTTATCGACAGGACGATATATGCTGATAATCTAGCTGCTGTACATATGGCCTCTCGTCAGATTGTATTCAACAAGCCTATATACATTGGTATGAGTGTGTTGGACATCTCCAAGACATTAATGTATAACTATCATTACGACGTTTTGTTGCCTTATTATGGAGCTGAAAACCTGAAGCTTATGTATATGGACACTGATTCGTTCATTCATCGTGTAACAACTGAAGATGTGTACCAGGACAAGCTACGTTTTCTTGAGCATCTCGATACAGCTGATTACCCTGCCAACCATATATGTTACTCTACTCAGAACAAGAAGGTATTGGGAAAATTTAAAGATGAGGCTAATAGCAAAATCATCCTACGCTTTGTTGGACTACGTCCTAAGATGTATGCCTTAGATATTCAAGGGTCAATGATAAAAAAGATTAAAGGTATAAAACGTAGCGCTATTAAGCAGTACATTTCGTTTGACAGCTATACAGACTGTCTTAAAACCAGTGAAATCATCAGAACACCTATGAATCTGATCCTATCACGAAAGCATGCCCTTGCTACAGTACAAGTGAATAAAATTGCATTGACTCCGTTTGATGATAAAAGAATTATTGCTGAGGATGGGATAACGACATATGCGTATGGACATTACGCCATTACAAACAGTGCTTAAAAGAATGTAAGTTAAAGATAAAGAATTTCTCGTGATTCTACAATCTTAAAAAAGAAGGTATCTGTGTGCTGTATATGCAGATAGCTGACGCCTGATGAAGAAAGAAGAAGATGGAAGGGAAGGTGGTAACCCTGCCATTAGGAGCAATCCTAGTGCTAGTCTCAAGCCTAGATAAAAGGGGAGAGACATCTATAACGAACTAAAATAAAGGTATGTTGACGTAAAGCTTTTCAATTTGTGAACCAATATGCAGTTTATCCCTCTCTGCATCGTACAATAACTGTTTAACATATAAAAATTTGTAAGATTTAGAAAAAAGTATATAAATTGTTGTAACGCTGGATGAGAAAAGTTTTATAATCGAATTACTCTCTATATTACCATGAGTACCTGTGATACTAGTTGAATTGCCTGTTAAAATGACTTAAATACCTGTGATACTACCCGAATCGTGTGAAATTACATTAAATAGCTCAGATACGAATTCCTGCTCTAAATTAGTACGAGCACCTGTGATACTATCAGAATTACCTATTAAAATGACTCAAATACCATTGATACAACCTGAATCAGCTGCATTTACCTTAAATAGCCGTGATACAAATCTCTGATAGAAATTATTACGAGCATCTGTGAAACTATGCTGATTATCCAAATACTTATGATATTACCTGAACTATCTGTAAAATACGAAACTAGGCTATAACCAACCCCTGGAACCTACCCTCCTGTAATGGTTGCTTAATTACTCTAAGCACTAAGTTACTTGAATTATCCTAAATACCTACGATACCCTCTGAATTACCTTGAAATATGAAACTATGCTATACCCAACCCTGGAATCTAGCCTCCTGTGATACTACCTGAATTAGCCTAAATACCTACGATACTAGCTGAATTAGCTGTGAAATCATGCATAGCTATGATGCAGTTAGCCTCTGGAATCTAGCCTCCTGTGATACTAGCTGAATTAGCTTAAATGCTCACGATACTAGCTGAATTGGCTATGAAAATGATTTAAATACCTACGATACTAGCTGAATTAGCTGTGAAATCATGCATAGCTATGATGCAGTTAGCCTCTGGAATCTAGCCTCCTGTGATACTAGCTGAATTAGCTTAAATGCTCACGATACTAGCTGAATTGGCTATGAAAATGATTTAAATACCTACGATACTAGCTGAATTAGCTGTGAAATCATGCATAGCTATGATGCAGTTAGCCTCTGGAATCTAGCCTCCTGTAATACTAGCTGAATTAGCTTAAATGCTCACGATACTAGCTGAATTGTCTATGAAAATGATTTAAATACCTGTGATACTACCCGAATCATGTGAAATTACTTTAACTAGCTCTGATACGAATTCCTGCTCTAAATTAGTACGAGCACCTGTGATACTATCAGAATTACCTATTAAAATGACTCAAATACCATTGATACAACCTGAATCAGCTGCATTTACCTTAAATAGCTGTGATACAAATCTCTGATCGAAATTATCAATAATATCTGTGAAGCTCTGTCGATTACCTCAAATACTTACGATATTACCTGAACTATCTGTGAAATACGAAGCTAGGTTATAACCAACTCCTGTAACCTACCCTCCTGTAATGCTTGCTTAATTACTCTAAACACCTATGTTACTTGAATTATCCTAAATACCTACGATACCCTCTGAATTACCTGTGAAATATGAAACTATGCTATACCCAACCCTAGAATCTATCCTCTTGTGATACTAGCTGAATTAGCCTAAATACCTACGATACTAGCTGAATTACCTGTGAAATCATGCAGAGCCATGATACAGTTAGCCTCTGGAATCTATCCTGTGATACTAGATGAATTAGCCTAAATACATACGTTACTAGCTGAATTACCTGTGAAATCATACACTGCTATGATCCAGTCAACCTCTTGCAATACTAGCTGAATTACTTACCTGTTAGTGTTAGTGGGTTAGCTTTTCCCGTTGCAGGTCACCTTTTTCCCTTTATGGCTCACCGTTTTCCCTTTGGTGGTCACCTCTTTCCCTTTGTTGCTCACCTTTTTCCCTTTGCTGGTGATATTTTTCCCGTTGCATGTCGCCTTTTTCCCTGAGCAGTCACCTTTTGCCCTTTATGGCTCACCGTTTTCCCTTTGGTGGTCACCTTTTTTCCCTTTGTTGCTCACCTTTTGCCCTTTGCTGGTCACGTTTTTCCCTTTACTGGTCGACTTTTTCCCTTTGTGGGTCACCTTTTTCCCTGAGCAGTCACCTTTTTCCCCTGATCGACTCACCTTTTCCCTGAATAGGTTACGTGATGGGCATGTCTAGAATTAGCGGTCTAACATTGACATCAAACAGTTTTCCATTAAGTTCACGTCTAAAGTCGCTTTCAAGTCTAGCACCTCCTATTCCCTATCTCTCCTGTATATAAGTCCATATTGCTACTCCTTTAGTATCTGTCTAGCCTAACACCTCTCCTCCTGTTCCTATACCTCTCATATAAACCATACTCTACTCCTCGACTTCTGCCTAGCCTAACTCCTCTCCTCGTTTCCCTGTACCTCTCATATAAACCATACTCTACTCCTCGACCTCTGTCTAGCCTAACACCTCTCCGCGTTTTCCTATACTTCCCATACATATAAACGCATACTCTACTCTCAACCTCTGTCTAGCCTAACACCACTCCCCTGATCCCCTACCTCTCATAAAGAGCATTCCCTCCTGCCTCCCCCCTCTAGCTGAGTATCACTCCTTGGTTTCCTATCTAACCTAACTTTAACACCTGTCTATCCTAGCATAGGATCTCTCTCCGTTTTCTCGTCTCTCCTTATAAACACATACTCAATTCTCCTAACCTAATACCTCTCCTCGTTTTCCTATACTTCTCATATAAACCATACTCTACTCCTCGACCTCTGTCCAGCCTAACACCTTTCCTCGTTTTCCTATATCCCTCATATAAACCATGCACTACGTTTCAAGCCCTGTCTAGTCTAACACCTCTCATCGTTTTCCTATACCGCTCATATAAACCATACTTTACTCAGCCTCTGTCTAGCCTAGCACCTCTCCACGTATTCCCTATCTGTCTCATATAAAGCACACTCCCCCTCCTACCACTGTCTAGCCTAGCGTCAGTCCTCGTATTCCCTATCTCGCCCATATAAACGCATTTTCCTCCTTGAACCGTCGCATCTAGCCTCGTTTTCCCTATCCTTTCCCATATAAACGCAAAAAAGTGGCCTCGCTCTCTCTATATATACCTACTATCCTTAGCATGGCTTCCTTCGGAAGGGAAATAAAACCGGTGGTCCGCTAAGGACCAAATCAGTTAAAGAGCGTCTATAAAGAAAATTCAATTTAATTTTTTCTATACAGAAGGCCTAGTGTTCTGCTATTTTCACTAACATTTTCTATAATGTTTTGCGAACTATAAATGTCTTTGTACTCGCGTTTTGGCGTATTAGTGCCTTCAAACAATACGCCATAGAGGCCTCTTATATCGGTTGCAGGAGCGTTAAGAAAATAGAGATATATTATTTTGTACACCTAACGTCAATATATATCCGATTCCAACGAAACAGATATTCTATAGGGCAGTAGGTCGCAATTTTGAATTAAAATATTTTGCCAAACTGCATATATATTGAAGCCGGAATTATAAAGGCAATAATTATCACAATAATCTGAGAAGGATATTGATATAAAATAAGTAATAATATATTTAAAATCAGTGTATGTATAAAAAAAGAGAAGCATTGTGAAAATTGTTGACTGTAAAAGCGACAGAAGACCAGACAGGCACAGTTTTGTTAATTAGGAACCAGCCTCAGGTAGAAAGGGTAAATACCATTGAAGCAAGTTTTTCCTGGTACCAGCCGAGTACAGCTGCACTTAGCCTGGTGAAGGCCACTCTAAGTATCATGACGCTAAGTTTGATGAGAGCGTTTGAGGGGAGAGAGGGGAAGCTTAGGCGTTGGTTTTCCTTGTATTAGCGTGGGTAGATCAGTCTGCCTGAGTGCCTGGTGAGTGCAGGACGACTCTCGTCGTGTGGAGAAGAATGATGGCGAACATGCTAGAGGGTAGAACGCTTAGCTGTAGTTAATATTCTTCGGTCTTGGTAAAGACAAAGTATCATCGTATGCATTTAATAGTGATTGGCAAACCTAAAGTATTATTTTAAATAGTGAATAAAAGTGTTCCAAGACAGCGTTTGTGTTTCTCTGGACACACCCACGCATACCCTGAGGTTAAGATTTCATGCTGGAGCATACCTATGCAAACACAAACATCACAACGTTAGACCATGAACACTGTTACACGAAAAAAGTTTTCAAATTTTAGGGAAAAAAATTAAGAAGTCACACAATTTGTCATGCAGAATGAAAACATGGCTCTCATAAGGAAGGGATACAAAAATCAATACAACCAAAAGAAACAAAAAACAAAGGATAAATTGGGAATCAATGGTAAAGAAATGGGAGGGAAAAAATCCAACACAAAGCGCAAACGCGGACTCGGGCAACATCTGAAAGTCGCCGCACTCTGAGTGGCATCTTTCCCTCGATAGCAGTAACATTAAAACTAAAATGTCTGGCGTGTTACTTTTACATGACTCTTCTACAAATATTTCTTACAAAAGCTTATTCCCTACCTATGGTACGAAGAGTTTCACCAAAAAATTCGATATTGAGATATCAGGAGAAATACACATTTTGGAAGCCCCTGAATATCCCCACCAAAAAGCACCTTTAGAAAAAGGTCCGCGCGCGTTTATTTGCGAAAAGTCGGCTACAAAGTAAACTTGGTACTTAAGTTCAGTATCTCCAAAGGAGCGAGAGAACCTTTTAAAGAAAATTCCCCCACTCCATACTACCCTTTACATGGATTGTTTTATTTATTTATTTTTTATTTCCTGAGAAACAAACGCCTCTAACGATTTTTGTTTAAACGACACGTTTTAAGTACTCACATGAGAAGCAAAAGGCATAGATATCTTGAATTTTCTGTGAATATCAGATGAAAATCTTTCATTTTATTGAGTTATGTATAACTTTATATACAGGCTTACCACAGAACAAATACAGAACCCATTAAAATACACAATTTGTGTCTTTCGTACCGTTAGCGTTTCATGTTTATTAGCTTTTAAACATTTCATTTTTTTCTCGAAGGTTCATCTTGATAATGAATTTTTTATTCAAATAGTACGGAGTTCGAAAGTTCCATTGCATGTATTAAACTTACGAGAACATGTTATACTTGATTGTATAAATGCACATCTTTAAGGGCCACAAATAAACTAACAAAATCTACCACACACTCAAGAAGGAAGATACCATTATGTCAGTGGGTGACATACATGCGCCATTCTCGCACGGAGATGATCGATGATCAATGTGTGCCCTGGCCAGTCGAAGATTGGCTCCGAACACGAGTAGGGTAAATAGAGCATGCACAGTAGCACTCGAGCACTGTTAAAGGTAGACATAATATGACAACGTGTCTATCCAAGAGGCACTACGGGAAGAAAGTGAAGGTAGCGTGCAATCGCATATTTTGATCGCTTTGCTTTATCAGGAGCAGAGAAGACGCAAAAGCAAAAATCTATTCAAAAGTTTTGTGCAAGAGGGTGAAATATATATTTTTCAGTACAGAATAATTACACGTGTTATTTATGTACAATAAAACACTAATTATAGCAGTTGGTTAGGTGTTTGCCTTCTGGTCCCAAGGTTCAGACCCGGCTCAGACCGACGGTTTTTTTAAGTGTGATTAAAAGTGACAGTCCCATGTCTGTAGATTTACTAGCATGAAAAAGAACTCCTGCGGGACGAAATTCCAGCACACCGGCGGCGCTGATATGATCCTGCCAATTGACAGCGTCGTTAACAAACAACATTTATTTAAATATTAATTATATTTAAAAGTGACGGAAATCTAAAAACCAAAATTAGCTAAATGAACATTTGTTCAAAATTTACATCTGTCTCCCCTGAACCTATGCCACTGGTTACGTCATTCACTTGAATTTCTCTATAAACTAGTTTAATAAAACCTTACTCTTCTATTACTTTATGTTAATCGAGATAAACGTTTGTGAAATGGTTTCATTTTAAAAAAGCATGAAGTATTTGAAAATTCAAACTAATAATGAACTTCTAGGAAAATGGTTAATGCCATAAAATTACTTCATATAAGTGCAATCTTTGGATTCAGGGGATCTCAAAACATATATCTCTGGTGAAATTCGTTACTTCCTTTACCTAATATAACTAGGTGCTAGAGAAAGTAAACAGTTAAGAGCTGATTAAGTATGTCCAGTTTATATAGAATAAATTTTTCGTGGCATTGGTCTTTTCGAAACATTTGTTGTTACATGCTTTGTAGGGTAAAGTTTGCTTCTGTGCGCCGTATATGTAATACGCTTGAAAATTAACATCTTTGTTTTTTTTTACGTGAGGTCACTGTTAAAAAAAACTCAATTTGCGATATAAAGAGTGGTGTTTCCGCCTTTACCATATAACCAGGTACACAACGCTTTATCGGAAGCCATTTCTAGGCAAAGGATGATTGTAATTAACGTAATGCGGATAAAGGATTCTTGTGCATGAATGACACCCTATATGAATATTATTCACTAAGGATTGTAAAAGATTTGGAAGGAATATTAAGTACATAACGCAATTACATAAATAGGCATTCATTACAAGCGTTAAGACACGGGGCGCGTGACAATGAACTTAGCATTTCAGACGCCAAGAAATAATAGAATCAATTAAAATAAATTTCCAAAATTTCATCCGCCGGGGGAGCCACTGCATTATCTGCCGTAAAGTTTATAACGGGAGAGCCAAGAAACTACGAACTACCTGCGCTGTGTTTTTTCACTGGGCGTGTGGAAACATGATTACGCACTGCTGCTATAAACAAGGTCACGCTGTTGACGTGGTTTTGCTCTGCAGAGTGAAGTGCAGTATTGAGTTGGTGATGTGATGTAGTTCAGTTATTACGAATGATTTATTATTTTGTCCTCTACTTAGTCACAAAGTATATTATGGCTCAGTATATGTTATGGCGTGTATTTATTTATATTCGTACGTGTTAACTCAGCTCGCCACGTGAAAGTACGATTTGCAGAAAGATTTCCAGGTATAAAAGTTCCAGGCCGTACAACAATCTCGAACTTAACAATAAACTTCAGGCCACAGGAAGCGTTCAGGCTAAGAAATCTAAAATACGGTTCTTACCGAAGAATCATTAGACGACATCGGTCATCGTTTGGAGAATTCCCCCCAAAAATCACTTAGGCGTCTTTCACAACAGGCAGGCATTTCTTACGGCTCTGCGTGAAGAGCTACCAAATTGCTGAAGTTAAAACCATATAAAATAACTGTGGCACATGCTCTTCAACCAAGCGATCCTGTAATTAGGCGCACATTTTGTGAGTGGAGTCTCAATAGTGTACACAATGGCGAAATAGACTCATATTTAATATTTTTCACAGACGAGGCATGGTTTCACCTTCATGGATATGTGCACACAAAATAATCGTTATTGGAGCTCTGACAAACCTAATATTGTTCATGAAGCACCCCTTCACGACGAAAAAATTGGTGTATGGTGCGCCATGAGCGGAGAAAGGGCTATAAGGCCAATTTTTTTATTATTTTTTTAGTCAACAGTTGACGCCCATACCTATGCGAATACGATTTTGCCCTTCTCTTTTTAGAGAATTAATAGACTGCGAGTGCGATTTTGCCTTTTTTCAATAAGATTCTGCAACAGCCCATGTGGCCAATATTTCGATGAGAACAATTGAAAGTGTGTTTGAGGACAGAATTATTAGTAGAGATTTGTGGCCCCCTCGGTCCCCCAACCTAACCCCTAGCGATTTCTATCTCTGGGGTAACTTAAAACGTAAAGTGCACAAGACAAACCCACACACCCTGGAAGAATTAAAATAAAATATCCGCCAGGGAATTGCCAGCATTTCTCAACGTGAACTACGGCGAGTGATGGAAAGTTTCCTAAAGAGGTGCCAACGACGGACAACGACGATGGTCAGAATTTAGCATCTCCTTTCATAAAGTTGGTAAGCAAAGCCTTTAAAAGTACGTTTAAAAATGTATGGTTTCATCCGCGCCTTTCTGTGATAGCGGCAGACGGCAACGAGCGCCAAGGACGCGGACAGGAAAAACACGGCGCAGCCGGTTCGTAGTTTTTTGGCTCTCTCTGTACTTCTTATAGCACATTAACCTACATCAATTTCCGTTGCGTAGTAGATAAGCTTGGCGTCTGTCGCGTGAATGACCGGGATTCGCTACCACAGCATTGATTATGTTTTCTTTTTCTTCCTAATCAATGACTAATCGTATTCTCATTCATTTGCACGTTTTTTTCGAAGACCATAATTATTACGCTTTCTATTTTACATAGGGGATTGCCATGGCATGCGCCCAAGTATGTCAGGAGCGCCTGGACACCACCTACGATATCTTCTCGAATTAACGCAGTGCTAACATTACAGTAAATAAAATACTGTGGAATCTGGAGATTTCAAAACATTCTATCACATAGCGCGGCCGTAAAACCCCCACAGGGATAGATACGTTTGCAAAATGTAAAATGCACAGAGGTATACAGGTTCATCGAGACCTTTTATACAGTGCCATTTTTTCACGCCAAGGCCGCACATCGCGCGAATGCGTGTCCGCACACAGTCTACTACACTGTGGAGTTTTCCCTTCCGTAACTCCCGCGTTACTTACGAGTGTTAATAACATATGTAACGAGTACTAACCTTGCTATAAGTATTGTTGAAAGTGGTGTCCATCTGCGCGAAGACATTCTTGACATCGTCAGATGAAATTATGATTCACACGCATAAGTTCTTCTTGCGTAATATTCATAATTTCTGCTTTTATATTGTCCTTCAGTTCATCTATGGTGTGGAGATTGCTCCTATAAATTTTATTTTTTAGGGTTTAGCGATCCTATTGATCTAAATTTATTGATAAAACATCTCACAGTGCTTCTACCCGGAACTGATAACCAAGAAATTGATGCTGAAATTGTCTATATGCATCTACAATTGACATACAATTGCCTATATGATTCAGTTTTTACGTATGCATCATACATGTAAATACGCTATTCAAGCGTGAATTTATTGGCAGGCATTTCCGTGGACTAATAGGAGAATAACATTTCTAAGGAAATCACACACAACACACGTATTGTTTAAACACTTCACAACACAAAACAAAGCAACGACTGAGACAGCTCACAGCTGATAAACTTACCCTTGACACGTCCTGCGCGGCTTCTGCGCAGTAACATAATACCGAGGTCACTGCCGTCTCGGCCGATACGCATATTAAGACGGTTGTGGCCTTGGCATAAAACGAAGACACTGTACTTGGATTGGACTAGCAGAGGACCCAGATTTGAATCTCGGTTGGTCCTCTTCTTGTTTGTGTATACGCACGTTCATGTTGTAAATGAATGATTAGTTTGAATATATTAATAGAATATGAATTATTCATATTTAATGTAATTACTTTTAATTAGAAAGTCCGTGGCAATAAATACTCGCTGGGAAAGACAACAAGAAGTTACTAGTGACCTTATGGTGTTACTATTGAAACTAATTTACCATACAGCGCACACATCAAACTTTAATGTTGCCAAAACCTGCATATCAAAGCAACTTCCAACACAAAGGTATGCCCAGAGCAAAAAATCACTGATATTCATAAAAATCCTCAACTCAAACTATCCCTTTACATGGAAAATACTTTTTTTTATTTCCTCAAAAATGGTTCAAACCATTTTGATTAAAATACCCTAAGTTTAAGATATACAAATGTACATATGGGAAATACACATGTACATCTTGTACTTTCTGAACATAGCCTGTGAAGTCTAAATCATAAAAGATATAAAGCTTATGTCCGAAAAATATAGATCTCGTTAAAGCAGCAAACAATTTATGTTCAATGCATTTTTGTTGCATTAACTATTTCCAAATATTCGTTGTTACCGGTTGGAAAATTCAAATATTTTATACTTTATATTTTTTTAAGTGGCAATCCGATATTCCTATGTTTCTCGTGGTCATGCAAAAAGTATATACACTCTCGTTTGTGAAAATTGCAACACCAAGAAAGAATTTCCCGAATAACTCCAAACTTGGTGGAAGTGTAGAAGAGTGTGCAAACAATAAGTGATTAGTTTGCAGAGAGATGGGGGTACACGTAGGCCGAACAGAGCCCTCTCGTGTCGGTCCGTCAAGGTCAGTGTTGCGCCCAGTGTAGTCAGTGCAGAGCTGTCAAACAAGATGGAAACAATAAAGTAAGTGCCAGTATGCCTCGTCGACGTCAAAGGGAGCCATATCGGCATGTGAGTGAATTCGAACGGGGCAGAATGACCGGTCTCCGGGAAGCAGGTTTGTCATACCGGACATTTCGGCTCGTACAGGGCATGCTGCTACGACAGTGATGCGCGTGTGGAAGCATGGATAGATGAAGGTCGTACGCAGCGAAGAGCGGGTACTGGACCACGGAACATGACCACAAGACGGGATGACCGTCATCTTGTCCGCATGGCCATAACGGACACCGTATAGCTTCATCCACAGTGTTGGGTCGACGCTGGATCAGTGCAACAGGTTGAACTTGTCTGCATCAACGGTCTGTCGCCGTCTGCTGCAGGTTGGACTGGTTACATGCATGCCATTACGTCGGATTCCATTGTCCAGAAACCACAAGCTCCTCCGACTGCAATGGGCACGTGAACACCGTCACTGGGGTGCTGAGTGGCAAAATGTAGTCTTTTCGGACGAGTACCGCTTCAAGTGTCCTACAGTGATGGCTGCATACGTGTCCGGCGGTACCGTGGTGAGTGCAACCTGAAGGGCTGCACTGTTGAGCGGCATAGCGGACAACACCAGGTGTGATGGTTTGGGGCGCCAACCGATCTCGCCTCCTACGAATTGAGGGCAATTTGATCAGCAAACGGTACCTAACGGTGGTTGTAGAACCTGAGGTACTTCCCCTGCTTCAGGCATCTTCCAGGTCACATTTCAACAGGACAATGCCCGGCCACATTTTGCGAGGAATGTACAAGCATACTTCGAAGAGCGACGGGTACCATTGCTTCCCTGGCCAGCACGTTCGCTTGACATGCGCCCATCAAACATGTCTGGGATATGGTTGATCGGCACTGGTGCGTCACGGTCCTCCAGTAACCAGTGTCACGGATTTGTGGTTTCGAATACAAACTGCGTGGAGGGAAATCCCTCAGGAACTTATTCAGAACCTTTCTGATTCAATGCCACGGCGTATAGCAGCTCTAATTGTAGCGTATGTAGGCCACACCAAATGCTGAATATTAGGAATCAAAGATCATGTATAGTTGAACATTTTATCATTTGTTGCTTGTCATATACCTAACCTGTGGTATTAAATTCATTTAATTCATGTGTTTCTTTCTTGGTGTTGCAATTTTCATAAACGGCAGTGTATTAGAGGAAATGCGTAGAATACACAAAGTAGTGCTTCCAGCACTATGGGCTGGACAGCCATCATGTTGGTACCACAGGTTCCTCCTAGTTTGCAAAGGAACGTCTTCTAGCATCTGTGGCAGATGGTCTGTCAGGAGGCTGCGATACTTGTGCGAGTTCATTGTTCCTTCTATGAACAAAGGGCCTATCAGCTGATGGTTCACTATCCCACACCACACGTTTAAACTCCATAGAGCTGACGTTCCACCTGACGAAGTCTGTTGTCAACAGACCAATAGTGCATGTTTCTGCGGTTTACCTGGCCATGATTAGTAAATGTTGCCTCATCACTAAACAAGATACATGATGAATCTGGAGTATCATGTCTTAATGCTCATGTACAAAAGTAAACGCGATTCCCAAAATCGTTTCCATGCAGCTGTTGATGGAGAGGGATGTGATAGCGATGGAACCTATGTCGATGGAGAATGCGCAGTACACTTGCCTGACTTATGCCACTTCCACGTGCGTTAGTGCGGGAACTAATTTGCGGATCTCCTGCAACGGCAGCCAAAACATTAATTTCTGCCTCTTCTCCAGTCACTTGTTGGTTTCTGTTACGTTTTCTAGGTGTTACAGTACCACTTTCACGTAATTCTTGACGTCTATTGGGATAAGTTTCCGCATACACCGTATAGGAACGAACTGCATTCTTCCTACACTCTCCATACACCATGAGCATGTCGGCTTTTTCTGCACTAGTAAACCCCATCTTCCACTCACGACTTATTGCTTGAACTGTCACAAACTAACTGACTAGAAAGTTGCAATGCAATCAATGAACAGAAAACACAATGCAAACAAACATAACATCGTACCTAGCAACTAGGCAGGTTGAATGGGACAAACAATTGTTGGGGTGGAAACTTTTCAAAATACGATTTCTCGTAAACCACTTGCACTAGAATCCTGCAATAAACACCATTGACATTCTAATTTACCCTACCTTTATTCTGTTGATGTAACTAGGCATTGTTCCATTTAAAAATTGTATGTTTGCTCAAAGCATACACTTTATCATTATTATTAAAAACTTTTTATAGCTAAATATACGAGCCCCTGACTACCAATCAATGCTGTGAAAACTGCACATCAATAGCACTTTCCATTTCCGAAATATTTGCGGTGCAAGTTTTAGGTGATTCACTCTGTATAACCGATGCGCTAACATCTGGTGTCGTAGCTCAGTGGTAAAGCTGCTGGGAATCGAACCTCAGCACACTTGAAACAGCGTACGTTTTACCACTGAGCTACGACAGCAGATCTTAGGGCGTGCGTTATGCACACCATAGATGTTGGTTCTATTAAAATCATAATTCTACGTGTTTTCCGTTTTCTTGCATATTTTCCAATGCCATGTGGTTAATAGCTCAGCTGCAAGAGAATTGCAACTTGTTTTGTGATATTTAGCCCATATTTCGTCATACTGGATTAATATAGCCAAAGAAATCTTCGAAATAGGTGACAGATTAAAATGGCGACCACGACAGTATACATTTACGACCACGGTTTATTTAGTTTTCATACCTCTTACACACAAAACGCCTGAGTGATACTGACCCGCGAAAAGTGTACATTTACTTTCTTGAAAGATAGTACACTCATATAACAGCAGCAGTTACACGATCCTAAAGTCCGCACTCTGCCAAAACTCAATAATAAAGTAGATGGTACAGAAAGGCGACTAAGCAACTAAGAACATACATCCAGAATCACAATGACTACGTGTACATTCAAAGGTCTGCAGCAGTTACACGATCCCAAAGTCCACCAAAAGTCAATAGCAATACATTAGATGGTAAGGAATGCGACTACCATCTGTCTGGCATACGCTGACTCAAGTGAAACAACGCGTTCGCGTTTTGACTAAATGAAGTTGAAATAGTAACGCTGGAACAAGCAAGTATGGGATCTAAAGCTAATAAATTAATAATACTGTACAATCAAATAAACTCAATTCGCTTTATTCTGCTTCTGCTTAAAAGGTCTTGCTCGTGATTCGTAAAGAAAGTGTATATCGCGTATTCGTTTCGAAAATCTGGATTAGGCTCTTATTCATACGCGAAGTACAGTGCGGCCGTTTTAAGGTAAGGGCACAGACCGGCTATATGCGCTCTATACACCACTTAACCAAAGGTTAGTACTCATAGTGCACGTTACTATCACTCGTGAGTAAGTAACGCGGGAGTTATGGAAAGAAAAACCCCAGTATAATAGACACGCGCGATCCGTGGCCTCGCCCTAAAACGACGCTGTACTTCTTTCATAGGCACGAACGCAACTTTTCTAAGCGCCTTACATCCGTACCAATCCGTACTAAGCACTGATACTGACGTAATATTTATTGGAAGGTAGTACACTAGTCGGCCACGATATGAGTGCGCTTAGAAGAGAGCGCCATTGTTTTTGTTGACATTCCTAACGTCATCAAGATCTAGGGATTAGAGGGGAGTGAGGAGCAAGCTAATAGAGGAATGTACAGCTGCCCAATGAAAACAGTACTATGTTGCAGGTCTCAGCCTCGCTAGTAAATGCAACTCTGAACTGCGGATGTTTTCTTCACCTGACTGTCCTTCTGATACCCCGCCCACTTGTTCCGTAACTGTTTAGTTCTTCATCCCACCGAAAGCACTCATATCGTGGCCGACCAGTCCATGAGAAAAATGAATGAGAACTAACTTCCGTTTATCTCCTGTAGCATTCATTTCAGATACTAGATTTTTGTGTCTGCAATGCTTTAAACTGTGCCACTAAACTCTCCCGCATACACAACAGATATAACTATTTTACCGAAGGAAAACACATTTTTGTAACTCACCCCAGTACAATTTCAGATTCCATAAGTTGATAAAATTGAGTAATAATTTGTTTAAAAAACAAAGACCATTCAAGGAGATGTTCCAGTATTCTGTGAGTTGTATTATGGCAATGCATCGGTGAAATTTGGCAAAAAATGTGAACATGTTGGACTTCTGTTTTTTTTCTCCATTTTTGTTATATTTATAATTTGTACTTTCATGCTAAACAATTGTTTTTTCTTTAATATCAACTATTTTGAAACCACAAATGGCTATTTAATTGGTACTGCAGCATTTAGGTAATGTACCCGTTGAACTTTGAACTCCGCTTTTCTCAATTCCTTTTTCTTTTCATCATTTTTCACTAGACAAAATGCTCCTTCGACAACAGTTAATACATTTTTAGCTTGAGATTTTCAGGAGAGATTCAGGTATTACGGATTTAAATGAACACTAATTAAAATATTAATCAGTTCAGCTAAAATTAATTATTTTCCAAACTCACGCTGAAAAGGTTGAAAAATTCAATAACTATACATACAAAATATTATTTTTACTCTTAAACTAATTACAATTAAGAAATGTTTGCACAACAATTTCTTTATGTTTGTACTTTGAGCTAAAACTAAAACTTTGGATGCGATATGATAAACCGTAGGGTCCAAGGAGTACTTCATTTTGCTTATCATAAAGTGATTAATTACGAATAAGGAAAAGTCTGATGTGTTACTCATTGTTTCTATGCAATCGCGAGAAACAACTGAAAATCGACAGCACTTAAAAAGAACGACAAAGTATTGAACAAATCGAAGCATTAATAACCGATATCTCGGAAATGGTTGGTCATAAAGTTATTTGGAATAAATTGTGTGTTTTAAACAGACCTACACTTTTTGTGTAGTACGTTTTCATCTATCCTTTAACGTATACCAGTTATACTAGAGTATACAACATTTCTTCGGTATGAGACGACACCACAGTCTATTCCTAGAAAATTCAAGATGTACATTTTGTCATCTAAATATGTTTAAAATATGTTATTTTAATCAAAATCGTTAGCCAGTTTTAGAAAATCAAACATTTCGAAAAAAGTTCCATGTAAAGGGTAATTTGGGGTGGGGGAATTTTCTGAAAAATCTTGTCGCATCTTTGGAAGATACTAAACCTAAATACCAAGTTTGGTATTTAGCCGACTTTTCGTAAGTTATGTTGTTCACAGACGTACGGACACACACACACACACACACACACACACACACACACACACACCAATCTTTTTCTAATAAGTTTTTTTATTTATTCAGGGGGCCTCAAACGTGTATTTCCGGTGAAATCTCGGTATTGCATCTTTGGGTGGAAAGCAATACCTTCTCTACCTACTATGTAAGCGATAGAGAAATTAAGAATAATATCCTAACAACGGTTTAACGTAGCTAGTTAAAATATTATGTGTACTACATGTTTTAGGTTCCGAGTATATAGTAAAACTTGTCAACGCAATCAGAAGAAAACTGTGGATTAAATAATGCCTACACTCATATTTTGTTCGAAACTAAGGACAGACTTCAGCAACCGTCAACGAGGTCAAAACCTTCACCCGAACACCACCGATTTCTTTGGCTCGGGAACAATTTAACCACAATGTGTATGGTTAATTTCTTCTGAGATCCAAATATCTCCGTCTCAATGCGAAAACTGAAAGCAACCCATGATCATGAGGTAAACCTCAAATCCCTTCAAGCCGTCCCAAAAAGATTTTCAAATTTCAAAGGAATTTGGAACTACTGGAGATAAAGTGATATGTACACGAAATCTAAATGTTCGGAAGATCGCAATTTGTTTGTTTTCATTCTAAGATGGAAATAATGATTTCATATGACTGGATTTTATAGAAACCATTGGTATCTGTGCTCAAAGGAAAAATAACTGCATCAATTAATAGTATAATAATACTGCTTACACATAAAATTGATACTTTACGAAACGTAGAGAAAATGTTTAAATGCCACAGAACCTTGATTAGGATTAAAATCGTGCGGTGTTTCAACGTTTGTTTTCGTTTGTTTTTGTAAAGTGTGTCCTTTAACCGCCAGATCATCAGACGGTAATGGTATTGATGAAATGTTGCTCAAATAAGCTAAGGGTCCAACGCTCAAGAGTTATTTGACATTTCTTCTTAGGATAAGGGAAAAGCCCGGTAAAAAGCCTTAAGTGGGCAACTCACCCCAACCGAAATTCGATCATAGGCGCTCTGGAATATCAGGCAGACACACGGATTAGTTACTACGAGGGGTGTCCAAGTTTCCCTATTTTATAAAGAAACATTACACACAATGATCATGTTGAATTAATTTTATTTATATTGTACAATCCCTCCGTTACTTTTCTATACAGTCAATATGTTTTTCCAAGCATTTTTGGGGACGTGACACAAGTTTTTCCCAGCCAGTGTTGTACCAGGTCGGGTCCTGTGCTCGCAACCAACTGCTCACTGATTTCACTTCATCATCGGTGTTAAAAGTGCTTCCCTTTTAGTTGGAGGAACATGTGAAAATCTCTTAGGGCAAGCTCCGGTGAATACGAAGGATACGAGAAAACTTCCAAGTTGAATCTTGACCCAGGCGGAGCTCAGAAGATTCATTTGGGAAGTTTTCTCGCATCCTCCATATTCACCAGATCCTTTCCCAAGTAATTTCCACATGTTCCCCTGACTCAAAGGTCATCTGGAGGTAAGCATTTTAACACTGTGACGAAGATGAATCAGAAGTGAACCACTGTGAACAGCTGGTTGCGAGCACAGGACCCGACCTGGAACAACACTGGCTTGGAAAAACCTGTGTCACGTCCCCAAAAATGCTTGGAAAAACATGTTGACTGTGTAGAAAAGTAACAGAAGGATTGTACAATATAAATAAAATTAATTAAACATGATCAATTGTGTGTAAAGTTTTTTTTATAAAATAGAGAAACAAACTTATTGGACGACCCTCGTATAACCAGAAAATAATTTTCACGGACTGACAAATGGCAGGAAATAATGTCTCATATGTATGACTTCTTTTAAAATGAAATATAATTATATGAATGCCGTTCTATGAGTACTGGCAGATAAATGTCGGATAATTTAACAATTGCTATACTATGGGAATGAAATCCGTTCATCGCAGACTTCTTAAAAATGTACGTCATCATTTCACTTTCAAAGAGCAGGTATTTCGTTTTCGCACCAATAAACGGGTTCCATCAGTTGTTTCTCAAGACAAAATCCCCGATACGACCATAGAGGTTAAGGGGGGGCTATATACATGAAGCAACAAAAAATAATAAATGGGGTTTTCTTATTCCTTGCGATACATTTCATTTGCACCAAACGAGTTGTCTCGCATGGTAATGCTTGGAATTCATTCTGATAGATGCAGAGTTTCAATTGCTCATTCCATGGCCTTTTTCGTTACATATCCCGCAGTTTTCACCTGTCAAAGGTGGGATGTAATAACATGGTGTAGATCTTAAAATTTTCTTGCATCTCAGCTTCTTCCTCTTTATTTACTTATCTTCCAGGACCGAAGGGTCAGGTGATGTGAGTTGATGATGTACGTCGTGTGACGGTGAAGTTTGTACCAAGGAAATATTTATGTCCTTTACATCTGATCCGAGTTCTCGTTTTGAAGACCTGTTAGGAGGGAGTTCAATCTGGTTTTGGGGGCACTGCCTGCTGAAGATCCAGAAGCAACGAGGAATCCACCATGCCCGACTACTGACGTACTCGACGCAATTGTAAGTTCCTAATTTCATACCTCACTTTCTCAGCCCTTTTGGTTCTCTATCATAACTCTTTCCTTATATGTCCGTAGTCACGGTTATCAATACATGCTATTAGAATCCCCCTAAATACCTTTCAAAACTTCGAAACTAAGATCCTTCCAGCTACTCACTGCTGAGGATTGCAGTTGTACTTATCCAAAACCTATAATGATGGTAACAACAATAATAATAACTTTCTATGGCAGAGAACCACGAAGAGCCAAGACCTACCAACCCGACTGTCGGCCTGACGCCCATGTGTACACGGTAGAGGTGGACAAACACCCAATGGATACAGGAGGGTGGTGTGGTCAGCCCCATACGTCCCCAGTCAGAATGTTGGTTTTCAGAACTCACAGACCGCTACTATAAGCTCCTCGCATTCCTTACAAGTATGAAGTCCTGTGCATGGGCCGAAAAATATGCACCCTCATCGAACCATCGGTATTCCGTGGTCAGAAATGGAATCACCGCGCTCCAACATATTGCGTCACGGCGCAGGACACCAGAACATTACAGAATGTAAAAATGCAATCATCGTTGCTTTTAATCCTGGACGCAAGTTTATAACCTAACCTGACAGGTAACTTCTTTTCTCATTAATCTGGACGGTATAAGTTTCAAAATGTTAATATAATTATCATTATTGTGTATTGCAGCTACTGTGATAATGCATAAGGATCCCAATTTTATTATCTGTTACTTTAAAAGTTACTAAAATTCCCGCTAGGAGAGATACAATATTTTTTTCGTGCGACACTAATAGCCAAATTCGCTAATATATGCTATTAGAATCTAGCTAGATGGTGTTCGAAAACCTGCAGTTTTCTGAGCAAAATCCCCAAACTTTAGTAAGGAGATATTGACATAAATGAACTTTGAAATAATGACCCTTCTAGCTGAAGACTGGTGCGATGTTTACCCAAAACAAATACAAAATGCAAATATATAATCATTGCCTTTGATTTTGTAAAATGGAGCTTCAATCCTCTTCACGAAATCACAATCTAACCTGGAAAGTATTTTTGATTATAGGCACACATTCTAAGTTTCGAAATATGATCATGCAATGTAGCTACTGTGATTAAAAATCGATTTTATTGTTAACTATTAGTTTAAAAGCCACTTAATTCCTGCTAAGCAGGATAAAATATTTTTCTCCGCAAGACTGGTAACCAAACTTCTAGTTCTGGCAGGAAAACCGCTAAATTGGCAACCCAACTTCTCTCTTAACTGCCCACACTTTACTTTGCATTCGTAGAACCTCTTCGATTGTTGTAGCCTTACGTGGCACTAAACTGAGAAACATCCCTTTAACTTCCATCTTACTTTTGTTGAATCTTTCAAGATCCATCTATCCGTGAAAAACCTCCCCGTACCTATCACAACAATTAAGACTTCTAGGGTTGGAATAAGAACAGAGGATTCAAGCCTTTTGGGATAAAGCAACCTGAAAGAAATGTATCTGTTTTGCTTGAAGGACAAACCGTCCTGATCTTGAAAAACACTTGTGATTCCAGCGTTGCTATAACCGATATCTCCTGTTTCTCGATGACGGCGATTTCTGAATACATATTTGTGCGGGCGTAACCCTCCCTGGCCCGGGTAGGCCCTACAGGATACAAGGAAGGGCTGAATAGGATGGAGTGGGTGGGGCTGACGGATCGATAGAATGAGTGCTGCCGGAGAGAGAAAACTAGATGGAGCTGTCGACCCATGGGACTCGACACACCGTCACGTTAACAACATATGCGTCCTTTGCAGGTGAACTGACTGGTACACAAAACAATAATCATCTCTAAGTAACTATAATGACGTAAACACACCAAGAGCAAGCAGTTGCTCAAGTCAGTAAACAGTTTTAACTCCAGCAATGTTACAACTCAACAAGCTAATCTACCAGACCCTTGGTTATCATGCAATCTTGTAGTTTGTAAACAATTTGAAAATGTGGCGCAATTGCCCTTCGGCATAAAATGGCATTACTAATGGTTTTAAGGTGAAAAGGGCCATACTTTACAGCGTAATTACTGTATTACGATAATGGCAGAAGCCAGCGCAGTGTTTGTGCGTTGAATGTGTTAGTTCAAAGCATGAAGTAACAAGATCCATTCGTGTATCAGATTCACACAGGATGAAGTGTGACATTTTGTACTATTACTAGTGATATTCAGAATATGAACCAGAAAGTGATCATAATGTTTCCAATAGCATAAATCAAGGTAAACCAATAATAATAACAATAATAATAATAAATTATTCTCTATATGGCACTGATAATCCGCACAAGATATATATAAAACAGAAAATGTTTATGCACAAAGCACTAGACGTACTAAAGCAGGTGAATATGGGCACCTTTAAACATTTTTCAATACAAATCTGAGAGAAGTGATTTCAGCTTTACTATTTTAAGATTTCAATCACACGTTCCTTAAGACGTAAGCAAAACACATAATCAGCTATTAAAATACTCTTTGTATTTGAGGCCCGTAAGTATTCTATAAGAGCCGTGCAAGCGTGCATATTATCTGTAATGTAAGGGTAATGTGGACACAAGGTATTGATTGGTATTATTCGTACTTTTTTTATTTTCTCTACTACGCACTTACATAAGTAGAGGAAGTACTGTATGCCACCGATATACAGAACCCAAAACAAGCATTTAAGTTCACCATCTTGCAAGGATGCGACACCAAGATTTTCAAGAAAATCTCCAACCCCAAACTACCCTTTACATGAAGCTTTTTTAAAACTTTGATTTTCTCAAAAACGCCCCTAATGATTTTGATTAAAATACCACATATTTAAGATGTTTTCATGAGAAATTAAATGTATATCTCTAATTTTCTGCGAATAGCCTCTGAAGTCCTGTATATTCTGAATACTTTTTGCTAACTTGTAAACCGTAAGAGATACAAAATCTTACATGAAACACGTAGATCCCGTTAAAGCACACAATTTATGTCAAATAGTTTTTTTTTTTGTGGCGTTAACGGTTCCGAAATATACTTTATTATCGGTTTGAATTTTCATATACTTATGCTTTGCTCAAGAGGGAAATCGTTACTCGTTTCTCTTTCTCTTTCGACTATACGAAGGGAACGGAATTACAAAGCTATCACACAGCAACGCGCTCTTTAAAAATCTATCGTATAACGACATGTGTAGATGTGAATTGAAAGTTTATCTGGATTAAAAAGAAGTAGCTATAATAATAAAAAACTGTTGTAAGAATAATTTGTAGAAGAGCGAGTAGAGAAAGGTGTGTGAATGTAACACATAAGATTGTTCCCTTGAATATGATTCTACCTGGTATGAACACCCACTCGCATTGCAACAAGTGCAGTATATGTCGCGCATTTGTTATTGGCTGACAAAGTGCAACACTTTCTTGTCCTTTTCAAAAGTAACTACCAGTTCCGACGTTCATCTGCAGACTTATTCATTTGCATTAAACATTTTTTGAAGAGGATTCAGCTATCTGATTACGCCACCAAGTAAATCAGAATGGTCCTTCCCTCTGCTCCTGTTTATCTGTAGCAATCTGTTCAATGAAACACCCTCCTCCTTGCTCGGCGCTCTAAGAATGAATGCTTCAAGTCCCTCCGGCTTTTCTTTTCTTCTTTTCTTTATTAAGACGGTGCTAAGCACGCAGTTTTCTCAAACAGCCAAAACCAACAATGAGCAGTCCTGTTCTGCTGAGACCAGATCTCATTCCTCACGTAAGATTTAGTATCCGTTTAAAATTTTCTCAGCTTCTTTATCAAACTCAGCTGTTCTATCATGCGTAGAAACAGAAAACTCCTCCCGTTTTAGGCAAAGCTGTAAGGACTATCCCCCTATGCCATACATCACGAATATTTGTAATTTATTATAGTCAACATTTCCGATGGACTGAATTGCTTGCTGCATACATATCGTGTCATGGCCCCAACGCTGACGACTTCTAAACTCTTCCGTGGATGTGAAGAATGGTTTGGTTTCTCTTTAATAAATAATAATAATAATAATAATAATAATAATAATAATAATAATAATAATAATAATAATGTATTCTGACATAACTCGGTTATCCAGGCACTCATTGTTTAAGTCCATCATATTTAAAAACACCATCTGCATTTCGACTCCATGTGAAAGAAGTCCTTAGAGGATAGCTGCGTTTGCAGCGCTTAAATGTCCAGCAATGTTCACTGTTATTCTCCATATTTGACACAAACTATTCGAAGTTTGTATCTCTCGCAGAGTAAGCTAAGAACAAAATAAGATAAATTGCCCACATTAGCCACATGTCCATATCTGCCTGCTTTAGCCTAATGGTTAGAGAGGAAAGCAAATGATTATGATTATGATGATGATAATAATAATACTAATAATAATAATAACAATAATAATGTTAGGCATCAATTATATCAGTGATTAAAAATTGGATAGGTAGTTTTGGGAGAGTAACATTTATCTCAAATTCATTTAATTTTTTAGCTCAGATGATGCGATCTATGGAATGGACTTCCATAAGCTTCTACAAGACCAGAGTTTTGTGTCAGCTGCAAAGAAAAAGCAAATGATAGTACAAAACACCTTCCTGCATTCTTTCTTTGTATTCTTCATTGTCAACAATTTCCACTCTTTTCTCAATGGGATCGTGGATCATACATTTATTATTCAGTTATTTATTTTTGGCTTTAGTAGGCCATATCGAATGAATGGGGTGAAATGATCCTCAAATGAACCATGGGTCCGCAAAGCTTTGAGTTACCCGAATTTGTCTTCTGAGGACAACAAAAATACTCCAGCGAAAACCCCTTATCGCGAAAACGCGCCCTAATCATATTCGAACCCCGGACTTTTGAATGTGAGGCAAACACTCCCATCCACGGAGGTAGGCTATTTTTATTGATGCACTTTTTGATGTTCAAACATTTCACTGAAGGTTTTCGGTGTGCAAATTAAGCAGCCACATTATGAATTTTTACTTAACCTGCCAAATAGGCACTTAAGGTAGCAGAAGCACTGCGTTCTACTAAAAAATTCGGTATCGAGATTTCATAGGAAATTAATGTTTTGGGGCACTTTTAGGGGGGACATGTGTGAGAAAGAAGGGAGAGGGAGGGGGAGAGCAGCAGTATAAACAAAAAACAAAAGGTTTAATAAATACATTTCACACTTCAGTGAGACATTAAGTAAGCCTGGTTTTCAACAAAAAATATCCCGCACCCCAAACAACACTTTACACAGAAAAATTTCGTTGTTTTTCATTTTATCAAAAATGGCTCTAAGGATATCGATTAAAGTACACGTTTAAGACATTTGCATGACTAATAAAATGTTTATCTTGAGTTTTCGTGAGCAACATCTGAAGTTCTCTTCATACTGATTGAATTTTGTGTAATTTTGAGTAACTAACAAAATAACATAGCAGATCGAAATCACACAGCAGATAGAAATAAAATTACTACAATGTATATACAGGATGAATCACTTAAAACTTGCACCGCAAATATTTCGGAAATGGAAAGTTTTCGCACCATTGATTGGTAGTCAGGGGCTCGTACATTTAGCCTATAAACACATTTTAATACTGAGAAAGTGTATTTTTTTAACAAACATGCAATTTTTCAAATGGATCAATGCCTAGTTACATCAACAGAATAAAGATAGGGTAAATTAGAATGCCAATGGCCTTTGTTACAGGATTCTAGTGCAAGTGGTTTACAAGAAATCGTATTTTGAAAAGTTCCCACCCCGATAATTGTCTCATTCAACCTGCTTAGTTGCTAGGTACGATGTTATGTTTGTTTGCACTGTGTTTTCTATTCATTGATTGCATTGCGAATTTCTGGTCAGTTTGTGACAGTTCAAGCAATAACTCGTGAGTGGAAAATTAGGGTTTACTAATGCAGAAAAAGCCTACATGCTCATGGTGTATGGAGAGTGTAGGAAGAATACAGTTCGTTATTGTACCGTGTATGCGGAAACGTATCCCAATAGACGTCAACCATCTCGGCAATTATAACCTCTTCAACCAATTACGTGAAAGTGGTACTGTAACACCTAGAAAACCTAACAGAAACAAACAAATGACTGGAGAAGAGGTAGAAATTAATGTTTTGGCTGCCGTTGCAGTAGATCCGCAAATTAGTTTCCGCACAATCGCACGTAGAAGTGGCATAAGTCAGGCAAGTGTACTGCGCATTCTCCATCGACATAGGTTCCATCCCTATCACATCTCTCTCCATCAAGAGCTGCATGGAAACGATTTTGAGAATCGTGTTAACTTTTGTACATGGGCATTAAGACATGATACTCCAGATTCATCATGTATCTTGTTTAGTGATGAGGCAACATTTACTAATCATGGCCAGGTAAACCGCAGAAACATGCACTATTGGTCTGTTGACAACAGACTTCGTCAGGTGGAACGTCAGCGTCTATGGAGTTTAAACGTGTGGTGTGGGATAGTGAACCATCAGCTCATAGGCCCTTTGTTCATAGAAGGAACAATGAATTCGCACAAGTATCGCAGCCTCCTGACAGACCATCTGCCACAGATGCTAGAAGACGTTCCTTTGTAGACTAGGAGGAACCTGTGGTACCAATACGATGGCTGCCCAGCCCATAGTGCACGAAGTACTGCAGCTTGTCTTAACGGATTGTTTCCAAATCGTTGGATTGGACGAAGAGGACCTGTTCCTTGGTCGGCCCGTTCACCGGACCTGACCCGTTTAGACTTGTTTCTGTGGGAAAGGCTGAAAGACGCTGTCCACAAGGATCGTCCACACCAGACGATATGAAACGACGCATTACTGCTGCCTGCTCTGAAATTTCCGCTGAAATGCTAGAACATGTGCAGCAGTCTTTCCATAGCAGACTGGAAGCGTGCATTGAAGCTGCCGGTGGTCATTTTTGAACACAACCTTTTGAAGGGCTATGTTCTCTTTACTTGTAAGAATCCACAGAAGTATTGTAATTCCCTTTTGTTTTTCTTTAGTTTGTGCTGCCACAGGTTGTACAAGTGTCGGTGCTAAAAGTTTCAAAATAAGATTTCTCGTAAACCACTTGCACTAGAATCTTGCAACAAACGCCACTGACATTCTACCTTTATTCTGTTGATGTAACTAGGCACTGTTCCATTTACAAAATTGTATGTTTGCTCGAAATATACACTTTCTCAGTATTATTAAAATCTGTTTATAGGCTAAACGTACGAGCCCCTGACTACCATTCAATGATGTGAAAACATCAATAGCACATTCCATTTCCGAAATATTTGCGGTGCAAGTTTTAGGTGATTCACCCTGTATACAACCTGCCATAATGCATCCTGGCACCTGGAGTCTACACCAGGACCTGATCCCTAAGTTTTTATATTTCTTCTTCCATATTTATTGCAGTTATATCTTACAACTAGTAAATTAACTTAACTATCCTAACACTAAAACTAAATACTAACCCCTAACGTAGTTCCTCCAACTAGAATCCAGCAGTTCAACTACTTTGTTACTGGAAGCCAGCAACTTCCTACCTACTACATTTAACAAACAAAACAAACACTTTACTAGGAAGAACGTAGAACACACAAAGTACACAATTTATGTTACATATATTTTATTTTGTAACCTAAGCTGTTTTCGAAATATTCCATACTGCATATTTAAGCTTTCCCAAATGTGTCATCTGACGGACACGGTGAAAGTTATCGCAACACATCCTTACCAGGCTAAACATTCGAATGCTGTTTCCGGGTGGTGAACGTAGCTACTAAGTACAATCAATTAAACACATTTCCAAGTAAAAATATATCGTGAATATCACAATGTTGATATAGGAATCACTTTTTACATGAATTCTATAATATACAATGAATATAGGTGAACCTGTCATGGGTAGAGAAACCAGTGTGAGTGTTATCACATTTTATTTTTTCGTAACGTTAATCGTTTCCGAACTATTCGTTGTACTTTTTTTTTCCTAGGATGAAGTTTATTTTGTTACGCACGAAAATTTAGCGTGTTGTAAATTGCATTTCTTATTACTTTCCCTACCACGTACATTGTAGGTAGAGAAGGTACCTATTGCATTCCACCTAAAAATTCTAAACCGAGATCTCACCGGAAATACATGTCTTGAGGCCCCACTAAATCCAAAAAAAGCATATTTAGAAAAACGTCCGTAAGCGCGTCTGTGTGTCTGTGAATAGCATAACTCAAACACGAAAAGTCGAATAAACACCAAACTTGGTATTTAGGTTCAGTACCTTCCAAAGATACGACACGAAAATTGTCAATAAAATCCCCCCACCCCAAGCTACGCCTAAATGGAACTTTTTTCGAAACCTTTTATTTTTAAAAAATGGCTAACGATTTTGATTAAAATACCATGTATTAAACATATTTACATGAAAAATAAAATGTATAACTTGAATTTTCTGGGAACAACCTATAAAGCCCTCTTCATTCGGAAGGAATTTTGTAGTCTTATATAACTGCTGAACGTCAGGCGATAGGCGAAAACGTACTACACAAAAGTTGAAGATCTCTTTAAAATGCACAATTACGTCAAATATCCTTTTAGGGGCATAAATCATTTCTGAAATATCCCTTATTAATGGTTCGAATTGTTCATTACTTGGTCATTAAGTCCTGTCAACATTCAGTTGTTTCTCGCGATTGCATGGAAACAGTATGGAATTTTAAGGCCAGTATATAGCGTCCAGTTCTTAAACGTTTGACTATCGCTGTTCCCTTTGTATCTATAACGAAATGTGTAATGTAGCTATTTCTGCAAAGGTATAGTTGGATCAAAATGAAGTAGATAGAAAAATAAGCTTAACTTGTATACCCACTAATAAACGATAGAGGATAAAGAAGGCCATGTGAGTGTGTCACATCAGATTTTGTTATGGCATTTCTACATGAAATGTACCGTACCAGTATAATAACATTGCTATGTGTATTTTTAAAAGAAACTCGCCTTGTTGCTCCCCTTGTAGTCTGAGCACATCATATGTTTCAGTTGACCCCAGAATGGGCCGTTAAAAGCGAATGAACCCTTAAAACTCACGGATACTAGTAACAATTGTTTAGAGTAGGAAGTGTGCATGAACACCGTGGAGAGATACCATATAGGTGTTTATACCTACATTGTGATTGCCACGTTACTACGGATTTGTTAATTTTGGACTTCTGGACGAACGCAACCGCGTTATCTTATACAGCTCATGTTAAAATCCAGAGGAGAGAACTTGTTCATAGTTTTCCATTGCAATATTTTATTCTTTTCAATTGCCTTCCCTTTTTTCAAGTGCAAACAGCACTGAAGTTTACCTTCAGTTTTTACTTTCTCTAACAATTTATCCATGGTAGACAGAGGAAATACTTCATTCCATCCGAAACTTCGATATCCTCCTGTAAATACATGCTTTTATAAAAAGGTCCGTGTGTGCTTTGAGACTGTAAAGAAATCTCGAAATCGAATGTTTGGGTGGAATACAACACTTCCTATACTTATTTTAAGCACGTAAAAGAGAAAGTAAAAACGCATAACAGAAGAAAACATATATACCATTAACCGTTTCCGAGACATTTGTTATTAGTTTGAATTCTCGGATGCTTTATAAATTTTTGCAGTGCTAAGTCACCATTCTTTTATTTCTTGTGAGATCATGGAAGAATTGGAATTTCAAAGCATAGATATAACTATAGAGGCCCATTTTTTAAAGATTTGACTTTCGCTTCAGCCTCCTGTGTCCTTGCACCTACAATGAAACGTGTAGTGAAACCATTTCTGCAAATACTTCTCAGTTAACATGAAGTAGATAGAAAAATATTTTTTTTTCTAAGAACTGTTTGTAGATGAGAAATTATAATAAGCGTTAGTGGGCAGAGAAATTCATGTGAATATAACATATTGGACTTTTTTTTAATTGTCATGCAAAGCTTAAAAGATACTGTACTGAAATTTAAATACATCTTATTTATACTTGGGATAAAGCTAAACATAAATTTCTAACTGCATTGAAATTTGCGGTATTCAGCATTTTCAAAGCAGCAGATCCCCTAGGCACAGGATCGTTTCCACTCGCATCTGTAATCGGTATTTGTTCCATATGGGTCGAAGTTGGTATCTCTAAACCAAACGCTCAGAGTACCTACACACAAACCAGATGATACCACATAATATGAAGCTCAAGCACGTCAATGCTCTGCCAATTACTGCATTATGTTCTCAAGCAGATGTTTTCTTCTTTGATACATTCCGCCTGTAAAAACCTATAGATAGTACACACAACAACGCTTCATAAAACGAAAGAAATATTATACGAAATAGAGTATTGTAGGATTGAGTAATAGTGGTGTAATTATCCGAAAAGAATTTGAGGTGAAGTTTGAGAGCAAAAACCTATAGACATATCACAGCGCACTGGAATTGGAGGTGAAGTTTGACAGCAAAAACCTTTCGACACTAAAACAGTGCACTGGAATTGGAGGTGAGGTTTAACAGCAAAAACCTTTCGACACTAAAACAGTGCACTGGAATTGGAGCTGAGGTTTGACAGGATAAACCTAACGACACTATTACAGCGCACTGGAATTGGAGGTGAAGTTTGACAGCAAAAACCTTTCGACACTAAAACAGTGGACTGGAATTGGAGCTGAAGTTTGACAGGAGAAACCTATCGACACACTCACAGCGCACTGGAATTGGAGGTGAAGTTTGACAGGAAAAACCTATCGACACACTTGCAGCGCACTCGAATTGGAGGTGAAGTTTGATAGGAAAAACCTATCGACACCCTTACAGCGCACTGGAAATGGAGGTGAAGTTTGACAGCAAAAATCTATCGACACTAATACAGCGCACTGGAGTTGGAGGTGAAGTTTGACAGCAAAAACCTATCGACACTAATACAGCGCACTGGAGTTGGAGGTGAAGTTTGACAGCAAAAACCTATGGACACTATTACAGCGCACTGGAATTGGAGGTGAAGTTTGACAGCAAAAACCTATGGACACTATTACAGCGCACTGGAATTGGAGATGAAGATTGACAGCAAAAACCTAGCGGCACTATTACAGCGCACTGGAATTGGAAGTGAAGTTTGACAGGAAAAACCTAGCGGCACTATTACAGCGCACTGGAATTGGAGGTGAAGTTTGACAAGGACACTATTACAGCGCGCTGAAAGACGTGTTATGCTTAATGTCAATGAAACGTTATGACCGCAGCTGAATCAACATACTGGATCATTGCCCAAGTAGCCAAGCACAATAAACTACTCTCGTAATTACCAGCACTTTTTCTCGCTTTCTTTTTTAAACCAAAATTGCTGACATCGATGATTCAGCGAATGTGACGCCGCTAGCTGATTAAACATGCACTCAGAACAACAGTTTTAATCTCTGAAATAGAATTTAACGCACATTCCGATTCATTAAGGACCATATTAATATTTTCACGCTTCTTTCTGAAATCATTTCCAAATTACATCCAAGGGTACCCTCTGAATAATAAATGTATCGTTTACATGCTAAACTAGGAATGCTCTTTTCATTCTTCAATATACGAGTGGAAATTGCTGAGTCTAGATTTGTCCTTATAGTCACAGTCACGCTTGGTAAAACATATCGCTCTGGCATTTCATGGTGTGGGGGGACAGAGTTCGAGTTCCGCGCGCACGTCTATGGTGTGGGGGGGGGAGGGCAAAGCAAACTAACAACTAAATAGAAACCGACTGCCACTGCTTTTAAATTTAAAAGTATAAAAAGTGAGTATAGACACGCGCGTCTCCATTCTTGTTTGCATGCGACGTATTAGCAGCAGCGGGGAGGTGGTGCCTGTTTTATTGAATGACAGATTTCAAGTCTTGCTGCATTACCGAATGATGCTTTCTTTATGAACTCGCGTTTCAAATATGTATCCTTCGCGAATTAATCTTGCAATAACAAATATATTTTAATCAGATTCCCAGCGTATTTCAATACTACTGGAAGCAAAGCAAATGAATTTTTGTTTAGTGGAAAGGAAGCACATGAGGAGAATTTACTCCAAATCAACTCTGAATGTGCAGCGATTCCAGTTGTTTCAAGAGAACAGACGGATAAAGCGACTCTAATAGGTGCTGTGCAGCCGCGAATGCGCCTAAAAGCGGTGTTGGAGTAGAGCTGAGATTGTGTTAGTACCTACCTGCTATGTGTTGCGCATTATTCTCATGCGCAGTGACCTGTTCCGGGTTTGCCCCAGAATGCCCGAGGAAGCGGCGCTTGACAGATCAACCATCCAAATGACACCGCATGACCAACTATGACTTGTGCCACTTCCGGCTACAATGGCTCAATCACGAAGCAGGGAAAAAGAAAGTAAAGCTCCCATTGTTCTGTTATTATACAGCCTTTGTTCGAGTCACCGTTTTCCCAAGCAGCGAAACGCACACAATACAGTTATTTTGTGGATAAATTACGGGACTTTTGCATAACTTCAAAACCTCTCTTTTTTAAACGTTCAACGTTCCGCCAACTGCTAAGACTCCTCGAGTTGGTCTGATGTACAACGCGTCTACTGTTCCCGATTCGACTAGGATGCCGACAATCGCTCGGTATTAAGAACGTATCAGTTTTATATGCTATGCGTAAGGCTATTGTTGCATTTTAGTTACAATGAATTTAATTTCGTTATATTTAACTTCTGATAAACTAGTAGCTTACCCACAGCTTGAAATCCAAGGACGCTCGTTTCCTGAACGATTCGATGTTGAAGACCAGTTACAAGTATATCTCCCCTCCTGCAGAGTCCCAAAAAGATGATTATAGATTTGCTTTGTTATTAAAGGATGTTAAAATTTAATATTTACTACGGAGAATGCTGATTAATTTCAAATATGTCCCAAATTTTAGGATGATTTCCTAAAATGTCTACTACATACCAAAACGTCTAATGTAAATATTACAGCTTCTGTACATTTTATCGCAGCAGGTAATAATATCTCGTCTCTTAAAGATCGAGTCACTAATAATGTTACATTGGACTATCCATCTACTTGTTTAGAACAAGTCAAAGTGGAATTCATTGAGAGGGTATTTTTGACCTCCCCCTTCATTTCACACCAGGCATAACATCGCTCAATGGTCCAAATTTGTTTTTAAGATTTGTTTCAAGTCCTAGAGATAGGTGAAAGAACTGGGTGTTTAGACACATGTGGAAACCTTCAAGGGAGGAAAAAAAAATACTGAGATCTAAGCGAAGGCGCCACTTTTTCTGCTTCCGAGTGTACATATTTAAATGGCAATGATCGGAGCTTGCCGTGATATACTACTGCTTCACATTCTTAAACCACCCGACGAGAGTAATATCAAACAATCTATTACTATTTAAACCATACAAGAAACACTATTTGGCTTCACTTTTCACTAGTCTGAAGTTTGATTGCATCCACCATAAGCCACCTGATTCATCCCTCAAGTCAGGTAAAATGCGCATTTCTATGGGTGGGGTGATTACACGACAGTGTGCAAGCAGCTATCTCCCCATGAGTTCCATATTCATTTAAGTATGTTAACCCGAAAGTAAATATTAACATATAATAATAATAATAATAATAATAATAATAATAATAATAATAATAATTTAAAGCATTATTGGAGGGAAATAAGCAAAGGATTGACATTATTGGATTTATTTTTCTCGTTAAGTACCTGTAGTAGAATGTTGGAAATTTTCCTGCACTTTAAGAAGATTTGGCTAACATTTTAAGATAAAATGCTCAAGTTTTTAAATTATTACACTCAGATGTAATGCTATAAAATGCATTTAACAAGTAACATGATGCAGAATAGCGACTATGCAACAAAGGCATCACAATGACTACCCATAGAGCAGCAATCGCACGATCACGGAAAGTCTACTTTCAATCCAACAACTAACTAAACCCTGTTTCATAAAATCTTGCCCGCTAACATGTATTCTTCCACGCTAAATTTCCTTCCTCCTTCCTCTGACTGGTTAATGCACAACCACCATGCAATACAAGGTCAGGCGATAAAAGCTATACAAACACGCTGTCATAATAGGCACTTGGTTCCATCATCCTACTATCTCTTAGGTTGATCCGCGTCAAAACAAACCCCAGATGACCAGTGCACCGCTATAATGTATCCTTCCGCCATTCCCACTAGAAATACCGTCACACTTTCAGACCATGTGGCCAGTACAAGCGGCACGTAGTGCAAAAAAGAACAGAGTCCTTATTTCAACAACTGAAACGGCGACAAGCATATTCTGTTAAGGGTTAAAGATGATAAAAGTGATAGGTTTTTTTCCGGGTGTAACCACTTTTCTCGTTTCAGATTTTTCTGCACAAGCACTGTTTATACTTGTACTCGAAACACCGGTGAACTCAGAAGTTAATTTCGCCATTTCTTTCGCGGAAAGTGTTGGACATTTCTCACATAACTTATAATAAAGATTCAACAGTTTTTGTTTTTTCACCGCTAGTCAATCCGTTGCGCGGCTAATGCTTTACGTAATTCGACGAAAACACAACAGCAAATTCATCGTCCTGCATGATACTAAACACAACTGCTGGTTTCTGGCTATAAACAATATTCTGCGCCTACCCGGATGTCAGGTGACTCATACAAATTGCATCATGGGACTTGTAGCTCTGTTTTACGGTATAAATCAGCGTTAAATAAAACCTTAGGTATTTGTATAGAATATTATACTATTTAAGGATAAATTCATTCTAAAATTCAGAGTATTAGCATGGGACTACTTTCCTGCGCGCACTGCTACCGTGTTGCACCACGGTGCACTGACCACGTGGGTTTGTTTTGCCGCGGATCAACCTAAGAGAGAATATAGTTTTTTTTTTTGTAGAGGCAGAGTTAACGAAGGATCCCCCCACCTATTTGTTGATCAAAATTTACATTAATTCCAGATGTTTTAATTTTATTACGTATATGATACATTTGATTCATACGGTTATGAAAAGGTAAATTTGACAATTCTCTTCTAATGTGTTAAGATAAATTATCATGTGAAACATAGCACAACAACCTATTCCACAACAGCCAATGAGAGGCGACTAGTGTAAAAGACAGTTAAGAGACGGGGCAAAGTTACATGTAACAGAATTTAGATGCCCTCCCCCCAAAAACTCCGCATCCTTAGGGATTTACATCCCATTTAATGCCTTTTACAGGTTGAATGTCTCTAGTTCACGATGGAACACAAGTATTTTGAATCAGAAAGAAAAGCACAGAATTTAATTGCATATAAAACAAGAAATGATAAATTTAGTCGTTTTGCACTTCCTTATTCCCTTAATTGGCTACTGAATGGTGATGACAAGCTGTCATTGAATAATTTCAGACTCTATTTATAATAGTCTTTAATATATTAACATTCACCTAGCCTTCACGAAATTAACAAAATTTCTAAAAATTTAATACAATAACTTCTGTATTACTATTTTGAAAACCTGAGTGCGTTTTAGAAAAGAATCGCGAAAATGGTTGCTTTTAGGAAGTTCTCGTATTAAACTACACCCTTCTTTCAATGTCAAATGTTTGGAACACACTTTTTATACTCTTAAACAATTTCAAATTCGTATATTCACTCTCTGCACTACGAACCCAAGTTTACTGCGCGAATCAAGTGGGAAGAAGGTATCACTTTAATTACTGAGTACTCTTCATGTCAGCAAGCGAGGGGATCGAGTATTAGAAATCATTTAACTTTCCCTCAGACAGATCTTAGGGTTAATTCCGTGCATTAATCGTCGTCCGGGTACAGGAAATAAAACTCATTGCTTTTCATTACGTGGAAGTGTTTTCTCGAGTTTCTAACACAATAAAGTTGGAGCGTCATTAGTGGACACAGCTGTTCCATTAGAGGCAAACACCTGCACGATAATGCATGTCTCCACACACGAGACGAATCTGCTGGGAGCGTGATACCTTAATGCAAGTGACTTTCGAGTTAATACACCACTCACTGTTTATAATTTATGAGCGAAATTGAGGGTGCAAACACTTCAAATAACATGCTGCTTCAAATTATTTTCACGTCCTTTTTGAGCACATTTACTTAGGCTTTATAGACTTTTCAAATAAGCGCAACATTTATTTTTATGAAACGATGCCAATTTCCAGTCTGCTTGTCATTGTGTTTTTGTTTTGTCAGAACCCTCCCCCCCCCCAAAAAAAAAGAAATTTAATACAAAAGGTATAATTATACAATAAAAGTTCCGAACCTTGTTAAATAATATGTTATGACTTATTTGCCTTCATAATAAATCTTGCATGCATTCATTATCAATAACACTTCGCCACGTGGCACGGCTCATTTGAACTCGTTGCTATAAATATTGCAAATGAGGCTCATGGCTAGCAAATAGTTTAAGAAAGTTCCAGACATATTCAAATATATTGTGAGTGTGTATGTATATGTGTGCGCACGTCCGCTTTAACTAACATATAACATCCAACCCCTATTTTACGTTATATCTGTTTATGCAATGTTTATTTATGTGCGTATTTGTTAATTTTATTATGTGCTTAATTTGCTTAAACATTCATGTTTATTTAATTTGATATAAAAAGGGTTGTCCATTCCTTTATGTGCCGATCGAAGTTTTATCTAAATTCTAACAAACAATTACTCTATGCATAAAACTTACATGCATACTCCCATTAATAACAGTTTAATTAACATGCCGTAGGAAAATACTTTTGTTTATATGCAAAGACTCCATAGGAGGAGGACGTGAGGATATGCATCTTCTCTATTTCCTTAGGGGAAATAACGTAAAACTAAACACGTAGGAACAAAGGCATTTAAAAATATTTACTTAAACTTCGTAAGAAGACATATATAACTATCTGCTGAAACGTTGCGTAATCTACATATAAAATAAATCTAAACTTCATCATTTAAACAATATATTAAAATGAAAATATTACTTTTCAAATTAAGCAACCAAGTTGAATATGGTAGCAACGGCCCAGATTATTTTAATGTTCATGCTGATCGCTCCACAAAACAGCTGCCGAGGATTTCGACTCTTTTACAGCCATTTCACACACCCGGACTGCTTTCTGAACAGGTATACAATTATTTGTGTGACCACTGATCCAAAATTAGGATCACCTGTATGGCAATAATAATAATAATAATAATAATAATAATAATAATAATAATAATAATAATAATAATAATAATAATACCACATGTGGGTATAGGCTATAAAAATTTTGCAATTTCAAATCCTAAATTGCTAAATAATATTTACAAAGCGTGTAGACTAGAATAAAGATGTTGAAGTTATACAAGAACATACTTACGAAGGTGGCTTTGACTTTTCTTGAAGTATAGTATATCTTTTTACTTTCTCTACTACGTATAGTAAGTAGGGGCAGTATTGTATTCCACCCAAAAATTTTTGTAAACAAGTCCGTGTGTGTGTGTGTGTGTGTGTGTGTGTGTGTGTGTGTGTGTGTGTGTGTGTGAGAACAGCATAACTCAGAAACGAACAGTCGGATAAACACCAAACTTGGTATTTAGGTTCAGTATCTTCCAGAGATGCGACACGAAGGTTTTCAAGAGAATTCCCCCACCCCAGATTACCCTTTACATGGAAGATCTTTCGAAAAGTTTAATTTTCTCAAAAATGGCTCTAACGATTTTGATTAAAATATCATATGTTTAAGATATTTTCATGACAAATAAAATGTATATCTTGAATTTTCTGGGAATGTCTCCAAAAGTATTCTTCATTGTGAACGACTTTTGCATAACTGGTAAACCATAAGAGATAGACAAACTTTTAGTACACAAAAAAATGTAGATCGCGTTAAAATACACAATTTATATCATATACATTTTTTTGTTGAGTGAACCATTTTCGAGATATTGCTTGTTATTCCCTTAAATTTTTCAATACTTATTTTCTCAAATAGGAATTCGTTATTCATTTTATTTTCTTGGATATGCAAAGAGTATTAATCTGTGGCAAAGGGAATGGTGCTGCACCTAGCAACCAGCTATTAAGAGATATGTATGTGCTTAAAGGCTACTGTATTTCTATATTGTCCTTGTAAATATATATTCCCCTTACATCTACAAGAAAATTAGCAATAAGATAGTCTGCAAATGTTTATCTCGATTAACATGAAGTAGATAGAGAATAAGCGTTTGTAAAAATAGTTTGTACAAGAGTAGAGAAAGTCACGTGAGTGTAACATATCAGATATTTTTTTCTTTCTTTTTTCCCTGTTGAGAATGCCAAAGAGTAGAAATATTTGTGATTACGCCATACTAAAATGCGTTTAAAATAAAACGAATGTCGCGGATGTTTTATTCCAAGCAACATACATAGAGGGTCCCGATTTAATAACTGAAAAAAACAAAGGCACAGCAAAACAAAACAAAACAAAAAGACAGTCGGATCTGCTTATGACGGTACGATATGTATGCGACACTTATGCTAAAACCTTTTAACCCTTATGTTAGAAAGTTTAGCCGTATTTATTTTGTATGTTGTAATCGAGTTCGTTACTGGTAAATAATTACGAGGGCAATCTGGTGGTTGTTTCAAACAAATGACTGTGGGGGAAAGTACCAATCTTATAAAGTTTAAGTCTGAAGTTTGATGATGCTACATCGTTTAGTAATTGTTTGGCAGCCATCAATAGTGAACGCTCTCAGCAAATTTGTAAACATGAATAAAACTCGTCATCGTTATGTGATGCAATACTTTCATTTGAAAGGTCTTAGTCCAACTAATGTTAAAGCTGAGCTAGATTTTACTCTGGCGGAGCCTGATCCTTCGTTTACAGTAGTAAAATATTGGGTAGCAGAGTTTAAGCGAGGCCACAGGAGCTACCAAGGCGAACATCGCAGTGGTCGACCAAGTGAGGTGACCACGCCAATAATTGTGAGGAAAATCCACAAAATGGTATTGGATGACCGTAGACTGAGTGCGCGAGCTAGCAGACATCGTGGGCATTTCAAAAAGTGATGTACATCGCATACTGACAAAATTTAGACATCAGAAAGCTATGCGCAAGATGGGTGCCGCGTTTACACTCAATGGAACAAAAGCAGATTTGTGAAGATGTTTCAGTCGAGTGTTTGGCGAAGTTTTGCTGCAATAAAGCCGAGTTTTTGTGTCCATTCATAACCATGGATGAAACATGGCTCCATCACTTCACACCTGACACGAAGGAACAGTCAAAACAGTGGATTAAAAGGGGATACAGTTCCATTTGCAGGCAAGGTCATGACGTCAGTTTTTTGGAATGTGTGTGGAATAATTTTCATTGATTATCGTCAAAAAGGAAAAGCAATCAATGGCGAGTATTATGCAAACTTATTGCAGCATTTGAATGATGAAATCAAGCAAAAACGGCCGCATTTAGTGGAAAGGAAACTTTTGCTTCATCAAGACATTGCACCAGCTACACATCCATTATCGCCACGGCCAAAATGAATGAGTTAAAGTTCGAATTGTTTCCTTATGCACCCTATTCGCCAGATTTAGTCCTCTCTGATTATTTTCTGTTTCCAAAGTTGAAGAAATGGCTTGGTGCTATAAGATTTACCAATAGTGAAGAACTTGAGTCTGCAGTTGATGGCTATTTTGTAGAACTCGATGGTTCTCAGTATAAACACGGTATCGAAGTTATTGAACACCGCTGGGAAAAGTGTATCGAGCTGAAAGGAGATTATGTAGAGAAATAAAGATGTTTTTTCCCAAAAATTTTGTGTTTTCTTTGTTAGGTCGGGTACTTCTGGGACAGCCCTCGTATATATAGAGAGAAAACTATGTCCAGTGTAAAATCAGAAACTAGTCAATTCGTTGTTTTATAATTAACTAGAAAATTATTCTGCTTGATGGTAAATGACAAAGTGTCACTTCCAAAATGTTTAACTTGGTGGCCTGGGGTGGAAAATCTTCACATTCATCCATTTCACCACCATATCGTTGATATGTTAGCGGTGTTTGTATTATGTGAAAACTTTGTAAGCTTTATGTTAAGTTATTGCGTGACAAAGAAAGAGAGTACAAATATTTAAAATTTCATCTATTGCGATTTTTTAAAAACTCATTCAACCATTCCGATGACTATTCCGCTGCAAATACTTACATGCTATGCATTATTTTCCTGATCGTGAAAAACTGCCGAGCGGGAGTTAAGGCAATTACAAATATAACAATGTCAACATTTCTACACATTTACTTGAATATTAGGAAATTTTTCACTCATTGTTACGAATATCACGATTACAATTATAGGGAGTAAAAGGACCACTGAATTTTTCAAGTTGATTCACCTTTTCATCTTCATAGAGAGTACAGGAAGAAATAAATGAAGTTAATTAAATTGCCATTCGAAGTTTAGGACTGCCATTTCTCTAGGGCAGCAGAATTTCTGTAGGCGTATAGTTTTAAATACCGAAACTTAACCCATACAGCCAAGATTTTAAAAAACATCGTCACCTGCATTTTACAAGGAGATTAAACTCGACGCCATTACTATTTCCTTGAGTAAACTAAAATCACAACTTTCACAAGTATTTGCTAATAGCAGAAGACTGGTCCTATACCCTTCGTATAAATAAAAATCTTTCAATTATATTATTGAAGTTCAAAATAGAACCACAAACTTACAAAGTGGGATTCCCGTTTGATAAAACCGAGTTGACCTCGTAAAGCTATAATGTATTAACAAGTAATGTTTTTGCTCTAGTAACGAGGCATTTGCTGTAAACGGTTGCTTTTACCTTGCTTTTCTTATTTATAAAAACAGATTCTGTATATGAAATGATGTAGTCATGGCTACTCGCCAGTACATATAAATGTTTCATGACGGAATTTTCCGCTGGTTGTCTTTCGATGTTCGATGATACAGAAACATCTTCAAGAATTCTGGGAAAGTTATCTACGCAGCGAGAGAAATTAAATCCTTCCCCTGATGCTATGAATCGCTCGCTACATTGAAATATCGGTGACCTCTTTACGTCTCTTTAACAAATGTTAGATATGGGCAGATACCATAGAGTGCGATCAAGGACAAAATCTCTCTGGAAAATAATGTGAACATTGCAGAAAATCAACGGTGATCGGTGGCAGTGTTGGGCAATATTAACCATCACAGAAAAGCATGCACATAGGAATCGGAGATAAACCCTCGCACATTAACACAGGAGGAGACCAATTTCCAAAGGAGTGTAACGATGCCATTATTGAGATGAGGTTTTAGATGCTGTCAAATGACGTACCCTTCCAACTTGGAACCATCTGATTTTCATCTTTTCAGGACTTTGAAGAAACATCTGCGATGACTTTATTTTGCCGACACCTGCGAGCAGTTTCGAATGGTAGTGGTAGATAGTACTCTAGGGTAGGAACTATACTAAGAGGTCTGGAGAGGCTACCGCCAAGTGCACAAATGCACACAGTTCATGGGGGACTATATTGACAAGTTGGACCCTGTTGTAAATTAGGCAATTATGTGGGGAAATGAAGTTTAAATGAATACCTATAGTACACCACAAGTAAAAATAGTTTTTATTGTATTTATTTTATTTCTTTAACGTGTCACCGTCAAGGAACGACAAACTCAGCAGAAGCGGGCATGACTAGTGTAAATTTAAAGGGACAGTTGCAACTGGATTGACATCTCCTAATAGTCCCAGATAGCATATACGAGTATACATATATACAAATAAAACATTTTAAATGCCACTTTTGGTTTCGAAGTAGTCTGATATATACGTAACAGCTATCTATATAAAAAATCTGATGTGTTACACTCACATGACTTTCTCTACTCTTGTACAAACTATTTTTACAAACGCTTAATCTCCATATGCTTCATGTTAATCGAGATATCGAGATGTCAATCTTATTGATAATTTTCTTGTAGACGCAAGGGGAATATGGTAAGTTTTAAGCGATAGTCAAATATTTTAACGCTGGTTGCTATGTGGCGCATTCCATTCTCTTTGCATGTCCTGGACATAAAAAAATGAATAACGAATTTGAGAAAAAGTATAAGTATTGGAAAATTTAAGGTAATAACAAGCAATATCTCGCAAACGGTTCACTCAACAAAAGAAATGTATATGACATAAATTGTGTATTTTAACGCGATCTACATTTTTCGTGTAGTAAACTTTTGTCTATCTCTTATGGTTTACCAGTTATGAAAAAGTCGTTCATAATGAAGAACACTTTTGGAGACATTGCCAGAAAATTCGAGATATACATTTTATTTGTCATGACAATATCTTAAACATATGATAGTTTAATCAAAATCGTTAGAGCCGTTTTTGAGAAAATTAAAATTTTCGAAAAATGTTCCATGTAAAGGGTAGTCTGGGGTGGGGGGATTTTCTTGAAAACCTTCGTGTCGCATCTCTGGAAGATATTGAACCTAAATACCAAGTTTGGTGTTTATCCCACTGTTCGTTTCTGAGTTATGCTGTTCACAGACACACAGACACACACACAGACACACAGACAGACACACACACGGACATGTTTCCAAAAATGCTCTTTTTGGATTCAGGGGGTCTCAAAACATATATTTCCGGTGAAATCTCGGTATCGAATTTTTGGGTGGAATACAATACTTCCCCTACTTACTATACGTAGTAGAGAAAGTAAAAAACTAAAAAAACTGTAAAAGCTTGAATAATTTCGATGACAGTTCTATTTAAACGGACATTTCACTAACAATAAAGCAAATCCATTTAATATAATTAAAATATTCCTCGTCGTATCACTTTCCTCTTTCTGGATTTAAGTGCTCGAACAATACCGACGAGGTTGGCAAGAAGAACATTTGCAAACATATCTCAAACAACGAAACAATAGCCCTGCCGCTTCTTGCCTGTAGTGAGCGTACTTCCATTTTATGTTAATTTTTCTCATACGAAATTTTCGCCTACCCATGACTCCAGATGGCACGCGGCTTTAAGCCAATAGCTTGGGTCAGACGTCTGTCGAGGCGGCCAGCGGATCATAGCACGACCCGGATGAGTGATCCCAAAGCAGAGAATGAAATGGAAATCCGCCTCCAATTCAGCATTCACCCAGCGACCAAGGAAAACCCCGAACAAACTTTCGGTCCGGCTAACGGTTCCAAGGGATCTGAAACCAGCATCTCCCAGAAGCATTACCGTTTCAAACAATCACTCAGTTCAAGAATAAATACAAGCATTGTTGACATCCGAAGCCTTTTTTTTAAGAATAAGAAAAGAAAACTGCAATCCTTAAAGCTTTACCACTTATATGCGCGTGCCACGAATTGAAAACCAATCTGATATGATTACCTTTCACCATCTTGCAGTATGTTTGAGCATCAACAGCGCATCCTTACCTGCAAAAAATAAAAGAAAGGTTGTTAAGCGCCATTCTTGTTACTAGATGGTGTAAGAAAACAAATACTGTAGCTAGAATGCCATAAACACCAAATGTAGTGCCCTATTAAACACATTTCTTCTTTTGCAGCAAAACCATGAATTTCAAACGCCGAATCCCCTCTTTCTGGAAGTCGGGGGGGGGGGCAACATCTTAAAAAAAATGTTACATTCACATGACTTTCTCTACTCACTATATTTTCTATAATTTTTACGAACTATTTTCAAAAAAAAAGTTTATTTTTCCATCTACGAGATAATCGTTTGCAGAAATAGTTTCATTACACATTTCGTTGTAAGTAAACGGGCATGCAGGAGACTGAAGCAAGTTAAATGTTTGAAAGTGGGTTGCTATATGCCGGCCTAGAAATTCCATACTCTCTCCATCACATTTTGAGAAACAAGTTTATGGTGACAATACTTAAAAAATGTAAACTAATAATAAGTGATATCTCGAAAATTGCTAATGTTACAAAAAAGGTATTTGAAATAAATTGGGTTTTAAAGAGTTGTATATTATTTCGTGTGTTTTTATTTCTCTCTCTGTTTACAACAGATGACTTTACAGACGGTTCCACAAAAAATACAAAATTTTAGTTGTCACACAAACATCTTAAATATATGGTGTTTTAATCAAAACCATTAGAGCCATTTTGGAAAAAATAAAAAATAACGAAAAATGTCCGAAGTAAAGAATAGTTTGATATGGGATGCTTTCTTGAAAATCTAAATTCACATTTTTCAAACATACTCAACTTAAAGTGTTCTATGTTTAGTATTTATTCGATATTTCGTTTTTTAATTATTATGCTCACACACATACTACGGACCTTTTTCTAAAACGGCTTTTTATGGATTCAGGAGGTCTCAAAATACATATTTCCAGTGAAATCTTCTCGGTATCCAATTTCTGGGTAGAGTGCAATGCTTTAACTGCTAGGTACGTGAAAGAGAAAGTAAAAATAGAGCTAAATTGGGATTCTTTTATGGCCCCCACCCCAAGTATTCTTATGTACACTAAGTGTATGAAGGCTCTTGAGGCTGCTTTTCAGCACCCCACACATTTTCCTGTCCTTTTTATTTCAACTCGGAATTGTGTGTCGGGATACGTACTGGAGTTAATGCTAATCTTAGAAACCTCTTAGTAACTTAATGGTTAAAAGTTAAAGCGTTTGCCTGTCATTCCTAAGACATCTGTTTCAAATTCTCGCATCTGAGAAGGCTTCGGCCCCCCCTTAAGAACAGTTGATTGTTAGAGAACTAGGTCTTACGTTTAGGCTGCTAAAAAGTGCGATATCACTATTCAACTCTTATTAGGCTTCACCTCACCTTAAACATATAGGTATATTTTTATTTTGTCTTCAAACAAAATAAACAAAATCAAACAAATTTAAAATATCAGGTTGCATCTCAATTGACACACTTCTTCATTTTTCATTATTAATATTCATTTATTGTTAGAGGTAGGATCTGCTTCATAACATTCATTTTCACAAACATGAGATTCCCCAATGTTTTGATTACTTTAATATTGGCTTTTACGTTGTTTTAATATGAAACAAAAAAAAAAAACAACCAAGATGCGCACGCTTTGAGATGTTAAAAGAAAGGTATCTAATCATAACAATAAACCTAAAATAAAAGAGCTCTTAAATGAACACCAGGAAACTTATAACCGATTATGGCTATACTCATACTTAAAATGGTTAAAGGTATACCTGACAGGCAGTGAACCGATTCCCAGTTCCCCAGGTGACAATCGGTCATGCTAACCATTATAATGAGAATGGTCGGCTTTATCTTCGAGTACAATCCTGTGCAATAACTCAACTTTTCTATCATGTATTCCTTTCTAATGAGGATAAAAGAACGTATTTAGTTCCTCCTGCTGAGATGCAGCCAATTCCTTAGGAATACGTTACGACGGCACTCAACAGAAGTCAGCGGTATCATCTGTAGGGGACTTGGTATCCGAGCACGCGCAGTGTCCTGCAGCGAGGACTCAAGTGGCCCACTTTTTGATTATTCAAGTGTACGCGAAGTTAAAGACATTCTATACGCGAAATTTTACAAAATTGATACTGACTCTTCAATGGTTGGAGATAAAAACAAAGGTTTCTTATGAAAACTAGTGTGTTTTTGGAAACTGGGCACGACACCAAGTGACGACCACGTGGTTAATATGTGCACTGCGTCAATTACCAACTGATGTAAACCAATAGGCTACCATTACTGTAACCAAATAAAATACTAGTTCACCACAGAACGAAAACAAATGCGTTTAAAACCTGACCAAAAATCAGAATGATTGATTAACAGCAGTTTAATTCAGTTAATTAGGCATAATTTTAGTCCCCCCCCATTGTCATGCAACTTCGTATTGTGGTAGCATATCGACAAGAGCTTTTGTTTATAATTACATAAATGAAAACCTTAAAACGAATTTCTTTTTACACTCTAATTTAATAAATTAAAATAAAAATTCAGTTTTAACACTTTCTCCCTTCACATTCGAAACGCTGTTAATGTGCTTAAAACATTATAAAAATATTGTGTGTTATAAGTTCCTCCACTCAATCTTCTACAAACTATAATTATAAAAGATTTAATTCCATCTACTTCTTATTTATTCTGATAAACACTCAATGCTACTTTACACATTTCGTTGCAGATATAAGCAGAATATAGTAGGTTAAAGTGATAGTCAAATCTTTTCAAAGTCGGTCGCTTTGAAATTCTGTTCTCTTGCATGGACACGAGAACTAAAGAAAGAAACAAAAAGAAATAGCGATTTGCAGTTGAGGGAAATATAGAGTTTTTGAAAATTCAAACTAATAACAACGAATATCTCAGCAATGGTTAACATTACAAACAATTTTGACATAAATTGCGTGCTTTAACGAGATCTCCAGTTTTTGTGTACTAAGGCTTTCTCCACCTCTTACGGTTTACCAATTGTACAAAAGTCATTCAAAATAAATAGGATTCACAGAAAATGCAAGATGTACATTTTGCTTGTTATGAAAATAACTTTAAGATTTGCCATTTTAATAAAATTCGTTAGCCATTTTTAAGAAAATAAAAAAAATTTCAAAAATGTTCCATCTAAACGGTAGTTTAGGGTACAAAAATTTTCTTGAAAATCTTCGTGTCGCATCCTTGGAAAATTCTGAACTTAAATACTAAGTTCTGTATTTAACCGACTACTCGTTTTTTAGTTATGCTATTCACACACACACACACACACACACACACACACACACACACACACACACACACACACACACACACACACCAGACCTTTTGCTAAAAATGCTTTTTCGGTTCAGGGGACCTCAAAACATGTAAGTCCGGTGATTCCGACTACGAATTTTTGGGTGAAATATAATACTTCTACTTCCTATAAGTACGAAGTAGAGAAAGTAAAAATTGTTCGCTTATTTGCATCAAATTGTGTGTTCTAACCACACTGTGAGAAAATAGAGAAACAGCGTTATTCAAAAAGAAGGAAAGACTTTAAATATTTATTTATTTATTTATAATAACGACAATTGATGGCGACACATGCGATATATCACCTAATAGAGAAAAGTTCAAAACTTTATTTTGTGTTGTAAATGAGCACTATTTGTTATGCGAGGACGACTAGTGCTTTCCCGTTTGCATACACAACCATCTTCTACGAATTTATTGTATCTATTGTAAATTTTATATGACGAGGCGCCTCGTCATAAAAAACAACAAAATGCATTTACAACAAAATGCACGCTGCAATGAAACAATAGATTCACTCTTTGCATAATGCAGTACACCAAACGACTTTTCCTGTGGCATCGCCATTTTCTCGTAAACAAACACAGCGCCGCTGTAGGCACTGAATGGAACTAATAAACGGGGCTTTGAACTTTCCTCTATTCAATGATGTGTCGTATGTGTCGCTATCTATTGTTGTTCATTAGAAATAAATATTTAAAGTCTATTCCTTCTTTTTGAATAACCCTGTATTTGCAGCAGAAATGTGTGCCTAAGATCTAAAGTTGATATCGGTTTCAGAATGATTTTGTAAAACATGCTATGCCAACATACACTCCAGCAAATTTATTACTTTCTCTACTACGTATAGTAAGTAGGGGAAGTATTGTATTCCACCCAAAAATTCAATACCGAGATTTCACCGGAAATACATGTTTTGAGACCTCCTGAATCCAAAAAAAGCATTTTTGGAAACATATCCGTGTGTGTGTGTGTGTGAGCAGCATAACTCAGAAACGAACAGTCGGATAAACACCCAACTTGGTATTTAGCTTCAGTATCTTCCAGAGATGCGACACGAAGGTTTTCAAGAAAACCCCCCACCCCAGATTACCCTTTACATGGAAGATCTTTCGAAAAGTTTAATTTTCTCAAAAATGGCTCTAACGATTTTGATTAAAATATCATGTGTTTAAGATATTTTCATGACAAATAAAATGTATATCTTGAATTTTCTGGGAATGTCTCTAAAAGTATTCTTCATAAGAGATAGACAAAATTTTACTACACAAAAAATGTAGATCGGTTAAAATACACAATTTATGTCGTATACATTTTTGTTGTTGAGTGAACCATTTTCGAGATATTGCTTGTTATTCCCTTAAATTTTCCAATACTTAATACTTTTTCTCAAATTCGCTATTCATTTTTTTTTGTCCTGGTAATGCAAAGAGAATGGAATACTCCACATAGCAACCAGCTCTTAAAATATTTGACTATAGCTTAAAGCCTAGCAATTCCCCTTGCATCTACAAGAAAATTAGCAATAAGATTAACATCTCGATATCTCGACTAACATGAAGCATATGGAGAATAAGCGTTTGTAAAAATAGTTTGTACAAGAGTAGAGAAAGTATGTGAGTGTAACACATCGGAATTTTTTTTTCATAAATTACACCATAAAAATATTCGGTCATTCCCAGAAACTTTTATAATTATCCAAAATCCAAACAAAAAAGCTAATGAAAACTGTTCAATTTCAGCGAGGATTTTAAACTGAAAAGCAGCGTAGTGCTGAAAGAGCGAACTAACCAAGCAAAGGATAAGTATGATGGTTTAAACCGATGCTCTAATTTTACCAGTTCAACGAAAATTATATCATCGACAAACATGTAAAATATGCCCTACAATTATCGCTTACATCCTTTAAAGTGACAGCTGCATTGTTTCCATTGAACATTTTATTCGTACGTACGTATGAATCAGTGGCGGCACGTGCCTTAAATAGTAGGTGAAAGTCTGCTGCAGACTTTTATATATAATAATAGCCAAATTTAAGCATAGTAATTTAGCTAAATAATAATTATTATGCGAGACTCGCCTATTTTATTTCTTGTATATTAAGGCGGCGGCGCCGTGGCCGAGTGGTTAGACCGCTCGCCCCCTCACCGAGGCGGCCCGGGTTCAATCCCAGGGACCTGCACGTCGGATTTGTGGTGGACAAAGCGGCGTCTGGGCGGGTTTTCTCCGGGTTCTCCGATTCCCCCCGCCATTGATTCCTTTCATCCATTTCGCCGTCATTTCGTTCATCTACTTCCTTCATCCCATACTAGACATCGGGCTGATCACCCATCCTGGACATTCTGTCTGCTCCTCGAAGGGCCTCTGACCTGGGGGTGTAAGTCCTACATAAGATGAGGTTAAACAGCGAATGAATGAATGTTTGAAAGCAGCAAACTTATCTGATGTCCTCAAAATGGCTCATTCCTTATAAGTTTACACAAAAGTTTCCTTGTGGATCGAGATGTACGCTGATGATGTGAGTGTGCCTTGTGATATAGATAGGTAGCGTTTCTAGTGACAGATTTAATTCTTTTTAAACACGTAAAACTTCTTTCCACTGATGTACTTGTGGATCGAATTATTAACACTAAAGAAAATAATTTGCATGATTCCTCAAATACATCATTATTTTCTTGGCACAATTTAAAGCATTCCACTGTAGTAATAGACATATACATCTCGTCAGCACACAAAAGACGCAGTTCATTCTTTAAACGATCGATTTTTGGAATATCTTTGAATAACATCGTTGTAAATTTTCAAGAGTTGAAGAAGGCACATCTTTAGCGTAATTTTCAAATTTTATGGTATCCACAAGGCAAGAAATTGTAGCAAATTGTCCTGAAACGTTACTTTCATTTCCACTGAAATGGAATCCAAAATTACGAAAAATAAAATCCTGAAAATTTCATTTTGTCAAGTTTCCATGTGCTCTTCTCCGAGTCAAATTAGTCAGTTTTTTGAATTTCTCAAATAATTAAAAATAATATTGTATATTTTGTTTATTGCTTATTAAATCACATGTCACCCTGATCTTTGAATGCAATAAGCAATGTCCAGTGATCTCTTTTGCAAAACTTCAAAAAGAACGTGTTAAAGAAAAAATGTCATTGAACACTACAACCAGAAGAGTAAATTCGTAACTAATTTCGTTTAAAAATCCTTTACTGAGCTGAATTCATCTTTTATTAGATTGCTTCTCATTCATGATATTGACAAACACGTGCTTCAATTTTTCCCAATAATCTACAATTAGTGAGTAGTTTTGAGTTATATAGACCACCACCGAGTTTCTGCTAAAGTTGGAATATGTCTAGGCGAAAATGAGTCTAGTACCTGTGCTTTTTTTTTTTTTTTTTTTGGAGGTGAAAAAAATGAAGGAATCCCACTAATACTTGCAAAAAATATGCGACATTTATAAATGTGTTTGAAGCCGGAAATTTAGGCGGCTATGCCACAATTAGTATTCAATCAATAAGCAACTATTGCTAGCATTAATGTCAACTTATAACAGATTATTATACATAAATTTAATATCAGTTTAAAAAACTTAAAAATGATAAGGTAATTATGTTAATATCAATACAAAAGACATGTAAATAACAATGTAATTGAGGATCACAGAGATAGGTTTTATAACTCAATGTAAAAGAATTGTCCTAAGCAAGATTTTAAGAGGCTTAAAAAGTGTAATCCTAGGACCACAGTGGAGTTTACAACATGTGAGAGAACGCAGTTTCATTGAATAAAACAGGAAGGCTGCATTGCATTTGTTCTTTTGTGCTTAAATTTGGCATGACGAAAAGAGTAGGATGCACGATTGGGACGAGAAAACCCGGGAAAGCCCCGTGCCCATATTGAAAACAAAATTGTGGGAATAAAAACTAGCCAATGGTGTGTGAGAAAGAAGACACGCGAATATATGACGCTTCGAAGAGCGCCAGTTAATAGCCAATGAGGAAACTAAGTTACAGAGGGTAGGCACTATAAAAAGAGACGTATTGGACCAATACGGGGAGTCACTCCCCTAGCTCCAAAATTTCCGACGCTGATCCTGTTACGTGATATCCTACGATTTGCCGCCTAAAAAATTAAGACTGCTTAGTGCGATCATGTATTCAGTTTGGGACACGCATATCAGATTAGTTACAGCAACTAGCGGCCAACAGACGCCAAATCCGCGAAAAGTGGCATAAATGCGTGTAAAAAAGTTGCCGAAATAAAGTGCGTCGCTAAGAAAATATTTATGGATGACGACAATTCTTATTGTGCAACATTGTGAAAGTGCTGCGGTAGGTATATGTGAGAAAATAAATAAAATAGTGTTTTAGAGTGTTCATTTGTAGTCTGTGGTCTGCCACCATGACCTGAAGTTAAGATCCTTTTTACCAAAAGGAAATATCCATCGCTTTACCACCCAACACTTTTAAGCTAATCGGAGGGCAGACGGCGGAGACAACGAGGAACTGCGGGAACATCAAGTGAGCGGCGTCGGTGTTTCAAAGGTGAGGTAAATCAATGACCATGACCGACGTATCGCCACACAATCTAAACTTTGTTGAATCACCATGTTTATCGATGAGCTAAACAATGCACAAAATACAGATTGAGGTGCTTTGTCTTTAATTTTCTTCTGAAGACCCTTTAAGTGACCTGTCATTACACCTGCTCCATCGTAACATTCAGCCACAAATTTGTTCTCGTATAAAAACTCGAGCAAGTTCCCATCCAGAAGATTAAACAAAGGCTCAGATGTTCTATCAGCACTAACATCACAGAACCGCAACAACTTCACAGCTCAAAAACATTTCCTTCAAAGTCCACACATCTTACTATGATAGAACGTTGTGATGTTTGAGCTATATCTGTGCTATCAACTGCAATAGCAAAAACGTTACTGTTATGAAATTCATTTTTACATGATCTTGTATATATTCACATATACAGGTTATGACTTCCTTTTGAATTGTCTTGGAGTCCCCACTGAATGCACCATTAATTTTCAAATAGTGGTTTTGAATTTCCAATATTAATCAAGCAAGCGGTTCTTTGAAATTTCCGCGATTTATTGAACTTGTCCTTTCATCGTGCCTCCTAAGTTCTTGCTTACCTAAATATTGTACAGCATCTATACCAGTTGGAAAAATAGCCTATTCATACGAACATTTTAATTGAATTGAACCATAAATAGCTTTGCATTTTCCTGTATGGCATCAGAAATTATATTTCTATTCTTTAAATACGTGTTCAGCTATAGTTTGCATTTCAGGTGATGAGCGGAATCTTTATGCTTACTTGGAGCTCGCGTAATTTTCTTAAAATCCGAATATCCCTCCTTATTCCAGACATTATAATTAGTATTAAAAGTAAACAGAGCCAACAAAATAGTTTTTCTGAATTGGAGCTACAGCACAAACACGGAAATTCGGAAAACCAAGATGTTTTAAAATTATTATAACACTTACCGTTCAATTCCGTTTGCTTTAATACAAAGATTTAATGACGTGATAGGTCTTCCAACTGTTAAACACATCTTTCTTATCCTCGCCTTTCCACCTGGAGAACGGTGTTTCAAGTATATTACAAACTGTCATTAATTGGATTCATTTCGCAAACACAAACGAAGAACTGAAGAGCAAACATTTCGCAATCCACAAGCATTTGTAAAAACCTAACTCACAATAGGAAAGCATGACTGAGAGTGAGTTTGTATCTCTCTTCCTGACTCCTAAGCAAGCATGATTCAGTTAGTTGGGAAGGACGTGAAAGGATTCTGATCTGGTGAGACCATCCTAGCACTTACAGGTTTAAAATCGCAAGCAGAAAAAAAGTTTGATGTCATGTTGTAACAGCAGCCTGTCCTGTCGCCGGGGTGCGTATAAAGTGTAGGGCGGAGAAGAGGAGAGAGGGATAGCGAGATGGAGGCGTGGGTTATGATGGCTCTTCCTTTCGGAGCCATGAGATCTTGATGTCAGGGTTTGTAGGTGTTGACGGAGACATAACTAAATTCTTGATTCCCGCTTTACAATTATTGTCTAATTTATTGTAATTGATTAGCATTCTCCAACTCCTCGTGACTTCTTTGCAAACCACTCCGGCATGACGGACGCGTAAGTCTCTCATTCGGCGCGTTGTATTTGTATATAAACGCGAAAATTTCCATTGTAGTGTTACCCTTTAGTGCGATTCACTACTCAGTTTTAATACGCAACTATTCGCATGACGATGTTGACACTCTGATGTGAGTTTGCGACGGCATGCACATGATGTTTCGGTGCTTCTCCACGCTGGATATTTGGCCCCTCTCTTTCTTGGTCACGTGCTTGCTATTCGTTGGTCCAGACATTATTTTATTTCCTATATATTTTAAATATTTTGGAAAATTATGATTGATAGTTCTCAATTCCTGGTCCTCCTGCTTGTATTCGGCCCCATTATTTTGCTAGCAGAAATATCTTGTGCACTGGTTAAAATTTAAAGATCGGGCACGTACGTTTTGCGTTCATTTTTATTCCCATCTACTTCCAAGAATATTCTTTAGTTTGCTTGTCTTAGAATGCGTTTATATTCTCAGTGTATATTTTACTTACAGGTATCGTCTTAATAACGTTTTAACGTATTTAGAGTCTTAAGTAATGCTCATTACGCTCTCAGCGCTTATCATTTCTTAATTACGGCGTGAATGCATATTATTACTTAACCAATCATTGATATGAATGATTATTTATTAATTAGTTCAGACAGGAATGGTCGGTTGCACAACCATGTAAACTAGAGGGAGGGAGAGAGACAGGTTTGGCACTCGGTGTCCCTTCACATCTACTAGCAGGTAGTTTGAGATAGAGCATACACATTCCCTCTGTCGAGTGTCGTATCCCTTCACTGGGCCAGCCTGAGAATGCATAAACGATCTTGGGAAGCAGTGCAGCCCAGCCTCTGGAAACAACTAGGCTGAGAATTTTCAAATAAATATTGATTGCATCATTCTTTTGTTTTTAAACGTAAAGAAGGTGAAAGGTCGCTTCACTCTCTTCACCCCAAAAACCGCCACGTGTACAATTTTAGAAATTATTGAGACCATTTTTATCAAGCAATCAAGCAAGAAATTCCTAAGCAGGGAGAGAAGAAATGTGTGTTTTACCCCCCCCTCCCAGGTGTTTATAGCAAAGCTAGCGCGTTTTCAAGGAAATAACTCATAGTTATAGTTCAGACACAAATGAAAAGATCTGAGGCCTGAGTAGATCATATCAACGATTATGTATCAATTTCCCCGCATATACCTGGTAAGTAGCTGAACGTAACACATTTCGAAAGTTGGAGACTAAGATCCGTAAATGTGTATTCCAACTCGCTCATCCCACTTCTGTTACCAGTGATGCAACCAATAAAAATAGGAGGAAACACTAGTTAGAAAAGTTCGAACACGCAGAAGCTCTCAACGGCTTTGCGTGTAAGTAGTGCCGATCTTATTAACTGTACCAAAGATACAGACAACACAGGTGATGGTAAACCTATTCATAGAACTTGCGATCTTTCTCATCCCGTACCTCCCGTTTAACTGCGATGCTCGGAGTACTTCCTCGCTATTAATACAAATGCACAATAACCGTGACATATAAACCGCTCTCAATGGCGTATCCTGAAAATATCTGACGTGATACATTCCGATGACTTTCTACCACTCGTCTTACAAAAGTTTATTTTTATATCTACTTAATGTTAATAAACGTTTGCAGAAATAGTTTCATTACACATCTCGTCGTAGCTACAAAGGGGATATATGAGGCTGAAGCGATATTTAGGTATATATTTAAAACGCTGGTAACTGGCTTTGAAATTTCCTCTCTGCATGATCACGAGAAATAGATGAATGACGACTTAGCACGTCAAAAATGTATAAATGCTTGAAAATTTAAACTAATAACAGTTTATTGGAAATTATTAATATTACAACAAATCATTAGACATAAGCTATGTTTTAACTGGGCCTACCGTTTTCGCAAAGCAAGTTTTTATTTATTTCTTACGTTTACCAGTTGTACAAAAGTATATAAAACCCATTCAAAATAAATTGGACTTCAAACGATATTCAGAGAAACTTCAAAAGTACTCAAAGACATGCTTACAAGATTTTTATATTACACTAGCTGCCTTCCCGGCGTTTCCGGGTGCCTTTTTAAATCTCGAGTGTCGATTTAAGATAAGTATTTCGTTTATCACTCCCAGTCCTGTACGAAATTATTGGATTTACGGAGTAGAAGACGTTTTCATTCCTTAGACGTTTTTTATTCCTTATAATTGCAATTACGTAAAGCCCTGCGATATTCATAATAATGCAAATTAAATATAGGCGTTATGTTGTATTTCTGCATTCGCCAACCTCCCTCGGACAATATTCCGAATTATGGAGATGCTGTACTAATACGCTGTAAGGTGATACAATTATCCAAATTGTCGAATAATTAAGTACAAACATGTCTTCCGGGCTGGGATAACCCGGCGAAAGATTAAAAACATGTGTATTTGATATTTTGTTGGTAACCGCCACGACATCTCCAAAAGGTTCTAAGCAGCCTACTGTCCCAGCACAAAAGAACATTTTAACTACTTGACGACACTCGTCGTGAAAGTCTACGCTCTTATTATTTGGTCGAGTAATTTTTAGATAAGCACAGTATTTTAGCATAAACGTTTTTACCTCCTCCTTGGTCCAGTCTAGTGGATCATTCAAGTTGAGACTGTACAATATCTCCGAAACTAAGCGTTGTAGAAAGAAATGTCCTTCATAAAAGCTGCTTGATATTATGGGGGAAAGTAAACGCAATTAGTCGTGTTTTGTTTGGAGGTAGTTATGATGGCCATTTTAGGGTCAATTCAATGTTTTTACTTTCTCTACTACGTATAGTAAGTAGGGGAAGTATTGCATTCCACCCAAAAATTCGATACCGAGATTTCACCGGAAATACATGTTTTGAGACCTCCTGAATCCAAAAAAAGCATTTTTGGAAACATGTCCGTGTGTGTGTCTGTGTGTGTGTGTCTGTGAACAGCATAACTCAAAAACTAACAGTCGGATAAACACCAAACTTGGTATTTACGTTCAGTATCTTCCAGAGATGCGACACGAAGATTTTCAAGAAAATCCGCCCACCCCAGACTACCCTTTACATGGAACATTTTTCGAAAATTTTAATTTTCTCAAAAATGGCTCTAACGATTTTGATGAAAATGTCATATGTTTAAGATAATGTCATGAGAAATGAAATGTATATCTCGAAATTTCTGGGAATGTCTCCAAAAGTATTCTTCATTATGAACGACTTTTGCATAACTGGAAAACCATAAGAGATAGACAAAATTTTACAATACAAAAAATGTAGATCGCGTTAAAATACACAACTTATATCATATACATTTTTTTTGTTGAGTGAACCGTTTTCGAGATATTGCTTGTTATTTCCTTAAATTTTCCAATACTTATACTTTTTCTCAAATTCGTTATTCATTTTTTTATATCCTGGACATGCAAAGAGAATGGGATGCGCCACATAGCAACCAGCGATAAAATATTTGACTATCGCTTAAAAGCTACCATATTCCCCTTGCATCTACAAGAAAATTACAAATAAGATTGACATCTCGATATCTCGATTAATATGAAGCATATGGAGAATAGGCATTTGTAAAATTAGATTGTACAAGAGTAGAGAAAGTCATGTGAGTGTAACACATCAGATTTTTTTAAATGGGAACCTATATTTTGTATGTTGTTTTCTCATTAGAGAATTGTTTATAAAAAGCTCTTTATTTTGTGATGAGGAATAAGGAAACAAAATAAAAAAGTTTAGTCCCCAAATACGAAACGTAACTTGATCCTCAAATGACCATCCATGGATGGTCCAACCATTCATTGCACTCTTCGTACACAGCCATTCAGAATTTTCATTATTTACATTGGTGTAAGAACAATTGCAAAGTGTTTATACAAATGTTGTTTACGTTTTATGAGTGAGAAAACAAACATAAAAAACGTAGGTTCCAGCTGTCTATCTGCTGGAAGACGTGGGACTATTAGTTTATATCCTAATGCCATCTGCACGGTATGAAGCAGAAGATCCAATAGCTATGAGCTAGGGTCTCTGTGATACGTGACGGAGAGGGTGGTTACAGGGATGAGACCTAGAAGGCTGTCTATCACACATCGTTCTAAGAGTTATCCACTAACAGATCCTGTCTATCACACATCGTTCTAAAAGTTATCCACTAACAGATCCTGTCTATCACAAATCTTCTAAGAGTTATCCACTAACAGATCCGTCGCGATATGACCAAGGAGTTAAAGCGACGTAAAAGAGTAATAATAATAATAATAATAATAATATTATTATTATTATTATTATTATTAGTTCGTCATGTTCAGGTTGCTCTATCATTCTTTTATATTTATATATTATATACAAACCCTGTCACGTGAATACATTGTCTTAAACTAGCAGGGGCTTTATTAATGTGATAAACACTCTACACCATAAATATCACCATCGTCGTTTTCTTCTGCAGCATTTTCCCTTTCATCTACTTAAGATATTTCCTTTTCATCGTTTTCACTCTTCTTCTTCGCTGACACTACATTCTCTACCTTGGATAACAAAACTTTCTATGACATTTTCAAACAGGCCTTCTTATTTTTTATATATATACTTATATCCTGCTTAACGTGTTGACAGGCGTTTTCCCACTTTTCCACACTATCAACATGTTAGTTAAGCTTCATAAATAGCATCATCTAATTTAAAAGTTGTGTTCTACCAAGCTACCCATTGCTTTATATCAGTCCAGATGAGTTCTGCTCGGTTAAGACTTGATGAATACGGCGGTAATCGGAGAACACTGTGTGCATGGCCTGCAAACTGTCAACGTAAATTTTCGGCTTTGACACTTACTTAGTTTGTAAAGCTCCAAATTTAGCATCCTTACATGGAATGGGGCAAGTCCAGCATCTTATTTTGGTACGAGACCGGGGCCTTTTCCAACTGCATACTATGGTACGGTGCATTATCAGTCACCAAAACATATCTGGGAGGCAAGTTAGGAATTAATTTTCCCATTAGTCATTTTTTTGGTATTTTTCCCCATTCATTTTGTGATGGTATTAACGTTTTTTAGTTTACATAAAAAAATTCGCAGAAGGCAAGAACTTCCATAAACACACCAAAATACACAATATATAGAACCCAAGTGTATTACAGAAACACAGTTACAATAAAGTTACAATAAATAATTAGGTTACTGGTTATTATTGCTCTACCAAAAGAAACATTGCATCTGTACTTTTAATACAACTATTTCACATTTAAGAAATAAAAGATTATTTTCTTTTAGAGTAAATATATTGTTAAATTCCACATGAAAATTCGGGAAACCGCTTCAGGTAATCTTGCCCCCCCCCATGAAGAAACTGAAACGGCGTTCCTACAGAAACATATAGGAACTAATTTATAAACAGAGTTCAAGATAGCATAAAGTCATAAACAGACGACTGGAAAGAGAGATGTTACTTGGACTACTGCTGGCGCGAGACTGAACTGATTGCACTCACTACGCATGCCCGCAAATTGGGGCTCGCTCACTGACCAGATAACCTGTGCGCAGCCAGGCTTCACCGCCACAGAACTATCGTCCCTGCTGTATTTATTAATTAATTTATTTATTTTTTATTTTTGCTGTGTTTAACCCCCATTCTATGTACGGCACCACAGAAAGGGAATACTGATGATACATACTTGCAATGAAATGATATTTGAGAAAGCAAGTTTGGGAAGGAAATGTTCTAGGCCTAAATTAAAGGTACCTGGCATTTGTCTCCCCTTGGAAAAAACCTCAAGAGGGAGGACGGTTCTGGCGGGATCTGAACTACAGCCCTCCTGTTCACGAGACCGTGTTTTAACTTCAGCCCGTGTCGCTCGCTTTTCTTCCAAGCTGCACTACCTCGAGACCAAATAGCTACTAGCAACTAATCTAGCTTGCCTGTCTAGTCATGAAATAATTCTGTTCTTTTTACGGTTTCAACAAACAAATTCAGGAGACTTTCAACAGTTTTCTCGCCTTCTGAAAGGGAACATGTATGTAACACTAATTAATGCCATCAGTCGCCTGGAAAAGTCTACAGTATTCCACGTGGATTCACTGGAATGCTCAAGAAACCTTATATGTCCTGTCTCGTCAATGCGTGTGGCCTTCGCACCTTCCAGAAGAGAAATTACAGGAAGGTATGACAATCTTCCGCCGGAACAATGGCAACATCTTCCCGTACTCCGACAGAACAAAGACCACGCGGTTATCCCGTTCTCATGGATTCCCAACATCCTCTTCTCCATGCCAGAATTAATGAGATCTCTTCCCCGGCTACAATTTAAAGAAAACGCTGCAGCATGTTAAGTGTTAGTATGGGGGAGATTAAAGGGTTTAAACATGATGTGTATCCTGCGAGACGAAGAAAAGTAATGAAAGTTACAGCAGAAACAGTGTTTTATTTCTCAAATCACTCTGGTAATTTCATCACTGACCCTTACTGCGTTCCTTCTACTTTCCTGTTGCAAAATGAATTTCGTCCAACTTTTCTTCATTTTACCATTTCCCTACTAAATATATGATAATTTACCTCGACAATACATTTCATTGTATAATCAGATACCAGGTATTTTAATTTAACAAACCACTTCTTAATAAGCAATTGTACCGACATAATGCCAATGTAAATACGCGCACTTCTAAGATAGTCTAAAAATGACCTCTAAGATGTTCTACACGACACTACAAATACATTAACAAATACACTCCTGCCTGTAACTAACGTTGAAGAATGAACTAAAAGTGAAAGAGGAGTAGGAGCAGCTATAGCTGCAGATAATCAAGCTGAGAACGGAATCTGAGCACTTTTTGTTATACCAGATTCCTATAAATAGACTACAAAACCGACAAATTCTTTAAGTTTCAAGAGCATAACTACTTAGTTATAAATAGAGACAAGAAATTGGAGCTTTAAATACATGACAGACGTCCTCAAATTATGGAGTACAACCACAAGAGGCTGGTTGTGAAGGATGGAGAGATAGTTCAATGACGTGTATAGCCTGTCGTTAATTTCTATAATGATTTTAAAGAGCGGGGAAAAATAGTATAGGGAAGAAATGTTAGGTCAGTCTCGCTTCTCTTGTTATCCAGCAAGAGATTGGTTGAGGAGTAGAACGTATGCATGGCACGTGTAATAAATCGGGGTGTGGAGCACATAAAACGGTTATTCCGGTACAATTTCTCGCTTTTCAGCAATGACTATCCTCTTCTCAGGTGTTTCGTTTAAATATCACAAAAGTTTACTTTCAATGAGATTGTTCCCCAAAGGATCGCCACCCAACACTTGGAATGATTGACATCTGTATTACGATCTCCGGTTAAGGTTACGGTTAGATCTTAACTAGCAGTCAGGGCCAATTTTCGTATTAGACCTTCGGTTAACAGCTAACCGGGAGTTACTCTTAGCGATGAACTAACCGCCATCTCGGGTAGCGGTTAGGGTACTAACTTGAAGGTAGCCATACAAAATGGCACACTACGGCCTCGATTGATAGTCGATAGTGGTACCAAGGCGAAAATATATTAGAGCAATATTTATATAACAGGAGGAAAGCCAAAATAATGACTTCCGAAAGGATGGATTTCATAAACGTTATAAGGCTATTGAAATTTGCATTTGTTCTTTTAACTTCTATTACATTTCTGATGCACAATACCTCCAGCATTATTTCTAGACATAGGATAGGACTAGAAGCGCAGGGGGACTTAGCACCTCGACCTACCAAATGTTTTGTACCTAGGCCCCTGACGGGGCGCACACGCTGGAGGAGCAGCTCAGCGCGCAGTTTGCTGGTGTCACCGACGTCATAGATGAATCCCACGACGTTACTAAGAACCGTCTCATCAATAACATGAAGTCACTTCAACGAACGCCAAGAATGCTTGGACCTAATAGGCAGACGCACCAAGGACATGGACCTCCGATTTCAACATCAGTATGAGAAGATTATCAACGCCATGGAGATACACTTCGAAGACCTGAACACACGCATCAATGAGAGAGACTAAACTGGAAACCTTAGCACAGATCGACTGACTACACCAGCCACCTCATCCAGTACATCATCATCATCAACGAGCCAACTCCCGGAGGTAATAGGCCCGGGATTGGAGCATGCATCTCCTGTTAAGTCACCACCGTTCACAGGTCCCTGTCAGGGCATAGCTGTGGCAGATACCTGACCCCCACAGCGGAGAACTCCGCCTTATTAATGTATTCACCCAGAATCAGCGGGTTTGCTTCGGCGGTACCAGCCACCATAATCACCATTATGCCCCAATAAATAGCGCCAAAACAGCAACAAGTCCTTCCTTTCCTCTTCCTTTTTCCTTTCTAATAACTATATTCATATTCTTGTTTATCCTCAGACCTTTATTCCTGTTTTCCCGCCAAAAAAGGGGGCGCCCCCGGGAGGGAGGAGGTGAAAGGAGACAGGGCGGCCGGACCACGAGGTACGACAGAGGGTAGAGTTCCTATCATTTATAGATTAGAACTACACGGGTGCTGGTTGGTGCACCTGGCCCTCTCACCCCCTTAGGCTTACACATCCCCTGGGGGTCCGGGACCCGGAGACCATTCGCAGTCCAGAGGACGAAGGTTTCCAGAGAGCATCCTTTTCCCCTGCCATGCACACGCGAGACCTCCCGCCGACACTTGCAACCCTGAAAGAGACAAGCAGATGAAGGATAAAGTGAAATGAGAATGGAGATGAAATGGAGGAACAGGAAATTCGGGGATTGTAATGATTTTTGCCTGGCAACCCGGAGAAACCCCGAAAAAAACCCATGGGTCAGGAAGGTCGGCCATGGGAATCGAACTCACGACCTCCCGAATGCGGGCCACAAACGTAACCGCCTTAGCCATTCCACTCGGTAGGTGTATTCTTAGATATAGTTTGCGTATATGTAGTTTTATTTTTTTCCCCTTTTTTTTTAAATGAATGACAGTAATGTTTGTTTAAATATTACTGATATTAGCCCGATATTCGTGCGTATAATTTCATTCACACTACACAGAACGTGCCAAAACTACACGTGCATAATGTAATATTCTGAAATGCTTTAATCTAACGAACGTCCTACATTATTCCTTTTGTAGTGATGCCGAGGTGAATGACCAGACGTTATTGATGTAATAGGAATAAGAGCTAGGAAAAATAAATTCGGGGAGAGGGATGGGGAAATGGCTCAGGTTAACGAAAACTGTACTACGGCTCTTGTTTTCTTTCACACTTATGCTCTGCAATAATTTGTAGCAGCATCACAACCTCTTCCTGAGTTTATGGTCTTTTTTTTAACTCAACGCACTTGTCGAAATCGTTTCTTAAATGTAACTGTCACAAATTTCAATGTGGCAGAGTAAGCCTTACGGCTAATACCTCCGTGTCATTCAATACCAGACAGAAATAAAATAAGAACGATACTTGTACATCAGGTAAACCGTTTCATTCCTACTCTAATCAGTTTCGAATCTTTTTAACAGCCACGCTAATACAATACGTGTTTGCGTATGTTAGAATCAACACACACTCCAGCATTTCTCGCTACCAATGCATTCTTATATTACATGTAAAATTTATTTTTCTATTAACCTAAATTATATCCCACATAAGCTAATGATCCGAAATGCCTTAACCTATTTTCAAACTACGCTGCAAGTATAGCTATCCCATTTTACAATACCTCTAAGACCTACCTGAAAGGCAAATCATTCCTTTTTAAACATACTGGAACGTCCTCAACCTAATCCAATGCGAACTAAACTAGCGTTATAACCGTTAGAAATATGCTGCTACCTAACTTACCATTTAGGTTTACTTAATATTACTAAAATCATAATATTAACAAGTATGTTTTATTGCGTTCCTGAATGCATCCAGCCATCAGAAACGATCCATATTGATCAAGAAATGCCTCAAACTAATTTAATACAAGCTTTAGATTTTATTAATTAGGTGGCAAGCTCTAGAAAATTTTAACAGAAAGTTTATATTCAAGACCTAATGTTACAAGTTTCCACCTAGGTGGCGTGAAATCGTGCACAAATATGTTGCCAACCATACCATATAACAAACTCCACATTAACTACCCAACAATTACCTTGCGTTCGTAATACGGAGCACTGTTTAACGAACAGGCAAAAATAATAAGTTAGAAAACCCCAGCTTTTAACCGGGGATCGCAATAGAAGCCCTTACAGTGACAAGTTAAATACTAAAATATAATTTCAATCAATCAATTGTTAATAACATGTTGTTTTGACTGCCTCTACGGTCAGTGATCAAGTTCTGGCTCCTCATCCCAGAGGTGCGAGGTTCAAACATTAAGTTAAACTGAGTTTTATTTATGGACGCTCTTTAACTGCTGTGGTCCTTAGCGTCCCATTCTATATTGGACGTGAAAGACCGGTAATTTTTCTCAGGCTTGAGGTTCTTTTACGTGCCGTAAATCTACGACACGGGACTACCGGCTTTACTTCCCTTCCGAAGGAAGCCATGCTGAGGATTTTTACGCCGGATTTGAACTCGCGACCTCGGGAACTAGAGGTAAGCACTACACGGGAAGACGACGGTGCGAGATTCGATTTCCAGCTGGGGCTGGCAGGGAAATTTTTCAATTAGGAGTGTCTGAAGTACAAATGCGAGAGTGAATGGAGTATGCCTTAGAAGTAAAATGAGATATAAATCTAACACAAATCCCATCGCAAACGACCTGAAGTCCCTGAAGTCTAAGTCGCCGATATGACCAGAGTAGTCAAAGGCAGTTATCTAAATGAAACAATTTTTAAAAATGATCCTAGACAGCAAGGCCTAAAAGTAGAACTTCTAAAACATACACACACACCAGCTAAAAGCTTCAGATAATCGCACTAGTGCGATAGTCTTCATAGTAATCAACTTTGGTTTCAAGTCCAAAAACACGGCAATTATCCTTTGTATTTGCACATGTTTAACAATTCGATTTAGCTTGATTAAGTTTTAATTTTCATTGCGTCTTTTTACACGATTAATTTCTCATGGCGCTCGCATTGTCTGTTCACAATACAAATCGTCATACTTCAATTTATTGCAATTCGTTGCAGAGTTAACATATACGTTATACTGGCATCTTTCTTGATCTAAATTGCTTCTCTTTTATCTAACCTACATAAAAATTAAATGGCAGAAATTATAAATTGAGAAGAAACTGAAATAGAAATGGAATTACAGAAGCAACAGAAAGAATAACACTAGAAGTACCTAACCAAAAAATCCAGGAAGTCATACGATATAGCACATAATCGCTTCTTTGCCTGGTGTAAGGCAAAACTTGGTGAAAATAATTTCACTGATAATGACTGCTAGCGAATCAACAAACCATCAAATCATCTGACATCTCGTTTTTTAACGTCATTTCTCTCGTTTCAAGAACGCGTCCTAAGCGTGATCTCTGTTGCTTTAAGGAATCAAACAATATTATTGATATTTTACAAATTCGAGCGCTGTCTAAAAAATAGTTAATGCCACGCGTGTTAACGTGGCCTTACCCCTTGTATCATCTACTACTAAGCTCTTATCACGGTACCTTGATGTTACCCGACAGGGCTGATGCATTACATTCACATGACTTTCTCTACTCACTGTGCTTAATTTTTCTCTCCTACAAACTATTCTTACAAAAGCTTATTTTTATACTACCTCGCGTTAACAGTGTTTGTCTGGAGAAATTGTCTCATGGTTAAAAATTATTGCTCGTACAGGAAGGTTAAAGTGGTAGTCAAGCCTTTTATACTCCGTATAGGTGCTGGCTCTTATAAGTACAGAACCTTCGTATGAGAGCGTGAGAAACAAATGAACTGTGGCGTAACACTTAAAAATACACAACAAAGTATTGCAAAATACAAACCAATAGTTACGAATACCCTGCAAATGGTTAACACCAAAGAAAGGGGGGGAAATGTATCTCGCGTAAATTAGTGTTTTGACGAGATCCACATTTTTTGTAGGTAGGTTTTCGTCTGTATCTCACGATTACCAGCTACAAATAATTATAAAAACTTCATTCGGAATAAAGAGGACTTCATGGGCTGTTCACAGAATATGCACGATACACATTTTATTATTCATGCAAGTGCCATAAACATATGGCATTTTAATTCAAAATTGTTAAGAGCCATTTTGAAAAAAATAAAACTTTTTATTACGTAAAGGGTAGTCGGTGTGGGGGAGTTTTCTTGAAAATCTTCGTGTCTGATCCTTGGAAGATGCTGAACTGAAATATAAAGTTTTGCATTTTTTAATTACGCCACTCACAAACACACATACAGCGTTTTCTAAAAATGTATTTCTTTTTTGCATTCCGGGGACCTTAAAACAGATATTTCCGGCGAACTCTCGATGCAGTACATTTAGTGAAATTCAATACTTCCTCTACCTAATATATGCAAGTGGTACATTAAGTAAAACTTGATGAATATTGTGTAGAAAAACCAACTGAAGAAGTCTAAAATTCAAGTTTTGAAGTCCAAGATTTTAATTAAAAACACGGGGCTTTGAAAATGTTTCCTGTTTTAAGGGTGACAGGAAACAAGTAGGTAAATATCTGAGAATCACTGTGCTAAAGGAGTTAACTAGTTGACACAAAAAAATACAAAAAGCCTTGGAACATATCAGATGTATGAGTCGCAAAGTAACGCATTAAGAAAGATGAATAATATAATGTAAGGAAAAATTTAGCAGGCGTCGTTACAATTCCTAGTAGTGTTAAAAATTATTTATGAATAAAATGAATTTTACGATTTTAAAAGAATATGTGAATAGATTAATTGCATTTCTTTATAACTCTTCGTAGGTTTTATTGTCAAAGCTGAAGTTAACAGTATGTAACAGCATACAGCGCAACGAAACGAGGAGCGAAGTTGCGTAACAAGCAATGGGCACCCATTATGTTCACTTTCACACGTTCCGACTTGCACTGCATAGCAATCACTGTGCTAAATAAACAGTGCATGTTAACTCTGACTCTAGAGCAGTTTTCAGCAGTGTTGCCAACTTAGCTATTTTATGGCTAAATCTAGCATTTTTACAGTAGCATTTAGCCATATAAAATCGTAAAATGCTTATAGCCTGAAATCTAGCCTATTTAACAAACGCCTTAGCCAAAATCTAGCCTAAATAGCATAATTTCATGTGCACTTTAGCTATGCAAAAGGAATAAATGGTTAGGGTGAATACTCACTACTGTATAGTTGAATTATGTTCCTATCATGAGTCATTACATGTCATAAAAATGTGTACTAATGATAAGGTCGACTTTCTGGAGTATGTGCCCAAAATGTATGGATTTTGACACGTAGAATTGGTCAGTTTTTACATATTTTACCTAAAGAATTTCAGTAAACTTCATATTTCAATATCAGTTTTATTTAACGTACGTGTTGGTGCTTAGCAAAAATATACCTTATTCCATTTCAACTTTATATTAAATAAATTATTCTTTTAGAATATTTAATATTATGGAATTATCTGATCAATTATAATATTTAAAATGTCTTTATGGGGTTTAACGTCTGCAAACAAAATAAGGGTAGTTTTAGACGCCAATTATATCTAGCCATTCTTTTGTTAAATAATGCCTTTTTAAAGATACCATCCAGCCATTTTTTCCGAGGAATTGTTGGCAACACTGGTTTTCAGACGTGTTTTCAATGGTCCGCATCTCTGAGAGGCGTTAAGTTTAGAGAACGCAAGGTATTGGAATTCACCAAAAGCCAAGTGTGACATATTTACCCTATTATAGTGCTACTTGGTTACTTTTGGTGACATTCCGTTTGAGTTCAAAAACCAATAAATGCTCCTAAAATAGACCCATGTAAAAATATGGCCGCAGTTGGTTTTAATTGCAGGTGTTACGTTGATGGGACAAGCATTATCTTGTAGAAGGTCAACTTTTGAGTTTAAAGCAAACAATACTTGATAGGATAGAGGCCATTGTGTTCCACGTGTGCGTTTATTTGGAATTTTATTAGTGCTTACATACGTGTTGCACACTTTTTGTTGTTTTTACAGCACAATTTGCCATTAAAATGCAATACGACGCGATATTTAGTGCTAGGAAGCGATTTAATCAACTTGTGTTGTTTCAAAACAGGATTTGATTTAGTGACTGACTTGAAACTAGCAATAGAACAACTAATTCATTAATTGACCTAATAGAGACTAAGCTATGAATCCCGGGATTTTAAGTACTTTCGGCATTGTAAGTCGCCAATTTGAGATCTCGTTGTGCTTCACCGGAAAGAATGCGAGTCAGCTGGAGAATTTATTGTTCTACCGGTGTGTTGCCATGGTACCTCAGTTGGTTAGAGCAATTGGACGGAAACCCGGAGATCCTTGGTTCAAATCCCGCCTATGGCATTGAATCAGTCATCTGATTCTACCTTTCCAACATTGTTATGTTAACTTACACTTGTTAGGTTGATAGTACTTCAGTTTACTGTAAAGTCGACCACTTTGAATTATTGGGAACTGTCATTAAATTGTTGCCCCTCTACTAAATACACAACAGTAACTTTGGGTCTGGCTAGAATAAGAAAGTTTGCAGCCAGTTTAAAACGGAAATTGTTATTTCCCGTCTCTACTAAGTCCATTTGCGTGCTCTGAAATTTAGAAACCCGAACTGAAGGCTATACATATAGATGGGTTTTACAATGTCCTTTAAAGCGATTATTTTACATTAAACAAAAAACTTATATTTTTATTCACATGACTTCTCCAACCATGTCGTTTTGTTTTTATATCTCTTCTACATTCTATTCTTACGAAACCTTATTTCTCTACCTATTTCATTTTAATCGAGATAAACGTTTACAGAAATAGTTTCATTACACATTTCGCTATAGATACATTCAACGGGAATACAGGAGGTTGAAACGATAGTGAAATATTTATAAAGAGGATCGCTCTGTGCTGGCTTTCCATGACATCACGAGAAACAAAAGGATAGCGACTTAGTATTTGTGATTAAGTGCTGGAAAAGGCAAACCAATAGCAACAAATGCCTTGGAAATAGTTAATGGCACAAGAAAGCATTTGGCGTAAATTGTTTTAGGAGATCCTTCTGTGTGTAGGTAGTAAGTTTTTGTGTACCTCTTATGTTATACTAGTTTTATAAAATTCATTTAGAATGAAGACTACACAGGATTCTTGCAGACAATTCAAGGCATGCAAAGATCTTAAATATACGGCATTTTAAGCAAAACCGTTGAGCCATTTTTAATAAAAAAAAAAGTGACGAAAATATTTCCATGTCAAGCAGTTAAGTGTGCCAGAATTTTCTGAAAACCTTCTTGTTAAGTCTTAGGGTTTTTCTCCCTATCCCTCTCTCTCACATACTCGCGCGCGCGTATACACACACACACACACACAAACAAACAAACAAAACGTGTACTGGCAGTAAGAAAATTGTAACACAATAGCTAAAGAAATACGTCGATGGTAACCAAAGGAAACTTCTAATATAAAAAAGTAAACAAATAAAATAAAGCGATTTTCTCTGGATGAACCAAGGAAGGGGTTAATGGAGGCTTTATGGGAGTGTACACGAAAATCGTGTTTTGCGGCGAAATGGAAAAAAAAAAAATCTTTGTTACGTTCACATGATTTCTCTAACCACCATTGTTTATTTTTACATAGCTTCTTCAAACTTTACTTATAAAAGCTTACTTTTATATCTACTTCATGCTAATGAAGATAAGCGTTTGCAGATGTAGTTTCACTACACATTTCGTTGCAGATACAAGAGGCATGCCAGAGTCAAATGTTTCAAAAGCAGTTAGCTTATACGCTGACTTTGAAATTCATTACTAATTCCATGATATCGCGAGAAACGACTGTGACAGCACTTTAAAAGATGGCATGACAATGCACTGAAAAATTCAAACCAGTAACAGCAGCATTTCGCGCGTATCAGTATCTGGTTAATGCCAATAAATAATTATTTGAAATAAGTTTTGCTTTTAAGGAGATCTATATTTTTGGTGTAGCAATTTTTTTATTTATCTCTTGTGGTTCACAAAATAGGAAAATTGTACAAAATCCATTCATAATAAAGAGGACTTCGGAGGCTATTCACAGAAAATTCATGATATACGTTCATGGTCATTTAAATATTTTAAATATATGGCATTTTAATCTAAATGTTAAGAGCCATTTTTGCAAAAATCGAAAACAACGAAACAATTTCCATGTAAAGGTAGTTTGGGGTGAGGGATTTTCTTGGAAATGTTTGTGTCGCAACTTTGTAAGATTCCGACTTTTCGTTTTAAGTTATGCTCTTGATAGACAAACACACACGTACCTTTTTCTAAAAATGCGCTTTTGTATTCATGGGGCCTCAGAACATGTTTTATCGCTTAAAGCTCAATACTGCATTTTTTCTTGGAATGCCCTTCCCCTAGTATATGCAGCTGCTAGAGAAAGCAAAGTGGAAATATCTGAATTGTGGATATGTAGAAGTGGAACATATGAAAGATACATAAATGAATGGATAGAAGCTGTTAAGAGCTGCACTGGAATGAATGTTGAATAGAATTAAGGTTCGGGGAAGAATAGTTTATTAGGTGATAGACAATGTCGATGTAGATGGTTCATAATGCCAAGAAAAGAAGGAAGAACGGAGAAGACTTTGTTTACAATGAAAGAAGGACTTGCCGTTGGACAGAAGGCTATGATTTAATGTTTCACTGTCGTAACTAAAAACACTTAAGATTTAAGCTGCTTTTTCTTTTTAAGCCCAATAATTTGAACATCACTAACGAAATTGCTGATGCTTTCGTGTGAAATCTAACTTCTAGCGTTTCAGGTTTTAGTTGAGTTGAGTTTTATTTATGAACGCTCTATAACTACTATGGTCCTTAGCGTCCCATTCTATATTGGGCCTGAAAGATCGGTAATTTTGCCCACAGGCCTCTTTATCAGACCTGAGGTTCTTTTACGTGCCGTAAATCTACGAGACGGGACCACGGCTTTACTTCCCTTCCGAAGGAAGCCATGCTAAGGATGTTTACGCCCAAAAAATCCATCGCCCTCCGCCGGGTTTGAACCCGCGACCTTGGAACTAGAGGCTAGCACGGTACCACTAGTCCACGGAGGACGATCAGGTTTTAGTGCATACATATTAAAAGTATAGGTAAATAGAATCATAAAATAAATGAAGGTTATAAAAATAACTGATGATACATGCATAAGCTGCTCCACTAAGAAATTTGATCTGTGTGAATACGACCAGCATATGATACGCAAGTAAGTTCTGGCCATGTACTATGCCACTTCCTATGCGAGCCGTTGAAGGTTGTCAGTTTAATGTTTTCTCACAAGCAGTGATGCTCTGTAATTCAGCGCCCTAGTTCTCGGAGCCTGCACATCGTGTAATTTCATGACGTCTGTAATTCAGGAATCTACAAACCGAAACCTTAGACGTGCTTGCCTGTAGGAACCGAATGCTCCATTACTTGAGTGCCAATTTTAGTCCAGTTGATGACATTTCGGCAATGTATTAAATTAAGAGAAATTCAAGGAACTGAGCACCGAATATCCATCTTCATAGGACTTTACCATGAACCCACCGAGGTTAACCCTGATACTATCTTACCAAAATGGAGACGTGGTTCAAACTCAACTGCTACTCCAAGTATTAGGACGCTCCAGACCTGCGCTTCACACCGTACTTCCAGCATCTTCTATCATTTTGGAAGGTGAGGGTATGGCTGACAACTGATCTGTAGATACACGCTGGTTGTTCGTCAACGCAGCAAGTGTTCCCCCCTTTTTTAATTCTCGTACATTTAAGTGCATATTTTCTGAACATTTTAGTGAATATGTCTATATTTTGGTGCGTACAACACTCAATAATAATAAACACTTAAAATAATAATAATAATAATAATAATAATAATAATAATAATGGCAAACACTTTATCATTTTCCTCTCAACAGTTCCATATCCAGTATTCTTGCATGATGTTATTTAGAGTTGACAAGTGAAAAATAACAAGGATTAATGGGTGACGTCGGTATCTCTTTGCAATATGGATAGCAAGTTTGATCTGACGCAAGTAAGTAATGCATAATTACGCTGCCCTCCTGGGCATTGATGTAACAACAAAGTTGATGCATGTGCATAATTCATTAAAAGTGAGGATCAATTATTTTCTTCCCGAACCCTTCAAACAATACAGCTATTTAAATACTTACTGTATCGAAATCTTGTGAAAAACTTTTATCAGGCAAAGGTGTTTTTAAAATCATGATAAAGGTTACAGTTTTTTGTGGGGGGGCCCCCTTCCTCTGGCACACTTATAGTAGGGAGAGGAAGTATTGCGTCTCAACAAAAAGCTCGATGTCGAGATTTCACCGGAAACACACATTCTGAGGTGCGATGAATAAACAAAGCATTTTTAGTTGTGTGTAAATAACACAACTGAAAAACGAGAGGTCGAACAAATAAAAAACTTGGTATTTAAGTTCAACATCTTTCAAAGATTTTCAAGAAAATTTCCCACTCATAACTACCGTTTGCGTGGAAAATACTTCGTTATTTTTTTATTTGCTCAAAAATGGCTCTAAGTATTTCAATTTATCATAGTTTAAGATATTTCATAACTAATAAAACGCATATTTTAAATTTTCTGCGAATAGCCTCTGAAGTAATCCTTCATTCTGAATGAGTTTTGCGTAACTGATAAACCACAATACACTTACAATTACTGCACAAAAAGATCTCTTTAAAACAATTTATTTCAAATAACTTTCTGTAGCACTAACCATTTTCAGGACATTCTTGTTGCTGATTTGAACGTCTCAATATTTTTGTCATTTCCTGCCATCATTCCTTGTTTCTCGCGATGTCATGCAAACCGCATGGGATATCAAGGCTGGCATTTACAGCGACCCATGTTTTAAAAATTTGACTTGCTTCAGCATCTTGTATTCCCTTTTAACCTACAACAAAATAATAAAAGCATTTCTGCAAACACTCAATTAGGATGAAGTAGGTAAAAAATAAAACATAGTTGCTGGAGAATTTCATGTGAATGTAACATATATTTTTAACATAAAGCGCTACGTGAGAAAATAATCGAAAACTACTTTTTCAGCCTCACGATGTTAAAAATAAACAAATATATAAACAAAATCCTTTACGAATGTACGGTAACATACCTCTTCTCTGCGTTGCGCAAGTGACGTTAAATAAATATTTCAAAATGAGAGGTACTTGAATATACGACCGTCTAAACCAGCCATAATCAGCCGTTTTCTTAACGCATTATTTTACGTACACTTAGTTTACGCATCAATATACAAAAGGCTCACTTCACCCATTGGCAACCGCACGACCTGAAACACTGCACAGAAAAACGTCCATGTTAACACGTCTCCACACCCCGTTTTTAATTTTTCTTTGTGCCTTCCTTGCAATGCGCCATTCACAATGAAAATAAACTCACAATTAAAATGTCAGGGTAGCACGTTCACAAGTGTAAACATCAGCCAATCACTGAAGAGAAATAAAGGCTGTAGTAAAATGGCTGACTCGTTAAGTCATTTACAGAAGACCACGAACTCTAAGTATTGTTTAACACTTCTATAAACGTTGCTTAGATAGAGCATTTTAATCTTTGCTACCATGTGTTGCTATCTCAAAGAAGGCTCTCATAATTATAAGGTAACTTGTGTGTAATCGGCTGCACATAGAATTTAGGCGTAAAGGTTAGGTTTGAAACTTTCCATGTTAACGTTTTGTGCTTAAGCTTACGTCCGACTCATGTGAATACCTTTATTAATGCCGCTCTTTCTTGTCCCATTTGTCATTTTTACTTTCTTTGCCATGTACGCCGACAATACTAGATTGAGAAGGTATTGCATTCCAACCAAAAATTGAATACCGAGAATTCATTGGAAGTGCATGTTTTGAGACCCCTGAGTAAATAAAAAAGCATGTTTAGAAAAAGGGGCGCGCGCGTGTGTGTGTGTCTGTGTCTGTCTGTCAACAGAATAACTTAAACACGATAAATACCAAACTTGGTATTTAGGTTCAGTATCTTCCAAAGATGCGACACGAAGATTTTCAAGAAAATCGCCCGCAAACAGCCCTTTACATGGAATTTTTTTTCTAAAAAATGGCTAACGATTTTTATTAAAATAGCATATATTAAATATATTTACATGACAAATACACTGTATATCTTGAATTTTCTGGGAATAACCTGTAAAAGTTCTCTTCATTCGGAGGGGATTTTGTATAATCTTGTTTAACTGCTAAACGTTAAGCGATAGATGAAAACGTACTATACAAAAAATGTAGATCTCTGAAACCCACAATTTATTTCAAATAACTTTTTTGAGGCATCTACCATTTCTGAGATATCCCTTAACGGTTTGATATGTTCAATATTTTGTCATTCGTTTTAAGTCCCGTTGATTTTCAGTTGTTTCTCGCGATAAGGAAGAAGCGAGGAAGAGGAGGAGAAGGAGTTTTTAGAGAGAAGAGGAAAATGGGGAGGAGGATGATGAGGGGGATGAGCCAACAGTAAATGGGAATATAAGTTTGGAACGGGATGTGGTGAATGGGGCAGTTATGGTTTTGAGGGAGGAGAAGAAGATGGCGGTGAAGGAAAGTGAAGTGAATGGTGGTAATTGGAGATAAGGTGAATGTAGTGTTAAGTGAAATGAAATATGGTTCTTAAAGAGAAAGTGAATCAATGAAAGTAATAAATATAGTGAATATTGTGCTAAGTGAAGTGAAAAGGAAAGATACGTTTAATTCAGAGTGAGTGATAAGTTTAATAAAATTATTAAGTACTGTAAAACATTTAAAGTATATTAAGAAAACTGAAAGGCTAAAGTATATATTTTGAGGAAAATATATTGAAAGTAGTAATTTTTAAAAAGAAAAAAAAGCAGCAGTTAGAATTTTGAATTTTGTCAATCAAAATTATTAGTAGAGATACGAGAATAGAATAAATAATATTATACATAACACTTAAAATTTGGTATGATATTAAAAGAAATTGTTAATTGTTGTCATTAGTTGAAAATTAATATTTATATTAAGAGTAGTTTGGGTACTGGTTATCAGTACCTTAACCTCAGGATACCAGTGATTAGAATATAGTTTAATTTAGAACAGAGACTTTTTATCCTTATTTTGTTTAGTTTAGAAATTGGGAATAGGTGGATGCCAGTTATTTTATGTTGCCGGCTACCACTAACAGTAGCTTGAATATATAATTTTGATTTGAATTTTAACTGTAATGATTATAGTTTTTATTTAATTATTATTTTTAGCTTATTCATTGTATCTAATTTTTTTCTATTTTATTCACTAGAATATACGCAAAATCTGTACAATAATAATGTATAAATTGAAAGAAATATTTAAATAAATAACAAATTTGGAATACACGTCCTGGTATAGGAAACAAGGTACGGATGGCGTACTGCAGATTTTATTTTATTTATTTATTTTTTTGTTTATTTTATTTTTCTTTCTTTTTTCGCAAGCATATAGCGTACAGTTCTTAAAACATTTGACTATGGCTTTCCTTTTGCATTTATAAACAAATCTGTAATGTATCTATTTCTGTAATGGTTTATCTCGATTAAAATATAGTAGTAAGCAAAATATACTTTCACAAGAATAATTTATATACCAAATAATGATAGGCGGTAGAGGAAGTTAAGTGAATCTAACACATCAGATTTTTACTTTCTCTACTACGTATAGTAAGTATAGGGAAGTATTGTATTCCACCCAAAAATTCGATACCAAGATTTCACCGGAAATATATGTTTTGAGACTCCTGAATCCAAAAAAATCATTTTTGGAAACATGTCCGTGTGTGTGTGTGTGTGTGTGTGTGTGTGTGTCTGTGTCTGTGTGTCTGTATGTCTGTGAACAGCATAACTCGGACACAAACAGTCGGATAAACACCCAACTTGGTATTTAGGTTCAGTATCTTCCAAGGATGCGAAACGAAGGTTTTCAAGAAAATCCCCCCACCCCAGATTACCCTTTACATGGAGGATTTTTCGAAAATTTTAATTTTCTAAAAAATGGCTAACGATTTTGATTAAAATATCATATGTTTAAGATATTTTCATGACAAATAAAATGTATATCTTGAATTTTCTGGGAATGTCTCCAAAAGTATTCTTCATTGTGAACGACTTTTGCATAAGTGGTAAACCATAAGAGATAGAGAAAATTTTACTACACAAAAAATGTAGATCGCGTTAAAATACACAATTTATGTCATACTTTTTTTTGTTGAGTGAACCATTTTCGAGATATTGCTTGTTATTCCCTCAAATTTTTCAATACTTATTTTCTCAAATGGGAATTCGTTATTCATTTTTTTTTGTCTTGGATATGCAAAGAGTATTAATCTGTGGCAAAGGGAATGGTGCTGCATCTAGCAACCAGCTATTAAGTGATATGTATGTGCTTAAAGGCTACTGTATTTCTATATTGCCCTTGTAAATATATATTCCCCTTACATCTACAAGAAAATTAGCAATAAGATAGAGTCTGCAAATGTTTATCTCGATTAACATGAAGTAGATGGAGAATAAGCGTTTGTAAAAATAGTTTGTACAAGAGTAAAGAAAGTCATGTGAGTGTAACACATCAGATTTTTTTCTTTCTTTAGCACGTACCTAGTAGGTAGAGAAGGTATTGCATTCCATCCAAAAATTCAATATCGAGATTTCACCGGAAATGCATGTTTTGAGGCCTCCTGATTCCAGTTTGTGTGTGTGTGTGAGTGAGAGAGAGAGAGAGAGAGAGAGAGAGACAGAGAGAGAACAGCATAAGCTAAAAACGAAAACTCGGATAAAAAAACAAAACTTTGTGTTTACATTCACTATCTTCCAAAGATGCAACACGATAATTTTTCAAGAAATCCCTAACCCAAACTACCCTTTACATGGAATATTCTTTGAAAAATTTTATTTTCTAAAAAAAAATGGTTAAACTATTATGATTACAACGCCATATATATCTATGAAAGACATTTACAGGACAAAATGTACATCTTGAGTTTTCTGAAAATAGTCTATGAAGTCCTCTTCATTCGGAAGGAATGTTGTATAACTGGTAACAGTTAAGCGATAGATGAAAGCGTACTACACAAAAAACGTAGATCTCTTCAAAACTACAATTTATTTGAAATAAGTTTCTTTTTTGTGCCAAATGTCATTTATTAAAGGTTCGAATTGTTCATTTCTTGGTCGTTCTCTTAAAGTCCTGTCAACATTCATTTGTTTCTCGCGAATGCATGGAAACAGAATGAAATTTAAGGTCCGCATTCCTATAGCGTTCAGTTCTTAAACATTTTACTATTGCTGTTCCTATCTATAACCAAGTAAGTAATGAGCTACTTCTGCAAAGGTTTATTTCGATTAAAATGCAGTAGATAGAAACATAAGTTTTAGTAAGAATAATTTGTATACCTACTAATAAACGATAGAGGGTAGAGGTCACGTGAATGTATCACATCAGATTTTTTTTTTCAAATGAGAGTTTGCAGCCAAGTTTCAGTGCATTACAATGTACATTGCTGAACACTGTTCATAACAATTCGCATGAAGCACATGCTCGCAAACGGCATTCATGACGTCTACAAGAGCTTGGGAATACATAAACTTAATTTACACTGCGATTGAGAAACTATCATATAGCGACTGTGTTAAGCAGAATGTAATACTATACATACCTACGTGGTGTCATAGGAAAGGCGGTGTTTGAGAACAGCAAAATGGAGGATGGCGATAGTGGGTATAAGTGGAGTCAGGATGGTATGAAATGAGGATGAAATACCCATCCGCGTTTTTAACTATTATGGAATTAAAGCAACAATCTATTAAGCCTCTTAGTGCAATTTAAATAAGCCAAAAGTGAAATAGTGAAGCAATAAAGTGAAAAAAGAAGAATATAGGAAGAGGTTACGAATAAAAGAAGCAAGGGTATATTTATTGTATTGTTTAAATTTTTAATGCAATTTTACTTAAATACCTAAATGCATAACTAAATAATAAATTAGAAAATAAATAAGGAAAAGTTAAATAAAGCAAAGAAATTGAGTTGAAATTCATTAAATTTTTTAATTAATAAGAAAGGTGTATAATTTAAAAAGAAGCTTACTTAATTTTATTTTAAATTTAAAATACATAAAAGAAAGATTTAATAATATAAATAGGTTAAATTAAATAAAATTAATAGGTCAAATAAATTAAACCAAAATATTTTAGATAAGTTAAAGTAGAACTACTAAAATAAATTAATCCTAAATTAGAAATGTTTATTTAAATTAAACCAAAAAATTAAATTAATTAAAGAATTATTTAAATTGTAAAACATTTTAATAGGTTAATTAAAAGAAAATTTACGGAATATATAGATTAAAATACAATTATAATTAGAATATATTAAATAAAAAGTTAAAAATAGTTCATAAAATAAAAATTTATTTTATTTAAATAAAAATAATTTTTAATGCAGAATAGCAATTGGAACAAAAGAATTTATATAATATAGAGATGATAGGTACTGGATATCAGTACCCGTATTATTGGATACCGGTAAGAAATAATAGAACTTAACTGTATTTTTAGGTTAACTTTTTGTTATGTTAAATTTAGTTTAGATAGAACTTAGCTGCATACCAACTAAGTTAATACTGGATACCAGTATTTGATTTTTTGTTAGTTAGTAGGCTAGCAGATTAATAGGATTAGTTTATTAGTTAATAGTAATTAGAGTAGATTTTATTTTGTAGTTTTATTTTATTCTTACTTATTTTATTGTCATTTATTTTACTTTGCTTCTATTTCATTTTATTTTTATGTATTTTTATTTTATTTTTCTTTACTTAGTTAAGATATCTGAACAATGGTTTTTGTAATTGTGTACGTAAACTATATGTTACTTAATAAATATAAGAATTTGGAAAACACCTCCCAGTTTAAGAAATTAGGTACCGGGACGGAGTATTTGCAGATTTTAATTCTTTTATATTTATTTTTCATAGAAAATTAACAAATGTTAGGGATATTAATTCATTTTGACTTAATAGGAGGTGGTTCACTAACTGTTGAAATGTACATTTAAAGATAATAACTTAGTTACTACATACAAACATTTATAAAATGTTCAATTTTCAGTGTGTTTCATTATGCATGACGACGTCAGTCATTTTGTCAAAAGTTGAATTTACTTTGTGTGATTATTATTAATAACAAAGGTTTCTTTACGATATTAATCTGCTTATAATGCGACAGAGAAAACCTTGAGCACCATCAAGATCCCTCATCAAGACTGTTGATCTTTCCTTGTACACAAACCAAAAACGTTTTAAGACTGCGGCCCCGTCAACATCACATGCATCCAACGATTGTAGACTACCGTCTCCTGGATGGTTAGAACAGTTCCAATTTCCTTCACTTTATCCCATCTCTGCTATAGTAGTTCTGTTAATAGAAGCCCTCCTGATTGATAACGCACTTTCTAGAGCTATTGCTTCGATTCAATTAGAGGGCCCTTACCCCGCATAAAAGAAAGAAATTACTGGAAGAACGTACAAAAGAAATTTCCATATCTGTTCAAGATCTTTCGTTTCACTTAAATGTTAATGCATGTGAAGTATCCTATTTAAAAACATTTCTAATTAACAAATATTGTGGTTAATATTAATACATTTATTAAGAGAGGATGGTCTTTTTTTGTTTCCCAAAATTGAGATAATACTGAATTTACCAGCCAGAATATTCTTACGAGGTTTTGTAAGAACAAACTTTCCAGCTCCTCCTTCCCTGCAATTGTAATTGGAATGTTTTAGGATTTGTTAAAGGCATCAATCCAGGTTGCTTTTATGAAATCGAGAAGCTGAAAGTATCTCCAAAGCTTATTACAAAGTGTATTCAAACCTCCGACGTATTGGACTTCAAAAGCAGTTTTGTTTTTTCTTTTTCCTCTTTATTTCTTCCTTTCACTTCTTTTAATGTTGTTTAAAACCCGTTCTTACTAAATATGGCACTACAGACTGTGGCACTGGCGATATGACACATCAAATGAAACTATAATTGAGAAAGGAAATTTGGGAAGGAAACTTTCCAGAATTTAAGTTTAGGGTACCTCCCAGGCATTTGCCAGTTATGAGGACTGAGGAAAACCCAGAAAAAGTCTGTCAGGGAGGACGGCCCTAGTGGGATTTGAACCGCAGACCTCCCGTTCACGAGTCCATGCCTTAACGATCTCGATACCTGTTCGGTTTAAAAGCCGGTGTCTACACTATTAAATAGGACAGCACATTCATGAGAAACAGAATAGTCGAAGGTAAATTTTAATGGACTAATCGAAAGCACTTGCAGACGCGATAGCACCTACAGCACGTATCAGAATTTCCAAACAAATCTTGCATACTCTACACGCAATATACCTACTAACTTCCCTCTTCTAGATTGAAAGCTTAGCTAGCCCTTATCAGAAATTGAAACAGTTTTGGCCCAGGTGATATTTAGGGCCGTTTCCCAATTTTCAAGTTTGAGCGGTCGGCTTTGTGATCGGCGCCTTGAGCCACCCACCACAGTCCTTGCCTTTCGGTCTCTCTCCTTCCACGATTAAATTAAAATTCTATATACCCTATTTTCTAAGTGGGATTTAAAGTATAGGACACACAAATACTCACTCTCTCCCCATCTCTCTATTTAAAAACGCTCTTTCCGTCCAGTACAGCCATATTATTAACGACAATTATTCATCCAAAATGGAAAATTACCAGGAAATTGGAATATTGGACCCACTTTTATTCCCTAACATATTGCATTAGAATAAAAGTTGAATATATATTTTGTTTAAAGGTAAGGCCTTGAGGCAGTATTTTATATCACAACACTGTGAATGCCAGAGTGATTGTAGTGTAAATTAACATTATTGTATGACAATGACTTTAGATGTTTGTTAGCCATAAGCATTGTTAGGAAATAAGTTTAAGGCTTCACTGAAACTGACAACAGAAGTGGGTAACAATGAACCGATGGGGTGAGTTGTTTATCACTAAGAAGAGACAAACAAATGACGTCAGGGTAGCGTGACTTTCTTTAGAAATGGAGGGAATATCTTCCCTTGAGCATATGTGTTCTGTAAGAGTCTATCGTGAAGTGCACATTATACAGTTTGGAAGAATCTCTCGCGTCGTAAAGTTAGTTACAAAATGTGAAGTACGCGGCAACTAATACGACAGTAATGACATTCGGAAATATAACAGTTTCAGTCAGGCGTGTATAAAGATTAAAGATGTGAACTATTAATTAAGTGTGACGGCAATAAAAGTGTGAAAATAAATTATTTTATCAGTGTTATCTTTTAGTAACAACTTCTTTCCGTTTACACGCCTTGCTCAGAGATATTTGCTCAACTGAGTAATAATAGCTAGCCGGAGGACAAAGAACCCAAAATCTTAAAATAATAAAACAATATAACAGGCGCCCAGCAAATAAGATAACTCGAGCCGATTACTGCGACAACCTAAAAGTAGAACTTCTAACACAGTGCACGCTAGCTAAAAACTTACTGCACTTAGTTTGATTAGGTTTTACTTTTCATTTTCTTTTTACCTTATTAATTTCTCTTAGTGCTCGCATTATCTGTCCACAATACAAATCGTATTACTTCAATTTATCGCAATTCGTTGCAGAGTTAACGTATACGTTATATTGGCATCTTTCTTTGATCTAAAATGCTTCTCTTTTATCTAACCTACATAAAGATTAAATGGCGGAAATTATAAATTCAGAAGAAACTAAAATAGAAGTGAAATTACAGAAGCAACAGAAAGAATAACACTAGAAGTACTTACCCAGAAAATCCAGGAAGCAATATGATACAGTATTTAATCGCTTCATTGCGTGGTTTAAGGCAAAACATTGAAAATAATTTCACTGAAAATGACCTAGCGAATTAATAACATATCTGACATTTCGCTTTTTTAACATTTCTCTTGTTTCAAGAAGCGTGTTCTAAACTGATCTCTATTAGTTTTGGGAATCAATATAATATGATTGATATTTTCTAAATTCGGGCGCTGCCTAGAAAATAGTATTTGCCACACGAGTTAAGTGGTTTTATTTTGCACCTAGGACTGCGAAACGAAGGTCTACCGCAAAATAAAACTCTACTAGAGCATCATACTCTACTATCACAAATTCCTCTATGTGTGTGAGTGTGTGCGCGCGCGCGCACCAAAACTTATTCATATATATTTTTCTATCGCTCACTTATTGTATGCAAAGGAAATAGGTATCTACTAAATTCTGTCTAAAATGTCGATTCCGAGATTTCACCAGATGTATTGAGGTCTCCTGAAACCAAAATAAATATTTTCAGAAAAGCGTGTTTGTTTAGATCATAAAGCAAAAACAAAAACAAAAAGTACAACAGTGCAACATTTCATAATTAAAAGTCGAGCTCTATTTCAGGTTGCAAGGTACAGATTTTCAGGTGATTTTCAACGTCGCAAACAACCCTTATACTGAATTGCTTTACGTTTTCTCCAAAGTTATGACGAACTTCGTTTAAAATGTAATATATCTGAGATACTGTCATGAAGAGCTAAAGTGTATTTTGAATTTTCTGTAAATAGCCAATGAAGCCCTATTAATTCTTAATTCATTTTATATAACTGAGAAAACATAAAAGATAAGTAAACGCTTATTCCTTGTTATGTTTTAAGGTCTTCCAGATAAGGCTTATTTTGATGGAAACTTCCATCCATTTTTACTTTCTCTACTACGTATAGTAAGTAGGGGAAGTATTGTATTCCACCCAAAAATTCGATACCGAGATTTCACCGGAAATACATGTTTTGAGACCCCCTGAATCCAAAAAAAAGCATTTTTGGAAACATGTCCGTGTGTGTGTCTGCGTGTCTGTGTGTGTGTGTGTGTGTGTGTGTGTGTGTGTGTGTGTGTGTGTGTCTGTGAACAGCATAACTCAAAAACGAACAGTCGGATAAACACCAAACTGGGTATTTAGGTTCAGTATCTTCCAAGGATGCGACACGAAGGTTTTCAAGAAAATCCCCCCACCCCAGAGTACCTTTTATATGGAACATTTTTCGAAAATTATAATTTTCTCAAAAATGGCTCTAACGATTTTGATTAAAATATCATATGTTTAAGATATTTGTATGACAAATAAAATGTATATCTTGAATTTTCTGGGAATGTCTCCAAAAGTATTCTTCATTGTGAACGACTTTTGCATAACTGGTAAACCATAAGAGATAGATAAAATTTTACTACACAAAAAATGTAGATCGCGTTAAAATACACAACTTGTCATATACATTTTTTTTGTTGAGTGAACCATTTTCGAGATATTACTTGTTATTCCCTTAAATTTTTCAATACTTATTTTCTCAAATGGGAATTCGTTATTCATTTTTTTGTCATGTATATGCAAAGAATATTAATCTGTGCCAAAGGGAATGGTGCTGCACCTAGCAACCAGCTATTAAGAGATATGTATGTGCTTAAAGGCTACTGTATTTCTATATTGCCCTTGTAAATATATATTCCCCTTACATCTACAAGAAAATTAGCAATAAGATAGACTCTGCAAATGTTTATCTCGATTAACATGAAGTAGATGGAGAATAAGCGTTTGTATAAATAGTTTGTACAAGAGTAGAGAAAGTCATGTGAGTGTAACACATCAGATTTTTTTTACTTTCTCTACTACGTATAGTAAGTAGGGGAAGTATTGTATTCCACCCAAAATTTCGATACCGAGATTTCACCGGAAATACATGTTTTGAGACCCCCTGAATCCAAAAAAAGCATTTTTGGAAACATGTCCGTGTGTGTGTCTGTGCGTCTGTGTGTGTGTCTGTGAACAGCATAACTCAGAAACGAACAGTCGGATAAACACCAAACTTGGTATTTGGGTTCAGTATCTTCCAAGGATGCGACACGAAGGTTTTCAAGAAAATCCCCCCACCCCAGAGTACCCTTTACATGGAAGATTTTTCGAAAATTTTAATTTTCTCAAAAATGGCTCTAACGATTTTGATTAAAATATCATATGTTTAAGATATTTTTATGGTAAATAAAATGTATATCTTGAATTTTCTGGGAATGTCTCCAAAAGTATTCTTTATTGTGAACGACTTTTGCACAACTGGTAAACCATAAGAGATAGACAAAATGTTACTACACAAGAAATGTAGATCGCGTTAAAATACACAATTTATGTCATATACATTTTTTTTGTTGAGTGAACTATTTTCGAGATATTCCTTGTTATTCCCTTAAATTTTTCAATACTTATTTTCTCAAATGGGAATTCGTTATTCATTTTTTACTTTCTCTACTACGTATAGTAAGTAGGGGAAGTATTGTATTCCACCCAAAATTTCGATACCGAGATTTCACCGGAAATACATGTTTTGAGACCCCCTGAATCCAAAAAAAAGCATTTCTCGAAACATGTCCGTGTGTGTGTCTGTGTGTTTGTCTGTGTGTCTGTGAACAGCATAACTCAGAAACGAACAGTCGGATAAACACCAAACTTGGTATTTGGGTTCAGTATCTTCCAAGGATGCGACACGAAGGTTTTCAAGAAAATCCCTCCACCCCAGAGTACCCTTTACATGGAAGATTTTTCGAAAATTTTAATTTTCTCAAAAATGGCTCTAACGATTTTGATTAAAATATCATATGTTTAAGATATTTTTATGACAAATAAAATGTATATCTTGAATTTTCTGGGAATGTCTCCAAAAGTATTCTTTATTGTGCACGACTTTTGCATAACTGGTAAACCATAAGAGATAGACAAAATGGTACTACACAAAAAATGTAGATCGCCTTAAAGTACACAATTTATGTCATATACATTTTTTTTGTTGAGTGTACCATTTTCGAGATATTGCTTGTTATTCCCTTAAATTTTTCAATACTTATTTTCTCAAATGGGAATTCGTTATTCATTTTTTTTGTCTTGGATATGCAAAGAGTTATAATCTGTGGCAAAGGGAATGGTGCTGCACCTAGCAACCAGCTATTAAGAGATATGTGTGTGCTTAAAGGCTACTGTTTTTCTATATTGCCCTTGTAAATATATTTTCCCCTACATCTACAAGAAAATTAGCAATAAGATAGGGTCTGCAAATGTTTATCTCGATTAACATGAACTAGATGGAGAATAAGCGTTTGTAAAAATACTTTGTACAAGAGTAGAGAAAGTCATGTGAGTGTAACACATCAGATTTTTTTTGTCTTGGATATGCAAAGAGTTATAATCTGTGGCAAAGGGAATGGTGCTGCACCTAGCAACCAGCTATTAAGAGATATGTATGTGCTTAAAGGCTACTGTATTTCCAAATTGCCCTTGTAAATATATTTTCCCCTACATCTACAAGAAAATTAGCAATAAGATAGGGTCTGCAAATGTTTATCTCGATTAACATGAACTAGATGGAGAATAAGCGTTTGTAAAAATACTTTGTACAAGAGTAGAGAAAGTCATGTGACTGTAACACATCAGATTTTTTTACCTTACAAAAATGTACTTGTGATATGTATATCTGAGTGCTTCTGATCTTGCATGCAAACATGACTATATTGCTTAATAAGACACCATTTTACTTTCTCCACTGCTTGCCGATATTTCACTTGAAATACACGTTTTAAACTCACTGAATTAAAAACAAAACATTTTTAGAAAAAAAGTGAGTGAACAACCTAACTGAAAAAGGAAAAGTCGGTTAATTACCAAACTTGGTATTCAAGTTCAGCGCCTTATAAGGAAGGATGGGACGCTAAGATTTTCAACAAAATCTCCCACCCCCCACCATTCCAAACTACCCTTTACATAGAAAATTGTTCGTAAATGTTTATTTTCTCAAAAATGGCTCTTAATAATTTGAATTAAAATAGCATGTGTTTAAGATGTTTGCATGAAAAATAAAATGCATATCTTCAGATTTTCTGCGAATGACGTGTGAATGACAAAAACTTACTACACAAAAATGTAGATCTCGTCAAAGCACACGATTTATGTCAAATGTTTTGTGGCATTAACGATTTCCGAGATATTCTTCATTAATAGTTTGAATTGTCAAATATTTTACACTTTTTAACTAAGTCGTTATTCTTTTTTTCCCTCGTGGCCAGGCAAAGAGAACGAAATTTCAAAGTCATCACATAGCGACCCGCTTTTAAAAGATTTGACTATAGCTTAAGCCTACTCTATTCCCGTTGTACCTAAAACGAAATGTGTACTGAAACCATTTGTGCAAACGTTTATCTCGATTAACTTGAAGCAGTTGGAAGAATAAGCTTTTGCGAGAATAGTTTGTAGAAGAGTGGATAGAGAAAGTCATGTGAATGTAACATTATTATTATTATTATTGCATAAAATAGACAGCAAAACTTCTTGTTATATGAATAGTGTAATATATAAGGTACAGATGAGAGTTTGTACAGGTTGTCTGTTACACATCAGATATCTTTTAGAAGGTTAATACGTTTTTTGTTGTTTGCACATTTCGTTATGACTTTCCCTGACATTCCGTGCTGAGAAGTGGAACAAACCCTTCCAACCTGTGTTCAACTATACGTGCGAGAAATGTCGCCTACCCGACGTTTGTATACCACGGGCTCATTGGCTTTCAGAAAACGTGACATACTGGAATGCAAGAAATATTGTGGTCTCTCTCTCTCTAGTAGTACAAGGCAAAACCAAATCAGAGTAGCAGTTGATTGAGCGCTGTTCTTGAATGCCACTGGTTCATGTCCTAGGTTGAATGACATGTAAATGAACCCCTACAGAACATAATTGCGACACGTCGACAACGTTGATATGACCCCAGCAGTCTATAGAGTCGTCAAAACTTAGTATTTTATTCCTAGCAGATCTCATATTTTAGAGCAAATACATATTTTGTCCCTTTAGTGAAAAATGGAGAATAAATGCAGATGTTGGAGTACTGAAAATTAAGCCTACGCCTTGCCTTAAATTATCTCAAAGGTGGCTGACATTAATTTTTACTTTCCCTTCTACTTACCTATAATAAGTACAGGAAGTATTGCATTTCACCCAAAAATTCGATCCCGAGGTTTCACCGAAAATACATGTTTTCAAACCGCCTGAACCCCCCAAAAACAGCACTTTAAGGAAAAGGTCCGTCTGGTGTGTGTGTGGACGCCAAACTTGGTATTTAAGTTCAGCGTCTCCATCCTGAATGACTTTTGTACAATTGGTAAACCGTTGAGACAGACAAAATCTTACTTTAAAAAAAAACTCTTTAAAACACAGCTGATCGGTTGACTTTCTTTATTTTATTTTTCTGCAGCTATTTTCGAGATGTTTCTTGTTATTGGTTTGAATGTTCAAATATTTATACTTTTCTCAACTGGTTAGTCGTTATTCATTTTCTCCTCGTGGTCATGTAAAAGGTATGGAATTTCACATAGCGACACGCTCTTTAAAAATCTATCGCTTTACCTACTGTATCGTACAACGAAATGAGTTAATTTGAACTGAAAGTTTATCTGGATTAACATAACATAGGGCCGGGTGCACCAATCATCGATAGTAATTAACGGCCGTAAAGTTGCTAGTTAACGCCTGTAAACTCATCTTTGCTGGATCAGCCCTACAAGATTTAATTAATTTCTAACGCCTCTAAACATTAAACGGAGATATTCTGCCAATTAAAAGCTTTACAAGCGTTAAATCTGAATAAAATGGCGGAGTTGTTTAGAGAAATTATTTTCAAGCTGAGTTATTGTACATACATTATTTAAATCAGCGTAACGAAGAGCGAATTCGATCTCTTGTATTTGAAAGAGGCGACCCACTTAACCAAAGGTACAGGTTATTTAAACCAACAGTGTTGTCGTTTGTCGAACAATTAAACGAGAGGTTAGAGTTTAACGTAACCTGCTCAAAAAAATCATCCAAATCTCCAACGAATCGAATACTTACATTACGATATTATGCTACAGGGGCATTTAATATTGTAATAGGTGCTGCAGAAAAATTGCACAGAACGACTGCACAGCGAATTACTTACAGTGCTTCTGCTGCAATAGCATCTTTGAGTGATACATACAGAAATTTTCCAATGACCCAAGCTGAACAGAAGGAAATGATGGAGGGTTTCAGTCTAGTTAATGAGTTGAAATCTCTAGTCAATTGTGACCATGCTACATCCTTTTTTGGTATCGAAATACTATCGGTTTTTTATTTACTATAATGTTCGTATATTTTAAAATAAGTTCAATAAGCAATTCTTGTTCCAAGATGTAAAATGTGGGGTTCTTGGTCTCCCCCCCATAGGTTCCTAACCACGATTATATACTTTCAGGTTAAGATAGTCAACAGGCCACAGAATCACAAAACAAATCGACTGTCGAAACTAGATGAAAGTGCGTTTCTTTCAGCTGCTGAGCGGGTTCGCACCATAGTGAACGAATGTTAGCTGAACAAGATCAGTAAACGGTCTTAAGCTTTGGTGCACCAGTATTTTGAATTAACAAGAGTAAACATTTTAGAGCCGTTTGCTGACGGTAGATATTAATAGATGTTGATGCAACTGGCCCCTAGCCTAATAAGCGTTTGCAAGAATAGTTTGTAGAGGAGTGACTTATGAATATGAAAAATCTATTGATGATTTTTCTTAGAACTCCGTGAAAAAAAATACTTATTTATTTTTAATGAGCATCTCTCAAAGAAGGCTGTGTAGCGTGGAGACTAGAAAATGGATTCGAGTCAACAAGAAACACAGCCGTCCATCAATAAAATTAACATGCCTCTGGAAAACGTTTGAATGCTACAACTACATACAATGTGTAATAATTTTTTTTTAATAATTTCACATCTAGTTTCTAAGTTTGGTACTGCGAATTGAAACAATGCCGAAACATAATATTCGAACACTTTTTTAACTTTTTCTGATTGAAATATCTTCATTTCAAGAATTGTGTTTTGTTGTTTGTGAACAAAACAGTTGAGAATTAAACATATTCTTCGTTCTGGCAGCGGTTACTACATTTTAAGGGCATTAAAATACACAGGGATTAGGTGCATTAAGGAGAGAATGGGGTTTCAGATTTTACCTTCTGAACAATAAGCTCTTTGTGTGCAGAAAAATTCCAGAATTGGGAACAAAAAAATAACATTTAAGTTCATGCCTAAAGCACCACTGCTCTTTTCAGCCTTTAAAATGGTATTAGCAAAGAAAATACAGCCTAACCATTGAGAAATTTGCAGTAAATCTAAGTGTTACACTGTGTTGCTAATTACAAATAAATGATGGGCTTTTTTTATCTGCATAACATTTACTCCCTAATTCAATAGTTTTATGACGTACTTTTGTGCATAAACGCCACCTATTATGTCTCAAATTGCAAGTCTAATTGTTACGACTGAAGGGTAAATAGGATGACCTTTAATGTATGATTCGTCAGATATAAAAATACATGCTTGCCATTTTCATACTTTAGGTGTACGATTCCGAAACCATGAAAGCCAGGTAAACAATTCTCATTCCAAACCTAAACAAAAATGTCACTCTTAGCTGCTATAAAATGGAATATAGATTAATGTATACATGGGAAAGAAAATTATTCCACGAAGAGTCGAGTAAGAACAAAAGGTCGAAATATTTTTGTGAAGATTCCCAGAAAATTAACGTGTGCAACACTGAAAATGCCTTAAGCGTCTTTAGCAAAGGAAAAAAGAGTGCGGTTCATTTTCACTATCAGTGCATAGATGGCATACATGTATAATTTCATGAAGCCGAAAGTTTTACGTAAAATCTCTGCGAGTACAGGTCAAAATGCTTATCATAAATTAAAAAAGCTCGGTTTTATTTGTTCTACTTCTCCACCGTTGCGCAATCGTTACACCGCCGAAAAACACAGGAATTTGTTTTTATCAGCCACACGATCTAAGGCCAAAGACCGTAATAAAAACCATATTCTATTTATTGCCGGGAATTGCAACATAAAATCGTTGGCAATGAGTTCCATACTTCTACCCTACATCAGGAAAACTGAGTAATTCAGTGAGAAAGTAAGCTATTCGGTTGGCGTTTAAATACGAGATAGCATTACTTAGACGGCATATTTTCATAATTCAAGCAGCACTGTATTTATACTCGTGTATAAGGCGGAGAGATATTAGCATTTTTTTTTGCAACTACGCTCCGATTTGAACCTTTCTTCAATGGTGGACACCTTAAATCCTTGTCAGAGATATAGACTATCAGTTCGTATTTATATTTTTATCATTTAAAAAGAAAATTCAATGCTAAACGATACTTTATGCCAATTTTGAGTGCATATGTTCCACGGTCATTTTGATCATTTCGTGTTGACTTTCGTGACTAAAGAAACCTTTGTTTCTTTAAGGTGTTAAGATGGTTACTCTGAAGAAACCATAAGAGCCACAGCGAGGCTCTCCCTCCTCAACAAGTTCGAGGTTTAAAATTAAAAAAAAATGTTTCTGGTTTTACTCTAACTACATTTTGGCAGATACAGGTATGATCTTTTTTTTTTCTTTTATTTTTACTTTCCCTACTACATATAGTACGTAGGGGAAGTATTGTATTCCACCCAAAAATTCGATACTGAGATTTCACCGGAAATATATGTTTTGAGACCTCCTGAATCCAAAAAAGCATTTTTGGAAACATGTCCGTGTGTGTCTGTGTGTCTGTCTGTCTGTCTGTCTGTCTGTCTGTGAACAGCATCTCAGAAACGAACAGTCGGATAAACACCAAACCTTGTATTTAGGTTCAATATCTTCCAGAGATGCGACGCGAAGCTTTTCAAGAAAATCCCCCACCCCAGATTACTCTTTACATGGAACATTTTTCGAAAATTTTAATTTTCTCAAAAATGGCTGTAACGATTTTAATTAAAATATCATATGTTTAAGATACTTTCATGACAAATGAAATGTATATATCGAATTTTCTGGGAATGTCTCCAAAAGTATTCTTCATTGTGAACGACTTTTGCATAACTGGTAAACCATAAGAGATAGACAAAATTTTACTACACCAAAAATGTAGATCGCGTTAAAATACACAATTTATGTCATATACATTATTTTTTTCTTCAGTGAACCATTTTCGAGATATTGCTTGTTATTCCCTTAAATTTTCCAATACTTTTCCTCAAATGGGAATTCGTTATTCATTTTTTTTATGTCCTGGACATACAAAGAGAATGGAATGTGCCACATAGCAACCAGCTCTTAAAAGATTTGACTATCGCTTAAATACTACCATATTCCCCTTGCATCTACAAGAAAATTAGCAATAAGATTAACATCTCGATTAACATGAAGCATATGGAGAATAAGCGTTTGTAAAAATAGTTTGTACAAGAATAGAGAAAGTCATGTGAGTGTAACACATCAGATTTTTTTATATTAAAACATTTTATGGTCACGGCTATGCGCATACTAATTCCGAGCTCCCATATTTCATGGATGGCCAGGTTAATCTTACTGAATTGCTTAGCGCTTCACGGCACTATCCGGTGCATAAGGTGTTTGTTACTCAGCTGTTAAAACTGCCTATAAGAAAAGCAAAATCATAATGACCCCGACGCAGTTCTGCGGCAAGGAAATTAACTACATTGAATAGAAAAATCTAGCCTCAGAAATGTAAACCGCATATGTTTTTGGTGTTGCACATACGCATTTAATAAACTGTTTCAAAGTATTGCTGAAACAATACAATAGAACTGGCATGGCGAGACTGTAAGCCTGCCCCGAAGCACCTTGATGCAACCTGGATGACAAAGCTATGGAAGGGGGAGAATTTGAAAGGCGGGCGGGGTAGTGGTAAAGAACGAACGGATTCAGTGGCGTCGGTACTCTGTATTTAAAGTAAATTAAGCTTCTCCAATGTCGTTTACAATGAGAGATTCGAAATCCGGAATTATGTTGTTTACAGCTAGACGTAACTGGTCATGAAGATGTTCGTTCGTCTGTCGGGATCTGCATTTGCTTTTTACTAATTTAATCACAGACGTACGTTGTACAAAACATTGCTTCCATGGAAATTGCATATAATCGAAGCTTCGGATATTTATTGTCGTATAAGATTTTAAAACATTCCACTCCCATTAAATCCTTGCATCTGACTTTCATGATTTCGTCAGATTGTAAATGAATCAGCTCCTCTTGCAGATTGATTCTGGCCTTTCTTACGTCTATGTTTAATGGATAGACATACACTGATATATTATTTAAAAACCCTGAAATCATGAAATCTGTAATCACAAAAGTCACTTTTAAGTGTTAAGCGAATACTAATGTAAATACTGAATTTATCTGAGGAGAAATTTGAAAGGAGATTTAAACATGGAAAATAGTACACCTGCCCCTCTTTCAAATGATTTACTCAGAATGAAAGTGTGTTTACGAACGCCTGCACTGAACTATACTTATCAACAATATTTTGATTGCATCGTTGAAATGTAGTATTCAGCTTTTTTAAGTGCATACATATATCGCATAAGAAAGCTAAGTCGCAGACCCAGACCTCGTTATTTAGTTCCTAAATTTCCATTCCCTAAAATAAGGAAACAATAAAATTACGATAAAATGATCTTAAAGTATATCAGAATAATGTAAATGTAAAGCTAAAATAAATTGCCTTTTCTTTCATAAATCCGGGGAATGTATCTCTGAGGTTGAAGAACCGACGTAACATTGCACCTCTGTTAAGCCATCTAATATCACACAAATAGTTAATATCTTGAAATGTTTCTCCCATATTTTTAAGTATACATATTTCGAAACTGTCGGTGTTTCAAAGCAGTTCCTTTTATTTTGTTCACAACACAATCCATCACTATTGTAATGTATCTGACTTGGCATAAGTGCTTCTTGATGCAACAGACAATGCCAAGCATACAAATTGCTCGAAATACCTTTATCACCGTCTGATACTAATTTCGACCACTGTAAACAATATCTTTCAGTACTAATTTTTAGAGCTTTAAATATCTCCTCGCCAGTAGTACTGCCTTTTATTGGGACTAAATCGAGCAAATACTCTTCAACATTAAGTTCCTAATCAACACATCGAATGAAAATGGCCAATTGAGGTGCCAGTTACATCTATACTCTCGTCCAGTGCAAGAGAAAACTTGACAAAGTCAGCCATTTTCAAATCCATCTGCCTTATTACGTCGGCAGAAAGCACTTCAACTTTCTTTGCAATGGTTTGTCGAAAAATAAGCCAACACTCGAAATTATGGACCTGTTGAGGACATAAAATCCTAGACATTTTTATTAAACATGTTTTAATAAATTCTCCTTCTTGAAATGCCTTAAGGCCTTTGCAATTTCCCAGGTAACAATATAACTAGCGTGATTTCTTTTCTCTGGCATAGTTTGAGTCTTTGTAGTTGGTTTAGGTCCATTGTTTTGTATCAATTTCAAAATTTCTTGGGTTCTTTCGCGTCCTGTGAACATATTGAGAATTAGCAATCTTACCTGTAGTTTAAATAAGAATTAAAGTCTCATGAAATAAAATGTTTAATAATAATAATAATTACAGACCCAAATTACCTTGTAACTTGGCATATTCGGAATGATAAGCATTGTAATGGCGTTTCATGTTGAATTGCATTACTCCGCTTTGGGACATATTTAACATTTTGCATTGCCACCATCCTCAACGAAGAACTTTTCCTGCCATTCCATGAAATGTTCTGCTCTTCGAATGTTGCTTCGCAAGCGGCATTGCTAGCCGCCACTGTTTGACGTAGTACTGACCACGCTGACATGAGTAGGAGGTGGAGGGGCGGGTGAAGCTACGGAGGGGTAGTGCGCGAGTCAACTAAGGCACAAATTGACTCGCGAAGCACTGTTTCGCCATGGCTGCAATAGAACATCTACGCAGGTGAAGCTCGGATCCGGTTCATAAAAAGTTACTTATTCTTGCGTTGATGTTAAAACTTCAAGACTGCCTCTGCACTCGAGTGGTCAGCGTTGTGGCTTCCCACTAACCGTCCAGAGTGGGAGAATTTTGTTTCATTAATGTGGAAAATTGGAATGTAATATCTTTCCTCTGAAGTAATTGCATTTGTATTCCGGGTGTCATATCTATGCTTGTGTGGTATCTTTGTTGGTGTATTGTTGGTTGAAAAAAGATGGCTTGATAAACAATGAGTCTGTTTTGTCTAACTTATACTTGCTTCCCACAACATACTGGTGCCGAAACGCGGGAATACCGTAAATACTATCAAAAATTACTGAAGAGAATCTCAAGACAAAACCCACGCAGAGAGTATCTTTTACACTACATGAGAAGCTTTGGTCTCGACTGCTGACGGCAAACCAGCTGTTTCAATGATTTTGTTTTACTTGTAAGCGTGTTGATAATATCAGAATTTATTATTAGAGCGAAGAACTACCTAGAATAGTTATTACTGATAATTCTGCGTATATTGTACCCCTTCCACATGTAATAATACAATTCAACACAGCGCCCAGTCGGTAATACAGACTCTGCATTTCCACTCAGGCTTATACTAATTTACACTATGGAAGACGAAACTGCCAACAGACTTCACAAATTAAAGCGTAAGTGCACCAGAGAGAGGGTAAATGCTACTCGCTTTACGAACATCATTAATAATTTTACAGATACAATTCCAATAGAGGACTATTACTACCATCGTAGTCGTCTTCAAGACAATAGACAAGTTTACTACGTTACAAAAACAACATCCATTATTTACTTTCAGACAATGATTTTGGAGCTGATATCGAAGTATTGAATCGTATATATTTAGCCAAACATGCTATACAGCTAGCGGTATTGATGACAATGTCTTCACTGAACATCATATCCACAACTCCGATAACAACTGCAAGTCCATCCAACTAGAGCCATTCACAGGAAATAAAGAATGGTCTCAATTTTGGGAGCAGTTAGGATCTTCTATAGATCAGAACCGCCATTTCTGTTATCGACAAACATGTGTGTCGAGGCTACCTACACAGCGAAACCAAGGATCTCATCGATGGTGTAGCCGTTACTGCAAATACATATGAAAAAACAAAGAGTTTACTTCAAAAGAAATATGAGGATAAAAATCGCATAATTCAGGCACACTCTGACTTTCTGGAAAATTTACAACCCATACACTTTATCACTCCTGAAGCGTTGAACAAAACTTAGATAGAATGTAATCGTCGACTTCAAGCTGTCCGAGCACTTGGAGAAGACATTGAAAATTATGGACGAGGTACTTCGAGTACAAAGATACTTCGCGTTTTTCCAAATGACATTTATCGGCGGTGGATAATCCACGCTAAACGCGAAAACGTTCCAGAAGGCAACATTACTAAACTGATGGAATTCCTAAACGAGGAAGTTGAAGGTGTGTTCATAGCACAGAAGATTCAAACTTTATACAGATTCAGCTTTACCAACTATCGCAGCATTTCAAGAAGAAACGTAAAAGGAAATGAAGAGAAAGGTTACAACCATTTTGTACATTTTGTAATACAAACGGCCACTGGGCCCAAGACTGTAGAAAGGTAGCTGATGTTTAAGATCGTACTAAAAGACTGAAACAATCATCCCCTTGTTTTCTCTGCTTGAAGCGAGTCCACTTACTAAAAAAACTGCAATAAGCGAGGAAAAAACAGCCTGCAGTACTATTGTAAAAGATCACGTCATTATTCTATTTGTACCTATGAACCTGCAACTGGAACATCAGTCAACAGAATATACACACAGCCATTCAACTATTCTTATTTACAAACGGCACGGATTTGTTGGACCTACTGGCCTCTGCAAACAAACACGATGTTTTTTCAACGGAGGCAGCCAGTCAAGCTTCATTAGTGCTTTACTTGAACTTCACTTAATCACTGTCAGTGAACAATACTTACGCATTTCAGTATTCGAATCCGACACGAATACTCAGGGACGACGACTTGTGAGCTTCGAGTTGCAAGGACTTCAGACTAACGCTTCAGCAAGCGTTATTGCATTTGAAAGCCTCAATACATACTCCGTACATCCAAGAGTTCCGCAGGATGTAGCTACACTTGTGAAAACTGCCATTGGCCGAAGTTGAGCACAATACGTCTGATTTATCCATTGAACTCCTTATCGGGGGCGATCATTATTGGAAGTTAATAAAAGATACACAGCACATTCGTATCTCATCTTTATTGGTACTTATACCTTCAAACTTGGGATGGGCTCTCAGTGGGAACATATCCGGCATTACTCTCAATCAAGTCAGGGTACACAATATGTCACTTGAACCACATTCTCCACCTTTGGAACACTAAGTACGTACTTCTGAGATATTGAGACATTTGGCGTTGAAGACATGGAGTCGATATCAACAACGAGTGCTAAAGATCCCGAAATCTTTAAACAATTTTACGCATCTCATCGTATAGAAGATGGACGACAACTTCAAACCCTAGGGAGACGGTTGCGACATACGCACAGAAGTACAGAGACAAAATCATCCAGTACATCTTCCAGAAGCAAGTAGAAATGGTCGATCCTGATTATCAAACGAGCTTGACATATTCTTTACATCATGCAGTACAAATGACGAAAAAGGACGTTACCAAATGGCGAATTGTGTTTGATGCCTCATCTTACGAAAAGGGCTCTCCGTCACTTAAGGGAGGATTCATGCCAGAAGTCACAAATGTATTTTAAAAAATTGCCATTAGCTCATTATGAAAGGTATGTGTTTTGGAAATTTTGTACACGGGAAATTGAAATTTAGTTTTATTTATGGACGCTCTTTAACTGCTGCGGTCCTTAGCGTCCCATTCTATATTGGGCGTGAAAGACCGCAAATTTTTCCGAGAGGCCTCTATCAGGCTTGAAATTCTTTTATGTGACGTAAATCTACGACACGGGACTACCGGGTTTACTTCTGTATTTGTTTACAGCATCAAATCTTAGTATAGGTGGAGGCAAGCTCATCATTCCACAAAAGATATTTGCACCTTCTCTCCCCTTTCCCAAGCACCTCATTCCATATGCTAATCTAAAATTACTTTCATAAATACCTTCTGGCCCGTTTTTGGATGAAGAGAATGAAAATTCAAAACTGCAGCTCTCACACACAAATTTGAACTCAGAAGCAACACCAACTTTGTTTGTTTCCATCATTTTGACACACTGAGTACTTTTGCAATTTAAACAGGCACATCACATGTTTAGTGCATTACATAATAAGTTCAGATCTATAAGTCTTAGCCCTGACATTGATAAATCTTCAATGAACACATTGTTATCCAAAACTTGCAGATCAGAATATATTTTAGAAGATGAAGCTGATAGGTTATGTTGTGTTAGTTTGTCTGCTACTGGTTGTTTGTTTTTTTTAAACGGTTTCCATGAAATGTTATCTTTTTATACACTCTATTTTATCCTGGCATTGTAAAGACTGTCACAACTATTGTAAAGTACACTAGGTAAGTCACTAAAAACAATTACTTTAAAAAAAATTCATCACTTCAATTCCAAGTTCAACAAAAACATGTGCTCTCCAGATTATGCACTTTTGTAGCCTCCTGGTGGAAGAAACTTGTACTATATAACATAAAGAAAATAATCTTGAAGTGGAATTGCCCATAGAGATTAATTATACCAAAATAAAATGATGCAACCAACAATGTTCATTTTGACTAAAAAGTGGACGTGGCAGCATCAGTGCACTAGTATTTATTTCATTTTTTAATGCATTAAGATTTGGAATACCATGTTAAAATTTACGGAGAGTGAGGAAAACATCACAAATGTTCAAAAAATAACAAATTCAAAAAATCGAAAATGTTTACCCTACCACTTGCATGCCCCCTAACGAGAACTTGGAAACGGTCCCAATCTCCTTCCAGATCTGACAAGTGTCATGTTACGATTCCAACTGTATCAATACGCTGTTTTGGGTGATATTACATTAGCGGTATATATTAGTGGTGTTATAGTACAACAGATATGGAAATCCGAATAATATGCCTGTATACTAGGATACGCAGTTTTTAGGCACTGATTGGAACACAGAATTCAACACGATTTCTATACGCCGTGTGTACAGGATTATCGACAGCTCAATCCACAACAAAGCATCTTGTCCTACAGGTTGTTTCTCGTCTCTAAGATCTCCTAGGACTCTTTTCTCCCGTTAGTATTGTAATCCTTCCCAATCCCTACCCTCCGCAGAGTGGAAATATGAATATGTGTGTGTTTGTTTACACTGTAAAAATGAATAAAGCCCAATGATAACCTTTAGTTCAAGGAGTTACAAATATTGTTTTACAACTGTTGCCCAGACAGGTCCGTAGCGGTCAAGGGGACTGACAATTTTGTCACATGGAAACGTTTACAGATACAAACAGAAATGGTGTGAGCGTTCTATAACTCACATTTCAAATATCCGTAGGATACCTCACTAGCTGTTCACAAGACATCTTAAAATGTCTTGGGTGAAATTACATTGCAAATATGTAACGATGATAATCCCTCTCAAAGGTCACCTTCTTCCTACAATAAAAACGCAATACAACTTTATGAACGTTCAGAACAGGTAGTAAGCAGAACATATGTTCAATAAGATGGTAAATATTTTCAGATCCATTCGATTTGTAGCAGAACTAATCGAAGCATAGTAATTGCTATGGATGTTTTGGGAACCTGCACTAGAAATCGTAATTTTTTGACTTTCTGCATAAAGACTATCCTTAATTTTGTTCCGATTTAAACAAATCGGAAACGCATGAACAACATATTGGGTCCAGAGGCCCCGTGTTGGATTCCCGGCTAGAGAATGGGAATTTTTCTTTAGCCAGGATTACTCCCCGTCCTCCCTAGAGTCTGGAAGTACGAGTGAGAGTGAAATGTGTGTGTGTGTGTGTGTGTGTGTGTGTGTGTGTGTGTGTGTGTGAATTTAATGTTTATAAAGTAAATCCAACGATATACAATGAGTGGACATCATTGTCGATGAGCAATTGTTCTAAAGGCAAACCCCCGATGTGACTTTAGATGTTAAAGACGGAAACATGGGGAAACAAACTCATACATAAAGGTTTTCCAGCTTGTACATGCAGAGAGCGGTTTGCCTAAAAGGCGCAAATGACTAAGTAGGCTCTTTGTTTACACTAGCCTTAATTTATTATAATCATTTTAACCGCGTTTGAAACAGATACACTTTTTTTTTTTGAAATGTAAAAAAATGTTTTATTGTAAAATGCCTCTCTTTGTATGCAGCAGCGTGAGATATTTCATGTACACAGACGCATAAAGCTCATTTTGTGGTTATTTTCCATCTCCTATAATTTTGTTCGGGCAAAAGCCTATGGTGAGAACTTCAAGCCATTCGCCTAATTATTTTCGATATTCTTTCAAAGAATAATTGTGGTTGTAATCTCAACAACGATGTGCCAGGTCTATTTGTAACTCACTCAATGGATAACTGAAGATTTCTTTGTAATGAACCTCAAAAAAAAAAAACACATGTTACGAAGCTATTACTTCCAGGGTTAATAAGCTCGCTAATGCCCATTATAACTCTTCAAAATTCATGTTGCAACTTCGACGTTCGTAAGAAGCAGCAGCAAGATCGTCAGTGGGCAAAGTCAGGAAGGTTGCCGACCCTGGTCCACTGCAGGAAATGCGTCATCCTAACCCAAATCCAAACTTTCTTGAACCGACCATCGATATGGCGGATGTGTAAATCCTGGTTCAAACCGCGATAGACCGCCTTCACTACCATCTCACGTCAATGTTGCGATAACACACATACTTGCTGGAAAAGAGAATGGAGTGTGGTTTTCTTCCACTATAATTAAAAGCCGTATCTAACCACTATTAAATTTAAAGGTTCATGATCCATTTTCTCCTACTGTTTATTCTGAGCTTGCTGGTCTAGTTCCATTCGTGTAGTGATTTAAAAAATATGTTTTAATTACATGCATATCCATTGCCAACGTAATAGCACGAATCCGCTAAATAATTTCCAAGTTCCAGGTCGAAAGATTATAGTCAGGTAATATATACAATTTCACAGATGTAGCACAAATTGTAATTTAAAGCTAAATTAAGAAGGGAAAAGAGTCAGTTTTATGGAGTAGATAGCTAAACGCCTCCAGGCACAAAATAAAAGAAATATCAAGTACCATGGAATTCAGAATATCAAAATTTATTATAACGATAAATTGATATATTCCATTATTTTCAACACTATGTGTCACCTCTGGCTGATTAAATATAGCGAAGCAGAACATGAAATGCCAACATCCTTACTTCACTATTATGGTTGCTGTAGCCCCCTTTACAACATTTGTGTTGTACACATTCATCCTAACTTTTTTTAATGCCTTTTTGGTTTAGGCTTTATCTGTGGTAATATAGCGAAAGCCTTCAGAAGTATATTGAGAATCTGGAGCCTCAGTTTATTTTCACTATTTAACGAATGATTAATGACAATATGTGACAAATTAAAACCAAATCAAATACATAGATATTGTGGTGTGGCCTCATTCACTGTATTAGTTTAAGTATTCATTCTACCGCAATTTACTTGTAGCATTGAAATATACTGTTTTATGTTTCCATTTCATCTCTTTGGGAGAAGTATGGTCGTCTATAGTATTAATTACATGTAGAAGAAAGTCATATTTATCTTTTAGTGCGATGTTCTGATGAATACACATAAAAAAAATCTGATGTGTTACACTCACATGACTTTCTCTACTCTAGTACAAACTATTTTTACAAACGCTTATTCTCCATCTACTTCATTTAATCGAGATAAACATTTGCAGACTCTATCTTATTGCTAAGTTTCTTGTAGATGTAAGGGGAATATATATTTGCAAGTGCAATATAGAAATACAGTAGCCTTTAAGCACATACATATCTCTTAATAGCTGGTTGCTAGGTGCAGCACCATTCCTTTTGCCACAGATTAATACTATTTGCATATACAAGACAAAAAATGAATAACGAATTCCCATTTGAGAAAGGTATTGAAAAATCTGATGTGTTACACTCACATGACTTTCTCTACTCTTGTACAAACTATTTTTACAAACGCCTATTCTCCATATGCTTCATGTTAATCGAGAAATCGAGATGTCAATCTTATTGGTAATTTTCTTGTAGATGCGAGGGGAATATGGTAGCTTTTAAGCGATAGTCAAATATTTTAGCGCTGGTTGCTATGCGGCGAATTCCATTCTCTTTGCATGTCTAGGACATAAAAAAATGAATAACGAATTTGAGAAAAAGTATAAGTATTGGAAAATTTAAGGAAATAACAAGCAATATCTCGAAAACGGTTCACTCAACAAAAGAAATGTATATGACATAAGTTGTGTATTTCAACGCGATCTACATTTTTTGTGTAGTAAAATGTTGTCTATCTCTTATGGTTTACCAGTTATGCAAAAGTCGTTCACAATGAAGAATGCTTTTGGAGACATTCCCAGAAAATTCGAGATATACATTTCATTTCTCATGACTTTATCTTAAACATATGATAGTTTAATCAAAATCGTTAGAGCCATTTTTGAGAAAATTAAAATTTTCGAAAAATGTTCCATGTAAAGGGTAGTCTGGGGTGGGGGGATTTTCTTGAAAACCTTCGTGTCGCATCTCTGGAAGATACTGAACGTAAATACCAAGTTTGGTGTTTATCCGACTGTTCGTTTTTGAGTTATGCTGTTCACAGACACACACACACACACACACACAGACACACACACAGACACACACACGGACATGTTTCCAAAAATGCTTTTTTTGGATTCAGGAGGTCTCAAAACATGTATTTCCAGTGAAATCTCGGTATCGAATTTTTGGGTGGAATGCAATACTTCCCCTACTTACTATACGTAGTAGAGAAAGTAATAAGTGCATTTAGGTATGATAAAATGAAACGATACATCGAAAACCACAAAATTATGGGTATACGCAGCTGAAATGGAGTTAAATTTGATGTTCACATTTTGTACTGGTGACTGATTCATAAGCAAAACAATCAACTAAAATACCAGCTCGCTGCACGGAAGGAAGGAAAAAGACTACCATAAATAGATCAATTTACATATTTACTTACAAAAGCTGATATGCAATAAATGAAGCTACAAAGCACAAACCGCTCACCCAAATCTCAAACAAAACTGCAATATTCTGTAACGAATAGGTCCCGATATATTAGCTTTTAACTGAATGCGTGTTTCAACAGGCCTTGAACTTAGAAATTGCGCTCAACATTTAAAAACATTAAAAGTATATTTTAAATCATAAACCCAGAAAAGTGAAAATCTAAATATTACTTAGGAATAAAAGAAAAAGTGTAAGTTTTTTTAACGGGCTTTGTCGTTTTAATTCCTGCTAAAGGTATGACGCCGCAAAATTCTGAGAGATCACCTTTTAAGGTGTGATACATTTTCTCAAGAAAAAGAGGTCAGAATCTACACTGTTACTAACGAAGATAAGGAATAAGATAAAATGATCCGGAATAAACCAGAAGAAACGAGCGCAATACTGTGCTTTACGGAACAGATCGACGAATCTTCAATTGAATCGTAAATTTGAATAGTGAAACTTATAAATACACACCATATCGAGACAGAAGATGTCAAGCCCGGAACAGATTTCAAACCATTAAATTTATAAAAATGATTGCAAACTCCGTCTTATTTACACTGATTAGCCAGCACTTTAGTTGGAATCTTTGAAACGCAGTTATGAAACTGTGTGACCATTTGACTGCCAGAGAGAGAGGGAGGGAGAGAGAGAGAAACTCTGTGTGTGTGTGTGTGTGTGTGTGTGTGTGTGTGTGTGTGTGTGTGTGTGTTGGGAGGGTCATCTCAAAAACCACTAAACAATTTTGATAATTCTTAAACCATTTGAAGGCCGCACCTCCCGACTGACAGACTATAAGCTTCAATTTCTAGTCCTAAATGAATAAAAGACAAAAAGTTTTACAAGGGCTGGATATTAGTAAATATATGAACTTGAAGCTACAATAAAAGCAATCATGATGGCTTTGGCTGGCCCCGTAACTCAGTCGGTAAAGCACCTGTCTGCTGTGCGAGGTGTCCCGATTTCGATTCCCGACTGGGGGGGGGGGGGGAGATGGGAATTTTTCTCTAGCAAAGATTATTCCCTATCTTCCCCAGACTCTGGAAGTATGAATGAGAGTGTGAATGTGCGTGTAATTTAAAGAAAAAACCCAAAGTTTACCAGTAACCCAATGACAAACGAATACAGTTAACACCATTGCTTAGGCAGTATATCCCAAAGGAAATTCCGCCGATAAGTTAAAGGTGGGGTAGAAATGGAACTAAAAAAGATGACTCTGACGTTTCGCTGTCGTAAAATTCCATTGCAGTTTAACCCAAGCAATCAATATACGTAGATGGCGACGATGTAACAGACTTGGAGGAGGAATGTTAAGCAAACATTACAGAGCTAAATAGAAGATAATCGAACCTACTTTATAATGTACGACTCGTTTGTTGTATTTATTTCTTGGCATTTTATCAAATACTGTAGACGTTTACGGTGAAGCCAATACTGTAAAAATGTTGACTAATTACTACCGAACAACATTTTTCGCCGTTTAACGTAACCCAACTTCTTTCTGCACCCAGCTGTCGACTACATTTGACTGTCTCTAAATTCAACTCAACAACCCACTGACTTGCTGCTGGCAGGTTGAGGTTTTTGTTGCATGTCCACCCTGAATAGCGTTCTACCGCAAGATTTTTATTTAGGGATGGATGTTAAACATGGTTTTTCTATTTTACGATGGGGTGAAATATATAAGAGGAAGCATGCTGTCTCTCGGTGGCTGTCTGTCAACAACTCCATGTTAGCAGCCTCTTATATATCCCATCAACAAAGCGGCATGTCCTCTATGAGGCGGCTTCTCAAACCTGCCGCCAAGAAAATTTCCAGAAAGGTCGGGAGCGCACATAAAGTATTTGTTACTTGGACCATTATTGTGCGGGGCCGGCGAAGGCGCTAATACAGGCGACCAGGTTATGGGGCCGGCATGCTCTCACACTAGTGTGGCCGCCGGAATTTCGCGCACGTGGTTACACTGCTTCCTCCTCAGGGCTGGTCGCCGAGACCAGCACCGTCGTAAAGGGCTAGACGTTCCAAGTGTACCACCAGCCTCCTCACTCGGGGAGCCTTGGACGTGGTAGACTACATAATTCCCTTCACCACAAGGTACCGTGGTCTAGGGGTAAAAGCCTCTAGTTCCCGAGGTCGCGAGTTCAAACTCGGTGAAGTGCGAGGAGTTTTGCGGGCTTAAAAATCGTTAGCATGGCTTCCTCAAGAAGGAAAGTAAAGCGGTGCTCCCGTGTCGTAGATTTACGGCATGTAAAAGAACCTCAAGCCTGATAGAGGCCTCTAAGCAAAATTGACAGTGTTTCACGCCCAGTATAGAATGGGACGCTAAAGACCACAGTAGCTAAAGAGCGTCCATAAATAAAACTCAATTTAATTTCACCACAAGCTACGGCCCAAGCCATATTGATCTTTGGAGTAATGGCCCTTGGTCCGGGTAGGGCGATACAAGCACACCGGCTCACCGTGCTGGAAACCTTTGTTGTTGATTGCCGGTCGTAACGAGTCTTCATCCGGTCGCTCCTACCTAGACAAGTTGACAGGCCATCTCATGCACGTCATGAAGACGCACGAGGTTCTCTATGTAGTCGATTGCTGGCTGATCTGCCCAGGGGGTTCCCAAACATCAGACGCAGCTACCTGTCGCTGACCAAGATGGCTGATGTGAACTTGGTGGTGTCGTGTGCTGATGAGCGGTAGGCCAGCAAGAAAAATAGCACCCTAATATCCCAGTCCTTCTGGTGATTGGTCACGACATTCCTCAGGTGATCTTCTAAGAGCCCTGATATATCATTCAACCATAACGTCTGTCTGCGAATGGAGTGTGCGTGTTTTGTGCACTCCAAATCGCTCCAGTACTTCCTTTCAAGTTCGACTCGAAATTGCCACTCTGATCTCTGAGTAGCTCCAACGATACTCCAAAGCGGCAGAACAGTTCTTCCACGAGGCAGTTAGCGATCGTCTTGACCTCCTGATTAGCGATGGCGTACATCTCCGGGCACACAGTGAAGAGATCCATTACCACCAACAGATACTTATTACCCCTGTCGAACACACGGAAGGTGGCAGCTATGTCGATGGCGATACGTTCGAAGGGTGCTCCCAAGTTTACTGCTGAATCCGACCCCAGCTCCTGGTCTGTGAGCCCGACTTGCAGGACACGCATATCATTGGCGACACCACCTCCCAATGTCTGCCCGTAGCCTCAACCGTCGGAGTTGTCGCATGTTCGTTTGGATCCAAGATGTCCTACCGAAGACCCCGCACGTACTTCCTCCAGGACTTCGTCAACTTACTCCGAGGGAGGAACAGCTGTCTCTGGATCTTCCCGTCAGGTGACTCCCAAACTTTGAGCAATGCCCTTCCTTGGACTGCAGTAAGTCCTATTGGGAGATCTCCACTTCTGGGAAATGTCTTCAGCTCGGCCTATCACATGGATCGACTTCTCTCAGAGGGGACGCCAAGTCGGCGTACGTTAGCTGCTCCCTCCTCAGGCCTGTACTATCCCATCCATCTGAGGGCGCCCCGAAGTCACACAGACAGCAGCGGTACGCTCCTTCTCCACCTTTGTGCAGGCTCTTCTAGGTATGGCATCAGTATTTAAGTGGATCCTTCCTCTCCGATATTCTGACGTGAAGTTACACTCTTGGAGCCTCTGGACCTAACGGCTCTCTGGCCCCCCAAGTTCTTTAACTTCAACAGCCAGGTGAGGGCGGAATGGTAGATCCTCAAGTTGGAATGGCTGACAGTACAGGTACTTACGGAAGTATTCCAGCGGCTTCAGTGCTGACAGGAGCTCCCGCCGAGAAATGCAGTTCTTTTCCACCCTGGAAAACGTATTGCTTTACTACGCTATTGCCCGCTCCTGCCCATCCTGGACCTGAGATAGTAGCCTCTAATGCCGTTGGCACTGCCGTCGGTGTCTACGATAAATTCGCCGTCCGGTTGTGGCAAACCAGACACAAGCACACTACAGAGTGCTGACTTAAGCGCCTGGAATGTGTCCTCCGCGTCTTCTGTCCACAGGCCAGTGTTTTTCCGCCAGATGAGGGGCTTCGCGATGTTGGAGAAACCTCTAACGAACTGGCGGTAGTAGCCGCATAAGTCCAGAAAACTGCGCAATTCTCGTTCGACTTTAGGGCGAGGTCTATCTCGCTCAGCCCGAGTCGTGGCCACCCCAGTTGTTGAGACTTTATAGCCCAAGCACTTTATCTCTTTGCAGAAGGTTTAACGCTTCTTCGCACTCAACTTCAGATTGACTGCCTAGCAGTCTGCAATATCTTGACCAGGTTATCGAGGTGATCTTTGAAGGTGCTACCAATGACAATCATGGCGTCCAGATATAGCAGGCAGATATCTTAAGTCAAAGCTGAGAGATGACTGGTGCGTTGCGGAGGACAAAGGGCATAACCGTAAAGTGCCAAAGCTTCTGCCCTGTCGACAATGCGTGTTCTCCTTGTCTCCGAGATCTAGGGTCACCTGCTAGAATTTAGATTTCAGGTCCAATGACGAAAACTACTTAGCACCAGCAAGTGTGCCCAAGGTGACGTCAATTCGAGGTAAAGGAAAACAGTACTTTTCAAGTCAGAGCACTCAGCTTCCTATAGTCCACGCAGAAGCTCAGGTCACCGTTCTTCACCAGAACAATAGGCGAGCACCAAGGACCGTCAGACGCTTCGATAGTCTCCCTGGATCTGATGACCTGCAGCAAGTCCCGTACCTCTGTTTGCTTAGCCAGCGGAATACGTGTCGTCCTCCGTTATGTACTGGTTACTATACTAGCCTCTAGTTTCCGAGGTCGCGGGTTCAAACCCGACGGAGTGCGAGGGATGTTTTAGGGCGAAATAATCCTTAGTATGGCTTCCTTCGGAAATGACATAAAGCCGCTTGTCCCGTGTCGTAGATTTACGGCACGTAAAACAACAAGTCTGATAAAGAGGCTTCTGAGCAAAATTGCCGGTCTTTCATGCCGAATGCAGAATGGAACGCTAAGGACCACAGCAGTTGCAGAACGTCCATAAATAAAACTCAATTTAATGTTAGAGCAATACACCTTGGTAGTTGCTGGATAGGTCGGGCGTCCCCGGTGTGGACATAGTGGAGTGCTCGGTCGGTGCGGCCATAATCGCTGTTCCCGGAGCTGAAAACAGGCGATAGGCTTGGACACAAGACGGGGTCTCTAACGTCTCCAGATATTACATCCTAACGTCGGCGGATCCCCCACAGGCCTACCTTTCCTCACGGAGAGATGTCTCTTAGGGCCCGTAATAAGCCGAAAGCCCAGGCAGGCAGTTCCTAACGTAAACTTCACCATGCGCTTTACTTGCTGTCAGCTCGCCTAATCCTTAGAACGTGAAACATAAGAAGGAAATGAGGGAAATTTTGCGACATTACTCAAGGTCGCAGTGGCCGGCCCAACAGGAGTCGAATCCGGGACCTCTCGAATGCGAGCACGTTACATGGTCATTTCGCTCGGTATTTTAAGTAACATATTATAGTTCTCATAGTGTTTTAGGGAGACCAACATGGATTGCTCTAGGAGAAGGGCTGCACTGACAGCTTCTTTCACTGCCGAGAAAGAACCGTTGCTGCCGCAGCCAAACAACTGTCACAGCACACCGCAGCCACTCGCTGGCCCCGCTATCCTTCGGACGCGGGCCAGTCGCCACCTCGACGCAACCGCTTTGCGTGGTGATAGCTGGGATGCGCCGGGATCTGCCAGCACGCTTCGTGCAGCGAGGAAAACAGTGGCCTTTTAGGATCACCTCTGCGTGGTGACCGACGCCGATGGTGCGCCTGAAGCTCGCTGGCCAGCCACACGGCTTGGAGGCTGTCTTTCTTGACGTCTAGGCTTCCCTTAGTAGGGAGGTTGTTACGCTTCGAGGCCACCCGACAGGCTAGGGCACAGTAAGACAACCCGCGCAGCCCAATCGAAGTGCCATTACTGTGTCGCTTTTGCAACACGTCAGTGTGCCAGCAGCGCGATCTCCGCCGCCGCCGTTGTTGTGCCACATGTGGTGGGACGTCAGGCTAAACCGTCAGGTACTCTGCCCCCTGCGTCCATACAAGGCACGGCGAAGCCATCAGCATCGTCGCCGCTATAGCAGAGTGTCCACAATCAATACCATCATCGAAAGCACAGAACTGGTTCTACGAGACAGCGTCCAGGACCTCCACACGGATTTTCTGAACCTGACATCCAAGTCAGCCGCTCTGGAGAAATGTCTTTACGACCTTCAGACCGCCATGGGTACATCTCTTCAAGATCATCAAACCACAACAGACACTACTCAACAGATTTTGACTGCATAATTGTTCATTACGAGCCCTGGAAGCACACCACTACTAACTCGAGTCTAAATGGACCAAACATCCGAACACCACGACGTTTCCAGCTCACGCCGGAAGTCTTCCAAACCTGTGCCGTCATACGCCCAGATCTTCACATCCAAGATGCAACTGACAAAATCTTCAGACTGATCTTCAATCCCACGTTGAATCTTTTCAAAGGCTTTCCTTACCTTTCCTCTTACAACATCATAATCTTCGGGCCTCTAGGTTGCAATCATCTGTAGCCTAGAATCTTACCTTTCTTTCACCCGCCCACTGGGTGGCAGGTCTCCTCTTTCATCCGGCTAACGTGGGTGCTATGCAGGACCGCGCTATTTTTACTTTGATTTCCTTTCTTTCTTTATGTTTTCCCTTTCCGTTGGAGAGGTTTTGATGGGTATAACAACGTACTGGAGACCTCCACACTACCAGCTCGTCTGGAGTTAGTACGCAACTGTATTTCTCCTCCAGCGGAGAAAAAAAAATAACAAACTATAACAATTGCCATCTCGCCTGTACAATGTGATTTTTGCAGATTATGTATTCTCGTTTTTGTCCCTCAGTTCCTACTAATAAACGCCATTCTCCTTTAATCACTTTACAGCTGAATACTGATGTATTTGGTATTTTCCTTGGCCTTATAAACCTGGAATGATGATTTAATTAATTCAAGCGACTTAAAATAAATCTTAAAAAAAGCTTTTTTTGAAGAAAAGAAACGGGGGGGGGTACCGCTATAGCTCCCTAAATACGGCAATTATACGTTAAAAGTATGACACTCTTATTGAAAGATCCTATACAACATAGAGATTGTTCAAGAATCATAATGTAGGTATAATTGTTAAGTTACAATGCAAACGTATGTATACCGTAAGGTGCCCATCCGTTTTCTCAATTAAATAAAGGACAGAAGAGAAGGCGTAAAATTATTTCGTTATAAACACGAAGGTCTCGAAACTAATAATAAATAAATAAATAAATACATAAATGTATAACTTACATATATAGTAGCTCTGATTTCACTCCAGTCAAAAAATCTGCTAGGAGTCATTCCTCATACGTTGGATAAGTTTAGAAGTACAGCCCATTGATCTGAAAGATTGGCTGTGGTGGACAGTATGGTAAGCGAACGCTCCTTCAAAAGCTGCTAATTTCACATCTTTATTGTAAAAACCTTCACTCCTAAAAAAAATTAGTCAATGCGGTGCAAGATTCACTTGCACGCACCATTCTTTTATGTTTTTCACTGTTTATATGTTGAGATATACCCTATCGCCTCTCCCCATGGCTTATACTGAAAGTAAATGCACACTTATTACTTCGAACATCTGTGTCAGAAATTTGCTTTTTTTAATGGAAGGATATTCCTTTTGTAGGTCACTATTAATAACAACACTTACTTTTCGACGGTGGCATATTATTAATTTCAAGTGTTTTAGCACTCGCATTTACAAAAGTTCATTGTATTTTATTATTTCACAAATGCATACTACAGCACTGTCTTCTACCAAAGTCACAACTGTAACGAATTTCTTTAGACTCAAGCAAAAGCGTTTACAGTTTTCGTTATGGTTGGCGGCATTCAAATCAAATACGAGCGATTACGATTTGTTTGTTGATAGCGCAGACCGACACAGAGTTTTCAAGTACATAATATTTCTTCATTACAGCGTGTTGTCGTCCTCCGTGGTCTAGGGGTACCTACTCTGGTTCCCGAGGTCGCGGGTTCCCCGGCGGAGGACGATGGATTTTTTCGGGCGTAAAAATCCACATGGCTTCCTTCGGAAGGGACGTGAAGCTGGTAGATTTACGGAACGTAAAAGATCCTCAAGCCTGATAAAAAGGCGTTTTAACAAAATTTCCGGTTTTTCAACCCCAATATAGAACGGGACGCTAAGAACCATATCAGTTAAAGAGCGTCCATAAATAAAACAATTCAATTTTAATTACAGCGTGTTGCTTGCTTCGAATATAGGTCACAGAACACAGATGACAGACAGGTCAATCAGGGCAGCAAAGCTGCATACATTCCATTCACATACTATTATAGATACAGGAGTGTTTATGCATCGAGGGTAGATGGGTAAGAATAAACAATTAATGCTGTTTAATAACAACATATGCGCGGTCCGCTAAACTCAAACAACGATATCGTTTATATTGAACGTAGTTATATCTAATCGTTACTGGTAAGTTAATGTAATGTAACTGCAAACTGAGAACCATGGAAATAAATAATCGTTACTGGTAACCGTTAACTGATTGTAACTGCGAGTTATAACCCTTACTCGAAAATAACTGTTTTGTCACATCCCTACATCTAATTGCCCAGCATGTCCATAAGGACACGTTCTGTTTAAGGCACATTAAGAGAGAGGAAGGTCAAATAATAGCGTATATGCATTATTTGGATGTATAAGAAGCCGATCAACGGAAAGTATGCTAAAATTTCCGAGTTTGAAAAATTCGGGCAGTTAAGGGTTAAGTACTTCTTGATGAAGGTGTGAATGAAACAGAAATTCTTACTGATATGACAAACCTCTAGAGAACTCATCGTTTTCAACCATTTCCAAGTGGACCCGGAGTTAACCAGTGCGAAACCTTAGAAAATGGCACACGCAGCGGAAGAGCGAAACCCGTCACGACAACAGAAATCGTCATCAATGAAGCACACACCATGGTTCTGGAGGATCGCTGAATAAAAGTGACCGAAATTGTTGAAGTTTTGGGCATTTCAGGTAACGTGTGTTTCACATGTTGAAAGAGGAGTTGGTTGAAAAAAGTATCTGCAAGATGGATGCCACGACTACTGACTCCGGATTGAAAGTGAAAAAGAGTCTAAATCTCTTAGCATAGTTTGGCTGGTTTTCAAGATCACACACACTTTATGCGTCGATTTGTAACAAATGAAGAAACATGGGCCACTACTACATACCCGAAACTACATCAGTCGAAGCAATGGAAGCCCCAAGATTTTCCACCTCCAAGGGAGGCAAAGTATGTGAAATCGGCCGGGAAGATCGCTATGTCGATTTTCTTGGACGCGTGCTGCTAATTGATTATATTCCGCCAGGAAAATCTATTAGCGGGGCGTATTATGCTAACTTTCTCAACCATCTGGATCAAAATAGGCAAGAAAAGGCCGAGTTTGGTTACGAAGAAAAAATAATGCTCGTCCTCACACACATGTGTTGCAATGATGAAAATCAACGAAGTGTTCTATGATCCACTTACCACATCCACCTTATTACCCACTTAGCTCCATCAGACTTCCTATGTTCCCTAAACCTCAGTTGAGGCGCATTTTGCAGGCCTGGAGGAATCTGGCTCAGTTAAAGACATACATCATCACTAAACCAAGTGCACTGATGTCAAGGGAGACTACTTTGAAAAATAAAAACAATTTCAAACGTGTGTTACATCATTTTTGTGCTTCATTCCGAGAGCTTTTCAGAATCATCACCTACCCCTAGCAGAGACTGGAAGTATCAATGGGAGTCAATGTTTCAATGGAGGAATGAATATATCGAAGTTAAAAATTTCAATCAAGTTAAATACCATTAGTTGTTTCTACGGCCAAAACCTCGATATGACCATTTAAATTAAAGGGGACTATATAAGTTAAAAAATATTCCCCTCATACAATCACTTTTAACAAGGGATTTGGGACTATATAAGTTAAAAAATATTCCCCTCATACAATCACTTTTAACAAGGGATTTTACAGAAATTGGGTCACAATATTTGTAAACGCAGCTTTCGTGAATATAAGATAATTGGCCGCTTTTGCTTTGTGTTTAATTAACATTCACAGGAAGGAAGTTTGTAACCTCCTGGTAGCATCGTGAGCGTGTACTACTAAACTGATATCGCAATGTCATATACAACATCATTACACAGCTGCAAAATCTACAAGAGGCCTATTTGCATTTCTCTAAAGTTCCGGTGAATTGTCTGAATTGTTCAATAATCACAAATTAACACATAGCACTTTGTCTTAAGGCGAGGGAATCTCCCTGAAGTTTTATCCAAGCTTCCTTAAAATTGTACCACGCCTAAGACAATATATAGTTAACCCAGACACACACTTTCAACTTCACATTTTGAATGGTTCTTAATTATCTCAATCCTTCATAAAAATAGCCACTACGTGAAAAATATTTTAAAAATGTAAACAAATCAAAATGCAGCTAGCTCCTGACATATAATTTGTAAGTTCTACTTCCACATTTCGGGTAATAAAAATGCCATTACACTACAAACATTTTTACTTCTGCTACCCAGCGTAACTGTATCTTTTTTTTATGCGTTCAAAAATGTCTATAACAAACTTCAAATCAACTGTTACACAACTTTTATCGTCATAGTATTTCAGTGAGTGAAACATTTAAACAGGGGAAAATAGGAATAAAATAAGTCCACTTTTCTCTGAGCACCCACACAATGAAATGACCATTCAAGGATCTTGACTGTCGGATTTTGAATCTTAGAAGTGAAATTAACTTCAAAAGCAAACATCGCCTTAAACTGGTTTCTGGAAATATATACGGAGTACCCGTGGAAAGCACTGCGCTCTCCAGGCAAAAATTAAATTAAATTGAGTTTTATTTAAGGACGCTCCTTTTTTTAGCTGCTACAGTTCTCAGTGCCCCGTTCTATATTGGGCGTGAACGACCGGAAATTTTACTCAGAGGTCTCATTATCGGGCTTGAGGTTCTTTTGCATGCCGTAAAGTTACAACACCGGACCACCGCTTTACTTCCCTTACGAAGGAAGCCATCATAAGGATTTTTACGTCCGAAAAATCCATCGCCCTCCGCCCGATTCGAACACGCGACCTCGGGGGCTAGAGGCATGGTACCATTAGGCCACAGAGGACGACTCTTCAGACAGCTGTGAAAATCTTAGAAACCACAATTTTCAACTGAACAAGCGAAAAATTTAACGGCATAAAATGAAGGCAATTAACAAAATGTGTAAGAGTAAGGTTTACCTGCTTCATAAATATTACTATTTTCATTCATACTTTAATATATTTTAGAAACACGAATATAAGCGCTCCAGAAGACAAAGGTTTTACCATATTTCACTTGAAATTTTGCATTTTAATTTGAAAGAGCACTACATAGAAAATTATTTGCAGTTTTGTGAAATTCCAAGTAAGTTATGAGGGGGAAGGAAAATGCATAGCGGTATTTATAAGTAGGTTATTCTTGAAGTACAACCCACAGTTTGAAATGAATTTGAAGCGTGTTTAATGTTATGTTAATGTCATATCTGTAATAATGTATATACTATATGTAATTCATGTAATCACAGTGTTTAAATATGTTATGTATGTTAAACTACATGTATGTTATTTTAATATTTTGTTAGCTATATTTTCTCATACACAACGCATACGAATTTCCACTGAAACATTTTCGACTCAAGATAGCTGCTAACAAACGCGAGGGGAAACTGTCTCCGTAAACAAAGTCTTTACGAACTATACATGCAAGTGACTGATGCTAAGTGAATTTCAAACTTATCTTGAAGACGGGGACTCCTGGATTGTCTTAAACCACGTGACTTTTAGAGCACCAATAGGAAAAGTCTAAGCACCCTCCAGATTTCATTAAACTTCGAAATCGCGTTTATAAATAACCAACCAGAAAATTCCACACCCCAGAAACTCCGTGTATATAAGTTGGTGTCAAATCAAAATTAAGTCTTCTTGCCAACTCACTTGTGGAACAAACCTGCGACACTCCGTTATAAAATTCCGCGCCAATAACTAACGATGGATGAATATAGATATAGTATTGTGTGTGGGATTAATATAACTTTCAAGTGAACAGTCTCCGTGTGTACCTACTCAGCCGCGAACTTACAAATGTTACTAAAACAGTGTAACATTATTGAATTCCGTGCCGCAAAAAACGGTGGAGTAAAACAAACAAATTATCGTGTGCACGAGGAAACAGAATAAATATTTGTGTGACAAGTGTTTGTAAAGTAGAGTCAGTGAGAAATAACAAGTCACAATACAATTACGTGTCCATCTAAATTTAACAATGTGAAAATGCGTCCGACGTAAGCAACATCAAATCTTGTAAAGTGCTTATCATTTAACTTTATTTGGAAATCATTAAAATTAAATAGAATTTAATTTCAATCAGTGTTTTCAAACATTAATTTTCTTGCGCTCCACACCTCAAGATCTCCAATCCAGTCTCATGCTCAATTAATGAAAGAACCGACAGCAGACGAGGACAAAAACAGAAGAGAAAGAGAATACGAATCGGCTACAAAATAGAAGGCACGAATTCGTACTTTGCTGGTTCAATAATTAATTCGCTAAATATTAAGTAGAGTCTAGCAACCATTACGTCGGGTCCTTATAATAAATAAAGCTGCATAATTACAATAATAATTAACGACGGGACCTGCTAAAATTCTTGGAAAACAATGAGAGGCCGGAGGGACATTTTAAACATAGGAAAATATTACATTTTGTATGGTGCGCGGAGCTTCAAGTATATACAAAAGTAAAAGATAAGAAAAGCGATGCATGGAATCTAAACATCATGTGGGACGACTCAGGCAGTAGCGTCTGTGGCTCGCGGGTTCAAATCTCGCGTACCGGTCAATTTCTCTGGCGCTTTCCTCAGTCGCAAAGTAATTGCCTTATTCAAAACTCAATACCACGACCTAATTTTCCGTACACACTAAACAGAAAAAAAGTAGATTACAAACGAGGGTGATTAGCCAACTAAGGTCATCTATTGAGCTAACGAAACAACTGGAACAAGAAGGCGACTACGTAACTAAGGCCATCGTTCCGGCAGTACACTGAATAGAGCGTATGTACGAAAAAGCAACCACAGAAGTGCATATCATGAATAATTTAATAACTGCAAACTAGATGAAGGAGACTACGATACTAGGTCATCTTGCAGCAAGTTGCTGAAGCTAACTGTTCATGAAGGCAACTGTGTAACTAAGGACCACTATAAGGCACACATTAATCGCGTCTAACAAATAAATTACAGGAAACCGCCGCAATGCTGAAGGAACGTTAAACGAGAGGGGGAACAGAAAAAAGGCTAAAACATTAACCTTTATGAGTTTTTGCAAATGTCAGCCTAATCACAATATATGTATCCTAGAAACAACTCATTTAGCTAACGCACAGCTTGTTTTAAGTACGTGACTGAGAAGTCAATTGCTCAAAAACGAAGTTAGTCATTAATTGGTAAAACGAACAGCCTGTTATTAATCTTTAAATGCCTCACATAGAATGGGTACGCAAAATATTAGCGATTTTAAATCTTGTTTATTTCTTTTTCTTAAACTTAGGTTGAGATTAAGCAAACTGAATTAATTTTAAGACCTATATTTATTCAACTTTAAGACGGATTCTCTAATAGAAACATCTAAAACGTTTTGCAAGTCCGACTGTTGGCATGAAGCGATTCAAGAAACGCTGCATGTATACCTATACAATTGAACCGTTATTTCTGAGTTTAAAAAAAAAAAACTTATCAATTCGGTAAAACACAATTTAAACGGACAGTCTTACAAACATTTACTATTTTTAGAGGAAGCGCTGCTCCTACGACTTAAAATATTACGTACACCAGGTTGAATACAGGCTGGACCGTTTAAGTTGAGACTGTAGAATATCTCCAAAACTAAGCGTTGTAGAAAGAAATGTCTTTAATAATCGTTGCTTATGGGGAAAACTAAGTACCATTAGTCGTGTTTTGTTTGGAGGACGTTATAATAGTCATTATAGGGTCAATTTAATTTTGTAAATGGGAACCTAAAATTAGGGTCAAAATTAATTGACCCTAAAATTGCCATCACAACGTCCTCCAAATAAAACACGACTAATGGCATTTACCTTCCCCCACTATCAAGCAACTTTTATTACAGAGATTTATTTCTACAACGCTTAATTTTGGAGATATTGTACAGATTCAACTTAAATGACCCACCCTGTATTTGTCGACACATTTCAAATCTACACTGCCGTTTGTGAAAATTGCAACACTAAGCAGGAAACACATGAATTCAATGAATTTAATACAAGTTAGGTACATGACAAGTAACAAATGATAAACTTTTCAAATCTATACATGACCTTTGAGTCCTAATATTCAATATTTGGTGTGGCCTCCATGCACTGCAATTGGAGCTACTATATGCCGTGGCATTGAATCAAAAAGATTCTGAGTAAGTTCCTGAGGGATTTCCCTCAACGCAGTTTGTATTCGAGCCCAAAAATCCGTGACACTGGTTACTGGAGGACCGTTACGCACCAGGTGCCGACCAACCATAACCCAGAATGTTCGATGGGCGACATGTCAGTCGAACGTGCAGGCCAGGGAAGCAATGGTACCCGTCGCTCTTCGAAGAAGACTTGTACATTCCTCGCAATACGTGGCAGGACATAGTCCTGTTGAAATGTGGCCTGTGGAGATGCCCGAAGCGGGGGAGTAATCCAGGGTCTACAACCACCGTTAGGTACCGGTTGCTGTTCAAAGTGCCCTCAATTCGTAGGAGGCGAGATCGGTTGTTGTTAACAATGGCGACCCAAACCATCACACCTGGTGTTTGTCCGCTATGCCGCTCAGCAATGCAGCCTTCCAGGTTGCGCTCACCAAGGTACTGCCGGACACGTATGGGCCATCACTGTAGGACACGTTGAAGCGGGGCTCGTCCGAAAAGACTACGGTGACGGTGTTCACGTGCCCATTGCAGTCGGATGAGCTTGTGGTTTCTGGACAATGGAAGTCGACGTAATGGCATGCATGCAACCAGTCCATCCTGCAGCAGACGGCGACGGACCGTTGAAGCAGACAAGTTCACACCTGTTGCAGTGCTCCAGCGTCGAACCAACACTGAGGATGAAGCTGTACGGTCCATCATGGCCATGCGGACAAGATGACGGTCATCCCTGCTGTGGGCATGTTCCGTGGTCCAGTACCCGCTCTTCGCTGCGTACGACCTTCATCTATCCACTGCTTCCACACAAGCATCACTGTCGTAGCAGCATGCCCTGCACGAGCCGAAATGTCACGGTATGACAAACCTGCTTGAGACCGATCATTCTGCCCCGTTCGAACTCGCTCACATGCCGATATGGCTCCCTTTGACGTCGACGAGGCATACTGACACTTACTTTACTGTTTCCACCTTGTTTGACAGCTATGCACTGAATACACTGGGCGCAACACTGAGCTTGTCAGACCGACACGAGAAGGCTCTGCTCGGCCTTCGTGTACCCCATCTCTCTGCAAACATAATCACTTATAGCTTGCACACTCTTCTACTCTTCCGCCAAGTTTGGATTTATTCGAGAAATTCTTTCTTGGTGTTGCAATGTTCACAAACACGGTGTATTTGAAACCTGTACACAATTAACGGCAATTTATGTATGGGATCTCCTAAAGATGTGCCACTTTTTAACAGAACTTCACCAAATACTTGTAATAAACTTTACCAATAATACTGTATTTATTTATGCCACCAAGTGGCTGCATTTGCTGAATGTTATTTCTTATTCACAAAATGTAACACCATTTTTTAAATTCTATAGACCATTGGACTTGAGAATACTTGGCTGTTACTGAAACACCAGCAATTACTCCCGACCTTTTTTTAACATACACACAAGCTACCACAACTCAAATTTGCGAGCAACATCGAGATGTTGAAAGTGTATTCGCGATTTGGGTCTGGTTTAACTAGAACGATACTACTTCTTGTAACTCACGAATATTCAAAAGGACAACAGGAGTAAACAACAGGAGTTCAAAATACCACTCTTCTAGATCAGCGATAATGTTCATTTTAAGGTCAAGTCACGATTTATGACGCTATTTCTGTGTGAATCCACAGTATATTAATCGATAAGACCAGAACGACCCAAGAGAGACGTCGACTAATACCTACTCCTTGACATTTTTTGCTATTCCAATATTTAATCACGAGACATAGAGGAGACTGGAAAATTCTTTAGGCTGTGTTGCTTTTCTTGTACTCATGCATTAACGTAAATTGTTTTAGTACACGCTCTCTAAAACAACTGCTTGGCGGCTTAGGCCGCTAAAATGTCATGGAAACCTATAGCGGCGTAATAAACAAAATCCAGGTGGAAGTGACCAGTCAGTAACATTAGAGGGTTTAAACTAAACACTTGATCATAAAACAAGAAATATAAGCCAACACTGTTTATGTTAATCATAAACTTTATCAGCACTTTTAAAAAAGCAATTTGTTATTTAAAAACTAATAGAAACTAACATCCTTGTACTGTTTATCAGAAACCCTTCATAAAAATCTGACGTGATACATTCACACGACTTTCTGTACCCTCTATCTTTATTAGTATATATACAATCTATTCTTACTAAAGCTTATTTTTCAATCTACTACATTTTAATCCAAGTAAACCTTTGCAAAAATAGCTACATTACACATTTCGTTATAGATACAAAGAGAACAGCGATAGTCAAATGTTTAAGAACTGGACGCTATATGCTGCCTTAAAATTCCATACTGTTTCCATGCAATCATGAACAACTGAAAATCGAAGGGACATAAAAAGAATGACAAGTATTGAACTATTCGAACCTTTAATAACGGATATCTCAGAAACGGTTTATGCCACAAAAAATACCCATTTTAAATAAATTGTGTGTTTTAAAGATATATACATGTTTTGTGTGGTACGTTTTCGTCTATGGTTTAACTTAACGAGTTATACAAAATTCCTTCAGAATGAAGAGGACTTGCTAAGCTATTCCCAGAAAATTCAAGAAAAGTGTCGCTCTCTTTCGTAGAGGGGATTATTAAAACAAAAACAATCAGAAAAAACGGGTCGCTACGGGCTATTCACAGAATACAAGCTATACATTTTATACACTGTCCACACGCCAAACATCTTTAACCTAAATCGTTAGGCCATTTTTGAGAGAGAGAGAGAGAGAGAGAGAGAGGTTCCTTACAAAGGGTAGTTTGGAGTGGGAGGAATTATCTTGAAAATCTTCATATCGCAACCTTGGATGCTGCTGAACTTAAATGCCAAATGTAGTAGTGGTTCCACTTTTCGTTTTTGAGTTGTGAGTTCTCTCTCTCTCTCTCTCTCTCTCTCTCTTACGCACACACATAGAGGACCTTTTCTAAAATTGTCTACGTCAACTTGAATACAGTAAGAGATCCGAAACAGATGGACAGGTGCTGTATCAACAGTCGTAGACTGAATATGAAGCAAATTTCTGGCGCTCGTGTTTTGAGTTCGATGGTGCCCCCATCCTGGCAGGTGGTGGGATTTTAATATTAACTGGTGACTAAGTGACAACATTACAGCCAGGAAATGTAGAGTGGTCATTAAATGACGTCATACGCAGGCCGACAGCCCTGACCCATTACCGCCGGGCGGCCACGGACAGTCGCGATACTCTTCAGCTGCAATGTCACGAATATTTATTCCGACACGTCCCAAAAACGGGGGTGGGGGATGCCGTTCTCGTTCTGGTGTTAGCTGATGATGGAAATGTGGAGTAAAACCATTTCGGTGATGCTACCCTATATGAAAGTCATTCATGTTGCTCTGCTCATTGAATTCAACGCAATTCATGCTAGCTCACGTGATCATGAAAACCTTACCAGAACATTTACAACTGTGCAGCTGGATTGCATAATTCTCAAATCCAGGAAAGTTTTTGGGGATAGCAAAATTACTGAGGTTACCTCTGATGTAGGGGAAGGTAAGAAATTGGGCGCCCTGAGGACCTACAGATTTCGTCTGCCAGTAATAGCATAACGTATGTGATAACACAATTTTTGGTAACTATTCAAATAAGTTATCTTATTTGTATTACTTTCTCTACTGCTTATCTACGGTAGCGGGCAGAAATATTGTATTCCACACGAAAATTCGATATCAATTTTTCGCCCGAAATACACACATTTTTGATGTCACTGACCTCAGAATGACATTTTAAAAAAAAACGGTTCGGCTATGTCTCTATAAACATTACTCAAAAATGAAAAGTCAATAAATACAATACTTGGTATTTACGTCCAACATCAACCGATGGCTCTAAAAATTCCCATTAAAATGTCATACATTTGCCATAGTTGTATGGAAAATAAATTGTATACCTATTTTTTGTGAATAACCTGTGAAATTCCTTCACTGTGATTTAATTTTGTACAATGTTGAACCGTAAACCATTAGAGTTTGAAAAAAGAAGGGGGGGGGGCGGAAGGAAGCGAAAAAAATTACTTCGGGAAAAAGTGCATAGCATTAGCCATTTTCGAAATATTGGATGCTGTAATGCAACATTTTTTACCAAACTTAAGTTCATCTGACGGTAGATGCTTGGAATTTTCCTATTGTTTTCTTTTTCTTCGCAAAACTCGTTAACTTCAGAATTTCTTCCTCCGTGCTTCCGATAAACATCTGAACATTGTTTCCGCATGTTGTATATAACTAGTACGGAGCACTTATTGCTTAATTTGGAACTTCTGGACAAAAACGCTATAAGGTACCTATAGGAATTTGCAACGGTTCGAGAAAGCTGTTGAATGTATTCAGATTTTTTTTTTTTTTTTTTTTTTTTACTGTATAGTGCTATGAAGTGCCCACCCACTTTAACCTGCTAGGATGTGTACTGTGCCATATGACTGATATGGGTGAATAACTTTTACATCCTCTACCGCTTATCTACGGTATTAAGAGAAACTATTACATTCCACTCAAAATTCTGATATCGAGATGTTGCCGAAAATATCTTATAAGATATTCTGAGCTCAATAAAGCAGTTTCCCTAAAATAAAGAGGAGGTTTTTGTATGTGGGATGCGATGAGTGGGTGAGTCGATGGAAGGATGAGAGGGAGGGCACGAGAGAACAGCTTAATTCATACCAAAAGTCGGATAAAAACCAAACTTCATATGCAAATCCAAAATCTTTCAAGGATTCGAGATTTTCACAGTCTTTATTCGCTGTTTGATGCTGCAATATTACTGTAGTGTAAGTTTTCTGCAACCTGTCCTTTTGTATTTGTTTTTTTTCGGAAACGAACTTATTTGGCAAAGAAAAACGCAGTATGTCATTTCCTCATAGTCTAAGTATGTGGGGCAGGCAAATGAAAACGGGCGAGATGTGAGGAAATGTCACTTAACGTTTACTACCTCAAAATTAATCCCCTTATTTGTTAATATATTTACGCCACTAGATGAGATGGCCAATTTCATTATTGCAAAAGCTTCTATGTCCATAATGTTACGGAATCGCGAATGTGCTCGTCTGATACGTATCAAACCGATGCGTCCACTATCTCATTTCATAACACTAAAAGTGTAAAAGTAGCAAATGAAAACTATCAATAAATGAACGTGCATTGCCAACCACCCAAATAGTTGCACAAAGATTTTCCGACGAGATAACATCCTTCACTGAGTTTAGTGTCCCACACTTAAGCCACTCCCCCAAACCGTGCACAGGGCAATTGCCAATCGTGGTTTGACCACGAAATACATTAAAACCTTCCTACAGACAAAAGCTTATCGGTAATTCTCTTACAAAGAAAGTCTTTCGTGAGTTTGATTTGAACCGGAGGAGTTATACGAATAGACTGTGAATCCGTTAGCAGCCTATAAGCGTCTACAAGAACGATTCATGTTTTACCTCCCAGTGGGGTAAATTAATAGTTCCAACGATTTCTTTTCAGGTAACAAATGCTCAGTGACGCCTTTTTGGTGTCTTACCCGTTTTCACTTCATTGCTGCTCATAATACGCGCTCAGTATATACATCAAACATCGACAACACTACTATAGGTATCACACATTATATCTAGAAACTGGTACTGACGAAGTCGCTAAATATACCATCAATACCTGAAGAAACCCAAGTCCCGATCTACACCACTGTCGGGCATCATCTCTCCAAATTACCAACAGAGAAACGGAAATGCCAGTGGAGGCACTGGAATCAACCACCTGGGAAAGTACTGGCTGTACGCAAGGGCTCTGCCACTCCACACCCCACAAAGCCACTGACCAGAAGAGAACCAGTCATTCTCAACCGATTTCGAATTGATTGCCCCCACATTACTCTCAGGTCAGTTCCAGCCGACATACATCTGCCAAAGAAATCTTCCCATCTACACATCCTCATAGAATGCAGTCAGTACAACAGAAGACGATAGCATGGAATTCCGAATCTCGCCAACATAAAACAATTTAAAAACAAAAACTGGCATACTGGCGTGTGGGATTCAATAATAACTTTAATTTTCATCAAACTAGGTGATTGTACTGTATACATAAAGGAATACCATGAGGCGAGAACCAAATGATTCAGCTATACCTTTTCATTTTTCTGACTTTCTTTCTCAATTATGTTTATGCTACTTGTTTTTCTAAGAAAATTGGTCAAACATCACCCATCATTGGTTAGTGGCCTTGGTCATTTTCAAAGGTTACCTCAATATTATAGAGATCCTGCATACTTTTTAAAAATAATAATATGCAGTATACGCTAACTTTCGAAACTACAGTGTTTCACCATGGCAAACAGAAAATAATAAAACATATTCAAAAAAATAAACTTTTTGTGCACCGCAATAACGGAAAAAAATTGGCCCAATTCCTTAACTATGTAACTAACTAATCACATAGAAATGTACATAACAACAATGGTCAGAAAAAGTTATGCTTGTAAACCTTTTGCTCTGTAAAATTTTTCACAAGTCATAACAACCGAAGAGAGCGTTTGACTTCCCAGTCTATTATAATACTTCTTGGGGAATCTAATCCAGATACTACAACATAATCATTCTTTACTTGGGACCCAAGGTATGTTACACACCAAGTTTCAAATATTGAGTTCAAACGTCCTGGAATACAGGAGTAACGTACTATCTTCCACAAAAGTAAATGGTAGATTCCAATGCGATCTGCGCGAAGGGTCACCTAACTCTCAGGCATTCTTGCATAGACGGTACGAGAATGCAATTTGTCATATGCTTCCATTGCTGTGCAAGGCGGCAGCCATTAGCTCACCTCGCAGTTTTGAATAGCAATGCTTTCAGCAATCATTATAAACGAACGGGCAAATATTGCAAATTTAACTTCAGTGCACCTGTAGAAAGTATGTGGTTTCGATTAAGCAGTGGACCAGAAGTAAACAGCGATCGCAGTGTTGGATGCGTTGCTTACAAACGGATGCTTACCACCAACACGTTGTTTCTGTGCTTAGAATAGCTGAACTCGTTAAAGCATGATATTGCTGATCCACACTAGTGGCGAAACGTGGATCGAGTCCCATTTAACATATAGTGTTTTTTAAGTAACATCATTATTTATATAACCTGTGCCAGTTAATATAAAATTATACAAATTAATGGAACCTCTTTACTGATAGAGCTCCTCCTTGAGATCGGTAAGTTACATGGTTATTCTTATTTCGCATAGCGTTGTAATTTTGCCCGCTGTCTTACAAACCCTGCAACACGATTAAAATGTTATAACTTAATGCTTTATAAAATATAAATTGCAATTGCTGCAAACAAAACAGGGAATACGCCTACCTCAACTGTCAATCATTACTCCTGAAATTAATAACATTTTACTTGAAATACGCACATTCAAAGGCATTCTGTATAAATCTCGAAGACCATTACCCTGTTAAAGCATTTACTTCGTTCATGCACTGTTAATGCTTACACTAGCTTACAATGGATGTAATTAAGCATTATATCTTCATGTTAGAAGGTCTCGACAAACAAGGAAATTAAAATGTTTCAGGCACAAGAAACGAAAATATATCTTTTAGAAGTTTTGAGTGAACTCAGGATGATTACATTCCTTTATAACTAATTGTGCAGTATTACCACACAAATACTATGCTTTGAAACAAATGAATTTAATACATTGCATATCATGGGAAAGCATTTAATAGTAAAACGACGATATTAATGGTCACAAAAATGCATTGTTGGATGCCAGCGAATAAAGTGTTCAGAGCACAAGGTAAGTTGTAGATTACTTGAACGTGAAGCAACCGTTTGCACCTAGCAGCGTTACCATTTTGTTTACTTCCAAGCACTACTGGAAACTATTTCCAAGCACATCCAGATGTCGGTGGTTCCATCCTCGCCCCCCGCACGTTTGTTTATTGAAAGGCAAAATTAACAGACGTCTTTAATTTACCTAGGTTCTTTTATCAGGAATGGAGAATCAGGATAAAGACACACTTATAGAATTGAGTTAATAGAGATATGGCAACATCGTATAGTGCTTGGAAATAAAACGGCAACGCTGCTAGGTGCAAACGGTTGCTTCACGTTCAAGTAATCTCAACTGCATTGTATTCTGTTTAATACCTCATTCACTACTTTATTCACCTGCATGCAAAAATTCATTTTTTGTGACCATTAATATCATCTTTTTACTATTAAATGCTTTCCAATGATATGTAACGTATTAAATTGATTTGCTTTCGATTCTCACATAGCATGGTATTTGTGTGGTAAGACTGCACAATAGCTATAAAGGAATATAACCTAGCTGTTAACTCAACATTTCTAAATTGTGTACTTTCGTTTCTTAGGCCTGAAACATTTTGATTTCCTCTTTTGTCCAGACCTCCTAACATGAAGATGTCGTCCTCCGTGGACTAGTGGTACCGTGCTAGCCTCTAGTTCCCAAGATCGCGGGTTCAAACCCAGCATGGCATCCTTAGCATGGCTTCCTTCGGAAGGGAAGTAAAGCCGGTGGTCCCGCGTCGTAGATTTACGGCACGAAAAAGAACCTCAAGCCTGATAGAGGCCTCTGAGCAAAATTACCGGTCTTTCACGCCCAATATGGAATGGGACGCTAGTAATTAAAGAGCGTCCATAAATAAAACTCAATTTAAACATGAAGATACAATGCTTCTTTACATTCATTCTAAGTTCATGTAAGCATTAACAGTGCATGAATGAAGTAAATTCTTTAACATTGTAATGGTCTTCGAGACATATAGATGTGTCTTTGAATGTGAGTATTTCAAGTAAAATGTTATTAATTTCGGGAGGAATAATTGACATTTGAGACAGGCATATTCCCTATTTTGTTTGCAACAATTGTAATTAATATTTTATAAAGCAATCAGTTATAGCATTTTAACTGTATTGCACCGTTTGTAAGACGTTGGGTAAAATTACAACGCTATGCGAAATAAAAATAACTACGTAATTTACCGCTCCCAAGCAGGAGCTCTATCAGGAAGGGGTTCTATTAATTTGTATAATTTTATATTAATTGGCACAGGTTATATAAATAATGATGTTCGTACAAAAAAACTATACGTTGTATGGGAATCGATCTACGTTTCGCCACCATTGTTAATCAGCAGTAACAGGCTTTAACGAGTTCAGCTATTCTAAGCACAGAAACAACGTGTTGGTGATTAAGCATACGTTTATAAGCAAAGCTCCAACACTGGAATCGCTTTTACTTCTGGTACACTACGTAATTGAAATATAATAACCACATACTTTCTACAGGTGTACTGAAGTTGACTTTGCAATATTTGCCCGTTAGTTTACAATGATTGCTAAAATATTGCTTTTCAAAACCGCGAGGTGAGTTGATGGCTGCTGCCGCCTTAAACAGCAAAGGAAGCATATGACAAATTTCATTCTATACCACCTGTGCAAGAACGCCTAAGAATTAGGTGACCCTTGGCGAAGGTCGCATTGGAGTTGACCATTTACTTTTGTGAATACACACATGCTTACTTGAAAATACCTACTATACAAAAATGTTTTACAACGCTTCTGGTTAGTCCATCAAATATCACTTGTTTATTCTAAGTCGAAAATACTCAGAAAAAAGTTTGGTTATAGGTATGTTAACGCACTGTTAGTACTTTTATATTCTTGTTTATCAATTATTTTTACTTTCTCTACTACTTACCTAAAGTAAAACTAGTATAATTCCACTCAAAAATTCGATATGGAGATTACAATGGAAATACCCGTTTTGAGATCCCTAAATGCAAGAAAAGAAAGAAAGAAAGAAAGAAAGAAAGAAAGAAAGAAAGAAAGAAAGAAAGAAAAGCATTTTTAGAAATAGATCCGGACGCGCAAGTGTGTAATTGAAACACAAAAAGTCAGTTAAATACCAGACTTGGTATATAAGTTCAGCATCTTCTAAAGATACGACACAAAGTTTTTCAAGAAAATACTCCCACCCCAAACTACCTTTTACACAGAGAATATTTTACGTTACTTTTTTTCTCAAACGGGTTTAATTGAAAAAATCTGATGTATTACACTCCCATGACTTTCTCTACTCTTGTACAAATTCTTATATACGCTTATTCTCCATATGCTTCATGTTAATCGAGATATCGAGATGTTAATCTTATTGCTAATTTTCTGGTAGATACAAAGGGAATTGCTAGGCTTTAAGCGATAGTCAAATATTTTAAGAGCTGGTTGCTATGTGGAGTATCCCATTCTCTTTGCATTACCAGGACAAAAAAAAATGAATAACGAATTTCAGAAAAAGTGTAAGTATTGAAAAATGTAAGGGAATAACAAGCAATATCTCGAAAATGGTTCACTCAACAACAAAACTGTATATGACAAACTGTGTATTTTAACGCGATCTACATTTTTTGTGCAGTAAAATTTTGTCTCTCTCTTATGGTTTACCAGTTATGCAAAAGTCGTTCACAATGAAGAATACTTTTGGAGACATTCCCAGAAAATTCGAGATATACATTTCATTTGTCATGAAAATATCTTAAACATATGATATTTTAATCAAAATCGTTAGAGCCGTTTTTGAGAAAATTAAAAATTTCGAACAATGTTTCAAGTAAAGGGTAATCTGGGGTGAGGGGATTTTCTTGAAAACCTTGGTGTCGCATCTCTGGAAGATACAGAACCTAAATACCAAGTTTGGTGTTTATCCGACTGTTCGTTTCTGAGTTATGCTGTTCTCTCTCTCTCTCTCGCTCTCTCTCTCTCTCTCTCACACACACAGACATGTTTCCAAAAATTCTTGTTTTTGGATTCAGGGGGCCTCAAAATATGTATTTCCGGTGAAATCTCGGTATCGAATTTTTGGGTGGAACACAATACTTCCCCTACTTGCTATACGTAGTAGAGAAAGTAAAAAAAATCTGATGTGTTACACTCACATGACTTTCTCTACTCTTGTACAATCTATTTTTACAAACGCCTATTCTCCATATGCTTTATGTTAATCGAGATATCGAGATGTCAATCTTATTGCTAATTTTCTTGTAGATGCAAGGGGAATATGGTAGCTTTTAAGCGATGGTCAAATATTTTAACGCTGGTTGCTATGCGGCGCATTCCATTCTCTTTGCAAGTCCAGGACATAAAAAAATCTGATGTGTTACACTCACATAACTTTCTCTACTCTTGTACAACCTAATTTTACAAACGCCTATTCTCCATATGCTTCATGTTAATCGAGATATCGAGATGTCAATCTTATTGGTAATTTTCTTGTAGATGCAAGGAAAATATGGTAGCTTTTAAGCGATAGTCAAATATTTTAACGCTGGTTGCTATGTGACGCATTCCATTCTCTTTGCATGTCCAGGACATAAAAAAAAATCTGATGTGTTACACTCACATGACTTTCTCTACTGTTGTACAATCTATTTTTACAAACGCCTATTCTCCATATGCTTTATGTTAATCGAGATGTCAATCTTATTGCTAATTTTCTTGTAGATGCAAGGGGAATATGGTAGCTTTTAAGCGATGGTCAAATATTTTAACGCTGGTTGCTATGCGGCGCATTCCATTCTCTTTGCAAGTCCAGGACATAAAAAAATGAATAACGAATTTGAGAAAAAGTATAAGTATTGGAAAATTTAAGGGAATAACAAGCAATATCTCGAAAACGGTACACTCAACAAAAGAAATGTATATGACATAAGTTGTGTATTTTAACGAGATCTACATTTTTTGTGCAGTAAAATTTTGTCTATCTCTTATGGTTTACCAGTTATGCAAAAGTCGTTCACAATGAAGAATACTTTTGGAGACATTCCCAGAAAATTCGAGATATACATTTCATTTCTCATGACATTATCTTAAACATATGATATTTTAATCAAAATCGTTAGAGCCATTTTTGAGAAAATTAAAATTTTCGAAAAATGTTCCATGTAAAGGGTAGTCTGGGGTGGGGGGATTTTCTTGAAAACCTTCGTGTCGCATCTCTGGAAGATACTGAACCTAAATACCAAGTTTGGTATTTATCCGACTGTTCGTTTTTGAGTTATGCTGTTCACAGACACACACACAGACACACACACACACAGACACACACACGGACATGTTTCCAAAAATGCTTTTTTTTGGATTCAAGAGGTCTCAAAACATGTATTTCCGGTGAAATCTCGGTATCGAATTTTTGGGTGGAATGCAATACTTCCCCTACTTACTATACGTAGTAGAGAAAGTAAAAATGAATAACGCATTTGAGAAAAAGTATAAGTATTGGAAAATTTAAGGAAATAACAAGCAATATCTCGAAAACGGTTCACTCAACAAAAGAAATGTACATGACATAAGTTGTGTATTTTAACGCGATCTACATTTTTTGTGTAGTAAAATTTTGTCTATCTCTTATGGTTTACCAGTTATGCAAAAGTCGTTCACAATGAAGAATACTTTTGGAGACATTCCCAGAAAATTCGAGATATACATTTCATTTCTCATGACATTACCCTAAACATATGATATTTTCATCAAAATCGTTAGAGCCATTTTTGAGAAAATTAAAATTTTCGAAAAATCTTCCATGTAAAGGGTAGTCTGGGGTGGGGGGATTTTCTTGAAAACCTTCGTGTCGCATCTCTGGAAGATACTGAACCTAAATACCAAGTTTGGTGCTTATCCGATTGTTCGTTTTTGAGTTATGCTGTTCACAGACACACACACAGACACACACACAGACACACACACGGACATGTTTCCAAAAATGCTTTTTTTGGATTCAGGAGGTCTCAAAACGTGTATTTCCGGTGAAATCTCGGTATCGAATTTTTGGGTGGAATGCAATACTTCCCCTACTTACTATACGTAGTAGAGAAAGTAAAAATGAATAACGAATTTGAGAAAAAGTATAAGTATTGGAAAATTTAAGGGAATAACAAGCAATATCTCGAAAACGGTTCACTCAACAAAAGAAATGTATATGACATAAGTTGTGTATTTTAACGAGATCTACATTTTTTGTGTAGTAAAATTTTGTCTATCTCTTATGGTTTACCAGTTATGCAAAAGTCGTTCACAATGAAGAATACTTTTGGAGACATTCCCAGAAAATTCGAGATATACATTTCATTTCTCATGACATTATCTTAAACATATGATATTTTAATCAAAATCGTTAGCCATTTTTGAGAAAATTAAAATTTTCGAAAAATGTTCCATGTAAAGGGTAGTTTGGGGTGGGGGCATTTTCTTGAAAACCTTCGTGTCGCATCTCTGGAAGATACTGAACCTAAATACCAAGTTTGGTGTTTATCCGACTGTTCGTTTTTGAGTTATGCTGTTCACAGACACACACACACACACACACACACGGACATGTTTCCAAAAATGCTTTTTTTGGATTCAGGAGGTCTCAAAACATGTATTTCCGGTGAAATCTCGGTATCGAATTTTTGGGTGGAATGCAATACTTCCCCTACTTACTATACGTAGTAGAGAAAGTAAAAATACCATATGAAACTGCAACTCTAGGCCGAGCCCGAGAAATGTAATTATAGATAATTTGATCTATTAATTTTTAATGATGTTAAATCATACTATGTACATATCTTTTTCTTCTACTGCTTGTATAGTTTAACAAGGGTGATAACGATATGTATGTATTTAGGTTGCTAATATTAGAGGAGTTATAAATTGTTTAATGTAAATAATTTAAGCGCTATGTTAAAATACTGTCCACGACGAAATGTCTTAGCTACAAGAAAAGTGTCTTCGAAGGCAGATAGTCTAGTTTTACGATGTCTCTCTGGTCGCAGAGGCATTGTTCATACAGCGAGGGTGTAGAGTTTTTGTTCCTTTATACGATAATTCGCCGTGACCAAGTGAGAGAGACAACAAGCTTAACGGTAAATTTAGGAAAAGCCGCGATTAATGTTAAACTTGGACAAATGAGATCCCTGTAAGTTTATATGAAATAGTGAGACGCGTTGAGTGGCGCTAAAAAATGGACCAATAGGAAAGGAAGCAGCCCCAGAAGCCTGCGACTATAAATGGGTCTGTTAGGAGCAAATTCGAGGCATTTGGTCATTTGTCATTTGGTCAGGGAACATTTTGCTAAACTACAGACAGGGAGAGATGCTGCAGTATGTTTGAGAGATATCGCGCCAAAAGTGAACGAAGACAGTTTTCGAAACACACATAAGAATCGCTACGCGTAAAGAGATATAAGAAGCATATATAAACTTCGCATCATATCCGCGCCGTGTTTCAACAGCTACGCTACGAACGCTACGAACCAGAGCAGTTAAAGAGCGTCCATAAATAAAACTCAATTTAAATTTCTACCCATTCTTCAAAAAGCTATTCTTCTATTTCACGCTGATCGAGACAAACATTTACAGAAATGGTTTCACTAAATATTTCCTTCTGGTACAAAGGAATAAGGTAAATACAGTGGGCTTAAGCGATAGTTAAATGATTTAAGAACGCGTCGTTATGTGATGGCTTTGTAATTCCGTTCTCCTTGCATGACCACGAGAGAGGGGGGAAGCTATTTTGCAGTCGAAAAAGTATAACGTATTTGGCAACTTAAACCTATAATATAGAATATCTCGAAAATGGTTAAAGCCACAAAAAATGTTATTTGACATAATTATGTGATTTAGCGAGATCTACATCTTTTGTGCAGCAAGTTTCTATCTATCTCTTAAGGTTTACAAGTTATAAAAAAAATCCATTCAGAATGAAAACGACTTTTCAGGCTATTTCCAAAGCTTTCAAACTATACAGCTTATTTGTAATGCAAATAATCTTAAACATATGGTATTTTAATCATAATCGTTTGAGCCATTCCTGAGAAAACAACGTAACATTTTCCATATAAAGGATAGTTCGGGGTAGGGGAATTTATTTATTTATTCATTTTTTGCAAATCTTTGTTTCGCATTCTTGGAGGACGCTGAACTTAAATGCCAAGTTTGTTATATAACTAACTTTTCGCTTTTGATTTATGCTATTCTCACACACATACACATAAGGATATGTTTCTAAATCTACTTTCTTTGATTCGGGTGACCTCAAAACGTGGTTTTTCACTGACATTTCGGTATGAAATTAAGAGTGCAATACTTCCTCTACTCAGTATAGGTAAGCAGTATAGAAAGTAAAAAATACATATTTTAACTCCTAACCTTTATTCTGAATAAATGTTGCATACTTTTGTATAACTGTAAACAATAGGAGCTAAACAAAAGCTTACTATACAGAAAATGTAAATCTCGTCAGCACACAAAATTTATGTTAAACGGATTTTTTTAGCCATTTTCGAGATATTTGTTGTAATAGGTTTGAATGTTTAAATATTTTATAACTTTTTTTTTAATTTCTCTACCATGTACTTAGCACGGAGAGGAAGGTTTGCATTCCACCCAAAAATTCGATGAGAGTTTTCACCGCAATACATGAATAAAAAAAAAACCTATTTCAAGAAAAAGGTTGTAAGGTGTTTGTGAACAGCATAACTCGAAATGTCGAATAAATAACAAACAGCATCTTCCAAAGATGCGACAGGAAAATTTTCAAGAATATCCCCTCACGCCAAACTACCCTTTACATGGACCATTTTTTGTAATTTTTTTATATTTTCAAAAATTGCATAAACGATTTTGATTAAAATACCTTATTGGCAAATAAAATGTACATGTTGAATTTTCTGGGAATAACCTGATAAATCCTCTTCACTCGGAAGTAGTCTTGTATGTTGCATAACGAGCGAACCACAAGAAACGACAGAAACGTATCACAAAAAAAGTAGATTTCTTTAAAAGAAAATGTATTCAACAAGTTTTTTTGTGACATTAGCTATTTTCGAGATATTCGTTATTGCTTTGAATTTTTCAATACTTTTTAAGCGCAGTCGCTCTTTAGTTATTTCTCACTATGTATAAAGAGTTCGGAATTTCAAAGCCAGTATATACTACTCACTTTGTATCTATAAAGAAACGTGCAATAAAACTACTTAAGCAAACGTTTAGTCAGAAGGAGCCCTGCAGTTATCACTTCACGCCACTATGATGGACAATCCAACTGAATGACTGAAAAGTTTTACCAAGGCAATGCAGTATCAGGAAATCAGAACTGTATAGCGTGCTGCACATAAATGCAGTGCATTAAGTTAGTCTGCCTATAGTATAGGCTTTAATAACATTTTGCGTCTAAAAGCATTATATGGCCATACTAGATTGTATCTGCAACTTTCTCCTTTAGAGCAGATCTGCCTGCTTTACCTGTAAAGTAGTGAAGTTGCCGACACATTAGGGGGACTGGACTGAAAAAAAAAATTGTTTTCAAACTCCTACATATGCAACCTGCTGCATGCAGTTGGGGCAGTTACCTGGATTTTTTTTTTTTTTTTTTTTTTTTGGAAGGGTGGGAATGCGCTTAGACAAACGTCAGACAATTCTCAACTCAATGGACCCCAAGTTCAATTTGAGCATCACTTCACCTACCATAGCAAACATGAGCTATTAAACACGAACGTTAAGTACTCCCCCTTCCCTGTACACGGTTATATCGTTACTAAAAAAATAAAACTCTTGTAATGCTATGCAGTCTAAGAGGAAAATTATAGTAGTAAATCATTTCAGAACAATGCATAATTCAGCAATTTCTTCAATTTCAGTTTAATTTTTCTGACTTTCACTTCCTTTAAAGGAATACATGCTACTAAATGAGCAGAGAAATATCAATTTTTCATTAATTTGAATATTGGCATTAAAATGTGCCTGAATCTACGATAAATTCAGTGATGCAAAACTAATTCAAATATTGCATCATCTGGGAGAGACTCTTAATTCACTATTTACTGAAAGCCTGCCCTATCTCAGATATAGTTGCTGCAAAATTTAGAAAAGGTTCAAACGATATGCCGCTAGAAAGAAGTGATAAAAGTTGTCACTTTTCTGACCATGCAGATTTATGAGTTATTTTGACTGCAGATCCCATGCAATGGAACAAACACACGTCCGCACTTATAGCCTCTTAACAAAGATGTTGCATGGTACATGGCTTGTTAAAAGATTGCGTTTAAGAAAATAATTTCAAACAGTTTTTTAAATAAGAGTATAAAAAAATTTAAAGTCTCAATTGTTTTACTCATATTTGAACCATTAAAGCTTTACTAAAACCAGCCCACAATTCTATAGAATAGACTTTAGACTAAATCGTAAGCAATTAAAAAGTTTATGTTTGCTTTTGCGCATGTAATTTGATTTCTCAGCAACGCATGATTGTTTAAATTCAAATATTTTTAAGATGAAGTTTAATGAAATTTGGCAAGCAGTGTAATACAACACATTATCATGGTCAAAATGATTAAGATCTGCTAATACATAAATTTAGAGGCAAGAAATTTCAGTACAGTATACAACAATATGAGTTGGAGAACATTCAGTATCTTGGATTGCATAGTAACCTCATCGCCGGATTCATAATGGAGTGCAGGTGTACTGCACGATGTTTGCGTTTTCGCTAAGAACACGTTTAAGACAGCATTAAATCAAGGCATGTGAGCATAAAATGTTCGGAAGTTTTGAAAGAGACTTCCAGGTTGTTAGCTTCTGAAATGGGCATTGGACTACCGGTGTTGGGCAAGAAGAACACAAAGCGTTAATCGTGGTATCCGCCTTCTTAGGATGAGGAACCCGCCCGTCAAAAAATAAAACCGCTGCTTTACGATGCAAGCAGGCAGCCACCCAAGGTCCGGGCTGAGTTCCAAGATCCGGGTTCGGTGCCAAGGCTGGAACTTGTGCACATTTCTTAACGTTACACAGGTTTCCTTCGGTAAGAAGTGGAGAGGAGCCAGTGTTCATGCTGGTTGGTAACCCACTAGAGTACCCTTTGATGCAACAATTGCCAGATAAGATTCAACTGTCGGTTCTCAGCTTCTTTCGACATCGTTATACTTCTAAACGGTGCAAGCTTTCCTGGTCGTACCTACCTTGAAATGGCGAAGAAAGTATTAAAACACAGTCGGTCGTCCAATCTATTCTGCGATAGCGTCTTAGCTGAGGAAAACAAATCTGTAATTGAGCAGTATACTATCGTAACCAACATTTTCTTAATTTTACAGGGAAGCGAAAAACACTTTTTGTGCACGATTTTAATTTACCATTTCATAAATAAGTTCTGAAGGTATGAAATTTGGCACAAATGGGTTACTTTATGTATATAATAAAGCACTCATATAAAAAGTTTTATTAAATTAGTAATTTTTTTTAAAAAACCCAAACAATAATTTTTATCAATGCTTATTTCCAATATTTCTGTAACTTTATTTAGTTTTACAATAAACATACATTTCATTGCTCTATATTTAGTTAAATAATCATGAATCCTAAACTCTAGGCAAGGTTTTCAATCCCAGCCCGACAAGAAAGCTGTATTCATTCACCAAAACAGTTTGTGCTTATATAGATTTACATAACAGTAAATCCTAATTTTACTCAATGGTTTCCAGCATAGTTTTGTATTATACATGAATCTTAAACTTGGTATGCATATTTTTAGAAAAATTGTCTACAAAACTATTTCCATAATTATAGTTAGTAAAATGAAGGCAGGAGAAAAAATTTTTACATCAGAATAAATATATATATATATATATATATATATATATAGATATTAGCTTAAGTTGTTCAAGATTTATTTTATATTTTACAAAAAAAGAAAACACCTTTATGTTTATTAACAAAAATTATATGTGGAAAATAGTGGCTAATAGTTAAGTGAAAGGCAGCCATTTTGAATATTAAATTAGTTTAATTAAAAATCTAATAAACAGCTTGAATTTTTGTTTCCATACAGATTACACTCTAGCCGCAAAGTGCATAAAATTTGGTGAAGCTACTACTTCAATACTGCTCATACTTTCCTGAATCACTACTTTGTCAAGTATTAATTCTAAACATACGCCCTTAAAGTAGTAAACGGAACAAAATTGAGAAATGTTTTATTTTAATAATACAAGTGTAAAATGTGAAAAATGCCATTTACTCTGTTCATCTTTTAATGAAGTAATGCATTGTAATGCTAGCTGTACCAATAAATTACTTTTTGCACTCATTTTTGGATAATTAAAGCACTAAACAAAACTTCTAATACATACCACCACACCATAAGACTGCTGCACCTCCACTTGGTTTCCAAGATAAATAAACATGAGAAATAATGAGTGGAAATGGCCATGTATTGTTGGAAATGTTCGCGAACGATGTCAACACAGAAAGTATTCAGCACTTACGATTATTTACCTCTATCATCATCTCGATAATGGCGTGAAGAACGTAGTAAAGGCACTTAATACAGTATACCTTTGCAAACGTAAGTTACTATTTTATTGCACAGTCTATTCTTGTAGGGAATTATTTTTTCACTTATTACACTTTACCATTGAAAGAACTGACTCAGAGTATTCCAGATTTAGGACAGTAACCTCTCATGTACACAAATGTTCAAACAAGTAGAAACAAAAGTGAACACATTATGCAATAAAAAATGTGATGTAATACACTAACATGACCTTCTCTAGCTTCTATCGTTTATTAGTGGGTACACAAACTACTCTTACTAAAGCTTATTTTTATATCTACTTCATTTTAATCCAAATAAACGTCTACATAAATTACCCAAATTAACCATCTGGTTATAGATACAGAAATGAACAGCGATAGTTAAATGTTTAAGAACTGGACGCTATATGCAGGTCTTAAAATTCCATACTGCTTCAATGGAATCGCGAGAAACAACTGAATGTTGACAGGACTTAAAAAAATTGCCAAGTACTGAACAATTCGAACCATTAATAACCGATATCTCGGAAATGGCTGATGCCACAAAAAAGTTGCTTGAAATAAATAACGCGTATTAATATATATTTATTTATTTATTTATTATGTAGGTTTTCTTCCATCGCTTAACATTTACCAGTTATCCAAGATTATACAAAATTCCTTCCGAATGAAAAGGACTTCAGAGGTATTTCCAGAAAATTCAACGTATACATTTTATTTGTCATGTAAATATCTTTAATATAGGGTATTTTAATACAAATCTTTAGAGCCATTTTTTAGAAAATCAAAAATTTCGAAAAATGTTCCATGTAAAGGGTATTATGGGTTGGGGGATTTTCTTGGATAACTTTGTGTCACATCTTTGGAAGGTGACTGAACTTAAACATTAAGTTTGGTGTTGATAAGACTTTTTTAAGTCATGCTGTTCGTTCTCTCTCTCTCTCTCTCACACACACACACACACACACACACACAGACACACACGCACGCACACACGGGCCTTTGCCTAAAAATGTTTTTAATCAGGTGCCTCAAAACATGTATTTCCGGTGAAATCTCGATATATAATTTGTTGGTAGAATGCATGGTAGAGAAAGTAAAATTCATATTCTCTAGCAAATGTCGCTTCACCTTCGATATCTGATGAAATGCAAGTGACTAGTCCCACATTTTCATCGCCATAATAATAGCGCACTTTAAAACTCCTATAAAATAACTGCGTTAATTCCAGACAGCTTACTTGAAAATTATGCATTTTATGTGCTATTTTAGATTTCCGAACCAAATTTAATACGTATTATGTTACATTCACATGCCATTCTCTACCCACTCTTCTAAATCTATTATCAAAGCTCTTTCATCCATCTAGTTTTTATTAATCGAGATGAATGATGTCTGGAGAAATGACTTTATCTACACATTTAATAAATACAAGGGGGATACAGGAGGCTTAAGCTATAATCGACCTTTAAAATGCGGGTCACTATATGCTGGTTTTGAAATTTCATACTCTTTGCATGACCACGAGAGAGAGAGAGAGAGAACGGATAGCGACATAGTAAATTATATATATGAAAATTCAAACCTTAACAATTAACATCTAGGAAATGGTAAATGGTACAAAAAAGTTATTTGACATAAATTGTGAGTTTTAAGCAGACCTAACTATATTTTTTGTGAAACAAGTTTTTGTCTATTTCATACGGTTTAAAAGTTATACAGAGTTATACAAATTAATTCCGAATTAAGAGGCTAACTGCAAAGAAAATCAAGATATAATTTGTATTTGTTACGCAAATATCTTAAACATACGGCATTTTTAATAAAAATGCATGCCATTTTTGAGAAAATCAAAAATAATTAAAAGTTTTCCTTGTTAACATAGTTTGAGAGTGGAGGTATTTTGTTGAAAAACTTCCAGTCGCATCCTTGTAAGATGTTGCACTTAAATATAAAGTTTTGTTTTAATCTGAAACTTCGTTTTTGAGTTTGCTATTCACCGAGACATTTTTCTAAAAGTGCTGTTTCTTTTTAATTCAGGGATCTTCGAAACGTGTACTTTCAGTGAAACCTGAACATCGAATTTTTGGGTGGAGTATAATACTACTTCTTACTATACATAAGCAGTGGAGAAGGTAGGTACCTAAATTGTGTGTAGAATATGCTAGTTTTAACTTAAAGTTTAACAGAATCCAGAGTTGTTCGGTTACTCATAGCTGTGATTTCTCGTGAAACATTCATGTTTCTGAAGGTCAAAAAGTTCATCTTCACCGATGTTAAATGTATGAGCTGGAACGTATGGAATATGGTAACGGCTTGCACCAGTCAATCATATTCGTAGTACTGCTCTCATTTTACATACTCTACATAGACGATTCCGATAACTTATGAGCAGAAACAGCAAACACCTCTCAAGCATGCTACAATAATGCAACAACTATAATATAACTCCGGTTTAGAGGTACGCTGGATAACCCCACTGAATGAAATGGATTTGGCGGCACTTGGAAATGGCAATGGAAAAAAGTTCGATGGATCCAGTGATAAAGAAGAGAGACTATTTCTCTGCACGGTAGTTCAGCAATACAGAATGTATCTTTACTGGTGTCATATATTTGGGTGACGTGTTCCTGTCATCAAAACAGTAAAATAAGTTCATATGAACATGGGGCTGAAAATCATTTATTTCAGAGTTACAACACAAAATCGAAAGTTACAAAAATTGCTCTTGCTTCGATGAATGCAGCAAGCCTGCGTTTCATGCTCTGGCGTACTCTGTTGAAAATTCCTGGTGTGTTTCGTATTTGGTCAAATCTAGTTTGGATACGTCCTCTCAAAATGTCAACATCACGCACGGCAGTCGCATAAACCAAGGATTTCAAATGTCTCCAAACGAAGAAATCCAATGGATTCTAATCAGGCAATCGAGCAGGCCTTGCAATGGGTCCCCCTCGACCAATCCATCTTTGCGGAAATCGATCATTCAAAAGCTTACGAACTATCATACTGAAATGAGCTGGAGCACCATCGTGTAAAAGCCACATTCGGTGGATGATGTCCAGAGGCACATTATCAGCTAAGTAATGCAACGGAGACAGGTTTGTCCATTCCGACGCGGAGGGAAGAAGTAGGGACCAATAAGGTGATCATGAATGATTCCACCCCAAACGTTGAGAGAGAACCTCTGTTGATGGTTGTCCTGTCGTACTTCATTACGATTTTCAAATGCCCAGTTATGAGTGTTATGAAAATTGAAGATGCCGTCGCGAGTAAAACCAGCCTCGTCCGTGAATACGATACAGGCTAGGAAATTGATGAACACAGCGCACTGCTGTAACATGCGTTGACAGAAACATCTTGGCTCAAAGTCCACCTCATGTAATCCTTGCACACGTTAAAGGTGATACGGATACAGACGATTTTCATGCAGAATTCTCCAGATAGTCATATGACTAACCCTTTCCCTTACAGCCATACGTCTTGTGTTTTGTGATGGGTCTGCATACACAGCACGAAGAACTCGTTCAAGTTCAATGCCTCGTACCGCTCTTGGCTCCCAACATCCCTAGTACTCCTCTCAAATGCGCCCTTCTCCCTCAAGCGTTGGTGAATTCGTGCTAATGTTCTTGCACACGGTAACGGCCTGTCAGGATACCCTTCTGCATAAAGTTCAGTGCTCGTGCTGCAGTGCCGTCTGCACGGCCATATGTGTAGTGCATATCCATCTGTTCACTCATGGAATACAACTTCTTTGATCTATAACAACGAAACGGTTGATTTTCAGACCCATGTACTTGAACTTTTTTTACTGTTTTGATGTCAGGAACACGTCCCCCAAATATATGACACCAATAAAGATACACCCTGTAGAACGTACGTTTTGGCTACCTGGCTTGACACCGTGATTTTCAAATCTGATTCTGCTTTCACTAATCAAAGTCTGTGGTAAAGAACAATTATTGCACGTATGTGTATGTGTGGGCAATTATACGTGAACTAGCATGTTCAGATTTCACGTACAATGGATTGTATCACCAATGTTCACCATTAAAATGCTGATATGAAGTAAGCTCAAACTGAAATTCATTACTTTGACAAATTTACTGCCGACAATGGCTGAGGTATCAGAAACCGATATCTTGTACTTAAGTGGAACTCCATTCTCTGCAAGCCTGGATTAGCAATCTAACCATGGAGAAATCGCCTCCCTTCCATTATCGAACACATCCTTCGCAAGAACGCTTTCGGACCATCGAGCAATAACTTGAAACACCGATATCCTCTTTCTCCACAGAATCTTGGTTTGAATCCCTTCGCGTTAAAAACAGTTCTATAACCACCAGCAATAGGTGTAGCGATTATGATCGGGGCAATGATGAGATCACACAATCATACTGAGAAATAATGCAGATGAAGGCACAAAATTTTAATCTCTCCACCACGTATCCATATTAGGTAGAGGAACTACCGTATTCACTTGAAACACAAGTAAAGAATTTTAGAAAAAAATTCGTTAGTGTATGAGAGAGAGAGGTGGGAAGGAGGGAAAACGAAAAGTTGGGTAGATATCAAATTTCATACTTGAGTCAAACACTGTTTAAGCATTCCGGGCGAAGATTTCCAAGAAAATTCCCCCACACTAAATTACCCTTTACATGGAAAAAAGTTCCATGCTGTTCCGTACTTAATTTAACAGTGGCTTTAATGTTTATGATTAAAATATATTTGAGACATTAATGCAACAAATTAAACCTCTCTCTTGAATTTTCTGTGAATAGCATGAAGTCCTATTCATATTGATTGAATTTCGTACAAGTTCATATAATTGGGAAAGCATAGGAACGTACTATTGGAAGAGTTTAGAGCTCGAATACATAATTTGTGAACTTTTCGTAGCTCTAGAGTTTTCGAAATAGTCCATGTTGCATGTTTTCACTTTACCCAGTACTCATTTGAAGGACATGCTTACATTCAAAGAGCTATCAGGCTAAATATCTGAATGCCATTTCCGAATGTAGTACGTAACCGGGCGCTTAATTCGAAATTATTTCTTGATAAACATGTATTATAAATAACGCAACGTGGCCAGTCAAATAACTGTTTATATGAATAATATTACACAACGAATTTATGTGAATTTGTAATGGGTGGCGAAAGTCGCGCGAGTGTTCACAACAGATTTTTAAAATTTCTGTTTTTAATCTATAAAGTTGGTGCTTTTCTTAGGAGAATGGAAAAATGGTAATTAGAAGATAAGGCCCTCAAACGACAGCGGTCATACTTAGTCCCGCAATAAACGTGGTTTAGGACGTTATTACAAAATCTTAGCGTTTTCACACAGGCACCTAAAAACAGTGATTGCACCGGAAGCGATTGCACTGGAGGAGGACCAGTGTCCAAACCATGAAATGCAACTGGCTTGGACCTCGGTATGCCAGCGGTCGGCTTGACGGTTAACACATTTCGGTTATGATTCTGGCTAACCGTTTACTAGGAGTTACGCCAGATGTTCGCTACGACCTTCAGTTAAGGGTAGAGTTACTCCTAGGGCTAAGCTAACCACCAACTCGGGTAGCACATGAAATGCATATTTGGAATGTACCATGTAAAATGGCGACGATTCGATTGCGATTTGAGGACCGATATTTGTAAGACACGAACAAGACCACGGAAGGAAAACTTCAAGGAGGAATTTCTTTAAGCATTCATTTGTAGAAATGCTGGGGTTGCTTTATTTCCTATTACACTTATGACTTCCGGAAATATCTTAATTTTTTCTGCTTATTGAGTGCTGCCTAATTTAACCAATATAATGCAATAATCCTAAATGCTCTATTTTCCACTTACCCAAACCATATTAGGTAAGTGCGGAATCCATATTCTAACCTATTACTTTCTCTACTACGTATAGTAAGTAGGGGAAGTATTGTATTCCACCCAAAAATTCGATACCGAGATTTCACCGGAAATACATGTTTTGAGACTCCCTGAATCCAAAAAAAAGCATTTTTGGAAACATGTCCGTGCGCGCGCGCGCGTGTGTGTGTGTGTGTGTCGTCTGTGAACAGCATAGCTCAGAAACGAACAGTCGGATAAACACCAAACTTGGTATTTAGGTTCAGTATCTTCCAGAGATGCGACACGAAGGTTTTCAAGAAAATCCCCCACCCCAGATTACGCTTTACATGGAAGATTTTTCGAAAAGTTTAATTTTCTCAAAAATGGCTCTAACGATTTAGATTAAAATATCATATGTTTAAGATATTTTCATGACAAATAAAATGTATATCTTGAATTTCCTGGGAATGTCCCCAAAAGTATTCTTCATTGTGAACGACTTTTGCATAACTGGTAAACCATAAGAGATAGACAAAATTGTACTAAACAAAAAATGTAGATCGCGTTAAAATACACAATTTATGTCATACACATTTTTTTTGTTGAGTGAACCATTTTCGAGAATATTACTTGTTATTCCCTTAAATTTTTCAATACTTATTTTCTCAAATGGGAATTCGTTATTCATTTTTTGTCTTGGATATGCAAAGAGTATTAATCTGTGGCAAAGGGAATGGTGCTGCACATAGCAACCAGCTATTAAGAGATATGTATGTTCTTAAAAGCTACTGTATTTCCAAATTGCCCTTGTAAATATATATTCCCCTTGCATCTACAAGAAAATTAGCAATAAGATAGACTCTGCAAATGTTTATCTCGATTAACATGAAGTTGATGGAGAATAAGCGTTTGTATAAATAGTTTGTACAAGAGTAGAGAAAGTCATGTGAGTGCAACACATCAGATTTTTTTGCATTAATTTACACGAACTACACTAAAAGTGAACAATACCGCAGCTTACAAACAATACTCTACTTGTTAGAAACTAGAATTTTGTCAGATTGCAAATTTAGCTGATTGACATTCTGTGCTTCTCAAAAATGTAAATAACTTTGGCCCAAAGTTATATTTGAGTCTGTTTTCAAGCGCTGAAGCTTTGAGCGGTCGGCTTTGGGTTAACTCTGTTGAGTATTCAGCTCGCCTCTCAATCTCTCTGATACCGCCGTCTTCTATTCTTAAGCTCGTATGTCCAAGCACAAGATCAACCGCTCAAATTTTAACTCTGAAGGCTACGCTATGTCACTTCGGGTCAAAACGCTGCACCCACATTAAAAAGTTGATATCGATAAAATTTTCAAAGTTGGAAAAACGCTAGAACAGGTAAACTGTAATATAGTTTGTTCTATCTCCACCCAGTAACCTCTCTTTCTACATCTGGCGAATAAGACAATCGATATTTCTCTCACCTGTCACCTAATAGCCCCTGTAATGCCAGTACGTGTGAGACAGCGAAAACCAGTACTGGTTAACTAACAACGAACGTTAGGGTGTATAGGCTATACCACAGCGTCCACAATGTATCCCTTGTCACAAGCAAAAAAAGATGTTACGCAATGATTCTTTTTCTATCCACTGTCGCTGATTTTGTATAGCTTCTACAAAATATTTTGCACAGGAGACCGAAGCAATATTCAAATGTTTAAAAAGCGGATTGCATTTACTCGCTTTGAAATTCCATACTGTTTGCATGCATCGTAAGAAATAACTGAATGTTAACGGCACTTCAAAAAAAGGACAAAGCTATTGGGAAACAACATTAATCCAATAATAATGGCTATCTCAGAAATGGCTAATGCCACAAAAACGTTACCTGAAATAATTTGTTTTTGCTTTTTAAGAGAACTACAGTTTTTGTGCGATAAGTTTCTGTCTACCTCTTATGATTTAACAGTCGCACAAAATTGTACAAAATTTCTTCCGAATGAAGAGGACTTCTTAGGATATTCCCATAAAAGATAGGTATAATTTTATTTGTCACGTAAATATCTTAAATATAGTACTTTAATCAAAATTGTTATATCCATTTTGAGAAAATAAAAAATAACGAAAAAGATTCCATGTAAAGCGTGGTATGGGATGGAGGATTTCCTTGAAAATTTTCCTGCCACATCTGGAAGGTACTGAACTTAAATACCAAATTGGTATAAGATACCCAACATTTCGTTTTTAACAATCTTGTTCTCTCTCGCTTTCTCGATCTCACACCATACACACGCACGCACGCACGCACGCACGCACACTCATTGACCTTTTTCTAAATATGTATTTTTATTCAGGGAATCTTAAAACATGCGATCTCGGTGAAATCTCAATATCGAATTTTTGGGTGGAGTGCAATCTTTCTCTACCTCTTGGTAAAGTGGTAAGAGAAAGTAAAAATTGCACCCTAAGGAGTATTTTAAGTGTTGGTAGACGCCTGAAAATTTACAGGGAGAAAAATCGATTTAAATTTGAACATAATGTTGAACCATGGCAATAGATATTTAAATGATTAAGTGCAGGGTTCAATTATATTCCATCAAAAGTGTAGTTTGGTGTGTGGGGTTTTCGTTAAAAAAAACTTCGTGTCTCTCATCTTTGAAAAGTACTGAACTTTGTATTTAAAGTTTGGTGTTTATTCGGCATTTCCGTTTTGAGCTATGCTGTTCTCGCTCTCTCTCAAACACACACACACACACACACACACAAACACACATTTTTATAGAAATGCTTTATTAATGGGGCCTCAAAACATGCATTTTCGGTGAAATCTTGACCTCCAATTTGGGTGGAACGCAATACCACTTCTGCTTACTAGTACTTATTAGAGAAAGTAAAAATAAGGTGATTTCATTTCCTTCATTCGGATGATACCCTCATGGTATGGTACAATGTGACCGTGTGCATTTGTTTGTTCTACTGCCAGAATATATAACAAAAACATGCAATGTGATGAAAGCATTCAACCTGCTATGTATGCCATTCCTAGGCCTTGAATTTTCGTGTAATACCTATTCTTTCTATACGGCTAACTGCAACTTGATACACCTTCACGTTTTACAGTCTATATCCTCGTGGACATTTTTCTGTTTATAAAACGTCTTTTTCTGACAAAATAAAGCCAGATGGTAAATATACACATAGTTTCACATTTCAGGTGCAACATTATGTCTTGAATTTTGGCATTTAGTAGACAATTTAGGAAGTAAATCGACTCTTCATATAAACTATCAAGAAATGTCTACCGATTTCAATGCAATTACATTAACGAATAGTCGCTAAGCATTTGTTAATACTATTTATTTAAAATCTTCGCCTTGTTTTCTCGTCATTTATTAAACACCAACATAACCGATATAATATCGTTTCATTACAAGTATGTACAAGGCGTGTTTTAAAAGTACCATTTTAATATTTTACCGCTGCAGTCGCGATTTTGGGCATGCGCGATCGCCACTTTGCGTCTTCCTGTTGTTAGAACGTTTCGAAATGTTCAAAACAATCGATCGACCAGCCGACAGTGAACTCAGATCAGTGATTCGTTTTCTGAATGCCAGAAATGTTACGCCATCAAACATCCATCGCCAAACGCGCGAGGTTTATGGGGAAACAATAATGAGTGAGAATGACCGCCACACACAGCCAAACTCAAGATCTGATCGCATCATTTGGTTGGGAACAATTCGACCACCCTCCCAACACTCCGGATTTGGCTACAAACGATTTACATTCGTTTCTTCATCTGAAGTAATTCCATGGTGTAAAACATTTAAACGACAACGATGTTGTGAAACAAGAAGTGCAGACTTGGCTTTCATCACAGGCGGCATCATTCTTTGACGAAGGTATACAAAAAATGGTTTCCCGTTACTACAAGTGCCCGAATAACAGCGGTGATAATGTGGAAAGTAGAGTAAGGTAATGAATGATGAAGTATTTGGAAAATAATGCTCTGTTATTTAAAAGAAAACTATCGGTACTTTAAAAACGCCTCTCGTAACCAATGTGCAGTTTGCGCTTTGCGAGCCTACCTACATGAGTGGGATTTCATTCTGTTGTGATAGAGAGTTCTATAGATCTATGAGACTCCCCAAAATTTTACTTACTTTTATTACAGCTCTTTTGTTGTTTTAATCTGTAAGGAAATCTTAAGGGATATCCATGCAAAACTGGAATTTTTGGGCGCATACTGATGGACCTGAGATATTTTAAAAGTCTCAGTTCATGGCAATAAATTTAAAATGAAACGGTAGTTATGTGGTTCGATCGAGTTGCACATAATTAAAAATACCTTTTAACACATTTAAGGCTTGGTAGATTAAAAGTTTAATATCCGACATGGAATCGAACATCCCACAGTAACTGTTTGAAATAGGAACCTAGAAACGCGTTAACGTTTCGGCCACTAGGCTGGATTCCATTATGGTTTGTATTCCGTTTTTAATTACTATAAACATTAAATAAAAACAAAAGAGAAATCTATTTCTTCCAGACGGTTTACAGCCAATTACGCATATATTTCATTGCAGTATTTCTTTTAGCTAGCAAAATTGCCAAGCTTTAACCTCGGTTAGAAAATGTTTTGCTACAAAAGGCTCTAAGCCTTAACTATTCTTAATTCTGTACCGATTCAATCAAATTTGATATGTGCGGACAAATGTTCTTGCAACTCTCGTTTATGAAATTTCAATTATTTACCTACGAGTTCGCCTAAAACTTGAAAATGTATACGAGGCTCTCCATCTAAACTAACCTTAATTTTAAACCACTTCAACCATTTGTCCCAGCATTTCATTTATATGTGGTTGTGGATAATAAACCAAGCCTGCATTTATTGGGCCAACCTTTGAATCGTCAGAATCAAATTACTTTACGTAATAAGTTATTGTGGATGTTATTTTCAGTAACGAAATTATAAGCCCTATAAATCGCTCCAGCTATGTTGCACGAAAACATGGTTCACACTGCTTTTCATATATTGATTTCTTTAACTTCCGATTTGTCAAGAGTATGTGGAGAAATTTTCCCTGACAATAGAGATTTTTTAATATGATACTGAAATTAGGTGATAATTTTTTAAGTTTAAAATAAATAATTATATGAAACTGCAATTTTGGAAAGATAAAATCAGACAAAAAAAATCTAACTACAGACTACAATATGGCTTGTGAGAAGAACAATTATCGTATGCAACCTTGTTTCATTTATTTATTGTTTTTACAGGCCTCCACCATTCTTATAGCCATCCAATGTTCTCCTTTATCTGTGCTATATTTGACAAAACATAAACAATTGTTTTCATTGTCCCCTAGGTTGTAAAACATATGTATACTCAAAATACAAACAAACCAGTAAAACTAATTCACTTTTTTCCTTCCAGCACCCGAATCTTTGTTTTTATGGCATCTTCTTTCTAGCTGTCTGAAGTTTTAATACCTTTCTTTGTTCAAGTTTACATCTAAGGAAAGTTTCCTTTTATCGTCTCATTCTGGTTTTGTTTTCATTCCTTGAGATAGTCTTCGTATCTTCTACGAGGACTCCTTACAAGTGTAAGTATTGTATGGGTGATAGGAATATTGTCAATGTTTTCACAGAATCTGTTTGCGTTTTCAACAGTTCTTTGGACAATCAGTCCGTGCTCAGTTGAGTTTTCTACTAATAAATGTATTAACTTATCAAGTTAATTAAAACAATCAGCACCTCCTTTCCGCAAACGCCATAACAGAATTCATGTGAAAATTGCCCTGCCATTTTTCTGAAAACTAGCATTTCCCCGTCTTTGTCTGGTCCTTTTTTTATTTCTTTGACATTCCTTGATTTTACATTTAAATGTGAACCTGGAAACGTCTCTCCTTCTTGGACTCCCTCTCAAACTAATTCGGAAAACTTCACCGATTTTCTAGTATCACTTCTTTTCACAGAAGGCGAGAAAAGCTACAGTTCAGTTAACACAAAACACTTGCTGAGTTTACGAAACTAACCACAAAGGAATTCTAACCGAGTTGTCTCCAGCCAACTTGCTCGTCTACGAGTCAGATGACTAAGCGGTGCAAAACGCGCTTCTGAAGTTGCGCTTTCTATAGTCTTCCAATTTTGTTGTCGAGTGAATTTAAAACTCCAAATAGGACTATGAACAATGTTAGGCGATTTCGAAATGTTTGTAAAAAGCAGTGAAGGAAAGACCTGGGGAGCTCAGAACTGGCATGTATCCCTTAATTGGCCTGGCCAAATAAAATATGAAGCAGCGCCGAGGAGCACAAAAACAGTTTCCCTAAATTAAGCCCTGAGAGCGGCTTAGCAGGTAACCTGAGGCTGACAAAAGAAACTGTTACCTGCTCCTGAACAAGTTATGTATATGAACCACCCTTCGGGTCCAGCCAGCCAGACTTGTGAGTGAGGCGACCTTCGCGAAGAGTCGGCCAGCAGCCCGTCGATAAAGAAGCTGTACAACCAAATCTGGCAACGTTGACTCCCTTTGGGTGCTGAGACCGACGGGCGAAAAAGTTTCCTACTGATCAACATGCATATGCTTCCTGAACCAGTATAATTTTGTTTAAACTGTACAATGCTCTCCGTGTACTCCAAACTGTCCAATTGTACAAATGTCTTGAGTAATCGTAGCAAATATTTTACTGCCCATAAGTCGGCTTTATTACAAACCTTTCTGGTAATTTTTGACTTTCTATGAATAAATTATTTTAATGTGCATAATGTCACGCCAAAAATACCATATTAAACTCTTTTGCGCGCGCGTTTGTGTGTGTGTGTGTGTGTGTGTGTGTGTGTGTGTGTGTGTGTGTGTGTGTGTGATCTTCTCACGAAATAAGGGCCATACCGATTGTCAAGAAACAGTCTATAACATACTTTATTTCCTTTACCCAAAAAGGGTGTTTTAATGGCAAGCATAATAAAAAAAGCAATAGAAATATATCGTTTAATATTCAGATTTTTTAAAATGTTAGCATAACAAAAGGTTACAAGCATAATGTTTTTAGTAAGTTATGTTATTTACAAAATTTGGATAGGATGAATATTTTTAAGTTCCTATACAGATTTTTCCTTACTATTCGCGCTAAGCGGTTTATTTTCATACCAAATCGCACTGTAAGCGCAAACTATGCGTGCAGCTTAGGTATTACCGTATTGACACCCGAGAAGAAGCAGTGCAACTGTTGGTTTTCATAGCATCACAATACGTCTAATTTGCAGAGAAGAGGTGAAGGTGAGAGTGAAAAGACAGGGACATGCAGAAAGAGGAAGAAATAGATAGATGAAAGACGGAGAGGGAGAGGGAGGATAGTGGGGGAGAGTGAGAGAAAAATCTCCGTACATAACGCATTGACACGAGCAAAGCTGCGGGTTCATAAGTTGCTTACTAGTGCATTTGCTAAATTTTAAAACCTATAATAATCAATGTTCATCAGTCATCACTACCACGTTTTATTATTTTTATGTTCTAACAAAATCATAAACCCAGCATACTGTTTACAATTAACAACAACAAATGCGTTACACTGCGGTGATGCATTGCGGAGATTGCCAGAATCCAGTCTCGCCGCCAAGTAAAAGTGGAATGAGTCAATAACAAAACGTTACCCGCTGGACAAGCAAGACTGCCAACTTTTGTCTTAAGCGGGGTGATGGGTGAAAGTTATGTTTTCTAAGCTTCGAAATTACACGCTTTTTTGCTTCTATACTTAGTGAGCTACATGCAAGTATCTTATAAAGTATAATTTCTTAAACTCCATTAGATTTTGAATTATTAAAACTACTAATTTGAAAATGTTGCGTAGGTATTTTGAAATGAAACACATCGTTGAATTTTTTAACAAACAGCAACAATGACTTTGCAAAACTAGAGATATAAAGAAAATAATTACGCATTGGCTGTTTAATCTATTGATATTTACCCACATCTAGCGTTTTGTGTCCAAAAGATGGCGAAATTTGAAGTACGAGAACATCGTTTTACAAGATTGCATGCAAATTACATGAAGACTAAGCGCAGACTTCAAATTTGGCACAACAGGCTAACTTGCAGGTGCCGTAGTGTTTTAAAGATGTTCTTTGAAAATATTTACCAAACAAGACCAACGTTTTCCTTTGATTCCGCGTAATGCTACATTCAACATACATTATTCAAATACTCTAAGGCTTAAGCCTCAAAAACGCGACGATTCAAGATAAATGTACATAGGGGCCACGAAAGCATAATGTCATAACATTTTATTCAGCGTAATTCTCTTTTCTTTCCTTTATTTTAGCATTACATCACGTAGGACTACTACTTAGTTTGTGTTTTAGTTATTTTATTTGAGTGTTTTGGTACTGCTAACACTGTCACCACGACGAGGCAAGTGTATTTGTACTGACATTTAGCTTTGATTGTTACATCGATCTACCCGACATACTGTTTGTGTATTATTATTAATATTAATTGAATACTTCGTATAGTATGATGTTTATATTATGAATACTAATGTAACGTTCCGCAACATCTTACAGTATAATAATAATAATAATAATAATAATAATAATAATAATCAGCATCATTCATAATTAATCAGACATCCGAAGATTACCTGAGTACCTACATGAGCGCAGCTGCGCTTTGTAAAATATGTGTGATTAGGGCGACGGGTTTCTATCGAAAAGGTTCCGGTTCGAATTCTGCTTCGTCGGCAAAGTTTATTTGTAGTACATACTGTATTTTACGTGTGCATGTAAAACAAAATTGAGGTATAAACCGAAGAACGTCACTATCGAGTCCTATGTTACACATAGCATTGTTTACTAACCTAAATTTCAAATTAAAACAGAGCGAGAATCTGCAGGTACTACGAAAATTGCATTACTTCAACAGTTTTAATTTTAATTTTGTATACACCATTAAGGCTAATAGTTTGAATCATGTTTTAGTTCCTTTATTGATGCACTAACAATCATGAATAAGCAGTAGTACGAAGAAAATAAAATAGAATTTTGGGTTTGTTAAAACATAATGCTGCTTCCTGTTACCTTTACGCCCATACAACCAACATTATCAGCGTGTCGTGCACAACTATGAGATTTAACTTCAGAAAGCGGACAGGGATCCGGGAACACTGTGCATTTAATTTGCTGCCGCCTTTAATATACTCGTTCATATCGATTATTGATTAGTGAAACGTATATTCGGTAGTGTGATTAGTTTGTTGTATTTATTACTTTTGTTAACATAATAGTGAAACGCATTTTCGCAGTCATCCTTTCCAGACTCCTGGGAGGAGCTATCATGTTTCCAATTTACAAGTTCCACCACCCCAGTCGAAATCAGCTGTTCCAGGTATACACTGACTCCATGAAGTACTTATCTCCACCTTAAAAAAATAATTACGCGTTGCATTCACGCAAATTTCTCCACCCACTCTTCTACAAACTGTGTTTATTCTACCCATTTCTTGTTGATCGAGCTAAACGTTTGCCGAAGTGTTTTTAATTAAAACATTTCGTTGTACGTACAAGAGCGATACAGGAGGCTTAAGTGATTCAAATGTTTAAAAAGCGGGTCGCTAAGTGAAGGCTTTGAAATTCAGCTCTTTGTATGACATGATGACGGGGAGGGAGGGAGAGAGGGAGAAAAGAGAGAATAGTGACTAAACCTCGAATAACGATTAATTTACTTCGTTTAACTTTCCTGGTGTTCTTTATAAATTTATTGTACAATGATCTTGAAGCTTATGTTGATATATCCCCTTTACCCCCCTATAATTGTTATCTCGTACAGGCACGTGATATTTCTAAAAACGGACGAAAAATCGACTGATAATCACAGAAAAGGTTATGTAACATTGGCGATGTTATATTTCTGATTTTCTTAACCTTTCTCTGACAGTTTTGGAAATGACGTAGGGCCTATAAGTAGTTTTCGGCGGTGAAACAATCAGAAAGTTCTAGTAATCCTTTAGATAATAATAGTATATGGGATTTCAATATTTTTACATTCTCTTTGGCCCAGCAGTTGTAAATTTAAACTGAAAGCTAGAGTTTTCCCAAAATACAGAAACCTCTAACATCAGTATTAAACGAAATAGGATGAAACTGGTGAATATGGAGATTTTCCACTCCAGGTCCCCAAGGTGAACGTTTTAGAAATGGCACATAGTCTGTAACCATCCAGAAAAATAATCTTCTCGTTATTACACAATATTCTGATATTACACCGAGCATAACTTTCTCTCAAAATTATTTAGCACGCAATGATAACGAATGCGATTAAAACATAGAGAGGAAATACAGCTAAATTTCCTATGCAAGGGTTAAAAGAGTTTTACAGAAGTATCGCATACATTTGCTACCGTTATAAGCACGCTTGGTTGTCTTTTGTTTCGCTGTGTTTTCTATTTTCTCAGTTGCTAAATCATGACCATCTATGTATATTGCTCGGAATCAAATATCCGTGTTTTTTTCTTCTTATTTTACTTGCATTTTCGGTGTAGCATCAACCACTATTTTCTACTCCACGGAATTCTCAACGAAGCAATATTTTCCACTCTTTAGCATTCTGAACGAAAAAGACAAATCCTCCTTCGCAAGCATTTTTTATCACTCCAACATTTTCATATTCTAATACCTATACAGGCTTTGTAAATCCTTTTTAATCTTTTAGTAATTTATGAATTGCAATTTGAAGGTGCTTTACAGACTATATCCTTCTTGAAGAACATGACTTTTGAATGGTCCAAGAATTATCAAAACCAGTTCAATGGTTTCCGAGGTTGCACACACCCACAATTATTTTTCTCTTTATAATATTACTATGGATAAAATTACTCGCTAAAAGCAAACAATAAAACAAAATACTGTAGTCCAAAAAAATAACAAACAAAATAATTATATTTACTATGGCACAGGAGTAAAATGAATGAGTACAATTCAATGAATACGATTATTTTCGAAACAAATCACTGACGACTGCCTACGTTAACCTCCAAATCCAGAGGTCCTGGGTTCGATTCCCGGATAGAGTGGGAATGTTTCTTTAACCAGAATTATTCCCATCCACTCTCGAGTCTGGAATTATGAATAAGAGTGTGAATTTAATATAACCCAAAAATAATACCAACCCAAAGACTGTAAGCGAGTGAATATCATTGCTGATGAATTATTTTTCCAAAGGTATAAAGCCGCCGATGCGATCTTAGATGTTGAAAGCAGCATATAAATAGAACATACAAAAAAATTATAAATTAAATAATATTCTCCAGTGCTACATGTTTTGTGGCCTATCAAAAGCAAGAAAATGATTCAACCGTACGTTTAACTATCTATTAATTACATTTATACTGAAACATACCATTTCTAAATGAAAATACATGAAGCAGAAACAACGCAAACTAGCACTTTGGTCATCTACTGAGAGAATTAACAGCTTAGTGAGTTGGTATACTGAACCTATATATAGTAATGCTCGTCTCATCAGGAGAAAACCTACATATTAACCATACCTCATCCGTTAACTACATTTCCAGTGCTTGTCACTTAATGTAAAACTTTTCCTTCTTCTCTCTCTTCTTAATTTTTGCAGTGATGCCTTATCAATTGTTCTCAGAAGCGCAAAAATTGACAACGCTGTTTCTTCAAGGATCTGCTTGGTCTTCTTTTATTGGTCCTTCGAGGTCGCGTATCCATAGCTTTATCACCTCTTCTTCGGCAGAATTCTTTAGTTGAGAAACTATGCATACCGAAGTTTAGCACACATTTCACATAATGCACACTTTGACAATGAGTCTGACTGGACTCTATCCGGATTCGTTCATTTACGAGTCTCCGTTCTAGCGGCAAGCTTGTTTTTTACCCAACCAGCAAAGCATTCCTCGGCTCTACAAGGCATCGGGTAAGATTATACCCGTTCTGTTTATGACGTAATAACGTGCATTCTCGAGTCGTAATGAAGTTGTGCATATCGTAATGCGATTTCAATATGCGAACTAGATGACGGGCATGCAGGCTGATTAGCTCCTTAGTTTATTATCAGGATTATTAGAGGAGATCTGCTAGGATATCTAAAAGAGAAAACATTAGAAATGAGATTATAAAAGAAAATATGAATGCTCAAAATTCAAATTTACTTTTTTTTAATCAACAGAAACCATTAGAATGGTATGGGCATGCTAAAAGAATGGAAAATGAAAGATTACACAAAAGAATAAATGAGTGGATGTCACCAGGAACAGAAGAAAAGGAAGACCACACCGCACGTGGATTCAAGGAATCAGAGGGGCAATGATGGATTGGGAAATTCAGGAAGATTTATGGTCCAACAGGCAAGAATGGAGAAAAGTGACAAGATGATGTTAAAAACTGTAGTCTTGGATGCCTGAAACATGTTTGTACATTGTACAACAAGAAATATACCATTATTATTACTTTAATTTTTTTCCTTGTAATGCTTAAGTTTCATCTGCAAAGAATGTATCCCGTGGTCACGTATGGTAAACGGAAAATTGTTCTCGAGGGTTGGCTTCTTTCCCTCTCCGTCTCAGTTCTTGTTTTATTGTACATTCTAACACTGTCCTCTCTTTACTCACTCCAATTACAAACATAGAGCTCAACAGCTAAATGCCTTGTGTTTCAGGAAGTTATTATAGGAATTTTATCACTAACTTAATTTTAGACAGTAAAATCGAAGGTATGTATTTGTCTTACAAATTTATGACTACTCAAATGTGATTTCCATAAGTGGAGGACAAGTAAATTACCTTCTTCAAAAACTTAGCACGAAAGATTCAAGCTTGTGAACTAACCATTCTAAACAGGGTCATTCATGACTGATAAATAATATGACGAAATTATATTCCGATCTTTATTTCAGAATGTAGGCAGATGACAAAGCCTGTGATGTACTCAACGTCCGCGAACATTGAGTACAGTGTAGTTCTTGTTAAAAATGAAGGTTTCCAAAATATCAGATTGCAGCTCAGTCATCTTATTACTGTAGGCATAAAATCTCATCAAAATCCTCTAATTATCAGGGTGGAAACTTTAGAGAACAATGTCAAAAATCTATAAAAACTGCAGATACTGCCGGAGGGGTAATGCAGAAGGAAAAAGAAAGTAGTAAAGCCGCAAGGATTGGGTTTCAAAATCCGCTTCTGGAATAACGAATGGAAGATAGGAATTAAATATCTGGAGTCTAGGGAGAAAAAAATTACTTTGTGTGGAAACCGATAGCGTAACCACATATAAATGAAGAGAGAAAACGCTGCCTGTCTCGACCAAATGGAGCAAGAAATGCTAGCGGCATTTTATACTGTAGCAGGCAGTAGCCAGACAGGAAATGACCTAACTGGCGGACAGACGAAGAGGAGGACGAGCAAAACAGAATGAGAAGCATAAGCAACTAAGGGCTGAAGTGCAGGAGGCTGAAGAACATGCAGTGAGAGATGACAAACCATGAAGATAATGGTTGTTTCTCGTCATTAATGTCGTATGTTCATCTCGAGGTTAGTATTACATTAGCAACAAAGGCTCTCTGAAGTCACGGTGTAAATGCACTGCCTGATCCATACAGCGAAGTCTGGGAGAAGGGGATCTCTGACTTTCCTGAGTATCACCTTGATTCAGTACGATACCAAACATTTGGTCCATTGCATTCTTTAATTTCTCCAGCACCTACCTAGAGTAAATGGAGGAAGTGCTGCATTTCACCCAAAAATTCAACATCGAAACGTCACCGGAAACACATATTTTGAGCGCCCTTAAATCCAAACAAAACCGTTTTAGAAAAGCGTCCCTGTCTTTGTGTGTGTACATATGCGTGCGCACAAATCTAGCGTAAATTAGCATTACGATTGCGCATTCAAGAATATTCAATTGTTACAATTGCAAAATAAATTTTCAGCTTTGATATTGCGTATGTTTATCTTTATATGCAGCATAATAACTAAGCCTCGGAACTCGGTGTGCCCTGCCGTCAGCTGAGGCTACAGGTACAACATAAACAAAGTTAACACAACGGATACTCAGGAACTACGGTGTTGTGTGAGATGGCCTGCAGGTCGCTACACGTAATCACGATAACAGCGACACCAAACCGAGCGCAACATTATATCTCGTGTAATACCTCTGTGTTAGTAGGTGTTTGTTGACATTGAGTACCGGTGGCTTAGGCATACAAGGTCCAAACTTCCGTGCTTTAAGGATTACACTTCTAGAATTCTTTCATTTTAAAGTTTGAGTCCATCAAGTTCTCTCTCCCTCTCCATCTCTCTTTCTCTCTCTCTCTCTCTCTCTCTCTCTCTCTCAAGGTTTTGCTCATTAAAGACTGCCTTTCCATGCTACTTTTTCTGATGTTCTTTTCACATTCAAAAAATCTGATGTGTTACACTCACATGACTGTTCCTACTATTGAACAAACTATTTTTACAAACGCTTATTCTCCATATGCTTTATGTTAATCGAGATAATCGAGATGTTAATCTTATTGCTAATTTTCTTGTAGATGCAAGTGGAATTGCTAGGCTTTAAGGGATAGTCAAATGTTTTAAGAGCTGGTTGCTATGTGGAGTATTCCATTCTCTTTGCATTACAAGGACAAAAAAATGAAAAATCTGATGTGTTACACTCACATGACTTTCTCTACTCTTGTACAAACAATTTTTACAAACGCTTATTCTCCATATGCTTCATGTTAATCGAGATAAACATTTGCAGACTCTATCTTATTGCTAAGTTTCTTGTAGATGTAGGGGAAAATATATTTACAAGGGCAATATAGAAAAACAGTAGCCTTTAAGCACATACATATCTCTTAACAGCTGGTTGCTAGGTGCAGCACCATTCCCTTTGCCACAGATTATAACTCTTTGCATATCCAAGACAAAAAAATGAATAACGAATTCCCATTTGAGAAAATAAGTATTGAAAAATTTAAGGGAATAACAAGCAATATCTCGAAAATGGTTCACTCAACAAAAAAAAATGTATATGACATAAATTGTGTATTTTAACGCGATCTACATTTTTTGTGTAGTACAATTTTGTCTATCTCTTATGGTTTACCAGTTATGCAAAAGTCGTTCACAATAAAGAATACTTTTGGAGACATTCCCAGAAAATTCAAGATATACATTTTATTTGTCATAAAAATATTTTAAACATATGATATTTTAATCAAAATCGTTAGAGCCATTTTTGAGAAAAATAAAATTTTCGAAAAACCTTCCATGTAAAGGTACTCTGGGGTGGGGGGATTTTCTTGAAAACCTTCGTGTCGCATCCTTGGAAGATACTGTACCCAAATACCAAGTTTGGTGTTTATCCGACTTCGTTTCTGAGTTATGCTGTTCACAGACACACACACAGACACACACACGGACATGTTTCCAAAAATGCTTTTTTTGGATTAAGGGGGTTTCAAAACATGTATTTCCGGTGAAATCTCGGTATCGAAATTTTGGGTAGAATACAATACTTCCCCTACTTACTATACGTAGTAGAGAAAGTAATAACGAATTTGAGAAAAAGTATAAGTATTGGAAAATTTAAGGGAATAACAAGCAATATCTCGAAAATGGTTCACTCAACAACAAAAATGTATATTACATAAATTGTGTATTTTAACGAGATCTACATTTTTTGTGTAGTAAAATTATGTCTATCTCTCATGGTTTACCAGTTATGCAAAAGTCGTTCACAATGAATACTTTTGGAGACCTTCCCAGAAAATTCGAGATATACATTTCATTTGTCATGAAAATATCTTAAACATATGATATTTTAATCAAAATCGTTAGAGCCATTTTTGAGAAAATTAAAATTTTTGAAAAATGTTCCATGTGAAGGGTAATCTGGGGTGGGGGGATTTTCTTGAAAACCTTCGTGTCGCATCTCTGGAAGATACTGAACCTAAATACCAAGTTTGGTGTTTATCCGACTGTTCGTTTCTGGGTTATGCTGTTCACAGACACACACACACATACAGACATGTTTCCAAAAATGCTTTTTTTTGGATTCAGGGGGTCTCAAAACATGTATTTCCGGTGAAATCTCGGTATCGAATTTTTGAGTGGAATACAATACTTCCCCTACTTACTATACGTAGTAGAGAAAGTAAAAATTGAAACAAAGTTGTCATACAAACTATTGTGTTGCGAAGGGTTTCTAACCTATTGATTGTTAAAGCAAAAATAAGCTGAGAAATTTACGATGGTATTTTTAAAATTATTTTCTTTTGACCTAAACTACCACAACAAATTATGACAATTTTGTTCATTACGATCAGATTAACGACATGGATATTTGAAAGAAAGATTATTACTTTCTCTACTACGTATAGTAAGATGGGGAAGTATTGTATTCCATCCAAAAATTCGATACTGAGATTTCACCGGAAATATATCTTTTGAGGCCCCCTGAATCCAAAAAAAGCATTTTTTGAAACATGTCCGTGTGTGTGTCTGTGAACAGCATAACTCAGAAACGAACAGTCGGATAAACGCCAAACTTGGTATTTAGGCTCAGTATCTTCCGGAGATGCGACACGAAGGTTTTCAAGAAAATCCCCCCACCCCAGATTACCCCTTACATGGAACATTTTTCGAAAATTTTAATTTTCTCAAAAACGGCTCTAACGACTTTGATTAAAATATGATATGTTTAAGATATTTTCATGACAAATGAAATGTATATCTCGAATTTTCTGGGAATGTCTCCAGACCATAAGAGATAGACAAAATTTTACTACACAAAAAATGTAGATCGCGTTAAAATGCACAATTTATGTCAAATACATTATTTTGTTCAGTGAACCATTTTCGAGATATTGCTTGTTATTCCCTTAAATTTTCCAATACTTATAGTTTTTCTCAAATGGGAATTCGTTATTCATTTTTTTATGTCCTGTACATACAAAGAGAATGCAATGCTCCACATAGCAACCAGTTCTTAAAACATTTGACTATCGCTTAAAGCCTACCATATTCCCCTTGCACCTACAAGAAAATTAGCAATAAGATTAACATCTCGATTAACATGAAGCATGTGGAGAATAAGCGTTTGTAAAAATAGTTTGTACAAGAGTAGAGAAAGTCATGTGAGTTTAACACATCAGATTTTTTTTTAAACTTCCATCGTATGGAGCTTTGTCATAGGACAATAACATTTATTTCAGAAATTCAATATCTTGAAAATGATAAAAATCTGTGTTACATTCACATGACCCATTCTACCCTGTATCTTTATTAATGAATATAAAAACTATTCTTACGAAATCTTGTTTTTCTATCTACTTCATTTTAATCGAGATAAACATTTGCAGAAACAGTTACACTATACATTTCGTTATAAATAGAAAGGGAATAGCGATAGTCAAATGTTTAGGAATTGGACGCTATATGGTGGCCTCGCTCTTTCGATGCAATCGACAGAAACACCTGAATGTTGACAGGAATTTAAAAGAATGACTAACGTAAGACGTATTGAACAATTGAACCATTAATAATGGATATCTCGGAAACGGTGCATGCCACAAATTATTTGAAACAAATTGTGTTAAGAGATCCACATTTTTCTTTTCTATACCACTACATAGTAGGTAGAGAAGGTATTGCATTCCAACCAAAAATTCCATACCGAGATTTCACCAGAAATACAAGTTTTGAGGCCCTGCTTGAGCAAACAAATAAATTTCTAGAAAAAGGTCCGTGTGTTTGTGTGTGTGTCTGTCTGTGAACAGTATAATTCAAAAACGAAAAGTAGGATAAATACGAAACTTGGTATTTGGATTCAGTAGGTACCTTCCAAAGATGCGACACGAAGCTTTTTCAAGAAAATCCCCCCACCCCAAACTACCATTTATGTAATTTTTCGAACTTTTTAACTTTTTTTTTCTAAAAAATGGCTCTAACGATTTTTATTAAAATACCATATATTAAAGATATTTACATGAAAAAATTTATATTTGAATTTTCTGGAAATAGCCTGTGGAATCCCCTTCATTCCGAAGAAATTTTATAAAGTCTTGGATAACTGATAAACGTTTCGCTATAGACGAAAATGTGCTACACAAAAACCTGATGGACAGACTCACATGACCTTCTATACCCTCTATCGATATAAACTGATCTTACTAAGACTTGTTACTTTCTCTACTACGTAATGTAAGTAGGGGAATGTTGCTTCCACCGAAATATTCGATACCGAGATTTCACGGAAATACAGGTTTTGAGGAGCCCTGAATAAAGCATTTTCGGAAATATGCCTCTGTGTGTGTGTGTGTGTGTGTGTGTGTGTATGAACAACACATCTCAAAAAGAAAATTTGGATAAATATCAAACCTGGTATTTCAGTTTAGTGTCTTCCAAGGATGCCACAAGAAGAACCCCCACTACAGACTAGCCTTTACATGGGACATATTTCGAAAATTTTTATTTTCTCAAAAATGGCTTACACGATTTTGATTCGAATATCATATGTTTGAGATATTTTAATAGCAAATGAAACTTACCTCTTGAATTTTCTGGGAAGGTCCACAAAAGTCTTCATTCTGAAGGACTTTTGCATAATGGTAAACCGTAAGAGATACACAAAAAATGTAGACACACAATTTCTGGCAAATATGCGTCTTTTTAGTCGAGTGAACCATTTCTGAGATATTCCTGGTTATTTGTTTGAATTTTCCAATACTTTTACTTTTTCTCAAACGGGAATTCGTTTTGTTTTTTTAATATGTCCTGGACATGCAAGGAGAATGGAATGCTCCACATAGCCACCAGCTCTTAAAAGATTTGATTATCGCTTAAAGCCTACCATATTCCCCTTGCACCTACAAGAAAATTAGCAATAAGATAATTTCTGCAAATGTTTATCTCGATTAACATGAAGTAGATGGGGAATAAGCGTTTGTATAAACAGTTCGTACAAAAGTAGAGAAAGTCATGTGAGTGCAACACAGATTTTTTTTCTATCTACTTTATATATTGGAAAATTCAAACAAATAATCAGGAATATCTCGGAAATGGTTCACTCGGGAAGAAAGAACAAACAAAACAAAACAAAAACAAAAAAAAGGATGAAACATAAATTGTGTTTTAACGAGATCTGGGAATGGATTCGACTTTTTTTGTGTAGTAAAATTTTGTGTATCCTCTTACAACTTACCATTATGCAAAAGTCCTTCAGAATGAAGACTTTTGGGGACATTCCCAGCAAATTTAAGAGATACATCTCATTTACCATGAAAATATCTTTAATATATGATATTTTAATCAAAATCGTTAAGACTTTTTTTAGAAAATATAAAATAAATTCCAAAAAATGTTCCATGTAAACGGTAGCTTGGGTGTCGCATCTTTGAAAGTAATGAACCTAAATACCAAGATTGGTGTTTATCCGACTTTTCGTTTTTTGAGTTATGCTGTCCACAGACAGACACACACAGACAGATCTTTTTCTGAACATTACTTTTTGAATTCTGGGGGCTTCAAAACGTATTTCCGGTGATATCTCGGCATAGAATTTTTGGGAGGAATGCAATGCCCTCTCTAGCTACTACCTAGTACGTCGTAGAGAAAGTAAAACAGAGATCTCTTTAAAACACACAATTTATTTCAAAGAACTTTTTTTGCGGCATCAGCCACTTCCGAGATATCTGTTATTAATGGTTCGAATTGTTCAATACAATTATCAAGTCCACTCCAAATTCAGTTGTTTCTCGCGATTTCACGCAAAGAGCATGGAATTTTAAGGCCAATATAAAGTGCCCAGTTCTAAAACATTTGACTATCGCTATTCCCTTTGTATATATAACAAGCTGTTGCGATAGTATCATTGCTTACGTAATATGTTTTTACGTAAATTATTAGAACTTGAAGATCTTATATTGTGCTGCTTTTGTTTTGTTTGGTTACATAATTTTAACTGCCCCACGTATGGGAGCCAATTTGATGCGGTATTACTTACAAATGTTTGTTTACATCAGTGTTGAAGCCATCTTGTGACGTCATTCATTTGTTTGGTTTGTAGCTCCATCTAGTGTTAGCAATTTGCGGCAGTATTAGCTTTTGTTTGATTTCATTTCAAATGTCCTCCGGCTAGCTATTATCCTGTTGGCTTGGGCACGTATCTCTATACAGGTTGTGTAAACGGAAAGGAATCTTTTATCCAAAAATTACACTGATGAAGAAATTTGTTTTACACCTTTATTGTCGAACACGTTAACTATCACATTTATACATTGATCTTAACACTCGCCAAACTGAAACTGTTATAATAACTTCTTGCTGATAATTCTTTTAATCCACGTACTTCAATCTTTTATATAATTAACCTTACAATACTTTAGATCTTTCATAATTCTGCTGCGCGTAACTTGTGAATCTATATCCGATGTATGACGAACTGACTGACTGAAGACGACGTGTAGTGTATGAATGCTTTCGGCGAACTGAAGGACTGACTGACTTTACCTCCAACCTACCTTATTTATAATCCTGCATCCAGATACGCCTAAAGATTATAACTGAACTGCAATTGGCTAATAAAACGCGCCAACATTAGCGTCTATTTTAATATCCAATGAAAATTATGAATACATATGCTTTAGGGAGAACACATTCCAGAAGTTTATACCGAAAACGCGCCAACATTACGTAACTTCCTCGTTTCCAATAATGATAAACAGCTCACCCCCCCTCTCTGCATTATTGCGCTATTATTGACAGTTTCAGTAAGGCCGCATAAACTTATTTCCAAATAATAATTACAATTAATAAACATCTGAAATCAATGTCACATAAAAATGCATATTCATATTACAATCATTATTTACATTTAAGTAATTTGTGATACAAATTACTGCATCAATGTGTAATGCAGCTATTTCCGATTAAAATAAAGTAGATAGGAAAACAATTTCGTAAGAGTAATCTGTATACTCACTAATAAGCGATAGAGGGTAGGGAAAGTCATGTGAATGGAACACATCAGACTCGTTTTGTATAGTACGTTTTCGTCTATCGCTTAAGTTATACAAGATTACATAAAGTTCCTTCCAAAGGAAGAGCATTTCATAGGCTATTATCAGAAAATTCAGGATATACATTTTGCCATAAAAATATCTTTAACATATGGTATTTTAATAAAAACCGTTATAATTTTCAAGAAAAAAAATCGAAAAAAGTTCCTTGTACAGGTTTGTTGGAGATTTTGTTGAAAAACTTCGGGTCGCATCTTTGGAAGATATTGAACTTAAATACCACGTTTGGTATTTATCGGACTTTTGGTTTTAGAGTAATGCTGTTCACAGATACACAAGCAGACTTTTTTCTAAAAATGATTTTTTAGGTTCAGGGAGCCTCACAACACACATGTTTGGTGAAATCTCAACATGGAATTTTTGGGTGAAATACATATCTACTTCCTCTACTTACTATACGTAGTAGCAGTGGCGTAGCAACCGCCCCCACAATGCGGCGGATCCCAAAAAGCTCGAGATATCGTATCTTCGCATGTTTAAGCCGCGCATGTAGCATCCTTTTTAAGACTGTAAATTCAGGGAAGAAATAGCTCTCTTTGAATTTCGGGAGTACTGGGAAAATGACAATACTGTGAATTCTCTAATCCTGCACTGGCCAAAACAACGGTATCGCGCAGGACAATAGGACGGATGGAGTAGTTAGGATTATTTTCTTTATTTGTTACTTGAATGTACTGATCAACAGGCAATATCAATTTCACACCGTTTTCCTCTGTTCCTCGTGTCATTCGTATCTATTAGGATAGCGAGTGTAGAGTGAGGCAGTCTACATTGCTACATCAATAATATTGCCAAAAGTGTGAAAAAGGTATTATTTTAACCGTGAAAATTAATTATATGTAGCAGTAAAAGATTTTAATTTCCGAATTTGAGTACTTTTTTTTATTGGAAGAAGTGGGCGTGGCATCGGAGGACAGTCAAATTAAGCAAACATCCGCAATTCCGATTTGCACTTATTAACGAGGCTGAGGCCCGCAACTGTATTACTGCTTTCATTGAGCAAGCAACTGTACATTCCTCCATCGTCATAGCTCTCACTACCCTCTGATCCCTAGGCTTGTTGCATTGTTATCAAAAACAGTTGCGCCCTCCTTCAAGCGCAGTCATATAGTGGCCGACTAATACCTTATTGGAGCGACAAAAGGGAGGAAAAAGAAACTACAGAAACTAAAGAAACGTTGCCTTAGTAACGAAACTCCGAAAAAATGTATCACATTCTGCACTCGTAAAAAGGAGATGGACAAAGTATTCCAATAGAAACTGTAGAAAAAGAAGCATGTGCAAATGGTAGCATTTCTGAAGTTGATGATTGCGTTAATTTCGTGGGCGAATCCATAAAATGTGAACACAGCACTTGTTTTCCGCACGGCTCTAATAATAACAATGAAGATGAATTAATAAATTGTGAAAGTAGCAATCATTTTCCTTGGACTTCCATTTATCAAACGAATGTCCAAAATTATATAAATTTATCTCACAAGAACCCCAAAGATCGAAGTAATTTTAATAAAGTAATCACAGATAATTTAAAGAAGCTTATTGTAAGAAATTGTGAGCTCACGATACAGGAAATTTTTCTAGGATTTTTTTAAAGTTGAGGATGGAAATGCACAAGGATTAATTACCACGGTTTTAGAATTCATTGAAAACGATGGAATTTCCATACAACAATGCAGAAATTCAGATTACGATGGAGTGAAAGTGATGAGTGGAGTGAATATACAGGAGTGCAAGAGCAAATCAAAAGACCGGAGCCGAATGCCAATTATGTACATTCTGCTGCCCACAACTTGAATTTAGCCCCAAGAGACGCAGCTCAGATAGCACAAATAACATCCTTTTACAACTGGCTTCAAAGAATATACTCGTATAAGTTTTCAGTTTCAATATTAAAACATAACAACTATTAGAAGAAATGAAAATCGGAAAGAAAACGTCAACTTTCAAAAGACTACATTCAACCAGATAGTCTTCAGCTTATGATGTCTTGTTATCCATCTGCTTCCCGTTATCGAGATATCATGAGGGCTTTAAGCAATATAACAGTGACCTCTAAAAAATCAAATGATCGTAACGAATCAACTTCCGTAAGAAAACAAATGCAAACTTGCAAATCCGTGGTTCAGACGCTACTACAAAGTAAAGTGTTAGAAACTACCAATATCGTGTCAAAAAATATGCAGTCGCCTAATGAAGATATACAGCGTTACAAAATTACTGGGCGAAGTATTTACTTCATTTCAGCAATTTAAAAATGCTTTAGCAAAGTAAAACAAGACGCTGAATGACAAATATATGGGAAATCGAATGTCGTTTTGCAAGAAATTTGTCGATGAATTGGTGATGATAAAAGGCTGAGTGATCTCGAACAGTATTTCAAATTTAATGTGTTATTTGGATATCGTGTTAGGTCAATTAAGACTGAAAGTATGATGGACATCACTGAACAATTCAAGTGTTTTTATCCCAATATACTCGTGAATAGTAGTGACAGTGAACTTCACTCAATCGTAGAAAAACTTGTAGTGAGCTATCCGAATTATACGGGTGTTTCAGAAATACTTTTACAAACTTCGGGTATAGGTTCCTCACACCAAAAGAAGGAAAAAAAGTTCATATGAACATATGTCCCATAATCCTTGGTTTTCGCGTTATTCCTGTCACAATGAAAGTGTGAGTTCAACGGTCTTCGGGGTCCAACCTCAAAACTTCATTTCTTTATGCACTCATAGAAGGCGTTGACCCATTGTACTACATACGGTAGATGGCGAAGTGTTGCCATGGAGACTTGTTTACGTTTGTCATTTATCTGTCTTCAACGTTTCAATTGTGTACATGTAGTGAGTTAAACTGCACGTGTTTCGTTCCACCATGGCTGGATATTCATTTCGTGAACAGGCAGACATGATTTTTATGTATGGTCGCGCGAATTGTAATGGACGCGAGGCTGCACGGCTCTATCAGATGGAGTTTCCAGACCGAAGACAACCGAGTCATCCAACCTTTGTCGCTGTTTATCGTCGCCTTGCTGATAAATGTGATAAATGCCTGGCTCCGGCACATTTTAGTCGCATTGTTCGAGATGCACTGACTGGTATCTACCATGACCGAACGATAGGCAGCGGGGGATCAGTTCCATGGTCTGCACGTTCTCCCGACCTCAAACCTGTGGATTTTTACCTCCGAGGGCATCTTAAATCATTGGTTTATGGAGCAGCCATCCCGGATGCGGAAACGCTTCATTGACGTGTCATGGAAGCCTGCGAAACCATTCGACACCATCCCGGAATTTTTGACAGGGTGCGATATTCCATGATTCGACGAGTACAGGCATGCACAGAAGCAAGAGGAGAACATTTCGAGCATTTATTATGAGTTTTGTGTGTTATAAGTGTACCACTGTGTTGAACACCTCCTAACGAGAAAACAAAGGATTATGGGACATATGTTCATATGAACTTTTTTCCTTCTTGTGCTGTAAGGAACCCATACCCGAAGTTTGTAAAAATATTTCTGAAACATCCTGTATTTCACAGCAATTTCCTCACCAATTGCTCATGATCCGTAATGCACTTCGGAGCGATGTCAAAGGTATTAAAAGTGGATCAGTGAAACAGTTAACAGATCTAATCCTTATTAACTGTGAGAAGTGCATAATTATTATAATTATTTATCATGAACTTTTAATATTTGGGTCTATATTTGATTCTGCAGGGGGCCGCCAGAATAGTCCGCTACGCCACTGCGCAGTAGAGAAAGTAAAAATATCGAAAGAGAATGTAAAACCATTCAAATATTTATGTAAGAGAAACTTGTTACATTTTCAGTCAAACTGAAAGCTTTTAAAAATGCTGATTTTCTATGGTGCATTCCTTGAAGTTTACACCTTAGTTTACACCATTTACACTTTTATTGAACTGTGTAGGGCTACGGTGGTTTCAAAGTGGTTATGAACGTAATGAAATACAACAATAAGGTTGCAGTCGGATCCAGCATTTTTTTCAGTAGGTTTATATGGCTGTGAATGTTACAACCTTCATAACAAAGAAGAAATTCGACTTTCGTGAAATGTGGTTGTGTGGAAAATGTCATGGACAGCTGGCAACACCAGTACGCTAGTTTTGGAGGAAATAACACCCGTTCCTTTGGTTGTTAGCAACTGTCTTTAATAAAAGACTTGGATATTATGGAACTAGTCAACAAAGAGAGACCGGATGCTAAGTACGACAAAAGAAGGGCAGAGGAGGGAAACGGACGGATGATAAAAGGTAAATCCTGCAACAGCGGTCAGAGATAATCTTATTAATTGGAGACGGGCACAACCAGCGAAGCAGAGAGTAGAAAGGAGAACCTAAGCTACTCTGAATATACGGGATCATCAAAAATGAATCCGTTGCACTATGTGTACCTCGGTGATTTCTCGCCCAAGCTGCCCATTCAGCTGGAGGTTTGTAGACTATTGCGCTACCTTCTTCAGGCCGTAAAGACTGTAATGGCGGAAGAGGCGCCCAGACGCTAAGCATTTAATTGGCGAGACGCCAAAGTCTGCAGCTGTTATCTGTCGCCAATCAATACTGAGAGCCGTTTTCTCTGATTCATCACACGCACATGAACAGTCGGAAAAACCAACCCTATTCCTATGGTTTCCAGAGCCTGAAGCAATGATGCGGAACGATAAGCATGTGCTTCAGGCCTAGAAACGCCACATAGCGCCGCGACGGATTATGGATTGCTGCTTCCTGGACCCTTGCCAGATTCATCATAATAAGAAGGCAAGGTTAACCCGTCATTCATTGATCGCGAATCCTGCCTCTTCTACAAAACCTCTTTAAATATTGTTTTTACCTCTATTTCTAGGTCAAGTGACTCAGAATGTAACGGCTTTTTACTATCCAAATTACCAAGCTTACAAGCAGTTTGTGCATTACATAAGATAACATTAAAACGCTTTAGTGTAGCATCCTTGCATCCCATTCGCCAACCCATGAAATATTAGTACTCGAGAGTTCTATGCAGATTCGCCAACGCGAATGAAGCACCCTACCGCAGGTTTTACAGCAAAACAATTCCCGCACTGCTGAAAAACACGCAAAATCGCAACTGGCATGAATGTTTTTATTCCTTTGAGAAAGATTTGCAACTAGAGCTCGGCAAATATTCCCACCTTTCGTCTTGTCTCATTCACCATGTTCGATCCCGTTTATCCAGGGTCATCATCAAGGAATTAATGATGGTGCAAAGACTTACCCGAATCAACGAAAGGGAACGAATCAGATGGCAACAATGCCGCCTCCTAACCTCCCAATTCGGTACCCTTGGTACTTTTATTTTGAGGGAAAGAATGTAAGAAATAATGTTCCAGTTTTACTCCAGAATTAAAATGGTATTGTGTTTTTATTCTTATGATATTGGGATCAAAGGAAATAGTTATTTTAAAATAACTGCAAGTAAAAAAAAAGTTTCTTTTTTGGCAAAAGGAATAAACAAAGCATGTAGGAATATTTAGCTCAAATTCTTAGTAAAACGTGTTACATTAACTGCAATTACGAAAAAAGTTACTATACTAAAAGTGAGGTTATCTTTATAATGTACGGATTATTACTCATTCTTTGTTTCTACATCAACAAATTCGTATTAAAACTACAGGAAAAATTACCGAACCTTAGAAATAAATTGAAACAGTCTTTACTGTGTGTTTTATTCATTTTTTATGAAACACGTTTCTCTCCAAAATCTAAAAACTTCAGTTTTTAATAGTGTTTAGTGCTCATTTTTATAGCATAAGCACCACAGGTGGTGGACTTTGATACATGAAATAATTTGACAAAGGAAATTTAGAAAGGATACATTCTAAGTCTAAATTTAGGGTACCTCAGCTTGGTCAAATTATGACTACGGAAAATCTGGAGAGAGAGAAAAAAAGGGCTGGTCAGGGAGGAGAGTCCTGGCATGATTTGAACCTCGGACCGTATAGGTAAAGCCTCAACTTTGTTAAAATAATAATAACTTGTGTTACAATTAAATTTTTTTTCCTGGCACCGTTTATCAACATTATGTGTCTTTTAAAAAAAAGACTGTTCTTTTCCCAATAACCGGATTTTTATTTCTCCTTTTTTAACGTCGCTTTATCTTCCTGGTCATATCCTGGTTACAGTAGGTTCGAAAGTTCACCTGAGTCAGTGTATGCTAGATAGATGGCCTAGTCGTTAGTCGCCTTCCTGTACCATCTATTTTGTTTGCTTTTGAGCTTTGGCAGAATACGGACTTTTGGAGTCGTGGAACTGTTGGCTGTTCTTTGAGTGTACACGCAGCCATTGTGATTCTGGAGAAATGGCCTTGGTTGCATAGTCGCTTTTCTGTACTATTTATTATTTTATGTCCATTTCTTTTGTTCTGTATGTGGAACTTTGGATTGTGCTATTGGATATCCAATTCTATACTTATTTGGCAACTGAGATAAACCACGTGAAGAAAAAAAGAACAGATTGTCCGGGATTTGAACCCGAGACCTACAGAACGCGAGCCACAGACGCTAGCTACCACCCGAGTCATCTCCCTAGATTTCCGTCACATTTATCAGTCATCCTGCACTGTGTATAGCAGTAAATCAGCTGTCCCTTTGTAACTGTGAATACCGTTCAGAGATTTAAACTATCGTCTCTCCACAATGGCACAAGATTGTCATAAGGATCATCCATTTTCAGTGGCGGCTCGTGGGTTACCAATGTGGGTGTTCGCAAAAGTTTATGACTAACAAAATACAATCGATGTTTAATAATTTAAGTAAATCATGTCTACATAAAGTTTCAAATATTTTTAGATTTTTCAAAATTCTTACTTTTTAATACCATAATAAAAACATTAACTTAATACCAACTGCTTAACATCAGTATATGACTCATAAGTGTGATTATACCCAACTATACTAACAAAACTACTCAGATCATTGAATTCATAATTACAAATCATGCATTGATATAAAATCTGACACAGGCAAAATACAATATTAGGTACAATATCTATAAACAAAGCTCATTCTTCTCTCCTTTTTACTTTCTCTACTACGTATAGTAAGTAGGGGAAGTATTGTATTCCACCCAAAAATTCGATACCGAATTTCACCAGAAATACATGTTTAGAGACCCCCTGAATCCAAAAAAAGCATTTTTGGAAACATGTCCGTGTGTGTCTGTCTGTCTGTCTGTGTCTGTCTGTCTGTCTGTAAACAGCATATCTCAGAAACGAACAGTTGGATAAACACCAAACTTGGTATTTAGGTTCAGTATCTTCCAAGGATGCGACACGAAGGTTTTCAAGAAAATCCCCCCACCCCAGATTACCCTTTACATGGAAGATTTTTCGAAAATTTTTATTTTCTCAAAAATGGCTCTAACGATTTTGATTAAAATATCATATGTTTAAGATATTTTTATGACAAAATGTATCTTGAATTTCCTGGGAATGTATCCAAAAGCATTCTTCATTGTGAACGACTTTTGCATAACTGGTAAACCATAAGAGATAGACAAAATTTTACTACACAAAGAATGTAGATCGCATTAAAATACATAATTTATGTCATATACATTTTTTTTTTGTTAAGTGAACCATTTTCGAGATATTACTTGTTATTCCCTTAAATGTTTCAATACTTATTTTCTCAAATGGAAATTCGTTATTCATTTTTTGTCTTGGATATGCAAAGAGTATTAATCTGTGGGAAAGGGAATGGTGCTGCACCTAGCAACCAGCTATTAACAGATATGTATGTGCTTAAAGGCTACTGTATTTCCAAATTGCCCTTGTAAATATATATTCCCCTTACCTCTACAAGAAAATTAGCAATAAGATAAGAGTCTGCAAATGTTTATCTCGATTAACATGAAGTAGATGGAGAATAAGCGTTTGTAAAAATAGTTTGTACAAGAGTAGAGAAAGTCATGTGAGTGTAACACATCAGATTTTTTTTGAGGAAAAAAATCCATTACAAGCTGGTTAAAGCTGGGATGTTGGCAATCATATTTTTCTCAATAGAAAGCACTGCTAATGCATTCAGTCTTCCCTCGACCATGGTACTCCCCCCAAAAAAAAACATTTCTCAGCCTCAGCAGTTGTCTTAGGAATTCTAATAACAATAAAGCAAAAAGAAAACAAACTGCAAAAGACTGAAGGCACCACTCATATTTCTAAAATCTGGCCTTCTGTAGATAATCTCCGTCTTCAGACGATTCTTTTCTAACGTTCTGTTGTAACGTTGGTTGATCTTCATGAAGTTGAGCAGGGAAGAGTTTATCATATTCCTGGAATTTTTCGGCGTCGAAGAGTAAAACGGCAGAATACTTTGTGGTAAATGTAAATCTAGGGTTTGCTTGATTTACAATTATTATATCACAGACTTCCTTGGCTGCAACGCTAAGTATTTTCTACTTTCCTTTTCTTTGGTGGTGCCTTTGTATTTTCAACATCCTTGTCCACTGTCTCCACTCTTTCTCTTTCCTTCTCAATTATATCTGAAAACTTTATGTATTCTTTCGAAAATGGGCAGGATCAGTATTTTTTTCTCTTTTTGAGTTGGTTAAATAACATGTCCACATGTAGAATACTATTGTAGAAAACTGTGAGCCAGAACACAACATGGGAACCTTCAACATGCGGCTAATTGCTGTTGCCTGATTTATTGTCGTAGAATAGTAGCCTCTATTCTCTCCATTCATTGGATTAATTCTTTTCTCCCTCAGACACAGTGTGCATAGTTCTACTTTTAAAATTCTATTTAATAGCCGAGGCACGAGGAATTCTCTTTCCAACCACTTCGTCGAATATTGAAATTCTCTGAGGCGAGTTACTAAAAAAATTAGAATACCACTCAGGTTCGGGGGGGGGGACTCCAATATGTTGATTCTGACTAATGCATTGTGCTACAATCAAATTGAGCTGATAAACGTAACAATACACAGCGTGAGCATTTTTGTAAACATGTTGAATAATTCTTTGGACACCAGCATGCTGGCCACCATCTCTGGGAAATTATTTTATCAGGATTATCAACAACTTTTTCCAATTCTACTTGAAGGTACCGAGCAACAGATGCAGAGTCATGGCTAAAAGGATTACAAAATTCTCAAAAGCGTTCTACTGGTTGGCCATTGTTTAGGGTGTACCGAAACACAGACGAATATCGTTTGAATGAAGTCTGCATTTGAAACTTCTTTTTAATGTGGTGCGGACATACCGTAAAGATAGAATCCAACAAAACGTTCTGTATTTTCTTAGAGGTCCCCTTAATCACAGTGGCACTGGTAAGATGATTCTTCAAAGAGGCATCCAACTCTGCTGAAAAGTCAATAAGGCCTTTAAAGGTACCGGGGTTACTCGACTCAGTGCATTCATCGTGGCCCCGAAGTGCTAATTCGAAAGCGCCACAGAAATTAAGGCAATCGAAAATTTTAAAAAGTACATTAAATCGATTTGTTGATACTTGTTCACTGTGTCTTTTAATGTTCAGACGATAAGCACTGTCGAGTTGTTGGTAAATTTCGACTTTACCTAAAACATTTACCTAACTCTAAGATAGAATTCAGGTGTAACTCTGTACATCCATGCTTCTTAATCTTTTGAATCAAATGTCCAAATCACAGACACCATAATTTACCCAGGTAGAATCACCGCCTTATTTTACAAATATCAAGCAAGGAAAACAATATAGGCGATTAGTCACCTCACATTCACAAATCCATGCATTTTTGTCATATACATGGCATTTGAATTTTCTTTTAAGATCTTTGTTCTTTGATTTGTTTCCTGTACAATTCTAAGCTGAGGTGTGGGCCTACCATGAGCTTTATTTCTGTATTCTTCTCTAATGACAAATTAAAAAATTTTAGTTCTTTTAACTTGCTTTCATTTTAATTTCGCGGTATTCACCGCGCTTGTTACTTACGGACACTTGGTAGAGACCTGGGTTAAAAAAAAATTGATATATATATATATTTTTTTTTTTGTAATCCATTATAAATGTATAAGGAACATACCGATTTTGTTTGTTATTTGGACCTTTAAAAGGCTCTTATGGTCCAGAGATGTTATAGTATACTGGTATGTAACAATGTGCTCAGCTTGCTGTTTTTTGCCATTTCCAGTAAGTTTTATTTTTTTAAACTTCAGGTACACTTTTCTCAAAATCTCCTTAACTTAGAAGTTTGAAATTCTTTAGATTGTACAGAGTGTTTAGTTGCATTTAGCAAGTTAAAGATTTTGATCTTAACGTACATGGTTTCTACGAAAAAATATAAACATAAAAGTATTGCACAAAAATTATTTTCTTGTTGTTACTTTCTCTACTACGTATAGTAGGTACATTTGGGAGGGAAGACTGTCTTACAACACGTTCATAGCATATGCTCCGCCCCTAATAAACGGGAGTTACAAACAGTAACAGTAAAAAAAAAAAAAAAAAAAAAAAAGGATTGGCGGGAGCTGAATGATTCAGTTCACTTTATACCGTTTATACCACTGTGTTTTCATTGGTAATGTAATATTCAAATCATATATACGGTTGTTATTATTATTATTATTATTATCACAAATAATTATTACAATTCGCCGGGAGGTTCACGGGCTCGTGTGTTCCAATAGAATAAACGCCACTGATCCCTTTCATTTGTGATGCTCCGCAATGTAGTATTTCTTCTCCGCTATTTAAATACAGCGGGCCTACAGAGTGACAATTGTCATTTAAAAAGCATGTACTGCTCCAAAACCTGCACATCAAGCTCTTCAAGAGTTCCTGCAAGTCGAGAATTGGGATCAAATTAGCATGCAGTCCATGCTAAGTTTCTGCTTCGACCAATGTGACTTCCAAAATAATCTGCGGATCACACAGCTGTGCTCTATCGTAGACGAACCACATAAACTGCCGTAAGGTAAATTAAAATCCTAAGTGTTATTCAGAAACCGATCACACCCTCTCTGCTCCAGTTACTGCTTGGGGAAGAGTCCAGGATACGAGAAGACGTTCTCCAGTAGTTCCTTATCAGAACAAATATGTTCAATCGAAATGGAATGTAAACATGGCATGAAAATTTACTCCGCACAGATATATTGTGAAAATGTGCGAGTACACCAACATAACATTCGGTTTGACACAAAGTGAAAACGATGTTCTCACAGCACCTCTTTCGTCCTAAAATTTCTCCAGAATTGAGCATCCAATAGAATTAAGGACCAAGATATCGTTTTCATGTTACGTCTATATGCATTCCCAATACGGTAAGTGGTTTAAGAGGTACGCAAGTTATTGAGTGGTGTGAATAAAATTGAGTCGAGACTCAAAACTCACAAAATGTGGAGTTCGGCTGAATTTGGAGTGAATAAAAACATGTAACCAAAGCTTTGGCTCTGTGTCCTTGAGTCGCAGATAAGATACTGACAGCGAATGCTGGTTCATGTGAATAAACAAACCACCCCACTACATGGAACATTTTTCGCAAATTTTTATTTTCTCAAAAACGGCTCTAACGATTTTGATTAAAGCATCATATGTTTAAGACATTTTTAATGCAAATAAAATGTATATATTGAATTTTCTGGGGATGTCCCCAAAAGTCCTCTTCATTCTGAACGATTTTTGCATAACTGGTAAACCGCAACAGATAGACAAAATTTTACTACATAAAAAATGTAGATATCGTTAAAACACACAATATATGTCATAAACATTTTTTTTGTAAAGTGAACCATTTTCGAGATATTCCATGTTATTTTTTTAATTTTCCAATACTCACGCTTTTTCTCAACTGAGAATTCGTTTGTTCATTTTTTATGTTCTTGACATGCAAAGAGAATTACATTTTATACATAGCGACCAGCTCTAACAATATTTGACTATTGCTTAAGGGCAATATAGAAATACAGTAGCCTTTAAGCATAGACATATGTCTTAATAGTTGGTTCCTATGTGCAGCACCATTCTCTTTGCCACAGATTAATACTCTTTGCATATCCAAGACAAAAAAATCTGATGTGTTACACTCACATGACTTTCTCTACTCTTGTACAATCTATTTTTACAAACGCCTATTCTCCATATGCTTCATATTAATCGAGATGTCAATCTTATTTGTAATTTTCTTGTAGATGCAAGGGGAATATGGTAGGTTTTAAGCGATAGTCAAATATTTTAACGCTGGTTGCTATGTGGCGCATTCCATTCTCTTTGCATGTCCAGGACATAAAAGAATGAATAACGAATTGGAGAAAAACTATAAGTATTGGAAAATTTAAGGGAATAACAAGCAATATCTCGCAAACGGTTCACTCAACAAAAGAAATGTATATGACATAAATTGTGTATTTTAACGCGATCTACATTTTTTGTGTAGTAAAATTTTGTCTATCTCTTATGGTTTACCAGTTATGAAAAAGTCGTTCATAATAAAGAATACTTTTGGAGACATTCCCAGAAAATTCGAGATATACATTTTAATTATCATGACAATATCTTAAACATATGATATTTTAATCAAAATCGTTAGAGCCGTTTTTGAGAAAATTAAAATTTTCGAAAAATGTTCCATGTAAAGGGTAGTCTGGGGTGGGGGGATTTTCTTGAAAACCTTCGTGTCGCATCTCTGGAAGATACTGAACCTAAATACCAAGTTTGGTGTTTATCCGACTCTTCGTTTTTGAGTTATGCTGTTCACAGACACACAGACAGACACACAGACAGACACACACACGGACATGTTTCCAAAAATGCTTTTTTTGGATTCAGTGAGTCTCAAAACATGTATTTCCGGTGAAATCTCGGTATCGAATTTTTGGGTGGAATGCAATACTTCCCCTACTTACTATACGTAGTAGAGAAAGTAAAAATGAATAACGAATTCCCATTTGAGAAAAAGTATAAGTATTGGTAAATTTAAGGGAATAACAAGCAATATCTCGAAAATGGTTCGGTTCACTCATCAAAAAAAAAATGTATATGACATAAATTGCGTATTTTAACGGGATCTGCATTGTTTGTGCAGTGAAATTTTGTCTATCTTTTATGGTTTACCAGTTATGCAAAAGTGGTTCACAATGAAGAATACTTTTGGAGACATTCCCAGAAAATTCAAGATATACATTTTATTTGCCATAAAAATGTCTTAAACATATATTACTTTAATCAAAATCGTTAGATCCGTTTTTGAGAAAATAAAAATTTTCGAAAAATGTTCCATGTAAAGGATAATTTGGGGTAGGGGGATTTTCTTGAAAACCTTCGTGTCGCATCTCTGGAAGATACTGTTAATACCAAGTTTGGTGTTTATCCGAATGTTCGTTTCTGAGTTATGCTGTTCACAGACACACACACACGGACATGTTTCCAAAAATACTTTTTTTTATTCAGGGGGTCTCAAAACATGTATTTCCGGTGAAATCTCGGTATCGAATTGTTGAGTGGAATGCAATACTTCCCCTACTTACTATGCGTAGTAGAGAAAGTAAAAATAAAAACAAGATAAAATAGAATGCTCAATAGCAAAACAGCCTTAGGGAACAGCTGAGGGATTACATCAGCACTGTCAACGTAATAAGCGAGGGTGGATTCAAGGAATGGAAGGTATAATATGTTGTATAAAGCATAGAAGGTTACAATTCTACTTGCAACCTATGACAAAGAGAAGCCTTTGTCTGCCTCAGTTTTCTACTGAATTTCTAAATCCAATTCTATAACTGTGTGCGTAATCTGCACCACCGAGAAAAACAAAACTCTCACCAATGTTAACTAAAAGCAGAGGGTAGCTACAGCTCTGTTAACCGGAGTACGACGGCATGGCTGGTCTAAGGTGCTTGGTTCTAATCCCGGTCGCGAGGCGAATATTTAACATTAATACTAATTCCCTTATTGGAAGAAAATTATTTTCTTTAAAATATTTCCCGGTGATTTAAACCTTCTAAACTAAATACCTTAAAAAACACAAGTGTCATTAATTCGTTAAATAATCGTATGTGTAATGCCTCGCGGGTTTCACCTTCCATTATACCAATTTGCAAACATCCTTTATAGAATATACTATTTATAAAAGCAGGGGTTTCTTCTGTAATGTTGATTATGATAAGTGATTGCAAGGAAATGGCTTACAAGAAGGCAATCTGGAGACTGGTGTGAAAACTGAACTCTGCTGTTTATATCAATGTCAATCTCTGTTAGTACAAGTAAAAGAAGGCAAACGCACATTTTAAAACGTGTAACATAAACTTCAATAAAACTTTAACTTTCAATAAATCTTTAAACATTTTAACACTGAATATTTCATCAACAGCTAATGCTACGAAAAAAGATAAGACTGATGTGAGAATAGCATTTTCTAATAGCAGAGAGAATGCTGAAATTTGACGTACTGGTTCGTGATAACGTAAACAGTAGTACCAATTTTGGCTGTTCTATGCATAATTTCTTGTTAAGTTGGTGTATATGCTTAATTTTTAGTAAAACATATGGTTCATTTGCTCCAAATAAAACTTTAATCTTTTAACTGCATATCCAAACACTACCATATAAAAACAACCATGGATCGATTTTGCAGTTTTATCTCAGTCGTACATATAATATAAATTCTCTTTAATGAAATATTCTGCAAATGTATTGAAGGGTTATAATAGCAATATAGAAGGACGGAGGCAAAGCCTGTCATTACTTCTAACTAAAAAATATGTTGATATCGATGTAGCTCAAATGTGAACAGAAAGAAGATGAGAAGCAAACCCGAAGTTCATAACATGCCTTGCATTTAAAAGCTGAGAAAGTAGTTCTAACACTGTCTTTTATAGACGGAGGCTAAAGTTCAGTTGATCAGTGCAAAGAAAGTGCACCAAACTTCTTAAGAAAATCAATCACACTTCCCAGGATTAATTTTTAACAAAAGGCCAAAACCTGATATTTTGACAAAAAATTGCAATTTTTCAGCTGTCTCCATTTAATTGACATAAATTTTATCTTCCTATGGTTTCTACGGTTTTTCTGAAATAAAACTCAATCTCTAATGGTTCCCCCACATATTAAATTCAACAAAAACGAAAAGGACTTTACAGACTATTTAGGGGAAATAAATACACATCTTACTTCCTCCAGTACTACAACAAAGAACATTTTAATCAAAATCGTGAGAGCCAATTTTGAAGAAATAAAGGATGAACATTGCTCAACTTTTAGAAGATACTGGGCATTCAGTACTCGTCCGGCTTTTCGTTTTTGAGTTATGCTCGCCTTCAAACAATCCGAGAGCTCTGTGACATACATCAACGTCCAAACGCCCAGCACTTATACTTCCATAATGACTGGCTCCGCACTCATCTAGATGTCTTAATTGCCAGTGTACAAGTACTTCATCGTTGACGGCTCAGGGTGAATAAACGAAAGTCCCCACTATTGCTACTATAGAATTTCCGCTTCCTCGTTCAGTGGTGGACAAGTTGGATTCAGTTCCTAGATGCCTGGATGAAATGCTGAACAAGACTATTGAAGCAGTTGAATTTGAAATGTGAAATCTCTTTAATTACATTGAAAATTGTGTACACTTTTGCTTAAACTAATGTTATAGGATATAATGATGTTTCAATAACATTACATGTTTTAGTTCCTTTACAGATTTTAAACTGCACACGCATACACGTTTTCTGAGTGTTAAAAGAGGTACAAGCATTTTATTACAATGTTCCATAATAGCTTATTGTATTTTCGTTTGAATGGGTGAAGTTTCTAAAACGTTTTTGTGCTTCTTAATGCATGAATGTCACAGCCAGAAAAACGACCTATAACATGCTGTAACTCTTATTCCATCTTTATTAAAGGTTACGTAAGGAGACAAAAGTGGTATTCTCAAGGTTGAACGACATGTAATTAACCATGTCATAGCATAAAATTACGCAGTTGTCTATATTTTCAATGCTGCAAAACAGTGCTGAAACTACTTTAGGGCGTTTTAAAAAAAAGCAAGAAATTCCAAATAAAAACTCTCCATAAGATCTCAAAGCGCCCTATGTTCTCTATGTTACTGCTACTATTAACAAGCTAGGAACAGTTGATACAAACTGTAGGTGACTTCATTAGCAGTTTTATGGGGCCTTAACGATTACCTAAATATAGCCCTAAAATACCTTAGGAATTTTGTAAAATTTGTTGTGTGCGCTAACACCTAAAGTTACCTTAAAGGTTTAGATCACATTTTATTAGAAGAAAATCTGATGTGTTGTACTCACATGAATTTCTCTACTCACTCTTCTACAAACTATACTTACAAAAGCTTATTATATCTACTTCTTATGAATACAGATAAACTTTCAGTTCATTCTTAATTTATTTATAGACTATTGTTCAAATTTCTAATCTAATTTAGTCAAAGTAGTCTTATGACAAACATTGTATCTTCTTTTATGTTCTTTGACATGGCCAATTGTATTTTATACATAAAGGCTCAATAAATATTATTATAAATATAATATTATTACTTTATTGGCTTTAAGTTCCATGCTCTTTGCATGACCACAAGAACAAAAAACAACAACAAAGCAAAAATACAAAACAAAAACGAATAAAACTTCCCATTTGAGAAAAGATTAAGTATTTGAGCCCACTTCCATGTGTGCGGCTACCGCGTCTGCCTCATATTCAACAGACCCAAGGTCATATCTCGATTAAGCTGAGTTACCGGATAAGGTTTTTTCCCCGTGGTTTTCCCTTATCCTGAAAAAATGAATGTCAGGTAACTCTATGCTCTATTGACCTTGGGTCAATTGAGCATCATTTCGCACAGTTCACTCATCACTCATCGTCTGATATGACCTAGACGGATAAATAACAAACTTTTTTTTTTTGGGAGGGGGTAAGACTTTGTCTATCTCTTAAGGTTTACCAATGGTACAAAAATTATTTGGAATGAAGAGACTTCACAGGTTATTCGCAGAAAAATTAAGGGCATAGATTTCACTTACCAAAACAGATTATATATATAAAATGGAGCTCTTTAACTGCTGTGGTCCTTAGCGTCTCATTTAATATGGACGTGAAAGACAGGGTATTTTGCTCAGAGGCCTCTTTAATCAGGGTTGAGGTTCTTTTACGTGCCGTAAATCTATGGCAAGGGACCACCAGCTTTATTTTGCTTCCGAAGGAAGCTATGCTAAGGATTTTTATGCCAGAAAAAAAATCCATCGCCCTCCGCCGGGTTTGAACCCGCGACCTCGGGAACCGGAGGCTAGCATGATAACCATTACACCACGGAGGACGACTATTATTATTTTTTTGTTGTTGTTATGTGCAAGTATGTTAAACATATGCTATTTCAACCATCGAGAAAATCAAAATAAGGATTTTTTTCGTGTAAATGGTAGTTGTGTCGCATTCTAGGAAGATGCTGATCTGACTATCGTTTTAGCCTACTATATTATGCTTCTTATACCTACAAGGAATTATGTAAATGCGTAATGAAAGTTTAATTAGAAGTATAAGCTTTTGCAAGAATATATTGCAGAAGAGTGAATAGAGAAAGTCCTATGAATGCAACTTAACATTTTTTCTTTCTTTTTGTTTTAAATTATACGTGCCCTCCTTGCAAACCTATCTAGTACACCCCTAACTCACATCAAAGAGGCACGTCCTTTATTATGCGGAACATTTCTTTTGTGTTGTACTGGCAGCGCTGATAAAAGTTATTGGCGGAAGTGCAATCCAGCACACAATAATTCTATTTATCAAAGTTAAGTTGTCTTATCGACTGTGTTTCCGGCTATATGCAGGATGCGGCATAACATCACGTATTACGTGGATATTCAATTCTTTATACACGTTCCAAGAAAAATTGCAATATGGACGCGTTTCTCATTTATTGCCGAGAATCACCTTGTTTTTTGCTTCTTAGGCATTAAGAGAGACCTTTTTTTTTTTTGTTACTTTTTCGATCACCTACCTAATGTAGGTAGAGGAAGTATAAACACGACAAAACATGGAACAACTGGTTGCTCGTCATATTATTTCAAGCTATATTATTCAACCTATATAGAAACTGCACAACCCTAAGTTCTATTTGTTATGCACCTTAGTTTGCAAATATGAGCAGTCGTCTCGCTAAAGCCAACCCAAGGATGAAGCTATGGAAACATGCAATTCGTCTTACATATTTATTTTCTCTCCACTTCAGTTCAAGCTTGAGCTGCCGCATTTCAGTTTATGTTGGATAATTATCAAGATTCTAATTCTTAAAAATATGTTTTAGTATTAAATTCAAAAGGTTAGAACGAAATCAACTTTAAAACTGATTCCTTAATTATTTTACAGTACTAAGATATTTTATTCACAAAACGGTGCAGTGGTTTAAAATATAAAAATCTAATGTGATACCTTCACATAATCTCTATTCACTCTCCTTGCAAAGGCTTATTCTTCCGTCTAGTTCATGTCAGTCGAGATGTACGTTTGCAGAAATAGTTCCATAACACATTTCGTTGTAGGATACCGGAGACTGAGGTGATAGTCAATCTTTAAAAAGCGGAACGTATATGCTGGCCTTGAAATTCCATTACCTTTCGTATGATAACGTGAGATGCAACTGAATGTGACAGCACTTCAAACAAAATGAAGTATTCAAAAATTCAAACCAATAAGAGTGAATGTCTCGGAAATCGCTATTGCCCACCCCCCAAAAAAGGATTTAAAATAACTTGTCTGTTTGAAGGGATCTAGATTTTTTGTACACTAGTTTCTGCCTATCTCTTATGATTTACCAATTACCTATAAAAATTCATTCCGAATAAACAGGACTTCACAGGCTATTCCCAGAAAATTCGAGATGTTCTGAATGTTATCAGTCTTATAAGTATCTTAAACATATGGTGTTTCAATCAAAATCGTTAGTCATTTTTAAGAAAATAAAAAATAACTAAAATTTCTCCATGTATTTGTAGCTTGGGGTGGGGGATTATCTTGAAAATCTTCGTGTCACATCATTGGAAGAAGGTAAACTTAAATACCAATTTTGGTATTAGCCCACTTTTAGCTTTTTAGTGATGCTGCCCTGCCATACACAGGAACCTTCTTCTAAAAATGTGTCTATTCAGGAACCTCAAAACATGCTTTTCCAGTGAAATCTCTATACTGAACTTTTGGGAGGAATCCAAATACTTCCTCTGGCTATAAATACTAGAGAAAGCAAAAATTGTTTCATCTCAAAGTACACAAATATTAAAGCTTTTACCAATGCGTTTGGTAATTACAGTGACGCCATGGCCGTTGAACTGGTGGCTCCGTTGGTTGGTTCCTTGTTGCAGGTATAATGCGAAACTTATTTCGACTTGCCACTATGTCAATAATCTCACTTTGGCTTCCAGTTAAAATTGTAAAACAGAATGTTGTAGTTTATATTTCTTTGGGTTAATCATGTTTTCTTACAGTAGACCTAACAGAAGAAAGTGCATTAGCAGTTGAACCGTTTAAAACACAGTGGCACGAGTTATGTTTGTTCCTCTTCAGAATGAACGGCAAATACAGAGAACGCGGAGGAAACTTCCTCAGTTCTTTTCCAAGGGAGGAAGTAAGTGCAAAGACTCTGCAGATATGGCTGAAGAAAACCAACAGAAAAGCATTTCCACATTTAAAACATTTGTTTATTCAAAACAATTCCAAGCAATTATTTTAAAAATGTTCTGGCAGTCGCTTAATAAAACACTCAGAATCCCTGGGAAATTGAAAAAAATTGATGCTCCTTCCTTCAAGAGGCTCTCAGTGAGGTTTCTGAGAAAGCTGGTTTTCTTCTACCTACATACAAAAGAAGGTTGATAATGTCGATGTTTTTTACTGAAATTCATAAACGTTTCAGATTTTACAACAAAAACGTTTTTCTCCCTCAACTCAAATATACTGTCAGATATATGTATAAAATTGCTTTAGTACATGCATATAAAATAATTTAGAAATAGTTGAAAAATCGGTGCAATTTTGAAAAAATTACAAAACTAATTATATGAAACATTTGAAAAAAGCATTAAGAAAAACTAATATAGTTTGTTCTTTCTGCATATTAAAAATGTGGATTTTTCTCTCCATTAATTTGGTTGCCATACTATTTTTAAATGGAGGCGAATACTTTCTGAAATAATCGAGGCAGAAATATTGAAGTGCAGCCTAGCAAAGCCTTAAGACTTGAAGTAACCTCATTTAAGTGAGGTTATGGGATCCTAAACGGATCCGAGATGTTAAGAAATACGCGGAAAATCTTTTACAGATCTGGCCCAAATGTTGTTTAAATACAACTCTAAAACAGATGGAAACAACGTTATTTAATTACACAAATAAAACCTGGTGCTTACGTTACTTACAAGAGATGGTGTTCGTGAAAGGGGTCGGGTGGCTCTAACTTCATGTTGCAATGAAAAAACTGCAACCGATTACGTTAAGTCTGGTTTTAGCTATTGACTCTAATATGAAAGTGGTTATTCATGCCACACGAATTGCAAGCTGCAGAGTTAAAACAGCAATGTAGGCTTTACGCAATGATCACCACGGATGAGTGGTCATGACGTCACCAACTGGCAGTAAGACCAGTAATATTCAGAGGACTACAAACATTCAACAATTACGGTCGATAATAATTTATGGACTACTTAGTTTAAAAGCCTGCAACACAATTAAAAATTAGTGTTTAATCACAGACGGCTGCTTTAATACATTGCCGTTTGTGAAAATTGCTACACCAAGAAGAAACGCACGAATTCAATGAATTTAATACCACAGGTTAGGTACATGAACGAACAAATGATAAACTTTTCAAATCTATACATGACCTTTCAGCCCTAATATTCAGTATTTGGTGTGGCCTCCATGCGCTGCAATGGGAGCTGCTATACGCCGTGGCATTGAATCAAAAAGGTTCTGAATAAGTTCCTGAGGGATTTCCCTCCACGCAATTTGTATTCGAACCCACAAATCCGAAACACTGGTTACTGGAGGACCATGACGCACAAGGTGCCGACCAACCATATCCCAGACATGTTCGATGGGCGACACGTTAGGCGAACGTGCAGGCCAGGGAAGCAATGGTAGCCGTCGCTCTTCGAAGAAGGCTTGTACATTACTCGCAATATGTGGCCGGGCACTGTCCTGTTGAAATGTGGCGTGTGGAGATGCCTGAAGTAGGGGGAGTACCTCAGGCTCTACAACCACCGTTAGGTACCGGTTGCTGTTCAAAGTGTCCTAAATTCGTAGGAGGCGAGATCGGCTGTTGTAACAATAGCGCCCCAAACCATCAGACCTGGTGTTTGTCCGCTACGCCGCTCAACAATGCAGCCCTCCAGGTTGCGCTCACCAAGGTACCGCCGGACACGTATGCGGCCATCACTGTAGGACACGTTGAAGCGGGACTCGTCCGAAAAGACTACATTTTGCCACTCAGCATCCCAGTGAAGGTGTTCACGTGCCCATTGCAGTCGGAGGAGCTTGTGGTTTCTGGACAATGGAAGCCGACGTAATGGCATGTATGCAACCAGTCCAACCTGCAGCAGACGGCGACGAACCGTTGATGAAGACAAGTACACACCTGTTGCAGTGCTCCAGCGTCGAGCCAACACTGTGGATACAGCTGTACGGTCCGCTATGGCCATGCGGACAAGATGACGGTCATCCCGTGATGTGGTCATGTTCCGTGGTCCAGTACCCGCTATTCGCTGCGTACAATCTTCTCTATCCACTGCTTCCACACACGCGTCATTGTTGCGGCAGCATGTCCTGTACGAGCCGAAATGTCACGGCATGACAAACCCTCTTCCCGGAGATCGATCATTCTGCCCCGTTCGAACTCACTCACAGGCCGATATGACTCCCTTTGACGTCGACGAGGCATACTGGCACCCACTTTATTGTTTCCACCTTGCTTGACAGCTCTGCATTTACTACACGGGCGCAACACTGACCTTGTCGGACCGAAACGGGAGGGCTCTGCTCGGCCTACGTGTACCCCAGCTCTCTGCAAACCTAATCACTTATTGCTTGCACGCTCTTCTACACTTCCACCAAGTTTGGAGTTATTCGGGAAATTTTCTTGGTCTTGCAATTTTCACAAACGGCAGTGTATATCCACACAAGACGAATAACTTATGTGAATTTGTTGGTATAGTTCAAATCCATCCTATAGAAAACGGTTTAAAATATTAAAACTCAAAACCTAGGTGCACAGCAAATTTAACGAACGAATGTATGACTTTATATAAGACCAAATTATGATGTAGGATTTAGCGCTAATGTTGTTCATATAGCAACGTGCAATTTCTGTTCGCACATTTGGGATGAACATAGTTCCGAAAATAGACTTGTAACATTTTATACTCGTCTTTTTAAGACGTTACGTGATAGATTCTCTTAAAACAGACCATGAATCTTTGCACCATTACGTCTGCAATTACCACCTAAACCTCCCCCCCCCCTGATTTATAATGCTCTGGCAGACACATGGGTTGCCAGATAACAAGAAAAACATTGATTTAAATCTTTTCACTAAATCAGTCCATTGTTTACCTTAGCACGAGCATATATTTTCCCCATTATAAACGTGAATACGCTGAACTCCTTTCTCTATCGCTTAATAGAATCGCTCTCAAATTGTAGGACGCGACCACGATAGCACTGAGAGTGGGGGAGAGGGGAGGAGGAGTATTCGTTCGAAAGTGGAGTACTGACACTTCCAAATATAAACATGAAAACTGTCTGAATCTATTAAACCAATAATTTCGTTCTACAAAATCTCAACACTCAAATAGGACGAATATTTCGTGGAATTTTAAAAGACAATTAATTAGAAGCGAACGGTCGCTTTCATTCAATTACGGAATCATTATCCTTCTTCACCAATCAGAAACGAGTTTAATCAATAGTTTTAAAGCATGGTTCTAAAAAACTAACAACTGATAGTTTTTTCCCAGCGTTCATTTTGTTATTCCTATAAATCTTTGCTTCGATTCGACTAGGGGTCTAGGAAGCCCATTGTCATGCATTTCATAATTAAAAACAAATGAACATTTAAGACAACAGTTCGTAGTAAATTTATTTTAATGTGATTCTGCTTGGAATAAATGCTAATAAAATTAATATGATTTTATAAATATGGCATCCTTCTTGAATTGTAATTATCTTAAAGAATCCCTCTTTCGCTCTTTCTCTACGGCGTATAGTAAGTAGGGGAAGTATTGCATTTCACCAAAAAATTCGATATTGAGATTTCACTGGAAATAAATGTTGAGGTCCCTCGAAGCCAAAAAAGCATTTTTAGAAAAATGTCCGTGTGTGTGTCTGTGAACAGCATAACTCAAAAACGAAAAGTCCGATAAATACCAAACTTGGTATTTAGGTTCAGTATCTTTCAAAGGTGCGACACGAAGATTTTCAAGAAAATCCCCTACCCCTTTACATGGAACATTTTTCGAAAATGTTGATTTTCTCAAAAATGGCTCTAACGATTCTGATTAAAATATCTTATGTTTAACACACTTTCATGGCAAATGATATGTATATCTTGAATTTTCTTTGAATGTCCCAAAAGTCCTCTTCATTGGGAATGAATTTTGTATAACTGATAAACCGTAAGAGACAGACAAAATTTCATTACACAAAAAATGTAAATCAGATCTCGTTAAAACACACAATTTATGTCATACACTTTTTTGTGGTGTGAACCATTTCCGAGATATTCCTTGTTGTTTGTGTGAATTTTCCAATACTTATACTTTTTCTCAAATAGGAATTCGTTATTTCTTTTTAATATGTCTTGGACATGCAAAGAGAATGGAATGCTCCACATAGCAACCAGATCTTAAAAGATTTGACTGTCGCTTAAAACCTACATTATTCCCCTTGCACCTATAAGAAAATTAGGAATACGATAGTTTCTGCAAATTTTCATATCCATTAACATTAAGGAAATGGAGAATATGCGTTTGTAAATACAGTTTGTACAAGAGTAAGAAAGTCATGTGAGTGTAACACATCAAAAGTTTCTTCCTAGACAATTTAATTGAGCTTTCAAACTCATTCTTGTTGGAACTAGATAATTATTTCTCGACCTTCGCTATCGAAATAACTATGACAAGCATTAAACTCAATTCAGTTACCGAAAAACTGTCAGCACTTAAGATAATTTACTTCCTCCTTTCTTTCTGCCATGCATTTTATCATTACGAAAAATAAATTACAAGCGAACAAATGTAATGCTTAGGAAAAATAAAAATTCAAGTAAAACCTGTTCTTCAGATATATTACAGGTATACAATAGTCGCAATTTAATTTTCTTAAAGAAAATATTTTATAACTCTTATGGACAAAGAAAGTACATTTTTCGGATAATGGATACCGTGTTGTTTTCCCAAAGTTAGCACCTATTTGTGTTCCACTATTTTTAGCTATGTAACACACTATTTTGGTTTATACTGCAAAATATATTTTATCAATTAATATTGCTTTCTTCCGCACTTTATTTTTAAATATTGTATATTTATTTGGTTTTAACAGTTTATATCTCAGAATTATCGCAGCTAAGAAAGTAGGGAACGCAAAGGAAGCCAGGTATAACATCACCGACTTGAAAGAAAAGCTAAAACAACTGTATTAATACCACTTGTGCAAATTGTTTCTCACCACACTTGTAATAGATAGGCATTATAAATATTTTTGCCTAAAGAACGCATAGTTTCACAATATTCGTTAAAGACTGAAATCGGTTCACACATATAAAACCTTTGCGGCAGAGTGGTTAGTGAATACCACCAGAGGTCCAGTGTTCGATTCACAGCGGCGGCGGGGAACATTTCTTTGGTCAGAACCTTTCCCTTCCCTCCGTAGAGTCTGGAATTAAGAACGTGGGAGTGTGTTTCATTGCAAAATGAATAAAACCCATGATATCCTACAGTAAAAAGAAATAGGTTGGCTCCCCTCTGTAGTTCAGTGGTCAGCATTATGGCTTCTCAACCGCAGTCTGGAAGTATAAATATAGAAGTAAATGTGCATGTGTGTGTGGGTTTCATGCCGAAAAATGTATAAAATCAACGTAAAAATCCCACAGTCAACGAGTTACAAACACCACCACTTGTTTCTAAAAAGCCAAAGTCCTCGTGTGACTATAGAATTAAGGCCGAAACAAAAACGCTGTTAGTATCCGTTAGAGCACCGGGAAACCTTCAATAATAAAAAAAAATCTGTGATACTTTCTCTGCCCTCTTTCTTTATTAGTGTGTGTACAACTATACTTACCAAAGCTTATTCTTCTATCTAGTACATTTTAACCAAATAAACTTTTGCAGAAATAGCTACATTACACATTCCGTTATAGATACAAAGGGAACTTGGATGGTCAAATGTTTAAGAACTGGACGCTATATGTTGGCCTTTAAATTCCATAATGTTTCTATGACAATCGCGAGAAACAGCTGAATGTTGACAGGACTTTAAGGGAATGAACAACTCGAACCTTTAATAAAGGATGTCTCAGAAATGCTTATCCACAAAAAAAAAACTTATTTGAACTAAATTCTGTTTTAAAGAGATGTGCATTATTTTTTTTTGTAGTACGTTCTCGTCTGTCGCTTAACAACTCGAACCTTTAATAAAGGATGTCTCAGAAACGGCTTATATCACCAAAAAAAAACTTATTTGAAATAAATTCTGTTTTAAAGAGATCTGAATTTATTTATTTATTTATTTTGTGTAGTACGTTCTCGTCTGTCGCTTAACGTTCACCAGTTATACAAGATTATAGAAAATTTATTCAAATGAAGTGAACTTCAAAGGCTATTTACAGAACATTTAGGATATAAATTTTATTTGTCATGTAAATATATTTAATATATGGTATTGTAATCAAAATCGTTAGAGCTATTTCTTAGAAAATCAAAATTTTCTAAAAATGTTCCATGTAAAGGGTGGTCTTGGGCATGGGAATCTTCTTGAAAATCGTTGTGTTACATCTTTGGAAAGTGCTGAACTTAAACACAAAGTTTAGTGTTGATCAACACCAAACTTGATATTTAAGTTCAGTATCTTCCAAAGATACAACAAGATGATTTTCAAGTAAATCCCTCCACAATACACTCTAGCAACACATGACGGACCGACAAACCTTCACTACAAACCGGACAAATAGGAGCAGGATGACCCTTAAAAAGATGATAACCATGCGTAAAACTGCAGTGGCCAATGCGCAACCGACCAAAATCACTTCTCACGACGATATACACGAGAGGAAGTTACCCAGTTTATCGGATGTCCTTCACTACTCTAAGCTTATTTCCGCGGAGAGCTAACCACTCCTCGCGCCAGCATGATAATACCGCTCTCCGCACAACAAACCTACAACGTTACACGAGATATTATAGCACTGGTTCTGTGGTCGCTGCCAAATCCGACAGTTCATTCCCCGGCAAACAAACGTGAACAGGTATTCATGCAAACTCTACATTAACGCCATAAGCGCATAAAACGAGGGCATCCTGGATTCGCTGAACAATGGGGGATATTTGTACAGCTCACGACGGCTCTGAAGTGCACTAAGGGAATCACTCAAAATGAGACAGCCTCCCAATTTTCGACGGCGCACAAACAAAATGACTTGCTATATGGCATACAGCTCTGCACTGTCGTCCTTCGTGGTGTAGTGGTTACCATGCTAGTCTCTAGTTCCCGACATCACGGGTTCAAACCCGGCGGAGGGCGATGGATTTTTTCGGGCGTAAAAATCCTTAGCATGGCTTTCTTCGGAAGGGAAGTAAAGCCGGTGGTCCGGTGTCGTAGATTTACGGCACATAAAAGAACCTCAAGCCTGATAAGAGCAAAATTACCTGTCTTTCACGCCAAAATAGAATGGGACGCTGAGGACCGTAGTAGTTAAAGAGCGTCCATAAATTAAAAAAACTAAATTTAAATTTCAATCAGCTCTGCAGTACAAATGCATATGCTATCATGAAAACCGAATGTATGGGGTTCGGTTCCATAAATATAAGCATATCGGACACCGTTGGTGCACTTAAACCCATCGCTGTATATAAAAATCGAACTGAAATTCTAAAATAATAATAATAATAATAAAAATAAAAGTGCGGATACTTAGCCGCCGTATATTATGTATAAACGTAGGCACCGTAGACTTCCGGTATACCGTCATGTCATCCGAAGATCTGCGTGAGATGTTGCACGTAACCAAGGAAGGAACACCCTCTCCCCCTTAGGAAACATGTTAGGACTTCAATGTCTTTCTCGGTAGCTCCCGGAAACGAACACCTTCCGACCGTGGGTTAATGGAGTATTCTTATAACGTTCGTCCAGCACGGTGTGGGAAAAACAAGCGAACGTTGGATGCATTTGCATACATTTAAGCGCACAGCTAAGAGAACATCACGCCGATATCGCAGAGATAGAGGGGGCAAAGCACCGATAGCCACTCGAATGCCCCGATTATGGACTGCGTTTAATCTCCTTAGCACAGATTGTCGAGCTGAGGAATAAAGCATACACTCAGTCTATTTTTGATCGGACCAGTACGCGAAACAGTCGCAGCAAAACTGTCCGATCTGCTCCCCAAAATTTGGCATTTAATACCCGCAAGATATTCAGAAAACGGTCACTTCTGCTTTCAACTGTGCTATATGCGATGACCAGCTAAGTTTCCTATCGAAGGTCAACAGTAGGAATCTCGTCGAGTGGTAGTAAATCTAGACCGTCGTGGTGAAGGTGGAATCATCTCCTACGGCGCCATAAGCTAACGCAGATTGACTTCTCAGTTGAGAAACGGAAGCCGTTTTAAGTCATGAATATTATCTAAACATTGCTGCATAAGACGTCCCAAAAAACGGCGGACGCTGTGAAGTACAATAGACGGCAAAGTCGTCTACAAATAAGCATGACGATACCCCTGGAGGAACATATTTCGAGAAAGAATTGCTATAGCAAACAGTGTAACACTTAGTGCTGATCCCTGAGATCTTCTGAACAAAAAGTTCGAAAAAATCGAGCCGACCCTTACTCGGAAAATACGGTCCTTCATAAACTCCTGCATGAACAGTAGTAAGCGTCCACGTATGTTCCAGGTGTGTAGGGAACGTAGTATCACTACTCACCAACACGTATCATAAGCCTTCTGAAAGTAAAAAAAACATCGCAACTGTTTGACAATTCTTCATGAATCCATTCACAATCTGGTCGATTATGATACAAGGTGGTCTATTGTTGAACGGCGTCGTCGAAAACCACACTGAGTGTTGGTCAGCAGGTTGTGAGTTTGCAACCACCATACCAATCGTCCATTGATCATGCGTTCCATCACCTTGCAAAAGCAACTGCCGAGGGAAACAGGACGGTAGCTGGACGGAAGATTACGGTTCTTTCCAGCTTTCAAAATGGTTATGACGGTGCCATCTCGCCACTTTTCTGGGAAAGTGACGTCGACCAAACACGGTTATATACCACGAATTGGAAAGCCTTATCTTCAGGAGAGAGCTGTTGCAACATTTGTACGTGGATACTATCTGGCCCTAGTGTTGATAGTCGCGGAGATGAAAGAGGATGTTCTAACTCCGCCATGGAAAAGGCGATTGTAATCTTTAAAGTTTCTGAAAGGAAACGAGAAACCTTGAGATTCTATCTCACCCTTAACAGGAAGCACCTCAGGCGAATAGCTATCTCAGTTAGATACTTGAGCGAAGACACTGCCAAATGTGTTGGCCACGTCAAATATATCAACGACAGCTCCTGCAGTTGTTTCAAGGCCAGCGATTGGCATGTGGGTCAATTTTCCAGCTACACGCCTTAACTCACCCCATATGACAAAGCAATGTCTATGTCGATTAAATGAAGCTACGGATCTACTCCATTATGTCTTTTTGCTATCGTTAATAATTTGTCTATACTTGGCACGGATTTTCTTATACCGGATCAGGTTATCTATTGTATGGCGACGCTGGAAAATCCTAAGAGCACGCCTGCGAGCACGAATGGCCTTTCGACATTCACCGATCCACCAAGGGACCGGGAATCGACGGGGGTGGGCAGTCAACCGAGGAATAGATTGCTGAACAGCAGAAAGATATGGTCTCTGTGAGATGTTCAACTAAAACATCCAGTCGTATTCATTGTAATTAAACACAGCCAAACTGGGAGTAAAGTTTCCAGTTGGCTTAATCCAAACGCAATCTAGACAAACTTGTGGCACATATATATCCTGTTAAGAAACGAATAAGAGTGGTCAATAGAGTGTAAATCAGATATGACATTCCATGGTAAGAAAACTGTTAACTGTAGTGAACAAACTACAATAACAAGGTGTGAAAAAGTGTTGGAGGAGTCTGAAAGAAGTGTAGGCTTTTCGGCGTTCAGAAGAGCTAGGTCATACATGTCTAAGAAATGGTCGATTATTTTGCCTCTCGCACAAGCCAGAGGTGAACCCCAAAGAGGCTGATGGATATCGACGTTTCTCACTAACAGAAAAGGTGTTGGTAACTGGGAAACTAGATCTTCTAAATCAGTGAGCGAAAGGTCATCAGATGCAGACAGATAAATCTTACAAATGGTAAATCGGATGGATGGCAGTTTAATCCTTACTGCCACTGATTGGATGTCAGACTGTATGGATACAGATTACGCATATATATCATCTCTGATGAGCACCATCCCCGTGAGCAGAAATAGCCTCTTCGGGTGTACGATCACACCGCACTGTGGTATACCGCCTGATTTGAAAGTTATCTTACGGACGGAGCTTAGTCTCTTGTAAACATACGAGCAAAGGGTTATTCTTGATGATTAAAGTTCAAGCTCTGATCGATGTGTTCTAATTCCAGGTATGTACCATTGTAGCATAGCCATAGTATTCATAATCGGATAGGTTCTCAATCTTAAGAGTCCACTGTATTAGGACAGCGGTGGTCAAATCAATTTGCCCTTTTTCGTTGACCTTTAACGGAGGAAGGATCCTGTCTCTTTTTCACTGTCGTTCTGGCAGTGAGGGCAGAATCCTCCTGCATATTATTTCTCAACATAGTCACCCTGGCAACGAACACATTTCTTCCAACGTGATACCAGTTTGTGAATACCGTCATTGTAGAATGTTTGACTTTGTTGACGGAGCCACAGCTTCACCTCTGCTTGTACCGCTTCATCATTATCAAAGTGAACACCACGAAGGTGTTCTCTAAGGTTTGGAAAAAGATGAAAATCGGATGGGCCAAGTCGGAATTGAAGGATGATCGATGACAGTGAATCCAAGGCACCGGGGTTTTGCAGATGCCTCAGTGCTTGTGTGTGGTCTGGCATTGTCATGCTGGAGAGTGTGCTCCATGTGGAAGCGAAACCTACAAATGCGTGCTTTCAATTTGCGAAGGGTCTCGCAGTACCTTACAGAGCTTATGGTGGCGCCTTTAGGTATGAATTCCATAAGCACCACACCTTGAACATCCCGCAACACTGTGAGCATTACTTTGCCTGCTGATGGCATTATCTTGAACGTTTTTGGCGGCGGTACTCCATTGATACTCTCTTGCTTTTGGGGTCAAATGGTGCACCCAGCTTTCATCACCTATCACAATGTTGTTAAGGAACCCATTACCCTCACGCTCAAAACGCAAAATAAGTTGTTGACTGAAGTCCAATCTCCTCTGTTTCAAGTCTGAAGTTGAGCATTCGAGGCACCCACCGTGTACATTTTCTGTGCCGCAGTTCTGCAATCAGGGCCTGTACACGTTACCGTGATATTCCAGACTGACCTGCGGACTGTGTCTGAGTAATCCGACGATTTCCTCTGATAAGTTCATTAACCTGATTCCGATGAATCTCGTTGGTTGCCGTATGCGGTCGTTCACTCCGAGCTCTGTCACAGGCATTGAGGTTAGCTCCGACATTACAGGCACGAACAACCCACCGGCGGACATTACTAATGCCGATACACTCGACACCGTACACAGCTTTCATTCTTCTAAGGATTTGAATTGGAGGCAGTTTTCTGCGGTTAGAAACTCGATTACAGCACACTGTTTCTCACGCACCGACACATTCACGTTACACACCATGTTACGCGTTACAATTAGGAGCCCCCAAGCGGCAGAGGGTTGTACCTTGCGTCAGCGAACCGGGAAGGCTGACATGTGATACCTCCACCGATATTGCGAACAGAATAAAATATCGAAGGCATTACTTTTCAGCACGCCTTCGTACATTATCCAAGATTTTACTAATGTTGGCAGGGGCCTCTTGCGAGTGCTCTGTTACAATTTCTACATACTTAGAATAATTTTAATATGGACCCATGCTGGAACAAAGCTTAGATTTTCACTAGTCTTTACAACCATGTGCTTAAAATTGTGATAATTGCGCAAGCCTGTGATGCCAACAAAATCATCTGAAAGATAGCTAATGCATAACTGAAGTAGCTAAAACAGTACGTTACTATTAAAAATAGTCTTATTAAATAGCTAAAGCCTTTTAAAAATAATTAAATCCCTATCTCCGTAATGTGAAATTGGTTATTTTCTATGCCACCACAAGAATATGTAATTTACCAGTTTTTTCCTGGTTTTTTTTATACTAATGAAGTAGAAGTAGTTATAAGAATACGTTACTGTTTGAATAAATTAATCATACGATAATTTAAACTGAACCATTTTAACTGTCAAAACAAAAAAAAAAAGAACACAAAATCCCAATGAAACCCTAATTTAACCCACCAGGTTGGTTTTTTAAAATATGTCTGGGTTTTTCTCAAACCCTTATTAAGAAGGATTTCGAATCTTAGAAACAACAATAATTATGAAGGTTCATTACGCTTTATTCTTAGCACTTACGGTTGAGGAATTATTACACTCTAGACAAAAATAAAAAATGAAAAGTAAACACTGAGGTTCATAATTAAAAAATCTGATGTGTTACACTCACATGACTTTCTCTACTATTGCAAAAAACATTTTTACAAACGCTTATTCTCCATCTACTTCATGTTAATAGAGATAAACATTTGCAGATTATTATTGCTAATTTTTTTTGTAGGTGCAAGGGGAATTGGTAGGCTTTAAGCGATAGTCAAATCTTTTAAGAGCTGGTTGCTATGTGGAGAACTGTATTCTCTTTGCATGTCCAGGACATAAAAAAAATGAATAAAGAATTCCCATTTGAGAAAAAAGTATTGGAAAATTTAAGGGAATAACAAGCAATATCTCGAAAATGGTTCACTCAACAACAAAAAATGTATATGACATAAATTGTGTATTTTAACGCGATCTACATTTTTTGTGTAGTAAAATTTTGTCTATCTCTTATGGTTTACCAGTTATGCAAAAGTCGTTCACAATGAAGAATACTTTTGGAGACATTCCCAGAAAATTCAAGATATATACATTTCATTTGCCATGAAAATATCTTAAACATATCATATTTTAATCAAAATCGTTAGAGCCATTTTTGAGAAAATTAAAATTTTCGAAAAATGTTCCATGTAAAGGGTAATCTGGGGTGGGGGATTTTCTTGAAAACCTTCGTGTCGCATCTCTGGAAGATACTGAACCTAAATACCAAGTTTAGTGGTTATCCGACTGTTCGTTTCTGAGTTATGTTGTTCACACACACACACACACACAGACATGTTTCCAAAAATGCTTTTTTTTTATTCAGGGGGTCTCAAAACATATATTTCCGGCGAAATCTCGGTATCGAATTTTTGGATGGAATGCAATACTTCCCCTACTTACCATACGTAGTAGAGAAAGTAAAAAGAACAGACATTATGTGGGGGCTAAGACTGTATATGCGTGTGGGGGTGTATTTTCAATAAACATCCCGTAAAATCCTTTTCATTCTCATTATATTCTATATTAAAATAGCAAACAGCAGAAAATGGAAAGTGGTCAGTTCTATTTGTAACACTAGCCGTTTCTGAAATATCGTTGTACATTTACGTATAACTTTACTTCCGTGCACTATCTATTCAATTCAAAATGTCAGAAAATGTGTAATTCATCAGCTCGATGCCTCGATCTAGACACAGTTATGTTGTTTCCGTACCTTCCGTGTAATAAAGCTTGTACTAAATTAGAAATAATTTCTACACATACATTTATCGTGTTACGTGAATAATACTACCTTTTATTTGAATAAAAGTATGCGTGTATATGGTATATCTGTAAATCACTTAATAAACGAGTGCTGTATAATATTATTCATTCAATCATAATTTTTTCAAATAAAAGACAAATGCAAAAAGCTAAATAATAAAATGTAAATTGATACGAATTGCCAAGGATTCACGCAAGAACTCTTTCCGGAGACTGTGAGGATTAATAATTCTATTGTTATTTAACGATATTGTAATTATTTAGTTTGACGCATGCAATAGAATTTTTAAATTCCACTTTGTGTACCTTCACATTGAGTACATAACGCTTTGAATAAGAAGGTACAGCTCACGCTTAAAATCGTGATAATTAACTGCGCTCTCAATCCGCTGGGTGAATCTGCATTCCATATCTATCTCAAGTTTACCTGTACGATATCCTCACCATATACGTAGTCGAGTCAAGAAGTTCGTGTACTGGCGTCTATAATGTAGACAGAAAGCAGAATTCAAATGTGTTACCAGTTGCCGCGCAACACGGCGTTTAGTTAAACGGATCCACATCTTCCCTCAAAACAGTTGCTGTTGACCGCTATGCACGTCTGCCAAAATTGGTATAACTGCTGTTGGAGGTACTGCTCAAAGATATTGGCAGAAAATCTCGTATGACTTTTCTTATGGCAATATATATGTCCTCGGTCGATTGAAATCTATGCTCACGTAGCTTCTGTTTCAAGCGGGGAAAGAACAAATCGCATGTGGCGGGGGAGGGGGTGTCAGGTGATTGAGGAGAAGGTGACAGAACGGTGACCTAGTGCCTTACAAGTTCTTCTTGGAAAGTACAGAGCGATGTGCAGGGACGCTATCGTATAGCACCAGACAATTCCCCCTAAGCCAAAGTTCAGGACGCTAACAACGAATAGAGTCGCGTACACGGCACAGGATCTCCTCGTAGCCGGCATTGTTTACAGTTAGTTACTCCTGATACTAATTCCATGTGAACAATTCTCACTAAGTCAAATCAAATCAACTTAACCTTGTGAACTATGGGATTTTCTCCGTCGTGGTGATAATGGTGATCTTCAGGTGACCGATTGTCGCTTCTGTTGCGGGTCACAAAGAAAACGGTCTGTTTCATATCCTTTTATCCATTTGAATAACTTCCGATCATCGTCAGCACTACTGATCTGGTCACCGCAAATCGCCACGTCGGTCTAGCATGAGGACGCGTAAGCACAGTGCAGGGTAACACGCGACATGTTGAGGTCATCAGGTCATTTTGTGACAGTAACCATGGCTGATCGCTGCTACTGCTGCTGCTGTTGCAAGATCGGCTACCGATTGTGAGTGATTGACAGGCACCAACATCCTAATTTTTTACCTTCTCTATCACGTGCTATCTTTCAGGAAAGTTTATGTACACTTTTCGCGGATCAGTATCATTCAAGCGTTTCATTAGTAGGGGGTATCAAAACTGAATCGGCCATGGTCCTAGATGTATACTGTCGTAGTCGCCATTTTAACCCGTAACTCACTTCGAAGATTTCTTTGGCTATATTAACCCACTATGACGAAATATGAACTGAATATCACTAAACAAGTTGCAAATCTCTTGCAGCTGAGCTGTTAACTACGTCGCATTGGAGAATATACAAGAAAACGGAAAAACACGCGGAATGATGATTTTAATAGAACCAACCCACGCACTATCTGCTGTCGTAGGTCAGTGGTAAAACGAACGCTGTTTCAAATGTGTCAAGGATTCACGGCTCGAACCCCAGTATATGGTCATACATTTTATTCCAAATTTGTTTACTTTGTAAGACGCAATAACGAGCCAATTTACAGTTATCTTGAAGCTAAGCTATTACTACATGATTTCGAAGAGAATACCAGAATGAATGACAATTTTAATGGAGCCAACCCCTAAATGCTGTATACAATCCATCTGATCATAATAAACTAATACATAAAATAAAAACAAACTGATAAATTCTCATCTTGAGAAAAACAAACTTACACCTGCAAATATAATTGTGTATAATACATGGAGTATAATGTATAAAACTGAAAAGGAATATTCTGTGTAACTGCTAGTTACAATATAGTTACTCCATTTATTAGAAATAATAAAAATACGACAGCCAAGGATACTGGTGCTCAAAAAGCAAGCTAAACAACTATTTCATAGCTGAATCCAAGTAATATATTAGGAAATAAATTAATTTCTGAAAAACTTCAGCTTTATAGCAAATGGATTTCTTCTGGAACGAGTAAATTCTCAAAACAAAGTACGGAAAAGAAAAATGAAATCGTGTGTTTTAGAACCTGGTATAATCGTCCCCAGCTACGATCACATCATTCATTCTTTCGTGCATGTTTGCAACCAGTGCAGAACACCCGTTTGGGTTCTACTGATAAATGCTGCCTCAGCTTCATCACGTGAGCAACCAGATTCACTCGCACCTTAGCTGGTCGACGTTCTTCCCATTCCTTTACCATGAAGGCCCATACATGTTTAATGAAGCTCAAATCAAAAGGCCAGTCCATGCAGATATTTCTGGATGCCTCGTAAGCCAATCCTGTATAATTGAGGTAGGCACACCACTACTGTCGTGCATAAATACGTATTCTTCTTGTTCTGGGAACCCAGCAGCAAAGTGTTTTTGAGAATAGCTATCTACATGGACTGCACCTGTCATTCTTTTTGGCACTTGAATCAACTCCCCTGGATCTGATGTCATATAGGCCCAGAAATGTGCGGCTATTCTTCCCGAATGCTCTACTCGAAAGACATACTGAGGCGCGTATCTTATCCATGGTCTATACAGACATAGGGTCCCTTAATGGTTGGATCGAAATACCTTCTGTCACTCCAGATTACTAGGTGCCAGTAAGCCTGAGGAAGATCAATATTACGCTGTACCTATTGTATCCTCCTTGCCTTGTGTGCTTCAATGAGAAGAAGCTTAGTGGCAGGACGATGCGAGGCAATATCTGCATCCCTTAATCGTTGGCATATGGTTTCACATGAGCAATCATACTCAACTGCTTTGTCCAGGAGTCTGTCTTAAAGGTTAGTTCCTCATATCTACTAGAGCTTCGTCTTGAGCAAAAGTGTTGTTGCACGAGGCCTACCTGAGCGCATGCGTGATTTGGCCCATTCAACTTCTCCCTCGTAATGCCGGTCTAGCCATTGTTTCACTGTTCTTCGGTCACAACCCAATTCTCTGGCGACTTGGAAGGCGTTTTCACTATGAGTAGCGCGACCTATAATTTCCTCCCTTTGAGCTGCAGTCACCTTCACACCTCGTGGACTTGCATGCCGCTTTACTGTAATGAAACCTTAGTGAAAATGTTCGAATGCAGTGCATAAAGAACTTCCAGCAACATTTTGCGCATGCGCAAAACATACATGGTGAAAAAGATGGAATAAAAGATATGACCATATGCGTGCGTTTCACCACTGAGCTACGACAGCAGATGTTAGTGTGTGGGTTCTAAACAACATAGATGTTGGTTTCATTAAAAATCATCATTCTACGTCTCCCCCGTTTTTTGCATATTCTGCAATGCCATGTAGCTGATAGCTCAACTGTAACAGAATTACAACTTGTTTTGTCATATTTAGTCCGCATTTCGTCATACTGGGTTAATATAACAATACAAATCATCTTCGTCGTCCTCCATGGTGTAGTGGTTACCATGCTGGCCTCTAGTTTCCGAGGTCGCGGGTTCAAACCCGGCGGAGGGTGATGGATTTTTTTTCGGGCGTAAAACTCCTTGGCATGGCTTCCTTCGGAAGGGAAGTAAAGTCGGTGGTCCCGTGTCGTAGATTTACGGCACGTAAAAGAACCTCAAGCCTGATAAAGAGCCTATAAGCAAAATTAGCAGTATTTCACGCCCAATATGGAATGGGACGCTAAGGACCACAGCAGTTAGAGCGTCCATAAATAAACTCAATTTAATTTTCATAGAAATTTTCGAGGCGAGTGACAGGTTAATAAAATGGTGACCACCACAGTGCACATCTACGACCATGACCGATTTAGTTTTCATACCCCCTACTCACGGAAAGCCTGACTGATACTGATCCGTGAAAAGTGTACATAAACTTTCTTGAAAGATAGCACATAGCAGGCAGAGAAGGTAAAAGGTAATTGCATTTCACCGGAATTACATGTTATGAGGCACCCGAGTAAATTAAAAAAAAATAGAAAAAAACCTTGTGTGTTTGTGTTTATGTATGTGTGCGCGCGCGCGCGCGTAAACAGCATAACTTTAAAACGAAAAGTCGGATAAACAAACTTGGTAATTAAGTTCAGTATCTTCCAAGGATGCGACACCAAGATTTTCAAGAAACTCCTCCTACCCAAACTACCCTTTACATAGAAAATTTTTCGAAACTTGTTATTTTCTAAAAACTGACGTTAACTATTTTAATTAAAATACCATATATTAAATATATTTGCATTACAAATAAAATGTATATCTTAAATTTTCTGGGCCTTTTATTGCTCCTCTTGTGTCACCTTCATTTTGTGGTATGCGAAATTTAACTAGGGTCGACAATATACAGCATTACTACCAACCTACCGATTCGAGAGTGCTGCCGCCTATGGACATTATACATGAAACCCCGCTCTTTTCAAATATTCATGGTAAAGACAGGAAACTCTCAAGAAGCTACAGGAAAAAATCAATCTCAGTCTTTATTGATCAGCCCTCGTATATAATCTGTGGCCAGCATTCGGGAGGTCCCGGGTTCAAATCCCTCTGTCTGAGGTTTTTTCGTGGTTTTCCTCAGTCGCCAAGGTAAATACCGGATTGGATATTTAATACCAAGATCCAAAGCTCCACCTTAACTCTAAAACAACATTAAAATGAAAAATAAGTGGTAATAGCGAATGCTATGCCATCTATCCACAGACAATGTAAACAGACTGGACGGCACCCTAACGCCATCTGCACGGCACGAAGCAGAAGATTCGGCTTCCATGCGCTGGGGGTCTCTGTGGACATGTGACGAAGCAAGATGGCATTTCCAGGGATGTGACCTAGAAGGCTCACTGTCCGCCATGCTGTGTGAGGGCGGCGGTTAGACTGGACGGCACCTTAATGCCATCTGCACGGCATGAAGCAGGTGGTTACAGGGATGAGACCTAGAAGGCTAACTGTCCGCCATTGTATGGGGTCGGCGGTTGGACTGGACGGCACCCTAATGCCGTCTGCACGGCACGAAGCAGAAGATTAGGTAGCTATGCGCTAGGGTCTCTGTGACACGTGACGGAGCAGGTGGTTACAGGGATGAGACCTAGAAGGCTGACTGTCCATCACATATCGTTCTAAGAGTTATCCACCAACAGATCCGTCGCGATATGACCAAGGACTTAAAGCGACGTAATGTAAAAAATGTAGCTATTCCTGCAAATGTTTATTTGGATTTAAATTTAATAGATAGAAAAATAAATTTGAGTAAGAATAATTTGTATACTAATACACGATTGAGGGTAGAGAAAGTTATGTGAGTGTAACATCAGATTTTTATTTTTGGATTACGGTTCTCTCTGTCTCGTACCGTTTTCTACAAATGCTCTAGGACGTGTATTTTCGATGAATTTGGGACGAATGCGACAAATACTTCCTCTACCCTTATGTTGGCGGTACCGAAAACAATATGTGTACACGAACCTAAACAATGCCCATGAAATGGTAAGAGCATGTGAAAATCAGGTGCGGCATTACACCAAACATTGGAATTTTCAAAACATATTTCCAAACAACCTCCTACGAATTCCTGGCAGCCAAGCGCTTTCTACCAAGCCAGGTTAATGTTTGTAATCTTAAACCACTCTTCCAGTAACATCCATCTATCGGTTCCAATTTTAATTAGCTGCGATTGGAGCTTCACCACTTCCCTTCCCGGACCAAACAATTAACTGTTGTTTACTCCAGTTCCATGACGTCACTGCGGAATAACACACACATAATCTATACTTCATGCCCACGAGCCTGTACTATGGCATATAATAATTGTCAGAAGGCAATGTTTGCACACTTGGCGATGCGTTCCACGAAGGTCACTTGCTACCTTATCGTCCTACACAACACGATGCTCTAGGATTTTGATTCAAATGTCATGTCTGACATGAAACATTGAATGCACGTTTGTGAACAGTCTGGTCCCATTCACTCTAATCGAATAAGAAACCATAAACGATAGACCGAATTTTGCTGCAGAAAAAAATGTAGATCTCATTAAAACACGTAATTTTTGTCAAATAACGTGTTTGTACCAATAGATGTCTTCAAAATATTATGTGTTACATCCAAGTTTTCCCGGAATGAAGCCTTATTTGGCTGCTACCTTGGAGCTTTGAACCTGAGTGATTCTTTTTCACATTAGCCCATGATAAAGAAAACTCTTGTAATATAAACAGCCGACTGTCACTTTCCGCATCTAGCATTTAAACATGGAGTAACTCGAGCCGATGAGCTTAATTTAACGTGACTTGACGTGATGGTACGAAACGTGAAGCTGAATTGAAGGCCGTATTATAATGCATTTAACGAGAATGATTCTGATTAGTAGCTGTTTTTATTACTCCATGCCACTGCTTCGCGCCGCCGATTGGTTCAAATGAGTCTCGCGACATCCAACTTAACATAGGAAGAAAATATTGGCATTGACAATATCTTAAGTCAGGTTAAGTCAACAAATAGCTCCATTTAGTACAATGTGTTCGACTTTCACGTTACGTCGAGTTATGTAGTCGCGCTACCTAAGTTCATCATAATCCCGGGTTAAATCCATACTGCTATTTGAAATAATTTCTATGCAAATCTTTCATGGTAAAGCGGAAGAAGAATCACTTAATAATGGTATAATATGGAAGGGTTAACTGTGAAATCACGAGGGTTGTCCTGGCTACAAGGACAGCTTGGAAAGGGCTCTAGGGCTAAAAAGTAACACTTAATAGACCCAAACAAGCGCGAAACAAGTTTTAGTATTATATGCACAAATCATGCTGAAGGCAGGAGTCTGAATCGAAATCGAAAACTCCCTTGTGAAGGTCACTGCAAGATAAGTCCTTTGTTAAAACCATTGTTTACAACACATTACACATGGCGTACTCATGCATTCCTAATTGGGTCCCTGGAAGTAAACTGAAAAATTAAAATGAGTTTTATTTATGGACGCTCTTTAACTGCTCTGGTCCTTAGCGTCCCATTCTATATTGGGCGTGAAAGACCGGTAATTTTGCTCAGAGGCCTCTTTATCAGGTTTGAGATTCTTTTACGTGCCGTAAATCTACAACACGCGACCACCGGCTTTACTTCCCTTCCGAAGGAAACCAAGCTAAGGATTTTTACGCCCGAAAAAAATTCATCGCCCTTCGCCGGGTTTGAACCCGCGACCTCGGGAACTAGAGGCTAGCATAGTAATCGCTACACCACGGAGAACGACAATCCCTGGACGTATTTGCACTTAGTGCCTGATAGCTCTATCTCACCCTAAAGTCGGGAAAGCTGCCATTGCTGTGCATTACGAAATGTCAGAGTGAGTAATTAATTACAAATTGTAGCTACGTTGTGAAACTTAAAAAGAAATGGTGAGTATATTTGTGTTTTTCTAGGACTACTACTCGTGTTAAGACAACATACTTTTGTAAGTTCTCTATGCTATAATGTATAATGGCCCCAACATTAAGTGACATATTTGGAGGTTAAAGCAACTTGTAAGAAACATTGCTAATGAATTGTATGCAGAAGATGAAAGTTATGAAGAAATCAGGTTATATCGGTTTTATACTAACATTAACCGTACTCAAAAATTCTGAAGCTAGTGTCAAAGCATTGGGATGTTAAAGCTTCTAAACTTTTCTTATAGCTCCTAATTTTAACACCACATACAGAAACAAAATAGGCATACATTGAACATCGAGTTATGTACTCACTGAAGAATTAACATACCTGTATCATCTGGTAAACGATGGACTTGACCCACCCCATAACCCACACCATTAATCCTAAATTTGATATGATGGAGGACAATTTTGTAAAAGATGATTTGGAAGAGAAAGAAAATGAAAATGCATTTTCCATTTCAGTGTTTCGTTTTCTTTTGTTTGAAGATTGAACACTTTTGTTTATGTGGTGGGAAACCTTCAAACACTGATAGCACAACTTTAGGAAGTAGGCACTTTGTAGATGTGCTGAGCTGTAATCTGTCTGAAATGCCTACTACAGACCACAGACTTTGGCCTTGGTGTCCAAAGAGAGCTCCGCTTGTCTCCTTGGCGAGAAATTAGTAAGTTACATTATTTCTCCTTCTCTTTATTCATTGTCTTTTGGGAATGCACGGAATGAAAAGCCATATTCTTCTTGCCTTGACTTGCAGTAAGGTATACAGCAATAAACAATTTTTATTCAATTATCGATGAAATGCAAATATTACCCATTTCAGTTTAGGGAGTTTAACACACGCAGACATGCACACCGCAAAACCTATTATTTAACTTAAAGGTGTTGCATGTAATGTATGCTCATCGGAAAACTCAAAACAATGAATTTCGTCGGCTGAGTGATATGCAATATACAGCTATACATCAAACGAGTTTTGGTCACGCCTTCGGAAACAAATGAGCTCATGTATACAGGAGAGTTGGGTATACCAGGGCTCATTGCCACATTCTCAGTCCATTCAGTTTGGTACACCGAACAAGTATCGATGGATTTTTTCGGGCATAAAAAGGACCACAGTAGTTAAAGAGCGCCCATAAATAACTCAATTTAATTTAATTCATTTCCTGTTCGAACGCCCAGTGTGACCAGACTCAAGAGGAAAGCTCAGTTTGTTTGCTACATTGACGTTGCCGCAGCCGTGATATCCCGGAGTGGAATCGAGCGATACAAGTGAAGTTTTTTTTTTGACTACTTGAAAGGAGTTTATATTTGGAAGATATTTAAAACCGGAAGAAGAGATGTACCCGTATGAAAACGCTTCGGGATTGTCGAGAAAATGACAATCTTAATAACAATAATAATATTTTAATAACTGTTAAAGTGTTCGTAAATTTATTTTTAAGTACACTCCCCTTGGTTTTATTTTTATACTATTTGAGATTTCGTAATATGTATCCATAATATTAAGGTGGTCTCAAGTATCACTAGAGATTTTTGTCATTACCAGTTTATCCTCCAAGTTTGTTAATTTGTATCTCGTTAAAATAAAACGCAATTTTAAGTACAACCATTATAAAGCAACAACTTTTGAGTCAATTAACCTTAATTTGTGTTAAAGTTTGACAGGAGCATAATTTACTTTAATGACATTGTGCAATTTCTGGAGTTTATTCTAATAATAATTATTTAAGTTATTGTACAGGGTTGGGCAGAAAGAATAGTAGGATATAAAAAGACCAGCATATTGTAAGCAGTACAGCAATTTATTCGAACATATCTGAAAACATAGGTAAAGGTGTTACATTTAGTTATTAAAGACAACAGTTACTATTTCTTGAATATGACACGGGTAAATGACCATCATTACATTTTACACATTCCTCCAAGCGGCGAACGAAAGCCTGCATAACACGATGTAGCATGTCCACAGCGTCTTGTATTCGGTCCTTAAGGCTTGCCTATGTTTAAGGGCGTGTAGCGTAGACTTCACTCTTCAGATACCCCCATAAGTAGTAGTCAGGGGCAGTCAAATCTGGCGAACGTGCTGGCCAGTGGATATCTCCTAATCTGCAAATTAATTGTCCTCGAAATGCAGGCTGCAAGCTATCCATGGATCGTCGAGCCGTATGAGCTGTTGTCCCGTCTTGTTGGAACCATATCTGAGGTAGGTTGTGGTTGGCCAGTGCTGGAAGAACGGTGTTAACCATATCCACATAGCGATCACTAGTAACTGTAACAGCACGGCCATTGTGCTCATCAAAGAAATAAGGGCCTATGATGCCAAACGAAGTAACGGCACACCACACTGTCATACGTTCGCTATGGAGCGGTTTTTTATGTAGCACATATGGGTTATCTGGTGCACAGTACCGGAGATTTTGCTTGTTCACAACCACACTAAATTCAAAATGAGTCTCAAATATTACCAAGTTGCTCAAGATCTATGGTTCGACTGCTAAGCGACCAAGAAGGCCACGGCAAACTTCCTTCGGGTAACTTTGTCACGTCCAGTTGCTGCACAACCTGCATCTTGTAGGGATGGAAGTATACATCACCATGGATAATACGCTTCAGGGAACGACACTAGCACTAGAGCATGCCTGACAACAGAACGCCGAGGACTGCTGATGAGAGCTTGGCGGGCTTCCTCCACTTGCGTAAGAGTTCGTTGTGACCTTGGGCATCCTGGACTTTTCATCTTAAGGCTAGATGCAGTGGTACGAAATTGGTTCACCCACCTTACGATTGTTCAGTGATCAGGAACTTCATCTTGACGTCTCAGCCTGAAATGGCGACGAAAGATTCGTTGGAACAGTAATGGGAGAGTTATTATTTGCTAAGTCACAGCGAAAGAGCGGTGCTCTGCAGGAACACTTCATTCCATACACACACCGCATAGGCGTAAACAATGCCTCCGTACTACGAGATTCAAATAAGGCTATTCTTTCTGCACAACCTGTATTACATATAACTGGTCATGTGTATAAACTACACGTTTAATACTATGACCGAGTTTTTGTTTTTTCTCTCACAGGAATTCTCAATGAACGTATATAAAACTTGCATGACATTCATTTTTGAACAATTTTAATCTATGTTTTGTTTAATGTAATGACAGAATAGAATGTGACAAAATGCAATTTGTGTAACATAATGTGGTAAAAGAAGGTTTGATCGTAACAGTAGGTAGAGACAAAGTCGAAAATGTAGTGACATGGCATATGATGTCATTCATGTGCCTTAACACACTGAAGCAAGACGCGTGACAACCACGCTATGATATGAATACTTGAACGAGTAAATGCCCATTTTCCAAAATAGGACAAATGAACCAGAATCTGGACCATAGACATGTTCGTCGCTGCTTTAGAGCGAGTCTCATTATGCAAATACCATATGAAACGAACGAGAAAAACGCATGTCCTGGACAGTTCCAATACCCCTTGTATCGGTATAGCAGGGAGAAATGGAAAGTTACTTGGGGGGGGGTGGATCTCCGTATGTGTCAACCATTTATTATTGTATAATTCCAATCTACCACCAATAAAGGTACATATAAATATTATATAGCCTCATGAACTTTACATACATAAAAATTATTTGAAATAAGTCGCCAAGACTTCATTGTCATTATAGCTGTCTGCTAGAGTTTACGGAGTAGGTGAGCGCCTCTATCGCAAAAATTGGCGTTGCGCAGGAACCTGTTTTGCCATTTCTCACGCCGATGCGCCAGCTTATGATATCCAGTAAATATCTATCTGGTTTCTCCAAGCAATGGTTAAAACGCGTCAAACTAAAAAGGTAGCGAGTGAAACAAAAGCATTTGGTTTTGGTAAGCTCTATACGACATACATACCTACCTAGCAAAACGCGAAAAGACTGGATCCAAAACCATACACAGTTCCATTCCGTCTGAGGCAGGGAATTCTTCATGCGGGAATGGGAAGGATCAGCAAATCAAATAGGGATGCTTCGGTAACAAATGGAGCGTATTTTGAAAGCAGCACGGAATCAAACGTTCTATCCTTGATTGTCAGCAAATGACTGCAAGAAACTCGAGCTCCGTCTATGTATTCAATAAAATGAGCAGCGTTTGTGCAAGGCTGAAAACACACAAATCACTCCAAAAGTGGTTCTCAGCCTATTTAAAAGTCTATTTACTTTCATCATCCATAAGTACTATCAACGGGAATGCTATTTTATAGCACTGTGTTTTGTTATGAATTTCATAATAATTTAATTGGTACTAAGTAAGAACAATGAAAGTAACTTTTTAGTTTATTTTAGATTGCATGAAGAACTAGGTCATGAGCCATCACGTAAAATACACATAGCATTACATTGTCATTCAGTAAAAAGTACTAGCCAGTAATGATATATTACCATTACAACAGTATAAAAACAATTGATTATCCGCCTTTGATACGTACAGAAAGTACCCACCCAAACACTCGATTTCGAGATTTCGCCGCAAATACATGTTTCTGAGAGTCACAGAAAGCCAAAAAGCATTTTTGAAAGGTACGCCCGTAAAAGTTGGAAAAATATCAAATTTCCTATATGAATCAAGACACTTAAGCATGCCAGGTGAAGTTATTCCTGAGAATCGCCACCCCAAACGATGCTTTATGTGTAAATATTTTCCATTTTATTTCTTATTTTTTCCAAAAATAGCTTAAGGATTTTGATTAGATTTAAGGACTCGCACGACTAATGTAACACGTGCATCTGGTATTTTCTGTGAACCCTCTTTATTCCGAATGAATTTTGAATTTACAAATGAGAAACAAAAAATGTACTGCAGGAGAAAAAAAAAGAGCTAATTGAAATATACAATTTATGTAAAATACCTTTTCCTGTAGCGACAGACTTTTCGAAATATTCCTTGCTATATCCTTAAGCTTTCCCAGATTAAACTGTCACTATGCACTTATAAAACATCTTAAGTAATTCTTATTAATTTTCCCGTATGGTTTCATTAACAATACAAACTGACTTACGATATGTGAGTAGTATTGTATTTTACTTTCCATATCGTACATGTAACCAAGTTCATGCTGTCTAATTTGAGGTTACTTATTGTAAGTATTTTAACGTGGATAGAAGAATAACTTTTCTAAAATATATTACGGATTACGTTGAGTTGTAATAGGTAGAGTAACTCGTGTGGGCAAGACACATCAGATAATTTCTTTTTAATTTCCTTTGGTTGTTTACTGCTATTAAATGCTGTTAAATCTTTACTGTTATTCAAATTCCCAGCCAAAGCAAACTTTAAACTCACGTGTTCCAGAAAAACGTAATCTGCTAAATTAAAAGATTTACACTCAAGATGTTCTCTTGGAATGTCCTATTTCGATATTCTAGAGTCCTAATATCATATGTCTACAGAAATATGAAGATTGTTAACGAAGGCTAAAGTGAGCCCAGCGTACAAAAGAATTTATAGAGTTATTCGCTATTAATTTACCATTTCAGATAATTCGTAAGAAGATAATTGTTAAAATAATTTTATTTGAATAAAAATATTTCATTTGAAGCTCCTGATACAAATATTATTAAAACAGAAATTACTTATAAACTATATTACCGACTAGGAAAAGCTTTTCTAAATCGAATTCAGCCGAGGGGTTATGTGGGGAAATACCTATACACGCCAGCCGAGATTCAAAGCGGGCCATCAGGATTACTGGACATCCATTACACTAAAGAGGTGGGTTTATAGTTTTTGCACGTTTTATTTGGCTCTCGGGCTGTATATTACCTAAACACGTCAGTATCCGTAAAAATAAAGGTTTTTAAACTACTGCGTTTTGTTTGGATATAGATGTTATGAAACAAATCTCTGTGAAGGGGGTATGCCAAATGATCTCTAGGCGCCGGCACCCCGAACCTTGGTAAGAGCGCCGATTTAATCTGTAGTTCACCTTCATTATCGACCTTTACAGTAGCAGTGACGTCTGTAGCCTCGAGCTATGCAGATAGAGGGAAAATGGGCACGCAAACTCAAGCCTTCGAATTTACATACATTCCAATGCCGGCCACTCAAAGATCTAAGCGAAAAGTCACAAATTGCGGGAGCGGGTGTAATTTATGTTTCACAGTAAAATAATAACGAGATCAGTTGTCGTGTACAAGTTTTGGAGCGACAAACGCATTTTTACATTTTGTTACAAAATCAGCGCAACAAAGGTTTCGATACCATTTCATAATACATAGTTTAGTTCATATGGTGCAAATATGCGTACATTTCATAATATCTCACAATGCTTTAAACCGAATAAGAAATTTGTCATGAGTTAATCAGGAAGTTCAGCAAAAATGAAAATTTCTGACACTGACATTTTTTCTTCTGTCAAATTAAAACCAATTTTCACCGTCATTTCTAGTACTGCACCATAAAATCTGGTGTTTAATTCACGTGACCTTCACTGCTCCTTTAACAAACTATTCTTACAAAAGGTAGAATCAGATGACTGAAAAATTCAATGCCATAGCCGGGATTTGAACCACGGATCTCCCGGTCTCCGTCCGGTCGCTCTAACCACTGAGCTACCATGGCAACATGCCGGCACGCCATTAAATTCTCCAGCTGATTCGCATTTTTCCCGGTAAACCACAAGGAGATCTCAAATTATATTGAGATGTCATACCCCAATGGCGACTTACATTCTTTGTAAGTACACGCCATTTTTGAGAACGTAAATAATTTCGGAAAATGTTCCGTGTAAAAGTTAGCTGGGGATGAAAGGGATTTTTTTTAATCTTTGTGTCGCATCTTTGGAAGATACTGAACTTATATGCGCAGTTTATTTAATTTTCGTTTTTGAGTCATGCTCTTCACACACACACACACACACACACACACACACACACACACGCGCGCGCGCGCGGACCTTTTTTTATTTATTTATTTTTAATTCAAGGGGGCCTTTAAACATGTATTTCCGGTGAAATCTCGGTATCGAATCTTTTGGTGGAATGCAATACCTTCTTTACTTATGTACGTCGTATAGAAAGTAAAAAGCGGATCTCTATGTGATGGTTTTCAAATTCCATTCTCTTTGCTAGACCAGGAGAAAGAATGGATCGCTATCACTCGAAAAATGCAAGTATTTCAAACCAATAACAAATATTTCGGAAATGGATAACACCACAAAAAATGTTTATATGGTATAAAATGTGTGCTTTAATTAGATCTACAATTTTTGTGTAGCAAGATATTTATTTTCCCTACCACTATACATTAAGCAGAGAAGGTACTGAATTCCACCCAAAAATTCGACATCGAGATTTCACGGGAAGTGCATATTTTGAGACTCCCTGAATCCTTTAAATAAAAATAAATACCAAATTTGGTATTTAAGTTCTGTATCTTCCAAAGATGGACACGAAGGTTTTCAGGAAAATCCCCCAAACGCAAACTACCCTTTATATGGAACATTTTTCGAAATTATTTTATTTTCTGAAAAATGGCTCAAATGATTATGATTAAAATGTAATACATATATACTCACGAAAAATAAAATGCATATATTGAATTTTCTGGAAATAGTCTATGAAATCCTCTTCATTCGGAGGAATTTTGTATAATCTTGTACAACTAGTTAATGTTAAGCGATTGACGAAAACTTTCTACACAAAAAAGTAGGTATATCTTTTTTAAATTTACACAATTTATTTCAAATAACATTTTTGTGTATCAGGCAATTTTAGATGTTGCTGTTAATGCTTCGATTTGTTCAATAATTTGTCGTTCTTTTTAAATTCCGTCGATTTTCAGTTGTTTCTCGCGATCATTTAATTAATACATTTAACCGGACATGCACCCTATAAAACCTGTTGGAAGAAAATTAATAAAACACAGATCGAAATATGTAATTATTGCAATCAACAAGGAACCCTGGAGCATGTATTGTTTGAATATATACATTATTATAATGAGACAATACAAGAAAGTTTTAAAGTGGGTAGCAAATAGCATACATTACAAAAAATGAAAATTTATCATGCAACTAGAAATATTAGTAAAAGAATTAGCAAAATAGCTTGGGGACAAGATGAAATTGTAACATTAATACCTGCAATTAATGAAGAAATAAGAAGATCGGAGAGAAATCAAGTCGAACGTGCAACAGAGACACTGATATAAACTCCTGATGCCAATAATCATACTTTAGAAATAAGAGTATAAAGTGATGAAAAAAAAGCAATAATTAATTTAAACTAATTGAAGGAAATAGTCTGGATTATTTCAAACAGAAACAATGGGGAGAGAAAAGGAGGAAATGATTGAAAACGAAGGAGAAAGAGAAATGGGGATGGAGCAGGAGATGGAGTCAATAGCAGAGAGGAGGATAACTGGCGAGGAAGGCAATGGGCAAGGACGTCGATGATCAAGGGGAGGAGCCGATAATAGTTGAAAATGAACAGGGATATATATGAAGTGTAGTTTGGGTACCGGAAACCAGTACCTCTACCACTGGATACCATGGTTAAGTTGTAGTTTAGATTAGTAGGGAATATTTTGTTACATTTATCTTGTTTAATTTACTATTTACTAGAAATTAGGAATAGGTGGATACCAGTTATTTTGTGTTGCTACCTTCCAGTAACAGTATTTGAATGTATTTATTTAAATTTAAATTATAATTATTACAGTTTGAATTTTTTTTATTTTATTCATTTTTATCTAATTGCTTTTTATTCACTAGATTATAAGTAAAAATATCTACAACAATAATGTATAAAATTAAAGTAAATCACTAATTTGGAATACACGTCCTAGAGTAGGAAACAAGGTACTGGGATGGCGCATTGCAGCTTTTATTTTATTTTTGTTTCTCGCGATTACATGAAAACAATATGGATTTTATAGCGTCCGGTTTTTAAACATGTCATATCGCTGTTCTTTTTAAAATATGTAATGTAGCTGTTTCTGCAGAGGTTTATCTCCATTAAAATGAAGCAGTTAGAAAAAATAAACTTTCATAAGAATAATTTGTATATCTAATCCTAATACACGTCAGAGTGTAAAGAGAGTCGCGTGAATGTAACACAACTTTTTTTTATTTTATTTAAAAAAAAAAAAAGGGAGAGCAATAAATACCCTATGACCTGCGACTAGTTGCGATCTAGTGCCTCCAATCATTTTAATATACTAAAATCTTTCCCTCCTTCGCAAAGTCTGCAAGTCTCTTAGAAAGCACTTCTTGAAATCCTTGCAATTGCATGATTTCCTGATTAAAGTAGGTATTTCAGCCAAAGAACTGCGAGGGCTTCAGTCGCACGGCAAATGAGATACTGTTTCATTTGCTCTCCTCTTCTACAAATCGCTAGTCCCTTTTTATGTGGTACAACGAAACGTGTACGAAGCTATTTTTGCAAACGTTTATCTCGATTAAAATGAACTAGATAGAAAAATAAACATTCGCAAGAATAATCTGTATTGGCATTAATAAACGATATAGGATAGAAAAAGTTATGCGAAGTTTCTATCTCTTACGATTTACCAAGTACACAAGTCTTTCAGAATTAAGAGGACTTCAACAGGCTATTCCCAGAAAATTTTATACATACATTTTATTGTTCATGCAAATACCATAAATATAAGCTGTTTTAAGCAAAATGGTCATTTTTTGGAACTTTTCCATGTAAAGGGTGAAGTGGTATATTTTTTATTAGTTGGTAGTTGGAGGATACTTCATGTTTATATGCCCCATGTATGGAAGCCAATTTGTCGCAGTCACTTCGTGTTATCTTATTGCTGGGCGCCTGTTATTGTTTTATTATTTTGCATCTTGGGTTCATTGTGCTCCGGCTAGCTATTATTATTATTATTATTATTATTATTATTATTATTATTATTATTCAGTCGAGCAAATCTCTTAAACAGGGTGTGTAAGCGGAAAGGATTTTGTTACTCAAAGATAACACTGATAAAAGAATTTGTTTTTACACTTTTATTACCGTCACAATTAAGTTCACACATTGATTCGTGATACACGCCAAACTGAAACTGTTATATTTTCTAATATCACTATTATCACTTATTTACTGCACATTATTAATTCGCGTTTCACATTTATAACAAACTTTAAGACGCGAGAGATTCTGTAGAATTGCGACGTGTACTTTATGTATGCTTCCGTTGAACTACGCGACGTGTAACCCGCGAACGATTCTGATGAACTAACTGTGCGACGTATAACGCGTGAATGCTTCTGTTGGACTGACGAAATCTGCCTCTGACTTTAGCTTTTTATACTCCCACACCCCGATATGCCTAAAGATTATAACCGAGCTGCTATTGGTTAATAAAACGCGCCAACATTAGCGTCTATTTTTATATCCAATCAAAAATTACGAAAATATATGCTCTAGGGAAAATATTCCCGCTATTTCTAAGAAAAGCGCGCCAATCTGACGTCATTTGTTTGTCTCTTCTAATTAATATTCAACTCACCCCCTCGCACATTGTTATCCGCTCCTATTGTCAGTTTCAGTGAGGCCGTGTAAACTTATTTCCTAACAATGCTTATAATTAACAAACATCTCAAATCAATGTCATACAATAATGCTTATTTACACTACAATCACTCTGGCATTTACATTATTGTGATACAAATTACTGCCACAAGGGTTAGTAGTAGGAGAATGATCTTGAAAATATTCGTGTTGCATCCTTGGGAGAAGCTGAACTGTTTGTATTTAAGCGACTTTTCGTTTTTTAGTTATGCTGTAAACAGGCACATGCGCGCGCGCTTTTCTAAAACTGTATTATTTTATTCAGGGGGCCTCAAAAGGTGTATCTCCAGTGAAATTTCGATATTGAATGTTAGAGTGGAATGTAATACTGCATGAAAAATAATTTTGAAAGCACCACACATCAAATCGAGGTCGCGGGTTCAAACCCGGCGGAGGGTAATGGATTTTTTTCGGGCGTAAAAATCCTTAGCATGGCTTCCTTCGGAAGGGAAGTAAAGCCGGTGGTCCCGTGTCGTGGATTTCCGGCACGTAAAAGAGCCTCAAGCCTGATAAAGAAGCCTCTGAGCAAAATTTCCGGTCCTTCACGCCCAATATAGAATGGGACGCTAAGGACCATAGTAGTTAAAGAGCTCCATAAATAAAACTTAATTTAACACATAAAATACTTAATGAAAAATCCGTGCAATTTTAAAAGCAATACGAAGCTAATAAAATGAAAAATCATGAAAAGAATGCCATAACTCACATAAACTGTACTACCGTTTATCTTGCTGTATATTAAAACTGAGAATTTCCTCTGCGTTAATTTGGTTGTTCGAAAGTTTTAAATTGAAGACTATTTTCTGGAGTCGCTGTATAAAAGTGTATCATATATCACACGGCCTTGTAATTCGTTTCTGGGAAGAATAAAGCGAGGTCCACGCACTAAGATAGTCTCCTTTGCCTTACTTAAGAGTAAGCAGCATTATACTTAACTATTTTCAGGTCCTTACTTTCTCCCATCTTTAATTACTGTTTAGAATTCAACGCGTGCCTTCAATGTTAAGTTTATTATTCTTTCGTTGACCCAATTACAGCTCAGAATCTCCAGTTCCAAGATTGTTTTAATTAAAAGGCCACGCCTGCTGATGCTCCCTTTTTTCCTTCATTCACAACACGTACAAAATTTAGTGAATTTATAGAGCCTGTTTATCTGTAGGGGTATAAAAGCATTTAAAAAGTGTTCGCCCTCTTGAATGGCAACCTAGTACCCTGTTCTCTCTCGTAGCAGCAATAAGTACTTTAGTCATTTAACGTTTCTAAGAAGCTATTCAGAATGCTTAATGCGTACTCACATTTGTTTTCAGTCTCTTTTAAACACACAAGCTAAAAAGTATTTTCAATGAAAATACCTCTCATTAGGAAAGGTAAAAATCTGTTCTGCAAATTAAAAATTTGTTCGGCTCTTAAAAGCGTTCACGCTTCAAAGAAAAAGTTTCCGAGCTGGGAAGTGAAGGAAGTAACGTATTCAAACAAGAACCATGAGTCAGAAAACAATTGCACTTCACCAAGTTCCCCCCACCTAAGTTTATTTTATAATCGCTGGGTAAATGAAAGCAGCACAAATAATTGTTTTACAACACCGTGTTTCCAGAGAAAACGTCCTCGCGCTTTCACACAAAAATGACGAAATTCCTGCGTTACCCAATTTACGCTTTATACTTCATTAACCACAAGAGAGATTGGAGTGAACAAGCCTCGCGCTCATGCGCGGGGGCCACAATGGCGCCATTTCCTTGGAGTGGCCTCCGGTAGAACTCCATCAAAATATTTTAAAGTTTCGTAGGTCACTTGACCGGGGTAAGCAGCCGCTTAACTAAATTTTAATAAAAGTCTTGCGTGTAACACACCACTTTCTCTATCCATCACCGTTTAATCGCGGTTTCTACACACTATTCATCAAAACAATGGCCAACTGATAAAATATCAAATAAAATATAATAATATATACAGGACTCGAGAAAGTAATCCTCTACACTTTAAAATATTCTAGCAGCTGAATTAACAGAACATTCTCATTTTAATGTAGAGAGAGGGGGAGGGGGGAAACGATCTTACAGCTTAACTGTTCTGACATTTTTTCAAGGCTTTTCATTTTATTACTTTTCCTATTTTTTTTTCTAAATTGCAACCTTTTTTCAACTTTTCGTCTGTGATGTTCACAGAAGTATTTTACGTGTCTTAACACAGCAAATGCCTTCGTATAATACCTGAACTTATGGTCAAAATGGGTTTTGATCTGATGGAGGAAAATAATGGAGGAATTATCAACGTTTTTACTGAACTATAAAAGAGCGAATATTTAATATACTATTATTTATTTGACATTACTGTATATTTTAACAAGATTTGCGTGTATCCTGTAAAATATATGTACACTCCAGCATAAGAAACTTCACAAGCACTTTGAAGAATGTTCGAAATAGGTATGTCTCTGTCTCCGACTTACGACACATAAAAAACCGAGTTATTTATGCAATAATAAAAAATAAAGAACATTTTTACAAGGACAAGTTGTAGTTTAGTAAATTTCCTGATAATCTTGCCCTTACATCCGCGGTGGTTTCCGATTTAAATACCAAATCTGAATTTAATATATCGTCGGCAAAAATGCTTTTCTTACATTTGTGTGTTCCCAGTTAAGCGGGATTTGTAAAAAATTCCATATAAGCATTTTTAGTTCTTATGCCAATATTTCAAACTTATGATCTGTTGTTCAAAAGACAAAATCTGATGTTACACTCACATGACTTTCTCTACCCTCTATCGCTTATTAGTAGGTATACAAATTAGTCTTATCAAAGCTTATTTTCCTATCTGCATCATTTAATCGAGATAAGCCTTCCCGGAAATATCTGCATTATTCATTTCGGTATAGGTATACAGGGAATAGTAGTAGTCAAATGTTTATGAACTGAACGCTATATACTGGCTTTAAAATTCCATACTCTTTCTATGCAATCGCGAGAAGCAACTGGAAATCGACAGACTTTGAAAGAATTGCTAAGTACCATTAATAACTGATATCTTGGAAATGCCTCATGTCACAGTAAAAGTTATTTGAAATAAACTATAACTTTAAACTATATGGATCCCGGGCCATCCCAAGCATCATTTTGAATGAAATCGTCCGATACAACCTACCGGATTAAAGGATATTAAAAACTTAAATTCAAAACATAAATTTTGTTATATAAATATCTTAAAACATACGTTATTTTAATGAACATAAATAAAACAAAAAATTTTGACATAAAGCAGAAAATGTTTCAATGTAAAGGTTAGTTTTGGGAGGGGGATTTTGTTTTTAAATTGTGTCGCATCTTTGGAAGATACTGAACTTAAATACCAATTTTGGTATTTATCGAAATTTTCGTTTTAGTTACGCTGTACACACATAGACACGCAACATTTTTGTATTTTATTCAAGGGGTCTCAAAATATGTAGGTATTTCCGGTGAAATCTCGACATCCAATTTTTGGGTGCAACATATTTTCTCTTACCTACCATAGGTAGATGGCAGAAAGTAAAATGACGAAATATTTGTTGAAGTGGCAGAAACGTTCTGAAAATCTTGTAGCTTGGAAGACGTCCGAATTACCAAATAGTGGAAATTAGACTAAGTTTTTTTAATATCCATCTTGTATACCAAAGATGGCAAAAACGGGACTCGCGAGTCATCTGGTGCCTCTGCCTCTGGTGCTGTTTGTCCATTTCTTTTTTACATACTTCTAGTAGTGTAACGTGTGTTGCATATTTGGTGACTAGCGGAAGGAAGGCATTTTCGCCACCCTGGCTGTGTGCGATGGAGTGTATGCACGTATGCATACATTGTTTTTTTCTTCTAAAAATATTTATTTAGTTACTGACTTCGTTAATCATTCATTTGTTTATTCAGGAACCCCAATACGAGCTGGCAAGGTCTCGTGTCGAATTTCTGGATCAAAGCGCTCGTCTGCTGCAGATGAGATTAAGGAAACAAAATTGCATGTGCAACACAATTTTTCTGTATTATAATACAGTTATCCCGTGAAAATAAAAAATAACGGAACCTTTTCAATGTAAAGGTTAGTTTGGAAAGCGTGAATTTTCTTGAAGCTCTTCATTTTGCATCCTAGAAAGATGGCAAACTTCAAGTTTGGTATTTACCCAACTTTTCATTTTTGAGTTACGGTATTCTCTCTCTCTCACACACACACACACACACACACACACACACACACACACACACACATCTATTTCTAAAGCTCTTTGATGGGTAGAGGTTCAGAAGGCATGTATAAGGCATCCGGTGAAATTTCTATATCGAATTATTTGGTGGGATAGAATACTTCCCTTATCTACTATAGGTAGACGGTAGAGAAAATAAAAAGTAATGCAGACCGATCGTCATGCGTTTCTATCATACGTATGAACACATTGCGTGGCAAAACAATAATTCTCTTTCTATCTATACTGCAATTTGGTGTTCTCTGATGAGACATACTTAACATAACGGCTCCTGCTGGGTAAAAACACCGCTGTTTTTTTTTTTAAAGTAAACATAGCTCGCAGCTCTATGTACATTTTGGAATAATTTGCATTCACCTTCGTGGTGAGCGCGTCTGCCTCTCATTCAAGAAAGAGGTCCCGAGACCAAATCCCGGTTTAATAAGCTTTTTTCTAAGGTTTTTCCCTTACACTCCAAAGGCTGTCGCGTAACTCAAGTTCTTTGGACCCCGGGCTCATTGGAACATCATTTCACCCAATTTTTTCATCGCCCTAAATATCTACCCGGTTAGAAGGCATTAGTAAAAATCTCTCTCTCTCGTGTGTGTGTGTGTGTGTGTGTGTGTGTGTGTGTGTGTGTGTGTGTGTGTGTGTGTGTGTGTGTGTGTGTGTAATAAGGCTGAGTTGAAAAGATTTGTCCGGAGAAAAAGGTAATTAGCAAATCATGCTAAGAAAAGGCATTAGCAAGAGGAGGAGCGAACACCTTAGGCATAAATATTCTCGGAATGCAGTTTAGGTTTAAGTTTATACGTTTGCAGAGTCACGTAGTCGTCGACAGAAATTCTGTAAAAGAGAAAGGGAATGAAATTCTGAGATTCGGGGAGGTACCGCCTAGTAACAGTGTCACAGAGTTTTGAGAATGGAGTGCATATGAAGGAACGGTAGTGGGGCTAGTAATAGATAGCCGGAGCTTAAGCAATAAAATAGCGCGTATTGCTAAAATTAGCGTCTTGTCTTACCTTTCTTTTCTTCGTGTACAGCCTTAGGAGCTTACAGTCTTTTACGGTGATCGGCAGTTCGCAGCGCTTACGGCGCTGGGTTCTCAGTTACTTAGTGGTAGCCGCTTCTAATTTCTTTTATTGCGGAAACAGCATTTCAAACCGTAAAATTGATACTGCAGAAGTTAGCAGGTATAATAATTCAATTGTTATAGTTTCGAGTGCTACGATTCATTATCAGTTTCATCCTTTATCTTCAAACGGTCGGCAACTCGCTTCAATAGTTCAAGTATTAGATCACATTAAAATTCTCAGTTAATTTAAACTAGGGTTACCCAAAATATGCCCACGCATACCCTGAGAGAAAATCCCATTACCAACCACTGTAGCAGCCGGCAGCAGAATCAACAGCAGATATTGAAGCAAAGGGGTACGCTTCAAAAAGTGACAACCATCGCGGGGCAGGATTCCTCTTCAACAGTGCGATATGGTGAGGACACGGATCGCGCGTGTGCGTGCTCCGCACACTATTACACTGGGGGTTTTTCGTCCCGTAACCCCAGCGATACTTACAAGTGATAATGAGTACTAACCTTGTTATAAGTGATGCTGGAAGCGGTATCCATCTACGTGAAGACTTCCCTGGCATCTTCGAATGAAATTCCCATTCACACGCCTGAGTTCTTCCTGCGTGATGTTCATAATTTCTGTTTTAATTTGTCCTTAAGCTCGTCTATGGTGTGGGGATTGTTCCAATAAATAGATGTACCAATTTCGTTAATTTTTTCCTCCGTTTGAGTATTTCGTTTTCGCGTCTTAGGTTTAGCGTTTGACGATCCCGTTGTTCTAAACTTATTAATCAGGCGTCTAACAGTTTCTCTACTTAGAACTGGAATACCACGAAATTTCTCCTGAAATTTCTACACCTGTCTACATGATTCTGTTTTTACATATGTATCGTACATAAAAATGCGTTTTCAAGCTGAATTTGTCGACAGGCATTGCAGTGGACTAATAACAAGACATTAACACTCTTAAGCAAATCACACACAACACAGACGTCTTGAATGAACTTCCACCTTTGAGATACACAACTCTCTTTACAGTATAAACACAAAGCAGCGACTGGTAAAGATAACCTTAAACGCGTCATGCGCCGCCAGTTGCGCATCAGAAAAGTACAGACGTCACTGCAGTACAGCGTGCTACGCATATAGCTGGTCTGTGGCCTCACCTTAAAACGCCCTCAATGTATAAAACCATAGTAATAACTGCTTAAACGTGATACGCGTGTTTAAATATACTTTTCGGTTCAAATTACAATCAATCCCTGAAATATTATAACGATAATTCAAGAAAAAGCTCTGGATCTCAGCAAAATCCGTTCGAATACTGCGAAAAGTTACAAGTAGCAGTCTCCTTACCATTGAAATTCGGAGTAGTGTACTCCCTGCATAATCGCTGCTAGTTTGAGAATGGCGCATTTTATTTCGGCACTTGTTGGTTTCCATAATGAGTGGAACAATCAATTGGCTCATTCATTCACGGCGTTCTGTTAGCTTCTGGTAGCGATTTTGTAAATATCCATGATGCTCTAATAACGGATAAAAATCTCCCTATATGGATAGATTTGCAAATAAAATGAACAATAATCTTTACGTGATGAAAGAATAATCCTAATTGATTGGTATTTAAGACAGAATTAGGTAGCTATATGAATATTCATGGAAGCCGCATGTCCGGTTGCTAAAGTGGAATAATAATAATAATAATAATAATAATAATAATAATAATAATAATAATAATAATAATACACGTGCGCGTCCACTAAAATCTAATACGTCACACATGCAAGCCTTTCTCTACACATTATAGTTTCACTTAATTCCTTTTATAATTTAGTAGCCATAATACATTTTTGACTAGAAATACACAATCTCAAATTAAGCAATATGAACCGGTTAAGTTCACGGTACGGAAAACAAAGCACAACTGTTCACTAATCGTAATTTGTATTACTAATAAATCAATTGAGGGGGGTAACAAATGCATAAAATGCTTTTCAGATCCTGTTATATATATATATATATAACAATTTTGTCCATATAAAAGATAGTCTGAGGTTGGGGGATTTTCTTGAAAATCTTCGCCTGGCATGCTTAATGTGTATCTGACTCAATGTTTTGATTCTGAGTTATGGGTCATAACACCAGGAAGAAATCAGTTCCAAATTTGTATACTTGCTAATCACGGCCAGTATTTGAACTGGTTTTACGCTGCAGGTGCTTTAACCATCAAAATACCTTGTTTTCTCTGCACAGCCACCATTTGATTCTACGTATACAGTAGTATATCCAGGTTTCTGATGGCAAGCCTCTATGGGAAAACACTGAGCAGATGGCCAACCCCAGTATATATTTATTGATGTGTTACATTCACATAACTATTGGTTCATTTTACCTCTCTTCTAGAAACTTTTCTTATAAAAGCTCATTTTGTTACTTCATGTTAATCGAGATAAATGTTTCCAGAATAGTTTCATTGCATTTTTTATCGTAGGTACAAGGTAGGCTGGTGCATAGTCAAATGTTTTAAAAGCGGGTCGCTACATGCTGGTTTTGAAATTGTACTCTTTGCATATCACAAGAAACAGAAACATTAGCACTTCAAAAATGTGCGATAAAATTAGGTATTGGAAAATTCAAAACAAATACCGATGAGATTCTCGGAAATAGTAAATGCCATCCCCCCCCAGAAAAACAACTACTTGACACAGTCTGTGTTTAAATGAGATCTACATTTCTACCACCCCAAAACAGAACTATTTGATACAAATTTTGTGTTTAAACGAAATCTACTGTTGCTCGCACACACAACGCTGGACTTTTCTAAAAATGCTTCTTTTGGATTTAGGGAACTCAAAACATGTTTCCGTTGAAAACAAAACATTAAATTTGTAGGTAGAATGCAGTACTTCCTCTACCTACTATAGGCAGGTGATAGAGAAACTAAAAACGTTACCTTTCTGTGACAATTCTTCACGAAGTAACGGAGATTGTTGCGTAGTTGGTGTAATCTAATGAAAGATGATTTAAATTCCAGCAGTAGTGAATATTATCTAGGTACAACAAGCTCTGTTATGCATATAACCAAACTCAGAAGTAATATATCGGAAAATAAAGTGTATTTATAGGCAGGCTGTAGAAATGAAATAAGGTGGCCAACTGTGCCGGTTTTGACATCAAAATATCTGAACCCAAGCACTTTATCCTCGGGAAGCTTATAGGTCCAGGTTTCCAATTATTGGTCTGCAGTAGAAATCTGAGCCTCTAGACTTGCTATTTCTGATCTAACGTAGGTTCTAGCTATTTGAGTATGTATTTTCATATCTCTTGGTCCATTTTCGATCAGCGCATTGTTTATTTTGCGAATCTTCCAACTCTCAAATCAACCGAAGAAGGCAACCAAAGGAACGGAAGTTAAATAAAACAAGATTTTCTCAATGTCATTACAACAGCGGCATATCTTGAATCAAAGTTCGGCCCTTCGCGGGCTCTAACGCCACAGGATAGAAAAATCTGATGTGTTGCACTCACATGACTTTCTCTACTCTTGTATAAACTATTTTTACAAACGCTTATTCTCCATCTACGTCATGTCAATCGAGATAAACGCTTGAAGAAACTGTCTTAATGCTAATTTTCTTGTAGGTACAAGGGGAATATGGTAGGCTTTAAGCGATTGTCAAATCTTTAAAGAGCTGGCTGCTATGTGGAGCATTCCATCCTTTTAGCATGCCCAGGGAAAAAAAAAATAATAATAATAATAAAAATAATAAATAATAAATAATAATAATAATAATAATAATAATAATAATAATAATAATAATAATAATAATAATAATAATAGAGAATTGTTCACTCGACAAAAACATGTACCTACTCGTATGTGACAAATTGTGTGTTTTAACGAGATCTACGCTTTTTGTGTAGTAAAACTTTGTGTATCTCTTACGGTTTACCAGTTATGCAAAAGTCATTCAGAATGAAGAGGACTTTTGGGCACATTTCCAGAAATTCAAGATGTAATTTCATTTGTCATGAAAATATCTTAAACATGTGATATTTCAATAAAATCCTTAGAGCCATTTTTGAGAAAATCAAAATTTTCAAAAAATGTTCCATGTAAAGAGTAGTAGTCTGGGGTGGGGGGATTTTCTTGAAAATCTTCGTGTCGCATCCTTGGAAGATACTAAACTCAAATACCCAATCACATTTAGCCGACCATTCCACCCAAAAATCGAAACCGAGATTTAACAGGAAATACACGTTTTGAGGCGCCCGAATGCAAATAAAGCATTTTTGGAAACGTGTGTGTGTCAGTCTGTGAACAGCGTAATTCAAAAACGAAAAGTCGGATAAATACCAAACTTGGTATTTGAGTTTAGTATCTTCCAAGGATGAGACACGACGAAGATTTTTCAAGAAAATCCCCCCCATTCCAGACTACCCTTTGCATGGAACATTTTTTGAAAATATTTATTTTCTCAAAAATGATTAACGTTTTTGATTAAAACATCTTCCTGACAAAATGTATTTCTTGAATTTTCTGGAACTGTCCCTATAAGTCCTCTTCTCTCTGAATGGCTTTTGCATAACTAGTAAACTGTAAGAGCTAGAATTTTTTTTCTACAAAAAAAAAGTGTAGTCTCGTTAAAACACACAATTTATGTCATATACATCCCCCCCCTTTGTGGAGTGAACCATCTCCGAGATATTCTTATTTGTTTGAATTTTTTATGCTTATACTTTTTCTCAATGGGGATTCGTTATTCCTCCTTACTTTCTCTACTACGTACAGTAAGTAGGGGAAGCATTGCATTCTACCCAAAAATTCGATATCGAGAAATTTGTTTGTTTTGAGGTGCTTGAATCCAAATGAAATATTTTTGGAAACATGTCCGCGCGCGCGTGTGTGTGTGTGTGTGAACAGCGTTAACTCAAAAACGAAAAGTTGGATGAATACCAAACTTGGTACTTGAGTTTACATCTTCCAAGGATGCGACACGAAGATTTTCAAGAAAATACCTCACTCCAGACTATCCTTTACATGGATCCTAACGATTTTTATTTAAATATCACATATTTAAGATATTTTACGGCAAATGAAATGTATATCCTGAATTTTCTGGGAATTCCCCAAAAGCCCTCATCATTCTGAATGACTTTCGCATAACTTGGTAAACCGTAAGAGACAGACAAAATTTTACTACACAAAAAATCTAGATCGTGTTAAAACACACAATTTATCTATATACTTATTACTTTCTCTACTACGTATAGTAAGTAGGGGAAGTATTGTATTCCACCCAAAAATTCGATATCGAGATTTCACCAGAAATACATGTTTTGAGACCCCCTGAATCCAAAAAAAAGCATTTTTGGAAACATGTCCGTGTGTGTGTGTGTGTGTGTGTGTGTGTCTCTGTGTGTGTGTGTGTCTGTGAACAGCATAACTCGGAAACGAACAGTCGGATAAACACCAAACTTGGTATTTAGGTTCAGTATCTTCCAAGGATGCGACACGAAGATTTTCAAGAAAATCCCCCCACCCCAGATTACCCTTTACATGGAAGATTTTTCGAAAAGTTTAATTTTCTCAAAAATGGCTCTAACGATTTTGATTAAAATATCATATGTTTAAGATATTTTTATGACAAATAAAATGTATATCTTGAATTTCCTGGGAATGTCTCCAAAAGTATTCTTCATTGTGAACGACTTTTAAATAACTGGTAAACCATAAGAGATAGACAAAATGTTACTGCACAAAAAATGTAGATCGCGTTAAAATACAAAATTTATGTCATATACATTTTTTGTTGTTGAGTGAACCTTTTCGAGATATTACTTGTTATTCCCTTAAATGTTTCAATACTTATTTTCTCAAATGGGAATTCGTTATTCATTTTTTTGTCTTGGATATGCAAACAGTATTAATCTGTGGCAAAGGGAATGGTGCTGCACCTAGCAACCAGCTATTAAGAGATATGTATGTGCTTAAAGGCTACTGTATTTCCAAATTGCCCTGTAAATATATATTCCCCTTACATCTACAAGAAAATTAGCAATAAGATAGACTCTGCAAATGTTTATCTCGATTAACATGAAGTAGATGGAGAATAAGCGTTTGTATAAATAGTTTGTACAAGAGTAGAGAAAGTCATGTGAGTGTAACACATCAGATTTTTTTTTATGTGGTATACTTTTTGTTAACAATTTCCTAGATATTCCTTGTTATTTGTTTGAAATTTGCCATACTTATACTTTATCTCAAGAGGGAATTCGTTATTCGTTTTTTCATGTTCTAGACATACAAAGAGAATGGAATGCTCCACATAACAATAGCTCTTAAAGATTTGACAATCGATTAAAGCCTACATATTCCCTTACACTTACAAGAAAATTAGCAATAAGATTGACATCTCGATCAACATGACGTAGATGGAGAATAAGCGTTTGTAAAAATAATTTGTACAAGAGCAGAGAAAGTCACGTGAGTGTAATACATCAGATGGTTTTACTTTCTCTACACGTATAGTAAGCAGGGGAAGTATTGCATTCCACCCAAACATTAGATATCGAGATTTCGTCGAAAATACATGTTTTGAGGTGCCCTGAATCCAAATAACGCATTTCTGGAAACATGTCCCTGTGTGTATTTGTCGTCAGTCTGTGAACAGCATAATTCAAAAACGAAAAGTCGGATAAATACCAAACTTGGTATATGAGTTTAGTATCTTCCAAGGATACGATACGAAGATTTTCAAGAAAATCCCACACCCCAGACCTTTCACAAGGAACATTTTTCGAATCTTCTGATTAAAATACCATATGTTTAGGATATTTTATGGCAAATGAAATGAATATCTTGAATTTTCAGGGAATGTCCCCAAAAAACCTTATTCTGAATAACTTTCGCATAACTGGTAAACCGTAGATAGACAATAGAGATAGACAAAATGTTATTACCAAAGAATGTTGATCTCGTTAAAACACGCAATTTGTCACACACACACACACACACACACACACACACACACACACACACACACACACACACACACACACACACACACATTCCTTTTTTTTTTCTTTTTGGTGGAGTGAACCATTTCCGAGATATTCCTTGTTATTTGTTTGAATTTTCAAATGCTTATACTTTTTCTCAAGTGGGAATTCGTTGTTCGTTTTCTTTTTTGGGGGGGAAAGGGGTCATGTGCTGGACATGCAAAGAAAATAGAACGCTCCACATAGCAACCAGCTTTTAAAGATTTGACTATCGCTATTCCCCTTGTTACCTACAAGAAAATTAGCAATAAGATTAATATCTCGGTATCTGAATTAACATGAAGTAGATGGAGAATAAGTGTTTGTAAAAATAGTTTGTACAAGAGTAGAAAGTCATGTGAGTGTAACACATCAGATTTTTATGTCCTGGACAAGCAAAGAGAATGGAATGCCCCACATAGCAACAACTCTTAAAAGATTTGACCATCTACCATATTCCCCTTGTTACCTACAAGAAAATTAGCCATTAGATTAACATCTCGATATCTGGATTATCATGAAGTAGATGGAGAGTAAGCGTTTGTAAAAATAGTTTGTACAAGAGTAGAGAAAGTCATGTGAGTCTAACACACCAGATGCAATTCCTTTATTTTAGTTGAACTAACGTGTATAACTACCTGAAGCAAAAACTTGCATTTTAAACTCTATGAGTGTGGGGGGGGGTTCCTCTTTCAGGCAAGAATTGCCTAAGGAGTTATGAAAATTGGTATATATTATACCTTATATTCCAATTAAAAAGTAGATTATATGGCATTTTAATTGTGTTTCACAAAAGGGGTGTGTCTCAATGAAGGAATAAAGAAATATAAATATCTGGTTTATTCTTCAGTTTTTTAATGGTATATAATACAAACACAATATGTATAAGGATAGTGTCGCTTACAAGTTACGCTATTTATACAATTTCAACGTGATGAATATTTGAGAAGTTATATTAAGTTTTCAGCAACATTCTTCCAGCAGATTACTAACACAAAACACTATAGTTCCAAATGCACTTACGCAGTGTTATATCAGTGTTTACGTTTTAAGTTTTATTAGCACCCAAAATTTTATTATCCAAAGTCAAAACATCCGATGACAGCTTGTACACGGCGAGGGAGAGAATAACAGAGATGGACGGAGAGTTGTATGGGGAGGGGAAGCCATAAGGATGTCCGCATTTTAACGCAATAACGTCATCAGACCTGTGGGTTCTGCTAATAAAGCCATGAGGTAAATATCCCATCATATAAACGTTTGTCGTTTTCTACCTTGAATAAAGGCATTTGTCTCTCCACCATTACCGAAGTCGCCACTAGAAGGGTATGTCCCACCTTGACTTGCCGAAAAGCTGGTCACCCTAACAAGTCTGAGGTACCAGAAAACAAACAGCTTGCGTGATCCCTTGAAAGAAAACAGCCGCGCAGGATATAAACCTTGAAGATAAAATAGTGATGTTGAACTAAACAACGAAGTGCCTTTTGTTGGCCCTGCAGCATACAACAAAGGCGAACGACCAACCCATCAATTCTGCCCAAACGAGTACCTTAGGGAAGATACACTTGATTTCCAACAAAGCGTTGGCGTACAACGGACCACATGCCGTGTCAATGCACTTGGGTTTCACAAAGCGGAGGCCGCATCACCTGCAGTTGCTGTGCAAAACATTCAGCTGGAGAGGAAGTGCAGGGATGAGTCTTTTATGTCCCCAACTCAAAAATGGCTCACGCTGCCTGGGAACTCGAAATCCAACTAACCGATCAGGACCGACTGCATATATGAATTATCAGTCCTCACCAAAACACAATTCCTTCTATCAGTCTCTCTAGCATTCCTGTGTTTTCTTTTGTTTCATTTCACTCCGTGCTTATAAGCACTACAGTGCTGCTAAAAAGGTCTTAAGAGCACCATTTACATTCAAGAACAGTGAAAGGACACAACATAAAGTGAAACTTAATGTTAACTTTCTAACAAGACTCGAATACAGAAATCTTGAAATGCTTCTCCACTAGCATGGAAAATTGAAAAATAGGGTTTTCATATGCATGTCAAGACTGCACTGTTCTTCTTTGCTAAGCAGTCTGTTTAAATGACAGAACACATAAGGCTCCATAAATTTAGAGAACGCATAGAAGAATGCATAAATTATAATTAATAATTATTTATTCATGTAACAAAAACATGAAATTTATTTCCATGCAGAGACCAAAATAAGGTTTGTTTCAAAAATGCTCTGCTATGCATACATATTTATTGTTGTTTTTGTTTCCTATTATTATTGTTCTACTGTAATGCATGAACAGAAGTTTACTCTTGAAATGGATTGTTTACAATTTTCATCTCCTAAATAATGTATGACGGGATAAAAAAGTTCTTGGTGTTGGGTATGTTATTAGTTTCTGCACATTTCATAACTGCATGACATGCTCAGTGCCCATGAGCAAAATGAACAAACACAGACTCTTCAGAAGCATACTTGTAAACTTGATCAATGTCAAGGTCAAGCACTACTCTGAACATGCTCATGCCCATACAGGGGCCCCAACACCAATAGACAACACATGAAAGGAAGATGTATGCACCCATTCATTAATAAAGTGCCTGAAAAGAATGATACTTATCCCATACAGCTCTTCTTTTGGCTAATAAAACCCAATTATTTCCATTTTAATTTAGGCAAGCCAGCAGGTATGTTTTATCATATGCTCAACATACATTTTCTTCTGCAATCCATGTCTACATAACAATGAATGAAATAGGTAACTATTATTAATTGCTCAAAGGAGTCAAGGCCCAAGAACTGAATGTTACCTGGCATTTACTTTTCCACAATAATGGAAAAACTGCATATTATGTCCAAAATCAATCAAAATGCAACACCAAATTCTCCTCTTATTACTAGTGAGGGGATGGGAGAAGAATGAAATTTCTCTGCAACTTTTAGTAAATGGCTGTTGATCTTTGTTCTTTCTTGAGAAAAAGGGAATTACATACTAGTCTTGATTACCCAGACTAAACAAAGAAATAAAGGCTCTATTTACTGCCAATTCAAAATTAAAAAATTGTAACTGTCTCTGTACACAATTTTTTTATTCCAGCAAATACCAAATAAGTAATCAATTGCATATTTTATCTTTCTTTCTATGGTTTACATGACATGCAGTACCTACTTAACTTTTATATCTCATTTAATTTTGACTGTAAATTAAGCTTGGCAAAAACTAGGTTAAAATTTGTGTGCATTTAAATCAGGCCAAACTGCCAGCACTAAATATATGCAAGTGACATGCACTTGGAAGTGTCCAGCTTTTAATACAAAAAATAAAAATTGCAAACTAAGATAGAAAATGGTCAAAATTTCATTGATTACACCTTTTTAAAAGTAACGTTTACGGTAAAAACGCCTTTAAAATCCAACTTTAAAGATACCTGTAATTCTCAAAAAGCATAACCTATACTAAAAATGCAAAATTTATGAAGACAACTAATGATGAAGATATTGCAAGGAATATATATAACAATATATAATGTAATTGTTTGCCTTACTCAGTACGCTTGACAGGACTGTCAGGGAAAAAGGGCAAAAATCTTTTGTATCATATATTTTCATTCTTTTCAAGACTATGAATGTCACTATACTTATCATTTAAAATTACATGAAGTAAAATCCAATTCAAACAATGGAAAAAAAGAAAGGGGGTTTAACTTAATTTAAAATTACATGAAGTAAAATCCAATTCAAACAATGGAAAAAAAGGAAGGGGGTTTAATTTAAAGTCCAAATTGTGATGGCAAGTATAAATAATGAACACCAAGAAGCACAGTCTGCAATGTTATGTTTCACAAATTTACAATACTTTATAGTCCCGGAATAGCATTCGCATATTCTGCACTCACAAACTGCAGTAAGTATATTCACCCTGAATTAATATACAATTCGTGCATATGCGTAACATTATATACAATGCAAAACGAAGAAAATGAAAATCTAGGAGATTAACAAACACAGAACATCAAGCCATATACACGCAGTTACATACAAGACCCAATAACTAACCAAACATGTAAACGTTTAAAAATGCTGCATTTGTACCTAATATTCTGCAGAGAAGTGGTATCTCCTATTGAAAGCTAAATAGTCGTCTTTTCTGTAAGGTTATTAATTTATACTTTGATAACTTTCTATGTAACTCAAAGCCCAACATACCCTTGTTTAATTGTAATAAGTGTAATGTTACAGAACTGCAGGATGCCTGACAGTTTCACTGCTGTTCATTTAAAACAGGGGTAGGAACAGAAGAAACAGTTCAATATAGTAAATGTAAATATTTTTGCAACGTCAAGCTTCAAACGATCTTTATTACTCAACCATTTGCAATTGGTTTCACATCCCATTAATTATAAACTATGCCATAAAAACTTTTAAAGAATGGCAAATATGGCTCTTTCTATGGTAACATTATGAAGTGTGTCATCTCAGAAGAAAACTCAATGGGCTGATGAATACAATAGCCGCAGTAACTGACTGGGTGCGGCTGCAAATAAAATAATATCTTACCTTGTCTGTTGGTATGTTTCTGGAACTCATTGTTGTCAGATAGAATTTATTTACACTATAAGCGTAGAAGTGGATGGCAAGTTATCCAGGAAGATATATGTTTTTGTAGCACCAAGCAGCTGGTGACAGCAGACGGATCTGAGCAACATTCGACACTAAACACTAAAACTTTATGTTACGCCATTTTGACGTAGTTTTGAGCGCTGCACCGCATTCTGTACTACACAACGTTATCTATCCATAACATTCATGTAAATATTGTTATCATTTTACAGAAATTAAACTAAATATCACCCAAAACTCAGATAAAGGAAACTCACTGTCACTCAACAACTAAAATGGCGAGACGTTCTGTCTCCTACTGATCCAGCAATGCATTTTGGGTAATTTGCCAGAGCCTTGTTTACCAGCAAGCGTTCGAAAGCTGCCTGACAACGTGGATGTAGAGTAGAGAAAGTCGCATTCAATTGTTCTGACCAAATAAGTAAAACATGAAATAATAGATTGTACAAAAATGGTTAACAAATATATATTCTTATAGAGAAAATTTGTTTAGTGCAGGGACAAATGGTATTTAGTATTCAATAAGCACAAGAACTTTATTCAATATCAGTTTTAAGTTAAGTGTTGATGTTGCTCGTATTTACATGTTGACAGCGAGTTTTGACAGTTACTGGTTATTAAATGTATGCCAGAATGTCACAAGATCTAACTATTGACAATAAGTCCAATGCTGAAAATAATGTCATTAGTACTTTAATTGTAAGTATTATTTTAAGAATATGTTATGCGTAATAAATTAGAGATAGGAAGCTAATATAACATAACCTATATGTGTTAGCAACAGAATTTACAGCTTTGCTTGAATTAAAGGAACTAAGTCATTTATTAAAATATTACGACATTATGCTCTAGTTGTGGCCCGCACAACGATGACGATTATGTCGTATTAAAGAAGTTTCTTTACATTATTTATTAGAACAGCGATGAAGTAAATGTTTTAACCAGAAATATCGGTATATTTTTTCAGGAGAAGGTTAGTAACCTGTACATTTACAGAGATCATTATTTTGAGAATCGTACTTTGGACAGTGCAGGACAGAAAAACGATGATGTTGAGGGTGAGATGAAGAATACATTGAAACTCTTTGAAGACCTGAAAGGTATTGTAGAGCCGATGCGATACTGTTTTTACTTTTGTTTTACAATTATATTAAAAAGAGCTTAATTTAGTTTTCATTTTACAGAAAATGGTGAGCAAGAAAATAGAGCAACATATCTTTATTTGAAGGGTAGAACATTGAACGTAATGCCACAGTATTCCAAGGAAGCTGAAGAAATTTTATCTCGATCTGTTAAATTGGATCCTAAACTTGTTGGTGCTTGGAATGAGCTGGGAGAATGCTATTGGAAGAAAGACGATATTGGAGAGGCCAAGAACTGCTTTTCAGGGGCTTTAAGTCATGTGAGTTTAGTACTGTTGCTGTTAAATAAGATCTCCATTTTATGTAGATATGTTCAGAGTGTTTGAAATTCAATTCAATATACATCTACTGTGTTTTATTCAGTATAACATTAAGGCTCATCATACATCCATGAACAACTTAGCATAAAAGGATTAACCTCAATTTGTCACTCATTATGAAACGTATGCAACATTTTTAATTGCTGGTGAAAACGTTGACAGTACATGATTATGAACATGTTACTTTGGATTTCCAATTGGCTGACATGTTGAATTACATTCTGTTTCTTTCCGATTTCATGTATGTTCTATGTCCAACATTACAATTATCAGTAACAGCTGTTTTTGAGAAAGACCTTTGTTCAACTTGTCAAAATTTTCAATTTCTGCTTAGATATTAAATAGCATACTTGGTCTTGAATTAACAATGTACGCACTTTTCACAGTTTCAACTTAAAACATTGATCTAGGTATTGGCATTTGGGTAACACTAGGGTCCTAATAAACCGGAACATATCTGGTTTAATTTTTGTTGCTATAGCAACCAGGTTGCTAAGAAGCCAAATAAGACAGGAGTCTAACCAAATTATTAATCAGTTTTCTGCTGAAGAGCAGGGTTTTCACTGCAACCACAACCTTTTCTGTACTTTCCTCTTTTCTACCTTCATCTCTTCCACTATCTTAATAGTATATTTTATCTGATAATTTCTTCTGCCCAAGTCTTTTCCTATTCATTTCTTATAGTGCATTTTTAGCAAGGAATTTGTTCACATTTAATATCCCAGCTAATGTCTTTTCCTCTTCCTGATCAGTTTTTTTTTCTTCTTTCTTCTCTCTAAAACAGCTTTATTATTTATTTTGTCTCACCATTTTACATAATGGGTGGTATAAATAAAAGCAAGCATTAGCTCATTTCTCACTAATTCCAAGCATTTGCTCGGTTTCGTATAAATAAAACTTTCTGCTCAACCTCCTCGCGAGCAAAAGCTTGCTGACCTTGATCGCTGAGCTATTGCTCGCGATATGGTATAAATAAAAACAAGTCCTGCTCGCCTTTAGTAAGCTTTTGCTTGCTATTTCTTGAGGTACCTTCGTAGGTACCTCAGTTTGCTCAACTGCAGTTTAATACATTGGTGGAGTTCATGATCATGGTTCCAGAGAGGAAAATAAAAATCACAGGACTTTCTCTATCACTCTTTTTACAAACAGTTCTTACAAAACCTTATTCTTGGTAGCTACTTCTTGTTAATCGAGATAAACTATCATTGTAGGAATAGAAGAATGCAGTAAACTGAAGGGATAGTCAAATATTTTAAATGTGGGTCGCTATTTGATGGGTTTGAAATTCCGTTCTTTTCAGATGATCGCGAAAAAAAGAAAAAATCCTGATGTTCTACATTCACATGGCTTTCTCAAATCATTCTTCTACAAACTATGCTTACAAGAGCTTATTATTCCAGCTTCTTCTCTTTAATCCAGATAAATGTTCAATTTGCATTTACAATTTTGTTATACGATACAGTAGGTAAAGTGAGTCAGCTTTTTAAAGAGCGCCTGGGTATATGAGGGCTTTGAAATTCGATGCTCTTTGCATGATGACCACGAGAAAATATTGAATACTGACTTCCCATTTGAGAGAATTATAAGTAGTTATTTGAAAGTTTAAACCAATAACAAGGAATATCTCAGGAATGATTAAGTTAAAAAAAGAAAGTAAAAAAGCAATGCTTTGACATAAACTGTGTGCTTAACGAGAACAATTTTCTTTTTGTAGATAGATTTGCCTATCTTATGGTTTACCAATTGTGCAAAAGTTACTGAGAAATAAGAGGACTTCGGAGGATATTCCCAAGAAATGCAATATATGCATTTGACATGAAAACATTTTAAACATGTGTTTAATCAAAATCGTTAAGTCATTTTTGAAAAATAAAGTTTTTGGAAAAAGCTTCCATGTTAAGGGCATTTTGGCGGGGGAACTTTCTTGAAAATCTTCCTGACGCATGTTTGGAAGGAGCTGAACTTAAATACCAAACTTGTTATTTAACGACTTTGCCTTTCTGAGTTTACTGTTCAGACACAGATGCGTAGTAGGCCACTGTAGTAGAATCTCTTACAGTTTAGCGTTACATAAAAGTCATTCAGAATGAAGAGCACTTCACTGGCTATTCCCAGAAAATTCGAGATATACCTATTTATATTTGCTATGCAAATATCTTAAACAATAGCGGATTTTAATCAAAATTGTTGTAGCCATTTTTTAGAAAAGAGATAGTTTTAGGGTAGAGGAATGTTCTTGAAAGTCTTATCACATTTTGGAGGATACTAAGTTTGAACTAGTTTTTTTATTTATGCTGTTCACACACATTTGCAAAGGATATTTCATTTTAATTCACTCTCAAAACGTGTATCTCCGATGAAATCTCGGTACCGAATTTATGCATAGAGTGCAATACTTCCTCTACTTGCTATACGTAAGTGATAGTGAAATTAAAAATTGTTTCAAGACGCAAGAACTGGGATGTGTGTGATATAAACAGTTATTTAAAAGAGAAAATGTAAAAGGTTGTGCAACATTTTCTTCCAGAGGCAATTTAAACACGGGGTGGACCTTCTAACAATGCTGAAAAGATCCTGACGTGTTTTCATCCGGGTACTATAATGCTAAACAGAATGTGAGTGAGGTCATACCGAGCCAGTTCTTATTACCGGAAGACTGGTAATATAATCAAAGCGATATACAAATAAACACTTACATAGAGCAGAATGTTCGCACAAATCAAAACCGGATTATAACTAAAGATTTCAATTAAAACCAAACTTAAATTTAACTTTCAAATGAAACCCTTTAATCCAGTTTAACTTTAACTCATTATAACATCTTATAAATTTTTGGAATTACGTAGTGATATTTTATATAGATGCAGAGGATATCAATATAAAGGTGCAAAAACAGAAGTACAAATAATCTACTTTTAATATACCAGTTGGTGCCACGTTTGTAATACTATCAAATAAGGAAATGAGGGATTGGATTTAGAAAGGGGATGAGCGTTATCTGTTAAAAGTTGGGTGAATCTCAATGCCTGTTTCATTTGCGAAATCTTTAATTATAATTGTGTTATTTAAAATTTTCATGTCTATTAGATTTCATAAATGAGCGTATGATTAACATGAATGAGTATATGTATATTTAGGTGCAGTAAAGATTTAAATCACCTCCTGACAAAGAATGGGCGTGTTTGTTTACTCATATGATGTGTCATGGTGAAGGTCACTGAGCAAAAGCTTGGTAGGTGATAGCAATAGCTCATCGAAGAGGGGAAATTTTTATTTATACCAAACCACGACCTGATGCTCGTTTCTCAACTTGCTTGGAGCTACAGCTCACAAGCTTTTGCTTGTTTTTATTTATATCACCCAATGCATATCAACATTTCAAATGCTTCCAACTATTTTTCCTCATTTCATTGAAATATTCAAGTTTTTTAAACAGTGTCACAAAAAGCAGTTTATCTCTGTTTTATTCTTCCTTCAAGGCTCCACAAAAAACAAAACTTTCTCACATCAGACTCTAAACAAGACATCAGCAATGACAAAGAAAGTTTTGTTTTTTGTGGAGCCTTGAAGGAAGAATAAAACAGAGATAAACTGCTATATATATGTGTGTGTGTGTGTGTGTGTGTGTGTGTGTGTAGTTATTGTACACATTCCAAGTTAAAATTTTAGAAACTTGTTACATTTATTTTCATGCTTCTATTTTATTATGTACATGTATGGTACCCTACTTTGTGTTGCACAGCCAGTGTAGCTCCCTGGCCTTCAAGCACTGCAGTGCAACCTTCGCTTCTCTTTGCTAAAGCCTCATTACAATTTAATTTATAAGTATTTAATAAATTAGGGGATATTTCTGTTGTAAATGCTTAGTCTTTCACACTGTTTAAACATGTTGTATTTAGAAACCTAATACGTGCAGTATTATGTATGTATATGTGGATGAAAATGACAACGGCAGCGGCAATGATGATGGATGTTCTGCCTAAAGGCAGGCCTTGTTCTTGCAAAATGATACTGTGATGGTTTGACATTGCCTTTCTCAAAATGAAATGAAGCAACATTACATACAGTCAGTCTTGAACACAGGATGGTCATTTTTGACAACTAAAAGCCTCCTGCCTTGCCCAGGAATTGAACTGTTGCATGCTAGCCAGAATCACTGACCAAAACCTTATAGAGACAGATACATAAATGCATGCATTTATACATGTTTTCTCTCTGCTGAAATATTTATTGGTTTTTTCTATTTTAAATTTGTAAACATTAGTCTTCTCAATTGCATATTTACGTCAGTTCTCTTTATAGGAACGGAATAAAATTGAACTGTTGCATGCTAGCCAGAATCACTGACCAAAACCTTATAGAGACAGATACATAAATGCATGCATTTATACATGTTTTCTCTCTGCTGAAATGTTTATTGGTTTTTTCTATTTTAAATTTGTAAACATTAGTCTTCTCAATTGCATATTTACGTCAGTTCTCTTTATAGGAACGGAATAAAATTTCTCTGCGTAACTTATCCATGGTGCTGCGTCAGGAAAAGACAGCTACCCCACAGCAGCGTGTGGAGAACATCAGTAAAGGTGTGGAATATGCAAAAGAAGCAATACAGTTGGATCCAAATGATGGGATGTCATGGACCATTTTGGGAAATGCATATCTATCATCATTTTTCACACTCTCACAAAATCCTCGTGTTTTAAAAGCTTGCAAATCTGCATATCAGCAAGCAGTAAGTTTTCTCTTTTATATTTTCATTTTTGTGGCCCTTTCTTAATCCATTATTGTCCTTTTTGTGTAAGAAAATGAAGATGTATTTATTGTTTGTAGATTAATACTTAATCCTTTGTACGCTCACACAAAAAAGTAAACATGAAAACTTGAAGCCACCAGCATTTAGAGGTACCTACTTTGCACAAAGGAGCAGCAGGTTCACCTTGTTAGCACCATAACAGAATATCAGTTGCCCAGTGCCCAGAATTACGAAACAGATATAATTCTAATTGTAAGTGGCTTCAGTTTTCCATCTTTACTTGCCCAGCTTTCAATCAACATACCAACCTCTCATCAAAATACTGAGTGCAAGATAGCGAATTGCGTTATTACCAACTGCTGAACATTAGATACCAACCACCCATTTACCATCTTTACTTTCTAGTGTAAATATTTATATTTTCACATCTTTTAAAATGTAGTTGTAATTCACTTAAAAACAAATGCTATCTTATCTTAATGCTGAATTATTTTTCTTACATTTGCAGGAAAAGGATATTGTTGGCCGCAGTAATCCTGATCTTTACTACAACAAGGCAGTTGTAAGTAATGCTGTTTAAAAGCATTGCATTTGCTTAAGCTTTTGCATAATAGAGCTATGAACAGATCTTTAATTACTGAAGTCCACTATGGACAGAATTGCTGCTATAAGTGTTATGTGTATAAATTGTTAAACATTTTACTCATCACTCAAATTTCCTTACTTGGGAAGTTACAATGAAGCAGTTAATTAACAAATTGAGACAAATTTTAACACACAGGTAATGAAGTTGTATCCATACAGTAATTTTGGACTATTTATTGACTTATGATTACTATAGTGACAAGTTATTAATTCTTCCCATATTATAAAATATATTTAACAACTTAGTATGTTGTGTATCATCAGAAATTTTAGTACAATATTTTCAGCTTTCCAGAGTTATAAAATATTTTTAAAAAATCTTATTGATACATTCACATGACTTTCTCTACCTTCTATTGTTTATTAGTGGGTATACAAACTAGTTTTACTAACTCTTATTTTTATAGCTACTTCATTTTAATCCAAATAAACTTTTGCAAAAATAGCTATATTTCACTTTCATTTAGATACAAAGGGAACAGCAATAGTCAAATGCTTAAGAACTGGATGCTATAAGCTGGCCTTAAAATTCTTCAAATAGAACAATACTTGACAAAATCAAGCATTTTGATTAATAACTGGTGCCATTAAATCTACTCCAATTGAAGATTTATTAATTGTTACATCCAACAAACCCATCATGGCAAATCTTCAAATTGAAGCCCTTCTAACTTATGAGAAGATAATAAGAAATGGTATAGCTACCAAAATTCTACACAAAATAGGAAAACACAGACTGGATTTATACAAATGGTCAAAAATCTGAAAAACTTGTTAGACTATCAATCTGAAACAGAAAATTTTCCATTTTGTTATAATCCAATTAATAAAATTATAGTTAGCTATCAACTTCATCTTAATGATCCAATAAAAAATATTGTTAATCCTGTTCAAGCCAAAGCTTTTACCCTTGAAAGCGTCAATGCAATACCCACTCAGTGACTGGATTCATATCTATATTGATGGCTCTCCTCTGGATTATGAGGGAGCTGCTGCATTTTGCCAATTCTTTTCCTTTTATAAAAACATGGGAAAATACACAACCAATTTTGACGGTAAAATTGATGCCATATGTACATCACTTCCAAATTTATTTCCATGGCTACATAAATGCAAAAATCGAGTTATTCTATCTGATTCTAAAGCAGCACTCCAAGCTATTGGTTCTATTACTCAGCCCAAAATGATGAAGATTAAAGAAATACATGCTATGATGTAACAAATACAGAATCTAAATAAAACTACAGTCTTACAGTGGATTCCGGCACACTGCAGTGTTTTTGGGAATGAAATGTTGGACATTTTAGCTAAGAAAGGAACTAAAATCAAGTTTGTGATAAAAAAATTTCATATGAGTCAATAAAACAAATCATAAAAAGAAAAATCATTTCTGATTATAATCAACAGATAACAGTTCAAAACGAAGTCAAAATGGAAGAAATGATGCATCAATAGTTCCTGATTTAGCAAGAAAATCTTATGTTGCTGCATTCCCACTTATCATAGAACAAGATTATTTGAATAAACATCTTTATAAAATTGGAACATCTCCAAATTGTTTATTGTGCTCCAAGGAAGAAGAAATGGACATGGAACATCTTAAAAATTGTGGCTCTCTTGTGGCTTTTGAAAATCGACATCAAAATATAGGGAAGCAAGAAGCAGAATGATTTGATTATTAACTCCTGAGCATTAGACACACACATGCACGTGCACAGAGAGAGAGAGAGAGAGTTGTCCTCCATGATCTAGGGATACCATGCCAGCCACTGGTTCCGAGGTCACGGGCTCAAACCTGGCGGAGGGTGATGGGTTTTTTCAGGCATAAAAATCCTTAGCATGGCTTCCTTTGGAAGGGTGGTACTATGTCATATATTTAAAAGAACCTCAAGCCTGATAAGTTGGCCTCAAAAATTTCCAGTCTTTCCCACCGAATATAGAATGGGATGCTAAGGACCATAGTAGTTAAAGAGCGTCCATAAATAAAACTCAATTTAATTTAAACACACATACACACACACATATTTTTTGTGTAGTACATTTTTGTCTATCGCTTAACATTTACCAGTTACACAAGCTTATACGAAATTCTTTCCAAATGATGAGGACTTCAAAGGCTATTCTCAGAAAATTCAAGATATGCATTTTATTTGTCATGTTAATATCTTTAATATATGGTATTTTAATCAAAATCGTTAGCCATGTTTTAGAAAATAAAGCATTTTGAAAAATGTTCCATATAAAGGGTAGTTTGGGTTGGGGGGATTTTCTTGAAAATCTTCATGTCGCGACTTTGGAAGGTACTTAAATATCAAGTTTGGTATTATCTGATTTTTTTGTTATTGAGTTATGCTGTTCACACTCACCCACCCACATGCACGCAAACACACACACACACACACACACACACACACCCTTTTTCTAAAAATGCATTTTTTTATTCAGGAGGCATGAAAGCATATTTCTGGTGAAACCTCAGTATTGAATTTTTGGGTGGAATGCAATACTTTCTCTAGGTCTTCTACAAACTGTTCTTCAAAAGCTTATTCTTCTGTTTCTTGCTAAACGAGATAAAGCTTCATTACACATTTACACATTTTGTTATAGCTATAAGGAGGATATCATAGGTTAAAGCGATAATCAGAATTTTTTAAAAGCAGATCATTATGTGATGGCTTTGAAATTCCTTACTCATTACATGACCATAAAAAAAAAACAAATAGCAACAAATTACTTAAAAAAAAAAATTCTGATGTGTTACATTCAGATGACTTTCTGCCCACTCTTCTACAAACTATTCTTACAAAAACTTACCCTTCTACCTATTCATGTTAATGAAGATTGACATTTGCAGAAATGGTTTCATTACACATTGTGTTATAGGTACAAGGAGAATCCAATAGGCTTAAGCAATACTCAATCCATTTGCTGTGTGAGGACTTTGAAATTTGGTCTCTTTTCATGATCACAAGAAATAAATGCATAGGGGCTTAACAGTTTAAAAAAATAATAAATATTTGACAAATCAAACGAATAATAAAGAATATCTCAGAAATGGTTAATTCCATGAAAAGATTTATTTGACGTGAATTACTGCTTTAATGAGATGTACATTTTTTGTGTAATAGGTTTTTGCCTATCTTTTAAAAGTTTAAAGTTATACAAAATTCATTCAGAATGAAGAGGACTTTGCAGGCTATTCTTAAAATCTTCAAGATATACATTTTATTTGTTATGCAAATATCTTAAACATGCAGTAGTTTAATCAAATTCATTAGAGCTATTTTTTGAGAAAATAAAAAATAACAAAGTATTCCCATGTAAAGGGTAGTTTGGAGTGGGACATTTTTTTAAAAATCTTCAGGTTGCACTCTTGGAAGATGCTGAACTTAAATACCAAGTTGATTATTTAACTGAGTTTTTGTTTTTGAGTTATGCTGTCCACGCATGCGCACGCACGTATGCACACCCCCTCCTACAGACTTTTTTCTAGCAATTTTTTTTTTTTTTTTTTTTTTTTTTTTTGTCTTGTATGTGTGTATTCAGAAAGCCTCAAAACATGTATTAAACTTTTGGTATCAAATTTTTGGGTGGAATGCAATACTTCCTCTACATGCTATAGTAGTCCAGATAGTAATATATCTGGGCACAGATTTTAGCTTGGTTGCATCCTTTCATGGAATTTAGGCTATAAAGAAAAGTACAGTGCCTTATTTCTGACTCCTGGCCGGCTGCTTCGCTGCCCGCTGCTGCCAGCTGAGTTAAATATTCACAGACTCTGAGCTCAAGCGCATAGCGCGCTGGCAGTTCAAATGCATAGATTTACATGCATACAATCACAGTAGGTGTTGGAAATTATGTCCATGTGTTGCCACGCATCTCTCACACCTTTTAGGAAGAAAAAATTAACTTTGGATCCTTAGAGCCATCATTAACTTTACCAGACACCCAATTGCAGAAATTTACTCTACTCACAGTATTACTGTTTGCAGTTCCTGAATTACGGTTATCTTATAAGGTTTCAATTTTAAACATTTAGTGGCTTTTCAAGCCGAGACTTGTGAATAACCTACTCAAAGCTTTTTTTGGGCTATGTTCTAACCTTTGTCCTATTTCATTGAGTTTTTCCTCTGTAAGAACACAGCAAGTTGCTTTGGGTTTCTTATCAAGAACAGAACCCGTTTCTCTAAATTGGTTTACAAGATTATGAACTGTCTCTGTGTGAGGAATACTGTTCTGGGGAATCTGTCTATAAATAGCTGTGTCATTTGTCTACAAGTTTCTGTTCGCATGTAGTAATCATACATGAATATGCAGCGTTTTAAAGTAAATGCACTTCTTAGGATTATAAAAGGGCTATCACACTTTAACCACAAAGAACAAAACACGAACTTGCACAAGCAACGTTGCACATGCACTGACATGCAGAGTGGAGGGAGAACAGCGGGAGTCAGAACCGGTTAGAAGCACTGTGCACATGCAGCTATATCTGCCAAGCTGCTGGCCAGGAGTCAAAAATACTATATACATACTAAACTCCTTTTTTTCCCCTCGTTTTTGTATTTAAAAACTTTTATTTTATTCCATAAGCCTTTCTTTTATGATTTTATGGTCCAAAATCAGGCCTTAATCACCGTTGCGGATCTCTTCTAACTGTCTCTATCCAAGGTTCACTCTATGCTAAGCCATGATTCCCAATAATTCCTTAATACATTGTGTTACTGCATTAATCCACCTATCTTTTAGCCTCCCTACTTCTCTTTTACCATTCAGTCTTCCTGATAATATTCTCTTTAGTATTCTGGTCCACTATCCTGTACATATGTCTTGCCCATTGTAATCACCATAATTTAATACATAATACATGTTATTAAATCTGTGTCTTGGTATAGGTCAATTAGGTCTTGGTTATATTATAAGCTCCACCGACCACTTTCTTTGACAGGTACAAAAACCCACCTTAATATCTCTTTAAAATGCTCCCATGTCCATTTCAGTCTTTGCATTCATTATCCAGATCTTTCATGTGACCTGATTATTGTTTTATATATTGATATCTTTGTTCTCTAGTGTTTACTTGTTGATTTCATTACCCTCAGAGCAAAATACACATTATTTGCAGCTATGGTCTATGGCCGTATCTTAATCTATTCTGAGTTGCTATAGGTCAAAACTGTTCTAAAATATTTATAACTCTTCTGTAAACTGAAATCTATTCAATAATATATGTGTTTGGTTTATTATTTGTTGTTCCTTGTCTACATCTTGCATTTTGGTTCTGATCATGTTAGCTGCTGCATCTAGTTATTTAAGTTTTGACCTTCCCATAATGCCTAGGTCATCAGCATACTGTACTACCTGGGTATATACAATGGTGTGTTACTGATATGTATCTCTGTTTGTTACCTATTCTAGTTAGCATTAGTGGCCAAATGATTTTAATTCAGATATATTTCCGAATGTCTTAACTTTTGCTATGGTATTTTACATAATCATTTTTACTTTCTGCACTACCTATAGTAAGTAGGGGAAGTTTTGTATTCCACCCAAAAATTTGATGTCAAGATTTCACCGGCAATATATGTTTTGAGGTCCTCTGAATCCAAAAAAAGCATTTTTAAGAAAAGGTCCGTGTGTGTGTGTGTGTGTGCGTGTGCGTGCGCGTGCGTGCATGTGGCATAACTCAAAAACAAAAGGTCGGATAAATACCAAACTTGGTTGAATACTTTCCAAAGGTGCGACACAAGTTTTTCAAGAAAATCCCCCCCACCCCAGACTACCCTTTATTGGAAAATTTTTCAAAAATTTTGATTTTCCAAAAAAGGCTCATAACAATTTTCATTAAAATACCATATATTTAAGATATTTACATTAAAAATATAATGTATATATTGAGGTTTTAGGGAATAGCCTGTAAAGTCCACTTCATTGGAAGAAATTTTGTTTAATCTAATATAACTGGTAAATATTAAGCGATAGACGAAAGCATACTACACAAAAAAACACAGTTTATTTGAATAAGTTTTTTTTGTGAAATAAGCCATTTCTGAGATATCGTTATTAAAGGTTCGAGTTGTTAATTTCTTGGTCACTTCTTGGTCTGTTAAGCCTTGTCAACATTCAGCTGTTTCTCATGATTGCACGGAAACAGTTTGGAATTTTAAGTCCAGCATATAGTGTCCAGTTCTTAAATATTTGACTGTCGCTGTTCCCTTTGTATCTATAACGAAATGTGTAATGTAGCTATTTCTGTAAAAGTTTATTTGGATTAAAATAAAGTAGATACAAAACTAGGCTTTAGTAAGAATAAATTGTATACACACTAATAAACGATAGAGGTAGAGAAAATCATGTGAATGCATCACATCAGATTTTTTATCATCCTAATCATTTTGGGATGGATTCATTGTCAATAGGATCCTCTTCCATAGGTCATCCATACACATGTACCAAGTGTCAAAAAATAGGTTTGCAAATTTCAGGAATGATAGAGGAGGTGAAAACAAAATTCCTTTTTCTGACAAAACTTTGGCAAATAAACACTTTTTTTGCTAAGTGACCTTTAAGGCTAGGTACTTGACTTGCGTAGTTTGTTTGTTCCATTTATTGCCTCCTTTAACATCTGAGGTCATAATAGCAGCTTTGCCTTTGGACAATCGCTCATCTCCAATGAGTTCACTCGCTTTACTGTTGTGTTAGTCTTTGCAAACATTAAAAAAACACATACACACATTTGCTCTCTTACTCATACTTTCAGTCCCAAGGGAGGATGCAGAATAATCCTGGTTAAAGAAAAATTCCCATCCTCCAGTCAGGAATCGAAACAGGTACCTCTGGGTTTGGAAGCTACCATACTAATCACCAGACCACAAAGGCAGTCACTTGCATAGCATAACAAAAGTTTGTTGACAATATTTCAGGGGTGATAGTGGAAGTGTTTCATGTTTGTAAATTCATTACAATTTGTTTTTTGGCTTCCAGTACTTGAATACATATAGGCTGTGAATTATTGTTGTTTAGAGATGTTCAAACTGCCTTCCATTTAATTGATTCCTGTACACTACTGAGAATTCACTCAGGCTTATTGAACCTGTAGATATTGTTTCCCTCACATTCAAGAGGTCCTAACTTCCAATCCCCTTTAGGGGGAGATACTTGGATAAGAGTTTTTCAAGGTTTTTCCCTTATCCTCAGAAGATGAATAGCGGGTAACCCTAAGCTCTATGCGTATGTGCTCATAGCATCATTTCATCCTTTTCATATTGTTATATTATTCTGGTACTGAGGACTGAACATGGGTCTCTACTTTGATACTCTTATAGTAGCAGAATACTTATACAGCATGGGCTACATCTGTGATTGAGTGATCAGCATTCTGGATTGTCAGGTTCTATTCTGGGCCACAGAATTCTTTCTTTAACAAGAATCATACCCTACCCTTTACAGATCCAGAAGTATGAATGTGTGTTTCAGATAAACTACAATAAAGCCAATGTTAAAAACCTTCCGTTCAATGGGGTTTAACACCATCAGTTGTTTTGCAAGCCATAGCCCCTGATATAACCATAGAAATTAAAGGGGGATATAAAGGTAAGAAAGAAAGGGAAAAAAAGAGCTACAGCGTCAATACAGGATGGTCATAACACACAGTTTGTTAAAAAGTTTAGATCCCAAGAAGCAGTACCCCACAGAATTCAAGTGCTATTTTTCTAAATCTCCCCATATAAACCAGCTTAGTTTCACAACCGCATTGGAGAGCCTTTTATCCTAGCACAAGTTTAGATCCCGATATGCTGAATGAGTTAAAGTGTACAAGCTTAGATCCTATTATGCTGAGTGATTTAAAGTGTTTTCTGTATTTGATGAATATGGTTTTATTTAAAGGCACTGAAATATGAAGAGGAATATGAGCTTGCCTTGGCATCATTTTCACGAGCACAGGCTTTGGACCCTACATGGGACACCCCACAATTAAAAGAGAAACAACTAGTTAGATATTTAGATGATGTTCAGGAATTGGTGAAGCTTAAAGGAAAACTTAAAGGCAAAAAGTTACAGCAGCTTATTCATGTAAGTTTGAATTTTGTGTCTTTCAGATTTATTTAATTGTATAAACTCGTTGCTGCCAATCTTTATACATCATTCAAGAACATAATAAAGCATGGTGTAAATGTACCTGGAGTTTGTTGACTCCAAAGTTAAGATTATTTAAATTAATCATTGCAGTGGAAGGAAAAACTTCAGGTATAGCTGTTTTTGTGTGTGTCTCGTGTTGGTGTTTAATTGTAGAATTAGACTGACCATCTGTCCCAAATGTTTTGGAACACTACCACATTTTGAGAATGTTTACACTGTCCCATAAATGCATTTTCCCCTTAATGTATCTGTTTCTTAAGTCAGTTTTATTTCCATACTTGATAACACTATGTTGACTATGGTGCCATCTAGATTATAACATTTATTGTGTAGATTTATGCCAAAAAGATGGGTTAGTGGATTACTTGACTCTGGTTGTTGCTTCATCAACTTTCCTACTTCTGGTTTGTCTTAATGGCTCAAATGTGAGTTGTTGAAATGAATACAGAGAATCAGTGTAATGGTTTGATACAGTTACAATGAATACTGTAATATGAAAAGTTTGAAATCAGAAGGTACTCCAAGTAAAGAGATTTTGACTTGTACAAGAAGCAACAAGAAATTTAGATTCTAATATAAACAAATGTGCTTCAGAAGTAAATCATAGGTCTACCAGTAAAATGATTTTTGTCTTTAGAACTCCTTTTAATGGAAAACGCATCCACCCCTACTAAAAAGAAAGAAGGGGGTGGGGGGATCAGTATTATATTATTATTATTATTATTATTATTATTATTATTATTATTATTATTATTATTATTATTATAATATTAAAATATTAGCATGCTAGCAACTAAAATAATTTCTATCCTTGTACTATATATATTTATAAAATATTATTGTTACTAAAATTAGATCTGTGTAATCAAGGAGTTTTGATGTTTATAAGAGAAGAAAAACATAATTACATTCAATTTCATTCTGTGTTATTAAAATATCTGAATTTGTTAGGTTTTTGGCTCTTTCGCCCTCATTTTTTTCACCTGTGGTGTTGTTCCTAAGTAAAATTTACATTAAAAGATGGTGTTTTAATCCAAACTTGATTTTATAAATATTGCCATTATATACATCAATATGATGTATGTTAAATTTGCTAGTTAAGTTAAATTAATTTTAAGTTAAAAATAAGTTAAGTTAAATTAGTTAAATTCTAGGCAACCTCATTTATATGCATTGTTCAAGGTTGACATTTTTTAACCAATCTAACAAAAGCTTGGAACCAAACATCTGACCAAATGATGCATGCATGCATCCATGCGTTGTTTTTTATGTATAAATCAAATGCAAGAAACCGCCTCACTCTTAAGTACACAAAATACCAACATGCAAATAAGAAATAGTACACTTATTCTAAGTTTACCATTTTTAAATATTCAGGGTCTTTAATTTTTACAGGACATTTTGAAAAATAAATCTTGTCATTTTATCTGCTTATCTGAGCATTAGCAAATGACAACACAATCGCATTTACCAACATAGCTGGTTGCAAGAGAGTGTGTTCATATACAAACTCTCTTCTCATGTGCAGGGAACTGTTATTTATGCATTATACAACATTGTGTAGAAGCTTGGATATATCAAAATTTAACTGTGATAAGCATTTTGAAGTTTGTGCGTTGATAGCTGATAGTGTTAAAACTACTGTTATTAATATATATCACGTTCCATCTGGTGATACAAATGTGCTTTTAACTAATTCAAATGAACTTTTAACATATTTAACTAAATGGTCTAATTATAAACTTATTATCGGCAGAGACTTTAATTTCTGATTTTGATATAACAACATTTGGAAATTCTGTTGTTGATTTTAAGAGTTTATTGTGTCAGTTCGGTTTGAACTGTCATAATGACAAAACCTACAAGAGTTAAAGCTTGCCTTGATGATGTGATGAGCAAAATTCCTGCTCTCAGTTGTTCTGTTGACCTACAAAATTTTTATTTTTTGGATCATTTAGCTTTATGGTTCAATTTTTTTTATGAGTGATTCAAGTATAAACAATGTAAACTTGATGAGTTATAGAATTTTTTCTTCCTATAATTATGATATATTTTGAGTCAAATTCACTAGAATATGTATTTTAGTAGTTTGCACTTTACACCAGAGAATACTTTAATTCATTTTTTAATGTGTTGTATGATGTTTTTAATAAATGTTTTACTAAGACGTCTGGTAAACAACAAGAACTTTGAAAGAAACATTGAATTTTCAAGTGAATCAATGCAGCTTAGAATTAGACTCAGGTACTAACTTAATGTGTACAAGGAAACATGTAAAATTGGATAAGCAAAGGTACTATTTACATAAAAATCCAGAGTATACGCATGGTTGGTTGTAAATCCTTTGTACTCCATACAAGGATTTTTAAGTTTTAAATCTTGTGATATTAATATGTAACTTTTAATTGACAAGGTGTATATTTATACAACCTTTTTGTTTAGTCAAATGCCTGTATAGTGCTTTAAGACATGCTAAATACTACTAGTACTATAACTTTTTTTTTTTACCATAAATTAAGTGAAATAGAAAATATTTAATTACTCAGTCAATTTTTATAATTCGTGCAAAAAGTCCAAATGAACCTTTTAATTCACTTTTACTATACTAGTGGTGCAATTTTAAAAAGAATATATGGGGATTACATAGCAAGGAACAATTTTTTAATATTGCGAGGTGATTTTTATCCAAATTTCACTGATGTATTGCCCTAAGTAGTTCTTCAAAATATTAACTTTTGAAAGAAACTTGGCAACTTGATTAAAATTATAGCTTAAAAGTTACTGTCTCATGCTGAGACATTTAGGGACACCATACCATAAGCCATATTGGTAACTACTGTACCTTTATGTTGAATAACAATTATAAAATCATATGTTGGATGATGTTTATAAAATGTGGTATTTGGATTAAAATGCCACATTTTAATGAGATTACATTAACAAAAGCTACTGAACATTAACTATGTAAGCATATTTTTCTAATATATTTTTGTTTTCTTTGATTAGTTTGTTCTCTTTTCAAACGTAGTTAATTTTAATGATCACCTGCTTTTAAAAATATGTTGGCCCTTTCTCAAAAAGTTTTTGCAGACAGTGTTGTGTACAAGTCCAAATTATGTTATCTTTACAGGCTATAAACATAAAACAACTGGGACCATATGGTGGAGGCAGTTACACCTCAAAAGATGAAACTGTCAAATTAGAATACATTCCTTTCAGCAGCTTGAAGGAAGGAGCCAATTTAGAAAAAGTGGTGCTTGGCAAGGTTGTGTGTAGTGTTCGTAATGAAGATGAAGTGCCATTGTGAGTAAATTGTTTGCTATTGCTCCAGATTCATAAGTGCCATATTTAATGGTTAACAATTAAACAACAATAATGGATAGTAGTTAGTCTGACATCAGAATACTGCATTCTTCTGCTGCAGTAACAATGAATTTGTTTACAATACCCCCACATGCCCTTTGATAGAACCTTGTTTCACCAAGCCATTACTGAACTCATTTATTAATTGTGGACACTGTCACTGGTAGAATAACAACGGACCCTTAATGACATTGGCCTCAAGGATACTTCACATAGCTAGTCAGAGTTGAAGACCTGGAGAGGGGCAACTTAAAATGGATCAGTGGTAGCTTGAATTACCCTATATGTGTCTACCACTAACTTCATGCCCTTGAACTGATTGTAAAGCTGTGAGTATGTAGTATCAACCATGGGATAATATGAAGCTAGAAAGTGTGGAAGCCAGAGCTGACATGGCGCATGTGCATTGTGGTCGTACTTGTTGCTCAGCAAACTGCCAAGTGCATAATCATACTGACAATGCAGCAGATGCACTGTAAATCCCCCCTCTCTGAGCCACCGTCTTGCTAGTATATTTGATTTTTCAAAATAAATTCTCACGTGCAATAATAAGGAATAACGTTAAGTATTTGTTTGACATGTAATTTGTTCAGAATTTTTTACCATACGATACCTTAAACATTTTTTCAAATGAACCCCACCTTTATTGAGGGTTGGTGGGGATCCTTATTTGGGACCTCAGTGCACGGTTGCACCCCTCTTAACCAGAAGAACAGACAGCAGCACAATGCCAAGTAGGACCAAACCATCCATTGTAATGCCAGTCAACCAAAAACTGATGATGGGGAAGATGTTCCCAAAAATCAGTCTTAATAAATAAATTTAAAAAGTCATTGACTCATTCTAACACAAATTATAAGATATAACTTGCTTTAAGTGGATTCTCTGTTATGAAGTTTGGCAAATAAATACTTCAAATTGCTTCAGTATTCATAGGCAATAAAATTATTTATGGTAAGTTTGAATCATTAGGCAGTTTTTTACATCTCATCTCAAATTTTTTTTTTACAATGGGAAAGCAAATAAAACATTGTTTTCCTTGGTATAAAATTGCAAAAAGTGAGTTGCTATGTTTTTCACTGTACACTGTGAGAAATGCACAATTTCACTTATTTGTCAATAAATTTAAGAACTTGCGGTTATAAGTTCTGAAGTTAATATAGGATTGCCATGTGTTCTAAGTTTCAGTAATGGGAAAAACATCCCTGTGTAATGAAGATCCTGTGTATTTAAATATGGTATTATCTGTGTATTATGGAATTTATTCCAACTCCAGCCTCAAGCTTCTAATTCTTGCTGTCTCTGAGTGATTCTCCCTGTACAGCAAAACATGTCACCCAAAACTTTCTGGAAAGTGGATTTGAAGATTATTTCACTGTTTGGTTATTTCCATTGTTCATTCACTGTTGGAGCATAAATCAGTTTTGAATGTTCAATATGGCACAGTCTTTTTCTGGCTAAAATTAATCTGCCATTTAAAAAATGTATTACCCTAGCCAGGAAGATTTTATAAAAAATAAAATGTTTACAGAAGCTCTATGTAATAGATATGCATAACAAAACAGTGTTTATGATAATTTTTAATTTTTATACTCGAAGAATTTTGTAAACTCAAAATATTTAGTAATTCATGCATTACAAAATATTTACTTATGTTTGTGAAAACTTAAGCTTTTTATGAAGTTTTATACCTGGTTTAGGGGATTTCTGTTTGTTGATTAACAGATAAGTTGATCTTTGGTTTTTTTCATGGTTTGTAAAAGAAAATTAGTGCATTTCTAGTTAGTGTCTTAATATTGGAATGAACAGTATAAATCAGCTGATCATTGTAAAAGAGATTTCTTTTGTATGCATTATGCTCCTATGGTTTTAATTGCCTTTAATTAAGAAGAAAACTAAATTGTTTCAGCACTTTCTGTATGGTTGATAAGGAGGAAGTATGTGTTGCTGTGACTGTATACAATCTAGCGCAAGGGAAAGGCACAATCATTGGTGACTCTGTGGCTATTCCTGAACCATATTTAGCACACATCCACTTCAAACATAAAGAAAAGGTACTAGCTACATTAAGTTTTAGAATAAGTATAGTTTAATAACTACACAAATGATTGTAAAACAAAGCATACTTCTAGATTAAGTACTTGCAATTTTACTATTTTTAATTTAAAGTATTATGCAAAGAGATTGGTAAGTTTGAATTATTGAGAGAATTAATATACATATGATATTGGGTGTTGAAATTGGTATCAAGTATATGAAGTCAGAAGTATCATGAATCAAATGGTCTTGGAAAGTGGTAGCAAAATATGCATTGATAGATATCCCTCTACATATCGGAAATAAATGTAATGGTCTTTAATAACTAATAGTAAATAATGCAGATTATAGAAGTTAAACATATAAATGAAATTAAATAAAGATTGAAAAATACTAGACGCTTACAGTTGATAACTGGCACAGTTAATTCATCTGCGAGAAACATGTAAATTATATTAAAGGAGCACTGAACTAAAAATTCACATGTCTGTTTTATTTAATATTCTACAAGATCTTGGGTTGTGCATTCAGGATCTGCAGGGTATTTTCCACACCAACTCACCAGTGTGACTGAATTGGACTAAAACTGACACTAACCCCGTTCTCTACCCGTTTACTGCAAATAGTGGTGTTTGTAAAGACTTGATCTTCGCAGATGCCATCTGCACTTTCAATTGTTTTGGAATACATGAAACCATTATTTGACAAAACGTATTACGAAACTAATGCTTATGCAACAAGGTAGTTGAACAATCTGACAGAAAAATGGCCTAACACCACAGCAGAAGGGCCTATATTGTATTTTGATGTCTCAAGTGCAAAAAGCGCAAATTCAATTGTACTGGAGCAAAAACCGATGCCTTAAACCCCAAGGTGATGTTGCTTTTCATTTAGAGGATTGTTTTGAGGTCTGTCACCACAACAACAGTACTGGTGAGTTTATGCTTTTAATATTGTTTACACAAATTTTCAGCAAAAAGCTCTTATTGGTTGATTTTAAGTGATTTTATTAAGCATTAAGCTGTTACCACCTTCACTGCTAGGGTATTTAAATCTGATTTCTTGGTTGGTTGAGTAGGCATTTAAATATGACGTGATTGGTTTAAGCCCACCTCTGTGGTGTGGGGATAGCGTGTCTGTCTCACATCCGAGAGGTCCCAAATTTGAATCTTGATTAGGGTCAGTTACCCAGATAAGGTTTTTGCGGGGTTTCTCCTTATCCTGAGAAGAGGACTGTTGGGTAACTTTAAGCTCTATGGACCCCCCAGGCTCATTTGAGCATCATTTCACATATTTCATTCATTCATTGTCCAATATGACCTTCCAGCTTAAAGGATGTTAAGCTTAAAAAAGAACCTGTCACTGCAATTCCACTCCTGTTTTATAGTTTAGCTGTTGAAAATACCTGAAATCTTGTTTTGATTTGAATGACCTTAAGCTTGTCTTTGACCCTGGCATTTTCCACAACTTCATACCACTGGTAAGGTGTGTAAATATGATCTGTTTCTTGAAGTTTCTTTTCTATTGTGCCAAATAGGTATGTCCGGGAACAAGAAAATAAAATTGAATAGAGTTATAGAGTCCTTTGGCAAGGAGAAAATAATACACATTAAACAATGTATTGGTTTTGTTTTGTCCAGTACAAGAGTCTGAAAAACAGTAAATGGCATTGCTCCTCCTCTCTCTCAAAATACTGATGAGTGTGTATTCCCAAATAGAGAATCTGCTGCAGAAAATCAGAAGCTGTGCCATGTTGTTCTAATTCACATGATAGACAACATATTACAGAATACTAAAACTGGCAAAAATTCAGTTTTTCAAATTTTGTGGCATAGCTCCCTCTCTCACTAGACCCTTCAATTCTGACTTAAATTAATCAGATTATAATTGTAATCATGTGATGAAAATGTAATAAAATTAATGTCTACAATTTAGAATGTTAAGAATACTGTTGTTAGGGAATGATCTATTACATGTTGGGGGTTTGTAACTCAGAGGATTAAAGAAAATCTACTTCTCTTATAATTGTATTATGATTACTATTAAAGAACCTAGTGGAAAGTTAAAGATTACCTTGAAGAATACAGCAGCTCCAGACATACAGCTCCGCTCTCATTGCAACTGTCTTCATAGGAAAGACGAACAACAAAAGCACATGCTAAAATAATGTCCACTAAAGGAAAACAAGGGTCTATTTCAGTAGGTTAATTACCTAATCATACACATTTGACAATACAGGTGTAATCTGCTGACATAACACAGAACTCTTTTGCTTTGGACATAGGCACTGTTGACATGTGATCTGTTCTGTGGCAATGACCATTAATTCTGTACACTCATAAGGGCAAGCAACCATGCTGCTTAGAATTTTATGATCCTCATTGTCAGTTGTACTTTCCTATTTCTTAATTTTTAAAATAATTTGTATACTGGTATACAAATTATTTTAAAAGTTATATAAATACCAGGAATGCTGCTGTATTCCTAAATACCTCACTATTATGGATGTATGAGAGTATAAGTTTTGAACAATTTGGATCAAGGATTGAACCTTGGATTTTCGCTATTCATGCCAGTGCTCTTAGTTAAGTCACCTGCCTCCCTAAATCAAATCAAGGATCTCTCTTTTCATACTTTCTGTTCCCTAGAACCTCTAAGGTTATCTCAACTGGCTACTTTTGAACCCAGGCTCCTAGTTTAACAACTGACTGTTTAGGAGCTAATTTTATTAATGTAAGTGCTCATTCACAAGGAATGCAAATGAGAATAAGATGAACAAATTCAGGTTAGAGTCAAGATTCAAATATTATTGTTTTGAATCTCAGCTGAGACTAAAACAGAGAGTTACGTATGTATCATTAATATCTAATGCATATCATTTTAATTGAGTACCCAAGGGCACAAAGATTGCAATGAAGCAGAAATTGCTATGCACATGACCACTTTTTGTCCATAAATACTCACTAATACAAAATTCACTCAGCAAATATATTATTTCTACGTTGATATTGTAATGAAAAGAAGCTAGAAACAGTGATGTGTATTGAATTTATTTAAAGGTGAGTCGGAATTGTTACACTAACATCACTTAAGTTTACTCACTTAACATGTTTCGGGAAACGGTTGTTCCCATCCTCAGAAGTTAATTCGACTGGCCCGTGTTGTTGGTGTTTCCGTTTTTTGGACTGGATCCTGTGGTGGCATCTTGTGGTGGAGAAATGTACTTCCAGACAGGATTTGGTGGCGGCAAATCAAAATTCATTAGATGTGTGTTGTGTTTTAGAATGGTGATCTTCTCCCATGCATCTAATTCGGCTGCAAATTTGGCTGGTTTGACTAATGTAATATTGGGTTTGATGTTGTGATTAGTGATCCAAAAATGGTGTGAAACTGCAGATTTGTCCATTTGTTTGTATTTAATACATCTCATGTGCTCCTTTAGCCTAGTTTCTAAGTTTATTTTTGTCTTACCTATGTATACTTTATTGCAATCTGAACAATTGATTTTATAGATTCCAGCTTTTTTGTCTTGTGGAATGGGGTCTTTTAACTTGTTACAAAGTAATTTCTCTATGTTAAATTTGTTCTGTGGAGCTAGGCTGATGTTATGTTTCATGAAAATCTTCTTAAATTTGTGAAATGTTCCTGGGTGGTATGTGAATTTCTTGAACTTTAGCTCTTTATCTTGCTGGCTGAGATTTGTTGTGTTTCTGATGTGCATCTGTCGTTTGAATTTTGCAATTTTTTTGTCAATAGTTGCTTTGTTGTACCCATTATGTATTGCTGTGTCTACTATATGCTGGTATTCTAACTGGTGTTCTTTTTTATTTAAGGGGGTATATACCAGTCTATGTGTTAGGCTGTTTAGTACTGCATGTTTGTGTGTGGTTGGATTGAAACTCTTATTTTTTATGTAATTAGTAGAGTGTGTTGGCTTCCTGTATATGCCAAAGGTTAGGTTCTTTTGTTCTCTGATGATTTTTAGGTCTAAAAATGGTAGCATGCCTTCTTTTTCTATTTCTATGGTGAATTTTATTGATTGGTTCTGTAGGTTTAGTAAGGCTAAGGAGTCTTGTATGAACCTATTAGGGACAACAGCGAAGATGTCGTCAACATATCTGTGCCAAACTTTAAACATGTATGGAAAGGAAGTTGTTATGTGTGTTTCTAAGTAGCTCATAAATAAATCTGCCAAGAAGGGTGAAAGTGGGTTGCCCATGGTTAGACCAGTTGGTTGTTGATAGAACTTCTTATTGAAACTAAAACAATTTTGTGCAATGCATAAATTGGTAAGTTGTATGAGGTCTTCTATTTCTTCTTCAAGTAGGTTAGTCTGCTGTAGCCATTTCTTTAATTGACGCAGGAGTTGATCTGTAGGGACACTTGGAAATAGTGCAGTGACATCAAAGGAAACTAATCTGTCTTCTGGTTCGAATTCCAGGGATTTTATCTTCTGTATTAAATCTTCTGAATTCATTATGTTTTTGCTATTGAATTTTGGTAGTGAAGAGAATCTCCGTACTAACCATTTTGCCAGTTTGTAGGTAGAAGAATCAATATTGCTGACGATTGGTCTCATCTTATTACCCGGTTTGTGTATTTTAGGTAGAGCATACATTCTTGGTAAAGTGGGGTGGTCTGGTTTTAATCTAGATTTATCAGTGTCTGTTATAGTTTTGCTTTCCTGGATGGTTTGATTGAAGGCTTTTAAATGTAATTTTAATGGGTCTTCTTGAATTTTTATTTAATTTTCTTGTTGCAGCATATTTTCTACTCTGGCAATATAATCATCTTTTTGCAGTACAACTAGTTTATTTCCCTTGTCAGCTTTTGTGTATACTACTAGTTTAATCAAAACAAATGGACAAATCTGCAGTTTCACACCATTTTTGGATCACTAATCACAACATCAAACCCAATATTACATTAGTCAAACCAGCCAAATTTGCAGCCGAATTAGATGCATGGGAGATCACCATTCTAAAACACAACACACATCTAATGAATTTTGATTTGCCGCCACCAAATCCTCTCTGGAAGTACATTTCTCCACCACAAGATGCCACCACAGGATCCAGTCCAAAAAACGGTAACACCAACAACACGGGCCAGTCGAATTAACTTCTGAGGATGGGAACAACCGTTTCCCGAAACATGTTAAGTGAGTAAACTTAAGTGATGTTAGTGTAACAATTCCGACTCACCTTTAAATAAATATTATTTCTACTTAAAGTTTCACACATCAATCTTAAAAAGTAAATAAACATTGGGCATGCTTTATTGCTGCCCTTAACAGCTTGGATAATAATAGATGAATTTGTTAAAGAATGTGTTCAAGAAAGCTTAACCCTAGACAGGTGGCACATGTACTTCTTACATTAGTGGTGGCGCGGGGTCACTCGCGACCCCAGGAATAAAACGATTGTTGTAAATGAACCAAATTAATAAATTTATCTAATTATTGCTTACATATACCGAGTAATACATATGTATTAAAATAACTGTTGGTTGTAGAAATCTACTTTAAAAAATAAAACAATAACTTTGAATTGACAGTTACCATGTTAAATCCCAGCAACTTGGACTGATGCGCAGCACAAAAAATATTTTGAATGTTCACTTCACTCATAATCATAAAGTATCACAGTTAATGTGTTTTTTTTTATCTCAACAGTAAGAACGTATGTTGATACTCATATTATAATTCACACACAGCTCCTACACACGATTACACTATGGTCATTGCGCACCTGCTGCTTGCATTTTAGACACAAAAGTTTTGTCTTTCTGTCTACATTCTCGGACACTGATACGGTAATTTGTATCATAAATTACTTAAATGTCAATAATGAGTGTAATATGAATATGCATTTTTATGTGACATTGATTTCAGATGTTTATTGATTGTAAATATTGTTGGAAAGTAAATTTATAAGGCTTTACTGAAACGTCAATAATAGCGCAATAATGCAGCGAGGGGGTGAGCTGTTTATCATTACTGGGAACAAGGGAGTTACGTAATGTTCGCGCGTTTTCGGTAGAACCTTCTAGAATGTTTCCCTAAAAGCAATATGTGTTCGTGGTTTTCATTGGATATTAAAATAGACGCTAATGTTGGCGCGTTTTATTAGCCAATAGTAGTTCATTTATAATCTTTAGGCATGTCAAGGAGTGGGAGTATATAAAGCCAGGTCCGAGGTAGATTGCCCCCAGTTCAACAAAATTCTCAATACATTATACGTCGGTCGCCCAGTTAATCAAAATTCCTAGCACATTACACGTCGTCAGTCAGTCCTTCAGTTCGTCAAGTTACGCGCAGAAGAATTACGAGAATCTAAAGTATTATAAAGTTAATCATACACAAAGTTGAAATACAGAGTTAAAAGTGATAAGTAAGAAGTTATTACAAACAGTTTCAGTTTGGCGAGTATCTAAATCAATATGTAAAAGTGTTAGTGAACGTGTTCGACAATAAAAGTTATAAAACCAATTTCTTCATTAAGTGTAATTTTTGAATAAAAGATTCCTTTCCGCTTCACAACCTGTATAGAGATACATGTTCTACCAAGATAAGATGATAGCTAGCCGGAGGACAATATACAAAACTTAAAATTCTTTCGAAAACTAATTGATGCAAATTGCTACGCCAGATGGAGCTACATAACCTAACAAAGAATGATGTCACAAGATGGCAACGCGTGAAGTAAGCAGCACAACATAAGATCTATAAGTTCTAATAACTTACGCTACAAATATTATGTAAGCAATACCATTACAAATTGGCACCCAGAACGTGGGGCACGATAACCAGGAAAGGAACACGATGACCAGGAAAGAAGCATAGTGACCAGGAAAGGAACACGATGACCAGGCAAGGATCAGAATAACCAGGAAGGGGCAGAATTAACCAGGAAGAAGTGAGATGACCAGGAAGGGGCGAATGCAGCAGTGAAATAATCTACAAGACGCAGATTCATCATAATACAACGCAGAAGCGACATACAAACCTAGGAGAGAGGGGCAGGAAACTGGACATCAAAGTAACAGCAACAGACAGCAGCACAAAGGTTAGAGTATCGTAATTTTTTTTTTAGAAAAAAAAAAAAGGGTAAACAAATTTAAATGTTCCTTAGGAGTGGTAGGATAAAGAAAAAAATGGCTACTAATAATACAGAAGAAATAATTATGGAGGGAGATGATGTAACAGTTAGCTGTAATTCAATACAGGTTACAGAAAACAGCCCAGACTTTTTAGGATTTGAGGATGAAAATGTTAGTACAGAAAGTGAGAATAGAATAGCAGGAAATGTTAATCTTGATACTAGTATGATTATGGAAATGCTAAAAAATTTGAATGAGAAATTAGATCAAAACAGGGAAGATAGTAGTAAGAATAGTGAGAAATTAGAACAAAAACTAACTCAGAATATGCAAAAGAGTCATAGGGAATTAAGGGAAGATCTTAGTAAGAAAATAGATCAAAACAGGGAAGATATGGAAAAGAATAGTGAGAAATTAGAACAAAAACTAACTCAGAATATGGAAAAGAATAATAGGGAATTGAGGGAAGATATTCGTAGGAGCTTTGAACAAAACAGAAAAGATATTGGTAGGAGTAATGAGGTATTAGAGCAAAAAGTAGATCAAAGCAGTAAAGAAACTGAAAAGAAAGTTACGAAGCTAGATAGTAGTATGCCAAAAATGAGAGATGAAAATGAAGTAATAGCAAGTGAGATAGGAGAAGTTTCAAAGAAAATGCTAGACATGAGCAGGGAAAGAGATAACAAAGAAGGTAAGGTTAATACTAAAAGTGAGGTTAATGTAGAATGTACAGAGTTAGGAAGTCAAGTGAGTAATATTTCAAGTGAGCTAAGAGAGATGAAGGAGGTTATGAATGTAGATGTGAATCAGGCGCAGGTTAGTTTCAGAAGGGAGATATCAGAAATACAGAAAAAATCAGTAATGCAAAGAAATAAATTGTACCAAGATGTTCAAAATGAAAACTCCAGTCCAGTACAGTTTAGTACAGATTTGTCAGAGTATTCTCAGATTAAAAAGATAGCAGAAGAATTGAAAATGAAAGTTGGTAAAAGATGTATTGTTCAGGAAGCTTTAGATTGTTTTCAAATGTTATCATGTGATGAAATTTCAAATGAATACAAGAGGTTATTCATGAACAAAAATTTGAAGGTTAGGATACGGCTACGAGTAATGTTTAGCCACACACAATTTGATCCAGGAGGGTAAATGGCAATGAGATGTAAAGTAAATGCTGGATAGTTAAAGACGAAATGCAGAGCAATGTATTGGAACGTAAGAGGGTTAATTATTTATATGTCATTTGAAAAGAGAAATAAATTAAAAAAAAAAGAGAGAAATGTTAAAAAAAAAAAAAATTTAACTTTTTAGTAACTGTAACAACATTTGAAAATTAAGAATGCAAAGATTGAAACTTAATATGATATTAAATTAAAAGTACGTAAATACAATTCCAAAAGTGTTGTTAAAATAAAGTACAAAATAACAAAAATGGGTAAAAATAATAATAAAAAAAAAAAAACAAAAAAACAAATACTTATGTAGCAAACAGAAAAGGTGAAACATTGTCTAGATTTAAGAGATGTAAATATTTGTGTAGAGGGTGAATATTCTGGTAAAAACGTTAAACAATTACAAAAATCTTAAATGTACAAATTTTTGTCAACAACTTAATAAAGTAAACAATTTTGAAACAGTAGTTAAATAATTTAGGGTACAGTATTTGCTATAAAAAATTTTTTGTGATGTCAGATTAATATCTAAATTAATTAAACCAGAGCCAGTAATTAGTGGCGAGATAAAAAAAAAAAAAAAAAACATATGTCGTGTGTTAAATACGTGTGAAGTGTTAAGTGAAAGTGATAGCGTGTGTTCCAAGATTTAGGAGACTAAAAACCCAATTATAAAATTTCCAAACAAGTTGTAAATATTTATAATTATGTTTCTAGTGGGGCATATGATACGGTAATTTGTATCATAAATTACTTAAATGTCAATAATGAGTGTAATATGAATATGCATTTTTATGTGACATTGATTTCAGATGTTTATTGATTGTAAATATTGTTGGAAAGTAAATTTATAAGGCTTTACTGAAACTGTCAATAATAGCGCAATAATGCAGCGAGGGGGTGAGCTGTTTATCATTACTGGGAACAAGGAAGTTACGTAATGTTCGCGCGTTTTCGGTAGAACCTTCTAGAATGTTTCCCTAAAAGCAATATGTGTTCGTGGTTTTCATTGGATATTAAAATAGACGCTAATGTTGGCGCGTTTTATTAGCCAATAGTAGTTCATTTATAATCTTTAGGCATGTCAAGGAGTGGGAGTATATAAAGCCAGGTCCGAGGTAGATCGCCCCCAGTTCAACAAAATTCTCAATACATTATACGTCGGTCGCCCAGTTAATCAAAATTCCTAGCACATTACACGTCGTCAGTCAGTCCTTCAGTTCGTCAAGTTACGCGCAGAAGAATTACAAGAATCTAAAGTATTATAAAGTTAATCATACACAAAGTTGAAATACAGAGTTAAAAGTGATAAGTAAGAAGTTATTACAAACAGTTTCAGTTTGGCGAGTATCTAAATCAATATGTAAAAGTGTTAGTGAACGTGTTCGACAATAAAAGTTATAAAACCAATTTCTTCATTAAGTGTAATTTTTGAATAAAAGATTCCTTTCCGCTTCACAACCTGTATAGAGATACATGTTCTACCAAGATAAGATGATAGCTAGCCGGAGGACAATATACAAAACTTAAAATTCTTTCGAAAACTAATTGATGCAAATTGCTACGCCAGATGGAGCTACATAACCTAACAAAGAATGACGTCACAAGATGGCAACGCGTGAAGTAAGCAGCACAACATAAGATCTATAAGTTCTAATAACTTACGCTACAAACATTACGTAAGAAACATTTTTTTACTTCAAATTGGCTCCCATACGTGGGGCTCAAAACATATACAATCAGTTCTCTCGCAACACACATTACACCTCTTTCTTTTCTTCACTGGCAATTCCTGTTCTTGATTTTTCTGGCTGTGCTGCATTTATAAAATGCCGTATTTTCTCAAGCAATAATTCTTTAGGAGATTTTGCATTTTTAGCAGCATATTTTACACCTGGTAAGTGAGTCACTATCTTGTGGGAGCGAGTACATTATTTTTGAGGAGGTTGAACCATTTTCCATGCCATAACTCGATCCTCTTCTGCACTTTGCTCACTTTCACTATTTGAACTCAGTATTTCAAGTTCATCTTCGGTTTCGCTGCCTTCACCACCTAATGCTTCCTCTTCTTCCACTTCCCTTATTAGGGCTAATAACATTGCCTGATGTTCCTCATAACACATATTGATATAAAAACAGCACTACGTTTAAGACTAAAAATACGTAAATATTATAACCACAATTTCTCAAAGGTTCAGCTGAAAACACTATAACTACAGAAACAATATGCAGACGAGACACATCAGGCAATGGGAGAGGTGGCATGGGGTATTTCCTGCCCTCATTTCAGCCGAAGAACACAAATAGCCTATATTCTAGGAATGTATGACCTGTATTTTAATGCTAATGACCTCTAACAAAAGCCAAGGAATGCAGCGAAAGGTAAGGGAAAGGCAGGGTTCAGGTATCCGAAATCATTATATATAACTTGCAAATAAAACTGACTGGGGTCAGAAAATACCCCGTGCCAACTCTCTAGGGTTAATAAATGGTTATTAGTGTTTACTGCACTTGTAAAATTGAAAATTATGGATCTGAAATCATACGATGTTATATTCTGGAGTGTTTTTTTCCGCCCGCTTATCTTCACCGTGCAGAGGTTCCTCAACTTCAAAAACTTCAGACAGGAATTTCTTTCTGTACAAACCGCTTTGCAGTGTAGATAATGCCTTGGTCCATCGGCTGTATCAGGGAAGTTGTGTTAGGTGGCAAGAACACACATTTGATCTTACCATCGGCACTACACAGGTGCATTATCTAATAGGATTATGGCTTTCACATCATTTTAGTTTTTATTTTCTTTGTGCCTTCTTATTGCAGGTACAAAATGGTTGTGAAACCAATTATGGGTGATGTCTACCATAAAGCACACATGTTTTGAATGGTAGTAATGCACAGGCAATGTGGACATTACATTCTTAATAGCCCTTGGTTTACTTTTACCTATGACAACTGGCTTTAAAATATGGCTTCCATCTGCATTAGCACGTAATAATGCAGAAACCCATTCTTTGCAAATTTTTGGTCCAGTCATATTTTTTAAGGATTTGGAGGCTTGCGTGTTCTCGGGCAAGGCGTGCCAAAATAGGCCTGTCTCACCTGCATTATACACTTGAGACAAATCTAACTTTTCTTCTTGAATGATAGATTTTAGGTTTTTTTTCTAAATGGGTCAACAGCTAATTGTGACGGTAATTTGTATCACAAATTACTCAGATGTGGTTAACGATAATAATATGAATATGTATTTTTATGTAACATTGATTTCAGGGGTTTAATAATTGTAATTATTATTGGTAAATAATAATATATGGCTCTACTGAAACTGTTAACAATAACATAATACTTTAGCAAGGGGGTGAGTTGTTTATCGTTACCGGGAACCAGGAAGTTACGTCATGTTTCGCGCCTTTTCGGTAAAAAAAGCTTCCAGAATGTTCTATAAAAATAATATGTATTAGTGGTTTTCATTGGATAGTAAAATAGACGCTAATGTTGGCGCGTTTTGTTGGCCAATGGTAATTCATTTATAATCTGTAGGCATATCTTAAGGCAAGTCTATAAATAAGCCATGTCTGAGGTAAGCGTCCCCCAGTGTTCAACAAAATTCTCAACAAGTAACACGTCAGCTCCCAGTTCAACAAGATTCTCATGTCGGTCTCTAAATTCATAAAGTTACGCGCAGCAGAAGTACGAGAAATCTTATAAAGGATTATACAGTTAAATATATATAGTTGAAGTACGTGAGTTAAAAGTGAGAAGTTATTACAAACAGTTTCAGTATGGCGAGTATCCAAATTAATTTGTGAAAGTGTTCGTGAACGTGTTCTGCAATAAAGATTATAAAACCAGTTTCTTCATCAGTATCATTTATAGACAAAAGATTCCTTTCCGCTTCACACCCTGCAAGAATTAAATGCCTACCTAAATAGCTAGCCGGAAGACAATATACATAACCTAAAACTGATACCAATTGCTACGTCAGAGGAATCTACAAACAACAAATGAACCAACCAACGTATGACGTCACACAATATGGCTGCACGCGTGAGGTAAGCAACATTACGTGAGAAACATTATCCACCACGTGGGGACATAAATACAACACTATAACTACTTCAAATTGGCTCCCATACGTGGGGCAGTTAAAGTGAAGCAAATATACAATTCGCACTAATACTACTTCAAAATTGGCTCCACAACGTGGGGCTCGACAACAAAAAGACATTACATAAAGCAAGTTCTCTCGCAAATACGCGTGATGTAAAAACAATATTTACTACTTCAAATTGGCGCCCATACGTGGGGCAGTTAAAGTGAAGTAAACACACAAATTCTATTTCAAATTGGCGCATCAACGTGGAGCGAAGTGACTAGGAAAGGAAGGCGAAGTGACCAAGATCAGATGATAGCTATCAGGACGTGGAACGAAAGCAGCAGTAAAATGATCTACAAGACGCAGATTCCAGAAACAAGAGGAGCGACAAACGGCGCGGACAAGTGGATACAAAAAACATCGAAACGACGTAGATTCATCACGAAACAACGCAGAAGCGACATACAAATCTAGGAGAATGGGGCAGAACGCTGGACATCAAAACTACAGCATCAGACAGCATCAAAAAGGTAAATAAATGTTAATGAGGAGCGGTAGGATAATAAAAACAATGGCTACCAATAATACAGAAGAAATAATTATGGAGGGAGATAGTGTAACAGTTAGCTGTGATCCAATACAAAGTACAGGGAATAGCCCAGATTTTTTGGGGTTTGAAGATGAAAATGTTAGTGTAGAAAGTGAGAATAGGATAGCAGGAAATGTTAATCTTGATACTAGTATGATAATGATGGAAATGCTGAGAAATATGCATAGGGAATTAAGGGAAGATATGCAGAAGAATAATGAGAATAATAGGGAATTAAGGAAAGAGATTAGTAAGTATAATGAGAACTTAGATAAACTAATTCATAGTTATGAGAAATTAGAGCAAACAGTAGATCAAAGCAGTGAAGAAATTGAAAAGAAAGTTACGAAGCTAGGTAGTAGTATGCCAGAAATAAGAGATGAAAATGAGGAAGTAATAGTAAGTGAGATAGGAGAAATTTCAAAGAAAAAGCTAGACATGAGCAAGGAAATAGATAACAAAGAAAGTAAGGTTAATACTAAAAGTGAGGTTAATGTAGAAGGCGCAGAGTTAGGAAGTCAAATGAGTAGTATTTCAAGGGAGATAAGAGAGATAAAAGAGGTTAGGAATGTAGATGTAAATGAGGCGCAAGTTAATTTCAGAGGGGAAATATCAGAAATACAAAATGAGTCAGTAATGCAAAGAAATAAATTGTACCAAGATATTCAAAATGAAAACTCCAGTCCAGTACAGTTTAGTACAGATTTGTCAGAGTATTCTCAAAGTAAAGAGATAGCAGAAGAATTGAAAATGAAAGTTGTTAAAAGATGTATTGTTCAAGAAGCTGTAGATTGTTTTCAAATGTTATCAGGGAACGAAATGTCATATGAATACAAGAGGTTATTCATTAACAAAAATTTGAAGGTTAGGTTACGGCTACGAGTAATGTTTAGCCACACACAATTTGATCCAGGAGGGTAAATAGCAATGTGATGTAAAGTAAATGCTGGATAGTTAAAGACGACTCGCAGAGAAATGTATTGGAACGTAAGAGGGTTAACTATTTATATATGTCATTTGAAAAGTGAAATAAATTAAATGATAAAATAAAAAAAAAAAAAAAAAGAGAAATGTTTAAAAAAAAAAAAATAAATAATTAAATTTTTAGTAACTAACAAAATATTTGAAGATTAAGAATGCAAAGATTGAAACTTAAGATGAGATTAAAGTAAAGATACGTAAATGCAATTCCAAGAGTATTGTTTAAAATAAAATTCAAAATAACAAAAATGGTAAAAATAATTTAAAACAAATACTTGTGTAGTAAACAGAAAATGTAAAGCATTATCTAGATTTAAGAGATGTAAATATATGTAAAGGGTGAATATTTTGGTAAATATGTATGGTAATTACAAAAAAATTCTTGAATTGATAAATTTTTGGTAACAATATAAGAAAGTAAACCATTTTTTGTAACACTAGTTAAATAATTTAGGGTATAGTATTTGCTATAAAAAAAATTTGTGATATCAGATTAATATCTAAATTAATTAAACCAGAGCCAGTAAGTAGTGGCGAGATAAAACATATGTCGTGTGTTAAATACGTGTGAAGTGTTAAGTGAAAGTGAATAGCGTGTGTTACAAGATTTAGGAGACTAAAAACAAAATTATAAAATTTCTAAACAGGTTATAAATGTTTATAATTATATTTCTAGTGGGGCATATGTGACGGTAATTTGTATCACAAATTACTCAGATGTGGTTAACGATAATAATATGAATATGTATTTTTATGTAACATTGATTTCAGGGGTTTAATAATTGTAATTATTATTGGTAAATAATAATATATGGCTCTACTGAAACTGTTAACAATAACATAATACTTTAGCAAGGGGGTGAGTTGTTTATCGTTACCGGGAACCAGGAAGTTACGTCATGTTTCGCGCCTTTTCGGTAAAAAAAGCTTCCAGAATGTTCTATAAAAATAATATGTATTAGTGGTTTTCATTGGATAGTAAAATAGACGCTAATGTTGGCGCGTTTTGTTGGCCAATGGTAATTCATTTATAATCTGTAGGCATATCTTAAGGCAAGTCTATAAATAAGCCATGTCTGAGGTAAGCGTCCCCCAGTGTTCAACAAAATTCTCAACAAGTAACACGTCAGCTCCCAGTTCAACAAGATTCTCATGTCGGTCTCTAAATTCATAAAGTTACGCGCAGCAGAAGTACGAGAAATCTTATAAAGGATTATACAGTTAAATATATATAGTTGAAGTACGTGAGTTAAAAGTGAGAAGTTATTACAAACAGTTTCAGTATGGCGAGTATCCAAATTAATTTGTGAAAGTGTTCGTGAACGTGTTCTGCAATAAAGATTATAAAACCAGTTTCTTCATCAGTATCATTTATAGACAAAAGATTCCTTTCCGCTTCACACCCTGCAAGAATTAAATGCCTACCTAAATAGCTAGCCGGAAGACAATATACATAACCTAAAACTGATACCAATTGCTACGTCAGAGGAATCTACAAACAACAAATGAACCAACCAACGTATGACGTCACACAATATGGCTGCACGCGTGAGGTAAGCAACATTACGTGAGAAACATTATCCACCACGTGGGGACATAAATACAACACTATAACAATCTCATAATGTATCAGCACTTAAGCTCTCTCCACACATTTTTTTGTTCACTATGTTATGATGCTTGCAGAATCTGTATAACCAGCTCGAACTAGCCGAAAATCCATTGATACCAAGTTGTTTCGCAAGATGTTTGGTAGCAGCTTGAATTTCAACACCTCTCACTGCAATTCCGCTTGCACGAAATTGTTTGTACCACTTGTATGTCATGTCTTCTAACTTTTGTTCATCCGGCTGCTGCATTCGTTTGACTTTCCTCATTTACATCACATTTAATCAAAAATGATAAGAGTTCACCCTTTTTCTTTTTTATGTCCAAAACTGTTTGTTTTGCGATTCCATATTTTGCACATACACACACAACAGTGGCACCATTTTCAAGCCTTTCGATAATGTTCATTTTCTTGTGTATTGTAAGCAATTTATGCTTACGTTTCCCCGATGATATTGTAGGTTTATAAACAACATTATGCACTCGATTTGCTTCTTTACTCAATGATTGAGAAAGACAAGTGTTAAACTAACCCTTCTGACAAGAGTTGCAAGCCCTATCGCAGGTACAGCAAGGGTGTGGGAAGGAGGGCAGCCTAATGAACCATTGTCACTAATGCATTCCTAGTATTCCCAAGAAATGTCTATTGTACATTCTGTGCAAAAATAAAATGGACAATTTCCTTAAATTTGTCTTAGTGCAGTAGGTACTATAATTTAAGTTAGCAATTCACAGATTTTTTTTTAAGGATGCTTTTCCAGATTAAGCGAAATCCAGTTTAAAGGGGTCCGGATTAATGAGGTTTTACTGTACTTTATTTGGATGCTCCCTTGGTGAAATGAGCATTTTGGAAATTAACACCCTGTTAACTAAGAACAAAGATGCACAATAAGGAATTGAGATTCATTCATAGTGTTTATTTGTTTCAGGAGTGGAAATTTGATTCAATAAGAGTGGAGAGCCCTCTAGTTTTAGTGATCAATGGACGTAAAGTTGGACCAGATCAACTGGCCGGTACTCAGCTTTCCACTTTCAAACGAACAGACTGAGAAATACATGAAGCTGAAATCTCCGGTGCTATGAACTGAGTTTGCCTAAATACTGCCATCTGCATTATATTATGAGGGTGTGCTGTGAGAGAAAACAATATTTTTTTGTCATGTTCACAGCATTTATTAAATTCTTTTCAAACATTTTGTCATCTAAATGATCCCATGCTTTACCATAACCAAAAGATAGCAAAAAGTCATTAATCTGATTTTAACTAATGTTCCATAACTTTGCTGCGAGAGAATAAATTTGTAATATATTAATGTAGCTATAATTGTTTTATAAATTAAAAATCTAATCTTGCAATTAAAAAGACAAAGGAACTAAAATATAATGTGAGTACTTTACACAGAATGTTCCAAAAGCCATGCTATCAGTGTTAATCATAACTCTGAAACTAAAGACATAGGTTAACAGGACATTTAGCAAAACATTCCTTTAGCTCATGTGCATATTGAAATAAAATTTTGCTTCTGTCAATACAAGCTCCAGCATATCCATGTTAACGGTTTGGTTTTCTTCAACAGTTGTTCTCTGAAGAGAAGCAATATCTAAAGCAAGATTTTGGTATGTACAGTTGCTACATAGCTTCAAAGGAAAGGATTTCTTCGGTACTAACACTAAAGTAATTTATATTAAGTAATGATTTTAATTCAACATACCATAGCTGTATAGCAGTGCGATTCCATTTACCTGCAACTAATTACATACATCATCCTCCATGGTGTAGTGGTTACCATGCTAGCCTCTGGTTTCCGAGGTTGCGGGTTCAAACCTGGCAGAGAGCAGTGGATGTTTTTGGGCGTAAATATCCTTAGCATGGCTTTCTTCAGAAGGAAAGTAAAGCCAGTGGTCTCGTGTTGTATATTTATTGCACGCAAAAGAACCTCAAGCCTGATAAAGAGGCCTCTGAGCAAAATTAACGGTATTTCACACCCGATATAGCCCTGCTAAGGACCACAGCAGTTAAAGAGCATCCATAAATAAAACTCAATTTAATTTGTTCAACTAATTATGTGGAACTAAGAAAAAAATGTTTAAATTATAGAACATTCAAAAATCTCCATATAGTTTCAAAGTTATTAATGATAGAATGGCAACAAGATTTTTGGAACAGTCTATAGAACAGTTGCAGGGTATCTTATTGATATAGGAAAGAAAAAAGCAATAATGTTTGTAAAAGAATAAGATAGCAGCAAAGAGCTATACTAGAATATTTGATAGGCAGCTGCTTTATAGCTCAATCAGTGCCTATACTGCTAAAAATATTAACTGCTTTATATACTTTAGCCTTTACAGACTGCATAATAATTTATATACATATTTTCCCAAAATATGAAACACTGAAGATGTCTGAGAAAAGTTAAGTTTCTCCTTTTCATTGTACTTCACAAAGGAAATTTCAAGTGGCTATTTGAAATCAATAAAATTCCATAAAGAATTACTGATATGTAATTCTAAGGCAAATTCCAATAAAGATTAGACAGAAGACTTGAACATAGTTTTGATTAGTTTGCATTACCAAATTGCAGGTTTAATAAAGTAAATGCATTTTTAAGGAGACTTGAAAGGTATTCTTTCTCCACATGAACTCCAGCCCAATTAAGTATGTCTTGATGGTGCACACCTTGCAAATATAGCATTAGATCATGAAGACTAATATTGTAATGAAGTTGTACTTTTCTTTTCCTTTCTTTCTTTCCTTCTTTTTTTTTTTGTATATATATAGTATTGTAAGTAGATTTATGTTTGTAACTGAAAAACAAAAATATTCAAGTGTGTCAAATGTTAAAACATTTTTTATAAATGAATATTTATAGATATACTGTTTTATTTTATTTTTACCTGTACATCCCTGATAATAAAGAATGCTTACACAAGGTTCAGTCAGATCGTCAAAGGCAAATTGATAAGCGACGACCTTGTATTCTCACCTGACCATAAAATCAGATGTATTTCTCCAAACGAATACATTAAATACCTAGGTATAAATTTTTCGGATTCCATAGTATTTGACTCCAAAAAAGTGATATCCGAATCAAAAAACAAGCTCAATCTTCTAACATCTACTCCTTGGCTTAAATGTGACAAAAAATTTATTGTTCTAATCTCCTCTATATGTCCTACAATAATATACAATTTTCTGACAGTGCCTGTAGAAAACATTCCAATTAAGTTTTTGCAAGACTGATAAAATGATTTAAGATTACCGTAAAAAAAATATTATTTCTATCAACAGATATTCCAGATGTAATTATATACACTGACAAACAATATAAAGGACTTTGGATTGTTCAAAGCTTCATGGGAAGCTACATTACAACAAATACACAGTACTTGGATTCTTATCAAATCTGGAAATTAAAATTTTTCTTAACACCAGAGATTTCTGCAAGGCACTAGATCAACACCTAAATAAATTAGACATTCACTGCTCAACATCCAGCACTCCTAATATATACTTAACAGAAGGATTACTAGAAACCAGAAAAATACAAAAATCCTTGTGTAAATGGGAATATGAAAATTGGTGCAAATTAAAACATAAAGACAAAGGATTATGCCTATACAAGGAATTCAGCCCGACAAACAGATGGATCAACAAACAAGAGGGTCTCTCCTGCTCTGAATGGACTACTGCCAATGTTGCAGTAGTGAGAGCTGTACAAGGGAAAAGCCAAGACAACCACTGCAGACGTTGCTGTGAGATTGAAACCATAACACACATCCTAGGTTCCTGTTCATTTAATGCAGCAGTATGACAACCAGCCAATGCCTTAAGAGTCTAAGGTTTCATATTCCAGGAAGAGGTGTATGGAACTTCAATTGATGGCGGTAATAGAAGGATAGACATGATAGTCTTCAAGCCTGAGCAACAAACAGGATACATATTAGATCCTACTATCATATCTGAGAACCGAAAACCAGGCTAATGAGGTTCATGAAGAAAAGAAATTAATTTATTAACCCACCATAGCCTAATATAAGACGTTATACCAACTTACCACATTGAAGTAATGGACATTATGGTTGGAGCCAGAGGGACTATTCCAGAAAAAAGAGCTTGAAGAGCTTTGGAATGAAAAAAATAAACTTTTCAAGGAAATTGGTCTTCAGGCACTGAAAGTATAATTAAAAATCCTAGGAAATCATTTATATGTTGCACCTTAACACACACATTTTTGTTACATTTTTTGTTATGTACTTTTCAAACATAAAAAATGTTTATATTTATTCTCTTTCTGTTATATTACCATTTAACTGTTTCTTATTTTGCTTTCTTTATCCTTTTATGTATTTTCTTAAGATTTAATTGTTTTACTATTTTTTTTTATTATTATTATTATTATTATTATTATTATTATTATTATTATTATTTGTTTGTTTGTTTGTAATGTGTTATGCTTTGTCTATGGGCAACTTCTGCATTCAGGAGAAAAACTAAATTAAATTAGGGAATGAGTCCAACAAAATTTTAAAAAATTAGATTTCATTATTGAGTGTTTTCAAAATATTTTCCATTGCATTCTGTATAATGTCTCAACATTTTAAATGTTAATGTCAAGCTTTTTTTTTGATAGAGTCCATATACTTTCTTCAAATATAGCTTCATATGATTCAGATCATTGAAAATAAATGGGGATTGGTCAAACATTAGACTCATAACTCCTGCGGAAATGGAGTTGTCTATAGCAGAGGCGTAGCTAGGGGGGGTTGCGGGTTGCTAAAAGCAATGTAAAAATGAATAGTAAAAAGCTTTGTTAAAGTAATATCATCTTTCTAGGTTGTTAGGAAGGAGATACTTCCTAATCGTATCACTAGTAGCGCTATATTTGCGCTGCATGTCTTGATATAAATTGTTTAAAAAATGGAGCCCTATACATAACCCCCCCCCTTAATATTCTTGTGGCTATGTCACTGGTCTCTAGTGCAATGCGGGCAGAGGCATTGTCATAGTGCAAGAGGATTCCATGCAAAAAAGTCTTAGAATGCTTTGTAGTTTATTGAAGACTTGCAGACAGTTTGTAATGTACATTGCAGCAATGACAGTCTTTTGTCTCTCAAGTGAAACTTTCACAATATGGCTATTAGCTGTCAACATTTCCGATTTGCCTCAGTTTTGTTTGCGAATTCTCTTTTGGAAAGACCCAGATCAATGAAGCTCAGTTTTTTTATCAATCTTGTATATCCAGCTTTCATCGCCAGTTATGACATTAAATATGTTTTTTGTATCTTTCTCCAAATTTTCCCAACATTTTCTGGTATCAGTTCACATATGCTTTTTTCTGTTCATCTGTAAAGTGCTGGGAGGTCCAACAGTTTTACAGCTTCTTAACATTGAGAATTGTTTTTATTGCTGCTAATCCAATATTTAGTGTTTCTTGAATATAGAGCAATGATTTCCCATAACGTATATTCTGCCTTCATCACATTTTCATGTCATGGTAGTGGGTTGTCCTGCGCAGTCTTCATCCCCAAGGGAATCGATCCTTTTCTCTTCTAAACTATGCAAACCATCAGATCCCCAAACAGATGTAATCTTTTAAAGTCTTCTCTCTTCCCAAAATCAACTTTATAAAGTTGTAGAAAAATCAAGGCATGGAAATGCTCTAGATAGAGATCCATCCTAGCATCAAGCATAGCAGAACTTGCATACATGGAAGGGCTGCTGCTACAGATTGTTAGTGTTAGTGTTCAGGTTTGCTCATGTTTAAACTTCAATCTAAAGCTAGGAGAATCTGCATTGGCATGTCACAACTCATTGTGGTTCATTCTCAAAACTTGCAGATTGACCCTGTTATTTAAAGGCATCTTTGATAATCAAAGAAAAGTGAAGTGACATGCTTATCAAATATTAAGAAACATGTTTGAAGAGCAATCACCCTATCATTAGCTGAACCACAACTGTTAGCTGGAGATGTGATTGATAGTGCTGAGGATGCAGAGACCTCTGGTGTCCTTAGGAAAGATTACTATTTCTGACTCAAACTTTTATTCAGTTTCTGGCATTATTTGGATACTACAAGGAATCAGAAATTCTCCAGTTTGGAAGGTATCAATTCGAAAGAAACAAAATATTTATTCTCTGGGGAAAAAAAGACCTGCAGTGGAAGACTGAAAATGGACAGAAACAGAGTTGTGATCATCACCACTTCTGGAAGGTTGTAGTGCAACAAATTCAGAGTGGTTTGTTCTTTCCAGAGTTGAGTTTATGGTTGCATTCCTCTCTGTACTATAGCAGTTAAAAACTTTAGAATTATTTATGGACTACTATGGTTCTTAACATCCCATTCTATATTGGGCATGAAAGACAGGAAATTTTGCTCGGAGGCCTCTTTATCAGACTTGAGGTTCTCTTATGTGCCATAATTCTATGACACAGGACCACCAGCTTTACTTTCCTTCTGAAAGAAGCCATGCTAAGGATTTTTACGTCCAAAAAACTACATCACTCTGCGGAGTTTGAACCTGCAACACTTATGCACATTGTCAAAGTATTGTACCATGGTCAGAAAATACGTCAACAGGTAAGTGTTTGCCGTTTGCACAGCCCTGCTTTAGTCTTGAAGCATGGAATACTGTATGTAAATATACATCAAGGAAGCTAACTGGAGGTAAATAAAATAACAGGAGAGATAGGTAAAAACTTAATGTAGGAATAAAGTAAACCTCATTAAAATACACAACTTGTGTCAAATCATTTTTTTCATATTGTTAACTGCAGCATTGTATGTTTATATTATTCAAAGTATATGTCATCTGACAGAATATGTTCATAAGTTTGCAGTTCATCTTTTTTTCTTTTTGCTTGCATCAACTCATTGTTACAATCTACAATGTAATCCTTTGAATGTTATTTGCAATTAACAGAATTATTTTTTTGCTGGAAAATACTGCTCACCTTTATTCAAATTCTTTTACAAACCATCAAGGTATTCTCCCTCGAACACAATACAACAGTTCCAGTGTTCTGTCCACTCCCTAAAGCCCCTTTTGAACAGTATGTTGAGTATACCTGAAATTGTATGGCCTAACTCACTATCACTATGAAAATGACAACCCCAAAACTCTTTTTACTTTCTCTACTACATATAGTAAGTAGGGGAAGTATTGTATTCCACACAAAAATTCGATACCGAGATTTCACTGGAAATATATGGTTTGAGGCCCCTGAATCCAAAAAAAGCATTTTTGGAAACATGTCCGTGCGTATGCATGTGCGTGTGTGAACACCATAACTCTGAAACGAACAGTCGGATAATTACCAAACTTGGTATTTAGATTCAGTATCTTCCAGAGATGCAACACAAAGGTTTTCAAGAAAATCCCCCCACCCCAGATTACCCTTTACATGGAACATTTTTCGAAAATTTTAATTTTCTCAAAAATGGCTCATAACGATTTTGATTAAAATATCATATGTTTAAGATATTTTCATGACAAATGAAATGTATATCCCAAATTTTCTGGGAATGTCCCCAAAAGTATTCATTGTGAATGACTTTTGCATAACTGGTAAACCATAAGAGATAGACAAAATTTTACTACACAAAAAATGTAGATCGCGTTAAAATACACAACTTATGTCATATACATTTTTTTGTTGAGTGAACCATTTTTGAGATATTGCTTGTTATTCCCTTAAATTTTCCAATACTTATACTTTTTCTCAAATTCATTATTCATTTTTTTTATATCCTGGACATGCAAAGAGAATGGAATGCGCCACATAGCAACTAGCGGTTAAAAGATTTGACTATCGCTTAAAACCTACCATATTCCCCTTGCATCTACAAGAAAATTAGCAATAAGATTAACATCTTGATTAACATCTTGATTAACATGAAGCATATGGAGAATAAGCGTTTGTAAAAATAGTTTGTACAAGAGTAGAGAAAGTCATGTGAGTGTAACACATCAGATTTTTGTAGGAAATAGATGGAAGTCACACTGTGCTAGGTCTGGTGAGTAAGGTGGATGTGGCATCACCTCAATGCCTAATTCCATGATTGTTTCTTGAGTCTTCATTGTGCAATGAGCAAGGCATTATCCTGATAAAGGATCCATCCCATTTGAACAAGGTTTGGTCTTTTCTTGATAATTTTCCTCCTTAATGGTCTTGTCAGTATTTCATAATAGTAATCAGCAGTAATATATATTATTTATCCACAATGTACACAATGCCTTGCCTATTGAAAAAGACAAGATGCATTACTTTTCCTACACTTGGTTGAACTTTGCAATTTTTGGGTCTTGGGCTTGAAGGATGTTTCCATCTTGTACTTTCCTATTTTGTCTCTGGATCATAATGATGAAACCAGGCTTCATTGCATGTGATAACTGTCAAAAAAATCTGGTTCTCACCAAAGCCTTCCTTCCCATTGCTGACATGCTATCATGTGATGAGCCTTCTGTTCATCATTGATCACACAAGGCACCCACTTTGCTGCTACTTTCTGAGACGGTAATTTGTATCACAAATTACTTTAATGTAAATAATTAATTTTAATATGAATATGTATTTTTATGTAACATTGATTTCAGGGGTTTAATAATTGTAATTATTATTGGTAAATAATAATTTACGGCTCTACTGAAACTGTTAACAATAACACAATACTTTAGCAAGGGGGTGAGTTGTTTATCGTTACCGGGAACCAGGAAGTTACGTAATGTTTCGCGCCTTTTCGGTAAAAAAAGCTTCTAGAACATTCTATAAAAGTAATATGTATTAGTGGTTTTCATTGGATAGTAAAATAGACGCTAATGTTGGCGCGTTTTATTAGCCAATAGCAGTTCATTTATAATCTTTAGGTGTATCTTGAGGCAAGCCTATAAATAAGCCAGGTTGAGGTCACGATCCCCCAGTTCGGCAAGATTCTCAAAACATTATACATCGCCCGCAGTTATACAAAATTCTCCGTACACTCCACGTTGATTCCGCAGTTCAACAAGATGTCGCCAATTAGTCCTTCACTTTCGTCATAAGTTACACGCAGCAGAAGTACGAGAAATCTTATAAAATATTCTAAAGTTAAACATACAAAGTTGAATTACGTGAGTTAAAAGTGATAAGAAGTTATTATAAACAGTTTCATTTGGGCAAGTATTCAGATTAATATGTAAATGTGTTAGTGCACGTGTGAGACAATAAAACATTATAAAATACATTTCTTCACTAGTAGTTTTTGGATAAAAGATTCCTTTTCCGCTTCACAACCTGTAAGAAAAACATGCCTACCAGATCAGATGATAGCTAGCCGGTGGACATTTAAAACTGATATAAATTGCTACGTCAGAGGAATCTACAAACAGAACAAATGAACCAACCAACGTATGACGTCACACAAGATGGTTTCGCGTGAAGAAAACACATATTTGCTCTCGTAAATTGGCTTCCACAACGTGGTGCTACAAATACACAAATACAACACTATACCTCTCCCATTTCCTATAGCCTAGAACAGTTCATACAATGTCTTCAGTTGATCCATAGGATATGTTCATAATCTCTGCAATCTTTGGTAATGATAAACGACAGTTCTTCATGCAATATGACATCAGTTGTGTTAACATTGATATCAGTCTTCGAAGTTGAGGGTCCCCAAGGTCATTTTTACCCTCTTGAAGTTATTTATGCCATTCGAAAACCTGTGTTTTTCCCATGGCTTGCTCTCTGTAGGCTTGCTGCAACATTTCCAGTGTTTGTGATGGAGTTTTATCAAGAAGAACACAAAATCTAGTTGATGCATGCTGCTGCTACTTAAGATCCATGTTGGGTACAGTCAACATGCTCTTCTAGTTTACCTGCTTACCTCCAACTGAGCACAGCCAGACAAATGAAGCACATGGCATATCATCACTCAGTCACACCTTTCCAGTGCTGCCAACACCAAACTCCAGCTCGGGTGCATTACAGTGCAACCCTCTCATATATGAGTTTCTAATGAGAAAGTCATGCAAGTGTTGGACATCAGATTTTAATTGGCAGTTTCCATTAAACTAGTTTTTCACAGGAGCTTAAGACTTAAACGTTCTGGGCTATATAGTAAAGATGGTTGTAATAGAAACTTGCTTGCAGTTTATTATAAAACAGCTTATGATAACACAAACACACTCAATATTTGTGTTTTCTGTAATAATACATGTGATCCAATAGTAAGAGGTGGTAAACTGTTTATTCTGTTAATTTCGCTTTTTAGGATTTATGCATATTACTATTAGGTATGATCATTTTGAAAATGTAAAGGCCTTTTATCTCACAAATTACTTCATTATTCTCATTTTCATTTTATAAGTTATACAAAATAGGTTGCCTTTAAAACTCATACCTCATCTTTTAGCAGACAATGGTGTAATTGAATATTTGGGAAGAATTTGAGTTGATTATTAACCTTTATGATGACTTAAACTAATATCTTGCTTCGGAGATCAATTGTCACCATTTTCAACCTAATTTTGACGGCTGATTCATTGTTGAAGCAGATGATTTGTAACCCTCTTGTGGTGGTTCCAGGAACTTTTTGAAAAAATCTTTAGGTGGAATTTTGACAGTGAAAACTTTGTTTTTTTCCAAATGTAGATTTGCTCCAAAGTGGTCAGTTCATGTTGCTTTGTTAATTATTTTAATAGTTCAGCAACATAAGCATCTAGACTACATTGGGTAAAGTGAAGATGGGAATGAGACATAACCAGGATGCAGCACAGCAGCAGAGCATACACATCAGTGGTTTGTGATTGTGAACAGAGGAAGATGTCCTAAACAGAGGTGGTCATACTTTTCAGAGATTACAGTTGCTTTATATGAACTATAGCAACAAGAAATAAAAAATATGCGTTGCACTCACATTACTGTCTACTCACTCTTCTACAAACTAATCATACAAAAGCTTGTTCTTCTATCTATTTCTTGTTAATTGACATAAACTTTCATTACACATTTCATTGTAGGTATAGGAAGGAAGTGATAGTCAGATTTTTAAAAAGTGGATTGCTATGTGATGGCTTTGAAATTCCATGCACTTTGCATGATCATGAAAGAAAATGAATAGCTACTAATCACTTGAAACAAGTATAGGTATTCGAAAATTCAAACCAATAGCAAATGATATCTCGAAAATGGTTACTGCAATAAAAAATTGTATTGATATAAATTGCATATTTTAACGAGATCTACATTTTACGTGTGGTAAGATTTTGCTATCTTTTATAGGTTACGAATTATACAAAAATCATTCAGAATGAAAAGTACTTCACAGGCTATTTCCATAAAATTCAAGATATACATTTTGTTTGTTCATGCAAATATCGTAAATATATGGTATTTTAATCGAAATCCTTTGATCCATCTTTGACAAAATAAAACATTTTCCATGTAAACTGTAGTTTGGGGTGAGGGATTATCTTGAAAATCTTCATGTTGCATCCTTGGTAGATGCTGAAATTAATTACCAAGTTTGGTATTTAACCAACTTTTCATTTTTGAGTTATGTTGTTCACGGACAGACACACACAAATGCAATACTTCCTCCACTGAGTATAGGTAAGTAGTGAAGAAAGCAATTAGGAAAACATTGTATCAAGGAACCGCATATTAAGGAAAAAGTTATCAAATGACAACATTAATAACAACAATCACAAGTTTTTAGTAATTGGGAATGATAGTTATGCATATTTATAAGCCAGTTGCAGATTATGGAAATGCTCAGGAATAAGCATACTCAGAGAGATAGGCCTGTAATACAAAGGAGTAAAATCAGTTCAGCAATGAAGATATTGGAGAAAACAACTCCCTCTGTGGGACTTCATGAGCTGCCCCACAAACAGATAAAAGGACCTTTCTTTTAAGAATTCCTTCTTATTTTAAATGCTCCAAGATAACCACCCTTTGTAATTGCTAAGGCTTACCCATCTAGGATAATTCCCTTAAATTGCAGACCAGCATGTACAGATAGATAGGTACTGTTTTGTCTAACAGCTGGAGCACAGTTTATGTATCTATACAAACATTTTGTTATTTTGCTTGAGGGCCAAATTGTATAAGAAAGTTTGGAAATAACAGGCCCTGGTAATTGTAATCTCCTAATTTAGAATTAACTATGGGCCACATGCAGATTAATTTAGCAAAGCTTTGGTGCTATTTGGATCAACACATCTGCAGAGGTAAAAAGAGAATCTATGGTGCATCAGCAAAATTTCACAAAATAACTCCTTTTCATTGCTTTAAATTATACTCCTCTTAAGGTATAACTATGTTATAAAGTATCTGCTCTATAAAATAGGTAGATTATCTTCTCAAAAGTGAAACAGAAGCCTGCAGTAATCACATCTCAGATTCTAGAAATAGACAAATAATAGACTGGTTGCACCACAAATGGTGGACCAAACATGCATGTACATAGAACAGTGTATATCATACATGAGCCATGCTTTGTCATTAATAGTGATCAGCAGTGCTACTCTTTTTTGCTTACACATATGTGCCAGTTAATGCATGTTTGAGCAGTTTTGCCAGATTGTCCTTCACCCAGTCTTATGGCCAAACTAATTTTTATTAACACTGATTATTATCATTTTCCTCTTTGATAATTATTTAATAAAAGTGTAAATTTTGAATGTTCATAAGATTAAATCAATCAGAAAGCTTTATTTCCTTTAAAAATCAATGTGAAGGAACTACGTTAGCAAGGTCGCTTAGTTTTTCTAAAACTTGTTGTATTGTCATGGAATTATCATGAACATAAGAGTGGGAGCTTGGCTTGTATGGTAGAGATGGATATATTCAAATCTAAGTCCTATTCCTTTGGCAAAATATAATTACTACTTTGTCCTAAATTCTATTGCAGGGACTACCTAATTAAATAACTTATCTATATTACTTGATTGTATAAAGCAATGATAGTTACACCCATTCAAAATTTACTTCAGGAAGTTACTTTGCCCCTTACCACCACTCCAACCAAAAACAATCTGCTCACTTCAGTGCCTTAATGACCAAGAAAGTGCAAATTGAATTTTTAACTGGCTGAAAAACTCATTTGCAGTATCAAACCTACTGTTGCCAAACATATACAGCTATCTTTCAACTGAAATATTTGTCAGCTTTAAACTTTAGGATGGTTTCTAATTTAGATATTATAATATTGAGCAATAATTTGTACAATATAGACCAATTTTAGAACATTACAAAATATAATGATAGTCATCTTACAAGCTCAGAACTGGAAGCATGCTGGTATTCAGTTCTACTTGACATGAGGCATGTGTTACATCACCACATACAGCACTTCAATATTACTATATTTAGAAGTGGTGATTTTTACTTTCTCTACTATAGTAAGTAGAGGCAGTGTTGAATTCCACCCAAAAATTTGATCCTGAAATTTCACTGGAAATACACGTTTGAGGCTTCCTGAATCCAAAAGAAAAATTTTTGGAAAAGGTTGTGTGAGTCTGTCAACAGCATAACTCAAAAACGAAAAATCAGGCTTGATGTTTCAGTACAGCATATTTCAAGGAGGCGACTAAGATTTTCAGGAAATTATCCCCACCCCAAACTACTCTTTACATGGAAAAGTTTTTCTTATTTTTTAAATTCCTCAAAAATGGCTCTAATGATGATTAAAATACCACACGTTTAAGATATTTTCATGCCAAATAAAATGCATATTCTTCAATTTTCTGGCAATAGCCTCTGAAGTCCTCTTTATCCTGAATGACTTTTGTATACTTGGTACATAAGAGGTAGACAAAATAGTTACCACACAAAAAGTAAGTCTCAAAGCACACAATTTATGTCAAATCTTGTTGTTTTTCTTCTTCTTCTTCTTCTTCTTCTTATTATTATTATTATTATTATTATTATTATTATTATTATTATTATTATTATTATTATTATTATTATTGCTAATGTTAGCAATTTCTGAAATATTCTTTGTCTTTGTTTGAATCTTCAAATACTTTTTTTTTCAAGTGAAAGGTTGTTATTAATTACTTTCTCTACTACGTATAGTAAGTAGGGGAAGTATTGTATTCCACCCAAAAATTTGATACCGAGATTTCACCGGAAATATATGTTTTGAGACCCCCTGAATCCAATAAAAGCATTTTTGAAAACATGTCCGTGTGTGTGACTGTGAACAGCATAACTCAGAAACGAACAGTCGGATAAACACCAAACTTGGTATTTAGGTTCAGTATCTTCCAGAGATGCGACATGAAGGTTTTCAAGAAAAAACCCCCACCCCAGACTACCCTTTACATGGAACATTTTTTGAAAATTTTAATTTTCTCAAAAATGGCTCTAACATTTTGATTAAAATATCATATGTTTACGATACTTTCATGGCAAATAAAATGTATATCTTGAATTTTCTGGGAATGTCTCCAAAAGTATTCTTCATTGTGAACGACTTTTGCATAACTGGTAAACCAAAGAGATAGACAAAATTTTACTGCACAAAAAATGTAGATCGTGTTAAAATGCGCAATTTATGTCATATACATTTTTTTGTAGAGTGAACCATTTTCGAGATATTGCTTGTTATTCCCTTAAATTTTTCAATACTTATTTTCTCAAATGGGAATTCGTTATTCATTTTTTTCTCTTGGATATGCAAAGAGTATTAATCTGTGGGAAAGAGAATGGTGCTGCACCTAGCAACCAGCTATTAAGAAATATGTCTATGCTTAAAGGCTACTGTATTTCTATATTGCCCTTGCAAATAAAACAAAACAAGGGGAACATAGTACGCCTTAAGCGAAAGTCAAATATTTTTAGAACTGGTCCCTATGTGTAAAATGTAATTCTCTTTACATGTCAAAAGATCGTTTCTGCAAATGTTTATCTCGATTAATATGAAATAGTTGGAGAATAAGAGTTTATAAAATAGTTTGTACAAGAGTAGGGAAAGTTATGTGAGTGTAACACATCAGATTTATTTTTCTTGTGGCCATGCAAAGAACGTAGCAGTCTAAGCCATCACATAGTGATCTGCTAAAATCTAGCTATTGCTTTAGCCTACTGTATTCGTTTTGTATCTATAATGAATGTTAAATGTGTAATGAAAGTTAATTTTGATCAACAAGAAGTAAACAGAAGAACAAGGTTTTGTAAGAATGGTTTGTAGAAGTGTGAGGAAATAAAGTCATGTGAATGCAACACATCAGATGTTTAGTATTTTGAAATCAGAAATTTTCTATTTTGATTTGTATAATTAGCATTTTATAGCACTTATACATTTGCAATTTAGCATTTTTAAGGAAAAAAGATAAAGGTAAAGCATTAATCCAGAATAAAGAGAAATTCTGATGTAAAACCAGAATAATAAATAGAAAAAAAAACAACACAAAATTAACTTAAGTCACGTAAGTCATGAATCAGTAACTTGTTGAGCGAAATCATTGAACATATCTCAACATTTTGTTCTGTCATTCATGTTCTCCTGTCACCGGAAATTAAATTGTATTTACTGAAATATCTTTCAGTATCTTTGCTGTTGGTAGGACCCCAAGTGAATTTCAGAGTTACTTGGACAAACTCTGGGTAGTTGAGCTTAACAGCCAACAGCATTTGCAGGCAACATCTTTATTTTTCTGATAATTTGTACCAGTTGGGAATAACATATTCATATTCCTTAGTAGAACTATCCATGTTAACAACTCAAGGAAATGGGATCTTTCTTTTACTTTCATTTAAATATTCAAAGCTATTGATAATGCTCAGCCAGCAGGGAGAGGATTAAAAGTTTACAAAACCTCTTGGGGGGAGGGGGTTAGCATTTTCTTCCATGTGATTGCTCAACATTTTGTTGTAATTAAACAAACATTCCATAAACATGTTTTCATTTTCCTTTTCATATTTTCATTTGAAAAAAAAAAAACAACAGAATTACAACACATTTGCATTTATGTCACATTTTAGTATAATTTTAACACTTTGATTCAATTTTGCATTTCTTCACATTTTCATAACACATTAAACAGTGATTTACAAGGCCATGAAAAATCAAAATAGAAGAACAGAAGCATTAATGAGCATTTCTCCCTAAATCACATTTAGGAAAAATCATCACCTCTAATTATATTCCAATGAGACTGCATTACATGGAGTGTCATGTGTTTGTTTCAGCTGAGTTACAAGAAAGTCTAGAAAATTTGTTGCAAAATCCACCTCCAATTGGTAGCAGTGTGTCAGCTTTCTAACCTGCAAAGCCTAAGTTTTAAATACATTTGGGGTGATTGATTTCACTGCATAAGACTATTGTTTTCTTTCCTGGGGAACTGGCGGCTACCAATCCTCATAACATAAATGTTATGTAAATGTCAATGGACCCCAAACTCATTTGAGCACCATTCCAGCCATTTCATTTACCATTTGAGTCATAAATAATTAAATGGTTTAGAGCGTATGTCTTCCAACAAATTCTGATGCGTTGCATCACATGACTCTCTCTACCCATTATTGTACCTTTTCTGAGAACTATTCTTACAAAAGCTTATTTTTCTATCTACTTCATGTTAATAATAAAACTTTTGCAGAAATGTGTTTATTACACATTTTGTTGTAGGTACAAGGAGATACAAGAGCTGTAGCCATTGGAAGATTTTTAGAAAGCCGCTCGCTAATGCTGACTTTGAGATTCCACTTTTTGCTTGACATCATAAGAAACAAAAGATTGCTGACTTAGCACTTCAAAAAATGTATGAGTACTGCAAATTTCAGACCGACAGCAACAAAGATCTTGGAAATAGTTCAGCTGCACATGTCACAGCACCATCACTGATGATGATGACAATGATATCTCATTTTTTGTGTAGTAAGTTTTTGTCTGTTATGGCTAACCAGTTATACAAAATTATACAAAATCCATTCGAATGAAGAAGACTTCACATGCTATTTGCATAAAATTCAATGTACATGTTATTAGTCTTAAACATGTGTACAGCCATTTTTGAGAAAATAACAAATAATAAAAACTTTTCCATGTAAAGGGTCGTTTGGGTTGGGGGAGGATATCCTTGAAAATCTTTGTGTCACATCCTTGGAAGATACTGAACTTAAATACAAGTTTGCCATTCATCCAAATTTTTGGTTTTTAGTTATGCTTTTCACAGACATACACACACACAGTCAAATTGAAAAACACAGACATGGAACTTTTACTAAACAGTCTTTTTTTATTTGGGGGACTTCAAAACATGCATTTCTGATGAAATTTTGATATAGAGTTTTTGGGTGGAATGCATTGCTTCCTCTGCCTATAAGCAGGTGTTAGGAAAAGTCATAAGACATAGTTTTAGCAATCCTTACAAATTTATAGTCTCATATGAAAATCATGTTACTGCCCTAAACAGATATTACTTACTGGATAAATACCTCTTTTTTGTAAAGAATAACTCAATGCATAGAGTTCCTTATTCTAACAATAAATAAATATGAGGATATGTTATATATTCAGAACAGAGGCGCAGCTAGGGGAGGGTTTCAGGGTTGGAACCCCTCCTTCGCTAAACAAAACTAAAAAATAATAGCAAAAATAGCTTTGTTAGAATAATAGCACCTTTCTAGGCTGGTGGGAACAGGATACTGTATATCATTATGTATTATAATGTGTATCATAATGTGTTTTTATGATAACAGGTCGTGATAAGACCATGTAGTCAAAACAACCTTAAATAAATAAATAAAACAAAAAAAAGAAGATACTTCCTAATCATATCACTGGTAGTGCTATATTTACACTATATTTCAACTCAGGATTAATTCATATTTATCATTTGAATCGATACAAATTGGTTAAAAAATTAATTCCTATACATAACCCCCCCCCCCTTAATATTTTTCTGGCTATAGTACTGATTCAGAATAACACCTCCCTATCCTGGTTGCAAGTTTCTGATAGTGCAAATTTCTGATAGTAGACCATTAGTATATAAAAATATCTGTGTAATCAACAGGAAAGGGAAATGGAAAGGTGTACATAAAGAGGTTTGGCTTCAGCTTTGCTGTTACAGTGTTGTTTTGTTTTCTTATTTGAACAATATGAAAGAACAAAGACAGTTAACAGATTAAATATTATTTAATATTTTTAAATTCAGCATGGTGTATGGTCACCATTAGCACCTTGTCTGTCCATTTGGCTTTCCATGTACAAGGTAAGAAACATCACAAAAACAAATTATCAAACATCTGTTTGATAACAGAGAAGTATTAGTTTCTCTCGATTCTCATTTTTGGCATTTCTTACCAATAAACTAAATAAATAACATGATATAAAAATAGCATGTGTATATAAATACCATATTCATGATGTGTTTGGGAGCATGATCATTGCATTTACACATCAGGAATAAAGTACAGTTGCCTTCAGATATGTTTTATTGTCTCCAGCTGGCAGAGAGGAGCTGTTCCTATAATGGTTTTTTGGTATGTGCAAACTCTATGGCACTTTCCTCTGAAATGCTGTTAACATTTACAAGCCTTCTGTGGTGTTTAGCAACAAACATTGAATGTTTTCATGAATTTTATGTAAATATGAATGCCTATAGGGAAACATGTAAGTATGCAAGACTACATGAGCAGCAAATCATTTATAAAATCCACTTTGAGGATGGAAAACTTACAGAATACACAATTTAAATCCCAGAGTTTGTGGATAATGCATTTTGGCATATAGCACTACCTATCTCTTCCAAAAAAGAATACGCACATTAGACCAAAGGAGAAAGTTTTCTTTTAACCTCTCTGAGGGTAGTATTAAGAGATAAAATAATTTTAGATATTTTGTATTCAGTTTGTAGGAGAGAAAAGAAAAGGAGAGAATGTTTGAGGAATATAAATGCAGTGGCATGAATTTTTTTAATTTGAATTTCCTATAATGTTTATAACATAACAATTTTCAGATTAATGCAAACACTAGCACCTTTAAGATTCTGCTTTCTGCCTCCAATTTATTGTAATTTATATAGCAGTCTGAAATATTGGTAAATTACTGAAACTTGAATAATCATTTTTACATAAAGCCATTGTAATTGAAGAAATTGGAAATTTAGAGTTGCAAGCTTCCCTTAGGCTGTGGTCTAGCGCAAAATTATGCATCTTTGCCAATTTATGCTTCAAAGACTCACCAAATGTAATGCTGTTAATACAGTCTGACTTGAAAATGAAATTGCACCTCCAAGATATCTGCAAGCATGAGGAGTATCATTATTTTTTTACCATTCCATGTTCAGTTTGCATGTTTCTTATTATAAAGTTTGCAATTACCCTATAGCTATTGTCCATTTCAAAAGTTTTATAAAATGTATGGCATACAAGAATTTTCAGAAATTTGATGGAATATATGACGTACATGAATTTTAAATTCCTAAATCAAATATTAAATAAGCCATTTAGAAAAGTTCATGTTGTAGAATACAGACAGATGGCTTTTATACAAAAATTTCTGACAAATGAATTCATGGATACCAATACGAAGTAGGTACGGTTGTCTGCTGGGGTTCAATGATGTTCTTGCAAGAAGAATGAGGATAAGGTTTTCTGTCTATAAGAGAGAAAGGCAACAATACAGACCCTTTTAACACTAGCTGCCTGTACTCATTTATTTTGCAATTACATAAGTACTTCAGCCATGAAAATGTCAAAAGTGGAAGAACATGTTGGCACTTGTTCCGAGCCATATTGATGGAAAGGAAGACATATATAGAAGAAGATTCCTATTTTAACAATGATAAATCTATTTTAGGAGAAACACTGTATGTTACAGTGAACATAGTCTTGTTGAGTATGACACAGTATATTTAGAAAAAACGAAATGCGTTTTTTATGTGATTAACAACTACTGGTGCCTAAAAGAAATAATAACAGTATAACCTCTGCTTATAACTGTGATTAGAAGAGAGAAAGCTGCATTGCTTTAGTTTATTTAAAGTGAATGTATTTTAAGCAATTTCTCTGAAATATGAGAATTTTTATGTGCAAATAAATTACCCCGTTGTAAGCAGTTTGTGAATCAATAAAGACTCAGCTGACTCTAGTGTACAATTAAAGTGCCAATGTTTGCTGCTAAACTTGTTGAACCATTTGCTCCACACTGTCAGTCTCATTTAGGTGAATAAATCAATCTATTCACCTTCATCACATTTCAGCAAAACTAAATCAGTTTATAAGGACACTTTAGGTAATATAATACGTTCCTCACATGTTCACCTCCCACAACTTGAGATAGTTGTCTACAACTTCCTCAAACCAGCGTCTTTTCACTGGATCCTTGAACACAGATGACAGCATCTTTAGGTTGAGCTGTACCAATGCCTCATTACCTAACAACTTGTCTAACGTCCTCAATAAGGCCCCATCCCCATGAAGTTTGAGAAGGCTTGTGTAAGTGAAGAAGTAAAAGTTCATTCGGAGGTTCTCAGTGGCCCAAGCTTGCACTGTGGTGTTCCCGCTTGCAGCCTGGATGACTCCTATGTGTTCTGCATACCATGGGGAAAAGAAACTTGCAAGTTCTGTATGTGACAGGTCTGATACTCCATGGTTCTTCAAGCGTTCCTTCAGTCTCCTGTAGATGGTCGGTGAGTACACAAATACCTGTAACAACCAATACTTATTTTCTTATTTGGTATGGAAAAAAATCTGATGTGATATATTCACACTTTTCTCCACTAATCATAACTTTACGTATATTCATTATATATTATACCATTAATATAAAAGCTATTCTTTTATATTTGCTATTATTATTATTATTATTATTATTATTATTATTATTATTATTATTATTATTATTATTATTATTATTATTATTATTATTATTATTATTATTATTACACTGTAACTTAGTGTTTCACTAAGAAGCAACTGGTGAGAGGATACTTTTTCCCTACATTTTTAATCTTTCTTTCAACTTATTCATTTCATTTTTGCTCATAAATAACATTTCTCATGTATCATATTTGAATGTGTTAGTGTGAACAACTTATTTTATAGACTTGAGTATAATCTTTACACTAATAAAAACATTTGTATAATAAGGTGCAACCACTGAAACATAAAACATTCAAAGCTGAACAAATGAGTAAGGTAATTATTCTAGTAGCAAGATTCAGGTTCCCTATTATAGAACCTTAAAATTAGTTGATACTTGAGTGAGTATTTAACGAGAACATGTATTTCTTATGCTAACTGGTGTACTATTTCCAATACTGCACTACTGCAACATAATCTTAAAATTAGTTGATCCACATCCACATCTGTAAATAATTCAGTATTTAATGAAAGCATGTATTTTCTATGCTGTTTGTTGCATTTTCATTGATGGAGTATACAGAGTACTGCACTATTGTAATGAATCTTAGTGTTATGTAAATAGCTATGTTGCTTAATGTAATTATATTAAATCGTATTTGTATGTATATGTAGTTATGTAGTATTAGCTGACTTGTTCCAGGTTCCAACTACTTTGGTACATGAATCCTTGAAATGCAATCTGTCTGTCTGTCATGGATATTTTAATGAGAGTAAACATCCACAAAAATAATTCACATCAGATTTGCAGTTTTGGCATTATTTGGAATTCATTCATTTCTAAGACAATGAGTTAAGATAGAGCTTTCTAACATTCATGCCATGCACTGGCTGCAAATAGAAAAGCAGTTATTTACAGTTCACATTTGTACAGTGTGAAAAATCAATCTTATGCAAATTACTTTACTAAATGGCAACATTTACAAGGAAGAATGACATTGCTGCATAGGATGACATGATATCTCTATGGGAAAGAAGGGGATATTAAAATAAAACATGAAAAATCTGATGTGCAACACTCACCCAAAATTCCCTGCCAGACACTAATTGACATTACGCTATTCATATAAGAAGTTATTCTTTTGTCCAGTTACGTTAATCAGAATAGGCTGCCCAAAAATAGCTTCAAATTAGAGCATGTGGACATTTACATGCATAATGCTGAAACAACAATCAATACTTTGTTCTCTACAATTTCTAATTTATATAAATGATTTACTTCTAATTAAAGGTAGGGCCAGTGTAATCCTTTTTACACATTAAATTAGTGTATTAGTAGATACGTATTGTATCTTATGTGAGTTGGATAATAAATTAAACGATGCATTTAGCAAGATGTGCAAAAGGTTTGCAGCATTTAAAGTTGCTCTAAAAACTAATGTTATGAGGTTCATCACAAACGGCCCACAAGAACCTGAACATAGGAAGTAAAACAGAAGTATTCAGAAAACTGATAGAATTAAGTTCCTGGGCTTGCAGATAGATAACCACTTAAACTGGAAATTGCACAGTATATATAAACTGAATTCAACATATTTATTATACCCTTAGAGCACTGAGAAATTTCAACGCATGGGTTCACATTTTTCGTAGTACTCACCCTTAGTACCCAGTACTCACTTATCATGATGAGGAATCTGAGGAGCTACACAGGTAGTGACCGCAGATGCAGTAAATCAACATTCCAGGTGAGGGAAGTGTGGTGCTGACCACACTATCTTTCCGCCTCGCCGTGTACATATGACAGTGAGGATGATAGTCAGGTTGTTCGGCTATGCCATATCAAGCTGGTGTGCCACAGTTACTTTAAATATGGGATTTTGAATGTCCCATATCAGGTCAACACTGCTACATTTTGTAGTGAACTAATGTTTTATTTATTTGATTTCAAGTTGTTGATTTTCTGCAAGGTGGGATCAACCATACGGTTATGTTGTTTCATAAGGGCCCCCCTCCAAAATTGTTTCTACCCTAGGCCGCGACCAGCGTGCATAAAGGACCTATATACCGAGCGGGATGGTTCAGGCGGCAACGGCTGTGGCCCGGGTTCGGTTCTCGGTGACCGCCTACTCCGACTCATGGGTTTTTTCGGGGGTTTTCCTGGATCCTCAGCCGAATGCTGGAATGGTATCTTTCAGCCTCCGAATTTCCTGTCATCCATTTCGTTCCATTCATAATTACATCCATCCTTTCACCCCGTTGGTCTCTTTCAGATTCGAAAGTTTTAGTGTTGCGGTGCAACGTAGCGGGAAAAGGATGTTCTGTGTGAATTCTCTCCATCCCTCTGCTTTCGGCTGGCTGCCGAGGTATCCGAAACGCTTTGAGGAGCGTTGGACCCCCTCTGTGTGGGGCGGGGTCCCCGGTCTGCCTGCTCGTCTACAGGGGTATCTACTTCTGGAAACTTAGGGACCCTCTCATTGATATACCGCTGTCGCTCCTAGATCCCTCCAGCCGGTGTCTTCTCTCGCTTCATCCTTCCTCGTGAGGCGTAGGTACAATATCCCCTCTGGATCGGTGCCGAGTCCCCTCCGTTAAGGAAAATAAGGTAAGGACCTATATCACACAGGCCTATTTATCCGGGATATTTCCATTTTTAGATAATGTCCCGGCATCTCAACATGAGTCTAGCCGGGGAGTCGTATGTCCTGACTTTCATCGAAGGAACGTAAAGTTTATAATGTCCACCCCATATTAGGCCTTTGCTGATATTAGTTACAATGTTTACATCATTATCTGTTCCATGGATTCACGGCTCCTGCAGGCATATGCATTTTAATGACAGACACGTATTTACACGTTCTATCTGTAGACGTCAGTAGTAAACTCAAAAGAATCGCATATTGCCAGATTTATTCTGCAGTTCACAACCTCATTTACCAACTGAATGGATTTATTTTAGGATAGAAGAGTAAATTATTTTGTGAAAGTCTGAACTAGATGTGGGACAAGATTTCGAACAATGAAATTTAAATTGTATTCCTAAGTATTGTGACTTATGACATATAAATTTAAATTATTACAAGAAAGAAAACCCAAGAGTTCGATATCAAAATTTCACCGGAAATACACGTTTTCAGGTCCAATGAACGCTCCCCCCCAAAGAGAGAGAGAGAGAGAGAGAGAGAGAGAAAACGAAAGCTCCATATACCTGCGCGTGTGTCTGTCTGGCTGTCTGTGAACAGTATAACTCAGAAATGAAAGATAAATACATTTCATGTTAGAGTCTGACATTGTTAAACCATACCAGGCAAAGGTTTTCAAGAAAATGTTTGCACTCCAAACTATCTTTCACATGGAAAAAGTTTGCTTTTCATTTTCTCAAAAAATGTTGTGACGTTTTCTTAGTTAAAATGCAATATGTTTGCATGGCAAATAAAATTTATGTATTGATTTTTCTGTGAATGGCCTGCATTACATTCTGCATAAATCTTATAAAATTTTGTATAACTAGGAAACAATAAGACACAAACAAAAATTACTGAAGAGTTCATTGAAATATTTATTGTCCCATATATATTTAAGCTTTCCAGGTTAAACTATCAAATGCCATCTATAAAGTATATTATGTGATTCTTCTTTCTTACAAAAACTGAGTTGCGATATGCGAATACTTGAGTTTTGTTTTCTATATCGAGCTGCAACCAAGTCCATGTTGCTTAATCTGGGATTATTTCTCGTCAAAAATATTTCATTAGTACGTAACATATGAATGGTATAATACAATGCGTTCAATTTAAAAGAGGCTCCAGTTCTGAATTTGCTATTTTATTTGCGAAATTGAAACATTCTGTTATATGTCTCGTGTTACTGGTATACCCTATTGGGCCGCGACCCTCAACGTTTTGATTATGTAATGGAATCGACATGGAGTTCGACATGAAAGCCCCATATAGAACGTGTTACAGTACCTGTGCTGTAGCATATGCTGGAAATGATCTCCTCGGATGCATACAAAGCAAAATTTTAACCAGCATTATTGAGCTTACAGCCCAAAAGAAGCACGGGACGTGTTTTAAATTGAACGCATTGTACATAAGGGATCATGTAAGACACAATGAGAAGAGAATGTGACACATCAGATTTTGTTCTTGTCCAAATAATATTTATACGATATATCCTAAAATCCAAAATGTTAGGTGTCTTGCAACTTGCTATTTGCGTAAGCACAAAGCGCCCCTGTGTAGTATTTTTCATAATCTGATAGTCCTATATGACTGCATCAGATTGCTGCAAGCTCTGTGTGCATCTGAGCAAATTCTGATTTGTATCAAAATACAAGCAAGACACGGAGTACAAACAAAAACTTCTGGGCAAGGCGATGTATTGATTTCCGGTAGTAACGGAAACGTTTACAAAGGACACAGTTGATCGGTTTGTTGCCAGAGAAAAGTGTGAAATTCATTAAACACGGGTTGTTCTGCAAGCTGACGATGGCATTACCTATGTACACAGCGTTACACAATCAGTTACGGCTGGTCAGCTACGGTGGTTTACAAGGCATTCGCCTTCTCGCCGCAATCAATATTTTCTTAGCTCTGGGGCTTCCTGTCGAACAGAGGTTTCGCAGGGATAAACGGGGTTAAATGTTTCCAATATTCCAACATCGATGAAGGCGTTGGCGCTACAAGTTAACCTATTCGTAGTGAAAATTAAACCGACATGAGTCTAATTTCCGTGCTGAATATGACATAACCACATATGTATAAAAGGGAATTCAGTCCGAAATTAATCCCAAATCCAATCCTGTTAGAGAAGAGGGTTGGTCGAGTTCCTTATCGAATACTGACATGTAAACTAGGATTGTAATCAAATCATATTGACACCGAACAACTACTTTCAATTCATTATTATCTGTGGATAACGCTCAGTAAATCGTCAAATTCACACTGGATTGCTAGAAAATGATATACCTCCGGTAAAATAGAGCGGAATCCAAATAAATATCAGTTCATATTCAATGTTATTTGCGAACACGGAATTGCTAGAAAATGATTTACCTCCGGTAAAATGGAGCGGAATCCAAATAGATATCAGCTCATATTCAATATTATTCGTGAAAACAGATCGTACTGAAATTGATTTAGTTTCAATACACCACATACCTAAATATAGTGCGCATTACATTCCTCCTTGCAGAGTTTTATTATGTATCAATCACGACCGCAGTAATAATATCGACAAGATGGAATCTTCAGTTTATATGTAGAAAACAATACCATCTGAAGGTGAATAGTTTGACTTTCTAATATCTTTTAGAACAAGAAAGTAATTGGTTTTATCAAGTTACGTAAACCTTGACAGTAAGATCGAATTTCTTTTATATTTTTACTTTCTCGACTACTTATCTATAGTTAGCAGAGGTGTGTGTGTGTGTGTGTGTGTGTGTGTGTGTGTGTGAACAGCATAACTCAAAAACGAAATTTGGTTAAATACCAAATGTACAACATCTTCTAAGAGTGCGACACGAAGTATTCTCAAGAAAATCCTTTCACCCAAACCACCTTTTACATGAAAAAGTTTTCGAAAATTTGTATCTTCTCAAAAATGGCTCTAGCAATTTTGATTTAAATACCACATGTTTATAATATATTTGCATGAGAAATGAAATGCATATCTGGATTTTCTGGGAATAGCTTGTGAAGCTGCCTTTTGTATAATTGGTAAGCTGTAAAAGATGAAGAATCTTACTACACGAAAAATGCAGATCTTGTTAAAACACACAATTTACGTCTAATAAACTTGTTTGTAGAGTTAACCATTTCCGAGATATTCCTTGTTATTTGAATTTTCAAATACTTATACTTCTCTCAAGTTGGAAGCCGTTATTCTTTTTCCCCTCGTGGTCATGCAAAGAACAATGGGTTTCAAAGCCATCACATACCACACGCCCTTTAAAAATATGACGATCGCTTTACCTACTGTATCTTACAACGAAGGTGTAAATGTGAACCAAAAGTTTATCTGTATTAACAATAAGTAGATAGTATTATAGGCTTTTGTAAAAATAGTTTGTAGAAGAGTAAGTGGAGTCATGTGAATGCAACATATGAAATTTGTTTTAATGTGTTACATTATAAAAGTTGTAGTTCTACGTCCGCTCTTATTAGAACGAGGTCGCAGTCAGTAGACGAGTAAAGATGGTGCAGAGACGTTCATCTTAACATGGTAATGGAAAACTCTGGAAGAAGGCCCACACACATGAGGCGTGCCTACTCGAAATCGGGATCGCAGATCGAAGGGCACGTTTGTGTCACTTCATGGATTAAAATTAATGTTCGTGCCCATAGAGCTTTCTAAATTGATATAAATAGAACCTATATAAATAGAAATGTCAATGAAAGTAGTGTATTAAAGATAAGTGCTGAAATACATCGACAGACTTGACTATTTAGGCTAATCTTTACAAGTGTTCCATAGTTCACTCACGAGGTCCATGTGCATGCGTTATCTATCATGTTGCCAACAATCAGAAGTGGTACGTGCCAAAAGCTCAGTACCAAATCAGACGGTTTGTAACTGCATCAGCAGTTTGTTGGAACGTTTGGTTCCAGTACATGAAGCCGGTCAAAATTTGTTGCTTGCACTGTCAGATTCCTTTATTGTGCATGCTCAGATATCATAGACCAATTACAGATTGTTGTTGGAAGAAACCTAATATTTACAATGGAAGCATTGATGAAAATAAACATCTGAAATTTCGTTTCTATACTCGTTCGCCTCTCTTTCTACTGTTGAGCTGGTTAACAACAAGAAACAGTGCATAAATGTTATGAAATAAAAATAAAATGCCCAGGTGTGGGGCATTTTTACGGATAATTATTTATTAAAAAAGAAAAAGTAATTGGTCGTGCACCACTTTTACCGTCACCAACCAACAGCATTGAGGATGACGCTATTTTTATTATTATTATTATTATTATTATTATTATTATTATTATTATTATTGTTATTATATGATTATCATTATTTCGATCGTTTTCTTAATTACTAACAGCAAACTTTTTTTGGCTACATGGGGACTCAGTTGTATAGTAAACTGTCAGATTATCAAGCTCTTTACAACAAATTACACCCAAAACAATGGCGTGAAAGTGACTATAGCGTCGCTGTTCGCTTGCCAAAACTTTCGTTCTTTACGTGATCAGTATAACTTTCGCTGTTACCTTACCGGAAATGCTGGCTGACCGCTTAACGAATATCTCGTTACGAAGTATCTGTGCGACCGTAAGAAAACCATTGGTAACTCTGATCATGTACAACAATATGCTACACGGTAGAGAGTGCCGAAGGATGGACCTTCTACCTCAGGGTACCCTGATTGTGCATTGCGTCCACTATAATAATTGGCAGCAGTAAGCACTGTTCCAAATTGCTGCAACAACAGGTCATACTGCTGGAGGGCAGGCGTCCTGGTTCGAAGCCCGCTGAGTTACGAAAGCGAATATAAGGTAATTAACTTGTTCATAATTCCAAGCATGGATCACGCTGCCTTGTTTTGAGTCCCAATGGCGTTTAAAGGGGCCATGAACGCTGAATGCGAATGGTATTATAAACCCCAAATGTAACAACTTAATGTTATATGACTATCTTCGGAAAATCATGTAGCAATCACATTACTTTCTCTATACATTATCGTTTATTTTCTTCAGTAATGTCACGAATGCTGATAACTTCTCGGTAATTTAATTGAGGTTGGCGAATGCTTGTTGTCATGATAATGACAATTATTTGAATTCCGAAGGTAGAGAAATAAATTATCTAATTTAGCATGAATTTGAAAGCTCAATTAAACTGGCCAAGAAAAAATATAAGCAAGAGGGAAATTTGGTAAGATAATTACAATGAAAAACGAATCCTTTTGGAGGGGGTTGTTTGTTTTGTACTTTTAATACAATCACTGGAACAGTGATTATACTAATACGAGAGCAATCTCGGAATTTCGTTAGCCCAAAACTGTGAAAATTGATTCCATACCATCTTTTTGTATTATGGGGTGTTAGATATTGTGCCGCTTCCTTTATATTTTGAATTCGCAGATCACCAAATCTCGCCATTTCTACAGTTTATACCTACGGCCAATAGTGAATAGGAAAATGCATGAGAATAGGCTCCCTAATCGAATCAAAGCAGAGCTTATAGGAATAAAAAATGAATTAGGATAAGAACCTATCAGTTATCAATTTTTGAGTTGCATGGCTTAAAACTATCGATTTGTTTGATTCTGATTGGTGAATAAGGCATCAATGGAATCGTGCATTGGCTGAAAGGTGCTCACGTTTAATTATCAGTTATTCTTAAACTATGCACAAAACACGGCTATTTTTCTATCCATTTCCTGTAAACCCCGAAACTTCTTTCATTTAGGTGATGCCCCATAACATACATTTTGTATACTTAGAAAATACTCACTTGTTTAGAAAACAGGCGGTAACTATTATTAGTAACTGTAATATTACACACTTTTCGTGAACGCAAGAGAAACAAAAGAACGACTACTAATATTTAAAGGTGTGCTGCTTAAAATATGTAAAAATGAAGACGAATAGCGCAAATATTTTGAGAATTGTTCATGCAATTTTTGTTCTTACATAATTTGCATATATTAAGGGGATGCGCATTTTCGTGTTTCTCTATATTTCTTAAGATCTCACAACGAGAGTGAAGAGAACATCCAAGACTATTTATACAAAATTTAAGCTATCCATTCTATTCATCTTTCTTATATCTCAAATATACGATATTTGAATCGTTTGAATTATTTTTAGGCTACCTTCTCTCCTACCCCCCCTCCCCGCAATTGCCCTTGTGAGGTATTGACTGGGCGGAGGGAATTTCCTGAAACTTTTTGCATTGCAATTTTTATTTATTGAGTTTTATTTATGCACGCTCTTTAACTACTATGGTTCTTAGCATCCCATTCTACAGGGTGATTTATGAAGAACTGATACATTTCTTTCTTTAATTATTCTGTTCGAAATTCACTCAATGCCCCAATTTTAGCACCAAATTAAGCAGAATGCTCTGGAGTTTCGATTGCCTGTCACTAGATGCGCAAATGTTCATGTTTTATTCATAATTGTTAGTTTTATTGTCGTAAAGTGTTTTTGAAATTTTGTTTTAGTCAACGTGAAAATAGAGTACACATTAAATGAACGACTCTTTCTTGTAAAGCAATACTGAATTACGAATTCAGTTATAGCTATTCAGAGGGCATACTAGAGAGAATTTATTGTTCGGAATTCTCCTCAAAGAAACACAATACTGGGACTGGTAAACAAATTGGAAACAACTGGAACTCTGGTGAGTGAAAAAGGCAAAACTCGTTCATCTAGGTTTCCCACGGTTGTTGTTGACGTAAGAGCACGACTGGATCAGTCACCCAAAAATCATTAAGACGTTTGTCGTCGGAGACAGGGTACAGCTACTCAATGTGTCAGAGAGCTGTGAAAAGTGCAGGCCTAAAGCCGTATAGGATTACGGTTGTCCATCAGTTACAGGAACCAGATAAGGATAAACGATTGAATTATTGTCGTTGGTTTCAAGTGTTCATTGTGCAAAATCCTACCATACTGTCCATCGCATGATTCCATTTATCCGGCTATGTGAACTCAAATAACTCACGCTATTGGGCCAGCGAAAATCCACATGTTATTCATGAAGCACCTATACACCCGGTTAAAATCTGAGTTTGGTGCGTAATATCCGCACAGAGAATAGTGGGACCAATTTTTTTTAAAGCAATACCGACGTATTTTCATGGAGTTTGCTGAGCAACTAAACGATGTAGAGCTGACTCAAGGATATTTTCAGCAGGACGGCGCTACATGCCATACATCAAATGAATCCATGGCACTAATTGCAAGTTTCTTTGACGACCGGATAATTTCAAGAACCTGTGGCCACCTAGATCTCCGGATTTGACATCGCCGGACTTCTTTCTATGGGGTTACTTAAAAGACAGGGTTTATGCCACACTCCCCAGACATTGGACGATCTGAAGCACAACATTACACAGGAGATTCAAGCTATTCAAGCAACAGAGTCTTCCAACGAATGGCCAGTAACATGGAATGACGTGTTGAGTTGTGCCTTAAGCAGGATGGACATTTTCAGCATTTGCTATAGAGGTAAATAATATCCCAAAATTCCTCTGCATTTCAGGTATAAGAAGTTGTCGCTAGCATAATTCGTTTTGAAACGATTAAAGAAATAAATGTGTTAGTTCTTCATAAACCACTCTGTATATTGGGCGTGAAAGATCGGATTAGTTCAGAGGCCTCTTTATCAGGCTTGAGGTTCTTTTACGTGCCGTAAATCCACGACACGGGACCACCGACTTTACTTCCTTTCCGAAAGAAGCCATGCTAAGGATTTTTACGCCCGAAAAAAACCCATCGCCCTCCGCCGGGTTTGAACCCGCAACCTCGGGAACGAGACTAGCATGGTACTCCTAGATCACGGAGGGCGATACATTGCAATTCATAAGAGGTGTCTGACCTTCAATATTTATGCGGCTTTTCCTTGTTCTGCTCTTCATATATAGATTCACAGACTTACAGTCTAGATTTTCACACTTTTTCCACGAGACCTCAAAAGGTGTATTTACGGCGAGATCCAAATTTTGAATCGAATGCCATATCTTAAGTAAGCGGCAGAGAAAGCAAAGATGAATGATATAAAAGACATCTAAGCTTTCAGTATATTTATTTGAATTATTCAGCAAATAAAATAACTTAAAATACCTTAGGAGTTCTAGTTTTAAAATAACTCACCTCTAGTCTTTAGAGGAAGTGTTATATTCCATCCAAATATTCGATTTCGAGATTTCACTGGAAATACACATTTTTGAGACAAAATGAGTAAAAAAGAAGGAATGGAATGGAAAGGGCCTACTTGCGGTGCTGTGCCCCGATTTGGGGGGGGCTCTCCGTGTTACACATCTTTGCCTTTACCTTTACGCCTCCCAGGGAAGAATTTTCGTTGTTTTTTTTTCTCAAAAATGACTAACGATTTTTATTAAATTATAATATATTAGCTGGCTTCCCAACGTTACACCGTTAGCTTTTTAAACTAGAATGGCGAATTAATTAACTCCATTTACCTCCCGCATTCTTTATAAAATGATTTTACAATAACCTATAAGATTTTTATGGTGAATCATCCCCTTTACCCCTTATAACTGTAATTTGGTACAGCCCCGGCTATTCCTAATAATGGAATAAAAATCCCCTGATATTCATGCAAAAGGATGTTAAACATCAGCGGAACGTCTGACTTCCCTAACCTCCCCCGACAGTGTTCTGGAAGTGCTGTTTAGCCTATAAGTACCCTTTGGCTGTGGAACAATCATCGGTTGGAACGGTCGAGCAACTTGTTAGATAATTACCTACAGTAGGTGAAATTTTAAACCTTTATAGCATCTCTTTGGGCCCATAGTTATTTAAAGATACACATTTTTAACATAATACAGAAACCCTTAACACATACAACGAAACAGAGGTGAAGCACTCCGAGGACATTCATTTAACTTCTTTGGAAGCCTGTTATACTGCGACTGACTACCGAGAAAAACAATCTTCTCAATTGTTAAATAAAAAATATCCGTTCACTAATTACTAATGCTAGCAATTTCCTCGCTCTATACAATTATTTAAAATGTCTGCTAACGAACTTGATAATACCACAAGGTAAATAAAAAAGGAAATAAAGCAAAACCTTCTTACATGAGGGTTATTAAAATATGATATCGCATGCATATTGTAGTGTTATAAACGATTCTCTTTTGTTTTGCTGTCTTAATTGCTAAATCGTCACGATCTGCATACACACCTCATGTGTATATATATATGTATGTGAGTGTCCACGGTATTTATCTTATTTTACTGCTCCATAGCATTCTCAACTAAATGTCAAAACCTTCTTCTCAAACATGTTCTTTTGTAATTGCAATGTGTTTTTTATTCAAGCACAAGAGCTTTGTAAATCCTTTCTAATCTTTTAGTATTTTATGAAACGAATTTAGGTATTTAATAGAGCATGTCTTTCAGAAAAAAGTTATCAAAACGGATTGCGTGGTTTTTTAGATTACCCTACATACGCGCACACACACACACACACACACACACACACACACACACACACACACACACTCAAACAGTTCTCTTTTTATAACATTAATATAAACTTTAGATATTAATGCGACAAATTAAATGTTTAGCTTGAATTTTCTATGAATAGCCTGTGAAATCCTCTTCTTACCGATAGAATATATATATATATATATATATATATATATATATATATATGTGTGTGTTTTTTACAACTGGAAAATCATTAGGGATAGAAAAAAAATGTAGAGTCCATTAAAAACACTATGTCCCAAATAAATGTATTGGCTGCGTTCGCCGTTTTCAAAATATTCTGTGTTTCTGTTTACACTTTTCCAAATACGCTGACGGACATGCCTGAAAGTTTACGATTCTTCTTATTGCTTTCCGTTGCAAGAGTCTCCACCACGGGTAAATATTTTAATGCTGCTTCCGTATTGTATCTGCAGGGTATAGGGTGTATAACGGAGGGGGACACCTCGCGCACTGCGATCTACGTGAGATCTATTGCGGCTACCAGCACTCATGAGGAAGGGATGAAGTGAAGGAACCACAGGAGGCTACGGGCCGCAGGCAGAGAGGCCACAGAGACGCGAGGAAAACCTAACAGTTCCTAGCTCGAAGACCCCACCCACTATTGGAGCCATCTAAAGAGGGCGATAAACGACCTGTCGAACCAGGCAGCCCACCAGTGTACACGGGAAATACTCTTTCCTTGAAGCAAGCAAGCGCGCCGTCTGTCCGGCACCGTCACGCACCATGAAACTTAGAAGCACATCTGAAAGAGAAGAAGGAAACGGAACTAAAGGGAAATTAGGGAAAGGAAATCGTGTTAGATGAGACACCACCCCAGCATTCGCCTACCAACCAGGGAAAACCATGAAAACTCTAAAGTTAGAGGATTCGGTCGTCGGGAATCGAACCCAGGACCTCCCGAAAGCGAGTCTCACGCGTTACCACATTTTATGCAACTAAGCAGATACTGAAATCATCCTAGGCAGAAATATATCGTGAATGCTGTACCCTGGATAAGAATCACTTTTTATTTGAACCCAATAATATAATTTAAAGGTATAACGAGTGAGTTTTTCATAAATGGAGAAAGTCATTGTTACTGGAAATTGAAATGATGTATCTGATATTCTACATGTGCAGTAGTTGTTACTTATTAGTTGCGTTCGTTATTGTTGAGCACCTATTGGCGTAGGTGTGTTCTTCCTCCAGTCTCGAACAGCTAAACACACGGAGTTGAAATTTTATATATAATGGCTTGAAGAAAATTTATCAACCCATTTCAGTTTTGCTTGAAATGGGTACAAAATTAAGAGAACATACAAAGAACCTTCTAAAATCTTATGTACGATTTTGGGGATTATTTCCCAAAATGTACGAGTACACAATACTATATCCTAACAAACCAACAACATTATCCCGCCACAATTCAAACACACATTGAATTACTGCTACGTCCATTTACGGTCTTGTTTAACCTCAACAGATACTGGAAGTGTAACTTCGAATCACAAGAGATATATTTCAAGAGAACATACTTTAATTGAGTTTCCGTCAATGCCGAACACTCCCAAACAGTATTTACAAAGACATAACTTGCCACTTTCACTTCATCCGCTAAAGGGTAAATTGCGTAATATTTTGAGAGAGACAGAAACACAAACAAAACGGGTTTATATCTACTTTTTTCTCCACCGTGCGTTAGTGAAATTTAATCAGTGGCGTGAGAACTTTTTCCACGACGTTACATCTGTATATTATTTAAAGTTTTCATTCGGCTCAAATGTCAAGTGTGACCAACACAATGCACAGTGATATCGGGGTCACACTCACTTTTGTGTGGCTTGTCCTTCAAAAAGCACTCACAAGTCTTAAGTTCTTCCATCACCCAGCAGGCGAAGGGGAAATGTTTGCTTCTTTGTATACCAAAATTATACCCAACAAATATTAAATTATCCGCTACATATTAGCAGTATTTAAGGAATTCGATGTGCTTCAAAACATAAACACAATTCTTTCCGATATATGTTTTCCAGAACTTAAGATTGCTAAAATGATTTCAGCTTTAGAGAAGGAGAACTAAACTGATCTATCTAATTACATACCTACATAATATATTGTAAATTCAGTATCTAAGATTGTTGAGGGAAGAAAAAATGTGAGCACTCCCGACTTCCTCTACCTAAGACAAATTCGCAAACAGTGACTCCAGAAAGCATATCTCAACACTTTAAAAAATCTTATGATTTACATTCAGATGACTTTCTCTACTCAATATGGTTTACTTTTATATAGTTGCTACGAACTATTCTTACGAACGCTTATTTTCGTATCTACTTCGTGTTAATCGAGATACGCCTTTGCATAAATAGTTACATTACATATTTCGCTGTAGGATATATAGGGTAGTTAAATTACATTCGAACCCACTCGCGGCCTCTCTCTACTGCGCGAGACAGCCGGCAGTCGCCGGGGAAATTACGCCGGCAGAGGCGGACTAAAATCCTTACCTTATAATAGATGCTGGAAATGTTGACCTGCTCTCAAACAGGCAGCATATCTCATGTAAATATTCTCGCTCACTCTCCGAAGCTCAGCAGCAGTAATTCTTGTGATGAAACGCCTCATTATGATCAGAAAATTGGAATGTGGTGGGCGATAAGTACTAGAGGAATAATAGGCACATATTCTTTGATGAAACAATAAATGCAGATCGATATCAGAGGTTAATTCTGAGGCCATTTTGCAATCGCTTGACAGAAGAAGAGAAATCGTATGGTTGGTTCCAGCAAGATTCTGTAGCAGCACATACGGCTGGCGAATCATACATGCAATAAGAGAGGTGTTTGATGACAGAATAATTAATGTTGATTTGTGGCCCCCTCGTTCTCCTGATCTATCGAGTTGTGATTTTTATTTATAGGGTTCTTTAAAAGACAAAGTGTATTGTTCCAATCCTCGCACACTACAGGAACTTAGAGAAAACATTGTGCAAGAAATCGCAAGAATTCCTGCTACTGAGCTTCGGAGAGTGAGCGAGAATATTTACACGAGATATGCTGTCTGTTTAAGAACAGAAGGTCAACTTTTACAGCATCTATTATAAGATAAGGATTTTAGTCCGCCTCTGCCGGCGTAATTTTCCCGGCTTCTGCCGGCTGTCGCGCAGTAGAGGGAGGCCGCGAGTGGGTTCGAATTTAATTTAACTACCCTATACTAGGAAACTGACTTGGTAGATGTTTAAAAGCTTGTCTGCCTTTTATGGTATGCCGCTTATACAAAATTCTTCTGAAATAAGAGAACTTCATACGCTATTCCCGGAACATTCAACATACACATTTTATTTGGTATTGTAATTAAAATCGATAGAGCCATTTTTAGGAAAATAAAATATAACAAAACATTTTCCGTGTGAGGGGTAATGTGGAGTGAAGGATATTCTTTAAAATCTTCGTGTCGCATGAATTTCGGAAGGTACTGAACTCAAATATGAAGTTTTGTATTTATCCAATACTTCGTTTTGGTTAAGTGGTTCACACACACACGCACACGCGCGCGGATCTTTTCTAAAAATCCTTTTTATTTAGGGGACCTCAAAATATGTATTTCTGGTGAAATGTAAATATCAAATTTTTTATTGTAATGCCATACTACATACCTGCTAGGTATTCCAGCAGTCGAAATGGGAAAAAATTCTGATTTTTAATATGCAGAAAGAACAACAAATATTAGTTTGCAATTATGTATATATAATTGCAATTTATATGTATGTATATAAAATGTTTTTAACGTTTTCGTGCGTAGTGTTTACAAAACTATTTACTTTAATAGTAAGATATATTTTATAATATAACACCTGACAATGTCACCGATAACAACCGTAAAAACAAGCCGTTAATGAAGTTCAGTATAGACGTTGATTATTCCTGACTTTGAGAATTCTTCCTAAAACCACCTTTCACTGCAATTTCAGGTGTTATATTACACTTTTTCTCTACTAAATGCATGCAATATGATTTTGTACAGTACATACGCAAAAGTTGAAAACTAGGTGTAATTTTCAAGGATAACACGAATCAAAGGGAAAATCTTGAAATGTAAACTGTACTTTGGTTTTTCATTCTGTATATTAAAAAATTAGAATTTTATCACCGTTAATTTGGTTGCTATGATTTTTAAAAACAGAGACGAAGACTTCCTGAACTCACTGTATATTATCATGTACTACAGTATTCATACAAAAAGTGATTGTTCTATACACGTTGCATTATTCACGATATATTTTATCTAGTACTACTAATTTCTAATTAAAAAGTACTTAGATACATACATTAGGAAATATATGTGTTTTTTTTAAGTTTTCTATCTTCTTTCCATCGCAAAAACATTCGAGTTTTCTATATCATGAAAAGTTGCTCTTACGAAGGGGGGGGGGAGGAATAGAAAACTTACAAGCATGTCCGTCAGTTGTATTACGAAAGTGTAAACATGCTAGTGTAGTATTTCGAAAACGGCTAAGAATACGAAAAAGAATATTCCATAAAGTGTGTCTATTTTAATGAGCTCTACATTTTTTTTCTAGGTTAAGTTTTCGTCTATCTCTTATGATTTTCCAGTTAAACAGAATTGCGTCGTAGGCCATTTGCAGGGCATAAATACGAGTACTTGACAAAACTTGAAATGTTTTCCTTTGTTGCATAAAATTACACATTATTGGCATTATTTTAATTTAAACAAACAGTACATATAAGTAATGTTCATTAGAAAATTGTAAAATTTTAGTTTCAATGAATGACACTCTTCTGATAGTATTTCGGAGTGTAAACTGGCACACGTCCTTAGGTACCGGTTAAATGAAATAAAATTACATCAGATTTTAGAAAACAAAATGAACATCAGTTTGAGATAATACGGAGTTATTGCGGCTAGACGAGCGACATTTTCTGACTAGAGATGAATGCTTCCCAACAACGTGTGCAGACCTCTCTGTAAGTGGGTCACCAGTTTCACTTTCATTTGCTAGTGGCAGTGCACAACTGTTGCTTGGAAGGTCAAGTTATACCATCCATTGTTATGATTTGGAGGCCGCATGCAATATTACTACTCACGTGGGCAACCATCCAAATGCCAGCGATCGATCTCCGGCCCTTTCTAAAACAGTGCTCGTTTGTTAAACAAGCGGCAATTAAATTCCTTTCCATCTCAAACGACTGGTGATTCACGGCTCAGGATTTTACTTTCATAGTTGCTAATCAAGCACTTACATTATTGCTTTATTCAAACATTTCGCTCTTAGTGAAAGGCTAGTGTGCATTAACGAAAAGCAGAGCTTAATCGGTAATTTATTATTATTATTATTATTATTATTATTATTATTATTATTATTATTATTATTATTATTATTGCAATCCTCAACTGAGTCAGAGGAGTACTCATTCGGCAAAAAATTCGATATTGCATTTTTAACAGAAATACATGTTTTCATGCCCCTTTAGCTTAGAAAACATGCCGGTAGAAAAATCTCAGCGTGTACGCATTCAAACTGCATGTGGATAGCATAGGTTAAAAGTGTTATTAAAACAAACGTAAGTATTTAAGTGAGAAACCTTAGAGGACAAAATGCGAAGATTTTCAGGAAATCTCCCTTCAACTAAGTATTTTCCTGGTAAATATGCAGTTTTTTTCTTTAAGGATTTTGGCTCGCAGGTCAAATAAGTTAAACAGCATTATAATTTCTCAATAATATAGAGTTTCACAGGATTGAACACAAATTAAGATGTATAATTTAAAAGATATGCGCTCTATTCGTCAAATCACTATCTCAAACGCACGATAGACTTTTAGTTATTTTGAGAAAATGCGCAATGAAACTGCCTCATTGTAAAGAGTTTTTGGGTTGAGCGTGTGCCATGAACAGTTTTGTCTTGCATCCTTAGAAGTGCGCACGCAGGCATATTTTTAAATATATGGGGAATTTAAAAGAGTGTATTCCCGGTGAAAACTCGATATGGATTTCTTTGGGGGATGGAATTCAATACTTCCTTTGAAGTGGGTAAGCCGTAAATAAAGTAAAAGTATGGAATGTTAGCAATTTTCATCATAGTAGCCTAAGGTAAGACTGTCGTCAAATTGATTTTGATATTTTTTATTATACTTTGAATCTTGTTCTTTCAGAAATATACAGAATGTTTCAAAAATAGAGGGCATGATTTCAGGCATACATTCCCCATATTTAGACAATAAAAAAAGTCCATTACAACATGTGTTCGGAAATGCTTGGTTTCTGAGTTATGGCCTTTAAAGCAATGTTATTCACCGGAACGTATTTCTTACCGCAGGTACTTTTCTTTATAGAAGATGTTCAAAGTGTCCTCCTCCTGCTGGAATACAGGCCTCACATCGACATCTCATGGCCGTGCGAACATGAACCCCAAATTCCAGGAGTATTGCACATTTCCTCACAAGCTGCAGCAATTCGATTCTGAAGGGATTCCATGTCAGGCATCGGAGACGAATATACAAACGCTTTTAAATGGCCCCACAAGTAGAAATAGACAGGGTTCAAATCAGGTGACTGTCGTGGCTAAGCAATTGGGTCAACTCTACCTATCCATCGATCAGGAAACCTTCGATCCAAGTACCGGCGAGCGGTACCACTGAAATGTGCAGGAGCACCATCATGCAAGAAGTGAGCTTGTTGACGAATGCTCAATGGAGTGTCTTTATGCACATGAGGTATGGTGTTTTCCAGAAAGTTTGTGTACGCCTGCCCCCTAAGTCTGTTTACAAGTACATGGGACCCAACTAACCGATCACCAATGATACCGGCCCGTATGTTGAGAGTGAACCGCACTTGGTGATGAGATGAAACAATTGCATATGTGCCCATACATGCTGATTATGGAAATTTGTAATGCCATCTCGTCTGAACTGTGCTTCATCTGTAACTAATACTAAGGCAGGAAAGTTCAGATTTGTAGCACACTACTGCACAAGCCACTGGCAGAACATCAATCGAGGAGGGTAGCTTCTGGTGACAGGGCCTGTACACGTTGCAGATGATAAGGATACAACTGTTGCTCTTGCCTCTAATATTTTAATTTAAGTGTAAACATCATACTGCACTTGTGCTGACTTCTTTTTCAATTATTCAGTTTTCTCAAAATGTCACTGTCTACAACCTTTTCTGAATTGAACTACTATACAAAAATGTACACGGTTTTCAATGAGCAGTTTTATATATATATAATGGCATTTTTAGATTTGTATCACAGACATAAATGTAAACATTTTTATTAAATCTGGCGTGAAACACTAACACGACATTCTCTTGCCATTAAAGATCCATGATATTCATTATGTATATAGGTACAGTATAAGTCATTACAAAAAGTGATTCTTCCACCCATGTTACGTTATTCCTGGTAATGTTTTTTTCAGTAATGATTTCAAATAAAGCACAATGGTCTTAGCTAACTGAGACTTGTGGAAACAACATTTAAAAGTTTGTCATCAGTGGCACAGATGAGCTCTTGCGGGAAAAAAGAAAGAAAAAAAAACAACTTGCGAACTTTTCAACACATTCCATCGGATGACGTAGGTATTTTCGGGAAAATGTAAACACATAACATGCAATGTCTGAAAACGGCTAACGCTACGAAAAAAAGTGCAATAAATTGCATATTTTAAGGAGCTCGACGTTTCTCCTGGAGTAACTTTTTCTCTATATCTTTTGGTTTTCCAATTATAAAAAGTCATTCAGAATTCAGCAACATGAAGAGAACTTCACAGGCTATTCACAGAAAGTTCAAGACATATTTTTTTTTTGTTTGTGTTAACATCTCTTGTGTTAATATGATATTTTAAACAAATTGGTTAGAGTTGTTTTTGATAAAAATAAATAACGAAACATGTTTCATTTATAGGGTAACTCTGGGCGTTGGGGAGCTATTTCGTGAAAATCTTTGTGATTTATTCTTCAGAGATGTTGGATTTGAATTCGAAGTTTGGTGTACATCTGAATTCTAGCTTTTGAGTTATGCTGTTCACACTCACACTCACACTCACACACTCACGCCCGCGTACGCACCCACATAAACGTTTTTTTCTGAAAATCCGTTTCTGTTTTCATGCCGCCACAAAATGTGTATTTCCGCTGAAATCTTGATGATGAATTTTTGGATGCAATGCAATACTTCTTCCACTATTAGGTAAGTGGTAGAGAAAGTAACAACTGATCAGAATTAAAAATTATGCTGTGAAAACAATTTTAAGAGACCGAATTAATTGTTCTTTCACACAAGCTGTGTGTTGGACAGGGTTGGAAAGGTAGAATCAGATGACTGAAAAATTCAATGCCATAGCCGGGATTTGAACCACGGACTTTTAACAATAAAAATATCGATGACTAAAAGATATGTGCTTTTTAAGTCTACAAAATTTTATAGGAGAGTATGCAGTAGTGTCTGAGAAAGGTAAACAAATTTGATTCTTCAATTGCATTGCTTTACCTGGGAGGGGGCAGGCTGAGTGATATAAACTGTCGCGTTTACCACGGCCTTTGATTACAGGATGTTGTAGTTTTTTCTATATAGATAACGTTCTGCCGATCTCTGTCTTAATGCATAGACGTGTTTAGTTATGTACAGACATGGCCCATTGTCTTGAGAGCAAATTGGCGCACCTTGGAGTAGATAGAGAGGGAAGGATAGATGAGTTCCAGCAAAAATACTACTTCCTTCTTCATTTCGCTTTCATATCATGATCAACAATTTCTCAACTCTAAACCTCTGTACCTAGGTACTAAAACACGTTTTTCACTAATTGCGCTATTATGACTATATACGCACTTACTTGATACAAGGAGTTCCCTGTGATGTACGAAGAGATATAGTGGGAACCGAAGCTGCGGACGAATTCGATGACACTAGCAGAATCGCCAATCTGCACCTTGCCAGTCTCTTCAGCCACCACCTCCTCCACCTCCACGTCGGGGCGCAAGGGTTTGAGTTGCCCAATGTCCCGGTGCCTCGTCACCCTTACCTGCACATACACATAACTTCTTAGTGGAGCCTGAACTCTGTTAATAAAATGAGACGACATAATACAATCATCACTAGACAATTAGAAGGCGGGATAAAAGTAATTTGTTTACATAATAACACAGTAGCAATGACAATTCAACTTCGGAAACAAATAAAGAGCCTCAACAAAATGGTTGTCAGCCCCTGTCACTTTCACTTATTTAGGTGAACAACTATGAGAACGAACATTAAAATGTGAACTAAATAGATGAAAGGTATACCACCTATATCTATGACATTTTGCATGCACTCAAAGCCATATAAATGGGGACAATGCGGAATTTTAGGTATAAGTTATTTTCATAATTGAGATGGTCGATGTTTTGTCTAATAATGGTGAAAGGTTCAGGGGGATATGTTGAAAACCGATGTTGTTACACCTTTTTAAACTTAGCTGTGCAAACAGCTGCTTCCTTCTTCCTGCTCTTAGAAGCTGCAAACTGTAAGTTGGTTAATTCTTGGAGTGTTTGTTGTAAGTAAAATGAGTGAGAATAATAGTAATAGAAGTGATGAGAGTGTCACTGGTGCTACTGTTGTGGAGAAAGAAGTTAAAATAAGAAAGATTTTTCATGAGTAAAAGAACAAACATCATAAAGTATAAGAAAAATTCGTGGCGAAGGTTATGTTTCATCCTCAAGGAAAGAAGTGTCTGGCAAATCCTACAAATCGATTTCTGTATTGCATAAGCAAGTCTTATGAAAAAGTATCGCAAGAGGAACAGTTGTAATCATTTCATTCATTTTATAGTGATCAACCAAAAGGCTTACAGGATTCCTAATTAGCAAGGTGTATGGGATTTGCCCCTCAGCTCAAAAAGAAAACACTCTACCCCAAGAAACCACTTGGTCGTACAATCTAGCCATGGGTATGCCGGCAATGTATTTTGAGCTTACTCCAAGTATCTGTAAAACGCCTCCGTGTAATTCAAAATAACCTTTTATTAAATGAGTCTATTGAAGAGGGAAGAGGGGCTCGCTCAAACCGTCCAAGAAATATGTCCAAGATATTATCGCCTTAATGGATGAACATCTAAGTACAATGCCACATCAAGAAAGTCACTACTGCAGAGATAAAAGTAATTTGGTGCACTTCGACAATCCCATGCTAAATATTAAAAAATTGTATGAGATGTTTCAGACATTTTTTCAGGAAAAAAACTGCTAGAGATTTGGAAATGAAGTACAAAACTTATTTTGTATACTATAAAACAAAGATTCAATACTCTGTGTGCAAGTCTAAAACTAATGTGTGTGACTTTTGTGAGGAGAAAAAAACACACATCCCCATGACCCATGTCGTCCAATGTATGCTATCCACAAGAGAAAAGTGAATAAAAGAAGGTGCGTAAATCGACTCCACACCTCCTGCCCAACTAAAACACCTGTGAACAGGCGTGCATGAGTAATATATCGTAATGCATATAACTGTTGGTTACCGAGGATTGCACATCACACGAGTATTACATGGCCCTTTCAACACGTGTATCACATTCTATTTTTATGCTATAGTATTGTAACACATAAAATTATATATATATATATATATATATAAGATAACGCTATATTTAAATTAAAATCTAAAGGTATTATAAGATGCAAAAAAAAAAAAAAAAAAAACAGCATTTACTAATTTTTCTAAGCTGCAACGCATGGAAACAATGTAATTTTTCACTAATGTTTATGCTTCAAATAATTTATTTTGATTTTTAAAATGGGAATGCGAAAAACATAAATAAATACACATAAGAGTATTCATAAAATCAAAGCTGGCAACCCTAAAAAAATTGAAATTTGTCATCCAAATTAGTAGCCATTATTAATAAAATAAATAATTACAATTTGAGCAAACATTCACATTATAGAATTCACTTTCGTACGAAGTCATAAATGATTTGAAGCAATAAGTACGAGAAAAAGAAACCGCAAAGATATAAAATTTAACATCTAACATAACTCCTTTTTGCAAATATCACACTTTTTTTTATTAAAATCAATAATTACCTTTAAAAACTCACTTGATCCAAAACAATAATCCAAAAGATTCGCTTTTGGTTGTTTAATGTCGCTGTATGTTGCTTCCCAGAGTCATTGCATGCCAGAAAGACGGTTTTATTGCATAGTTGCCCCCCCGTACCACCTCTTTTAGTTGCTATTGAGCTTTTTGGTGGAATGTGGACTTTGGGATGGAACTAATGGTTGTTCTTTGGGGTACAGGTAGTCATCTGACCCTGAATAGTTGACCTTAGTTTCGAGTGACCTTCCAGTACCATTTGCTTAAGAAACTGTTAATAAATGACCTTAGTTACGTGTCGCCTTCCTGTACCATCTATGTTTTATTTCTATTTCTTTTGCTCTGAAGTTGGAACTCTGTGTCATGGTATTAATATCCAATCCGGTATTTACCGCCCAACTGAGGGAAACCACTATAAAACCTCGGTCAGATTCGCTGGTACACAGGATTTGAACCCGCGACCTCTGAAATGCGAGCCATAGACTATTCACTTTTATAATTGACTCACATGCTCGCGTGGCTAGGTGCATGCACAATCTCTTCCCTTAGAACAATAATATTTATGTAGAAGTATATTTTATAGCATATTAAATTAATTACAAATAAGCATCTCTCATGGATACACCGGTTTTGATCCTTGAGAAATCTGGAGTTACTTATGGAAACATACATTCCGCAAATTTCAAATACCACAATTGCCTATCGAAGGAGCAAAGTATTACAGCCTTCAGGAACTTTATGATAAACATATTGTAATACATTTTACTTCCTGCAGGTATCTTTTAGTTTCTTCACTATGAAACTGCACCATCCATCATTAGGAAGATGCAGAAAAATATCTAACGTAGTATCTTCTCTATACTATTTATTCGTTGTGGTTTCTTGCCCAGAAATAATTTCAAATTAAACAAGAGTGCTTAGTGCATGGTGACATACAGCATGCGGAAACAGCAATTAGATGTTTATATCAGAAGCATGGAGGAATAAATTCACAAGTTGTGCTAACAAGCTCTTACGAAGGAAAAAGAAAAAAGAATAAGAGTATCCAGTATTCCTTCAAATGACGCGCTTATACTTGGGGAAAATGTAAATATACAACATGGAATATTTTGAAAACAGCTAATGCTAAGAAAAAATATAGATTTACAAAAATTGTATGTTTTAACGTTTTTCTTGAAGTAAGAGTTTGTCTGTCTCTTGTGATTTTCAGTTAAACAAAATCGTACAATACTCAAGTCAGAATAAGAGGACTTCATGGGCATTTATAGAAAATGTAAGGTATAAGCTTTATTGCCGCCGATAAGACCAATGTTGTTAAGCGCGGGGTATAAATGGAACTAAAAAAAAGTTTTACTGTTCATACCAATATCTCAGACATACTTTTAAACCAAATGATTAGAGTCTTTTTGAAAAATAGAAAACAACAAACATTTCTCTGTATAAAGAGTCATTTGAGCTAGGCGGAATTTTATGAAAATTGTTGTGCTGCATTCTTGAAAGATGTTGAGCTTATTCATCTGACTTTTCCCTTTTGAGCGCTGTTCACAGACACACAGAGGTTTATTTCTGGTGAAATCTCGATATCTAATTTTTGGATGGAACATAGTTCTTCTGTAGGAAGCAGATCTTGCAAAAAATATGGTTAAATCAGTGCGCTTAGATTTGTTTTAAGGTTTCTTTTGTATTTTGTTGTGTAATTTGCATTTAATGCCTACTTTATAAAGCTGACTTTTTGCGGTTTGTTTTCAAACTTTTTGGTGGCTGAATGTCCAAACAAGCAATCGGGGACTGTTTACTTTAACCCGCTATCCATTTCGGGTGTGTAGTGAACCTTGTGTATCGGCACGCAGGTATCGTAAAGGTAAGTTGATAGCTACGCAATGGTATTTGTCGTACATCACGTGCGGTATCACCTAGCGTTTTCTGATTAATTATTAGCATGAAACCGTGAGGAGTATATAATACACAATCACACATTTTACGATAAACAGCTAAAATACTGCCTGAATTTTGAAGCGGTTGATAGGCTCGGGAATACGTGTTCAGGAGCTACATAAAGATAATGGTTTAGATTAGAAGGGTCAAGACTTTGAATTTATTACACCAGATGTGAAGTGTAGAAGATCTGTTGCGTTGTGTGTGCCCAGGTCCCCGTGTGTAAACAATGGCAGAACTAACCAGGACGTAAGAGTGCGCACCGATAGCGAAAGAAGAGTCGATGCCGAGGTGCCTTGCGAGCGCAGTTCGACTCCAGCTGGCACTAAAGGCCCGCCAAGGCCTGTCCAGACGCTCGAAGCTGAATTCCCTGAAGTAGGCCTGGAGTAGCTGTTTCATGTTATCGCAGAACTCCAGGTGGAAATCTCCTTGAAAGGCGGCGGGGTTGTTGGGTTGCACCACCAGTGGCTCTCTCTGCAGCGACGTGTTCCTGGGGACACAACACCAAACTATCAGCACAATCTGCACATTCCCTTCATGCATTCTATCCTACGCTTATGTCTATCATAGTAATAACATCTGAAACTATTTCTTTATTATGTTTTAGTTAAACTGGACAAACTTTAAATTTATCTAAAAATTGGCAGACCTTTCTGGTTTCATACATGAGCACGAATGCTGAAGCATAGTGCACATATGTGTAGACTATAATAGGCCAACTTCATGGTATGAGATTTGTTAGGATTGTGACATCTATACATATAATAAAATTGTAACAGAACTTTTCTGGCAGTTTTCGATTTAGGATTAATAGCTCATAATAACGCATGCAATGGGCTAACCTGAAGCCAGAAATTGCATTTTAACATTTTTTTGGTTGTTTGTAGGCATATTTTAAGAAATAAAAACCTATACATACAACCTGACATATTAGGTAACAAAGAATAGCAAAATAGCCTGGGAACAAAATATTAAACAAGATGAACACTAGTACCTTAAATAATGAAGAAATAAGCTCGGAGAGAATTCAAGTCCTACGTGCAGCAGACATTTATGCAAATAGCATCTGATACCGATAATTATGATTTATAAATAAGAGTATAAAGTGATGAAACAGAAGATAATTTAAACTAATTTAATGGAATAGTTTCCGGATAACTATTCCAGGCAGGAAATATAGGGAGAGAAGAGGAAACGATTGAAAAAGGAGACTGAAGAAAGAGAAAGGAAAAAGAAGAGAAGAGGAGGATGCAGAAGCAGATGGAATTAATAGCAGAGAGGATAATGGGCGAGGAGGAGGACGATCAAGGGGAGGAATTGATAGCAGATAGGAGTGGGAGCCTGTATCAGGAGATAGTGAATGAACAGTTAGGGAACAGGAGCGGTGAAAAAAAAAGTTATATTTATGGACGCTCTTTAACTGCTGTGGTCCTTGGCGTCCATTCTATATTGGGCGTGAAAGACCGGTAATTTTGTTCTTTATCAGGCTTGAGGTTCTTTTACGTGCCGTAAATCTACGACACGGGACCACCGACTTTACTTCCCTTCCGAAGGAAGCCATGCTAAGGATTTTTACGCCCGAAAAAAATCGATCGCCCTCCGCCGGGTTTGAACTCGTAAGGAACGGTGTAGCTATGGTTATCCAAATTGTCAAAACTGCGCTATTAGGAAACTGATACTTTGTCAAAGTGATCTTTCCTGTATAAGCATTGCTCCGTCGTGTAATCAAATGTCAATATTCAGCGGAGCAAGTATAATTATCTGAGAACTTATACGAGACTAAAAACATAATATATCAAATCGCCAAAAGCGTTAGAGGGGAAACAAGATCGGTGCAGTCGCTGGGTGCGTGAGGTATTTAGTGGCAATAGTGTTAACAACAATCAGTTCAGACATTTTGGAGCGAAAAGATAACAGCCACATATACATATGAACGCACGTATATAAAAACAAACGTTTTAAAAATGCTTTATAGTTTTGCCTTTACTCATCCGAAATCGAAATTAGTACGATTCATTTTGGAAATACATAGGAGACTACAATATAAAACATATATTAACTTGGGAATACTATTCTTGTCGCATCCTAACACATTAATTTGTAGATATTTAATCGCCTTAAGCCGTCATAACTTAAAAGTTACTAGCGGCTTTAAAGACATCAACTATAATAGATCCCAAGAGGACAAGTTACTAATGCTTGTTTCTCCCGTAACAGGGTTACTTTCCCGCAGAAATGCACATGAAGGAGATTTTAATCGAGTTCTAAAAGAACATGATATGGGAAGTAATGTTCTCATATGCCCGGCATCCAAGATCGGACAAAAAGAAGACTTAAAACTTATTTTGAAAAGTACAGCGGAATGAAATGCTTTAGATATGAGAGGAAAAATTCCCCAAGGAATAGACAAACCTGCGATCTTTCTCCAGCTCGTTTTATTACTTTCTCTACCATTCACAAATGGATCTTCTAAAAATATGTCCTTTTTAAAAAGGGGCACATTCTAGCAGTTCTCGGCTAGACCAAGAAAAACGTGATTTAAAGGAAACGTTTTTTTTTTTCTTTCTTCAACATATTCACTTTGTGAATCAATACATTTATTCGACTTTCCAACTTTCTCATACCACCAGTAAAATAAGATTTGTCAATTTGTACAACAAAAAAAAGCGGTTGTCTCAGCTTAAGCCCCATCATTTGATGTGTATCTTCCTCCAACCGGGCATTTTGTCAGGTTTGGGAATAAAATAATCGCTAGGAGTCAAATCCGGTGAATATGGCGGATTCTAAAGCACATGGAAGCGAAGGTCATGCAGTTTTGTAGCAACAAAGCCAGACGCGTGTGAAGGAGCGTTATCGTGATGAAAGAGAACTGTCTTTTTCAGTTTGAACAGCTGCTCCAGTTGTGAAGCATAATACTTCCCGGTGATGGTTCTGCCTTTTAGGAGTTAGTCTCTGAGCACACACCATGAGAACCTTAGTAGCCATGACTTTTTCCTGTAGATGGAACAGCGTTTGCTTTCTTTGGTGCACCTTCATGCGTTGCCACTCACTGTTTGGGCTATTCCTTCGTCCCTGGAATGTAGTGATGAATCCATGTTTCATCTACAGTTAAAAATTGTGTTTTATTTACGGACGCTCTTTAACTACTATGGTCCTTAGCGTCCCATTCTATATTGGGCGTGAAAGACCGAAAATTTTGCTCAGAGACCTCTTGAGACCTCTTTATCAGGCTTGAGGTTCTTTTAGTGCCATAAATCTACGACACGGGACCACCGGCTTTACTTCCCTTCCGAAGGAAGCCATGCCAAGGATTTTTACGCCCGAAAAAATCCATCGCCCTCCGCCGGGTTTCAACCCGCGACCTTGGAAACTAGAGACTAGCACGGTACCATCTACAGTTATGAAACACAGGAGAAACTCACTGCAATTGCGTAGCAAATCTAAACATACTTGAGAAATATTCATTCGAATGCGTTTTGGTCCATTATTAACAAACGCGGCACCCATTGAGAGGAAAGCTTTCTCATACCCAAAACTTAGCGTAAAATGCAGTGGACACGACGTATAAAGTTCTTTGTAATTTCAGCCAATTCGCGTAACTTAAATCGGCAATCACTGAGTGCGGCACTGACAGCTTCTGTCACAATCTCATCGGTCGTAGCTTTAAGATGTTCTGAGCGCTTATCATCTTGAACGGACCATCGTTAAATTCAGCAGCCCACATTATATCCATCAAAAGCGAAGGGGAAAATCCTTCAATAACGAATCTAACTCCTTTTGTATTTCTGTTTAGGTTAAACCCTTCAAAATGGAGTATTTCAGTTTTATCCATTTTGTAGAAAATACTATTTTTACACGATCTCACAAACAAGTGACTACACTTATGCGTCTGAAGATTCACAGCGCGCCATCTAAATGATAATACTTAGTAGCTATCATAGTAAATTTGTCATCTTGAGGGTATTATGAGTCAGGACGAGAAGTTTTAGAACGACCCTCGTAAAAGGTTATTTCTGATCAAACCTTGATATCGAATCTTTGGGTCAAATGCAGTATTTTAAGCACAGACACCTAAACGGCAGAGAAAGTAATATGATAAAGAAATTAAAGCTAAATCACCATAATCATCACATTCTGCTTAGCAGGATTGAACTATGACAAAGAGACGTAGGACTTCCTAAAAGGAAACCATAAGACGTGTCCTTTCTAAAGATTAAATGTGGTGGTGGTAGTGGTTTTGGTGAGATAGCTCGGTAACGAGAGGAGATCCTGCCTGCTTGTTTTCCGCAGTGTGTGATTGCTTCCGTGTGCACGCGAGCAGTTTGGGCACTGCCCCAAGTAGGCGTACGTGAGGACGACCTTGGCATCTCCAGAGAAGGCCGCAGCAAGCGGAACACCGGACCTTCAGACTCTCAGTGAGCCGCTTTTTGTTACTCTTGAATTTGAATGCAATGCACTGGCGATCGAGTAGCCAGCAGAATTTTAACAAAGAGAAACTTCACTCCAAATATGAAATTCTTAGAGTCATTAGTTCCTCTGAACTGTTTGGTGTGCTTTCTGAATACGTACAAGCTCTCACGATGAGTCTCAAGGATGCCAAGTACGTTCGTTTAGATCTGAGAATAGTGAGTTTCCGCTGAATCTAACATAGTCATAAAACTATTAATATTCAATCATAATAACAATAGTAGGTACTCATAGTATCCGATAAAAAAAGCACAGCTTTCCCAAAGGAAACAAAACAAACAGAAATTTGATGCGTTATATTCACACGACTTTCTCTAGCCATTAGCTTTTAGTTTTATATATCTTCTACAAAATATTCTTACAAAACCCATTTTTCTATTTACTTCATGTCCATCGAGATATACTACGTTTGCAGAAATAATTTCATTACACATTATTTTCGTTAGGTACAAAGGAGATACAGGAATTTGAAGCGAGAGGTGCTTCTGTAGCAATGCATTTTCTTTTTCTCGAAATCTCAAAACCTAAATTTTCTCTGAAATCCCAATATTACTGGAATGCAATACTTTCTTTATTATTTTTTGTTTTTCTTATATATATATATATATATATATATATATATATATATATGTAATGATACAATGGTCTACGCTGAAGCCAAAACTAGCGTTTTATATGTTGGTAAGTGCGTAAATATGCATGTGCATTTGTTATTTTCTAATCTAAAAATCATTGAGTCGATTGTTGTAAAACTTGATATATCACTTCCATTAGATTCAGCTGTGGGCTTTGCTAGAGTTCTATAAAACATTTAATGAGTGTTTTTACTTTCTCTACTACGTATAGTAAGTAGGGGAAGTATTGCATTCCACCCAAAAATTCGATACCGAGATTTCACCGGAAATACATGTTTTGAGACCTCCTGAATCCAAAAAAAGCATTTTTGGAAACATGTCCGTGTGTGTGTCTGTGTGTGTGTGTGTGTCTGTGTGTGTGTGTGTGTGTGTCTGTGTGTGTGTGTGTGTCTGTGAACAGCATAACTCAAAACCTAACAGTCGGATAAACACCAAACTTGGTATTTACGTTCAGTATCTTCCAGAGATGCGACACGAAGGTTTTCAAGAAAATCCCCCCACCCCAGACTACCCTTTACATGGAACATTTTTCGAAAATTTTAATTTTCTCAAAAATGGCTCTAACGATTTTGATGAAAATATCATATGTTTAAGATAATGTCATGTCAAATGAAATGTATATCTTGAATTTTCTGGGAATGTCTCCAAAAGTATTCTTCATTCTGAACGACTTTTGCGTAACTGGTAAACCATAAGAGATAGAGAAAATTTTACTACACAAAAAATGTAGATCGCGTTAAAATACACAACTTATATCATATACATTTTTTGTTGTTGAGTGAACCGTTTTCGAGATATTGCTTGTTATTTCCTTAAATTTTCCAATACTTATACTTTTTCTCAAATTCGTTATTCATTTTTTTATGTCCTGGACATGCAAAGAGAATGGAATGCGCCACATAGCAACCAGCGATAAAATATTTGACTATCGCTTAAAAGCTACCATATTCCCCTTGCATCTACAAGAAAATTACCAATAAGATTGACATCTCGATATCTCGATTAACATGAAGCATATGGAGAATAGGCGTTTGTAAAATTAGATTGTACAAGAGTAGAGAAAGTTATGTGAGTGTAACACATCAGATTTTTTTCTAGTGTAACCCAAATAAACCAAAACAAAGCACCAATCTTAATATATATACGTAATATGAAGTGATTTGTCTGAACAATTATCAGAAACTTGGATTGCTTGACGTGCTTACATTTCCACCGATAAAAGTTTGCAGCAGGACGTAAATTAAGTACGTATGGGGTTTCTGAAAAAGTTCTCAGGCAATCATCGGGTCCTAATCCAAAATATATGCATAATAAGGTTTACTTTCACTTGCTAGCGTAGAGATGACATAATAAATAGTAAACGCGTTCTGTCAGCCTTTTTATGAATACTAAGACACCGAAGTGAAAAAGTCTGATCTGCTGCACTAGCATGATTTTTTGTAGTCGTTCTCCTACAAACTATTCTTTCAAAAGCTTATTCTTATGTCAACTTCTTGTTAATCAAAATAACCTTCATTACACATTTACACATCCGCTGTAGTTATAAGAAAGATACAATAAACCAAAGCGATAATCAAATCTTTTCAAAGCCGGTGGCTTTTAATGGCTTTAAAATCCCGTTCTCTTGGCATAAACACACACACACACACACACACACACACACACACACACACACACACACACACACAAAGCTATCTCCAGTTGAGAAAGGTATAAAGTATTTGAAAATTCACACCACTAACAAAAAATATCTCGAAAATGGTTAATGCCACAGAAAAAAGTGTTATTTGAAATACATTAACTGACTTTTGGAGTTAAGCTGTTCACAGACATACACACATAGACAGACAAACACACACCCGGACCTTTTTCTAATTTAGTATTTATTCAAGGAGCCTCAAAATGTGTATTTTCGGTTATCTCGCTATCAACTTTTTGGACGTAATGCAATGCTTCCTCTACTTACTATAGGCAAACAGTGGAAAAAGTAAAATTCACATTTCTCTTTAGAAAATTACTTATTGCTCTTAAAATGTATTTTAATCTTGGAGAATCTCCCTGTGAAATTTCAAACGCACACTCCGTCTAAAACAGCTGATTAGCCAGCTATTTTTAAATGCCTGTGCTATTTAAAACCCCTGCGGCCTTTAAATCCATTTTTCCCCTTTTTAGTTTTTATTATATTTTCCTGTATTCAAAACCTCCTAGCACATTTTTTAAGTAGAAATATGAACACTTTTATAATACATGGAAGATGGGAAGATGATTGTACATAATATCTGGTAATAATTTTCCTTTCCGGTTTAATTAAAAATATATATTTTTAAAATAGAACTCGGCATTCAGTGAATAGTTCTCTTTCTTGAGATATTGCGCTTAAACTTACATTTTAATTTCATAAACATCCGAAGTTTTACAGTCATATGACTTTCTCTACCCATTCTTCAACAATGTAATTCTTACAAAAGCGTATTCTCCTATTTACTTCATATTAATGGAGATAAAAATTTGCAGAAATGGTTTTATTACAGATTTCCTTATAGGTAGAAGGGGATTAGGGGGTTGCAGCAGGCTTAAGCTGTAGCCAAATCTTTTAAGAACAGTTTGCTATGTGATGGCTTTGAAATTCTATTTATACGAGAACTCGTATGACCTCGAGAAAAAATGAATACTATCTTCCACTACGTATTTGAAAATTCAAACCAATAACAAAGAATATCTCGGAAATGGTTAACGCCACAATTCTTTTTATTTAGCATAAATTGTTTGTTTTAAAGAGATCTACATTTTTTGTGTAGTAAGATTTTGAATATCTCTTACAGTTTACCAATTATACAAAAGCCATTCAGAATAAGGATTTCACAGGCTATTCACAGAAAATTCAAGATAGGCATTTTATTTGCCTTGTAAATATCCTTAATATATCTATTTTAATAAAAAAAGTTAGTCATTTTTGAGAAAATAAAAAATAACGAAACGTTTCCATGTAAATGTTAGTCTGGATTGGGGAGGGGGGATCTTCGTGTCGTATCTTTGGAAAATAGTGAACTTAAAAATCAAGTTTGGTATTTATCGGACTCTTCGTTTTGACTTATGCAGTTTTTCTAGAAATGCGTCTTTTTACTTTCTCTACTACGTATAGTAAGTAGGGGAAGTATTGCATTCCACCCAAAAATTCGATACCGAGATTTCACCGGAAATACATGTTTTGAGACCTCCTGAATCCAAAAAAAGCATTTTTGGAAACATGTCCGTGTGTGTGTCTGTGTGTGTGTCTGTGTGTGTGTCTGTGTGTGTGTGTGTCTGTGAACAGCATAACTCAAAAACTAACAGTCGGATAAACACCAAACTTGGTATTTACGTTCAGTATCTTCCAGAGATGCGACACGAAGATTTTCAAGAAAATCCCCCCACCCCAGACTACCCTTTACATGGAGCATTTTTCGAAAATTTTAATTTTCTCAAAAATGGCTCTAACGATTTTGATGAAAATAACATATGTTTAAGTTAATGTCATGAGAAATGAAATGTATATCTCGAAATTTCTGGGAATGTCTCCAAAAGTATTCTTCATTATGAACGACTTTTGCATAACTGGTAAACCATAAGAGATAGACAAAATTTTACTACACAAAAAATGTAGATCGCGTTAAAATACACAACTTATATCATATACATTTTTTTTGTTGAGTGAACCGTTTTCGAGATATTGCTTGTTATTTCCTTAAATTTTCCAATACTTATACTTTTTCTCAAATTCGTTATTCATTTTTTTTATGTCCCGGACATGCAAAGAGAATGGAATGCGCCACATAGCAACCAGCGTTAAAATATTTGACTATCGCTTAAAAGCTACCATATTCCCCTTGCATCTACAAGAAAATTAGCAATAAGATTGACATCTCGATATCTCGATTAACATGGAGCATATGGAGAATAGGCGTTTGTAAAATTAGGTTGTACAAGAGTAGAGAAAGTTATGTGAGTGTAACACATCAGATTTTTTTTATCAAGATGCCTCAAAAGATGTATTTCCGGTGAAATCATGATATCAATTTTTGAGTGGAATGCAACATCTTCTCTGCTTACTGTGTACGTGGTAAAGAAAGTAAAAAAGTCTGAAGTGTTACATTCACATAACTTTCTCTACCCATTCTTCAACAAAGTATTCTTACAAAAATGTATTACTCTACCTACATACTTAATGTTAATCAAGATGATATTTGTACAAATGGTTTTACTACATAGCTTGCATGACTAGGAGAAGCAAAATTGTGATAGATTCTCTTCTCTACCCCTATCATTTATTAGTGGGTATACAAACTATTCGTACTAAAGCTTATATTTCTATTTACTACGTTTTAATCCAACTAAACCTTCGCAGAAATAACTACATCACACATTCCGTTATAGATACAAAGAGAACATGTTTAAGAACTGGACACTATACGCTGACCTTGACCTTAAAATTCCATATTGTTTCCATGCAATCGCGAGATACAACCGAATCTTGACAAGACTTGAAGAGAATGATCAAGTAATGCACAATTCGAACCTTTAATAACGAATGCCTCAAAAATGGCTTATGCCACAAAAAACTTATTTGAAATAAATTGTGTGTTTTAAAGAGATCTACATTTCTTGTGTAGTACCTACGTTGTCGTCTGTTGCTTCAGTACATTAGTCATAATAAAATATTATACAAAATTTCTTCCGAATGAAGAGGACTTCAGAGGCCATACCCAGAAAATTCAAGATATACTTTTATTTGTAATGCAAATGTCTTTAATATATGTTATTTTAATCAAAAACGTCAGAGCCATTTTTTAGAAAATCAATACTTTCGAAAAATCTTCCTTGAAAAGGTAATTTGGGATGGAGGGATTTTCTTGAAAATCTTCGAGTCGCATCTTTGGAAGGTACTGAATCCAAATACCAAATATGGTATTTATCCTAATTTTCGTTTTTGAGTTATGTGCTCATATACATACACAGACGTAAACACGGACCTTTTTCTAAACATGCTTCTTTTTTATTCAAGAGGCCTAAAACATATATTTCCGTATCTCGATATCGAATTTTTGGGTGATGCAACACCTTCTTTACCTTCTATGTACGTGGTAGAGAAAGTAAAAATGAATGACTTCCTATTTGAGAAAAGTATAAATATTTGAAAATTCAAACCAATAACAAGGAATATCTCGGAAATGGTTAACTCCGCCATAAAAAAGGTGCTTTAACGAGATACATTTTTTTTTGTGTAGTAAGCTTCTGTCTATCTCTTACGGTTTCCCCACTTATGCAAAAGTAATTCAAATTGAAGAGGACTTAAGAGGCTATTCACAGAAAATTCAAGATATACATTTCATTTGTCATGAAAATATCTTAAATACAAGATGGTATTTTAATTAAAATCATTAGAGCCATTTTTTGAGAAATTATACATTTTCGTAACTTTCCATGAATGGGGTAGTTTGTTTCTTGAAAATGTTCGTGTCATATCGCTGGAAAATGCTGAACTTGAATACCAAGTTTGGTATTTAATCGACTTTTCGTTTTTGAATTATGCTGTTCACAGATACACACACACGAACTTTTTTCTAAACTGCTTTTCTGGGTTCAGGATGCCTCAAAACATGTATTTTAGGTGAAATCTTGGTATCGAAGTTTTGGGTGAAATACAATACCAAGTCTTCCTCTACTTACCGTAAGAGAAAGTAAAATAGGCAGTAAAGTATAATACAAAATCCACACCAAACCATTGAGTTACACAATATTTAAAAGTAGACAATTTTTTTAGGTTATTGGTTGGAGATATGTTTTTAGTTATACTATTAAGCTAGCAAAAAGTGTTTAAAAACAGTGAAATTTGACCAATTAAGCTGAAGGCTTGCTCCAGGTTAAAAGGTTTAACATTTTCAAATTTCATTGGTATCCCCTTGATTACTGTGCTGTCCTTATCTGCCCCGTTTTGTATGCCTAGCAATTAGGCAAAATTACCTCTTGCCTTTACTCGGAATGAAAGAAGAGCATATCATAGCCCTCACAGAGTCTCCCGTTTTATCATTCATAACACTATCAGCTCGTCTTTGGAACTTCCTACCAGATGACACAAGGAAATCTGAGAACATAATTCAGTATTTAGCTTGAAAGACACATTAACAATAACTGAATTCTATGATGACAACTCCAACCTACTGCTTTACTGATCTCTTTATGTGGAATAATTTCCTTTTTTAAAATTATTATTATTATTATTTTACCACCATTCATATTTTAATTCAAAAGTAATAATACCTGTATGATATCATTATGTTTATTTTCACCTATATCTTTAGTGCATTTCTACCCCTTGTTTGGGAGTATTTTTATTCGTTTACTAATTAATGTTTCATTTGTATAACAAAACTTCCAGGCTCATTTAGGGGTTTTGATTAAACAGTTGATAGTCTTAGCAAATCGTTAAATTGTAGGTTCAACGTTGGTTTTATTCATTTTTGCAGTGAAACACATTCACATTATCTTCTATCTCTGAGGAAGGTAGGAAATGACTCTAATTAAAGAAACATGCCCCACCACAGTCATAAATCGAACCTCGGGTTTGAGAGGCCAAAATGCCAACCACACGACCACAGAGGCAACCATCTTTGTTCTAATATGTGTTATTTTTTAATTTATGCAAGTATCAGTGCCTTATTCTTCTAATTCCATTATGGGTTAAGTATTATTGTTTTTGCCTTACTAGAGTGGAAGAGAAGGTTTTATGGGGTTAACTGTTGCCAAGAGTTGAACAAGCGAAGTCACTAATGAGATCATTTTTGACATCAGCTTTCTGTGCGTATATGACTTTTAGACAGCAAAGCCCAGAAATAGAACTTCTAACATAGTGCATACGAGCTAAAATCATTAGATTATCGCACTAGTGTGATAATCTGCATTGTAACAGCTTTGGTTTCAAGTCCAATCATATGGCAATTACCCTTTATATTTGAACATGTTTAAAAACTCTACTTGGTTTGATTAAGTTTTACTTTTCATAATGGCATGTCACATGATGAATTTCTCATGGCGCTCACATTATCTGTTCACAATGCAAATCGCCATATTTCAATTTATCGCAATTCGTTGTAGAGCTAACCTATATGTTATATTGACAGCCTTCTTTGATCTACAACGTTACTCTTTTATCTAACCTACATAAAGGTTAAGTGGCGGAAATTATGAATTCAGAAGAAACTGAGATGGAAGTGAAATTACAGAACCAGCAGAAAGAATAACACTAGAAATACTTACTCAAAAAATCCAGAAATCAATATGATAAAGCATTTAATCGCTTCATTGCCTGGTGTAAGGCAAAACACGGTGAAAATAATTTCACTGAAAATGACTGCTAGCGAATCAAAACATCTGAACATCTCACTTTTTAACGTCATTTCTGTTGTTTCAAGAACGCTTTCTAAAGAAATCTCTGTTAGTTCAGGAATCAATATAGTATTATTGATATTTTACAAATTCGAGGCGCTGTCTAAAAAATAGTGTATGCCACACGTGTTAAACGTAGGGTTTTATTTTGCTCGTAGGATTGCGAAAGGCCTTCGTTTCGCAAAACATTCCTACTCGCAAAATAAAACCCTAATTTTACCCCTTGTATCATAATCTAACATTATGCTGATTATGCAGCTGCTTTTAGTGGAATATTTGAATCTTTTTATACGTCAGATTAAGAAAATGCAGGGACTTGGCAAGTAAAATTTAAGCGCTATTCACTTATAGCTATGTTACTTAATATGAATAACTCACGGTAAAGTATTTGTCAGGTACCAACCAATCAGAACAACGATTCATTAAAAAAGTTATCGCTGTTTAATCGTCACATTCTGAAGAGCGATAATATTATGATAGTATTAATCGCCTCCAGTCAGGATGGAGAATCTCTTTTGCATTTGTTGTAGATGGTCGCTGTACAAGCCTATATAAATTCTTTAAAAACAAATGGTATTTTATTTTCTTATTGCAGGATTTTAGCTTCTTTTATGCTCTATCGATCTGGGTGGCTCACTTGGTTAGGCTCTGGCCCTCTGAACCAGAGGTCGCGGGTCCAAACCCGGCCCAGACCGATGGTTTTTAAGTGTGCTTATACGCGACAGCCCCATATGAGTAGATTTACTAGCATATAAAAGAACTCCTGTGGGACGAAATTCCAGCACACCGGAGGCGCTGATATGACCCTGGAAATTGACAGCGTCGTTAACAAACAAAATATTTTAAACCATTTTCTAATTTCCTTCCATTAGCATTAACTCTTTCTTTCTTTCTTTAAACAAAAGAAGTTCCCTGTGAAATTTAAACAACAGAACTGATATATTTTAAAAGCGACTAATTATTACTTCCTCTACTTCTAACCTATAATAAGTGGAGAAAGCATTTTCTTTTTAGTTCCATTTATGCCTTTAACTACAATGGTCTTATCAGCGGCCTTTCCTTTGGAACATATGCCTGTCTATAGGCAATTGTGTTAATTGTATTCGCTTGTCGTTGAATTTCTGGTAAACTTTGGGTTTTATTCATTAGATCATACACTCATTCATATTCTCGTTCATACTTCCATTCTGGAGAGGTTAGGGAATAATCTTGGCTAGAAAAATCCCCACCCGCCAGCCGAAAATCGAACCCTGGACCCCTCGCACCGACTGAGCTGCGACGCCAGTCAGGAAATACTGCATTATACCCAAAAATGTCCCCTTAATAAAAAAATTATTTTTAGAAAAAGGTCCGCCGCGTACCCATGTATGTTTGTCCGTCTGTCAGACAATCCCCCAACCCAAGCTATCTTTTAGTTTACATGGACATGTTTTCGTTGTTTTTTCTTTCTCAAAAATGGCTGTAACGATTTTAATTAAAATACTATATATTTAAGATATTTGTATGGTAAATAAAAAGTACATTTTGAATTTTCTGGGAACAGCCATTCTGAATGACTTGCATACATTAGTAAACCTAAGAGATGTATAAAACCTTACAGCATAAAAATGTAGAGCTGGATAAAGCTAAAGCACACAATTTGTGTCAAATAATTTTGTTGTGGGGTTAAGTATTTCCGAGATATTATTTGTTCTTAATTTGAATTTTCAAATGCTTATCTATATTTTTTTCCAAGTGCGTAAGTTGCTTTCTTTTTTTCTCTTGGTTATGCAAGGACTAGAATTTCAAAGCCATCACATAGTGACCTGATTTTAAAAATCTGGATATCGCTGAATCCCCCATATACCTACAACGAAATGAAATCAATTTTGCAAATGTTTATCGTGATTAACAAGAAGTAGAGAGCAGAATAAGCTTTTGTAAGAATAATTTGTAGAAGAGCTGATAGAGAAACCTATCTGAATGAAACACATCAGATTATTTTAATTCTGTATTTTACAATGCCTACTATTTTTATAATGCGTAACACTGATATTCATATAATAATATTATTAAATGCAACTCGTGGTTTTGATCATGCTTAGATAAACGTAGTTGGCCTCGAATTTATCGTCAATTTAAAAATCACTCATCCATTATCTATGATAATATGACGCCTGTTGTAAGGGATCTAAGGTAAAATTGTTTCTAGTTTTGGAATCAAATTATGATATACCTACTTGTGAGGAAAAAATGCACGACAATTATAATTTTTAACGACTTTACACAAATTTTGTAGATAGCAAGCCATCTTAATTATTAAAAATGCTCACTTAAACCTTTTCGTAATGTTTCTCAATTAATTCTCATGAACAAAAAAATGCAACAGTTAAGTACCTTGACGTGCCTAATGTTTGACACCAGACTAGCTTGGAACGCCCATGTCGAACATATCACGGCACTTACCGAGCGGGATGGCTCAGGCGGTAACGTCTGCGGCCTGAATTCGGGAGGTTGTGGGTTCGATTCCCGTGATCGACCTTCCTGACCCATGGATCTTTACTGGAGTTTCCACGGGTCGCCAGGGGAATGCTGGGGAGGAACATTACATCCCCCGAATTTCCTGACCCTCCATTTCATGTACATTCTCATTTCACTTCATCTTTCATCTGCTTGGTTTCTTTCAGGTTGCAAGTGTCGGTGGGAGGTCTCGGTGTGTGCATAGCAGGGGGGAAAGGATGCTCTGTGGAAACCTTCGCCCCCCTGACTGCGAGCGGTCTCCGGGTTCCGGTCCCCCCCAAGAGATGTGTAAGCCCACAGGGGTGGAGGGGAGCCGGCTGCACCAGTCACCACCCGGGGGTACTGCACCATCAACGGTAGGGACTCTGCCTTCTGCCTGTTGTGCTTCTGGTCCGATATCCTCTCACCTCATCCCTCCCTCCCGAGGACGCCCCATCAGGGGCCTAGGTACAAAAGATCTGAGTAGGTCGAGGTACTAAGTCCCCCTCCGCTTCTAGTCCTGTCCTACCACCGCATTTAGCGCCTCTCAGAATGTTCCATGGTTCGTAAGAAACTACCAGTTACACCATGAGCTAGACATTCTCCCAATCAAACACATATCAGAATCCTTCTACTCCAAAATATCCCAGGAGCTCAAGTGTACAAACTAAGAATAACAAGCCATCGCAGAACAAGCCTGAAAAGGAAACTTCCACAGGATATTTTACTACCCAGTTCACCTGTGTATACAACGATCATTGCAAGCATTATAATTCACGTACTTCATCAATATAGGTATCACTTAATGTATGTATTATCAAGCAGTGGTATGTTTGTGGAGTCAATGCGCCAAAACACATATGTAATATGATATTATGTAAGAACTTATTAGTGGCTTGTATAGCAAATCTGTTGATCAACCAACAATTAAAACTGATAAATATATATGTAATTATATAATTAAATATATAAATTATATATATATAATTAAAAATAACTTTGCCAACCACAGGGCTGAAGACACGTCAAGAAAGTAGCACACAGAACTCAAAGCTACAACGGACAAGTTGGCTTTTCCGCTGTTAGAAGAGAAGAATTAAAACAATGGTGTTTGTTTACGACCGCTATAATCGGAAATATCACCGCGTTCATGAAGAAACGCGATAAAGGTTTAATGGCAAATTCGGAAAGGAACTCAATTTGCCACTAACTACTGCGCGGAATAAGACGCACTTCACGCAACGTTTCCATGGTAACCCCGGTTATTACTGCACGTCCAGAGCTCGGGTATGTTTATGTGACAGGCCTTGACCGGGAGCTGAACTGCAGCTCCACAACATCAAACGGATCTTTTACAAGCTCAAATTAGAAACAAGGACAAAATGTTGCTAGCTGCATGAGTGGATAAATTGAAACAGCATGTAAAACAAGGACTGTCAACGACTTAGCCGAATAGATGATGTTTGTTACATTCTCTATGGAAGAAGGTCTTATTATGACTTTCACTATATAAGTTAATGCGATGTAGTGCCTTCTTCTATTCAATATGTCCACCCTCACTGATTGTGTAGAATGAATTATTACTCATCGTGTAAAAGCATTTGACAAGTAGCACCTTCATCATGAAGACAAGCAGAAATAAGTAAAATACCAAATAACTAATTCATAAGCGTGTAACGTATAGGAAATTCTATTTCTCCTTTTCTTTCAACATTCTTCAACATTCTAGTTGCTTATCTATGATAAATTATAGGAGGTATTGCTATCCAACCCAAAATTCGATACATTTTACCAGAAACACATGTTTTAGGTCTCCCAAAAATCTTTGGTTAAGATCCGCATCGTGTGTGTTTATGTGTGTGTGTGTGTGAGAGAGAGAGAGAGAGAGAGAGGGGGGGATAGCATAACTCAAAAACGAAAAGTAGGATAGATATCAAAGCTCATATCTTCCAGGAATACAAGAAGATCTCCAAATTCCTCCCAGCACAAGCAACCATATGGCTAAGATTATAGGGAGTACCTTTTTCAGCACGCGCGCGGGTGAATGTGTTTGGCTTTAAATCTATGAAAAGCATAAGTCAAAAACAAAAAGTGGAACAAATGCCAAACTTCGTTTTAAATTTCATCTTCCAGAGATACGACAAGGGATTTCCAAGAAAACTTCTTACCCAAGGCTATCCTTTACTTGGAAAATGCTTCGTTGTTTTTAATTTTCTCAAAAAATGGCACAAATGATTTTGATCAAAATACCACATGCTGAAGGCATTAGCATGGTTATTAAAATGTATGTCTAAAGTTTTAGTCTTTGAAGTTCTCTTCATTCTGAATTAATGTTGTATAAGTTTGTATTACTAGTAAAACATAAGGGACGACTAAACGTACCACACAAAATATGATCTCGTTAAAACACTTACATATGTACAGATATTCATCATTCATGAGATTCAGTACTTCGTCATGTTTTGAAGTTATTTCCCGAGATGGAAAGAGTGTCGAATTCCAACGCCGTATATACACATTTGACTATCACTCCAGCCTCTTCTATCCCTCTTATAGCTACAACTATTTCTGTAAAGTTTATCGCCATTAACATGAACTATATAGACAAATAACCTTTTAACAATAGTTTATATAAGCTATATAGATATAAATGATATTGGGTAAAGTAATCATGTGAATGAAACACGTCAGGTATTATTGGACGACAGACATAAAAGCGGAACTCTACTGTAAAATATGGGATTGAGGGTCACTCGAGCTTTAGCAAACCAAGTTTCCCTTCTGTAATAACACTCAAAAAGGACTGCCACACCTGAGAGGTGTGGATGAGTGGTAATCTCGGTGTTGTAATATTTGCAAATGTTTTACTCCTAAAGCTAACCTATTGCCCAATCACCCGTTCAGAATGAAACATAGACCCAACTGCTTATCTCCGTATGCTGTGAGGAAGATTTTAAGATGTAGTTTCCGCTGCAAAGAGGCCGAGATGTTATCTGTGTCTCGCCATTGGGAAAATCAATATCCAGGGAGTAAAGTCCGTTGTCACACCTCTATGCGCTAGTTGCATTGTTCTTAACTCTGACAACCACCGCTCAGGAAAACAAAACAAGGAGCGACCTCCATTTGGGAATTACAACCAGGGAAACAATGGCTCATTGTCATCCTACAACCTTGAGGCGTTGCAGCTTCTTTTCTACCAGATTAACCAAGATAGGCAATGTTTCATGACTGCGGAATATAGCAAGAAACTGTCAGGAAAGCTCGAAAATACAGTCTACTGAAAAATACATTCAAGTGAAAGAGGACAAGCAATACTATTTAAACATATTCTATAGATCAAATTTCTAATTACTGCTATTATGATTTTTGTTTTAAATTTACACCAAGCCTTACAGAGAGTGATCGAAAAGTCGCCAGATCCAAACTTCCCGATTTTTATTTTTTTCTACCGCTTACCTGTAGGATGTAAAACAAAAAATAATAATAAATAATAATAAATAATAATAAGAAATAAATAATAAATAATACAAAATTATTTTATCTAAAAGTTCTATTTTTGTGTTTCGAGGTCCACTGAATCCCCTCAAGAAAATTTGAAGAAAGGTCCGCACGCACAAATCGAAAGTAAAAAAATACCAAACTAAGTTCATCTTCCAAGGATGCGACACGAACTTTTATAAGTGTGTTATCTTTTATTGTTTTCATAAACGGCTCTAATGGTTGTATGTTTGGCATATGCAATGAGAAATAAAATGCATATCTTAATTTCCTGTGAATAGTCTATGAATTTTGTATAACTATGAAATTATAAGATATAGACAAATATTTAGTTCAGTAAGAAACGTAGAGCCTATAAAATATACTGTGCGTCATCCGGCGAAATACGCTTGAAAGATTGCGTTTATTTTCTTTTTTCTAGCACCTACTTATAGTAAGTGGGGGAAGTATTTCATTCCATCCAAACAATTGTAGAGCTTTCACTGGAAATATACGTTTTGAGGTTCCCGAATGAAAATAAAAGATTTTTCGTAAATAGTCGTGTGTGTGTTTTATCTATGAATAGTATAACTCATAAACGAAAAGTCAAATATCTAACTTAGTATTTTAGTTAAGCATCTTCCAAGAAATGCGACACGAAGATTTTCAAAATAAGTCCCCCAACCTAAACTACCTTTTACATGTCAAATTTGTCGTTAATTTTTATTTTCTCTAAAATGACTAAGGATTTTTATTAAAATACCGTATGTTTAGGACCTTTTCATGACGAATAATAATCATATCCGTATGTAGATCTTAATTTTCCTGCAAATAGGATGCGAAGTCCTTTCCATTGGAAATTAATTTTATTGATCCCGTTTAAACACAACAAGATGTCAGATAAATGTTTTGTGGCATTAACCATTTTATTCTTTGTTGTTGGTTTGAATTTCAAGACTTTACTTTTTTTTCAGATTGGCAAATCGCTATTCGTGCAAAGAATGTAATTTAAAAACCATCAAATTACGCTTTTTTTTATCTAACGTGTGAAGCTCACATTGGGAATTGTCCTGGATTCGATTCCCGTCACGCGGCCGCTCTGGCCATGAGTTTTTTCGTGGATTTTCCTGGTCGGTAGGCGAATACTGGGGTGGTTTCCCTTCTACTAACCGAACGGGATGGCTCAGGCGTTTACGACTGTGACCCCGGAATTGATCCCCAGCGACCGCCCACTCTGATTCATGGGTTTTTCGGGTTTTTACGGGTCGTCAGGCAATTGCTGGAGTGGTTTCTTTCATCCCCTGAATTTCCTGCCCCTCCATTTCGTTCTATTCTTCATTTCATTCATCTTCAATCCTGTTGGTCTCTCGGAAGTTTCGCGATGGTGTTTCGGTGCAGCGTGGCAGGGGAACATGAAGCTCTTTGTGACTCTCTCCGTCCCTCGGCTTTCGGCTGGCTGCCAGGGTATCCGAACCCCCTTGAGGGGCACTGGACCCCCTCTGTGTTGGGTGGAGTCCACGGTATGCCTGTCCGTTGTCGGGTATCTCTATCTGGAAACTTAGGGACGCTACCATTGCTGTGCTGTCGCTCCTGGTTCCGGTCGCCCGTGTCTCCTCTCGTCTCATTCTTCCTCCCGGGAACGCCTCCTCATGGGGCTTAGGTAGAATATCTGGATCGGTGCTGAGGCGATTGATGTGTTGAGGAATTTGCGCTCTGGAAAGATTTCTCCCTAGCGTTTGGCGGGACTGCTGGGGTCCCTTTCTGGGAGCTGTCACGATTGCCTTAGACAGAACTGGTCGGGCGGCATCAAGACTGGTGCCATGTTGGAATCGTTAGGACCCCGTCTTGCTAGCGCACGTCGTCGCCGCATCTGGTCTCCCTTCCTCTCAGGGGTCACGTTGGAAGCAAAAAGGGGTAACTATGACCTACTTGTGGTGCTATGCTCCAGTAACAGGAGGCCCCTCCGTCTGTCTACTAACTCCTCCCGCTTTTTTAAATGTCTTACTATCCTCAGCTTCCTGCATCCCCCTTGTACCTACAACAAAGTGTGTAATAAAAACATATCTGGAAATGTTCATGTCGATTAAAAGAGGTAGATAGAAAAATAGCATGTGAATGTAACAATTAATAAAGTGCTGTCACCATTCAGCTGTTTCTCCTGATGTAATGGAGAGGATATGGAGCTTCAAAGCCAGCACACAGCGTCCTGCTTTTGAATCACATCAGCCTCTTGTATCTTCTTGTAACTACAACGAAATACGTAATGAAACACGTAATGAAACTATCTCTGCAAACTGCTCTATATAAAGAGTTATTTGGAGCGGAAGGATTTCTTGAATATGTTTACTGACGTGCCTAATAAGTGTGTGTTTCCAGTATGAAAGTTCATATTTATCCAGCATTTAGGTTTTGAGTTGTATAACATGAACACATAGTGTGCTTTTTATTCAAAAAATTCGGTTTGTATTCCGGGAGTTTAAATGCGTGTTTCTGGTGAAATATCGGTGGCAAGTGTTTGGATCTAATACAATACTTCCTCTGTTAAATATCCAAGTAGTGCGAAGATAATATATGCTTTACATTTAAAATCTTATTAACGCTCGTTAGTAATTAGTTTTATTTTTATTTTTTTAACAATGGCTATATTAGTCTATATGATCACTTTCAACAATTAGAAACCTGTGTAACGCCAATTATTGTTCTACGAAAGTCACCAGGAGCTAAACTGCATTGCGTCTCTAGGTCATCGGTGTATCGAAACCATGTGATCTGCCGGACACGGCGCCTCAGCTGTCTGCTAAACAAACGACTGATGACTGTGGTATTTACTCTGGATCCTGCAATAAGGATTTTGACCTCGGAGGTAGTGAAAATTGCTGTGATCATTCGCAGAGCATTAGCTGTTGGCGAGATATTTAATGTGAGGACATCATTACCGTCCACAGCAAAATAAGTAGTTCAAGTTCAGTCTTCCAATAGGGAGATTACGAGCGTACCTTTCGCCACGTGTTATATACTCCTCTTATGAAGTAATTGAGCTTGAAGAAAATGATGATCCCAAGCTACAGAAGTAAAGAGCCAAAAACATGCTTTTAACATTTCGTTTTTCACGGAAGAATAATACCAAAGTATGTAATTGGCTTTCGCCTAATAAATCTTAATAATAGTATTCAATGACTAACTAACATTAATTGAATACGTAATAATAATATTAATAATAATAATAATAATAATAATAATAATAATAATAATAAATGGTATTGCATTAGGAAAGGCCGAAATATTTAATTTTATAAGATCCAGCATCGAGCATTGTTCTTCCTTCTAATAAAGGCTCAACACTGAAAATGCTGGAATTTTTATTGTATATGCATATATTGCATATCGTGCTTTAAGTCTCAACTTAGCAATAATACTGCATTACTTTTAAATTCTTTTTGCTTTGAGTGTTTCTTTTACAACTGTGAATTACAGTACTCTAGCGCATTGGTAGTACACACACTCGCACACGCGCGCGCGTGTGTGTGTATCACTTAATAGGAGTTAGTCCAATCGCAAGTCGGAGTGCCATTTTCTTTTCAATTTTCTTTCTAATGCAGCAGGTGAGCTGTTGTGGGGGAAGAGGGTTGTGATGATGATTGCAGGATTGGAATAATCGTAGGCAGTAGCGACCTCCAGAATTGCTGTGCCTTTCCGAATAAACTAGGGAGCTGTCATTAATATTAAATAACGATTTTGCAACCCTTGAATTCTGCATATCTGTGTGGATGAGGCGCATTCCCATTTTAGCAGTCGTACTGACATATTGATATGAGGGAAGTATAGTTGACTCTTTTACTTTCTCCGTCAGCTACCCTTTGTAGGTGAGAGGAAGTAACATATTCCACCCAAAAATTATGTATCGAGATTTCACCGTAAATATGCTTTGAGGACCCCCTGAATTTAAAATAAAAAGGTCTTATGTGTTACACTCACATGATTTTCCCTACTCTTGTACAAACTATTTTTACAAACGCTTATTCTCCATCTACTTCATGTTAATCGAGATAAACATTTGCAGAAGCTATCTTATTGCTAATTTTCTTGTAGAAGGGGAATATGGTAGACTTTATGCGATAGTCAAATCTTTTAAAAGCTGGTTGCTATGTGGAGCATTCTATTCCTTTTGAATGTTGAGGACATTAAAAAGCGGATAACGAATTTGTATTTGAGAAAAAGTATGAGTATTGGAAAATTCAGACAAATAACAAGGAGAATCGCGGAGATAGTTCATTGGACCAAAAAAAAGGTATATGACATGCATTATGTGTTTTAATGATATCTACATTTTTTGTGCAGGAAAATTGTATCTATCTCTTAGGGCTTACCGGTTATGCAAAAGTCATTCAGAATGAAGGACTTTTGCGGACATTCCCAGAAAATTGAAGATATACATTTCATGCCGTGAAAACACCTTAAACATACAATATTTTAATCAAAATCGTTACAGCCATGTTTGAGAAAATCAAATTTTTTTTAAAAAATGCTCCATGTGAAGCGTAATCTGGATGGGGGGATTTTGTTGAAAATGTTCGTGTCGCATATTTGAAAGATACTGAATCAAAATACCAAGTTTGTTATTTATCCGAGTTTTCGTTTTTGAGTTATGCTGTTCACAGACACACACGGACCTTTTTGGTTCAGTGGGCCTCAAAACGTGCATTTCCGGTGAAATCTCGGTATCGAATTTTTGGGTGGAATACAATACTTCCCCTACTTACTATACGTAGTAGAGAAAGTAAAAAGTAGAAAAAGATCAGTGTCTGTGTGTGCGCGCACCTGTGCCTAAACAGCATAACTCAAAAACGAAATGTTGGATAAATACAAAGCTTGGTAGTTAGGTTCAGCATCTTCCAAAGATGCGATACGAAAACTTTCAAGAAAATATTCCACCCCTAAACTACCCTTTATATGGAAAATGTTTGGATATTTTTAATTTTCTCAAAAATGGCTCTTACGATTTTTATTGAGATAACATATATTTAAAGTATTTACATGATAAATAAAATGTATATATATTGAATTTTTTGTGATTAACCTGGTAAGTCCTGCTCATTCGGAAGGAAATGTTGCATAATTTTATATAGGTAATGGGTAAACCTTAAGAGATAGACCAAAACCTATTATACAAAAAAATGTAAATCTATTTAAAAGACACACTTTATTTCAAATAACTTTTGCGGCATCATCCATTTCTGAGATATCCGTTATTATTGATTTGAATTTTTCAGTACTTTGTCATTTTTCGAGTGCTGTCGCTATTTCATTGCTTCTGACAATGTATGGAAAGAGTATTCAGCTACTAGCTTTAAACATCTGAACTATCGATTCGGTTTCCCTTGTACCTACAATGAAATGTGTACTGAAGCTTTTTCTGTAAACGTTTATCACAACTAACATAAAGTAGATAGAAAAATAAGCTTTCGTATAAATAGTTTTGAAGCTATATAAAATAAATGGCAGTGGGTAGAGAAAGCCTTGTGAATGTAACGCATGGGTGTTTTTATATCTTAATGCAATAGATTTCCCAGATATTAGGCATTTCACATGTGTAATTCTGTACTACATGGGAGATATGATTATCCCACGCAAGAAAACGGCCGAAACAACTCGAATCCGATACGATTATCTGTTTTCTTCCCATGGTAACAAGTGATCAATTAAACGCCGTTTGTAATGAATTTTACAAGTTTGGATTTGTGTGGATGAATGTTTACGCGTCAATATTTGCAGTATTGATGAACACTGTCGCAGAAGGTTTGGGGATAGGTCGCTGCAGAATCATAAATTCCTTCACCAAAACTGACACATCGTCAGCGATGTGTGCAATAGATAAGATTTTGTTGCAGGAAATCAGCAATGTCTTATATCGTCGTTGGAGATATGACGAATGAGTCTATAACAGGTGGCACACTTGGCACACCTTGTCAAAGGGTTTCTTCGGTGTCAAAAAACAACCAGAGAGTATATAAAAGACCTTTAAGATGCAGTAAACGATGGCATGTAATTACTGCGGACAGGAGTGATATAATTTAAAACCAAACTGTGTGTTGGGGATAGCTATTTCAAAATTAAATTAAATTGAGTTTTATTTACGGACGCATTTTAACTTCTATGGTCCTTAGCGTCCTATTCTATATTGGATGTGAAAGACCGGTAATTTTGCTGAGACCTCTTTATTAGGCTTGAGGTTCTTTTACGTGCTGTAAATTTACGACACGGGACCACTGGTTTTACTTCTCTTCCGAAGGAAGCCATGCTAAGGATTTTAACACCCGAAAATATCCATCTCCCTTCACCGGGTTTGAACCCGCGAGCTCAGGAATTAGAAGCTAGCATGGTATCCCTAGTCCACGGGGGATGACTTAACTATTTCAAGTTGAGGTATGAAAAATCTTAAAAAATCTTTGAGGATCAAAAGTTGGCTGATGAAACGTTAATTTTTTACTTTCTCTACTACGTATAGTAAGTAGGGGAAGTATTGCATTCCACCCAAAAATTCGATACCGAGATTTCACCGGAAATACATGTTTTGAGACCCCCTGAATCCAAAAAAATCATTTTTGGAAACATGTCCGTGTGTGTGTGTGTGTGTGTGTGTGTGTGTGTGTGTGTCTGTGTGTCTGTGAACAGCATAACTCAGAAACGAACAGTCGGATAAACACCAAACTTGGTATTTAGGTTCAGTATCTTCCAGAGATGCGACATGAAGGTTTTCAAGAAAATCCCCCCATCCCAGACTACCCTTTACATGGAACATTTTTCGAAAATTTTAATTTTCTCAAAAATGGCTCTAGCGATTTTGATTAAAATATCATATGTTTAAGATATTTTTACAAAAAATGAAATGTATATCTCGAATTTTCTGGGAATGTCTCCAAAAGTATTCTTCATTGGGAACGACTTTTGCATAACTGATAAACTATAAGAGATAGAGAAAATTTTACTACACAAAAAATGTAGATCGCGTTAAAATACACAATTTATGTCATATGCAGTTTTTTTGTTGAGTTAACCATTTTCGAGATATTGCTTGTTATTCCTTTAGATTTTCCAATACTTGTACTTTTTCTCAAATGCGTTATTCATTTTTTTTATGTCCTGGACATGCAAAGAGAATGGAAAGCGCACATAGCAACCAGCGTTAAAATATTTGACTATCGCTTAAAACCTACCATATTCCCCTTGCATCTACAAGAAAATTAGCAATAAGATTGACATCTCGATATCTCGATTAACATGAAGCATATGGAGAATAGGCGTTTGTAAAAATAGTTTGTACAAGAGTAGAGAAAGTCATGTGAGTGTAACACATCAGATTTTTTTTAATCACTTTCGATTCCATTCGGTTTTGGCAGCATTATAACAACAGCTTGTTTCCATTTAGAAGAAAAATGAACAATGAAGCCTCGCATTATCTATTTGTGTTAAGGACTGTGGCAAAATTATTAAAAGTTCTTAAACAGAAATCTTGCAGTTACCCATGGATATACCAGATCATATGTTATATTCTGATACGAAATGTAAAGAACGTGGACTCTTCAATGCAGGATGAGAAGCATATTTGAAAAACATAATCTCATGCAGAACTTTAGTGCAATCTTCCAACCCATACGTACAGACCACTCGAGACCTTAGTACTGAGATGAATAAATTCTTGAAGCTTTTAAATTTATCAGAGGACAATTCAATGAAGAATTCTCGTACTGGATCGTGTGACGCTCGACGTATAAAGAAGACACTTCTAGAGAGAGAGAGAGAGAGAGAGAGAGAGAGAGAGAGAGAGAGAGAGAGAAGTGGGTGCCTGGGCTGAACTTCCTCAGAAAGAACTCGGCGTCGATCTACTCAAAGAATACAAGCCAGGGAATGCATGGATTCGACACCGTGATGGCCTAAATTCAAGCGAATGACGCGAGTCTATAAAAATGGCTGCTAAAGTATCCGCCGTGCGTTGTATTTTATTTATGGACGCTGTTTAACTACTATGGTTCTTAGCGTACCATTCTATATTGGACATGAAATTGTGCTCAGAGGCTTCTTCATCGGCTTGAGGTATTTTTGCGAGGTATAGATCTAAGGCACGGGAACACCGGCTTTACTTCCCATACCGGGTAGATCAAGACAACAGCCTCTATCGGTGTGCCACAGAGAGAGAGTGAAACAGTTGCACACGTCTTTGTATCCTGCTCTCGTGGAATGTACTCCACGATGTAACTCTCGCCATCACAAAATTCGCTCTATGATTGTCGACAAACTGCGAACGAACAGCTGTAAAGTTTTCGAAGATGTCCAGGTTTGGAAACTGCGGTGGTGTACAAGAGAATTGACGTGATTACAATTCCAGAAGGCAACAAAATAAGGGTTATTAGTGACCCTACCATTAGATTTGAAAACCTTAAAGGACAACCAGAAGAAGCTGACAAAGAGAAAAAGGATATTTACACACCCACAACTCCATACTTCAAGGCAAAATTTGGTCTCAATAACAATAAGTAATCGTAACTAAGGTTAAGGTCAGTCCACAACCATGTATGAACTTAGCACTTAAATAAATAAATAAGTAATCAGCCCGATGATCGGACCTCGGGGCCCTACACATACACATTTTTTAACACCTGGAAAAATGTTTGGACAAAACAGAAGAAATTGTTATATGTACAATAAGAGGATCAATTGCTCTTCTCCGAAATCATTTGAATAATAATCATTTTAGTATTTTTACGGTTTATTTGCATTGATATAAATTATTTACTATATATCATTTATATTTAACGTTTAATAGTTTTTTACATCTTTTAGTTTATTTTTTAACACTATATATTAAGTGAAATGAAAATTTAACTGTCACATTACGTTGTTATCCTCTGTAGTAATGTTTCAAATTTATTAAATGTTTTTTCTCTAGAAAATTCTTTTAATATTTGCCCCTTTTACTTTGCCCTTGATGGCAACCCATAACTAAGTGGCTATTATTTTCAATAAGTATATAAATAAATGCTTTCTTCGGTAGATTGTGTAATAGTGGTTGTACGATTACATAGCAGTGGGAAATGGAGTGTGATCTTCCTATGTAATTTTTCATCTCAGCTGGAGTAAAGAGCTTTGGTAGAAGAGTCACCTGCAATGGCTGTCTGATAGCCTTCTCAAATTTATTGAACATCAGCTTCTATAGGGTTGGACGTAAATTATTACTTTAACTGGTAAGAATTTTATTTTATTTTTTCCTCTGGTGTTGTGTACCAGGTATTGCCAACTTTTAATGGAGGTATTGCAGCATATTGCTTAGCTTTTCTCAACAAAGACACCTCTTGCGTATGTAACATTGCAATTTGTTGTTCAAGAGCCGTATAATGTTCAGTTTTAATGCACCTTGAGTTCTCTAGACGCTGTGCTGTAATTGATTTTATGTGGGGGAATCAGGTTTGCTCCCAAAGTTTTCTGCTGAGTGCAGGAGGAAAACTCTAGGCGAGTTATAGTATTTGTGTAAGAATCGTCTAGGGTTATTTGCTAAGTGGTCAGCTTTGAGAATGTTGCTTGTAAAAGTAGCCACAGCGATATCTACATCTCTAGGGTCTTTAAGCGTGTGTTGACGTCGGTGAGGTTATCTAGCCTTAAAACATACACCTTCTAATCAAAGAGATGCTGAATTAGAGTAGGAGCCTACGGTTACTTCTAGAAAATCTGAGAGAGTTGTTAAGAAAATTAAAGAGACGATAATTATAACATTTTAATAAAACTGCCATTTTCGAAAAAGTAAAAAACACCTAATATTTTTATTTTCCATTTGAACAGCCGGTTGGATTGGATTGAATTTCACAAAAATATTCGATTTGCATGCTTAAAATGAACTTTGACAGACCAACACACATTGTATATAGGCAGATCTTTTTCTAAAAAGGACACATCTTTATTCAGAGAATACAAAAATTACGAATTCTAAGTCTAATTAATATATTGTCTAGCGGTAAAGCAATAAAAAAAATCTATGAGCTGATTCAACCAGACAGAGGAAGAGGAAGGAAAATAAAAAATGTACGGCTCTATAACAACTTTTTCTTAATAGTATTCAACATTTCAAAACGATAAAATTAATCAATAGTATTACCGTCTGATTTTTTTTCCCCGGCACCAATACTTTCGAGGAAACAGATTCCCGGGAAACTGAATTTGACAGACAATATTTCGATGGAATGAGTATTCGGAGAATCAACAAGTATGGAAATAATTCTGAAACTAGCAGCTTAAAACCTAATTTGGAACCAGTGCTCATGTTTTCGGTTGTCTTAAGAGAAGAACTTACCCGACTGGAGCTTCTTGGAAGAGAAACATTTACAAAGCCTCTTCGTTTTACCGGCAAAGAAAGATAAAATAAACGGCACTGCCGGTGGAGGCGAATTTAAACAAAAATTAAATACCTTCCTTACAATGTTGCTTTAGTTAATTTAGCCCATTTAAAGCGCTACGCTGTAAAATACTTGGGTAAGAGAAGCTAACCTCCTGCAGGAAAACTAATTTTATTACTCAAAGACAAAGTTTGCTGTGTGTTGTAGTCTGCCCTTTCATGATGTGTATACGTGCAGTGATGAACCGAAGGTCACAGTAAAACCGTCCTGCATACAACACTTTCTCTTTCCTTTCGCTGATCTAATAACCAGAGAGCGGAAAAACTGCAGTTTATACTTTTACACCTTTTAGTCACACAACACAAAGTTAAGAGGGTAATGCAATAGTCATAAGTTTTCTTCCCATATTTCATAAAATTGCCTTTGAAAACATTGCATTTTGTTAATCTTTTCCAACTTCCAAATTATACTCACGGAGTAAGATGGCAATGTAGTAGTGCCGAGGATCGCATTTGGGAGGAATTAATGTAAAAATCCTTGTTCCAATCAACGTTACTTGGGATTTCTCCAGGTTTTTCCTAGCCAGGTGTCTCAATTTACACTTTCTAAAGCCTACATTCCCCGAAAATAAAGCAATGAAGCTAAACAAAACTACACTGATGATACAGAAAGCAACTCTAAGCCCATTTTTCCTAGCGTAACCAAAATACTGTAGGTAGTTTTTCTGTACATATGGTTGAGAATCTTTTCAAGCAGTTTTATTGCACTTTCAAGTAGAGTGATCTATCTCGTACTCTACGGGACAGATATCATTTAGTAAAAAATGGCAAAATCCACAACTACATTCGTTTTAAAAAATGGTGTTTGCTTAAGAATGTTCACATGTACTCAGATTGTTTTCATTCTTAATACAAGTGTTACATAATCTTCCACAATATAAAATGTGATATTTCGCTCCTTTTTTGGTAACCTAGAAACGACATTTAACTCCGATCGTGGAAAGAATATATTACCAATGTTACCACATTATATCTACAAGAAAAATGAACGCGCTGAAATTTAACGCAAGCTCATACTTTTTGTCTTTTGAAGATTGCTTTGATGATTTCGTCTACCACAATGCATTGTTTTAATCACTTACAAATTACCTTATATTAGATGGTCTGTAATATCTAGCAATTATTTTCTCCTGAGTTGAATGACTTGGCAATGTTTTTCATTGACCGTGGAGGCATTTAACGACACATTTCTGTTGCAACAGAAATCTTATGAGCGCTCTTGATCTCCACACTATTATATTTTTAATATGGTCTATACTACACAGATGTGGTTGCATCGCTGCAGTCCTCTGGTGCATTGCACCTGGGTTTGAGCCTAGTTGAACAATAGCCGTGTAGATATGGTTATTCTGGATTTTCCATTTACCTTGTGAATGAATAGTAGTAATGGCGGCCTTCATTCATCCCACCCATTCATTCTTCCTTCCATTCTTCGCAGTGAAAACCCTCTGACAGAGGGCGGAACTTTAACTGTCAACTATACTAAAGTCAACGGTTTTGGTTGGAGTAACACACACACCTTAAGATCTGAATGTAACTGAAAACAAAGCAATCTTCCATTTTTGTAGTTGTTCGTTGCTGAAACAGAAAATAAAACAAAACTTTCCTTGATACCTTTCGTCCCTTGCTTCAAGTACGTTTGTTCTGATGAAGAGGATCATGATCAGGACATTGAGTATGAGGCTGTATAATTTAATATAAGCAATCTTGTCTGTCACGTAAATGCCAGTGTAAAAATGTCACACACAAGGCACAGCAGGTTCACAGTCTCTTGGTTGTTTTAAGGGATAAATTACATCTTAAATACTTCGGATGTGTTAAACACAGCTTAACTAACATTTATTTATTTTTGTAGAGTTTAACGCCCATTCTTACTACATGCAGCACCACAGGCGGTGGAACTCATGATACTAAAATGAAATGATAATTGGGAAAGGAAATTTGGGAAGGAAACACCCCAGGCCTAAGTTTAAGGTACCTCTCCGGCATTTGCCAGGTATGACGGCTGAGGAAAACCTGGAGATAACCACATTCAGAGGGGATGGGTATGACTGGATTTGAATCGCGGACCTCCAGATCATGAGTCCGTGCTTTAACGAGCTCGGCCATTTGTGTCCGTACGTTAACTAACAGATAGGGGTCCAGTTTATGACTGATTCGAACTGTGGATAGATATAAATGAAATAAGAGAGTTCTGCTAGTAAATAGTAAACATATGAATCACATAACGCAGACATAATTGTTGGGCCAATTACTGCCTTTCTTCAGGAGTAAAAACAGAGCCCTCTCACTGAGTGCGGTGAGTACGTGTGCGATTCCTTATGTGTTCACTAATTCACAACAGTACAACTGCTATGGAGTCACTCCTAAGAAGTAGAAGAGAATGAGGGAGCTTTATAGTAAAAGGGGCAACAGCTGAAAATGTTTACTCCAAATATTCCTCTCAAAATGTGCTTGTGGGGTGAGGTAAAGGTAAAGGCAAGGTTTACTGCTGGTGAAACGGACAATATGTGCTGTATGTTACACACCGAGTATTCTATCTTGTGTGCTCATGTAAAGCGTACGCAATATTAAGATCAGCATGATACTGTCATGATTTTAAGGGCTAACCGTCGTCTAAATCTGCTACGCACTTCTGTGGACCTATACGAAAGTGTATATTGAAATCATTTCTGGCGAAGATTTATCGATTAACACCAAGCAGAAAAACAAACACTTGTCTACATGGTTTTATAATGCTATGAAAAGAAATGATAATGGATTATTATTACACATTAGATTTATTTAATTATAAACAAAGGCAGGAGAGCTTTGATGTAGAAACTACAGAAATAAACGCAGATATGCAAGTATGCATTTGTTTTTTAATATTTCGGAGGTTAATATGCCAAATCACTAGGATTTCCAAAAAAATACCGAAGAGGGGCTGATATTTCCCACCTCCCTCAAAAGGCATAGTTGCATCCGTGGGTAAGTCCCAGCTTGAGCAGGTAACCTGAACTGACCATAGATGATATACCTGGTCCTAATCCGGATTCCCAACTTCACATCATGAATGGCTGGTAGTGTATGTCCCAACCCAAAATGTTAGACGGTAGTAAGAAGCCTTAAACGTTTTCAAATGCAAGGAAGGAAAACCTATGTTCTATTTTAAGCAGACATTCAATTACCAAAGTTTTAATGGGTTTAGTGCTATCAACATTTTAACATCAATTAAAGCCTATAAAATTGCTTAATTCCAAAGTTGTAAGTCCTGAATTTCATGTTTCTTTTTTAAAATGTTCGGCATTTTAATAAATACACTTTGAAGGCCTAAGTGACTGTTTTTCCTAATTATTGTCGTGAGGCTATATAAAGAGTTTACAGTATTAAAGCTAGGAAAGGGGCCTAATTTTCAAACACTGAACTGTTGCCTAACGCCCTTACAGGTATGTGTACTGAAACCATTTCCGCCCCCATTTTGAATGATTAACAGGAAATATAAACACGTTTCTGTACGAATTCTTTGTACATAAAGTCACGCGACTTTAAAAAATCAGATTTTATAATTATGGCATTTGCATATACTAAATGTAATTTATTTTTTTCACTTTATGTCGTATATTTTGAAGAATACTGTGTCAAATGTAACTGAAATAAAACATGTTTTTATATGATTTTGACGATTTATAGTTTAAAACTTTCTCATGAAAATATGAGCATTGTGTAAAAATAGGTACTGCAACATGAAATGTGCGCAACTTCTAAAATAAATAATTTAATATCTGTATAATAATATCAGAGTTGCTATAACAAATTAACAATGTATGGGGGAAAATCTGATGTGTTGCATTCACATAACTTTCTCTCCTCACTCTTCTACAAACTATTCTTACAAAAGCTTACTCTTTATCTACTTCTTGATAATCGAGATAAACTCCTATTACACATTTCCACATTTCGTTGTAGTTATAAGAAGGGTAGACTAGGCTATAGGATAGTCGTATTTTTAAAAAAGCGGGTCGCTATGTAATAGTTTTGAAATGCCACGGTCTTTGCATGACCACGAGAAAAAATGAATAGCCACTTATCACTTGGAGAAAGTACGAGTATTTGAAAACTCAAACCAATAACAAAGAATAACTCGTAACGGTTAACGCAACAAACAATTCTCTTTAACATAAATTGTGTGCTTTAATGTGATCTACATTTATTGTAGTAAGATTTTGTTTATCTCTTACGGTTTACCAACAAGAGAAAAGTCGTTCAGAATGAAGAGGACGTCACAGGCTATTCGCACAAAATTCAAGATATACGTTTTACTTGTTATGAAAAATATGGGAACAAACAGGGAATTTGGACCAAGTGAAGACCAGATTTTTTAAAGGAATTCTGGGAGTAAGGGCGGGTACGGCCAACTGCGGAATTATGAGGGAATTTGGAGCACATAGTGAGACGATAGAGTGCAAAATCAGGGCAGTGAAATACCGGATGAAAATCGTTCTTGGAGACCAATCTCTAATTAGGTCGGCCTGCTACGTGAACAGTTGAGAATGGAAGGAAGTCCGACATGGGCACCAAAATTAAAGAGGAGTTTGGAAACCATAGGGATGGGCAACATTTTGCACCAGGCACCAGGCACCAAACTCATTAGACAGGGGCTCGCGTGGCTTAGACTGGGATTGGCGGTTGATACAAATTACTGATGAAAGTGGTACGAGAATTTGCCCCATTTGCGAGGAGGGAGAGTCATGAGCAAGTTGTACAGGTATGGAGGAATGGAGGGAAAATATATACCGCGGTCCTTTACCATCTCCAATAGAGAGTTAAGGGCATGTTGGACGCTGCTGGCAGGCAGGGAAGACATGAAAGGGATAGGTAAATTTCTACTTAAGGTGAGACAGCTGAGATATGAGAAGGCTGATAATAGGGAAGCGGGGATGTAGGAAGAGCTAAACTTTGGTGTTGGGCTTTATTTTTGATGTCATTTTTTCACTTATTGTTAGTGTGTTGCGCATATTTATTTTCTTAACTGTTCTTTTGCTTGCTTTAATAGAGTATCAGAATACCGTTTACCGCTGTTTTGTGGATTGTTTATATTTTAAGATGCTATATGTGAATATATTTTACTTTTTTCGTGCAATGATGTTTTCTTGTATGGTATTCTTTTCTCGTTTCCTTCTATTTGCTGTCGTTATTATTATTATTATTATTATTATTATTATTATTAATCTTGCTTATTATGCTGTGTACTATAAAAGCACGTACGGTCTGTGGACCCGTGCGATTGATAGGGATCTATGTATGTATACGTTATGTAAATAAATAGACTCATTTATTCATTCATAAACATGTATTTCATTCAAAATCGTTATGCCATTTTTTAGGAAATCAATGATAACTAAAATTTGTCCATGTAAAGGGTAGTTTTGGGGTGGGGAGATTTTGTTGAAATTCTTCGTGTCGCATTCTTGGAAGATACTGAACTTACATACCAAGTTTGATATTCATCCAACTTTTCGTTTACACACACACACACACACACCCACACACAAAAATACATACACACATCTACATATACACATACACAATACATACACATACATATGTACATATACACATACAGACACACACGCGGGTCTTTTCTAAAAACATGTATTTCCGCTGAAACCTTGGTATCAAACTTTTGTGTGAAATACAAAACTTCCTCTACTTATTAAATTAAGTAGTAGAGGAAGTAAGAAGTTAACTTAGTGATTTTTATAGAAAAACATTATAACATTACACATACCTATATTGATTGCTTTTGTCTTGCACAACTTTCTTTGGAGCAGGTTTTTAGCGGAAATTTTTACTTTCTCTACCAATTACCTATGGTAGATAGCAGAAGTATTGCATACCTCAAAAAATTCCATATCAATATTTCACCATAATACACCTTTTGAGATCCCCCGAAATGAAACAAGAAACCTACAAAAAGTTCTCGCGCGCATGTGTGTGTATGTAGTGTGTGTGTCTGCCTGTCTATCTGTCCATCCATATGCCCGTCCGTGAACAGCGTAACTTAAAATGAAAAATTGGAAAATCCCAACTTGGTATTTAGGTCTAGCATTATTCAAGAAATCTTTCAAAGATTTTCAAGAAATTCTCCCAACTCCTGTTACCTTTACATACAAAACAGTTTCAATATTTCCCCCCTCAAAAATGGCCCTAACACTTTTGTTTAAAGTATCATATGTTCGAGGTGTTATTGACGTGAAGAATAGAGAGTTCTTGGATTTTCTGTGGATAGCCTCTAAATGTTGTATAAGCGGGAACCTAATAAAGAGGTAGACGAGCACTTACTACGGGGGGGGGGAAATACCATTTACGTCAAGCAACTTTTTTGTAGCATTAGCCAATTGCGAAACATTCTTATTTCATATTTTGATTTGCTTGGACAGTTATGAGCACATGAGCTCATAATAAACAAAAACCGATTTAGAAACAGCCGACTTATTTCCACACCTTCCACATAACCACAAGGAATAAATGTAATAATGTAATAAACGTAATAAATCCGTAGTAGAGTCTGATATGAAATCTTTCTAGACACATTTTTATCGTGATTAAGATAAAGTGAATACAAGAATAACTTTTTGTATGAATGGTATAATATTTAAGGAATACCTCTGAACTAATAAGGGTGATGAGAGTCGTAAGCGTGCATCTTATAACTTTTTCTTTCTTTCTTTCTTTCTTTCTTTCTTTACTTCTTCAAATCTCGTCATGTTTGAGTGAAGTACTAAATTTCTGTAACACATAACATCAATATTCTGCTTATTGACTTCTTCTTCGATTATTTTCAAATTTAATTACAACGCAACAAAGTATAGCAAACTTGTGCAACCTCATCGTAACACTAGAGATTGTAATTTCACCTTGATCGCTTATTAAATCGCCCTTTATGGGGATATAGAGTACCTCAAACGTCAGAACTGCTCTAAGAGGCTTTAAACGTATTATTAGGTATCTAATATCAATGGAACACAGAATGAAGGCGTATGATATTCATCCCACCCTTGTGTTGGTATAACGAAAGCTTTATATTTCAACACACGGTTCTACATTAAAATTCTTCATACAAACATGCAGCCGTTTTACAAATGACCAGAGTTGGGCAAGTGAAATGTGAGCAGACTGCAGCTGTGTAAACTCTCACCATCATAAATCCTGTAACTTCAACCCCGTGTAACACTTTAATGCCCTCGGTTTATGTGCCGATTCCAGGAAGCGCACGTTTACGGCCTTCTGCCCACTCGCAGTTAAATGTTCGCTCATACACTTCTTGGAAGTGAAGGGCGTTTGTGGAGCTTAAAGGTAATTAGGTGCTAAATGAACATATTACATTACAATTTCCATACACATCTTCAAACTCGACTGATATTCGAAACACATAAATACAAACTGAATAGACCTCCAGTTAGCCATTTGTTTTTATTTCAGTTAGCTTTGTGACACACTTCCAAGTGCCTTGTGTAGTGCTTATTATGATGATAAATGTCATCCATCCTAAAGTGATTGGGAACATATATTCAGGAATCTGCCCTTTTGCACTCCTGGTATAGACTAACTGGTTATTAAATGAAACGCACAATCACATTCACACGCCAGGGAAACTTCCTTATCAAACAAAGATTTCTGGAACAGAGCCAGAAAAAAGAACCCGAGACCCTTGTATCAGCAGACATATGCTCTACCAACTAACCCACAAGGCCAAGCAGTCAGATAAAAACGAAGTCACTTCTGTGGAAGGAAAAAAGCTTGCTGCGAACGTCTAAATTCAAGGTAGGTAGTGGGAGAGGTTCTTGGCTGGAAGGGGGATTTTTCCTTTAATTGGGATTATTCCCTACCCCCCTATTTCTAAAGAGAATGGCTGTGTATTACATATATAAGTTAAAAATCGACATTAATGAAACCCAAAGCCCAAAGCAGCCAACCTCAAAGGTATGGCGTTGTGTATCTCAGACATATTTAGACAAACAAGTTGGAATTTCGATTAAGGTGGGTTAAATTAATGCCTTTTTACTTTCTCCACCACGTACATAGTAGGTAGAGATGGTATTGTATTCCACCCAAAATTCGATGCGGAGGATTCGCCGGAAATACATGTTTTGAGGTCCCCGACCCCCCTAAATGTTTTTTTTTTAAACTTTCGTTTGCGTGTCTGTGAACAGCATAACTCAAAAACGAAAATCGGATAAACACCCAACCTGGTATTTAAGTTCAGTATCTTCTGAAGATTTTAAAGAAAATTCCCCACCCCAAACTGTCCTTTACATGGAACATTTTTCGAAAATTTTTATTCTCTAAAAATTGCTCTAACAAATGTGAATAAAATACCATATATTAAATATATTTACATGACAAATAAAATGTACATCTTGAATTTTCTGGGAATAGCCTATAAAATCCTCTTCACTCGGAAGGAAGGAATTTTGTACAATCTTGTATAACCAGAAAACGTAAAGAGACGAAAACGTACTGCACAACAAATACAGAATTCTTTAAAACACATACTGTATTTCAAATGTGTTCTTTTGGGGGGGGGGCCATAAGCCGTTTCTGAGATATCCGTTATTGAAGTTTCGAATTGTTCCTTACTTGGTCATTCTCTTTAAGTACTGTCAAGATTCAGTTGTTTGTCGCGATTGTATGGAAACAGTATAGACTTTAAAGATCAGTTATAGCGTCCAGTTCTAAAACATTTGACTATCGCTGTTTTATTTGTATCTATAACGAAATGTGTAATTTAGCTATTAGCGCAAAGATTTATTTGGATTAAAACGTAGTAGAAAAATAAGCTTAGTAAGAATAGTTTATGTACCCACAAATACACGATAATTGGTAGAGAAAGTCATGTGAATGTATCACATCAGATGTTTTTTTTTTCCTTCTTTGCTTATCCGAGTAGACAAATGCGGGGTAACTCTACGAACCCCGCTCTCAGTTGGGCATTATTTCACACTCTTATTCATTCACCGTTCGATGTGACCTACCACATACTTTAAATTACAAAAATTAAACTCTCATGCATCTCATTCGCATAAGAACTTCACATAATCCCTTATATATTCACGATATACATACTTTACTAAAACAGATAAAGCGGTTTGAAATAGCCTCAAATTAAGCAATATGGACTCGGTTGCGTATACAATACGAGAAACAAAACATCCCCATTCACATACCGTAAGTCAGTTTATATGGTATTAAAGAACCCATTCAGGAAAACCAGACCTCGCTTGCCAGCTCAGTCTAGGAAAGCTTAATGGAGTAACAAGGAATATTCAGAAAACGACAAATGTTATAAACAAAAGTACTGTCGTAATTGTGTATATGAATGAGCTCTGCATTTTTATGCAGGACGATTTTGTTTATCTTTTATGCTTTATTAATTATACAGTATTTAAACAGAATGAAGAACACTTCATGGGGCATTCTCAAAAAATGCAAGATATACATTTTATTAGTCATACAGAAGCCTTAGCGTATTGTGCTGTAATGAAAAGCATTAGCTAAGAGTTAGTTTTGAGAGAATGAAAAATTACCAACCTTTGTCATGTAAAGAGTAGTTTGGGGTAGGCAATTGTTCTTGAAAATCTTAGCCTGGCATTTTTAAATGTTGATTTCAGTATGAAATTTATTGTTTATCTGAGATATAGATAATTGGACTGAGGGGGACACTTCGTGCAGCGACCTACATAGGTCTAGTGTGTCTACCACCCCCAGGAGGCTACAGACCGTGGGCAGACAGGCCACAGACACGCGTGAAGTCCCTAACGTTTCCAAAACTCGCAGACTAGTCCCACCACTGGAGCCGCCGAGAGAGGGCGATGAACGACTCACCAGTCGCGCAGCCCTCTGGTGTCACGGGGAATATTCTTTCCAGTGAGCATGCATCCACGCCATTTGTCCGGCACCGTCATACACCACGAGACCTAGAAGCACACCTGAAAGATTAGAGGGAAATGTAATGAAAGGGAAATGACGGAAAGGAAACCGTGGTAGAGAGAGGAAAAAAAATCCCAGCATTCTCTGTCGACCCTGGGGAAACCACGAAAAACCGATGCGTCAGAGTGGGCGGTCGCCGGGGATCGAACACGGGACCTCCCAAAGCGGGCCACAGACATCGCCTGAGCCATTCCGCTCAGTGTTGTTGAGTTTCACTCATACCACAAATACAAGGATTTTTTTTCTAAATTTTAGGGGGTTTCAGCGGACCTAAAAACGTGGTTTTGCTTGAATATAGGTACAGAATGTTTGGGTGCAATACAAATTCATCTGCCTAGTATGGCAAGTAACAGAGGGAGAGAGGAAAAAGAATAAACAGTTTGTTAAAGAGACATTTTTTCCCCGTTTTTCTCCTACTTTTTTGCATCATTCCTCTGAAAACTGCTTAGAACTAGGGATAGAAGTAAGCTGTCTGGTTCTTTGTGTTATTAGACACAGCTTATGTCACGTCTAGTCTGGCTTCGTCTGTTTCATACTGATGCATTCAGAAATAATGTACTTTTCCTTGTTCATTAGCCTATTCGCAAGTTCTAGAGACAAAGCTTATAATAGAGCTACTCGTTTTGTTCTCTCGGTGCTTCTGGAAGAGGTAGCTAATGTGACATAGGCAGGGCTTCCCTTTAGATATCTGCACTATTTCCATTTCAAATATATGTATGTAGAATATGAACAGCTATGAACAACTTCCAGAGAACAATAAGATAGGAAGAAAATATTGGGTCATACGAATAAAAAATAGCTTCATCAAAGTTCATACTCAATATTATGATCACTTTCTATAATTAAATACCTCAAACTACCCTTTACATGGAAGAATTTTGAATACTTTATTTTATCAAAAGTGATTCTACGATTTTGATTGGAATATAATATTTTGGGGTATTTTCGTGAAAAATAAAGTGTACATCTTGAAGTTTTTGGGAATAGTGCAGTGGATTCCGTTCATTCTGATTGAATTTTGTACAGAAAAATGCAGATGTCCCCAAAATATATAATTTATGAAAAATAAACGTTTTGATGAAATATTCGCAATTTGAATTTTCTAAAATTTTGTCGTACATGTGTTCGAACGACTCTTTTGTTCCTCGTGGGGTCATGCAAAATATAATCAAAACTAGCTCACAGAACCAGCTTTTCAAGAATTGACTGTCGTCCCGTTCCTGTAGGTGCAACAAAATGTTGAAACCACTACATTTGTCGGTCTAACAGGAAGTAGAAGGAACAACAAGCTTTTTATGTCTTTTTCGAGAATACATACGAAAGTAGTATAGTGGGCAGAGAAAGTCGTACCATTACAACATGGAAGTAGAGCATTCCAACAAAAGTTCGATGTCGAGATTTAAATGGAGTTGCATATTCTGATTCCCCCATGATCCCAAAATAAGCATTTTTAGAAGAAATGACCCCTGTGTGAGTGTATGTGTGAACAGCATAACTCAAAAACGAAATGTTCAATATATACCAAACTTGGAATTTAAGTTCAGTATCTTCTAAAGATACGAAGAAAATTTTCAAGAAAGAAAATTCCCACAATTCAAACTATCTTTATCATGGAAAAATGTTCGCTGTTTTTTTTTATTTTCTCGAGAATGGCTCTAGCAATTTTGATTAAAATGGCATATATTTAAGATACTCGTACATGACAAAGAAAACGTATATCTTGAATTTTCTGGAAATAGCCTGCGAAGTCCTCTTCGTTGGTAAGGAATTTCGTATAAATTTGTGTAGCTTGGAAACCATAAAACACAGACAAAAACTAATTGAACAAAATAGAAATGTAGATGTCTAAAATGTACAATTTGTTTTAGTTAGCCTTTTTGTGCGAACAGAAATTTCGGAGATATGAGTTGTTATTTGTTTGAATTTTTCATTTGTCAGTTTTGAAGTGCTGCTACGTTTAGTTGTTCTTGACGATGTCTGTATGCAATTCCAAGGCCAGCATATTGCGATCCCTTTTAAACATTTGACTATCGCTTCTGTTTCCCGAATCCCTCTTGTAGCTAAAACGAAATGCGTAAAGAAACTATTTCTGCAATGTTTATCTCGAATAAATGAAGTGGATAGTAAAACAAGCTTTTGTAAGAACAGTTTGTGGAAGCTAGTAAAAATAAACAATAGTGAGTAGAGACAAGTCATGTGAATATAACACATGAGCCGTTTGGAAGTGTTGTTGAGTACCTACTAGTTCCTGTTCTGCACTTTTAACTGTACTCGCTTGGTACGCTAAGCAGTTAAGTAATGGTAATTGTGCACGCTATCGGCGAAACTAACAACTCAAGTTCCGTTCCAATACACGCCGTAGCTCCAGTAAGTGACCTTCGATAATTATATCACCCAGAACTAATTAACAGACAAAAATAAGAGTTGTGTTAAAGCATTGGGAATAATCACTGATGTAATGTAAGATTTACAAACAAGACTTTCACACCTTTCCACGTGTAGTTTCCAACTCGACACACTGATATTGGGGTCTTATTTCGGAATAGTATGCAAATGTGCCATTTTTTGTTCCACAAATATATAGATGAATATTAAAATGCAGACTAAGCCTATTACACCAGCAAATAATAAGAATGGTTAACACACACACATAGCATTAAATTTCGGGTGCATTCTATATGTGGTTGACAAAAGGACAAAGCTGCTTAAGGGCAGATTACTTTTATGATTGATAATTTGTTAAATTGCAGTAATTCCAAACTTGGTATTTAAGTTCAGCATTTCCAAAGAGGCGACACAAGGATTTTAAAAAAATAATTGCCCCATCCTAACTACGCTCTACATGGAAAAGGTTTCGTTATTTTTTAATTACTCAAAATGGCCCTAACGATTTTGATTAAAATACCACATCTTTAAGATATTTGCAAGATTAATAAAGCCAACCGGTAAATTTTCTGTGAATTGCCTGTGAAGTCTTCTTCTTCTTTTTTTTCTTTCTCGACGAAAATTGTAGATTTTGTTAAAACCCACGGTTTATGTGAAGTAAATATTTTTGTAGCATTAACATTTCCGAGGTGCTCGTTGTTATTGGTTTGAATTTTAGAATAGTTTTTACGTTTATGAAGTACTAAATTGTCATTCGCTAGTTTCTCGCAATGTCATGCAAACAGTATGGACTTTCAAAGCCAGCATAAAGTGATCCGCCTTTTAAACATTTGACTATCGCTTCAGCCTTACGTATCTTCCTTGTACCTGCGACAAAATGTGTAATGAAACAATTTCTGCAAATGTTTATCAAAACTAAGATGAAATAGATAGAAAAAGTAAGCATTTGTGATTTAATAGTTTGTAGAAGACCTATAAAAATAAAGAACAGTGGATATAGAAAGTCACGTGAATGTAAAACGTCAGATTTGTATTTGATAATGTTGGTAGGTTGTAGCAAAAATAAACTCCCAATGTTTTATTTACAAAATAAAAGTATAAATGTGTTAATTGAACCAATATGTGAATATATGTTTCGACCACGTCCCATTTTTAAAGAGTGCTATTAAATAATTTTGTAAACAAGACACACAAGAAGTTGAAAAATAGGTGCAATTTAATATATATGTATGTATATATAAAACTAATAAAATTAAAGATCGAAAAAGACTCCAGAACAAGTAAACTGTAATATTGTTTGTTCTTGCCGCACATTTAAATGAGATTTTTCTCTCATTTTGGCTGCTAGAATTTTTTGAAGTGGGGATGAATATCGTAAATGTTTGAATTTCACTTTCATATCCTTATGTTATTAGACCTTCGGAAATATATAAATAAATACATACAATTACGAAAAGAAACTATGGAGGGCGAAGCGACTGCGTTAGGTATCTTCAATTTCGGTTCTAAGGATCTCAAGTGTATCTTGTAATGTGTGATCTGGAATTAAAGTTTGGCACTAACTTAATATTGTGAATGCAATCAAAGGTTGTGCAGGCTACGTTCTAGTGAGAATATGCCCAATTTTAGATGTATGAGGAAAGTTCGATTTTTGCATTATTTAAACATTCCATTACACATATTTCTAATAACTATGTTAAAACTAGAATGACAGAACCCAGAGGCGAAGCAGATAACAATTTCTGACTACGATTAAGCAGAAAGTGAAGCAATAAGATGCAGGACTACTTCAAGACAGCTGTAGATGCCTATCAGCGAGGCAGCGCTTTGAAATGCCTGTATAATTTCACCTTGTTGCAAAGTTACTCTTTAGCATTCGATTACTGGTAATGAAGAACCAAGTACCCGGATGTGTGCGTTTTGGACAGTGAGTCAGATTTGGTTGCCAGAACTGTTGATGTTAATCTCCCTACCTGAGGAAGTTAGACAACAAGACTCCATCCGGAGTGGTGGGGTGCAAATTTCTAAAGAAAGACCACGATTACGTCACAATCCGTCGTGACGTTAACGCGTAGGTTTAACCCTCCTCTTCCAGCAGCACAATGCCCTAACTCGATGCAGACTTGTAGCCTACTTTGATGTTATTTTCGATCCCGCCGACGCTAAATTTGAGATCCCCCACTGATTCTCTGTGTCAAAGGCTGTATTTATAAACGATAAATCCCTTCTTCCCACACCTCACTCTCTACTCGTTCTTTCTTCTTCCCTTCTTTGTGAATCTGTGTGTGGTTTTTACCCTCCCCAAACACATTATATAACACGTTTCAACGCTCTTGAACCTAATGTTGAATGGGAGGGATGATGCTCAAATGAACCCGGGGTCCACAGAGCTGAAACAGTTAAACAAAGATTAAATGCTGAAATTTGCACAAAATAATACATTTTTAGTGTTGTACAGTATCATAAATGGACATTTTCTCTTTAATCCCATATATATCTTACCGTTTTGAACAAACTACTTGTATTTTAAATACATTTTACTGCAACTGCCATTTTGTACTCTGAATTCTTCGCCACTTCACAGAATAGATCGTAACTGCAATACTCTTGGGAATGGGTACGTAAATTTTAGCTCGTCTTTCAGGGCACATTTTGCTCTAAAAGTGGCACACTGCTAAATATGACAACTTCCGCGTGCCCAAGCCACCTGTTCTTTTTCTCTGCGGAGTTTTTTTTAAGTCCGTTTTAGTTTGAGCAGCTTTTCCTCTGAATGCCATTTGTTATAAACCATCCGTTTTCTCAGAAACCATTAAAACTAAATGAAATCTTGGGACGACAAAAACAATATCTTAGTGCTGTGTTGGATCTACTTTAATGTTAATAACATAGTCTGTTATTTTTTAAAAACATAATTGATCACCAGTTTTAATCAAAACCTTGTACAATTTTAAAAAATCTGATGTGTTGCACTCACATGACTTTCTTACTCTTCTACAACTATGTTTACAAAAGCTAATTCTCCGTCGGCTTTATGTTAATCGAGATAAACATTTGAAGAAACTATCTTATTGCTAATTTTCTTGTAGGTGCAAGGAGAATATCGTAGGTTTTAAGCGATAGCCAAATCTTTTCAGAGCTGGTGCTATGTGGAGCATTCCATTCTCCTTGCATGTCTAGGACATAAAAACAACGAATAAGGAATTCCCGTTTGAGAAAAAGTATTAAGTATTAGAAAATTCAAACAAATAATAAGGAATATCTTTGAAATAGTTCACGCCACAAAATGTGTGTGTGTGTGTGTGTGTGTGTGTATGTGTGTGTGTGTTTTTTTTAACGAGCTCTACATTTTTTGTGTAGAAAAATTTTGTCTATCTCTTACGATTTACCAGTTATGCAAAAGTCATTCAGAATGAAGAGGCCTTTTGGGAATACTCCCAGAAAATTCAAGATATACATTTCATTTGCCATAAAAATATCGTAAATATGTGACACTTTAATCAAAATCGTTAGAGCCATTTTTGAGAAAATCAAAATTTTCGAAACGTTTCTACGTAAAGGGTAATCTAGGGTGGGGGGATTTTTTTGAAAATCTTCGTGTTACATCTTTTAAAGATACTGAACCTAAATACCAAGTTTGGTATTTATCCGACTTTTCGGTTTTGTGTTATGTTGTTCACAGACACACGAACCTTTTTCTAAAAATGTCTTTTTTGGATTCAGGGGGCCTCAAAACCTGTATTTCTGGTGAATATCGGTATCGAATGTTTGGGTGGAATGCAATACTTCCCCTACTGACTATACGTAGTAGAGAAAGTAAAAAATCAATAATGAGAGTGATTTTCGATTTTTTGAGCTCGTGCCTCATTAGAAGCCCTCCCACCTTTGGGAAAGTAATCAAGAGGCCATACATCCTTGGACTTAAGATACGCAATAAGTTCTATAATACCAACCCGACGTCCCGATGTGCAAGTGCAAACAGAATGAACAGGTATAGAACATCTAATATACGAATGCACTTGACTGGATAACGAAAAGAACACACTTAAAGAGAAAAGTAACGCAATGTAGCCACATCAATCAAAATACAACCCAAATATATAAAAACAGTTCATTATGTGTGTGAAACTAATTTTGAAATCTTATAAACTATGTTAAGTTACATTGGTAGTTATTTTATAATAATATGGTGGAAATTAACTGTATTATATTTTGCAATGAATTATAAGTAACATGTTTTACTACACATAGATTACAAATGTTACAAAATGGATCATGCTGTAATAAACAAACAAACAAATAAAACAATGACCACCTCCAGTTCGAATCTCGTTTGGGATGAGTTACCTGGAATAAAGTTTTTAGAGGGTTTTTTATCTTCAAAGGATGAATAACGCGTAACTATGGACCCCGTCTCATCTGAGTGTCATTCGCCCATTTCAGTCACTCACCGTCCGATACTACTTGCCCTATTAAAGCACGTTAAAGTAACAAAAAGGTAAATAAACAAACATGTTATACTGGATTTCTATTCAACAGACAGTTACTTATTCAAAATCGAAAATCACCACATTGTCGGCTTCACTTTTGTTATAGGTATAGATTGTTAAGATACAGATTATAAGTTTGAGATATTGGCGTGACAATTTTGATCGTGGGGTGTTATCATTGCCAGTCCAAATCGGAAGGAATCAAAAGGGCATTGTTACAGAAGAATAGAGAGTTTTGCAGGTTAAGGAAAGATTAGAATCCGATGGAATATGAAGGCATTCATTTCAATACATTTTTACATCACTGTTACTAGACAACCTTTATGTTATACTTACAATAAAGTACAATTTTGACCACCATAACAACCTATTTATAGGGTTTAATGTATAAACATTATCGAGATAGCATGCTTCCCATTTATCCACTATTCTGTAAGAACATGTATTTTTCAGATAATACAAGATACATCTATATTTCATCATGCCATAACTCTTAAGAAGCAAGTGATATTTCAACTAAGGTCTTTAATCGGTTTTTGAAACCACTTAAAAGTAACATAATTTTTCCTAGTAGAGCGCTACTTGGGAACAAAGAGATTCCTTGAAAATCTTCGCTTTTCGTCCTCGGAAGCTGCCCGAATTAACTGTAATTTTCGACTATGGTGTTCATAGAAGTGGACAAGACTTAAATGTATTATTTTGTGTGAGGAGAGAAGAAGGAACAAATGGACACATGTACCGGAAGTAGAACACATTTGCCGAGAAATTTCCGCGATTCAATTCATAGCCACGCAGGTAATCAGGAGTTAGACAAATCCTCTTAACTGTTACGGGTTTCCGGAAATTCCCCAAGCCACTGGCTATTACAACCACTTTCTGCACGTGTATACCAAGGACTCGCCCAACATAATATTCAGAGCAACTGTTAACCTAACCAGGTGTCCAGAGTTCTGCACCTGCTTGTAGTGAATATTGACAGAGCTTCCGTTATACGCTTTCTGGGTAAAACCCATGTCGTTTGTTAAGCGGACACTAACCATGAAGTCTTTAACTGTATATAAACAATAAGCTGATAGAGAAAATAAAAGAGTACCTACATTTTTTATTTTGACGTGTATTTCTGGAGTAATATCAGTGACACTCCCCCCTAATTATCTAGGTAGTGCAAGGAGGGAAAGTTACATCGGACAATTAACTCAATCATCACATTTTTGCCAGTGAGGCATTTTTATCTGATATTTAGAGTGCAGACGAGTTCAGCATATTTATTGTTTAGGAGGAGATAAAATGGCAAAACGCATGTAAAAATCGGAGGTGTCACACTCTTAAAACTACACACAAACCCCTATATATTGTAGTATTCCCTATAAAACTGACATTTCCATTCACACTATGTTATCCACGACAAATTTTGACCAGAAATAACTTGGTTTCATGCACGATGTGGAAAATAAAACACAACTCTTCTCTTATCCTATGACAGTTTTTGATATTAATGAACCAATGCGGAGGGGAGGGGATTCTTGTAACATGTTTTATAGATGCCCCACGATAGTTTTAACCCGGGAAAACTTAAAGATGTAACAATGAATACGGCTAATATGGTATAAACTGTGTATTTCAATCAGCTCTACATTTTTGGTGCAGTAAGTTTCTATCTCTTATGGGCGCGTTATACAAACTCCATTCAGAACGAGGAGGAATTCACAGGCTGTTTATAGAAAATTCAATGTACTCCTACGACGCGGAAAATACGAGTACTACACAGGTGACATAACTCAGGGGAAGATAGGAAAAATAAAAGATTTGCGGGGAATTAATACCAGGCGCGCCGGTAAATACCGGGAGCCACACGGGTGACGTAGCTCAGGGAGAGACCACCCGCATAGGGGCATGCAGCGCACGGCAAAGGAGTTTGTGGTAACGCTACTCTTCATGCCTTGAGCCCTTGATTCTATCCTAAGGGCGTACGGGCCAATCTGTAAGTACCTCAGCTGATTACATTCTTGGCTGGTGGTGAACTTATTACTCACAAATTATAAAAATGACTCTTCGTGACCACGAACAGCGCAGAGATGTTCCCTATCGGGTTTCTAGGTGGCCTGTCCTCAATTCGGTTCAGCAAATAATATCCTACGTTGGGAGGCGTTCGCATTTTGTTAATCTCGATTCATCACGTACCCTGATTTCGACACTTCCGCGAGTGTTGCCTCACTAGGATGTCAGGGAATCGTTCCCAGGCATAAGGTGCTACAATGTAGGTATAAATTTAATTAATAATTAAACAATCTTGAACTCATGGTATTTTAATTAACGTTGTTAGAACCGTTTTTGAGAAAATAAGAAATGGTGAGCATTTTTGCCAAGTAAAGTGTAGTTTGGTGGGAGGATTTTTTTTGAAAATCATCACCTAACATGCTTATAGAGTTTCTGACTCAGATATGAAATGTTATATGCATACGACTTCTGGATGCTATTCATAAGCACAGCATCTCGATATCGAATTTTTGGGGGGAATACAATACTTCCTTTGTCTACTCTAGGTAAATGGTAGAGAAGGTAAACATGAATTTTTCTTTTCACTCTGCAGAAAAAAAGGGCCTCATTGAAATAAATATGCAGATTGTTTGGAGACGCTTTACTGTATATTAACCGTTTCCGAAATATTGGTTGCATGTTGAAATAGTACCTGGCTGAAGATAAAAGCGCTATTTTCATATTTTGTCGTAACACGCATAGTACCTTATATGTAAAGTATATATAGGATACGTCTGAGTTTTTATGAAAAGAGACAACGGTGTAGCGTTAAGTGTAACATATTTTGATAAACACAGCATTCTTCACTGCTCAATAATAACATTTCCTCTGACCCTGTACATTGGTTGTTAGTAAACTGTAACGCGAGATCTTCGGAAGCTATCAGCATTTTTCTTTCTTGTCAACTTAGAAGAAAGTATGATTTACCCCCTCCCTTCTTTTTTTCCCCTCAATTTGAAATAAAATCTCGGGAAATGTTGTCGCTAAGGCCGAGATTATGAAACTTACATAAGTATAACGTTCTCGGCAGTACTAGTTATATATATTTTGAAAAGTCTTATCGGTAGCTCTGGAGTTTTGGCCATGCATTCTTTTGGCAGGTTTACTTAATGACCCCTTGACAATGAACATGAAGGTTTAAGTGCTGATAGACTGCCTGGTGCCCTCCCAACATCCCTTTCCTGGTATCTCATTAGAGAACATTTAGCGCGTCGACCTGGCCGAAAACCTGAAATTCTTGGTATCTCAATAAAGATCCTAAAAGCAACTTTGAAAACAAAAATGAGCTTTTCAAACTAGTTATTTTTTTAAATAATCTTCCTGTATCTTCAGGCGGAATATTGAAAAACGTGAAGCATTTACAAAAAAGCTTTTTAATTTTGGCTTCTAAAAATAAGCTTGGATCTTGGCTTTCAAAACATGTCAGTTTTTGCCTTGCTAATATTTAAAGCTACAGATACTGGGCTTAGTTTTGCAATATACCACCCAGTATATTTATTTAATGTTTTCTCGCATTTAAAATGTTCACCGTTTTACATTCCTTGAAAGTACTTTATGACTTAAAATATGATCCATATATTTTTTAAACTGGAATGGAATAAAATCTAATGCGTTATATTTATATGACTTTCTCAGCCCATCATGTTTATTTTTATCTCTCTTCAACAAACTATTCTTGCAACAGCTTATTACTTTCTCTACTACGTATAGTAAGTAGGGGAAGTATTGTATTCCACTTAAACATTCGATACCGAGATTTCACCGGAAATACATATTTTGAGGTGCACTGAATGCATATAAAGCATTTTTGGAAACATGTCTGTGTGTCTGTCTGTCTGTGAACAGCATAACTCAGAAACGAACAGTCGGATAAACACCAAACTTGGTATTTAGGTTCAGTATCTTCCAGAGATGCGACACGAAGGTTTTCAAGAAAATTCCCTACCCCAGATTAGCCTTTACATGGAACAGTTTTCGAAAATTTTAATTTTCTCAAAAATGGCTCCAATTATTTTAGCTAAAATATCATATATTTAAGATACTTTCATGATAAATAAAGTGTATATCTCGAATTTTCTGGGAATGTCTCCAAAAGCATTCTTCATTGTGAACGACTTTTGCATAACTGGTAAACCATAAGAGATAGACAAAATTTTACTACACCAAAATGTAGATCGCGTTAAAATGCACAATTTTTGTCATATACATTTTTTTTGAGAGAACCATTTTCTCGATATTGCTTGTTATTCCCTTAAATTTTCCAATACTTATACTTTTTCTCAAATGGGAATTCGTTATTCATTTTTTTGTCCTGATAATGCAAAGAGAATGGAATACTCCACATAGCAACCAGCTCTTAAAATATTTCACTATCGCTTAAAGCCTACAAATTCCCCTTGCATTTACAAGAAAATTAGCAATAAGATTAACATTTCGATTAGCATGAAACATATGGAAAATACGCGTTTGTAAAAATAGTTTGTACAAGAATAGAGAAAGTCATGTGAGGTAATACATCAGTTTTTTTCCATCTACTTCATTATAATCGAAATACACATTTACAGAAATAGTTTCACTACACATTTCATTGAAGGTACAAAGGGGATACAGAAGGCTGAAGCGATAGGCAAACTTTTAAAAAAGCGGGTCCCAATATGTTGGCTTTGGAAAGAATGACGGTCCAGCACTTCAAAAAAAAAAAAAAAAAAAGAGTATTGAACATTCAAACCAAGATCATGGAATAGCTTGGAAATGGTTAATGCTACAGAATATGCATGACATAAATTGTGTGTTTTAACGAGATATACAATTTTTGTGGAGTAGATGTTTGTCTATCTCCTATGGTTTACCAGCTAATCAAAATTATATAGCATTCACAAACTATTTGAAGAAAACTCAAGATATGTATCTTCCTAGTCATGCAAATGCCTCAAAGATATGGCAATTTAATCAAAATCGTTAGAGTAATTTTGAGTAAAAAATACGAAAGGTTCCATGTAAAGGATAGTTTTGGACAGAGGAACTTTTATCTTCGAGCTATACTGTTTACACACACACACACACACACACACACACACACACACACACATACACACACAGACGGACAGACGGACTGAGCTTTTCCTAATGTTTGAGGGTGTACAATGAACCTCAAAATGCGTATCTCAGATGAAATATTGATTTCGATTTTCTGTGTGGAATGCAATACTTTCTCTTCCTACCATACATAAATGGTAGGAAAATAAAAAGTAGCTTAAATAAAAAATAAAAAAGTTATACGAGGGCTATACTGAAAAATTTTAGAGTGCCATGTTTCTAAAATCAAATGAAATTTGTTTATATTTGACAGTTACTTTCATTGTTTTGCGGGTGATTGCTACGCAGTTTGTTCGATTTGCTCTAATATTTGGTTAATCATCATCATTTAAAGATTTTGTGTTCGTCCAAAAATAATTTGACTAAAGAATATTTCCGGGCTATGATTTAAAGTCGACATTAACGCCTAACCATGTGAAGATCGGTTCAGAAATACATTTGGCGAAGAAGCCACATCTAAAACAATATATAGGTATAATTGGTACAGCAAATTCAAAAGGGACCGGTTTTTTCTTAGTGATGAATTTCGTGAAGGACGCTCAAGAACTACTGTTACTGATGAAAATATTGCCGCTCTTCGAGCAATGGTTGAGGAAGGTCGACGACAATCTTATGAATTTATTCGTGCGACATTGGGCATTGGTATGAGTCAAATCCAAAACATTTTACAAAAACAGATGTGAGAAAACATTGTTGTCGAGGATTCCACATAAACTGACCTCCATCAAAAAACAACTACGCATTGATTGGTGCAGAAAAAAAATCTGGAAATTACAAGGCGACACTTAAAATTTGGTTTGGAATGTCGTTATTGGTGATGAATCTTGCATTTATTTTTATAATCCTGAAAATAAAAGTCAATCGGCTCAATGGGTCTTTCGAACAGTACCTAAGCCTACAAAATTCTGACGAATTCGTAGTGCTGGTAAGAAGACTGTTGCTATATTTTATTTTCTAAAACGAGCCATATTGCTATTATAGCATTAGAAGATAGACATACCGTTATTGCTGATTGGTACACAAATGTCTGTTAATCGCAAATTTTTGAACAAGTTCGCGAAAAATGCCCAAAAGGAAAAATGTTACATCACAACAACGCATCGTCGCATACAGCAAAACTAATAACTGAGCATATGAATGCCCTTAAGGTCAGCACCATGGCCCCTCCCCCATACAGCCCTGACCTAGCACCTTGTGATTTCTTTTTATTTCCAAAAATTAAAGATAAAATGCGCGGAATCACTTTTTCGTCATCAGATGAAGCAGTGAAACATTATAAAAACCTGGTTTCTGAAGTGCCTCAGGAAGAGTAGCATCATTGCGTTAAAGATTGGTTTCATCGAATGCACAAATGTATTGATGTTAAAGGGGAATGTTTCCAAAAACAATAAAATCATTTAAAATTTTAAAAACTAATCCTTGTTTGATTTTCTAAAACTTTTCAGTGTCGCCTCGTATATTCTTTCCCTGGGAGTGTGAAATTAGAATCCAAAAATCATATGCGAGTTCTTAAAATACTAAAATGAAACTACTTTATATTTATTTGCTTATATTATTCAAAATGTGTTGTCAAAATAATAACTTCCACAGAACATTCAACTAATTAAGTGATTTGTAATTAATCAGACAGTATTTAAGAAAGAAGATTCAGTATTGGTAAAATAGTTAATGCCATAGTTTGAAACATAATATGGTCAGTTTTCAGAAAATTTTGACCAAAGCTTTAGAATTTAGAAATTTTAGCAACCTTTCGCCTTAGCAAGACATTTGATGTATGTATATTTTTCATTTCTCAGATATATACACATGTATGCAGTTTTTCTCATGTTTTTGAGGAGGGGAAGGGTCACAATTTTTTTTCGCAAAATTATAAATATTTTTTTTATTGAATGCAATACTTCTGATACGTTAAATAATGGGTAAAGAAATATAAAAACCAAGAATATGTTATATTCGAAGTGTTTCCATTGTTTTAATCATCTCCTGGAATGTTCCTTAGAGAGTTTTCTGTTGACCACCATATTTGGAAGACATCCAAATCGCTGGGGTAGCAAAATGACATTCCTTCTTTAGACCAGATTTATAGTTTGTACGTGCCGAAGTATCGCAGTGCAAAGTTCAACACTGTAGTCGCCTTGAACGATTAAATAGCAGATTTATAGTGTACAGCCAAAGACATGTTCGCTGATATCATTGTATTTTTGTGATTCCTCCAACCTAAAGAATGTTCATCAACATGGTTAATCTTTGCTGTAATAACACATTCTGAGACTACTGCTTGATATCCCCGTTCTAACACGACTGATTTCCCTTCCAAGTTTCCAGCACATCATAACTCCTTGTTGTTTATCATCGTTGAAGTTTTCCGTCCTCCTCCGTGATCTAGGGATACCATGCTAACCACCAAATACCGAGGTTGCGCGTTCAAACCCGGCGGAGGGCGATGGATTTTTTTCGGGCGTAAAACTCCTTAGCATGGCTTCCTTCGGAAGGAAAGTAAAGTCGCTGGTCCCATGTCGTAGATTTACGGCATGTAAAAGAACCTCAATCCTGATAAAGAGGCCTATGAGCAAAATTTTCGATCTTTCATGCCCAATATCAAATGGGACTCTAAGGACTATAGTAATGTAAGCGCATCCATAAATAAAACATAGCCCTCGTTGGGTCTTTCAACAAGAGTGTCTTATCTTTGAGAGCGATTTAATGTTATTTATTTAACATTATTGTGTATGTGTGTTTACTCAACGTGTTGAAGCCATCTTGTGACGTCATTCATTTGTTAGGTTTGTTAGCTCCATCTGGTGTTAGCAATTTGCGGCAGTATTAGTTTTTTTGTTTAAAAAACTAAAAATTGCTAGTTATTTTATTTAATCTTGGTTCTTTGTCCTCCGGCTAGCTTTTGGGTCGAGCACTTCTCTTTATACAGGTTGTGTAAACGGAAAGGAATCTTTTATCCAAAGATAACACTGATGAAGAAATTTGTTTTACACTTTTATTGTCGAACACGTTAACTATCACATTTACACATTGATCTTAACACTCGCCAAACTGAAACTGTTATAATAACTTCTTACTGATCACTTTTAATCCACGTACTTCAACCTTTTGTATAATTAACTTTACCATACTTGAGAATTTTCATAACTCTGTTACGCGTAACCTGCAAATTGATATCCGAAGTGTACCGTACAAATACTTTCGACGAACTGACGGGAATGCGACGTGTAGTGTACAAAGAATTTTGATGAACTGACGGGGTCTACCTCTAACCTACTCTTTTTATACTCCTTCACCCAGATATGCCTAAAGATTATAACTGAACTGCAATTGGCTAATAAAACGCGCCAACATTAGCGTCTATTTTATATCCAATGAAAATTATGAATACATATGCTCTAGGGAAACGTTCCAGAAGATTCTCAAGAAAAAACGCGCCAATATTACGTAACTTCCTCGTTTCCAATAATGATAAACAGCTCACCCCCTCGCTGCATTATTGCACGCTATTATTGTCAGTTTCAGTAAGGCCGTATAAACTTACTTCCCAACAATAATTAAAATCAATAAACATCTCAAATCAATGTCACATAAAAATGCATATTCATATTACAATCATTATTTACATTTAAGTAATTTGTGATACAAATTACTGCATCATCTTTAACATGTGATAGCTGCCGTTGTTATTGAGTTACATCAGTAATTTGTTTCATGTGGTTACAGTTGTTAATGGCAAATAACAATGGAACGTTACAGCATTCAGCAACGCGTAGAAATTATGAAAATTTATTATCAAAATGGATCATCTGTTCGCCAAACCTTCCGTGTATTGCGTGAAGTTTACGGTGTGCATAATCGTCCCTGCGAGAGAACGATTCCGCGTTTGATCGATAAATTTGAAAGAAGTGGTTCTGTCAGCGATCAAAGTACGCCTGTACGTAATCGACGTAAGCGCTCCAACGAAAATATAAGCGCCGTTCGTGAGAGTGTACGCGAGAACGGAAACAAACCAATTGCTCGTCGAGCAGAAGAATTGGGGCTTTCGCCGACCACTACTTGACGAATTCTGCATCTGGACTTGAAGTTTCACGCTTACAAAATGGTGTTAACTCAAGAACTAAAGTCCAACGACCATAGGTCGCGCCGTGTATTCGCTGAAGGGGCTATGGAGCAATTGGAAGCTGACTCGGATTTTTGTCGAAATATCATCTTCAGCGACGAAGCTCACTTTTGGATGGATGGTTGTGTTAACAAACAAAATTGCCGCTATTGGAGCAACCACAATCCAATGCAGATTCAAGAACGACCACTTCATCCCCAAAAGGTTACTGTGTGGTGTGGATTTTGGTATAGTGGAATCATTGGTCCATATTTTTTCCAAGATGAAGATGGAGAAGTTCTGTCAATGGAGGAAGATGCCGGGCTCTTATAAGGGACTATTTTTGGGCTCAATTGGATGGTATGGATCTCAGAAACATCTGGTTCCAGCAAGATGGTACCACATGTCATACTGCTCTCGAAACAATCGATCTTTTGAAGGAGAAGTTGAGAGGTTTCATCATTTCCCCGGGTGGTGATGTTAACTGGCCCCCGAGGTCATGCGATTTAACGCCGTTGGATTACTTCATGTGGGTTATGTTAAATCTCGAGTTTATGTCAACAACCAGAAACAGTAAATGATCTTATGAATAACATCACGCGTGTTATTCGTGAAGTTGGACCTAATTCACGTTCTACTGTCATTGAAAATTGGGTCAATCGTATAAGCGCAAACCAACGAAGTTGCGGCGGTCACTTAACTAATGTTCTCTTCCATACGTAATGACATTAGTTATGTTCAAAAATAAAAAAGAAATAAACCTCTATCATTTATAGAACGTATTTTATTTAAGTTCAAAGATAAGACACTCTTGTTGAAAGACCCTAGTTGGGTTACATCATCCAGGGAAGGTACTGAACGTTGTCGTGTCCTGGTTCAGGAAGAAGATATGTGTCCACTCCTAAAATAGATACAGATTTAATTGCAGTAGCATAGAGGAACCATTTCCAAACTGGTTCTGAAATGAAAGCACATTCATAAGTCCTTGGATCAACTCGAACAGCTCTGCGGCGTGTAAACGACACAGGAATTCTTGCACGAAGGGCAGCTAAAAAGCAACATCTGACAGACGATCACAGATTATTTCGCCTCGAGTTTGCAGAGGAAAATTCCAACTTCAACTGGAATAACATGATATTCTCAGACGAAGTGACATTTCCTTCCACATGTAAGGGAAAGGCGATTGTCTATCGTTCAAAGGGATCCTGATAGGATGCAGAATACGTGGCTTCGCAATTTCACCATGGTCGCGTATCTGTGCCTTGTTGGGGCCGGATATCAAGGGACAGTCTAGGTGTGTTGTGGCAGCTTGACGATACGCTGAACAGTGGGCAATACACCGTAATATCGTACTTGAGAATATTTTGATTCTCTCACTGCGGATAAGATATCATGATGGAATTGTTGAATTCGTACAGGATAATCATCCTGTCCACACAAGTCGAAAAGTTTCAAATTGGTTGTCAGAGAGGCAGGATATGAGTGATATTCTGGCCTCCCTGTCCACCAGATTTGAATCCTACTGAAAATGAGTGGACTGAGGTGAAAAGGGAGATGTGCTTGAATTTCCCTGCTGATGCACAAAGAACAAAAGATGGTCTCTGGGCACACATCCAAGAAATTAATTGTTATAGCTTCTTGTCCGCGTTACTGCAGGGATTTAATTTCGAATTGTGCCCCTAAGATTGAGGGAAGTTATACGTGCTGAGGATTAATATACCCGATGTTAATTTAGTTTATTTTTTGTGTGTTTTAGTTTGAGAAGACAATAGCTTATTTTCATTTATTTCCTTAGTTATTTAAAACGAGTATTTTTTAGAATTATGTTTTTGTGTGAATAGATATATCTACCTAAAACTACAAATGCTGAAGTTACAGTAATATAATATTATGTTCTGCACACCATTGTAAAATTAACAATAACTAATGTGAAATTTGAATCGAGCTTATGAGGGCAAGCAGTACCTTTTTAACTTCTCGACCACCATAACGTTGCTCTGTGTTCTGTTTACAGTAGCTTATAAGATGACCATTGCCTCACAGGCGCAGAACATTCTATATTTCCTGCATGTACGTTGTGAACACAGCTGTTACGAAGGTATACGAAGCCCTTCGATCCGCACATGGAAACTGTGGATGACTTTTTTTGTCCACGGGTGTACATTACTTTCTCTAGGTACTATCGTTTATTTTTATGTAACTTCTACAAACTATTAACAAAAGCCATTTTTCTGTCTACTTAATGCTAATCGAGATAACCGTCTGCAGAAATGTTTTCATTACGCTAAAAGCGGATCGCTTGTGATGGCTTTGAAATCCCACAATCTCTCCATGGCATCGCGAGAAACAACTGAATAATGATAACGCTTAAAAAAGATGACAAAGTATTGAAAATTCAAACCAGCAACAATGTATATCTCGGAAACTGCTGATGCCATAAAACGTTATTTGAAATAAATTATATGTTTTAAGGAGATCTACATATTTTGTGAAGTAAGGTTTTCTTTATCTCTTATGGTTTACACTTATACAAAATTATGCAAAATTCGTTCCAAATGAAGAGAACTTCACATACTATTCGCAGAAAATTAAAGATGTATTTTTTTAGTCACATAAAATCTTAAACATATGATATTTAAAAAAAATTGATAGCAATATTTGAGATTACTAAATGGTGGTTTGGAGTGAGGGAATTTCCTTTTAAATCTGAGAGCCAGAGAGCTTCGTGTCACGTCGTTGCAATAGGCTGAACTTAACACGAAGTTTGGTATTCATCTGAATTTTCTGTTTTGAGTTGTGCTGTTCACAGACACACACATACGGACTCGTTTCCAAAATGTTCTCTATTTTATTCATGGAACCTCAAAACATGTATTTAAGGCAAAATTTCGAGATTTTATTTTTGGTTGCAATACTGTACTTCCTCTGTCCACTATAACTGTATACTAGAAGCGGGAGGGCAGCCTTTGGAAAAAGAATTTAATGGGAAGAAAATACTAAGTTCTAAAATACAGCAAAAACAAACATTAATTAGGTGTCCTGGGTTACTTCAACATTTTATATTTTATTGGATTATTAATTTTTGGAAAATTTCATCGATTTTCAAGTTTTTGGTGTGTAGGGTGTACAAAAATTATTTAACCTATGTTTAATAGGATAAATGTTTGATATAACACTTTAAAATACAGTGAAAAAGGGTTTTGTATCACGGAGGCGGAAAACGCCAAAATCGAGACTTATCATTGCTTTTATGGAATTGCATTAATATATCAGCTTTCACTGCTTCACAAAATTATTTCTCCATAAGTTTAAATTAAATGTTAGTGACTTTGTCGGATACATCAAAAGAATTCTATGCTACATACATATAAAACTTTGTAAGCTAAAAAATTAAAAAATCTGATGTGTTGCACTCACATGACTTTCTCTACTCTACTATTTTTACAAACTCTTATTCTCCATATGCTAATCGAGATATCGAGATGTTAATCTTAATGCTAATTTTCCTGTAGATGCAAGGGGAATTGGTAGGCTTTAAGCGCTAGTCAAATATTTTAAGAGCTGGTTGTTATGTGGAGTATTCCATTCTCTTTGCATGTCCAGGACATAAAAAAGTCTGTGTTATACTCACATGACTTCTTCTACTCTTGTACAAACTATTTTTACAAACGCTTATTCTCCATATGCTAATCGAGATATCAAGATGTTAATCTTATTGCTAATTTTCTTGTAGATGCAAGGGGAATTGGTAGGCTTTAAGCTATAGTCAATTATTTTAAGAGCCGGTTGCTAAGTGGAGTATTCCATTCTCTTTGCATTACCAGGACAAAAAGAAAATTAATAACGAATTTGAGAAAAAGTATAAGTATTGGAAAATTTAAGGGAATAACAAGCACTATCTCGAAAATGGTTCACTCTACAAAAAAATGTATATTGTGGCATGTGCACAGATAATATGATACACGACTGGGCACCGGGATCCGTGACAGCAGTCTGCCTGGGAGTAGGGGAACTAGGTGTTAGGGGAACTAAGTATTAGGGAGGGGATAGCGTCAGTGACGCCTGAGTTTAGTGTTGTTTTTAACAGTCAGTAAGTAAGATCCGTGTAGGAAAGAAGTGCGACTGCTAAAGCACGATGTCCTCGTCGGTAGACAATGGGAAAAGAATGTAAGTAATGTAACCAGTTTCTATCTCATTAAACCCTTAGCAATCCACTCTTCTGGAGTCTTAATTATGGTAGTGTAGTGTCCTTCCCTTCCCTTAAAGCCAGGTATTATTCTGATTAGTAATGTTTTCTGTACTTTAAATTAGCTGCGTCCCTCGTCGTAGCATCGCATGTGAAGTTCTTGTTTAATTTGCCCGTACCTCTTGCAAGTGAGTAGCTCCCATCTGTTCTTGTAAAGTAATTTAAAGAGAGGCATACGACAATATGTGACATAAATTGCGTATTTTAACACGATCTACATTTTTTGTGCAGTAAAATATTGTCTATCTCTTATGGTTTACCAGTTATGCAAAAGTCGTTCACAATGAAGAATACTTTTGGAGACATTCCCAGAAAATTCAAGATATACATTTTATTTGTCATGAAAGTATCTTAAACATATGATATTTTAATCAAAATCGTTAGAGCCATTTTTGAGAAAATTAAAATTTTCGAAAAATGTTCCATGTAAAGGGTAGTCCGGGGTGGGGGTATTTTCTTGAAAACCTTCGTGTCGCATCTCTGGAAGATACTGAACCTAAATACCAAGTTTGGTGTTTATCCGACTGTTCGTTTCTGAGTTATGCTGTTCACAGACACACACACACGGACATGTTTCCAAAATACTTTATTTCAATTCAGGGCGCCTCAAAACATGTATTTCTGGTGAAATATCGGTATCGAATTTTTTGGTGGAATGCAATACTTCCCCTACTTAGTATAAGTTGTAGAAAAAGTAAAAACTAAGCCAAAGATTTAATTGGTTTAATATTGGATGTGTAAACTTTGTTGCATTCTTCAGTTTTGAAAAGCGCTGGCGTGATCATGCGCACACACCTCATAGCCTTCGAGTTCTGCATATGTTAGCAATCATACTGTCTTTTATATGGCTGAACGCACATAATAAAGACAAAGCTACAAGGAGATCTCCCCTTTCCTGCGTCTAAATCCCAAAAAGGCAGCCGGACCTAACGGGGTAACCCCCCTCATGCTCCGACACCTTCCCTTCATCGCCGTGCTCTTTCTTACATGGATGTTCAACATGTGTCTCAGTCTGGGTCACTTTCCACGAGAGTGGCGAGAGGCCCGGGTGATATGCATTTTGAAGACAGGGAAATACCCGGTACATCCCTCCAACTAGTGGTCCATTAATCTCCTTTCAACCCTTTCGAAAGTTCTCTAGAGGATGGTCCTCAACCGCTTGTTTCCACTTTTGGGAGACATTCAAGTTATTCCTGACCACCAGTTTGGATTCCGTTCGGGGCACTCGACAGCTCAGCTGCTGCTGGGCGTAGTGGAGGCGGCCACCCGGGTTTCCAGGGTGGTTCCTTCATCGCCGCGGTATCGCTGGATATCGAAAGGGCCTTCTCAACGACATGGCACGTGGGTCTTCTATACAAACTCATTCAACTGGGATTACCCACTCAAATAAACAACATTACACAGTTTTCTCAGAACACCGCACTTTTAAGGTTACAGTCACGAGGAAAACGTCAATACTTAGGTCAGTAAGAGGCGGAGTCCCTGAAGGCTCTGTACTATCCGTCACGCTATTCAGCGTCTTTATGGCACTTTCCGACACAGCAGGAAGTCGAAATGCCCCAGTATGCTGACGACGTACTGGTGTTCTGCACCAATAAACACCTACTTAGAGCCTTCAACCCAGTACAGAGACACCTCCGCCTCATCCAACAGTGGTGCCGGCGTTGGCGCATGTCCGTTAGCGCGGACAAGAGTCGTGCCATGTGCTAGCAAAGCGCCACACCCCCGCAGACGGCCCCACATTTCGCTATCTAGGCCGAAGGATCGAATGGTCCATCTACTCTGTCGGCCGCGCCTTCCCCGTGGGACTGCTACATGAAGCCTCATCTCTTCATATGTGGAATATGAAATTAGGCGCCGAGCATCTACATTTTACGAGAGTTTACCTAACCATAAGAGTGCCCTGGTCAGATTTATTGGGGATTATAACCCCAGAACGCGCCGGCTTCGGCGCCATCGGGTTCCCCGCATGGCACGCGGGCAAACCAGATAAACACGGAGTGTCACCAACAGTAGCTAAATTTGACCTCCATTTAAATCCAACCAAGAGCTGATTGGTCTCAAAATTACAGGCCCTTAGCCAATGCAAGCTGCGTATTGCAAACACAATTCTACCAGGATGCAGAAGGGCCGCTGCATTCTAACAGACAGCTGTCGAGGAGCAACTACCTCCTATATATCATACCAACCAAAAAATAAAACCGTCATGCTTAATTACCATTCCTTTGCAATAAACATACTGCGGCAATATCCTATTGAGCGGCAGCAAAAATGCACTCAGGTTGAACCACAGCCCGACAGCAGCAAGCGGAGGGAGCTCTCCCTTACATTAGTGCAGTGGTTCCCAAACTGGGGGGGGGGGGGGCGCAGACAGCTCAGAAGAAAACAGAAACACACGGTCAGACAGATCAAACATATAATATTCTTATTACAGTTAGCGAGGCGAATTTTGTAGAGTTGGTAACATGAGCTTTGCTTCAAGTGTCACTAAGTTACTGCTGGCACAACACATTCTTCAGTCTGCGCTCCGCAGCGTTAATTCAGTGTTACGCCTGTTATGCTCTGTAGAAGTAAATAGTATTTTTATGGGTTTTATACGTTGAGATAAAATGTCTGCTAAAAGAAGATTGCATAATGAAGAATATCTTAAGTATGGATTCATGTTTATTGAAAAAGACAGTTTCCAACTGCTATAGTGTGTTGTGTGTCATAATGTCCTCAGTAACGACTCTTTGCGGCCTGAGCGTCTGGAACGTCATCTAACAACAGCTTACTCGGCGTTGAAAAATAAACCAAAGTTTTTTTTTTGGGGGGGGAAGAAATTCTTTAAATCGTATGAAAGTGGACTCTACTAAGATACCTCTTTCAAATAACAGTGTGCAACGTAGGATCGAAAAAATGGCCCTGGATGTGAAAGAACAGCAAGTTAAAAGACTGACCATTTTTAGCCTTGCAGGGTGACGATTCTATTGATGTAGCTCAACAATGTCACTTAATAGTATACTCCGAATTGTGAACGAAAAGAGAATAATGGAAGAACTATTGTTTTCATAAACTTGGAAATAACATCAAATGGTTCTGATGTATTTTCTTTCGTTAATGAATTTTTGGTTGAAAATACTTTTGACTTGGGACAGAGTAATGGGAATTTGTACTGACGGAGCAACAGTCATGTTAGATTCATGTTCTGTCTTCCTAAGTATTGCCAAGGAAAGAATCGTAATCTTATTGGCTCTCCCTGTATGATCCAGACAAACTCTAGCTTCTAAAAGTTTACCTGAAAAACTGGACACTGCACTGAAAGTGGCTATCGGTGTACTTAATTTAACTGAGTCAAGTGCTGTGAATACTCGTTTTTTCCGAGTCCTGTGTAAAGATCCCAATGCTGAACACCAATCTTTAATCTGTCATATGCAAGTCCGGTAGCTTTCGAAGGGCAATATGCTTAGCAGGCTATATAAACTGAAATGAGAGGTACAACTATTTCTTTTGAGTCAAGGAAAAACTGGATTTCATCGTCATTAACTGATGACAGCTTTATGTTTTCCCTAGCGTACCTTGCTGCAAACTTCTTTGAAACCTTGAATAATCTGAATTTGAAACTACAAGGTAGAAAAACCACAATAATTGATGCTAATGGTGACATAAGGGCCTTCTTGGAAAAGACACAACTATGAAAGCGTCGCCTGGATGCTCCCATTGCTAACTTTTCGTCATTCCCTCTATTCAACGAGCTTCTAAATAGGCAACAGTGCGATGTCAACGAGTGGAGAGTTATCATCAATAAACGCCTGGAATGGCTTCAAGAAGGGTTCAAGCTTTATTTTCCTGATTTGTCTTCAGAAGATCGGCAGTGCAAACTACCAAGATCACACTTCACAATTGATGTGCATGCACTCCCTGATGCAATTGAATTTAAATGCGAATGTGCAAAAGAACAATTTCAACAAATGGAGTTGGAAGAATTATGGGCCAGTTTCCTTCCTACCTATCCAAGATTGGCAAAGGAAGCTTTAAAAGTGCTCGTACAGTTCTCATCCTCATACCTATATGAGACTGGATTCTCGACCGTAGCCACCATGAAAACAAAACACCGCGGTCACCTGAACTGGAGAGTGACCTTAAATGTATTTTAATTAGTTTGAAAGCAAACATTCAGGATTGGCTTAAAGAAAAAAAATGTCAACCGTCTCATTGAATTTCTGAATTCTTCTTGTGACTTTCATTACATAAAAATGTTAGATGTAAAAAGTGTTTTTCAAGTGTAAACAATATCATTAGATACTTAAGTAAGGCATAAAGACATTTCTATTTTGGCTACCAAGTCCTTTAAAACAATATAGTTTTGTACTACTCTAAATTTGATAATCCTCTTTTACTACAGTGTGGATTGCAGATTATTGTCAAATAAAGTTCTTCGAAAGAAGAAAGAAAGTAAAAGGTTTAAAAAAAGTTAAAAAATAAACACAGAGGGGACATGAGATATCCTGCGGTTGCAAAGGGGGGCACCAGATAAAAAAGTTTGGGAACCACTGTGTTAGTGAATGTTGCTGGATACTCTGTGTCGCAGAATGCAAGAACACTTGAAGCGCTTACATCCACGGCTACGAGATGGGTGCAGTTATCCAGGGAAGAGATTGTTCGTCGTCGACCTGGTTCGGGACGAAAACGTTTTTCCACTCCTCAGCAGGACACTCCCAGCATGTGTCTACAATTAGAAGTAATTCTAATTTTCCTCGGTCCAACCGCACAGTCTTGCGTTGACTACAGCAGGGCTCTTTGCGCGATCGGCAGACAAGCAGCAGCGTCTTACAGACGATCACAAATTATGTTGCCTCGCATTTGCACAAGAAAATGCCAACAATAACTGGAATAGGTTATGTTCACAGGCGAGGTGAAATTTTCACCTACAAAACCGCCCCAGAGGAAAACGTTACGACGCAAAATACGTGGCACTGCGTCGGTATCCTGTTGAGTATATTACTGAGTTTAAACAATGCGTCTAAATTGGAGTATTTATTATTATTATAATTATTATTATTATTATTATTATTATTATTATGTTGACTATGCAGCTTTATTTGTGTCGAATATCAAACGATATATTTGCTTGACTCCAATTAATATTCCTGTGATTAATTGTTGGGCCTGCAGGATACGAGTTTTGTACCTTCTAATTTAGTTTGCTGCGTTGAAATTCTATCTTCTGCTCAGGTCCTCGGCTGCTGTCGTGGTTAATAATAACTAACGATGACCACGAATTGGTTTTGGAGATCTGTAAGGAGTGTGTCGTAAGAAGACTACTAAATGAAGATACTAGTTAAGATTAAATTGAAGTATTGAATTTTAATGAGTTCAGAATTAGGTGTTTGAAAGTGGTAACATAAACACTTTACAATAAATTATGTAGTTAGGTTGGACGCACTTCTACGGTATTGGAATTTCAATTAAAATGAGGAATCAGTGTGTGACACGTTACACACTGTTAATGTTAATTGCGGGACGCGTAGTTGTTTCATGACTGTTGCTTTCACCGATTCTACTCAAGAATCACTGTTCACTCAAATAGTTATTCCTCACTCGCGTACACGATAATGCGTTGACTTAATTGTTCACACGAAGACAATTTAGCTTAACACTCTCGCGCACACCATATTTGTATCTTAATTCGTGTAATTATTGGCGCGGAATTATTTAGCGGAGAATCGCAGATTCTGGCTGCAAGTGAGTTCACGAAAACCCTGAATTTCCTCACCGGATCTCAGCTTATTTACTCTGTCTGGCGATTCTAAATTTATTTTCAATTTTCTGATTGGCTGCCCTGCAGCACGATTTTTCAATCTGGAGGGGATTTAGTCCTTCTCCTATTTGCTCTCCCACAGTAACGCGATTGAATACAATCAAGGAATCCCCGGCGTTAGGATTTTTCGGGGAGTTTTTAAGCTTCAAAAGCTTATGTCTCTCTAGCGCGCAAAGTTTACGAAGGACCTTTTGATTTTTAGAAATATCACCCTCTTCTTTATTATGCGTTCTCTCGCTAGTCTACCAAGGTCGCGGGTTCAAACCCGGTGAAGGGCGATAGATTTTTTCGGGCGTAAAAATCCTTAGCATGGCTTCCTTCGGAACGGAAGTAAAGCCGGTGATCCCGTGTCGTGGATTTACGGCACGTAAAAGAACCTCAAGCCTGATAAAAAGGCCTCTGAGCAAAATTACCGGTCTTTCACGCCCAATATAGAATGGGAAGCTAAGAACTACAGTAGTTAAAAGAGCGTCCATAAATAAAACTCAATTTCAATTTCTCGCTAGTCGAAACTGTGTCCAGTGGAAATGCTTTTTGTGTCTTGTACAAGACAATAATCTAACAAATAGTAAAATAAGTTACATGGAAACATGGCTAACACTGTTATTACACTAATAATAGATAGTATTTACATTATTACACTGATATGGCATTACGATGGTATATAAAATGGCTTGACTACAAATGGATCGCCAAGGTCGTGTATCTGTGTCGTGTTGAAGTTGGATGTCACGAGTGGTCTAGGTGTGTTGTGGCAGTTTGATGGCATATTAAAATATAGCCAGCAGTATAAAGACATCCTCGAAAACATCATGGTTCCTTCTGTAAGGACTAGACATCCCGATGGAATGACTGAATTCCAGCAGGATAACCACCCTGTCCTCACAAGTCTGCAGGTTTCAAACTGGTTCTTGCAAAGGTAAAATATCACAATGATTGACTGGTTTCCTTCCTCGAGGATATTAATCCTACTGAAAATGTGTGGCAGAGGTGAAGAAAGCTTTGAAACTTAATTGGCCTGCAAGAAAATTTAAGACCAAAGAGGTTTTGTAAGATGAAATACAAGATGCTTCGGAGGAACTATCTTCCCGTGAAAATTAACAAGAATGAGATACTAAACCGCTGTTTATGAAACTTGCTATACAACCTAATTTAGGCCCCACTTAGAAAATAGGCTGTACCTTAGTTACTTGCCCTTTCAGGGGAGGATCTAATGGAAAATAAAATAACATCAACATATCTTGGTATTATTCAGTTTCTTGAGAAATGCTGCATAAAAAAGTTTATACGTTTATTTTTCTGGCAAGTTTTGCTACTTACATAATTTCGATAGGGTGAACGTCATTCAGTTCTTTTCACCCCTTCGCTAATAATCATGTTCGTAAACCGCTTACTCTAGAACCCGAGGTCGCGCGTTCAAACCCAGCGGAGGGCGATGGATTTTTTTCGGGCGTAAAAATCCTTTGCACGGCTTCCTTCGGAAGGGAAGTAAAGTCGGTGGTTTACGTGCCGTAGATTTACGGCACGTAAAAGAACCTCAAACTTGATGAAGAGGCCTCTGAGCAAAATTACCGGTCTTTCACGCCCAATATAGAATGGGACGCTAAGGACCAAGCAGTTAAAGAGCGTCCATAATAATAATAAAAAAAATCTGATGTGTTACACTCACATGACTTTCTCTACTCTTGTACAAACTATTTTTACAAACGCTTATTCTTCATATGCTTCATGTTAATCGAGATGTTAATCTTATTGCTAATTTTCTTGTAGATGCAAGGGGAACATGGTAGGCTTTAAGCGATAGAAATCTTTTAAGAGCTGGTTGCTATGTGGCGCATTCCATTCTCTTTGCATGTCCAGGACAAAAAAAATAAAGAGTAACGAATTCCCATTTGAGAAAAAGTATAAGTATTGGAAAATTTAAGGGAATAACAAGCAATATCTCGAATATGGTTCACTCAACAACAAAACATGTATATGACATTAATTGTGTGTTTTAACGCGATCTACATTTTTTGTGTAGTAAAATTCTGTCTATCTCTTATGGTTTACCAGTTATGCAAAAGTCGTTCATAATGAAGAATACTTTTGGAGACATTCCCAGAAAATTCAAGATATACATTGTATTTGCCATGAAAGTATCTTAAACATATGATATTTTAATCAAAATCGTTAGAGCCATTTTCGAGAAAATTAAAATTTTCGAAAAATGTTTCATGTAAAGGGTAATCTGGGATGGGGGATTTTCTCGAAAACCTTCGTGTCGCATCTCTGGAAGATACTGAACCTAAATACCAAGTTTGGTGTTTATCCGACTGTTCGTTTCTGAGTTATGCTGTTCACAGACAGACAGACAGACACATACACGGTCGTTTCCAAAAATGCTTTTTTTTTGGATTCAGGCGACCTCAAAACATATATTTCCGGTGAAATCTTGGTATCGAATTTTTGGGTGGAATACAATACTTCCCCTACTTACTCTACGTAGTAGAGAAAGTAAAAACAAAAAAAGAAGGAAACCGCTTACTATGAGAAATTGCACAGTCCCGATAGCATAACAAGCATAAAGAAGAGTCACACCTTTTACTTTTTATTATCACTCAAGAAAATGCCGTTTCATTACTGGTTTTCAAAATGTCACTTGACATATGCATTGCACAGAGGAAGTGAGATGAAGAGAAGGCGAAAAAGGTGAAGAGGGTAATGGAATGGTAGATAGACTGGGAAGGGAGAGAGGGGAAAGACAGGGAGGGATTAAATGAGAGGAAGCGGGAGTGATACAACTAGAATATCCGCAATTAACGGAAAAACGTGAGTAGAACTGAATATTCTGGTGGTTCATTTATATGTATGAATTTTAGCACCGCTTACGTTTAACATTTTTATAGTGTTAATGTAAAACATGTGTAGAAACACATAATGCTACAGAAATTCCGCCAACATCCATGCACGCTAATTACCGTTTATTACCCATTCTTCACTAAATTTGGTTGAAGAAAAGTGAGGACTAGAGCCTAGCTAATTTACAATGTACTCCAATTAAGTAACAGCAAACGTTCATCATAGATAATACGTACATGAACCATATGCTGCGCACAGTCTCAGGTTTCGACAATCTTTAGTGAAAGGAGAAATTACAGATATGTTGCACCATCTTGGCCAATGATGTTCATTTGATTATCCAATCCTGGAAGACATCACATCCTACAGTGTGCCATCAACCTTGAAAAACCGGATTTGGTAGGAAATAAATTGGTACTGTAAGGATTAGCTTAGTTCGATATAAATACATTTTTTGTAACAGTGGTAGGAACGGGTTTAAGTTTTATGTACGTTACGAGCGTTGAAATTAAAATTGTGAATTGGATTCGCACCAAATTCCTGCAAGGAAGGCAATCCAGCGTGCTTTGGGAAGAATAAAATTGTTCAAGCCACACACTGATACACAATGAAGCCAGCTTCTATGTCAAAGTTTATGACCAAGGATTAAAATGTTTCTGCCTGAAAGACAGGATAAATAATCACAGCTGAATTATTTTTTTTCCTAGTTCTATTTATACCCCGCCTTTAACTACATTGGTCTTATCGGCGGCCTTTCCTTTGCAACTTATTGCCTTTTGGCAATGGTGTTAACTGCTATTCTCTTGTCGTCGAGTTCTTTGTACTTGCTGGGCTTTAATCATTAGATAACACACATTCACACTCTCATTCATACTTCCAGACACTGGGGAAGATAGGGTAATAATCTGGGTAGAGAAAAATTCTCTCCTCAGCCGGGAATCGAACCTGGGACCCCTTGCACAGCAGACAGGTGCTCTACCGACTGAGTTACGGGGCCAGCCCACAACTGTACTACTTAAGATTGGCTATTGAATTTCTCTCTAATACGAAAGTAAAGCAAGAAGCTTTAATGTAAAACCCAACTCTTATGACACCTTAAATAGTATCGTACTTTACCTTTGGGCAGCATGATTGCATTACCCTCAAATCACAGCTGAGATCTCTAGACACCTTTGGAGATGGAAATGCAAAGTGGTATTTTTGTTATTCTGGTTCATCAAATAGAGTTTCTGAACTTTTCAGATTTCAAAGCGACAACACATGTAATTTTCATAACACATATCTCCCAAAAAGTAGAAGTGGAACTTGTTTCATCACCGCTCAGTTTTTTTACCAGAGCTTCAACATTTCTAAGAGCTTTTTACTATTTTTTGCGGTTTCCCAGTCTCCGATGAGAAAACAGAGGACTTCCGAATTTATTTGCACGCTTTTAAGTATATACCTACCATTTATTCGATACGCCAATGACTCTCTTTTTGAGAAAACAAAATATGAGTGAAATGTTTGCGAGTTCTTGAAAATCTTTGTCTAATATCCTTAAAAGTCGTAAATGAGGAATTTCGTATTTATCCAAAATTTCTTTTTGCTTTCACACATAGACGCACCCGCACACAAGAACGCACGCACGCAGCATGCTCTTTTTCTAAGAAAGCTTTCTTTACTTTCTCTGTTGCATTAGGAAGCCAGACGCAGCTGTGAGCGATCGTCACTTTGTGTTTTCCTATTGCTAAAGCGTTTCGAAATGTCAAAACAACCGAACGCCCCGCCTACTGTGAATCCGATCAGTGATTTGTTACGCCAGCATATACAAACGCCAATAGGTAGTGTAAGGTTTATGGTGAAACAACAATGAGTGGCAATACCCGGCCACACATAGCCAAATAAACTCAAGATCTGATCGCATCATTTGTTTGGAACAATTCGACCACCTTCTCTATAGTCCGGATTTGGCACCAAGCGATTTTCATCTGTCTTGATTCTTGGTGGAAAACATTTCAACGACGTTGATGTGAAAAAGAAGTGCAGACTTGGCTTCCATCACAAGCGGCATCAATCTTTGACGAAGGCATACAAAAACTGGTTTCCCATTAGGACAAGTGCCTGTTTTCTCTACCTCTTCCGAAAATAGAAATCTTCTAGAGATTTCTCCGTAACCATTATTTTCTCAATTATCTCTATTTAAAAATACATTATTTTTTAAAAAAATTTATCGGTACTTACTTTAAAAACACACCTCGTGTTTTAGCCCACCCAACTATTTTGTATAGAAATTTAACCGAGAGTATACGGTTCGAAGTCCTATGAACCCATAAGAGTCTTTTAGAAAAGGTTTGCCGCGTTCACGTGCGCGTGTATGTTTCTCAATGTGTACAGTATAATTAAAAAATAAAAAGTCGGATGAATACCAAACTTTATATAAGTTCAGCATCATCCAAGGATGCGACACAAAGATGTTCACAAAATGTCCTCTGCCCCAAATTACACCCTATGTCGGATTTTTTTTAATTTTTTATTTTTCGTTTTCTCTAAAATGGCTCTAAGATTTTGATTAAAATACCATATGTTTAAGATATTTCCACGACTAATAGTACGTATATCTTGAACTTTCTGCCTAGCTTGCGAAGTCCTCTTCATTTGGAATCAACTTTATATAATTTTGTATAAACTCTAAACCATAAAAACATGGACAAAAACTTACTTAACAAACATTTAGACCTCTTTAAGGTATACAACTTATTTTAAATGACATTTTTGTGGCATCAGCGATTCCTGAGGTATTCGTTGTAATAGGTTTGCATTTTTCAATGTGTTTGTTATTTGTTGAAGTGCTGTCACCATTCAGTTGTTTCTCGCGATGTCATGCAAAGAGCGGAGTCTCAAAGCCAGCATACAACGACGCGTTTTTTTTAAAAGATTTGACTACCGCTTCAGCCTCCTGTGTCACTCTCGTACCTGCAACTCGGATTTTATGGTAGAATACACTGCTTACTCTACCTTAACTTTATTAGTGGCGGAACAAGTAGTATTGCTCTAACGTAATTAATTTGAAGTGTCGAGTTCATAAAGACTAATCATACTAATCCATATTGATGTGTCTTCGCTGCCCTACTGTGTTACAAACGCACAAAGACTAGCCGCCTTCTCCCTCACTTCCTGTCACTCACACAATTTTGGGCTAAATATATAACGAATGTTGCTTTGCTTTCTGTCCAAGGTTTCCGTCGTTGGCACCATACCTATCCATGCGCGGCTTTGGATCCTAGGTAGTAATATCCTTTCTGTATGTGCAGTGCACCTGTTGGGCTGACCAAACCCCTGCACTTCCGATTGCGCAAGAGCAAGCACCAACAGACCAAGGTTGTACTATCAGTCATTCTAAACTTACGTTGCACGTTTCCGTGGGGTCTATAAAAAGTGCTATAGTTGAAGGTGTGGACCACAAGGTGTACTGAAGGTATGCCCCTAGGCATATCATGACAAAGAACCACGCCTACAACGTTAAGGCCACTATCAACATGACCTTAAGGTTGTTGGTTCCTATAAAGAAAGAAAGAAAAGAAGAAAAAACGTTTTCGAACTTGTAGATCCTGGAGGTAGGTACTATTCATTGAGTTGTCCGTTAATTTTACATTCTTAACCTTCACCATATTACTTTCACTGCAACGCTGGAAGAACTGAAGTGTTGAAATATGCATGACGGTTCATTGAGTCGTCCTCCGTGGTGTAGTGGTTACCATGCTAGCCTCTAGTTCTCGAGGTCACGAGTTCAAACCCGGCGGAGGGCCTTAGCATGGTTTCCTTCGGAAGGGAAGTAAAGCCGGTGGTCCCGTGTCATAGATTTACGCATGTAAAAGAACCTCAAGCCTGATAAAGAGGCCTCTGAGCAAAATTACCGGTTTTTCACGCTCAATAAAGAATGGAACGCTAAGGACCAAGCAGTTAAAGAGCGTTCATAAATAAAACTCAATTTAATTTAATTTTTGGCTCATTCAGTTATTTTTTCTACTACTTACCAGGCATTGCAACCCATCCATAAATTTGATACCGAGATTTCTTGGAAATACATGTTTTGAGGCTTCCCAAACTAAAAAAAATCTGATGTGTTACACTCACATGACTTTCTCTACTCTTGTACAAACTATTTTTACAAACGCTTATTCTCCATATGCTTCATGTTAATGGAGATATCGAGATGTCAATCTTATTGGTAATTTTCTTGTAGATGCAAGGGGAATATGGTAGCTTTTAAGCGATAGTCAAATATTTTAACGCTGGTTGCTATGTGGCGCATTCCATTCTCTTTGCATGTCTAGGACATAAAAAAATGAATAACGAATTTGAGAAAAAGTATAAGTATTGGAAAATTTAAGGGAATAACAAGCAATATCTCGCAAACGGTTCACTCAACAAAAGAAATGTATATGATATAAATTGTGTATTTTAACGCGATCTACATTTTTTGTGTAGTAAAATTTTGTCTATCTCTTATGGTTTACCAGTTATGAAAAAGTCGTTCATGATGAAGAATACTTTTGGAGACATTTCCAGAAAATTCGAGATATACATTTTAATTATCATGACAATATCTTAAACATATGATATTTTAATCAAAATCGTTAGAGCCGTTTTTGAGAAAATTAAAATTTTCGAAAAATGTTCCATGTAAAGGGTAGTCTGGGGTGGGGGGATTTTCTTGAAAACCTTCGTGTCGCATCTCTGGAAGATACTGAACCTAAATACCAAGTTTGGTGTTTATCCGACTCTTCGCTTTTGAGTTATGCTGTTCACAGACACACAGACAGACACACAGACAGACACACACACGGACATGTTTCCAAAAATGCTTTTTTTGGATTCAGTGAGTCTCAAAACATGTATTTCCGGTGAAATCTCGGTATCGAAATTTTGGGTGGAATACAATACTTCCCCTACTTACTATACGTAGTAGAGAAAGTAAAAAAGGATTTTCGAAAAAGATCGCACAGAACTCAAAAACGAAAAGCCGGTTAAATATCAAACATGGTAAAATTAGCGTCTTTCAAGGATGTACAGGAAGATTTTCAATAATATTCCTTTACCCCAAACTACCCTTCACGTAGAAAAAAAGGTTTCGTTATTTTTGATTTTCTGAAAAGATGGCTCTAACGATTTTTTTAACATCCTTGAATTTAACATAATTGCTTGACGAATAAAATGTATATCCTGAGTTTTCTGCAAATAGCCTGTGAAACTGCTGTATTCAAAATGAATGTTGAGTAATTTTGATTAACTGGTAAACCATACAGTTTACATGTAACACAAAAGCCTAGTTGGTAGGGAGGGTCTGCGAATGTAACACATCAGATATTTCTTTCTTTCTTTCTTTTTCCGTTTTTGGTCTCATGCTGATGCTCGGTATACAACGAAGGACTTTGACATTCGAGTCATTAGTGCCAATTTTTTTAGGAGGAAATGTCTACAATGTTAAATTTTTGAGCTTTTGGTTCACTTTTCTCCAAAACTATCCATAGTAAGAACTGAGCGGAATGGCTCAAGCGGCAATGTCTGTGGCTCGCAGTCGAGAAATCCCGGGTTCGATCCCCGGCGACCGCCCAATCTGGCTCATGGGCTTTTTCAGGGGTTTTCCTGGATCTTCAGGCGACTAGTGGAGCGGTTTCTTACAGCCCCCGAAATTCCCGTCTCTCCATTTCGTTCCATGCATCATTTCTTTCATCTTGTTGATCTCTTTCAGGGTCGAAGGTGTCGGCGATGGTGTTTCGGTGTAGCGTGGCAGGAGAAAAGGATGCTATCTGCAACTCTTTCCGTGCCTCGCTTTCGCTGGTTGTCGGGGTATCCAAACTCCCTTGAGGGGCGTTGGACCTCTGTGTTGCCGGGGTCCCCAGTTTGTCTTTTTGGAAACGTAGGGACCTTGTCATCGCTGTAACGTTGCCGCCCGGTGTCTCCTCTCGCCTCACCCTTCCTCCCGGGGACACCCGTGTAGAGCGGGGTCCCCAGTCTGCCTCTCCTGGATACGTAGGGGCTCTGTCACTGCTGTACCGTCGCTCCTGGAACGGCCGCCCGGTGTCTCCCCTCCCTCACCCTTCCTCCCGGGACGCCCCTCGTGGGACGTAGTTGCAATATCCCTTCCGATCGGTGTCGAGTCCCTTCGTTCAGGAAGATAAGTTAAGATCCATAGTATTATCTTGAAGTCTTTTAATCTCGGAAACCACTTAACCTATTATAATTACACAAGCATTGAAAATCACTGTTATTGCGGACGAATATGGGATATTTTCAAACATTTATTCACGGGATCCCAATTGTATATTTCCGGTGAAATCTCGATATCGCATTTTTGGGAGGGAAGCAATACTTACTCTACCTATTACAAAGAATGTGCTAAATAAATCAAAAACATATTTTATTATTCTGCAGTTTGTATTTCTATGCTGAGATTTTTCCCTATTACACTTCGAAATATTTCCATTGTTTATTTCTCCTAGTTTATGTTGATAAAGCTCCATACAGCTTTCAATAAAATATATTTTTCCAGCAAAACGAAATGAAAAGCAGTAGTGTGTCCTTTCTTTCAGTAAGCTTTTCTAAAGATTGGTTTAATAAAGCGTCGTATTTAAAACCACAAATCTTTGAAAACTTTTAACAAAGAAGGGAAAGGAAGGAAAATGCAGTAATGTGGCGGATAGGATATTCCGACGAAACTTTTAAATGATATTGTGGTGACTATTTCTAAGGTATCTAAAGCGAATAATATGAATAAAAAATTTAAATCAATTTATGAGACAAGTAGTTTTGTTTTTAATTGCTTTTGGTAACACGAAATTTCTTTCGAAACAGCTTGTTCTCTACTACTTCTTTTGCCTTATATGTTGCTATGTATTTCGAATGATTTACCTCTGCGATCTTTATGAGAGCAATTACTGCATGGCAGTTGGGATACTAATGATGCGGACGTTAATTGAGAGTTAAAATTATTCAAAGTGAAAAAAATTAAATTGAGTTTTGTTTATGAACGCTTTTCAACCGCTGTGGTCCTTAACGTATCATTCATTCTATATTGGGCGTGAAAGACCGGTAATTTTGCTCAGAGGCCTCTTTATCAGGCTTAAGGTTCCTTTACGTGCCGTAAATCTACGACACGGGACCACCGGCTTTACTTCCCGTCCGAAGGAAGCCATGCTAAAGATATTTACGCCTGAAAAAATCCATCGCCCTCCGCCGGGTTTGAATCCGCAACCTCAGGAACTAGAGGCTAGCGTGATAACCACTACACCACGGAGGACAACTCAAAGTGACGGGATGAAAATGGCTAAAGGCTAATGTTGAGCAGCGACAAGCAAAATTAGTGCTATTTTATGTACAAGATGGGGGAAATTCATTTCACATTGATTTCACATACGAGAGGGAGTTACATATCATTTCAAGCTGACCTAAATCGCAGATGGAGGGAATTACAAAATGGTAAGTTTATTCATGGATGGCAGAGGGTCTATTTTCTCGCCTTAAGTGTTATCCAGAAGATGAAGTTTTGACAACCAAAGTTTTCATTTCAGACATCGAGAAAGTTGAAATAAATATCGGAATGTCACTTCACAAGTAACTACACATGTAGCTACACACAACTACCCAACATCCAGATACATTTACAAACTCTAATATTGCATTCAATGTTTTTTTCCCCTCTACCACGTACATATTAGGGAGAGAAGGTATTGCATTCCACCCAAAAATTCGATACCGAGATTTTGCCGGAAATACATATTTTGAGGCCCCCTGAATAAAAAAAACCCTGATGTGTTACACTCACATGACTTTCTCTACTCTTGTACAAACTATTTTTACAAACGCTTATTCCCCATATGCTTCATGTTAATCGAGATATCGAGATGTTAATCTTATTGCTAATTTTCTTATAGATGCAAGGGGAATTGGTAGGCTTTAAGCGATAGTCAAATATTTTAAGAGCTGGTTGCTTTGTAGAGTATTCCATTCTCTTTGCATTACCAGGAAAAAAAAGAATAACGAATTCCCATTTCAGAAGAAGTATAAGTATTGGAAAATTTAAGGGAATAACAAGCAAAATCTCGAAAATGGTTCACTTAACAAAAAAAAAATGTATATGTCAAATTGTATTTTTTAACGCGATCTACATTTTTTACTTGGAAAAATTTTGTCTATCTCTTATGGTTTACCAGTTATGCAAAAGTCGTTTACAATGAAAAATACTTTTGGGAACATTCCCAGAAAATTCAAGATTTACATTTTATTTGTCATGAAAGTATCGTAAATATATGCTATTTTAATCAAAATCGTTAGAGCCATTTTTGAGAAAATTAAAATTTTCGAAAAATATTCCATGTAAAGGGTAATCTGGGGTGGGGGATTTTCTTGAAAACCTTCTGACACAGACACGGACATGTTTCCAAAAATGCTATTTTTTGGATTCAGGGGGCCTCAAAACATATATTTCCGGTGAAATCTCGGTATCAAATTTTTGGGTGGAATATAATACTTCCCTTACTTACGATACGTAGTAGAGAAAGTTAGAAAACGCTTTTAGAAAAAGATCTGTGTTATGTGTCTGTGAACAGCAGAACTCAAAAACGAAAAATAGAATAAATACCAAAGTTGGTATTTAGGTTGACTACCTTCCAAACGTGCGACACGAAGCTTTTCAAGAAACTCTCCCTACCCCATACTACCCTTTACATGGGACATTTTTCGAAATTTTTTGTTTTCCAGAAAATGGCTCTAACGATTTTGATTAAAGTATCATATATTAAAGATATTTATACGACAAATAAATTATATACCTTGAATTTTCTGGAAATAGCCTGTGTAGTCCTCTTCTTTCGGAAGAAGTTTTGTATAATTTTGTATAATGATAAACGTTAAGCGATAGAGGAAAACGTACTACACAGGAAACGTAAATCTCTTTAAAACGTACAATTTATTTTAAATAACTTTTTTGTGGCATCAGCCATTTCCGAAAAGTCTTATTATGGTTCGAATTTTCAATACTGTGTTATTCTTTTCAAGTCCTTTTGATATTCAGTTGTTTCTCGCGATTACATGGAACTTTAAGGCCAGTACATAGCGTCCAGTTAAACATTTGACTATCGCTATTCTCTTTATACCTATTATAACGAAATGTGTAATGTAGCTATTTCCGGAAAGTGTTCTCAATTAAAATGAAGAAGGTAGGAAAATATACTTTCGTAAGAATAATTTGTACACCCACTAATAAGTGCTAGAGGGTAGAGAAAGTCATATAAATGTAGCACATCAGTTTTTGGGGGGCGACAATGACAATTTGAACAGTTTTCTGTTCGCAACCGCGCGTGTAAAATATTCGGTTACTTATGGGCAGAGAGAAAAAAAGAAAAGGGTAAAAAAAAAGAACAGCTCAACCAACTAATTTTGATGTACTTTCAAAGAGACATCACTATGCAACCGTATCTCTTGAAGTAATTTGCTGGAAAAAAGCATTGCCCATAATATAGATAACTGGTCGTCATCAAATTTCTTTAATTTCAAATTGACTATCTGAATAATAGTGATTTCCTTAATTTCTGATACAATTTTAAATACAACAGATTTGTGAGTTAATACTTAATAAATGGAAGCTGAAAGTTAATTCAAACAATTTCAGTTGCTGCAGAAGGTTTATACCTCTAGGATAAAGCTTAACCAAAATCACTTCCAAAAGGGAGGGCGCCTGAGAGCTAAAACCTGCGCCTGCACATAGCCAATATCTGCTGCGTTAGAAATAAAATCAATAATCAGCTGTAGAAACATGCAAGAAACTCCTCAGGTTTAAACGTACTTATATTTGGATTAGAAAATGAAATGTCGAGTAAAATATTATGGAACACTGGTTAAAACACGCATTGTGGAAACAGTTCACTGAAAGACCGAAATAACCGTACAAAGAAAGTAAAAACAAAAACTAGTGTGTATTGCTAAAGCTCGAGCAGCTTTGCATTTCACAGGGAAAATTATCTCTTGCCCCGCATTACCCTATATGTGATTATGTTATCGTTACTTTATTTGCTATAAATATTAAGAATGAAGAAACGGTCCCAGTTTTAGTGGGCAAGCATTTCATTTATATACTACTGTCGGTGGTACGAGTCTGCAAACTGACTCTCTTTTCTTCTAACCAAAGACCAGCCTGTGCCAACTGCAACACACCGTTAATCATCCAGCACATTTGTGGTCTACCCATTGTACACAAATATAGACAAGCCATTATTTTGGATTTCTTCAAGCCAGAACAAACCAGAAAGGATAAGAAAAACTTAACAGCTTCTTAAGGAGATTAATCTGTATGATAACGTGTAGAAATTTAGTCTGTAAATGTAAACTGTTGTGTTAATACTGAAATAATGTATGTGCTATAACATTATGAGGTCATGATAAGGCCAAGCAGTAGAAACGACCAAAAATAGACATTACAACAACAAAAAAATGAACAGATATTGTTTGCTGTTGATTGTTGCTCACACACGATTCCATCTAATTTGTTATGAACCAATTGGTATCTTTGTCATTTCCCATTTCCGAGTTGCTTGGCTGCCCCCTAACCTGCCAATTCGTGCCTCAGTAATTTCTCTCCTCCCGCGTATTGCCAAGTGGATATCACCCACTGCATCTGAGGACCAAGCTGAATATGTACTGCTGCCTGAAATATTTAATAAAAATAGATCCCCATAAAACTGGTTTGAAAATGCATCGCTGGAATTTATTTTAGATCGAGCTTACAAATTGTGTGCGTGTGGGAACAAATTAAAAATCAATATTTTCCTGCTTTGTTTCACATGCTACGCCTAGTATTAATGGAAAAGAGCCTCTAAAGACTAGGATTAATTGTGGTTCACAGACCCTTCATATGTAATTTTTCAAATGTATGCTGAATGTTTCACTACGCTCCGCACACCACCACTGGCATTGCGACATGTAAATCAACGAGCGGTGGGTGGAAAGGATGAAGTATTTGGAAGATTCCCGGATGGTCTGAAGGATTTCCGCTGCAATGTAGTAAACATTACATCCGCACACTAGAGATAAAATAGATAACGTCATTGCATTTTGCAATTAAGTGCAACCTCAAAGATGACAGATGCAGCACCAAAATGAATGGTCTTCAGGTTCCTTGTGCCAGGACTTCTAATTTCTTTGTAACGATAAAGACTTAGAGGAAGAAGGGTAGTTATCTAGTGCGTAGTATTTATGGAATGTTAACCCTTTTTATAAAACAAAGATAGGATTTTGTCTTTAGAGTTTGCGTGGAAGAAGAAAAATTTAAAACTGCACACATTCGTATAGGTATTTTAAGCACAGTTCATTCAGCATAGCTCTTTTTGTAGCAATAGCCTTTTCTGAAATATTATTTTAAGTACATTTAACTTTTCCCAAGTTGAAGTCTACCTTGTTACTTCAAGGTATAAGTTCAACATGATTGCAATTATGTTTTTCTTTCTTTTTCCGAGAGAGCCGAAATAAAGGATCTACAGCAACTGTATACGACATGTAGGTACCTATAGGTACCAATCTTTGGACATTGCAGCTTAAATCATTAGAAATATTGTCATAACAGAACTTATTGTAGAGTTTATTTAATCTTAAAATCCTTAATTGCATGCTTCCTTGCACCAAATTAAATAACTGCATAAACTAACAAAGCAAAGAAATAACTCTTGCAAAAAGCTAATTTATTTCCTTGTATAACGACGTGGGCTGTATCTTTAATCCTACAAATGCTTTCTTGTTACATATGAACATTTTCGCGTTTTAAGCCTGCGAGACACGCGGATTTCGTGTAGAATGCCTCCAAACTCACCATATCTTTACGTTGCGACAGAATTACATAAATCCCGCACTCGTTACCTCTCAATGCAGTTTCACGCTCTACTTGCTCTACTCCGCATGATAACCCGATTTCCCGACTGTATCCATATGTCATAAAACGTTACTGTATGCGCGCTGTCTTTTCGTAAAGTGTGATATTTATTCACAACGAATAATGCAGCATCAAATAATTCATATAGGGACTATAAAATCACTCGCAACGTTCTGAAATATAAACTTAGCTCTATGCATCTGTAAAAGTTAAAATATCTTAACTTTTCAGAAGACGTTTGAAATTCATAGGAGTTGTCCAGCAAATATTTATTTAGTTTTAATAATTTTTTTACAAATAAAAGCTCTGGAGTACACTATACATAAACATTTTTATTAACTAGTCTTCCAGGATACAATTTCGTAACTAAGCTTGTGGGACACACAGTGTTACAGATTATACTTAAGTTTCACTGTTATGCAATTAATTAAAATCAATCGGTGTGGATCAAAGGCTTTTCTATTAATATAATAATTATTTGCAATTTTATGCTGTTTTTCTTCCGTTCTTTTGTTTTGGAAGTATCTCGCAGGAGTTTCCGTGGAGTATATTAGCCATATTTGTTGAACTACCATCAGCAGTAACTTTATACTGTTAAGCTACATTAAGTTAAGTACAGTCAAATAGATTTTAAGTTTAGCGACATTTCTTTACCTAATGTTGCGTAGCGTTACATTAAGACCGTCCTAATGTGATTAAGCGCTCAACAACAGGTGGGTGTTTGTTCTGATTACATTAAAATTTGAATGTAAAGTAATTAACTTTGTTGGGCATAAAAGGTTCCAGGTGACGCACTTTTTCATATATTTCAGGGTTGCCAATGAAGGGACACGTTTTGTTCTTCGGTTTGCCTACCATCCAAGGAGCTTGTATTCTATTAGCACTGTGTTGCCGTAAAGTTCGACACCTCCAACACACGAAGCTGGAGCGAGTAAGGAGAATTCTCATGTATGATTAGTAGAACATCCGAATAAACAGCAGCAAATGTCACATTTTTGGCATTTAAAGAAGAAAAAAAACCGTAACGTATGTAATTTAAAAGTCTTCAAAATATTTAAATGATAACAAGGAGAAAGATTTTTAATATGTGAAAGGTAATAATGGAGAATAAATCGGTATGAGTAACATTTCATTATTCCGAGTTATTAATTAATAAATCCACTACTTTAATCATACACAACAACAATCTAAAACCTACACGGAACTATGGGATTAACTTCCTAGCATGTATTTAAAAGGTACAAAATAATGTATAATGACTGAAGAAATAGATTTTTGTACAGCGGTCTTAAAAGTTAAGGTTTTATAATTTGAATGTTAAATTGTTTTTAGCTTTATAGAGTAAAGCAGGAGAAAAAGTTACTTTCTTAATTTCTCTGCCGCTTAGACGCTCAGTTATAGCATTCTGGAGATGATTTTTATGACTTAAGAGCCACGAGTTGCCTACGTGAAACATTACACATTACAGTGATAAGAAAACTGACTGAAGCTAGACTTGCAGCACACAGACTTCTTCATATGAGCAACTAAAGAAGGGGATACTGTGGCTTTGGCCACACTTTTACCCAGGATGCCGAGATGAGACCAGATCGGATGATAATAGAATACTGCTTTGACCATCCTTTTAATCCAAATAGGATCTCTAAACGACTGGTCTGGCTGAAGGAAAACAGAGAGGTAGTCCAGAGTAATCTCATGTGTTTACAGATGTCTCTTAGATATGAAACTCAATTTAGAGGAAGAATGAGTATATAGTGCATATCCAAAGACAACTTAGTATTAGTCTGGGAATCTGCACCGAGGTATTTACGATCTTGAACTATCCTTAAAGAGGAATAGAAGCCAAGCTGCCCTTAAAACGTTTGATTCTCATCAATTGAATCCCAAACTGGCGTGGGAATGCCTTAAAAGCCTACTGGCACTGTTACGACACAGCTCTCATATGCTGGAGACAGGCATCAGGGAACTGAAGGAAATGAAAAAAATGAACACTGTCCATAAAAGTTACATCTTCATTCTTAGTTCCGAAACCGTTTGTGGAATCAGCAAATCATAGGCTAGAACCACAGTATTGCGGTCCAGGAGAGGACACCAAGAGAGATGGTCCAAATATTCTGGTCAATCTCTCGGCAATCTTTTTGAAATTTTCTGAATGTTTCGGTATTTTATGTGGAACACTTTGAAATGTTAAGCCTTTTTTGCTCATGAAAGCATGCATATCTTGGCTACATATCGATCTGCGTTTAGCAGCTAATTTTTTTAACTTGCTTTGTAGGTTTAACGAGGTATATTATCGTAATAGGTAATTTATACCATTTCTGAAGAAGCTTATTGTTAAAAGTGTATTCTAATAACATATTTGCCCATAAAAGGTACATATTCTGACGTTTAACGAGTAACGAAGCAGGACAATTAAAAAGTGCTGCAAGCTCGACGTGAGGCATGGGGAAGGGAGTTCTGGTAGATGTGACAGAACGTAATACGTGGGAGTGCCCGTTCAAAGACGGAAAGAAAAATAGTGTGACATAATAATTGAACGCTCCCTTAGCACAGAGAGTCTGCAAGCACAATACATCTATAGCGAAGCAGTTTTACTGGATAGCAGAATAAAAGAGATGTATCTGCGTCCATCGCATGAATTGTTTACGATTGTTTGCTAAAAGTAACCGATTTTATTACTGGTATACAGAAAACGTTCACCCATGGATTACACTGATTTTCCGTAAAGCAAGTTGCGGATTCGTTAGGATTAAAGTCGTGAAAGAATAAGTTACTTCAGCTGATGTTCAGTCCCTCCAGTTACGTAAAACAAGAGGTTTGTTCACACACGATTCAGAATCGATTCTGAATTATCTGACTATGCGCAGTAGCTAAGTGGCGTTCCAATACGACAGATAATCAATTCAGAACTAGCTTTGAATTTCCAAGTTGCTGTTCCAACGTATTTGGAAACTAGTTCAGAACGAGTGAAGTCGGTTCTTGATCAAGAGCAAGAGCTGAAAATTCTGGACATGTGCAAATTGTCTACAGCGAATACTCAGTTAATTCAAAATCGATTCCACTCGCTTAGAACAAACCTACCAGAGAGTATAGAGAAAGTGATATACCCTGTATTCAGCAGAAAAAGCCTTATTACCTGGAGAAATAAATTTTAATATGTAATTGATACTGTAGAATGAAGAAGGCCGTACAGAACAGTTCAGGTAGACTTCCAACCACACAAAATTCCGAATTATTACTCGACTGGCGCATGTGCATTAGAATGTGTTGGTATTAGTTCGGAACATGCTCAGAACCGAGTGTTGGAACAAACTTATTGTGTCCTGATGCTGAAATAGTTGCTTAGAAACCTTAAAGCGAACACTCACATAAAATCTTTAGTGACATTTACTTTACGATGCACATAAAAGAAAACATATTACATAACCGGCAACGCCAAAACGTTACGTAATTGTATACCTGAGTAATCTTTACCAATTTACTTTGGGGACGAGCTCCAATTCATGTTAAAAGGATTACAGTTATTACTATTAATCAAAATATAAGTTGATTAATTGGATAATATTGTAATATTTGCTCCACAGATCTCTGAACATTGACCATAAAATACTCCAGGACGATTAAATCAAGCAGCATTTTGATTGAATCGTCCAGGAGTATTTTATGGTCAATGTTCAGAGATTGATTTCAGCTCATTAACGGCTTTATTGAATTTGAGAATTAATTTTAATTAGGGATGGGACGATACCACTATTTCTCGATACCTGATACCGATACTGATTTTTGAGCACCGATACTCGATATTCACCTTATAAAAACTGTAAAGACGATAACTTGTTCACTGAATTATATCCTTATTAACAGTTTTCTGTGTATACACGCATATAACCTATTTTGTGTTCTATGGTAATTTCGAAATCGTTCCTGTCTGACATTCTCCAATTGGCAGCAATTTTTATCCTGATAATGCCACAGGTTATATATCTCCTATTGTTAGTTAAGGCTAATAATAATATAATTTCTTTACTTCCCTTTTAATGTAACTATATTCTGTACTGAAAACTTTCTTTCAAAGTGGTTTCTATCCCTAGAAAAACAAATACTAGCAATTCTTTACTCTGCAGTCTTGAAAATATAAACGAATTTAAATTTTACATGAAACTCAAACAATAAAAATAATGTGTGTGTGTGTGTGTGTGTGTGTGTGTGTGTGTGTTACACTATTATCACTATTTACCACTACCACATCACGAATGTATTTTTTTCATCTGGTAATTAGCCCATATAACATTTGGAAACATAGCAAGTTTGTGGATTAAGCCTCTCTACTATACACCCTCATACATTAGCAACTGCGTGTTTAATACAAATGCATATTAAATACAATTACAATTTTGAAGAAAAACATTCAAGAAGTATTACATGCAGGGCCGTGATTTTGTTTGCTATTAACGATAGACGCGAAAAATGTTTTATAACTTAGACTAGAAGTATCTGTATATTTCACAATAAAGGTAGACGATTTAAAGCTGTATTTTTTTCGCGAATTTTCACGAATTTATCGTTTTCTTGCGAGTCTTTATTTGCGCGATAAACACAGAATCGACATATTTTAAAAATTAATTACAAAACTTACATGTGGACGATATAAAGGTAATCAAAGAACTATTTTCTTTTAGAGTCATCAAAATTAATTGCAAAATCTGATATCCGTCTCGATTTGTTAAAGATTATGTTTAAGCAATACCTAAATTTCAAAGTGAAAACAATATGTCCTTTTATGTTGTACTGAATTCTGCAATATGTCCGAAGTCTGTATCAGGAGAGTAACTGATATACTGCGTGTTCTGTTGGCATTTACAGCCTAAGATAACCGGTTTCATAGGTTTTGATAGATATCTGTTGACTACCATTAAATGCGGACAGTGAGAGATTTTTTTTTGCACTATACTTTAGCAGGTAGTTATTGAGAGATCTTCAATTGTTGAAAACATTGTAACTTGTATGTTGCATTTGGTGTCATGAAGTAAAGAAATGGGCTAAGTATTTAATTTAATATTTCCTACCAAACATTAATATCCTTTTAAAATAACTTGAATCTCTGTTAAACCTCACATAAACTACTGGTGATATTAATAATTCAATTTTATGGGTAATACATCAATTTTATATTGTATAAGTTAATATTTTTTGTGTAACTGAATTTCAAAGTCGGTTATTATTCTACGAACAATGCATATATTTTGTGTTTATTTTTTCGCGAAATTCCGTTGTATTATTAATACGAAATTGAGAAAATTTAAAAACTAAACGCGAATTCTTAAAAAAATTATCACCAATAAAACCCGCCCCTGATTATATGAAATGCAGAGATATAAAGGAATCAAATATGTTTGTTTAAGTATGAACAGTATTGAAAGAACAAATATTTTCATGCGCTGTATTATCTCAAGTATTATATGGCAAAGATTTAATGTCAACTGAAAAAAATCAGAACATTCCTAGGTTCAAAAGTAAAAAAGCTAAATAAATCTTAAAATAAGAAATAAAGTATAGACGTTTCGCAAGTACTATAATATATTAGTTTCTCCTAATCTTCCACAGCGACCAAGTAAAAGTAATTCTAAAAGATACGCTATAACCTTAGTAGAGTTAAAGAAATGGGAAAAATTATAGTTTCTATATTAAAGCAAGGTGAATGTTCTGTTAATATGATTTTTCGCTTTTCGCTTATGACACTGCTGAATTTTTGGGGAAACTATTTCTGTAAAATTTTATACATTTTTGTGCTATCAATTTTATATTATGGTCTATGTTTCCGTATATTTCTTTCTTTCTTTCTTCATTCCCTGCATATATCTACAGCAATTTTTTGTCGTCCTCCGTGGTGTAGTGGTTACCATGCTAGCATCTAATTCCCGAGGTCAAATCCGGCGGAGGGCGATGGATTTTTTCGAGCGTAAAAATCCTTAGCATGGCTTCCTTCGGAAGGGAAGTAAAGCCGGTGGTCCCGTGTCGTAGATTTATGGCACGTAAAAGAACCTCAAGCCTGATAAAGAGGCCTCTCAGCAAAATTACCGGTATTTCAGGCCCAATATACAATGGAACGCTAAGGAGCACAACAGTTAAAGGGTATCAATAAATAAAACTGAAGTTTTTTAATTTTACGGTGGTCGTGTATAAACTGTTGGAAATATGTTCCAGATTTGTAAAGCTCACTACTTTGTCGGATCTTGGGCTTACCGTGTCAACCCTGCATTGCTGAACTACCGTGAACCGAAAGGTCTGAATGAGCAACGCCTTCTCTCATCTGATTCAGGTATCACGGTGAAGCTTCAAGGAGATCTTAGTTATTCTGATATGCCATACCTTAAATGCACTTTTTAAATTAATTTCTTGACTTCTGTATTTAATTCGCATCCATTATTGTTCTTTCACGCTTTTTAGTTATGAGTTTTTCTCCGAGTTTCTCAAATCTGGAAGGTTCAATGAGATTTCAAAATTCAATACCATGCCAGTACTCGAACCACGAATCTTTAAATTTCTGTACCGATGCATTACTGGCGAGATGCCCACATTACGTCATTAAACGATATGGCTTCACCACTGCAATGTTTTACAAATTTATTCTTAACCCAGTTACTAAAAATAACAATAAAATATAAAAAAAGAACTAACCTCTTAACTACTGGTATCCAGCAGTGTGGAATACTGCTAGCCAGCATTCATCCTAATCTAAAAATACAATTATCAATTTATTTAATCTCCAATACTAACTCTAACTCTACCTTGAGTTGCTTTACCCTGGACCCCAACAAACTCAAACCTTGAGGTTGTCGAGTTGTTGGGTCCTACTTGCAACATATCAAATAAAAACTACTGTAATTTAATACTCATTTACCTCTTCCTTGCTAATATTCCTCATCCATTTTGCTCTTACTCTGCCCGAAAAGTTTCCTACTTCTATTATATTTTTCCTAGATTTTACATTTACTAACTTTTTAGCTTGAATTTCTATTGGTACATTTAACCATTCTCTCTTCTCTATCATCTTTCTAAGCAACTTCGTTTCTTCACACTCTAAAACTATATGCCACTCTAACTTTCCGGTGGTATAGTGGGCATTTCTCCAAATCGATCTCTTTTCTCAAACCTTTCAAATTCACCACTCCTGTCCTAGCCCATGCAAATCCTGCTCTTGCTGTTTTATCAGATATATCAACATACTGTTCCCTGCTCCATACTACTTTTATATCTCTGTATAATCTCAGTAAGCTCTTAAAAGCAAAACTCGCTAATAAATCTTGTTTTTTCATATCTTCTATTCTTGTCCTAATTTCATTCTAGAAACCTACTTGTAATAATTCTTTAGTTCTCCAAATCTCCTCAAAACCTATCTTCATCAAGGTTTCCTTTATCTTACCTAGCCAAGACTATGTTTTCTAATTAGGCATGGTGTATTTTATTTTGTGGAATAGAAAAGTTTAATTCCATTCTACACAAGAAGTTACTTTCGAGTTATAATGTGCAACATCATACGATTGTGTAATGGGCCTCTGGAATAATAATAATAAGAAGAAGATTTTTTCAGAATATTGTAATTTCTGCGATTTGAAAGCATCTATTATGAAGCAGAGAAAATATTAAACCACACATTCATGGTTAAGTTGGCCTTGCAGACATGAATTACGCTTATTAGCAAATTATAAACTCCAAAGAAGCTATTAAAAGTGTTTTGCTAAAAAAAGGTGTTATGCAACTGAAGTAACAACTGTGGCTCTACGAGTAAATGTGTAGTGTGTGACGTCAATTTTACCTTGCATTATCTTTGAAAACACTCTGTTTTATGTTCTATTCTTACAGATAGGACATTAAAGAATATAAGTAATATACAGGATGTAACAAAAATGTACGGCACAAATTGCAGGACACCTTCCTCACACGTAGAGGAAGAAATTATGTTATATGAACCATGTTTCCATGTTACAACTCATTTTCTTCAACTCATTAATCATGGAAAACACACACGAAAGTACGTTAGAATGATTGAGAACATGCACGCTTGGTTACATCTGGTTACGTTGCCATTATAATAGGTGCACCGCCAGTGTTTTTTTTTTCTTTACATGTCCCTGTTGCCATGCGACTTACGTCATTGCTTGTTTACAGGTAACATCAACTGTTCCAGTGAGCAGTACGACCTTGGCAAGCACACGGGTTACTATGTACTAATAGAGTTGATCACAGACTTGGCTAGCGCAATGGCAGTGTACACAAATGCAGAGATGGCAGATGCCCATTTGATGTATGGATTAGCAGAAGGCAATGGCGCTTGCGCTAAACGTTTGTACCGGGAGAGATTTCTAGGACGAAGGTGATCCGACAGGAAAATGTTTGAAGCCATTGATCGTCGTCTTAGGTAACATGGGGCATTTCAGTCTGATACTCGCGACCGGGGAGGCCTAGAAGGACGAGGACACCGCAACGGGAGGCGGCAATTCTTCAGGCAGTTGACAACGACCCTAGTGCCAGCACAAGACAAGTAGCTGCAACAATGAATGTTGACCACATGACTGTCTGGCGAGTGTTACACGAGGTCCGGCTGTATCCATACATTTACAGCGTGTGCAGGCACTATCAGCAGCTGATCTTCCTGCACGGGTACGCTTCTGCGAATGGTTTGTGTAACAAAGTGTCAACCCCAATTTTAGTGCAACGGGGCTGTTCACAGATGAGGCGTCGTTTTAACGAGATCAGATTGTAAATTATCACAATCGGCATGTATGGGCTGAAGTCAATCCTCACACAACTGTTGAAGCAAGTCATCAACAAAGATTTTCTATCAATGTTTGGGCCGGCATTGTTAGTGACTGTTTGGTAGGGCCTCACGTTCTTCCACCCCGGCTCAACGGAAAAAGTTACCATAATTTCGTAGAGAATGTTCTACCTAATCTGTTAGCAGGTGTGCCTTTAGCTGTGCAACAAAACATGTACTTCATGCACGATGGAGCACCTCCTCATTTTAGTGTTACTTGTCCGTTGGCTTCTAAATAACAGATTCGGTGACAGATAGATAGGTGGAGGTGGGCCAATTGCCAGGCCTCCACGCTCCCCGGACATAAATCCACTGGGCTTTTATATGTGGGGGCATTTGAAAGCTATTGTGTATCGAACCCCAGTACCAGATGTTCAGAGTCTCCGTGCCCGTATTAGAGAAGGCTGCGAAACCATACGCAATACTCCAGGGATACATCAGCGCATCCGGAATTCACTAGACGGCGGGTTGATGCATGTATTAATGCTCACGGAGGGCATATTGAATATCTCCTGTGAGAAAGAGTTGCATGTGCTATGCTGGTACGTTCTATTCTTGTGTGTTTCCTATGATTAATGAGTTGTAACATGGTAATAAAGTGTCTCCAGACCCATGTTCATATAACACAATTTCTTCGTCTACGTGTGACGAATGTGTCCTGCAATTTATGCCGTACATTTTTGTTATATCCTGTATGTAGAAGGTATTGAAACCAATTTGAGTTCACTTTCCGTACTCAACAGGAACGGAATCCCAAATTCCATTCTATTTTATCGCATTCAAATTCTACTGAGATTTGACAGCATGTTTGACGACTAAACGTAACTCACTCATCTTCATGCATATCCCCCAGGAGACAGATTCTCGCTATGAGTTGCTAAATTCAGATTGTTTAATAGGCGGCTTTCATTGTTAGATACTAGTACGTAAATCTCCGGGGTAGTAGAATCCAACCCGATCTCATTTTGTATCTAATTTTATTGCAAACACACACATACTCAATAGAAAAATGTTCAAGCCGCTTTCAAAGTACCATATAAAGGTAATAATTATCTAATGCTCATTTGTCACAATCAAAAGATATAGATGAGTTTGCGTGTTTACAATAAGTAATAAAATTACGATATCCTAAAACCATTAGGTGTACTAAACCTAAGGTTATTCAGAAAGCCGTGTATTTCATGTTTGTATTACTTTCTCTACTACCACGTAGGTACCTAGTAGGTAGAAGTACTGCTTTCCACCCAAAATGTTGATATCGAAATTTCAACGGAAATACATGTTTGAGGCCTCCCGAATAAAAGAAAGCATTTTTTTAGAAAGAAAAGAAAAAGAAGGGGTCCGAGTGTGTGTGTGTGTGTGTGTGTGTGTGTGTGTGTGTGTGTGTGTGTGTGGGTGAGAGAGAGAGAGAGAATAGCATACCTCAAAAATAAAATTTCGGACAAATACGAAACTGGATATTTAGGTCCAGTATCTTTCAAATATGTGACAGGAAAATGTTCAAGAAAATTGTACATGGAAAGGTTTTTGATAGTTTTTATTTTCTCAAAAATAGCTCTAACGATTTTGATAAAATATCATGTATTTAAGATATTTACATGACAAATAAAATATCTGAAATTTTCTGGTAATAGCTCATGATCCTGTTCATTCGGAAGGAATTATGCATAATTTTGTACTACAACTGATGAACCATTAGAGATAGGCAAAAAATTCACTTCACCAAAAATTAAAACATACAAATTATTTCAAACCATTTTCTGTAACATCAGCTATTTCCAAGCAATCCGTTGTTATGGTTTTAATCTTTTTTTAATGTTTTTGTGACTTCATTTTTTGATGTACTGCCAACTTTCATTTGTTTCTCGCGATGTTATGGAAAGAGCATTGATTTCAAGGTCAGTATATAGCGGACTGTTTTTAAACATTTATCTATTGCTATTCCAATTTGTAAATGTAACGAAATGTATAATGAAACTATTTGTGCAAATGTTTATCTCAATTAACCTGAAGTAGATAGAAGAATAAGCTTTAGAAGAATAGTTTGTAGATGATATATAAATATAAACGATGTTGGTATAGAGAAAGTCATGGAAGTGTAACGCATCAAACATTTTTTTTCAAACTAGGCGAGAAATTAAAAGGCATTCCACATATCGCTGGATATTGGGAAGTTTAAAGTTTCCTTAAAGCAGTCTTAGAACTTCCATTCAGTAGAATAAAGCAGTGCTGGTTAGTTATGGAGAATGAAGAGCAGAGAAAAAAATGCTCTGTGTTACATTCACATGATTTTCTCCACCCTTTCTTCAACAAACTATTAGTACAAAAGCTTATTCTTCTATCTACTTCGTGATAATTGAGATAAACATTTGAAGAAATTGTTTTATACCATATTTCCTTGTAGATATAATGGGAATAGGGAATTACAGTAGGCTGAAGTACTAGTCAAATCTTCAAGAGCTGATTACTATGTGATAACTTTGAAATTCCGTTCTTTGCATGACCAGTAGGGGTGAGGGGAGAATGACGACTTTCCATTTGAGAAAAGTAGAAGTATTTGAACCAATAATAAGTATATCTCGGAAATGGTTAACTCTACAAATAATGTATTTGACATAAATTGCGTGTTTTAACGAATCTACATCTTTGTGTAGTAAGATTTTGCCTGTCTCTTACGGTTTACCAGTTATGCAAAAGTCATTCAGAATGAAGAGGACTTCAACGGCTATTCCCAGAAAATTCAAGAACAATGCTTACATTTCATTTGTCATGAAAATATTTTAAACATATGGTACTTTAATCAAAATCGTTAAGAGTCATTTTTGAGAAAATAAAAATTTTCGAAAAAATTCCCATGTAAAGGTTAATTTGTGGAGGGAGGTTTTCTTGAAAATCTTCATGTCGCATCCTTGGAAGATGCTGAACTTAAATATCAAGTTTGGTATTTGACTAACTTTTCGTTTTTGAGTTATGCCGTTCACAGACAGACAGATAGACAGACACGCGCGCGCACGCGGACGGATAGACATTTAAAAAAATATTCAGGGGAGCTCAAAACTTATATTTCTAATGAAATCTCGGTATCTAATTTTTGGGCGGAATGCTACAGTAGAGAAAGTAATAATATTGGAAAGGTAGAATTAGACGACTGAAAAATTCAATGCTATAACCGGGATTTGAACTACTGATCTCCCGGGCTCCGTTCGGTTCTCTTAACCACTCAGCCATCGCACCAAAAATAAAATACAATGTTCCAATATATTTATGATTTGTTGAGAATAACCATCCGGCAACATGCCGGCACGACCTTAAATTCTCTAACTGATTCGCATTTTTTTCAGTAAACCACGAGGAGATCTCAAACTGTATTGAGATGATATACCCAATGGAAACTCACAATGTTGTAAGTACTTTAAGTCCTGGGTTTCATAGTTTCAACCACTGAATTTTTCAGTCGTCTTATTCAACCTTTCCAACCTTGTCCAACACACGGCTTGTGTGGAAGAACAATTAATTCCAGTAATAATATTGTGCACTGTAGTTTACTGTGAATCCATTGTTCAAGTACAAGCCACTTCTGCAATAGATACAAGAAACTGTCTCGTCATAAGCAAATTTTGATATGGCATAACGAAGTAGATAACAAGTATGAAATGGATTGGTGTGGCAAGAAATGGATTACTATTTTGATGTTTCTGTACAACAATTTCTATGTTGAATGCAATAAGCCTCAATGCCTATAAGGATTTAAACGTTCCTCGCAATATGTGTTTTTCTCACAGTTTTTTTGCTATAAACAGTTGAGATTTGTTTCTTCTTTTCAAAAACACTGTATGTCTACAGTGATTGAGGTTTCTCTGCCGCTGAAACGAATGTTCGATCTCTCTAACTGGACACCTACGCTCTAAAAGAACGCCGATTTTACAAGTTTATGTTATTTAGCAGATACTTCTCTAATATTTACTGAACAATATTTTCAACTTCAAATAACTTTCAAATCATAATAAATATAAGGAACAATAATCGATTCAATTGTTTGTGGTAGTTTGTTGTTACATTTTTACACTTTTAAAATACATGTTTATCATAGCATCAACGCTTATGAGATAAATAGCTGAAATCTGTATGCAAGCATACGTCGTGCTATAGAACAAAGCTGGTAATTATGCGTTACTGAACATTTCAGTAAATTTTAAAATTAATATTCAGAAAAAAAAAGTCCTTACCTAAAGCAATTTTCAAAACACATCTGTTATCGATGTACTAGAACAATTCTGTTAAATTTAGTATCTAAGAGGAAAAAAACAAAAAGAAGAAGAAGAAATTACACAAGAATAGATTTGTCGCCACTTCTAAATATCATGTTTATTTAACAAAAAAATACTATATAGTTTCAATGATTACTAGCTACATCGCAATATCGTTCCGTCCCCTCCCTGATATAGAACGTGTTACTAATCCAGAGAATCCATGCTCGAAAATAGGAAGTGACCTTCATGTATAGGTTTACCCAGTTTTTTTCTTATTCTAAGAATCTTATATGTAACATTAACATAACTTTCTCTACCCCTATCGTTTATTTTATTACCGCTTCTAGAAACAATTCTTGCGAAAACTTACTTTTCTATCTATTTCAAACACCTTTTATCTACTTCTACTTTGTCTATCTACTTCGTGTTAACCAAGATAAACATTTGCAGAAATAGCTTCTTTACACATTTCGTTGAATGTAAAAAGGGGATGTAGGAAACCGGATCGATAGCCAGATGTTTACAACCGGGTCGCCACATGCTGGCCTTGAAATTCCATATTCTTTCCAGACATCGCGAGAAACAACCGAATAGCAACAGCAATTAAAAATTGAAAAAGTGCGAAACAATTCAAACCAGTAACAACGGATATCTTGGAAACTGTTTATGCCACAATGTCGTATAAAATATATTGTGTGTTTTAAAAAGTTCTACGTTCTGTGTAGTACGTTTTTTCTATATCTTAACGTTCATAATTGTACCAAATTCCTTCCTAAATTTTATTTGGCATGTAAACATCTTTAATATATCGTATTTTAATCAAATTTGTTAGTCATTTTTAATAAAATCAATATTCCACGTGAATTTAGGGTTGGGGGATTTTTTTGAAATCTTGTGTCGCAAGTTAGGTATTTATCGAACATTTCGTTTTTACTTTCTCTACTACTATATAATTTGATACGAGATTTCACCGGAAATACGTGTTTTGAGACGCCCTGAATCCAAATAAAGCATTTTTGGAAACATGTCCATGGGTGTGTCTGTCTGTGAACAGCACAACTCTAAAACGAAAATTCCGATAAATACGAAACTTGGATTTTGGCCTTAAAATTCCACCTGTTTCCATGCAATCGTGAGAAACAACTGGAAATCGATAGGATTTGAAAAGAATAACAAAGTATTGAACAAGTCGTACCATTATTAACGGGTATTTCGGAAATTGCTAATGCTACAAAAATTTATTTGAAATAAATTGCTTCTTTTAAAGAGATATGCATTTTTTATGTAGTCCGTTTTCGTCTATCGCTTAACGTTTACCAGTTATACAAGGTTATACAAAATTCCTTCCGAATGAAAAGGACTTTACAGGCTATTCCCAGAAAGTTCAAGATATACATTTTATTTGTCATGTAAATATCTTTAATATATGGCATTTTATTCAAAATCGATAGTCATTTTTAGAAAACCAAAATTTTTGAAAAATGTTCCATGGATAGTTTGCGTTGGGGGGATTTTCTTGAAAATCTTCGTGTCGCATCTTTGGAGGATACTGAACTTAAATAAACGTTGGTGTTGATCGGCTATTCATCTTTTAATTATGCTGTTCACAGACACACATGGACCTTTCTCTAAATTGTTTTATTCATGGGGCCCCAAAACGTGCATTTCCGGTGAAATCTTGTCATCGAATTTTAGGGTGGAATACCATATTTTCCCTACTTATTATACGTATTAGAGAAAGTAAAAAAAGAATTCAAAACAGATAATCTTATGCTTTCTGTAATATTCTTCTTTTAGAATATAGTTTACTTTTACATGGGATATTGAAATCTATTTGAATCAACTTTGCATATTCCATACATGTAAAAGGAGTTTCACTTTGAATGAATCCCAAATACATTCCTACTGGAGAAGAAGATCAGATCGAGTTTCGCAGAAAACATAATTCAATCGAATTCCGTATCGAATTAAGGCATGCAAACCTATTCGTAACCACTGACGAATAAACGTAAACCATTTCTTTATGTGCATCGTACTTAGTAGATCGTTAAGTTCATGCTACGATATGCTAAATTAAAGTGATTTGACAGCCGGCTTACAGTAATCCTATTTAAGACATTCATGTGTAAAGCTCCGGCAAAACACAGCGGATTCCAATCGATCTCAATTCGTGTTCAATTTTACCTGTAAATGTGTATCACACTGAGTACGAACAATGGATTAAAATAGATTTCAATAGGCCATAAATGAAACAATTGTAGCTGTAGTGGCTAAACTATATTTCTCAATTTTTTAAATATAGCTTGTAGTTTCTATACTGAAGATCTTTAAATACGAAAAAATCAAGAATACAACTACTGGGCATTTGAATTATCACTCGACATAATTTAAACGCCCACACCAAAATTAGGCGCTGAATATAAAAACCAAGGTTGCAGACACTAACACAGACGTAAAATCATGGTTTATTATTTTTCAAATGAAGAGTACAATGGAAAAATTGGATAAGTCAAAATATTCTGTAGTCGCATTGTTCTTCTGTTTTTTCTGGACTTACCAGGACGTTGCCGATTTCAAAGATTCTACTTGGAACTACACTAGAAGCAATATTATATCATAAAACGCTCAGACGTTTCTCCTGGACTTTTCAAAATGTTCGCCTTAAAGCAGTGCACTTGTAAACAACGCAGTTTTCATTTGAGCGAAAATTGTATCACAGTATAATGTAATGTAAAGATTATACACAAAATCTCGATAAGCTATGCACATTCGTTTCAGAGATATTACTGTTTTTGTTCTCGGTTTCATAATTGTTATGCATTAATTAAAAAGGCTCCCGTGTCGAATGGTTTGTTATATCCTGCTCCAAATTTTATTTTGGTTTTAAGAGACAACTATAAAGAACACCACATTAAAAATTGTAATGAAGTTATGGAAGAGAGAAAAATAATTTTCCGTTTTTGTATTTTTTAAAATTTTATTTTATGAGTATAAAGCTATGAAAAAATTTAACAACACAATAAAGTAATTAGACAATTTCAGAAACAGGCTTGTGAGCCTCCTTAGTAATTATTCGTGAAGTTTGAAAATCATAAGTTAACACGTGGGACAACTTAAGAAAATACTGAGAAATATGGCCTATATTAGAAACCAAAGTGCCAAACGTAGGTATGGTATGTAAGCATTATAAAAGAAAAAATATCCAATATTTTTTCCAGATTTCAACCAATTTCACAGAAACATTATTTTCATCCAAATTCACAGTTACTTCGCTTTAATTTCTTACATGAACGAACTACAACTACATTTTAATGATTTAATCCACTGACTTATGCTTTGTGCAGCAGATGACATGTGTGAAAATTCCAGGAAAAACGTGCCTAAGTATTCTTACAATCTGTGACCAGTAGTAGTTTAAATTCCCCAGCAATACCCCATATGTAACATTTAATTAACGCTGTGAAAAACCGCCCTTTAACCTAACAGTTTACTTAAGTAGACTGACCTGAAGACGTCGACGGTGGGTTCTCGGAAGATCCATGTTGTGTCGGTGTCATTGCGGGGTACGACACGCATGCTGATGCTGAGGTAGCCGTAACGACTGAAGAGGTTGATGGCGCCTCCCAGATGAACGTGTTGCGCTGAATGGGGACCCGTACACAAGAGCAATACTACCAACAGCAGCAGCAGAACCACCGCCTGCCCCGGCATGCTGGCCCCAACTGACACTGCAACACAAGCAGCACACGGCGCGCTCACTCACGTCATCTCGCTTACTGAAGCGCCAACACGTGCGTATCGCAACGCGACTGTGTTGCTCTTGCATTTATGGATTGACGTGCATCTATCCCAAACTGGGAGGGGGATACGAGATGTCTTACAGGAAGGGGGCACAGGTGACTTATTTAAAACAATATACATATAGGAAGTATTAATACTACAACTACCATACCACCACCACTACAACAACTACTACTACTATTAATTATAACAATTGCTGTATTAATTCCAGACCACCTCACTCTCCGTCTCTTTCTGCCTCTCCTTCCCTTTAACTTCCTTTTCCCCTCTTTCTCTCTTCCTCGACATCTCCGTCTTTCCACTGTCCACCGACACGAATGGCCGAAATCGTTAAGACACGGACTCGTGAACGGGAAGTACACGGTTCAAATCCAGCCAGGATCACCTTGCCTTACTGAGGGTTTTTCCAGGTCTTCCCAAGACCGCATAATTGGTAAATGCCGGGAGGGGGGTGGTTACCCAAAACTTAGGCCTGGAACGTTTCCTTTCCAAAATTCTCCCAAATATCATTTCATTGCACGTATCATCAGTTATCATCGCCTGTGGTACCGTATGTAGTAACATCGGTGAACACCACTAGAAATTGATGTGATACATTCACATGACTTTCTCTACTCTCTATCGTTTATTAGTGGGTATACAAACTATTTTTACTACAGCTTATTTTTCTATCTACTACATTTTAATCCAAATAAACCTTTACAGAAGTACCTACCTATATTACACATTTCGTATAGATGCTAAGGGAATGGCGATAGTCAAATATTTAAGAACTGGACGCTATACGCTGACTTTAAAATTCCATACTGTTTCCATGCAATCGCGAGAAACAACTGAATGTTGAAAGAACCTTAAGAGAATGACCAAGAAATGAATTCGAACCTTTAATAATGGATATCTCAGAAAAGGCGTATGCCATAAAAAACTTATTTTAAATAAATTGTGTGTTTTAAAGACATCTACCTAATTTTTTTGCATAGTAGGTTTTCATCTATCGCTTAACATTTAGCAGTTATACAAGATTGTACAAAATTAATTCCGAATGAAGCGGTCTTCATAGGCTATTCCCCGAAAATTCAAGATATGCATTTTATTTGTCATGTAAATGTCGTTCATATATGGTATTTTAATCAAAATCGTTACGGCCATTTTTCAGAAAATAAAAAGTTTCGAGAAATGTTCCAAGTAAAGGGTAGTTTGGGGTGCAGGGATTTTGTTGAAAATCTTCGTGTCGCGTTTTTGGAAGATATTGACCCTAAATTCCCAGTTTGGTATTTATCCGACTTTTCGTTTTTGAGTTATCGTGTTCACAGACACGCAGACACAATGACACAGACAGACAGACAGACAGACTCACACACACACACACAGACGTGTTTCTAAAAAGCTTTATTTAGCTTCGGAGGACCTCAAAACATGTATTTAAGGTGAAAGCTTGGTATCGAATGTTTAGGTGGAATACAAATCTTCCCCTACTTAGTATACGTAGTAGAGAAAGTAAACACCTTCCACTGTACCATTCTCTCCCCCTCTATCGCCTCCCTTTCTATCTCTCTCCTTTCTTTCTCTATGCAAGGTGCTTAGCTATGTGATGTTCTGAAAACAACTAATAAAATCTTTTCTAGAGTATTAATAAAGATTAAAATATAAGTAAAACATCTAATAGTACACCAATTTGTGCTCTTTTCCTTTTATTCGAATGAAACTATGGATTTTCTTTGGTAAGTGGTTTGCATTAACGAATATTACTAGCGATAAATTGGCATAACTTCTGAAATATTAATCCCATCGAAATTTAGTGAATACATTTTTGTGAGTAACATTACGCCTATAAACGTTTGCTCGCAAAATTTTTCTGTAAACTCAATAATAAACAAAGTATTTATATTCTTAACTTCACACTTCCGTAACTTTGGGGAAATTAATTCAGGTTCCGTTTAGCCTGTTCTTTAAGTGGGGCCTAAAATATGTTATTTACAAAGTTTCATAAAAATCCCTTTGACCATTCTTGAATGAAAGGATAGCATACGAAGGTCATACTCACTTAAAGACCAACTTTTTAAAATGTGAATTCTTGTTTTCAAAGTAGCCTATTGTACAGTTAACTCAATTTCTCCAAAATCGAAAATCACCAGAAAAATTCATTAATGGTTTTATTATATACCTAAAGATGTTAATTGTTTTACTGTAAATAACTTCGACAAAAGTTTTCTGAGATTTTCAATGTGTAAATGACTTTAAAAATTTATTATAAATACACTAATGTTTAATTACACGCATAACGGAAGATATAGAATGTTCAATATATACGACTTTAATTATTTTTCTAAAACATTTCCTTGATTGATTTTTATATCGGTTGGTAACGCATAGAAGTGCCCCAATAATCAGTACCTCTATCAAGTATCTCTGTTGTTTTTTAACAAAATAAGCACAATTTGTCACTCTAGTCTTTAATTTGGTGACCGAAAACAAAAGCTGATCGCAGTACATTACATACAAACATAGTAACTTCTACCTACTGGGATACAAACACACACACACACTTCGTCAAAGGGGTAGGTAACTTGAAAGCACTACATTCGTCTCTATCGGTGCTGAAGATTACATGTGTTGCTTACTAAGCTTACCGCGTTAGTACGGTAAAATAAATCTCTCAGTAACTGCGCAATCAAAATGGTTAAACTGTGCAATGCTTACAAATGGAAGGGATGCAAAGTAATATATTGGTCGCATACTAGTAACATAGGCAATACATTTGTTTTAAATTTCAAGTATTTCAGTTGAACAGAGCATAACCAAATGATGAACAGATTAATAAAATGGATGCACACGGAACCTAATGGTCGTAGTCTAGGGGAACCATGTCGCGGGTTCAAACCCGACGGAGGGCGATGGACATTTTCGGGCGTAAAATCCTTAGCATGGCTTCCTTTGAAAGGGAAGTAAATCCGGAGGTCCCGTGTCGTAGACTTACGGCTCCTAAAATAACCTCAAGCCTGATAAAGAGGCCTCTGAGCAAAATTCCCGGTCTTTCACTCCCAATATAGAATGGGACGCTAAGCACCACAGCAGTTAAAGAGCGTCCATAAATAAAACTCAATTTAATTTTAATTCGGAACCTAAGAGAATCAGTTTGTCTGATACTCATCTTAAGTGTTTAGGGTGAAAACCATGATCAAGTAGCTTAATAACAATCAGTGTTCGAACCCAAGCACGCAGCAAGAGTATTGCACATGTTTGTTTCGTGCTGCTAATTATGCCATAAACCCGTCACACTTATCACAACCTAATTTGTTGTGAACAGTTGTAGTAAAAATATCTTATGTGTTGCCTCACATGACTTTCATTACTCTTGTACAAACTATTTTTGCAAACGCTTATTCTCCATCTGCTTCACATTAATCAAGTTTGGTATTTATCCGAATTTTCGTTTTTGAGATATGCTGTTCACAGGCATAAAGACAGACACACAGGAATATGTTTCCAAAAAGGCTTTATTTTTAATCAAGGGCCTCAAAGCATGCATTTCCTGTGAAATCTCGATGGAATGCAATACTTCCCCTACTTGCTATTCGTAGTAGAGAAAGTAAAAACTTTTAGATGACCCGCACGTCCGTAAGACGGGGGGGGGGGGTTACTGTTGTTGCTTCGTGCTATTACAATCGCGATGAGGAGGAACGCAGTTACAAAACCTGCTCTAGAAGAAAGGGAAAGGTGTATTTCCATTTATCCAGAGCATCGAAGGTATATTTACCTATAAACGTGAACAGGACTTCAAACATTTTTATATATATGAACGTTGTTGTAGGATCGTGCCAAGCGAGATGGCTCTGCATTCGGAGATCTCAGGTTTGATTCCCGGCGACCGCCCTCTCCGGCTATTGGTTTTCCGTGGTTTCTCCGGATCGACTGGCGAAGGCTGGGGATTCCTCTTCCACCATGACTTTCGTATCCATCATTTCCTTTATCGGTTTCAGGCTGAAGTACCAGGCGACGGTGTTCGGTCTGGGCGGTGGTGGTGCGCTTTGTGAAGGGTTCTGATGTCAGTCGGACTGCTGACGGACCCGCTCTCTGTGACCGGCTTCCCTTAAGGCATATGGGCAGGCTTGAACGGCGTTGGATACGTTCAATTTGGAATCGTTAGGGACCCCTCTACACTTGCGCACGTTGTCTCCCGGATCTGGTCGCTTCTCCCTCATCCGCCCCTCCCAGGGGTCGCGTTCGAAGCACAAAGAGCTACATTGGCTTACGTGCGGTGCTCTGCCGCAGTTTCGGGGACCCTCCATGATACGTACTTTTACCATTGGTGTAAGATCCTGGTTTTCCTAGCCACGTACACATTAGAAGAACATTTTACAAACTCTATAGGGTTGCCATCCACATAAGAGGCTCTAATATCACTTATTACTAAGACGGGTTGCACGTTGTTTGACATAAATTGCATATTTTAATGAACTCGACAATTTTTGTCTTTCGCTTAATTTTTCTCGTTTTTCAATGTAAACTAAAGAGAACCTCATAGTTTATTTACCTGTCAATGTCTCATGCTTACGATGGTTTCGTCAAAATCGATGGAGCTATTTTGAGAAAATAACAACAAATCTAATGCGATATATACACATGACTTTTTCTACCCTCTCTCTTTATTAGTGGGCATACAAAGTATTCTTACTAAAGCTTATTTTTCTATCTACTACATTTCAATTCAAATAAATCTTTGCAGAAATAGCCACATTACACATTTCGTTATACATACAAAGAGAACAGCGATAGTTAAATGTTTAAGAACTGACCTTAAAATTCCTGGGACTTAAAAAAGAATGACAAAAGTTTTGGACAAATCGAACCATTTATAACGGATATCTCGGAAATTATTGATGTCATAAAAAAGTTATTCGAAAATGATATACGTGTGTTTTAAAGAGATCTACAGTTTTTGTGTAGTATGCTTTCGTCTAGCGCTTAACGTTTATCAGTTATACAAGATTATACAAAATTCCTTCCAAATAAAGAGTACTTCACATGCTATTCCCAGAAAATTCAAAATATACGTTTTATTTTCTCGTAAGTATCTTTAATACATGGTATTTTAATCAAAATCTTTAAAGCCATTTTTTTAAATAAAAAATTTCGAAAAATGTTCCATGCAGAGGGGCAGGGGGATTTTCTTGAATAAATTTGTGTCGTATCTTTGGAAGCTGTAAACCTAAATACCAAGTTTGGTATTTATCGAATTTTCGTTTTTGAGTTATGATGTACTCACTCTAAGTCACAGACACACACACACACACACACATACACACACACACGGACCTTTTCCTAAAACTGCTTTGTTATTTAGGGGCCTCAAAACATGTATTTCTGGTGAAATCACGGTATAGCATTTTTGTGTGGAATGCAATGCCTTCTCTGCCTACTAGGTACGTGGTAGAGAAAGTAAAAAACTGCTGATAATTTTTAATAAAAAGTTGGTATAAATCCGAAAATCTTCCTTAATAAATAAACTATTGGATAAACGTAGATCAGTGAACTTAGAAGGCATGCATATATATTCTACAAAACTAACAGTCTGATGTGCTAATTTCTGATATAATGTGTTATGAATTTAGAAGATTCAACAACAGTGGATAGGGTTTTTAATACCGCTTAAGCATGTCAGGCGAAGATTCTCAAGAAAATTCTCCCACTTCAAACTACACTTTACATGGAAAAATAAAATGATTTTTTATTTCCTCAAAAATGGCTTTAATACTTTTGAATAAAATGCCATATATTTCAACTGTTGACCTGACAGATGCTCATTTTTTGCTGAATAACCTGTTTAGTTGTCTTCAGTCTTTTTAATTTTTTAAGTTGGTACAACTGGGAGACCTTAAGATATAGAGAGAAACTTACTTCATCAAATTTCTGTAGCGTTTTCCATTTTCGAGATATTCGCTGTTGTTGATTAAATTTTGCAGTATTCTAAGCCTTTCAAGTCACTTTCAACTATAAAGTCATATCGCGACTACTTTAGAATACAGAACATGATTACAATGGAAAATACAACATTTCAAAACAGTAATAATACATACATCAGATTCTCTAGATAACTATGTTATACATTGTTATACAATTTTGTCGTTTTCATAAAGTTTAAAGTTCTTTGTTGTGCTAAATTTAGGGCGTCTGGTAGGTTGTTAGGGATGTCACATATTTCTCTGTGTTGTACATAGCGACGGAAGATTATAACGAAATGATGAACTGTGAGATTGGATCTGCAGAAGTCTCACATAGGAGGAGGGACACGATTAAGGAAATGTTTGTGCGGTATAGAGGATTGTAATACAACTTGGTCTTTGCGGTTGAAATGATAGTGTTGAAGTCTGGACTCGGAAATGTAAACATCGTGTAGCTTGTTTCTGGATGAGGTTTTCCATGTTTGTCTTCATTAATTAATGCAAGTATTTTTGATGAAATTGATGAAGGCCGAGTGTGGAATCTTGATGTCCTGAGGGGGATGTTTGGTGGCTTCTTTGGCTGCCTGATCAGTTGATTCATTTCCCAGAATTCCGAAGTGAGACGGAGTCCATGATACTGATTTACCAGAGATTAGTATTTGGTTGTACAGTTTCTGAAGTTCTTTAACAATATTTTTAGGTACTGAGGTTTGTTGAAGGGCTGTTAAAGCGCTCAACGATTCGGAAGATATTATGGAATTATGTAGATTATCTTTGTTAGGTATATATCACAATAAAAGCTGCATTACAAACAATTCACAATAATAGACAGAAAGATTGTTGGGAAGACTACATTGTATGATATAATCAGAAAGTTGAATTGAGTTTTATTTATGGACACTCGTTAACTGCTGTGGTCCTTAGCGTCCCATTCTATATTGGGCGTGAAAGACCGGGAATTTTGCCCTTCCGAAGAAAGCCATGCTAAGGATTTTTAAACCCGGAAAAAATCCATCGCCCTCCGCCGGGATTGAACCCGCAACCTTGGGAACTACAGGCTAGCATGGTAACCAGTACACCACGGAGGACGACATGGTGTAATCAGGGAATACCACTGCACATCCATATGACCATCAACTCTGAATCCACCAGTGAAGATATGAACGTGAGTTGAATAAAGTGTACACAATTCGTTAAACAGACGTCTATAAGAAACACTACCTGTTGAAGATTTTCCTTGTCTAACCAGTGATGTGTCAACAAAGGGGCATGTGAGTCTCCATGGTATATAATCTGAGTCTATGCAATGCTAAATTCCTTGAGGTACGCTGAGAAATGCGTTGGAAAAACTGAAGGTTGGGCTGATTCTGTGACATTTCCTATACTGTTGGTGGGAAATATGTAAGAATGGGGTAGAGATGGTGGTCTCATTGCAGTACGTGTTGCACATGATAAACTTGAGATTTTCCTTTTAATTTGCAGCGGAGGTACGTTAGCTTCAATCTGTAGGCTCTCTGTGGGACTGTTGTGAAAAGGCTCCTAAAGCAATTCCTAATGGCGAAGACATTTTAAGATCTGTGGGACTTGCCGAATAAATTCAATTGAGTTTTATTTACGGACGCTCTTTAACTGCCGTGATCCTTAGCGTCTCATTCTATATTGGGCGTGAAAGACTGGTAATTTTGCTGAGGCCTCTTTATCAGACTTGAGGTTCTTTTACGTGTCGTCGTAAATCTACGACACGTGGCCACCGGCTTTCTTCCCTTCCGAAGGAAGCCATGCTAAGGAGTTTTACGCCCGAAAAAAAATCATCGCCCTCCACCGGATTTGATCCGTGACCTTGGGAACTAGAGGCTAGCATGGTAACCACTACACAACGGAGGACGACAGAATGCGACGACAGACGATTTGCTGAATTATAAACTACAGATCCGTAGTCCAGTTTAGGCTGTATCGTAGATTTGTAAGTGCGTAGTAACACACTGGGCCGTATTCATCGATTTCACATTGGTCTGGACTATCTCCAGACTCATTTGGTCCGGACCAAAGGCCGACCAAGTTTTTTATATTCATAGACGATAAAAAGTCTCGGACCAAGAAAGGCCGTGGACCAGCAAGGAGAAAATTTTACACGACGAAGAAAGGTAGTTCTGCTCATGCGTGTCTTCCATAGAGTAGTAAACTAACCACTGTTACTCCCTAGTTTTTAACTTTCTATGGTCGTTTCACAGCTGTTCTTTTATCGGTACAGTGCTCACTACTCGCCCTCAGCAAAAAATGGAGGTTACCAAGAAGCGTGCATTTAAACGGTCGTAGGAAAATGCGTTTTCCTTAATACAAAAAAATGATGGATATTATTGAAAATAAATCGGTTTCGACAAATGCAAACGCAAAAAAGAGGAGGCATGGAGGGAGACAATATATATAGGTAGTTTTGTGCATGATACTAACCTATTGCCACCCCTCCCTTTTGGAAACGCTCTTATCTACCAGATACAGTTTCATTGCATTGTTAATCATTTCAATAAGCATTTAACTTGCTGAAATGTTAACTTTTAATCTTAAAATTGCAGAATGAAATCGTATTTAAATAGGAAGGAACATTTGCTGTTATTAAATTGTTACCCTGGATCTTAACCAAATAATTAAATAGGTACTGTGTGAGAGTAATTATATAGAAATAATTACCTGAGGAAATTGATATATCATAAACCTTCCGGGAGTTGTAATCCTCCTCTCCTCGCAGTAAGTAAAGCCTGAATTACTTCGAACTTAACCCAAGTGGCTTAACTCAACGCGACATAACGTGAAGATCTTATAAATTGTATTAAATGGAGCTATTTAGGGTTGTGTTAACGTGGCTTACTTTAACGACGTAACTTAAAGAATTTGGCAATGTCAAACTTTTCCTTCCCATTACGTCAAGTTTAATGTGGCATGGCAATTAGAACCAATCGGCGTGAAGCAGTAGCATGTAGTAGTAAAAGAACAATCAATTAAGATTCATTCCCGCTACGTAGAATACATCCTAATTAGACGTTTACTTTAACAGAATTTCTTAACTTCGCGTTACAGCCCGTCATGTTACGTAAAGCGCATCGTAATCCCGGTTTAACGAAGGTAAATCTAGCAATGACACATAAGACATTAGTTATAATGCGGCTTACTGATGTCTTACTAAGGTCAATAGTGTTTTCTTGATACCCTTCTCTTGCATAATATGGAAGTGCTATTAGCATCGTATCAATTGAGATACTCAAGCCTCGGTTATCGTCTCTGTCATATAGGTTAGGATGAATCCCTTTTATCAGCCTTCTAACCTTTGCTTTACTAAACCTGTGTTTGTTTTGAAGTTTAGGTCGCCATACTTTCCAATTATGTCTAATTTTGGTAGATAGTTTTACTCCACCGTCTCATTTCGCAAATTCTACGCAAGTAGCCACGGCCATCACTCCAAAGTCATCCATTTTGTAAAAATGGTCTGCCTTTAATCTACCTCTCCGAGGTAGACCAAAATTTGGTCCCGACCAAGGCGTTTGATCCCCTCCGCTGTAAAACCACCGGAAGCAGCAAACTGGTCCGGAACAAAATCGACTATGAATACCACCCATTGAAGTCAGTTCCATATAATCGTGCTGATAAAACCTTCAGTACATTCAGTCGTTGGCCATAGTCAGCTTTAAGCAGTTTAAAATGAGGAATCCAAGTGAGTTTCCGGTCGAAGAGTACACCAAGAATGCGAACTGCATTGACCACAGGGATTTTATGTTTATCGATGATAAGATTCGGATTCGGTAAATGTTTGCGATTCTTGGAGAAGACTATGCACTTACTTTTTGATGCGAAATATAAACCTGTGAGTGGTTCCAGTTCAAAAGTTGTAAGCAGTTATTAAGTAATCTTTGTGTTATTCCTATTGTCTTGCCTTTGCAATGTAAGGTGACGTCATCAGTAAATAGCAGGCCATTGACTGGAGATTTGATGTAGGAAAATAAATTATTGATGGCAACAAGGAATAACGTTACATTTAAGATTGAACCCTTAGGGACTCTATTTTCCAGGGAATAACATTTGGAGAAACGCCCGTTGGCTCTGACTTTGAAGCGCCTGTTTTGAAGGAAGTTATGTATGAAGGCTAATATCCTTTCTCCTATTTGGTAGTTTTTGTAATGTGCTAAGGATATGGGGTCGCCACACTGTGTAGTAGACCGTGTTTATATCAAGATTAACTAGAATTAGATGTTGATTGTTGGCGAATCCATTGCGGATTTCAGATTACAGAATAATTAGGTTGTCAAGAGTTGAATGGTCTTGTCGGAAACCGCTTTGAACTTTGTCTAAAAAGTTATTACTCTCTAGATACCACCGGAGCCGTTTATCGATGATTTTTTTCCAGATGATTGCACATGGTACAAATTAGGGAAATAGGACGAAAGTTCTCGGGTAAAGCCTTACTTTGCTGGGTTTAGGGATGGATACGTGATTGGTGTATGCCACTGATTTGGGAAACATTTATTGACCCACAGATGGTTATATATATATATATATATAGAACATCGTTAAATCATTTTTTGGCACTTGCTTGATGAATTCATAGGGGATGTTGTCCATTACAGGGCTCTTGCTGTTACGATGTTTAAGTGCTTCTTGAAATTCTGTCAAAGTAAAGATGTTGAAAACTTGGTCGGTATCAAAGAATAACGACGTGCCGTCTTCTAGGTCATGTTTCTGTTGATTAAATACTGGACAGCATTTGGAGTCGCTAGATATTTCAGAGAAGGTAGAGGCGGGGTATCAACAATTAACTGAGGATCAGTTATAGGAGCTGTGGAGTCAGCAGAATGAAGATGTGCTATAAAATGGTCGACGAGTTCTACAGATAGCTTGTATTTTGCGCCAAATCTCTGAGAAATCTTGTTAGGAGAGATGATATATATGTGAGCCATGATTCTTTCTTACTTCTTTTAATTTCCCTAGGAGCAGCTGCGCTGAGGCGTTGGAATTCCAGTTTGGTTTCCATATTAGGGTGCCATTTACATCGATAGTAAGCTCCGTTTATAATTAATGATATAACTTGTTTAATAATTGTTTGACACCTTTCTTCCACCGTGGTACTGGTCACGGTCGAAAGGATGAGTGACTGATGGGAATGCATAACTTAGCACCATTAGTGTCGTCCTCCGTGGTGTAGTGGTTACCATGCCAGCCTCTAAATCCCGAGGGTTCAAACCCGGCGGACGGCGATGGATTTTTTTCGGGCGTAAAAATCCTTAGCATGGCTTACTTCAGAAAGGAAGTAAAGCCGTGGTCCAGTATCGTAGATTTACGGCACGTAAAAGAACCTCAAGCCTGATAAAGAGGCCTCTGAGCAAAATTACCGATCTTTCACGCCTATTATAGAATGGGACGCTAAGGACCACAGCAGTTAAGGAGCGTCCATTAATACAAAAACTCAATTAAACTCTCATAGGATGTGGGCGTGCCTGCCAGTGTAGTACAGGAGCAACATCAGCGGTACATAAGGTTAGATCTATATTTCTGAAAGTGTTATGGGCTACTTCAAAGTGAGTTGGGGATTATGAATGTAAATTTACCAAATCGGATGTGTTGATAAGAGATTCGACAATTTTTATTTTTTCTGCTCAACTTGAGCAAAGCGTATGTAATATCAAGACAGGTACGTACAAAACAGTTGAATGTCGTGTAAATTTTCAGTATGCTTTGATGTACCTGCCCCAAAAGTTTACTGGAGGTATTTGTGCCAACATTTGTCATGATTAACAGGAACTAGACAGAAAAACAAGATTTAAATGAAAATTTGTGAACAGGCTTGAAAATAAATGAAAATGGGTAGAGAAAATTCTGTGATTGTACCAAAGCCCATTTTTTAATTTGGGGAACCTTCAAATGTGTTTTTGATGTAAGAAATCTTGATATGAAACTTTTTTAGTCGAATGCAATAATTCTTTTACAGATAAGCGACAGAGAAAATATTTGGTATAGAGTTTTACAATGGAGGGGTACATTTCACGCACTGCGACCTACGTAAGATACATTGCAGTTAACACTCCTCAAGAGGAAGGGATAAAGTGAAGGAACCATAAGAGATCAGGCCGCAACCAGACGAACCTCAGAGACACGCAGGAGCCCCCAGTCTCTCCTCGAAGACCCGTCCCACTACTAGAGCTGCCCAGGGAGGGTGATAAAATGTCCATGGGGAATAATCTTTCCTTGAAGCAAGCATCCGCGCCAACGTCCGGCATCTCCTCACGCCACGAAACCTAGAAGTATATCTGAAGCATGTGAAGGAAACGGAATGAAATGGAAACGAGGGAAAGGAAATCGAATAGATGAGAAATCACTCCAGTATTCGCCTACCGACCAGAGAAAACCGCGAAAAACCGAAGATCAAAGTGGATGGCCGATGGGAATCGGACCCGGGATCTCCCGAATGCTAGCCTCACACGCTACCGCGAAGCTAATTCGCTCCGTAGAGAAAGTAAAAAAGAGAATATTTATTCATGATTAGTGGCTTCTCAGAATATTTACACCTTCAATTTGGTTAAAAAAATAAGAGTTGTTACTAAATATGAAAGCTATGAATTTACAAACCTTCGGTCGATTTGAAGCAAGTTATTGACTTAAAAAGGCAAGTTGAACTCAAACACCGGTTCTTACAGGGAAGTGACATGCTACTTACAAGTCTACAAGAATATTACAACTGAATTATTGCGCCAAGTTCAATTGCGTGGAAAACGTGCTGGTAATGTGAACCAGGACCCTTTTACGCTTGTCGCAAGTACGAAAGTGGCACCAGAAAGTGTGATGTTTAATTTGCAAATCGCTTTTTGGCAAGCTGCTCGTGTTGAGTTGTTTATGAGGTGAGAAGTGCGTCACACGTGTGTGTACACCGCAAATTAGTACGCTGTGTGATTAGCTTTTGTTTGTCGTTCTTCTTAGCCTTGGCTGCCAAGAAGGATCCTCCATTGCTCCGATTATGAACACGTTACCACAAGGTACACATTCACTACTCTAATTTATGTTCAGCTTCACATGGTCACGTAACGTACATGTAATTTCAGAGACGTTAATCTTAACCTAATTTGTGGTTAGAATTTCGTTTTTTCTATCACTGCTTTTGTTTTAGGGTATAATTTACCTTTCACATTACATACGCATATGTAAGATAGAGCTGCCCTGTTTGTTCGCAAACCTGAAATATTGATTTTAGGTTCTGATGTTTAGTAGATTCCTTAGAAAAAATTCTAAAAGTCGTATACTTTTAATCTACTCACCATATAAACTGCTCTTAAATTTCTATCGATTTCAAATAAATTACGCTCGTGATCATTAATTTTGCATTTGTTAACATCCTGTATTTAGCACCTACCAATATAACTGATATGTCATTGATTACATACATCAGTGTGAGGTTTACACTTTGCAAGCCAACCTACATGAAGTGGGGCTTTACCGTTGTGTTCTGTGTTAGAGTGTTAAGTAAATCCATGAGATTCCCCAAGGCTTTATTTACTGTTAATGCTAGCTTTTGTATTGTTATAATTTGTGAAAATATACTATGGCGTGCAGGCAAATCTGGCACTTTCAGGCACATACCGATGGGCCTGGTATGTTTTGAGAAGCATGAATTCATGGTATATAACTTTAAAATACAAGTCGAGTTGAGATAACTGAAGAAGCGCTTAACCCATTAAAGGTTAATGTTATCAACTCAAATTTTAATATACGATGTGGAATTGAGGTTGGTGTCCTGTGTGACAAGCGAGAGCACAAACCTTTACATAACACGGCAACGTTTGGAATAGGAGTCAACAAACATGTTAAGTGTATTTCAGCCATAATTCTGTATTCCATTATGGTTGTTCTCCGTTTCTAATGTCTATAAAAATTATGTGAAAATAAAAAACAGCGTATTTATTTATCCCGCCGGCTTGCAGTCAATTACTTACGGCAAAGTCAGAGTTTCAAAATCTTTAGCCTTGGTTCGGATATATTAAGCTTAAACCTTAACATGAAGGCTCCTTATCTGAACTATCCTTAATTTTATACAGATTTCAATTAAATCTGAAACATGTCTATAAACCATGTTCATGCTCCTATAATAAGATCTCAACTTCATATTTGTAATGACTGGCGAGTTGTTTCATGCGTACAGTCGGGCGGACGGAGGAACAAATGGACAGAGCTAGGCTTACAGATGCTTCACAACAGCGTACGGACCTAAATAGAAAGTGTCTATAGGTAGTTCCGGTGAGTACGTGTCAAATTCTGAGGTGTGATATATGAGTCAAATGGAAACGGCGATGCTCCTATACAAAGCTATACACCCCTTTAATGTTTGAGCTTTTGGAAAAACGTTCAACTTGCTGAACGTGAGCAAATGTGATTGTAACATGATAGAGCTCTCCCTCAGTTCTATTTTGCCATGTGCAGATATCTGGATCACCATTAGTCTGGTAGATATATGGGAGGGGCTCCTATTACTTGGCCATCGTTCTCCAGATCCCACACCAATGGACTACTTTCTTTAGGATCATGTAAAAATTCCGCTTTATGAAACCCCTGAGGACGCTGTCGAGACATCATCCCCGTAGGGCGGGGGTTCCAACACCTTCAGCTGCCGTGGTGCGGGCGCTGCGGACCCTGAGCACTCGTGATGCTTCTGACGTTACTAGAAGTACGCCGGGCCGAACATTCGAGCCCCTCTCGATATGGAGTTCTTCGGATTGGGTTGGACTCGGCGGAGTAGTGGTTCCCGATACCCATGGGAGATTGGGTGTCCCTGGCTGGTTTTCCGCCCAGGCGGGGTTGTGAGACGCCCAGATGTTCTCCGACACCAACCATGATTGAGAGCTGGTAGACAGTAATTAGATATACTTTCGGCCCCACCGAGGTTCTTAGGTAGTCTTCCCTGATAGGGTTTTCCCTATTGGGCATACGCACTAAGTGGCGCATCCACATCCGTTTCTGTGTGGCAGGGGATGAAGGGAGGATGGTTTCCTTACCCAGTCTCGGCCACGCAGGGGGGGCAGAATATAAAATAGGTACCGCCCTAGTGGAAAGCCTCGCGAGCTTGACTCCCGGGCTCCTAGGGTGCGGACTGAGCTGTCAGTCCCGGTCCCGTGGTTCTTTATGTCGAGACACGATAGGACAAGTCTTAGTTGCGTTTGATTAAATAGGAAGGAGCGCGTTCAACAGTCATAGGTGAGACCACGCAACGAATGCTACGAGGTGGGTAGGCGCCATGTTGAGTATCTCCTTTAAACCACAGGCGATGCACACATTGATTATATCAACATGTAGAGACATTTAATTATTTGAATGTTATGTAGGACATTTCAAATGTAAAAACATGTGCGCGCTTGAGTTGTACATAAAGGAAAGATTAAAGAGAGTTACCTCAGTAAAATAATAGTTATTACCTCGTTCTACGTATCCCCCTGCAACCGAGAAAAAAAAGTCGAAAAATGGTCATGTGTGAAACTGTTTTCAATGTTCTGTAACTTTATACCGGAGCGTCAACGGATATGGGTTTATAAGCAAAAACTCTTCCACTTGACATCACCTATCACACCTCAAAGTATGTGATACTCTCGCCCGAACATCCTGTATAAATCTGTATGAATATGCTAATTCGCTGCCTTCGTGAGCCACACAGGCTAACTTGTGAAGTGCCTGTTCGTTTGAGGTACAGGTTTTAATTACGTTTTATGAAGCAGTGCAGTTAAAATACCTTAAAATCTGAATAATGATAACAATAAAATATTAAATGGTATTGGTTACCCTGGGTAAGCATGGCTTTATCTGTCTTAGGTTGTTAGAACAGCCAAGCTTGAACCATCATACTTGAGTAGGCATAGATATTTCTGTATAATGTGCCCTTTTAAGCCATCAACATAACGGGTGATATTATAGATCACACTTATATGTGTACAGTAATACATACATGAAATATGCATTCTTAGACTAGTAATAATGTATATACAAGTTTGTTCTTATGAGACTGCATTTGCATATTTGTTCCCCCGACGCATATTTTACGTCTTCTATTATGGGTTCGCTACTTTATAAATGATTATGCATTATGACATAATATGCAGCCTAAAGCAAGCACACATTATATTAGAATATTTAAAGCATGCTGCAATTTATCGTATGAAGTGAAATAAAGTGCAGTTATTTATTCAATCTTGCATCATTCATCTATGTATATAGACAATATGTAGGCTAGTAGGTATTACGTAGTATTCGTAATACCTACTGGTGTATGTGGAAACAATGTTATATCAAAAGCTGTTATGGTAATTTGTTTGTATTTTCACTTTCTCTGCTACGTATACTAAGTAGGGGAAGTACGCAAAAATTGGATTTCGAGACTTCACCGGAAATACATGCTTTAAGGTCCCTGGGTACAAAAAAAAGCATTTTCAGAAAAAGGTCCATGTATGTGCGTGTCAGTCTGTGTGTGTGTGTGTGCCTGTGAACATCATAACTCAAAAACGAAAAGTCAGATAAATACCAAACTTTGTATTTAGGTTCAGTATCTTCCAAGGATACGACACGAGGATTTTCAACAAAATTCACCTATCCCAAACTACCCTTTATGTGGAACATTTTTCGAAATTGTTTATTTTCTAAAAATGGCTCTAACGATTTTGATTAAAATACAATATATTAAAGATATTTATATGAAAAATCAAATGTATCGCTTGAATTTTCAAAGAGCCTGTAAAATCCACTTCAGTGGGAAGAAATTTTGTAGAATCTTGTACAACTGCTAAACGTTAAACGATAGACGAAAACGTACTACACAACAAATTTAGCCCTCTTTAAAACACACAATTTACTTCAAATAAGTTTTTTGTGGCATAAGCCATATCTGAGATATCCGTTATTAAAGGTTCGAATTGATCATTACTTGGTCATTCTTTAAAGTCCTTTCAGCATTCAGTTGTTTCTCGCGATTGCGTGGAAGCAGTAGGAATTTTAAGGTCAGCATATAGTGTCCAGTTCTTAAACATTTGACACGCTGTTACCTTTAAATCTGTAACGAAATGTGTAATGTAGCTATTTCTGCAAATATTTATTCGGATTAAAATGTAGTATATAAAAAAATAAGTTTTAGTAAAAATAGTTTGTATACCCACAAATAAATTATAGAGGGGAGAAAGTCATGGGAACGTACACATCTGGTTTTTACATACTATAATACTATTATATATAATTTTTTTAACGCAATGAGATTTCCAATTCATACCTTGTCACTTTTAAGTGGTAGGTTATGTTTACCTCAACAATGCCATTCGTTTACGTCTAAATGTAGCGCTGGTATGCAATATGGTTAAATTACACATAGTATCTAATAATGGTAATTTTCCGTATATGATATTGCTGTGTTTTTACTGTCTCTATCGCCTACCTATAGCCTGTAGAGGAGGTAAAGTATTCCATTAAAAAATTCGATATCGAAATTTCACCGGAAATACGTATGATATTATGAGGTCCTCTAAATCCCCTTCCCAAATTATAACAAATCTATGTGTATGTGAACAGCATAACTCAAAAACGAAAAGTCGGATGAATATCAAACTTGGTGTTTAAGTTCAGTGTATTCAAAGGATGCAACACGAAGATGTTCACGAAAATCCCCCACCCGAATTTACCCTTTACTGGAAAATATTTAGTTATGTTTTATTATTTTTAATGGCTTTAAATATTTTGAAATTAGATATGTAATTTAAATGATATTTGGCAATCTTTGGAGCCTATATTACCTCTTCTGATGATACATAAGAAATAATTTGGTGCAATGAATATACAAACAAGTTATATTAGTTATTTAATAAGCTACAAGTTCGGTGTTGCATACAGGTATCTGTATCGCGTGGTTATTTCTTTTCGCAGTTTAATACAGCATATTTTATAAACAAAGCCACATAGCTTTCCTTTCAAGTGATATACAGAAACAAGGAAACAACATACCACAAAGAAGATTTTGGAAAGGTTCCAAAAATGTTTCAGTGAGAAGCCGGGGCGTGTTCAATCAAGGGCGCGTATGCATTTTTTAATGGTAGAAACAATCCAGGTGCTCCTGCCAAAGCAAAATTAGAAATGTGTTTGAAAGGCATCATGTATTCAACAAGACATGTCGTAAAATAAACGATATCAGGGAATCAGTGGAAAGAAAAACGGTCTTGTTATTTACCCTCAACTTTGGCTATCACCCAAGGAAAGCAATCCAAACAGAATCACTATATAGCTAAGAAGAAGCACGAGAACTCTGTTTTATCTAAATAGTGGTTTAACAACACAGTCGCCAAGAATGTCCTCCGCCACCAATTCTCTCATCTCATTGCACCCATTAAGATGGCAGACGATATTTGTCATTGCTTTCTCGTAGTTTTAAGACAATTATACATAGCGTATAAAATAGAACATTTAGTGCTGTTTTAAGAACCACGATTCTTTAAACCTTCGAGCAAAAATACATTTTTGTATTTGTTATTACAGTACCTAAAATTTTATTTTCACATAACGTGTTCCACGTGATATATTTTATCATCTATTTGAATTAAACTTTCAAACAGCCAAATTCTGATGCGTAATAATCATGCCACTAATACGGCTGCGTGTGCAATATAAAAATTGTAATAAAATATGTATTTTATCTACCTCCAGTTAATCATGATAAATATTCACCAAACATGAATTCAGTACACTTCATTACAGGTACACACGAAGATAAAGGAAGTTGAGACGACAGTCAAATGCTTAAAAAGCAGCTGCACATTATACACACTTTACATGAGCTCAGAGAAACAAAAGAACTGTCGTTTAGCATTTCACGACCTATTGCTTAAAAATTTTAGAAAATGGTTAATGTTACAAACATTTCTTTAATACATAAAAGGTATATTTTAACAAAATTCACATTATTCTTGTAGTACTTTTTTGTTTCTTTTATGGTTTCTTCATATCTGTAAAAATAAAAAGCGTCTTATAAACATCAAGGCACGCATTTTGTCATAGAAATATCTCAAATGATATTTTAATCAAGTCGTTAGAGCCAGTTTGGAGAAAGTAACAAATAAAGGATTTTTTCCATGTAAAGATCTTTTTGGGGCAGAGCAAAATATTTGCTTACGCCCTTATGGGCTTTTAAACATGAAATTTGGCATTCATCTGAATTTTCGTTTTCAATTTTGTTCGTAAACAAGAGGACAAACTCGTGCGCATGATCTTTTAAAATATCCTTGTATTGGATTCAGAGGACTCAAAAGGTGCATTTCCAGTGAAAACTCAAGTCAAATGCAATACTTCCTCCCCGGCATAAAAAGGAAACATTTTAGGAAAGAGCTGTAAAGAGTTTGAGTTTTATTTATGGACGCTCTTTAACTACTATGGTTCTTAGCGTCCCATTCTATATTGGGCGTGAAACACCTGTAATTTTGCTCAGAGGCCTCTTTATCAGGCTTGAGGTTCTTTTACGTGCCGCAAATCTACGACACGGGACCACCGGCTTGACTTCCCTTCCGAAGGAAGCCGTGCTAACGATTTTTACGCCCGAAAAAATCCATCGCCCTCCGCCGGGTTTGAACCCGCGACCTTGGGAACTAGAGGCTAGCACGGTACCACTAGTCCACGGAGGACGACGCTGTAAACAGAGATTTTGCTTGCATTTATGTTTAAAATCTAACACAGAATATACGAATATAGTTTAAACGCTCCATAAAGACGGAGGGAAAGTCAATTTTAATACCTTTTCAATTTTATGCACAGATAAAAGTTTATCATTAAAAGTTAAATATCTTATTCACATCTTGTAAATCCTAAATTACGTTAAACGTGTATTATTTACTTCGTAATGAAGTCAGTTTGATATTTTATTTTAGTGAAATGTGCTTAAAATAAACAAAATTACATTTTCGATTGCCTAGTTAGGCAGCTCACCTTATCCAAAAGTTTGAGCTTCATGGTTACATCTGCGAAATAAAGCCCATTTATTCAAGTACTGTAGAATGAATAAGGAATATGTGATATTTTACTGCATTTTACTTGGCTGCATTCTAGCACCACTTCTAAGCTATATAAAAAAACAGCACTTGACAAAGCTACTATAAGGAATTCAAATGCACATACAATAACTCCCGTCATTAGTAGCTCGGTTTTATCAGTTTACTATGGCATGTGCAATATTTACAGTAGATTGAAAATGCTTCTAATTCAGCCACTTAAAAGAGTTTGCGTTCATATATTTTTATTTTCTGTCTTCGTCACAGTGAACGAATTGTGTTAAATTAACTGTTCTTGTTATGTGACGAAATAACCGCATTGAATACACCTAGGTTGGCAAAAAATCCTGATCTTATCCCATTAGGCTTCTTGTGAGTTTGTATCATAAGTAAGGTGTATGGTGAAAATGCGAATGAAATAAAGAATTGTTACTCCAGAAGTATTTGTGACAGTGTGGACTGACACTGAATTGCATCAATGGTGTGTTTGTTTATTGAAACATTCTAATGTCATTTCTAATACGTGTGGGAGGCTGAATTAATTACCAGTACTTTTAATTCATTACACATTATAAGTACTTAATGGCAACCTCATGAAACCGCACCATTCCTCAAAGGTAATGCAAATTCACACATACATATCCATACGAAAGACATACCATGCACAACTTTGAAAGGAAAAAAAAACTGATGTAAACCTCAAATCAAAACTAATGAGATACAACGAAAACACTGACACATCTTATTAAAATAACCAATATGATGCACTGTATATACAGAGGCAGTTTTAAATTGCAGATGGCATTATGATCAGAGATAGTAAACTTACGCTTAGAGACACCGTTGTATGAAATCATAATTCATGATTAATCCAATGTTTTCTCCACGTTTTCTCGAAGTTGAAATATTGATCGCGTTTGCTCCATTAAATATCCAAAATGCAAGTTGACATATCCATTCAACTGTATGATTCTCATTGTTACCACTTCCTTTAGTTATCTAACGTGTATCGCTTCGATAACCGAAGTTCCACTTGAATTTTTCCGAAGGCCAAAAAGAGAATGGTGGCCATGGACTGGCAGAGACGGCCATGGATTGGCAAATGCATCTTTTATTCAAACCTCTCTTTAAAAGACAAGGCTCATAGTATCACACTTTATCTGCCTCTTCTTTCAGTGTGCTAATTCCCTGAGATGCTTATTTAACAGCATTCTAAATGTTCTGCTTGCGTCATTGCATTAAATGCTGATTTTCTCCTCCTTTATTTTCCTCTCTCATCCATTCTTTTTCTTCCTATCTTGAAATTTTCAACCCTCATTCTCTCCCCCTCCATCACTCTCTGTGCAACTTAGATGTAATATGACATTTTGAAAGCTGTTAGTAAAACTATTTCTTCTGGGTTAATAAAAGGTTAAACGTAAGTAAAAGATTTCAACAGCTTAACACCACCCAAACTTGTGCCTGTTCCTTATACTTGAATGTGATTGAACAATGCTGCTTCTTGTAATAACCGGTTTACATTCACGAATAGCAATAAAGAAAATGTAGGTATATAAATTATAAAAAAAAGCCATACTGTTACATTTAGTAATTTATAAAGCTTGTTAGAAACAGTATGCTTATATACTCTGTTACGTAATATTTAAAATAACATTATTATTAATAAGCAAAATATTTCGACTTTTTCTTTCTCTACTACTTACCTACAGTATGTTGAGGAAGTATTGCATTCCACCCAAAAATTCAATATGGAGGTTTTGCCAAAAATACACGTTTTCAGGTCCCCTAAATCGAAAAGAAAGTTTTGGAAAACATTCTTGTGTGGTATCTGTGTATATGTGCGTCTGTGAACATCATTATTCGAAACCAAAATGTTTATCTCAATTACTATGATGTAGAAACAATAAGCTTTTGTAAAAATAGTTTATTCAGTAGGGGTGAGGAAGGCATGGGAATGTAACATATCCTACATTTTTTATTAGAACCCTATCTTTTACGGAAAGTAATTAATATGCCATATAGCGTATTTTTAAGAGGAACCTAAGGTATGTTAAATACCAAGTTTCATGTCAATAGATTTTGCCAATTCTTGGGTAAAAAGGTAAACCATACACCATACACACATCAATGTACGCAGGCACACACAGACACATACATACACACACACTCACACAACAATTCTTAAAATCCTGTTTTGGTTTCAATTTTGCCCTTTATATGCATTATACATTAGTATTAATAAAATTGTTAATAAAGGATTAAAAATTAGAGGAGCTTCGGGTACTATCATGTCTATAATTATTTTAAGAAATAATCCTAAAACTCGTACGCTTCGTCTTGACTCTCTATTATCAGCCATACCTAATGTTGTATCGATTTCAATCAAATTTGAAATCTAACGAAAAACTTTCTGCAAACTACAATGTATAAATTGTTCTTTCACGCTACCCGTGTGCAGGCAATGAGTTAGCAAGATGATTCACACTTAAAAAATGTAATGCTGGGACTCTAACCGCGGATCTTCGGCTCTCCGTGAGGATACTCTTACGCTTGAGCTCCATGGCAAGACACCCGTACGTATCTTCTCATCTGAACAAGCATCCCGATAAACCTAAGTCCCTGGTAAAGGACCAAGTGGGCCCACGGAACATAAGCGCTATAAATCCATATTTTGTAATCTTATTCATATACAATTTCAACTGCCTGATGTGCGTGAGTTTTAACAGGACTTCAGTAGCACTCAAACTTATTACGTTCTCTACTACGCATAGTAAGTAGGGCAAGTGTTGCATTCCACCCAAAAATTCGATACCGAGATTTCACCGGAAGTACATCTTTGAGGCCTCCTGAATCCAAAAAAAGCAATTTTAGAAAAAGGTCCGTGTGTGTCTGTGTGTGTGTGTGTGTGTGTGTGTGTGTGTGTGTGTGTGTGTGTGTGTGTGTGTGTCTGTGAACAGCTTAACTTAAAAACGAAAAGTCAGATAAATACCAAACTTGGCATTTCGGTTCAGTGTCTTTCAAAGAATTTCATTTTCAAGAACATTTCCAAGAAAATCCCTCACCCTAGACTACCCTTTATATGGAACAATTTTCGAAAATTTTTATTTTCTCAAAAATGGCTCTAACGATTTCGATTAAAATGTATGTTTAAGATACTTTCATGGCAAATGAAATGTATATCTCGAATTTTCTGGGAATGTCCCCAAAAGTTCTCTTCATTCTAAATGAATTTTGCATAACTGGTAAACCGTAAGAGATAGACAAAACTTTACTACACAAAAAATGTAGATCTCGTTAAAACATACAATTTATGTCATTTACATTTTTTTTTCGTCGAGTGAACCATTTTCGAGATATTCTTTGTTATTTGTTTGAATTTTCCAATACTTATACTCTTTCTCAAATGGGAATTTATTTGTTTGTTTTTTTGTTGTTTTTTATGTCTTGGACATGCAACGAGAATGCAATGCTCCACATAGCAACCAGCTCTTAAAAGATTTGACTATCGCTTAAAGTCTACCATATTCCCCTTGCACCTATAAGAAAATTAGCAATCGTTTCTGCTAATTACTTTCTCTACTACGTATAGTAAGTAGGGGAAGTACTGCATTCCACCCAAAAATTCGATACCGAGATTTCACCGGAAATACATGTTTTGGAACCTCCTGAATCCAAAAAAAGCATTTTTGGAAACATGTCCGTGTGTGTGTCTGTGTGTGTGTGTGTGTGTGTGTGTGTCTGTGTGTGTGTCTGTGAACAGCATAACTCAGAAACGAACAGTCGGATAAACACCAAACTTGGTATTTAGGTTCAGTATCTTCCAGAGATGCGACACGAAGGTTTTCAAGAAAATCCCCCCACCCCAGAGTACCCTTTATATGGAACATTTTTCGAAAATTTTAATTTTCTCAAAAATGGCTCTAACGATTTTGATTAAAATATCATATGTTTAAGATATTTTTATGACAAATAAAATGTATATCTTGAATTTTCTGGGAATGTCTCCAAAAGTATTCTTTATTGTGAACGACTTTTGCATAACTGGTAAACCATAAGAGATAGACAAAATTTTACTTCACAAAAAATGTAGATCGCGTTAAACTACACAACTTATGTCATATACATTTGTTTTGTTGAGTGAACCGTTTTCGAGATATTGCTTGTTATTTCCTTAAATTTTCCAATACTTAATACTTTTTCTCAAATTCGTTATTCATTTTTTTATGTGCTGGACATGCAAAGAGAATAAAATGCGCCACATAGCAACCAGCGTTAAAATATTTGACTATCGCTTAAAAGCTACCATATTCCCCTTGCATCTACAAGAAAATTACCAATAAGATTGACATCTCGATAATTCGATTAACATGAAGCATATGGAGAATAGGCGTTTGTAAAAATAGATTTACAAGAGTAGAGAAAGTCATGTGAGTGTAACACATCAGAATTTTTTTGTCTTGGATATGCAAAGAGTTATAATCTGTGGCAAAGGGAATGGTGCTGCACCTAGCAACCAGCTATTAAGAGATATGTATGTGCTTAAAGGCTACTGTTTTTCTATATTGTCCTTGTAAATATATTTTCCCCTACATCTACAAGAAAATTAGCAATAAGATAGGGTCTGCAAATGTTTATCTCGATTAACATGAACTAGATGGAGAATAAGCGTTTGTAAAATACTTTGTACAAGAGTAGAGAAAGTCATGTGAGTGTAACACATCAGATTTTTACTTTCTCTACTACGTATAGTAAGTAGGGGAAGTATTGCATTCCACCCAAAAATTCGATACCGAGATTTCACCGGAAATACATGTTTTGTGACCTCCTGAATCCAAAAAAAGCATTTTTGGAAACATGTCCGTGTGTGTGTCGTGTGTGTGTGTGTGTGTGTGTGTGTGTGTGTGTGTGTGTGTCTGTGAACAGCATAACTCAAAAACTAACAGTCGGATAAACACCAAACTTGGTATTTACGTTCAGTATCTTCCAGAGATGCGACACGAAGATTTTCAAGAAACTCCCCCCACCCCAGACTACCCTTTACATGGAACATTTTTCGAAAATTTTAATTTTCTCAAAAATGGCTCTAACGATTTTGATGAAAATATCATATGTTTAAGATAATGTCATGAGAAATGAAATGTATATCTCGAAATTTCTGGGAATGTCTCCAAAAGTATTCTTCATTATGAACGACTTTTGCATAACTGGTAAACCATAAGAGATAGACAAAATTTTACTTCACAAAAAATGTAGATCGCGTTAAACTACACAACTTATGTCATATACATTTTTTTTGTTGAGTGAACCGTTTTCGAGATATTGCTTGTTATTTCCTTAAATTTTCCAATACTTAATACTTTTTCTCAAATTCGTTATTCATTTTTTTATGTGCTGGACATGCAAAGAGAATAAAATGCGCCACATAGCAACCAGCGTTAAAATATTTGACTATCGCTTAAAAGCTACCATATTCCCCTTGCATCTACTAGAAAATTACCAATAAGATTGATATCTCGATATTTCGATTAACATGAAGCATATGGAGAATAGGCGTTTGTAAAAATAGATTGTACAAGAGTAGAGAAAGTCATGTGAGTGTAACACATCAGATTTTTTTTGTCTTGGATATGCAAAGAGTTATAATCTGTGGCAAAGGGAATGGTGCTGCACCTAGCAACCAGCTATTAAGAGATATGTATGTGCTTAAAGGCTACTGTTTTTCTATATTGCCCTTGTAAATATATTTTCCCCTACATCTACAAGAAAATTAGCAATAAGATAGGGTCTGCAAATGTTTATCTCGATTAACATAAACTAGATGGAGAATAAGCGTTTGTAAAATACTTTGTACAAGAGTAGAGAAATTCATGTGAGTGTAACACATCAGATTTTTACTTTCTCTACTACGTATAGTAAGTAGGGGAAGTATTGCATTCCACCCAAAAATTCGATACCGAGATTTCACCGGAAATACATGTTTTGTGACCTCCTGAATCCAAAAAAAGCATTTTTGGAAACATGTCCGTGTGTGTGTCGTGTGTGTGTGTGTGTGTGTGTGTGTGTGTGTGTGTGTGTGTGTGTCTGTGAACAGCATAACTCAAAAACTAACAGTCGGATAAACACCAAACTTGGTATTTACGTTCAGTATCTTCCAGAGATGCGACACGAAGATTTTCAAGAAACTCCCCCCACCCCAGACTACCCTTTACATGGAACATTTCTCGAAAATTTTAATTTTCTCAAAAATGGCTCTAACGATTTTGATGAAAATATCATATGTTTAAGATAATGTCATGAGAAATGAAATGTATATCTCGAAATTTCTGGGAATGTCTCCAAAAGTATTCTTCATTATGAACGACTTTTGCATAACTGGTAAACCATAAGAGATAGACAAAATTTTACTACACAAAAAATGTAGATCGCGTTAAAATACACAACTTATATCATATACATTTTTTTGTTGAGTGAATCGTTTTCGAGATATTGCTTGTTATTTCCTTAAATTTTCCAATACTTATACTTTTTCTCAAATTCGTTATTCATTTTTTTATGTCCTGGACATGCAAAGAGACTGGAATGCGCCACATAGCAACCAGCGATAAAATATTTGACTATCGGTTAAAAGCTACCATATTCCCCTTGCATCTACAAGAAAATTACAAATAAGATTGACATCTCGATATCTCGATTAATATGAAGCATATGGAGAATAGGCGTTTGTAAAAATAGATTGTACAAGAGTAGAGAAAGTCATGTGAGTGTAACACATCAGATTTTTTTATATCGGTTACCATGAAGTATATGGAGAATTAGCATTTGTAAACATAGTTTGCACAAGTATAGAGAAAGTCATGTGAATGTAACACATCAGATTTTTTAAGCTAACAATTTGTATATTAAGGAATTGTTTTATTTTATTCTTTTATTCAGTGCAAGAAATATAACCAATAAATACATTTTTCAGAGTCCTAAAATATATGATTGTAAATTTCCAAATACAATCGTCTACATTTAAAAGTTTCTTTTTGCCTAATTTTTTTTCGTAGCTAATGTGTATATTATGGACTGAAAGATTTCGTAGCCATTTATTTTTAGATTGTTTTGAATGAACCACAGAAATATATGCCTACATGCTTCATTTACTTCATAAGCTCGAGTTTATAATATTTCCCTGTGACTAGGTTTAACATTTCAAATGGTTAAATTTTGTTCTTTCATTTCTAACATAAAGGGCACCTTGGTTTTCAATTACGTTAGCTCTTTCCATTCTAAAATGTTCCATAGGTCGAGTATATTACGTAATGAACCTAGCATTAACAGAACAACGGAAGAGAAATACTATCAACCAGGAACAAACTATGCAGCTACATTTTCAAATATCACTCCTTGCATAATGTTTGTTTGCAATATAATTCAGTTCTACAGCGCATTAAATCCCGGCGGAAATCATTTGTAATGTAAATTTGCACAAACTTTCGGAGGAAAATTTATTTTTGAAACGAGATGAAGATAGAACAAAATTAATTTCATTCAAAATTAATAATAATAAAAAACTCATAGCTCCTAACATAAAAAATTTAAATATTGTGGTAACCGCTTTTAAAAATGGGCAGGACTTTTCATCATAAGAAGCAGACATTATTCTGTATCCAAAATATTAAACATCTAATACTATGTATTGTACAGCTAATAAAACAGATTGTTCGAGAGGGAAAATTATGAAGTAAAATTCACCCACACGACTTTCTCTATACATCATAACTTCACGTAATCCTCATAAATTCACATAAACATCCATTTTTACTTTCTCTGCTACTTACCTAGTATATAGAAGAAATCTTGCATTCAATCCAAAATGTCAATATTCAGATTTCACCCGAAATGTGTGTTTTGATATACTCTGAATAAAAAAAGAAACATTTTTAGAAAAATTTACTGTGCCTCTTTGTGTGTGTGTGTGTGTGTGTGTGTGTGTGTGTGTGTGTGAACAGCATAAATTCAAAAATGAAATGTCAGATAAATAAATGCCAGCTTCCAAGGCTGCGACACGATTGCAAGAAAATTTCCACTCAAACTAAGCTTTACATGGAGAATGTTTCATTATTCTTGATTCAATAAAAAGTTACTCTAATGATTGAGACTGAAACATCATAATATGCTTTAAGATATTTGTACGGCTAAGAAAACAGCTAGAAATTTCTGTGAACAGGCTTTGAATCCTCTTCATTTAGAATTGATTTTGTATAATTTTTACTTTCCCCTTTCTCTACTGCTTACCTATAGTAAGAAGAGGACTTACTATCAAGTATTGAATTAAAATTTATATATATATATACATATATATATAAATATATATAAAGTATATATCAAAAAATTCGATACCAAGATTTCATCGGAAATTTACGTTTTGAGACTCGTTGAATCCAGAAAAAAAATTAGAAAAAGGTCCGCACGCGCATATTTATTTCTGCGCGTGTGTGTGTGTGTGTTTGTGTGTGTGTGTGTGTTTGTGTGTGAACAGCATAACCCAAAAAGGAAACGTCGGTATTTAAGTGCAGTACCTTCCGACGATGCAACAAGAAGAAAATCCCACCACTCCACTCCAAACTACCTTTTATATGGAAAATGTTTCAAAAATTTTGATTTTCTCAAAAATGGCTTAACGATTTTAATTAAAATAACATGTTCAAGATATTTTCAGAACAAATGAAATTGTTCTTGAATTTTCTGATAATACTTCCTGAAATCCTCTTCATTCTAAGTGACATTTGCATAACTGGTAAACCGTAAAAGATGGGCAAGATCTTACTACACAAAAAATGTAGATCTTAAAACAATTTATGTCAATTTTGTTTTGTTTCTACTTTTCTCAAATGGAATGTTGTTATTCGTCTCTCTCTCTCTCTCTCTCTCTCTCTTTCTCTCCCCTGATCATGCAAAGAGAATGGAATTTTAAAACCATCACATAGCCACCAGCTCTTGAAAGGTTTGTCTATCGCTCGCTTAAGGCTTCTGCATTCCTCTTTTTCCATTGTATCTACAGGAAATATGTAATAAAATCATTTCTACAAACTTTATCTCGATTAACATGAAGTTGATAGTGGAATAAGCTTTTGTAAGAATAGTTTTTGAAGAATGGGTAGAGAAAAACATTGAATGGAGCATATCAGATGATTTTTTGTTTCATTTATATATTTCTATGATCATTTCGGGGGTTTGACGTTTAGAGACAAGTAAATATTCATTGAACTGTAGATTTTAAAGGCTCATTTTATTTTTTGTTTTGTTTTGTTTTTTTCTGTCAAACACGCTCACCTTTATACTTCCGAACTCTGCGGAAAAGTGAATGATTCTAAAAAGAAAAATTTTCTTACACCAACCAGTAATCGAATTCGGGACCTCTAAATTAAGAAGAGAGAATCTATCTTAGAAAGATATTTCAAGAGAAAATGCTAGCAATAGCCCACCATCGCAATAAATATCGACATATGTGGTAGGTACACGAGGTCACTAAGGTACGGACTCATGAACAGGAGATCCACAGTTCAAATCCTGCCAGGACCATCCTCCCTAGCTAAGACTGTTTCTAGGTTTTGCTCATAATTGGCAAATTGAGCTCAGGTGTTCATAACTGGCAAATTCTGGAAGGTACCTTAAGTACCTGGAACGTTTCCTTCCCAAATTTCCTTTCCCAATTATCATTTCAATCCGTGAACTATGAGTTCCCATGCCTATATGTAAGTACGGGCGTTAAATACTACCAAAAAGAATCGCACCGGCTTCCGGTTGCGCTGAAGTATTCTTCCTGAAGAATGTAATGCCAAAGTGCTGGTAAAGCTATATGATTAGATGACTATATATTACCCGGGACAAATAGCTTGAGCTTTGTTTATGCGTGGCAAAAGCGGGAACTACACGTGTTGTGTCGATGGCTATAGGCTATGTATTAAGTTGTTAGTCTAGTTGTTAACTGCGGTGTGATGCGTGAGTACCGTAGTGCAGTGTGGTGCATATCACAAAGTGGGTATCTCAAATAAGTTTTAAACATGGAAACCCCAACAAAGTCACCGCGGAGAGTTGTAAATTCCCAAAGTAGAAAGATTATTCACAAAGCTTTCCAGTTCTGCACGGAGGAAAAACAAAACGGTCTAGTTCTTCCTTTGCAAAAGACAGTGGCTAGAACGGCTACAGCAGTAGGAGAAAGTGAAGCGACAGTAAAAAGGATCGCTAAAGAATTTGAAAAAGCTAGCATTTGAGATACACGAGTTACTACTCAAGGAAAACAACGGAGTCGGAAAAAGAAGTTTCAAATGGACTATTTTGATAAGTGCGTCGTTCGCAGAACATTTTGGAATATTATGAGGTGCGTAAAGAAATTCCAACAGTGAAGAAATTGTTCTATGCAGTAAAGGAGAAAATCAATTGCGGTGGTGGGCAGAAAACATTCTGGCCAATAATACACGAAATGGGATTTACTTTAAAAAAATGCAAGAATATGCGGCAGATTTTAGTGGAACGCCAGGATATAGTTGCTCGTAGAGCAGCCTATTTGAGAGCTCTAAGAAGTAATGAAAAGGGTCCCAGGAAACCGGTAGTTTATACCGACGAAACTTGGGTACACACCCACTACACTGTGAAGAAGTGTTGGCAACATGACGATATTCCTGGAGTTTTGGTGAATAAATCTACTGGGCAAAAAGCAATAGTGGTGCATGCTGGCGGTGAAATGGGTTTCATCAAAGGAGCAGAATTAATCTACGACTCTAAGTGTGCAACAGAAAATTACCACAGTGAGATGAACAAGACCAACTACGAAAAGTCGCTCAGTGAAAGGCTTATACCAAACCTCCCGCCCAGTAGTATTGTTGTACTCGATAATGCGCCTTACCACACCGTGCAGGAAAACAAAGCTCTAACGATGGCATCTCGGAAAGATCAACTGTTCAATGGTTGAAGGATAATGGTTTGGACTTAGAAGAATATTTAACGAAGAGGGAGATGTTAGAAATTGTCAAAGCAAACAAACCACCTCCAGTGTATACCGCAGATAAACCTTTGAAAGACCATGGATTTGAAGCCCTCAGATTGCCGCCTTATCAGTGTGATCTAAACCCTATTGAACTGGAATGGAATATAATGAAGCAAAAAATAGCAGAAAAAAATGTGTCTTACATTACTTTAAACGCACTTAAAGGACTAACCAGGCAGTAGTTAAATGATATCACTGAAGAGGATTGGAAAAACGAGTGCATCAAAGTGAAGTCCATTGAACAAGAATACTGGCATCGCGATGCCTTGATGGAAGAAGAAATAGAAAGAATAGTAATAGTGTGAGTTTGGATAGCAGTGATGAAGAGGAAACAAATAGTTTGGTCAGTTTTGTGGATTCCGGAGATGCTAATGACAGTTCTACAGATACAGCAAGTGATGCAGACATAACAGCAGATTTCCATCCTTTAGATGACAGCGCCACAGATGGAAGCTCTATAGATACAGCAGACGGATATGTAGGAATCGGAATCTACACATCAGAATTAAGTAAGTCAATTTTGTTCTGCTCCTTAGCGTAGCATATTTTCTGCCTTCAATGGTATACATACTTTTGTGACATACTGTTCACCTCTCCTCCCATCTGCAGACCAGTCGGACGGTGTAAACAGATAACAGCGCCTCCACCGCGAGGTATGTTGTTAAATGTCCCGGGTAATAGTAAAGAATAGGTGGAACAAACCAATACTGTGGTGAGCCTAGGAACGTTGTTATGTCACACACCTACATCTCTATTGCAATTACATTCTACTCAGAATGTGCATTTAAAATCTGGTATTGCGTTGTTACACGATGTCCATGATGTCTATTCAGCAAGAAAACAGCAGCTTGCGTATCTCATTATCAGAGCTGTAGCATGCTGTAACGTAGAAATGCAATGTTTTCCACTCATGTTCGCATGTTTTCGTCTACATGAGAGGAATGTGCCCCTGGATTTTTGACGCACAATTTTGTTACATCCTGTAGATAAAGCTTACGTGATTCGTCTTATGTACATCAGAAAGAATCATTTAGAAATATTTTAGCGAATGTGGTAAAGTGAATACACATATTCAGCACAAAATAGGTGAAAGACTCTTTTACTCACTTCACCCTTGACTTGCTTATCTGATATCTTGCTTAGTAAACAAGAGGGAACTCTTCAGAACCTTCACTGGCAAAACCAATTTCTTGCCAAGACGTTATCGTTTCGAAAGATCGGAAGGAAACAAGCAAGCCAATTCTCTCCACATCCTCATCCTACTTACATACTGAGAATTGTACAATTGCTTGCGATGGCCAATTACTGGTTTAACACCAAGCCAGTGAAACGGTTCATTATTACGCATGCTTATCAGAGAAAGAAAAGGAAGGCGAAAAATAAAACAGGGAAGATGCACTTGTTTCCTGCTTGATGCACAAAAGCGTTCAGTGGCATAACTGAGAAAAACTATTTATTGCATTGAAATAAAACGATACAGAAATCGTCCTGTAATTAATTTTAGGATAAATCTAAACTCATTTCGTGTGGTACTTTCACTTCATTATTATCTTTTGGTCGACCACACTATAACACGCTGATTAACGTGACGTAACTGAACTATAATGGCATCATTATACTTCAGCGACTCATGATTTTAATCGGCGGCACGTGCAGTCGCCCATAATTTTTAACACCTTCAAAGCAGCAGTTCACTGGGGTTCATTCTCCAAATAAACAACGAAATATGTGTATTTAAAATAAAATAAATCCTATTCATTGTAATCTTAATATTCTAATAAATTCGGTTCATTTCCTTTGTTTCAATATTGTTCATTATAAGTTACCTGCAAAAAATCAATAAATACGGCCTGGTTCTCAACGGTAGTGCCATCTTATGCAGTACTCGCAAACACGCTTAAGGTCTTGCCATCATGCTGCCATCCGATCAGTATTTAATTATACACAATTAACAAGGTCAGATCTTTTTGTAACAACTCAAAATTTTGAAATTATATTGTGGTCGATCAAAATCAGTTGTATGCAACTTGACTGTAATGGTAATTAAGATGCTCGTATGAAAATTATGAAACTCGCTACCGCTCGTTTCATAAACGTACACATGTCTTAATTACTACTATTATAGTCTTGTTGCATAATATACTATTCTGGGGAGGGTACTGTCCCTTTCACTTCCCAGATCACTTTGACGCGAGTTCTGTAGGCAAATACTCACATGCACTTGGTGTAAATATTTCGTTTATGCCAGAAAATAAGCCTTAGGGTTTCCCTCTGTGCTATTCGCTTTGATTTTAATGAGTCCTTTTTGTTGTTTGTTTGTTTTTTGTTTTACTACCATGTGGAAATTACTGATGCAGTCTGTATACAGCCTGTATAGAAAAAACACCGACAACGCTTAGTATGTTGGGTTCTGGACGTTAAAGTGAACATTTTTAGGAGGGAACCCATGTCCGAAAATACACTGGTGTGCAAAACCTAAGGACGAGATGGGTAAAGTAACATAATAAATGAACTACTTTGTGGAAGTAGATGAACGTTCGGGAGCATATTGCCAGAGGTCTCTCACACGTACACAGAAAGCTGGACGTCACATGGCGTGAGTGTAGCGAGCCTAATGTGCCAAATGGGTCTGGTCCCGCAACACGGTGCAGTTGACGAAACAGGACAAGACGGTGTGTGGCAATTAGCGAGCTGTTACGGTGCACTGTAGTGGTGTTCTTCATTGCAACATGGCCCATAGGCACCATTTGGATGACTTCACACGGGGAAGAATCATCGGGAAACTGGAAGAAGGGCGAGTGTTGCTCAGGAGTTTGGAATTGCTCACAGCATTGTTTCACGTGCATGGGAAACCTTCCAAACCACAGGCACTGCTGTCCCAGTGAGAGGTGGTGATCGACCACGCTCAACTACAGCAGCAGATGACCACTACATTGTGCAACAAGCAAGAAGGGATCCACGCCAAACAGCGGGTGCAATTGCAACCACATTTAATGGGACAGCAAGGCACGTAATCTCACAATACACAGTAGCACGGCGAGTACACAGAGGTGGTCCCTTTGCCCTACGGCCAGTACGTTGTCTTCCATTGACATCCGCACATCGACGACACCGTTTGCGATGGTCCCAAGAGCATCAAAATTGGACCAACGAGGAATGGGGTCGCGTGCTCTTCTCTAATGAGAGCAGATTCAGACTAAGTAGTGATTCTCGACGTAACCTCATCTGGCGAGAGGTGGGAACACGTAATGAACCCAGGAACATCCTTGAACATGATCGTTTTGGTGGTCTGGGTGTTATGGTTTGGGGAGGCATAATGTTGCATGGGCGCACCGACCTCCAAATCTTTGAACACGGTACGCTCACTGGTCAACGTTATTGTGATACTGTACTCCTTCCCCATGTGCGTCTTTTCAGGGGTGCAGTCGGCCCTGACTTCATTTTTATGGATGACAATGCGCGACCGCATCGAACAGCGCAGGTGGAGGATCTCTTGGAACGAGAGGATATTCGGCGAATGGACTGGCCTGCATGTTCCCCCAATTTAAATCCCATCGAACACGTGTGGGATGCTTTGGGGAGACGCATTGCAGCACATCTACATGCACCAACGACCATCCAACAGTTGTTAACAGCACTGGTGGAGGAATGGAACGCCCTACCACAAGAACTGCTTACCAACCTTGTGGCCAGCTTGGGAGCACGATGCAGAGCATGCATTGCTGTTCGTGGTGATCATACACCCTTTTAAGCACCATGTATCTGTTTCTGTAAATCTAGAGAGCCATCACATGTCGTATTGACTTTAGTGTAGCTTATGGTCTATGAATGTAAGTGGCATTTCTGTTCGTCTCATTGCATATTTCGTTAAGTTGCCTACTGTAGCATACCGTAACATTTCCCTCTATGCATGATTCAAGTTTCATCGAGCTATGTTACTTGGCAGTGTCACAGCAAGCGAAGATTACTTTCGTCCTTAGGTTTTGCACACCAGTGTACATGGTTCGGACGCTGTGGGGCGTCGAAATTTCATCGGAATGTTGTTGGGTTCCTAATTTGGTTATGCAACCCTTTCGTCCTCAGCGTAAGATGGATGGACGAACTGTGCCTTAACTTTCCTGCACACGCACTACATCCGCCCATAGTCCAACGTTCGCATCCTATTGGTGTAGTTTGTCTTGTGTACCAGTGCAGTAACGTTGTTGACAGCATTGCGACATGTACAGAAACGACAGGAAGAAATCAAACGGCTTTCCTGACCACACCGCATTTGTTACGTTTCTAGGGTACTTCTTGACGTCATGACTTCATTTTATTGGCTGGTGCTGTCACCTTGTAGGTACTGTACGCCTTTGCTGTGCATCGGAAACATAAGCATACCTATACTAGTTCTATCAACTCATTGGCTAAATACGAATAGGTGACGAATGACCACCTCCCTCAACTAGAAAGAGAAGAGGTAACTTGTGTCTCCTTTCAATATAGTGGAGACCGATTTTGTCGATCTTTCGCGAGGTTAATTGAAAATGTACAGTAAATGCCTGCTTGGAAATGCTCTTGAATATGAGTCAGTTATCGAAATGTTAGCATTTTAGTCCTCAAACAACGTTATGCATCCTCATATAAATTAGTGTTTCCTAGCTTAGTGGTCAAAACCTGGCACATAATGATAGGTTCTCTGGTGCCATTCAACTTTCCTTGATTGCTTACCTGTTTACTTTCTCTACTACGTATAGTAAGTAGGAGAAGTATTGCATACCACCCAAAAACTCGTACCCAGATACATGTTTTGAGGCGCCCTGCATCGAAATAAAGAATTTTTGAAAACATGTCCATTGTGTGTCTGTGAACAGCATAACTCAAAAACGAAAAGTCGGATAAATTGCAAAACTTGGTATTTGAGCTTAGTATCTTCAAATGATACGACACGAAGATTTTCAAGAAAATTTCCCATCCCAAACCACCCTTTACGTGGAACATTTTTCGAAAAGTTTGATTTTCTAAAAATGGCTCTAAGAAGTTTTATTAAAATACCGTATATAAAAAATATCTGCATAAAAATAAAATGTATATCTTGAATTTTCAGGGAATAGCCTAAGAAGTTCCCTTCATTCGGAAGGAATTTTGTATAATCTTGTATAACTGGTAAACGTTAAGCGATAGACGAAAACGTACCACACAAAAAATGATCTCTTTAAAACACACAATTTACTTTAAATAAGTTTTTTTGTGGCCTAAGCCGTTTCCGAGATATCCGTATTAAAGTTTTGAATTGTTCAATACTTTGTACATGTATTCCAATTATTCTTTATTAATTCAATAAAATATATATGTTATCAAATTTATTATTATATACTAAAGTATTTTTTTCAAATAGACAGATTCCATTTATAAGAGGTCTCCCTCCTTTTTTAGGTTTCTTCCCAAAATGAATTACTATTCAATTAATAATCCAAAATTTAATAATCATTCTTTCAAGTCCCATAGATTTTCAGTTGTTTTTATCCCGATTGCTTGGAAACAGTATGGAATTTTAAGGCCAGCATATAGCGCCCAGGTCTTAAACATTTGACTATCGCTGTTCCCTTTGTATCTATAACCAAATGTGTAGTGTACCTGTTTCTGCAACGGTTGTTTTGGACTCAAATGAAGTAGATAGAAAAATAAGCTTTAGTAAGAATAGCTTATATAGCCACTAATAAACGATAAAGGGTAGAGAAAGTCATGCGAATATATCACATTAGGCTTTTTGCTCTTTTTTCCCCTACTCGTCATTTCCTTAAAATAGATCCGTATATTTATCCTTTCTTTATATTCTTTCCTACATTCCAAGACTAATGGGAGAACTGTCTTTTGTGTTTCTCATAAAAAGTACCGTTACAAGGGGGTCAGAAAGCAGCTTTCCCTAGATTATTATTGAAGGCTAAATTGGTAGAGATATATCTTTATGAGGAACATGATTGCTTTATTTGAGATATTACTTAACACATTCAACCGTTTGTCGTAACATACAATTACGTGTTCCAGTACTTTACGATAGAAAACAGAGTCCATTGCACACTCTGTTAACATCACTAGGGAATAAAAATAATTTTAAAGCTGAATTTAAATTAAGCTATTGAAGTAAACCTAGCCTTTTTCTTATTTTTATACTAAGGGTGTATTACAAAATATGTACAAACAATTCATTGAATAAGTTAACATATGTCCATGTACAGAATTAATAACTCATAATGTAACTAACTGCATACTTTCAGCATAACTAAGAGACGCGTTGAACCAGGTTGTCTATGAGATTTAGAGCAATTGCCTCTCTTTGTAACATAAGGCACTCAAAGTATTCGTCTCCACTTTGGAAAATTGTAGCAGCCAGATTAATGGAGGGAAGGTAAACAAATAATTGAATTACTACTATCCGGGCTTGACCGTGGTCTAGAAGGCCTCGTAGATACCGACGTTTCGCCAAGTACAGTGCTTGGCATCTTCAGGGTGAAGTGATTTGTTGTCTGCGGTGGTCAGAGCTCGGACAGTAGTATTTCAATTATTAGTCATGACGCCGGCCGTATGTACATTGGAAGGTAAACATTTTTAATGTGTGGAGCAGGGGAGGAAATTGCAGTTTGCGTGTTCTGGTGTTTTTCCAGACTTTTCATTTTGCCGAGTTTGTATGTTTTGTGAATTACGCGGATTTTAAACGCTGCAGCCGCTGCCACCTCGTGATTAACTGCTACATATATCTTCAGTCGTATAAAAAACAGTAATGGCACAGCTCCAGTGACAGCGAAATTATTGTCTTGAGAAACAGACCTGAAGCTCACTTTTTAATTTGTTATCTTCAAAGAATGGATATACTTCCAGTAGTTTCTTGAGATATATTTCAGGGAAAGTTGTTTGATACAAATCATTCGGATTTTATTGACATGTTTTCGGAATTTCCTCAAACACAAGTCCCTTGTGGAACTTAGAGAAGTGTCATTTCAAGGTGAAGCGCCTTCTAAAGGGTTTGCAACATGCAGTGCGATTTAATGGTAGAGGCATTATTATAGAGCCAAGTACGGGTACTAATGAAACTAAGTTGAACATCACGGTTCCCGTTCAAATCACGCGCGGAAACTCACAGCTGGCCGGGTGCAGTGCTGTCTGTAGAGTCTTTATTTTTCTTTCAGTCGTCACTTTGTCGTAGGTGTACGATAATATTGGTACATATGATGCGCATGTACTGCCAAGATAAGCCGTGACAGATATTAAATGGCATGGATATGGTCTACCCTCTTGCCCCTTCAAACGCCGGTAGAGCCTTGACTGGAAACCCAGAGTGCTAGGATGGCAGAGATATGCCTGAATCCAAATAAGAACTTTTGTTTCTAACTTTAGAAAGCTGCACCACAACGCCTTTTAATTGATTTAATTTGAAGCAATGACATAACTTTCTCTATCCATTTATACTTCAGAAGTATCCGTAATGCATTACACCTGCTGTCTACCCAGCTTGCATTAATCACTATAAATGACTGCCACAAATTAGGCAATGCGAACTAGCTTATATGCAATATACGAAACGACATTCAACTGTTGTATCAGTAGTAGCTAACTAACAAAAAAGTTAAGAGTCGCAAATGTTCATATATGTATCGTAGATGTAACCTTTCAAACTGTAAAGCTTACATACAAAGACGAATATTTTGGATTGGGTTAATGCTATGAAAAAAAGGATATTTTAATGAGTTCTGCATTTTTCCTTTTGTGAGTTTTTATTTAACAGTGTCGGCCAACTGAATATTCTATGACGTCGTCGAGTAGGTATCTTTTTGCTCCTGGCTCTCAACTAACAGTTCAGCATCTCAGTGAGAAGTGTGGAGCAGGAGAAAGGTGAAGATACTGTTAGCGAAGGACTAGCGAGGTGTTGTACTATGTACCTACGTGCCTACGTGGTTGTAAGACAATTCTCCCCTTCCTTTCCCTCTGTGCCGCTTGTCACACGAATGCAATGCACCATATCTAATTGAGCTGGATGACTTTCTTCTATGACTATTATTTCCCCAGTTACATAAAATACTATAAGAATGAAGAGACTCCCAGGTTATTTTACAGAAAAGTTAAAACATACATTCTCATTCTCCATGTCAGCAGCATATGGTATTTTATTCAAAAGAAAGTTTTTCAAAGTAAAGATTTGCTTAGAATTGGGACATTTCATGGAAATTTTTGCTTTGCATTCTTGAAAGATGCTGGACTTTAAATACAGAGTTTTATTGTTTGAATTGTGTTTTCCATAGACACAATTAGCGTGCACGTGCATCTGAAATAAGCTGAACTTTTGGGAGTTTGTTAGAGAATGAATAACAAAAACTAACTAATTGATAAACACAACAATATAGTGCCTCTTTGACGTCAAATTAAAACCTCCAGAACTTGGCTAATTCGCTAACGTAATGCAAAAGCTTCTGCTCTGTAAGTGAAACAATCACTCACTCTTATCGCCAATGCTCTGGACTCATTACAACGAAAAGCTGTGGAAGTGAACTCGGTCGAGGTTGATTACGAAAATAATTACTACATTTACGTAACATCAAACGTGCGCAGCAGCCCGCCGGAAACGTCCCAAAATGGAACAAACATACAAGCAACTAAGAAAAGCAAGCCAGAACGCTACTGGCAAAGACTGTAGTGCTCTGATGTCGATCAGATGCTGTGGAACTATACAGAAGAAACTAAATTAATTTTGGAGGGGAGCGAAAAGCTTACTGAAACTACAGTAATTATTAAACTGGGTCATTATTTAAGGAATATTAATGTCGTACGTTAGAAGTTACCGTGTACTTAATTTTAGATTTGGTACATTTATACACTAAATTTTGGAAGAAATTACAACACTAAAAACACCGAATCGTCACAGTCCCAGATTTTTCTCTACCCGTTACAACCTCACATAATCTCTTATATAGTGTAGTATTGTATCCGTATAAAATGCATTCCTCTAATCCGTTGTTAGGATTAATGCTATAATATCTAATTGAGCAATATGTACTTGGTTGGATGTACAAGGGCAGTCCCAGAAGTACCCGACCTGACATGTGTGTGTGTGTGTGTGTATATATATATATATACTTTTAAAAACTTTAAACAATACAATGGAACATATAAAATATTTAATAATTAATGTACACAACATTTTTTAAAACATAAGTTAACCATTGTATCAATATAAAATTTTTCAAAAAAAGTATATATCTCGGTTGCTGTTTCAAACAAATGACTTGGTAGAAAGTATCACCCTTATAAAGCTTAAGTTTAAAGTTTAACGATGCTACGTTGTTTAGTAACTGTTTGACAGCCATTAATAGTGAACTCGCTCAGCGAATTTGTAAACATGGCTGGCCATCGTTATGTGATGCAATACTTTCATTTGAAAGGTCTTAGTCCAACTAATATTAAAGTCGAGCTAGATTCTACCCTGGGGGAGTCTGCTCCTTCGTTTACAACAGTAAAATATTGGGTGACAGAGTTGAAGCGAGGCAGTACGAGCTGCCAAGACGAACATCGCAGTGGTCGATCAAATGAGGTGACCACGCCAGAAATTGTGAAGAAAATCCACAAAATGGTGATGGATGACCGTCGAATGAAAGTGCGCGAGCTAGCAGACATCGTAGGCATTTCAAAAAGTGCTATATATCGCACACTAACTAAAATTTAGACATGAGAAAGTTGTGCACAAGATGGGTGCCGCGTTTACTCACAATGGAACAAAAGTAGCGTCGTGAGGATGTTTCAGTCGAGTGTTTGGCGATGTTTCGCTGCAATAAAGCCGAGTTTTTGCGTCAATTTATAGCCATGAATAAAACATGTGTCCATCACTTCACAGCTGAGACGTGGGAACAGACAGAACAGTGGACTGAAAGGGGAGAATCGGCTCCAAAGAAGATGAGACAGTTCCATTTGCAGGCAAGGTCATGGCGTCAGTTTTTTGGAATGGTTGTGTGGAATAATTTTAATTGATTATTTTCAAAAAGGAAAAGCAATCAATGGTGAGTATTATGCAAACTTATTGCAGCACTTGAATGATGAAATCAAGCAAAGGTGGCCGCATTTAGCGAAAAAGAAAGCTCTGTTTCATCAAGACAATGCACCAGTTCACACATCCATTATCGCCATGGCCAAAATCAAGGAGTTAAAGTTCGAATTGCTTCCTCATGCACGCTATTCGCCAGACTTAGTCCCCTCTGAATATTTTCTGTTTCCAAAGTTGAAGAAATGGCTTGGTGGTAAAAGATTTGCCAACATTGAAGAGGTGGAGTTTGCAGTTGATGGCTATTTTGCAGAACTCGACGGTTCTCACTATAAACAGGGTATCGAAGCTATTGAACATCGCTGGAAAAAGCGTAACGAGCTGAAAGGAGACTCTGTAGAGAAATAAAGATGTTTATTCCCGAAATTTTTGTGTTTTCTTTGTTAGGTCGGGTACTTCTGGGAGAGCCCTCGTATGATCCTACGGAAAACAAAACACAACTGTCCACATATCGCAAATGAATTTTTGACACTGATGAACACATGAGGGGAAAAAAAGAGAATCGCATAAGATGCTGCCGTCACAGTTTAACCTGAGAAAATTTAAAGATGTAACAACAAATATTTTGAAAACGGCTAATGCTACGTAAAACCGTTATTTAACAAAAACATGTTTCATTACGTGTAATAAGTTTTTTTCTATCTCGCATGTTTAACTCGGTGGTCCCGTGTCGTAGATTTACGGCGTCTATATATTAAAAAAATATCATTTACCAGTTCTACAAAATTATAGAAAATAAATTCTGAATGAGGAATTTAATTCTTCATAGGTTATTCAGAGAAACTTCAAGATGTACATTCTGTTAGTCATGCACGTGTCAAAATCATTACAACCGGTTTTAAGAAAATAAAAAATTACGAAAATGTTTTCATGTCAAGGATAGTTTGAAGTGGGAGAATCTTGTACATCTGCGTGTCGCATTGTTGGAAGACCTCAACTTTCCGTTTTGAGATATGATGTGTACAGAGAGATAGACAGACAGGTAAGCAGACAGACACACACACACACACAGTTAAACAAATGTAGCTTAGTTATATGATACACTTCCATAAGGCTTGGCTTAACCGTTCCGTATGCAGATTGCAATGCGACCAAAAGCGCGGACAAATTATTTTCTGATAAATAAGCGTTCACACACTAAAGTAGTATTATTACATTTTTCTTCTTTGTACATTGAATCACATCCTAAGAGATTAACAAAAAGAAGATGCTTGGGGATGTTGGGAGATGTTACACCTTTTATATATATACAGGGAGAGCCAAAAAACTACGAACCGCCTGCGCGGTGTTTTTTCTGTCCGCGTCCTCGGCGCTCGTTGCCGTCTGGCGCTATCATAGAAAGGCGCGGATGAAACCATACAACTTTTTAAAATTACTTTTAAACGCTTTATTTACCAACTTTATGAAAGGAGATGCTGAAACTGGCCACCGTCGTTGTCCATACATTTTTGGCACCTCTTTAGGAAACTATTCATCACTGGCCAATTTTTTTCGAATCAACAGTTGAAGCGCGTACATATGTGAATACAATTTTGCCCCCCCCCCCTTTTTAGAGAATTAACAGCAAGGGAGCGTGATTTTGCCTTTTTTCAACAAGACTCTGCAACAGCTCATACGGCCAATATAGAACAGTTTAAAGTGTGTTAGAGGACAGAATTATTACTAGAGATTTGTGGCCCCATCGGTTCTCCGACGTAACTCCATGCGATTTCTATCTCTGGGGTAACTTAAAACAAAGTGTATAAGACAAACCCACACACCCTGGAAGAATTAAAACAAAATATCCGCCAGGAAATTGCCAGCATTTCTCATCGTGAACTATGGCGAGTGATGGATGGTTTCCTAAAGAGGTGCCAAAAAATGTATGTAAATGACGGTGGCCAGTTTCAGCATTACCTTTCATAAAGTTGATAAGTAAAGCCTTTAAAAGTAGTTTTAAAAATGTATGGTTTCATCCGCGCCTTTCTATGATAGCGGCAGACGGCAACGAGCGCCGAGGACGCGGACAGGAAAAGCACCGCGCAGCCGGTTCGTAGTTTTTGGCTCATCCTGTATATGTGTACGTGTGTGTATATACATATTAGTTCTTTCTGCTTTAATTGGACAAAGTCGATAAATCATTTTACACACTTCGCCAATAACATACTCTGTACTATGACTAGGCACAAATCGTATCCTTTCCAAAACTGCGCGTGATCACCCTTGGATGTTTCAAAGCCATGGTGTGCATGTGAACCAATGTCAACAAGCAGCGCTAATGCTTTCTCTTCACTGGTTCAGGACTGAGCAGTGCAACCAGAGCCGTAAAGGGACGAAGAAAAAGGATTTAGCGATGATGCTGTAATTGCCACGACCTTCACTGGAAGCGACTACTGCGGAACAGCCTTGGCTTCCCCCTTCCCCTTCCTTTCTTAAGTGCAAAAACCAGCAAATTACAGCACAAGCCTTTGATTTCCCTAAAGGAACTGAGGAGCACTCTGGGTCATCAAGAAACTGGGACTGACAAAAAAAAGTGGATCAATGTTGATTTAAGAGATTGTCGTATCATGAACAACTGTTGTATAATAATTACTCCCGCTAGACTGAAAAAGTATGAGGACGGTTTAAACAGATTTGAAAGAAAAGGTTCTTAACTTTAAAACTAACTTTAGTTCTCAATATAATCCGTCTTAAGGTCAAATGATGTACTTATTGCAAGCATATATCAATGTCAAATATCCTATTTCTAAATTTGTTTTCCAAAGAGAGTCAAAATACTTGTTAACAGCTATAACTGTTTCCTTAAATAGTGAAAGCTTGAGCGTTAGGAAAGGATAGAAATCAGAGGAAATCATATCTGGGGAGTTAGAGTGAATTTTCGGAATTCAAATTCTTAACTTTCTTATTGCTGATACATTTCTGTGAACAAGCATGTTGTCTTGATTAAAACTTTTGAGTACCCTGAATCCAAACTTGTAAACAACAACCCGCACTTGCGCGTATGTTTCCGTCAGCCAGATAGAGAGTCTGTGAACAACATAATTAAAAAATAAAAAATCTGATTTGTTACACTCACATAACTTTCCCTACTCGTGTACAAACTATTTTTACAAACGCTTATTCTCCATATGTTTCATGTTAATCAAGATATCGAGATGTCAATCTTATTGCTAGTTTCTTGTAGATGCAAGGGGAATATGGTAGGTTGTAAGCGATAGTCAAATATTTTAAGCGCTGATTGCTATGTGGCGCATTCCATTCTCTTTGCATGTCCAGGACATAAAAAAATGAATAGCGAATTTGAGAAAAATTATAAGTATTGGAAAATTTAAGGGAATAACAAGCAATATCTCGAAAACGGTTCACTCAACAAAAACAATGTATATAACATAAATTGTGTATTTTAACGCGATCTACATTTTTTGTGTAGTAAACTTTTGCCTATCTCTTATGGTTTACCAGTTATGAAAAAGTCGTTCACAATGAAGAATACTTTTGGAGACATTCCCAGAAAATTCGAGATATACATTTCATTTCTCAAGACAATATCTTAAACCTATGATATTTTAATCAAAATCGTTAGAGCCATTTTTGAGAAAATTAAAATTTTAGAAAAATGTTCCATGTAAAGGGTAGTCTGGGGTGGGGGGATTTTCTTGAAAACCTTCGTGTCGCATATTTGGAAGATACTGAACCTAAATACCAGGTTTGGTGTTTATCCGACTGTGCATTTCTGAGTTATGATGTTCACAGACCACAGACACACACACACACACAGACACACACACACACAGATACACACACGGACATGTTTCCAAAAATGCTTTTTTTGGATTCAGGGGGTCTCAAAACATGTATTTCCGGTGAAATCTCGGTATCGAATTTTTGGGTGAAATACAATACTTCCCCTACTTACTATACGTAGTAGAGAAAGTAAAAATCTGTTACACTCACATGACTTTCTCTTCTCTTGTACAAACTATTTTTACAAACACTTATTCTCCATCTACTTCATATTAATCGAGATAAACATTTGCAGACTCTATCTTATTGCTAATTTTCTTGTAGATATAAGAGGAATATATATTTACAAGGGTAATATAGAAAGACAGTAGCCTTTAAGCACATACATATCTCTGAATAGCTGGTTGCTAGGAGCAGCACCATTCCCTTTGCCACAGATTAATACTCTTTGCATATCCAAGACAAAAAAATGAATAACGAATTCCCATTTGAGAAAATAAGTATTGAAAAATTTAAGGGAATAACAAGCAATATCTCGAAAATGGTTCACTCAACAAAAAAAATGTATATGACATAAATTGGATATTTTAACGCGATCTACATTTTTGTGTAGTAAAATTTTGTTTATCTCTTATGGTTTACCAGTTATGCAAAAGTCGTTCACAATGAAGAATACTTTTGGAGACATTCCCAGAAAATTCGAGATATATATTTTATTTGTCATGAAAATATCTTAAACATATGATATTTTAATCAAAATCGGTAGAGCCATTTTTGAGAAAATTAAAATTTTCGAAAAATCTTCCATGTAAAAGGTAATCTGGGGTGGGGGGATTTTCTTGAAAACCTTCGTGTCGCATCTCTGGAAGATACTGAACCTAAATACCAAGTTTGGTGTTTATCCGACTGTTCGTGTCTGAGTTATGCTGTTCACAGACACACACAGACACACACACACACACACACAGACATGTTTCTAAAAATGCTTTTTTTTTTAATTCAGGGGGTCTCAAAACATGTATTTCCGGTGAAAACTCGGTATCGAATTTTGGGTGGAATACAATACTTCCCCTACTTACTATACGTAGTAGAGAAAGTAAAAATCGAAAATATGCCGACTTTTATACTATGTTTAACACCTTTTAAGGATTCAAGGAGAAGATTTTCAACAACCCTTTAAAAGGAAACATTTTCTTTATTTTTACACCCTTGACATAATTATAGCTATTTCTGAATAAAATACCATATAGAAGTTGAATAACTTACTCTGCGATAAACACAGCTCAATATGATATACAGCTTTTGTCAAATATATTTTTCCCTGGCGAGATTTGCTAAATATTTGTTGCTGTTGGATTGAAACGTTCAGCATTCTAAGCAATACACTTTGAAGTCTTAAACGATCGTTCTTTTTATTTCTGACGAGGTCTGTAAACTGTATGTAATATCATGGATAAGGTTTATTGACTTGCTGTTTAAACAGTTCACTGTGCGAACCTCTATAATCTTATACAGAATATAACAAAAATGTACGGCACAAATTGCAGGACGCATTCCTCACACGTGGACGAAAAAATTATGCTATATGAACATGAGTCTGCAAACGCTTTATTTCCATGTTACAACTCAATTTCTACAACGCATTAATCATGGGAAACACACACGAACAAAGCGTTAGAATCATGGGGAACATGCACTCTTGGTTACGTCTGGTTACGTTGTCATTATTCTAGGTACATCGCCAGTGTTTTGTTTTACATGTCCCTGTTGCCATGCGACATACGTCATTGCTTGTTTACAGGTAACATCAACTGTTCCAGTGAACAGTACGACCTTGATAAGCACATAGGTTACTATGTACTAATAGATTGATCACAGACTTTGCTCGCGCAATGGCAGTGTACACAAATGCAGAGATAGAAGATGCCCATTTGATGTATGGATTAGCAGACAGCAATGGCGCTTGCAGTCAACGTTTGTACCGGGAGAGATTTCTAGGACGAAGGTGCCCTGACAGGACAGGGTTTGAAGCCATTGATCGTCGTCTTAGGGAACATGGGGCATTTCAGCTTGATACTCCCGACCGGGGAGGGCCTAGGACGAGGGCACCGCAACAGGAGGCGGCAATTCTTCAGGCAATTGACGACGACCCCAGTGTCAGTTCAAGACAACTGTTGCAACAATGATGTAGACCACATGACTGTCTGGCGAGTGTTACACGAGGTCCGGCTGTATCCATACCATTTACAGTGTGTGCAGGCACTATCAGCAGCTGGTTTTCCTACACGGGTACACTTCTGCGAATAGTTTATGCAACAAAGTGTCAATCCTAATTTTAGTGCAACGGTTTTGTTCACAGATGAGGCGTCGTTTCAACGAGATCAGATTGTAAATTATCACAAAGGCATGTATGGTCTGACGTCAATCCTCACGCAACTGTTGAAGCAAGTCATCAACAATGATTTTCTGTCAATGTTTGGGCCGGCATTGTTGGTGACTGTTTGGTAGGGCCTTACGTTCTTCCACCCGGGCCCAATAGACAAAGTTACCATAATTTCGTAGAAAATGTTCTACCTGATCTGTTAGCAAATGTGCATTTAGCTGTGCGACAAAACATGTACTCTATGCACGATGGAGCACCTCCTCATTTTAGTGTTAATGTCCGTCGGCTTCTAAATAACAGATTCGGTGACAGATGGATAGGTAGAAGTGGACCAATTGCCTGGCCTCCACGCTCCCCGGACGTAAACCACTGCACTTCTATTTGTGGGAGCATTTGAAAGCTCTTGTGTATCGAACCCCAGTACCAGATGTTCAGAGTTTCCGTGCCCGTATTATGGAAGGCTGCGAAACCATACGCAATACTCCAGTGATACATCAGCGCATCCGGTATTCACTACGACCGCGGGTTGAAGCATGTATCAATGCTCACGGAGGACATGTACATCTGTGAGAAAGAGTTGCACGTGGTATGCTGGTACGTTCTACACTTGTATGTTTCCCATGATTAATGAGGTGAAGAAAATGAGTTGTAAATGTTAATAAAGCGTTTCCAGATCCATGTTCATGTAACATAATTTCTTCGTCTACGTGCGAGGAATGTGTCCTGCAATTCGTGTCGTACAGTTTTGTTACATCCTGTGTACTTATGGCTAGCGAATATTTAACATGGTTAACGTTAAGTATGTATACTTTTTATGTAAATCCTTTGTAGAATTGATATGAACATATATAGAAGGTAAAAAAAGTTATGATTATTATACATACAATTTTGTGATGTAGAACTGTGGAATGCTGTAATTGTGTGTAGTAGCAGTGCGGTTTTAGGGCGCACAACTGCTGTGGTCATTAGCGCACTGTATATGTGTTCCTTATAGGATCCTACACCTTTACACATATTTCGACCGGATTTGGCACACATATTCCCTAAGACAGGCATAAAAATACTGTGAGAATGATGTCACAAAAAACACCCTTAACAGAAGAGGAGGTGGAGGTGGAGGATTCTCAACCGGAAGGACCTGTTTTCACAATACCTTTGTGCTAAATAAGGATATATATGTTACTTCCTTCATTATTTTACGGGAAGTAATGAAAAAAATCTGATGTGTTACACTCACATGACTTTCTCTACTATTGTGCAAACTATTTTTACAAACGCTTATTCTCCATATGCTTCATGTTAATCGAGATATCGAGATGTTAATCGTATTGCTAATTTTCTTGTAGATGCAACAGGAATTGGTAGGTTTTAAGCAATAGTCAAATATTTTAAGAGCTAGTTGCTATGTGGATTATTCCATTCTCTTTGCATTACCAGGACAAAAAATTGAATAACGAATTCCCATTTGGGAAAAAATATAAGTATTGGAAAATTTAAGGGAATAACAAGCAACATCTCGAAAATGGTTCACTCAATAAAAAAATGTATATGACATAAATTGTATATTTTAACGCGATCTACATTTTTTGTGTAGTAAAATTTTATCTATCTCTTATGGTTTACCAGTTATGTAAAAGTCGTTCACAATGAAGAATCCTTTTGGAGACATTCCCAGAAAATTCAAGATATAGATTTCATTTGTCATGAAAGTATCTTAAATATATGATATTTTAATCAAAACCGTTAGTCATTTTTGAGAAAATTAAAATGTTCTAAAAATGTTCCATGTAAAGAGTAATCTGGGGTGGGGGGATTTTCTTGAAAACCTTCGTCAGATACTGAACCTAAATACCAAGTTTGGTGTTTATCCGACTGTTCATTTCTGAGTTATGCTGTTCACAGACAGACAGACAGACACACACACACACACACACACACACACACACTCGGACATGTTTCCAAAAATACTTTTTTTGGATTCAGGAGGCCTCAAAACATGTATTTCCGGTGAAATCTCGGTATCGAATTTTTTAATGGAATGCAATACTTCCCCCACTTACTCTACGTAGTGGAGAAAGTAAAAATACACCTAATGAGAGATGGGGTTGAAAATTGTGCAATGGGAGGCACTTAGGAGAATTTTCAATACGAAAATGGGAAATTTGACATATATTCTGTAGGAAAAGAGTAAAAATACTGTGCGGGTGCTATCACAAAAGACACCCTTAACGGAAGAGGGAGAGGAAACTGTTCGGCGGGAAGCAAGTTTGAGGATTTTCGGAACCAATGGATCTGTTTTCTCAATACGACTGTGAAGTAAAGGCATAAATGACAAACCCACCACCCATCGGAGGGGGTAATTTTGGAAATAACCGGAAATATGGGCCTGTTATCTCAATAATAAGAGGATAAATGTTGCTCTCTTCATTCTTTCAGGACTAATAAGAAAAAACACCCCTAATGGGGAATGGGGTTGAAAAATGTTTGATGGAGACAATTTGGAGAATTTTCAGTACGAATGGGAAATGTTGCACAAAAAGGTGAAGTGTTAAAACAATTGAATATCAGCAATATTCAAATTATTTTAACTCATTTAAGTGTAAATAAGCACATATTTAGAAACCGTCAAATTCCCAAGCAACACGGGTATTTCTGCTATTGATACATTGTTTTTAAAATGAAGAGGTTCGCATAACAAATATATCGCATTTTGTAACTATTAATATGCCTCTTGGCAATGCTGCATTTGTAACTTTCCCTCACCTATTCTCCTCCTGTCAGAATAAGAAATCCAGGAAGAGTAAAAAAAAAAAAAAAAAAATTAAATTGTGTTTTACTCATGCACGCTCTTTAACTGCTATGGTCCTTAGCGCCCCATTCTATATTGGGCGTGAAACACCAGTAATTTTGCTCAAAGTCCTCTATCAGGTTTGAGGTTCTTTTACGTGCCGTAAATCTACGACACGGGACCACCGGCTTTACTTTCCTTCCGAAGGAAGCCATGCTAAAAAATTTTACGCTCGAAAAAAATCCATCGCCCTCCACCGAGTTTGAACCCGCAACCTCGGGAACTAGAGGCTGGTACGGACAAGAAGTGTACTATCTAATTCTGAAGACTGGGTAGCGTAAGTATTTAAACGTTTAAGCAACTATGTGTTAAGCGTCGCTGTCCCATTGAACGTTAGGAAGAAGTGGAAGAGGCAATTTTATGGCAGCTCACTGGAGTCAATGGAGGATAAAGAGAAGAAACCTGGATAAACAGCAGCAAATTTAATCATGTTGCCCATTACTTGCTCTTCCGACTGTTTGTGGCTGTGTAAACGTGCTACCAATAGCATGGAATTGCACTCTCAGCTCATCTGCCTTACTGTAGGTGTAAACCTGCATCTATACGGGTAGCCGAAGTCTTTAAGACACGGACTCATAAATGGAAGGCCGGCGGTTCAAGTCACACCAGGACCGTCCTCTTCCGACTGTTTCTGGCTGTGTAAACGTGCTATCAATAGTATGGAATTGCACTCTCAGCTCATCTGCCTTACTGTAGGTGTAAACCTGCATCTATACGGGTAGCCGAAGTCTTTAAGACACGGACTCATAAATGGAAGGCCGGCGGTTCAAGTCACACCAGGACCGTCCTCTTCCGACTGTTTCTGGCTGTGTAAACGTGCTATCAATAGTATGGAATTGCACTCTCAGCTCATCTGCCTTACTGTAGGTGTAAACCTGCATCTATACGGGTAGCCGAAGTCTTTAAGACACGGACTCATAAATGGAAGGCCGGCGGTTCAAGTCACACCAGGACCGTCCTCTTTTTCCAGGATTTCCTCAGTCCTATTGATTGGCAAAAGGTTCCCTAAACTTAGAGCTGAAACGCTTCCTTCCCAAAATTCCTTACCTTTAATTTCATTGCATGCATCATCAGTGTCCACCGCCTGTGGTGCTGTATGAGGTAAGAACGGGCGTTAAACACAAAAAAAGAAGAAGAGTAAACCTGTGCCTTTTATAGGCAGCCGTTTTTTCAGAACGTTGAGAGCATTTCTAAGACAAATCAAAAAATGCTTGTTAACGACGCATTATAATACCAACTGAAACACTGTCTGATTTAGTTGCAAAGACGAATTTCCATTGTGATGCGAGCAGTTCTTTCAAGAATATGATGCATTTGGCAAGATGAGAAAGATGCGCTTTTTATTTGCATTTCGTTTCACTTCACTTTAGCATGGAGCAGATGAATAGTTCGGCAAGCGTAACTACGCGTTGCAAATTACAGATGCGGTTATGTATACCACTTCACATCGTCGGACTTTGAAAGATAGATCACGTAAAGAATATGCGTAGCAATGCGACGTGGGCGTGCTGTAAAGAGTACTCCTTTCAAATATAATCTAAGATTCCAACTACCTTCGAATAGTAAATTAGTTTTACTGCAATGATCCTGTGTAGGAATACTTATATGCTGAATGATTTTAGACGTACACCATTATTTTCATGTCATGGAATCTACCTTGCAGAAAGAGCATGTTTGTATCTTGTTTTTACGCGACACCTTTTAGAAGCAAAACTTCGTTCCAGGTAAAGAATGGCTTAAGAGAAAGTTTTACCCACTGAAAGGTATACTTGTAATGCGGTATACTAGGTGCTGCTGATCAAAACATTTGTTAATTACAAGTAGCGCTATTTAATAATATTCTTTCATTATTATTCATTCTTTTGAATTTTTGAGTTTGGAGAAACTATGATGGAGTATGAAAATGCCATCTTATTTACAAATGTTATCTTAATTTTATTTACGTAACTAGCGAAATCCGCAACTCCGATCTAACCCTCTCTTCCTATCCCAAATTCTCTCCCCGACAACCTCCCCTCTCTTTCCTGGTGCAACTCATATTTCTGAGGCTTTGAAAAGTGGTAATAAATTTGCTTTTATGAGGGGTTAATAAATATTAAGATATAAGCGTATGCTAATGCTTATGTTTCTCACAGTAACTAGTTTACGAGCTGAATAACAGCAACAAAAATAACCTTAAATAATCATTCTATTATATTTTATAAAATGTAAGAGCAGAAACAGAATGCTTATAGGCTATTGTTATACGGAATTGAACAAAGAAGGGACTACGAAGCGAGGTATTTCGAGTTTTCTTTCTCTACCTCGTACAAAGTAGGTAGAGAAGGTATTTACATTCCACCCAAAAATTCGATACCGGGATTCTGCCGGAAATGCATGTTTTGAGATCCCTTGAATCCAAAAAAGAATTTTTATAAAAAGGTTCATTTGTGTGTCTAACTTTCTGACTGTGTCTGTGAACAGCATTAACTCAAAAACTAAGAATCGGGTAAGTACCGAACTTGGTATTTCAGTTCAAAATCTTCCAAGGATGCGACACAAAGATTTTCAAGAAAATCCCCTTACCCCAAACTACTATTTACATGAAACATTTTTCGAAAATATTTATCTTCTTAAAAATGGCTCTAAAAATTTTGATTAAAACATCATATAGGTATTAGAGATATTTGCATGACAAATAAAATGCATATCTTGAATTTTCTGGGATAGCCTGTGAAGTCCTCTTGATTCGGAAGGATTTGTATAATCTTGTATAACTGGTAAACGTTGCGATAGACGAATACGTATTACTAAAAAATGTAGATCTCTTTAAAACACACAACTTGTTTGAAATACGTTTTTTTTTGTAGCATAAGCCATTTCTGAGATCTCCGTTATTAATGGTTCAAATTGTTCATTAGTTGAAGTCCTGTCAACATTCAGTTGTTTCTTCGATTACATGGAAACAGTATGGAATTTTAAGGCCAATATATAGTGTCCAATTCTAAAACAGACGATCTGTTTGTCCGTCAGTAGAAGTTAATAAATCGCTTCATACTTGTGCAATTATTGTTAGTTAACCGAAATGTTTTAATACTTTATTAGTACTAGCGAAATATATAAATTCTGTTTCATTGTTGTGTAACGTTCATTAGTGTTTCCGGAATCCCGTATTACGCAATTCTGCGTTTTTGTGTTTCCGTATTGTGAAAGTTGTGTGTCTAAATTCATCTTGTTTATTCTTGTTGTACTCAACCTTTTTTTTTTTGCCACATCTATGATGGCTCTCCAGTTAGAAGATACCGGCCAACTCGTAGATACTGCGCTTAATGTGATATATAGCATCACTTTGGAAGAAAATTCCAATTCTAACTCGCATAATATAGTGTCTCAGCTCAATATTGCCTACCTCAACAATCATCGCATATGTTGCAGCAAGCTTCTTGACACAGTTCTGCCTGTGGTACAACTGTTGATATTTCAGTAAGTAAACCAATACTCCTGCCTGTTAAATTGCAGTTATCACATCCATCTAATTCAGTTGACAGGAAGATAATAATGGCAGATTTTGTCAGCTTTAACCGTCAAAGTGTACAAGATCAACGTTCTCCGACCTCACATTCCGGGAGTCAAAACAAATGGCTTTGTATAGCACCATCCACACAACATCCCAGTGGTTCACGATATGCATATTCTGTTCCGACAACTAACCATTTCCATTCACTATCAGATAACAATGATTGTGATCAATGATTATGATTCTGCTACCGTATCCAAAGAGAAAATTCCACCCTTTTGCATACGCAATGCACAAAATTATCATTTGTTTCTGCAGAATATAAAACAGTGCGTTCTCTCTGATTTTTTACATAGAACTCCGTGAAGCGCTTATAAAAGTATATCTTTCTACGTCAGCCGACTTTCGCTCTCTTACAGCCTACTTTAACTCCATTGACGCTGAATATTATACTTAAAGAAACCCTGCTGATAAACTTTTCTCCGTGATCATTCGTAATCTCCCCTGTTCTCTCAGCGATTAAGAAATCTATGACGAACTCTGTTCTTTAAAGTATCCAGTGAACAAGATTACACGTCTTCTAGGAAGAAATAAGCAACCCATTCCTGTCTGTGCTATTGAAGTTGCCAACAATGATGAGGGTGCGTTATTCTTAATCTTACACGGTTGCTGTACAGTGTTGTAAAAGTTGAACATTGACGCCATAATTCAAAACTGCCGCAGTGCATTCGTTGTTAGCATTATGGACACACAAACCCGATTCTTGCAGCAAAATCTATCTTTAAAATCACGAATTACATAAGATGTAGTCAGACTTCCTGTTACAAACCCATCCTTTAGGCCTTTATGGCGTACCAGACAGAACAAAACTTTAAATACAACGTAAGTCTTCGTTAGCGAATGTCAAAATACTTGCATTTACATATCTCCCATCTTTACAATAGTCGTCCTCCGTGATCTAGGAGTACCATGCTAGCTTCTGGTTCCCGAGGTCGCGGGTTGAATCCCGGCGGAGGGCGATGGATTTTTTCGGGCGTAAAAACCCTTAGCATGGCTTCCTGCGGAAGGAAAGTAAAGCCGGTGAACCCGTGTCGTAGATTTACGGCACGCAACATAACCTCATGCCTGATAAAGAGGCCTCTGAGCAAATGCGGCGCTAAGGACCATTGTAGTTAAAGAGCGTCATAAATAAAACTCAATTTAATTTAATTTTTCTGTACAATATACAGACTCATTTAAAAGCAGTGCGTAAGAGATGTGTAGCCAATTTAAAAGTATACCTACAGATTTATCATAATAATTATCGCAAACTGATAGGGCTGAAAACACCGCAAATAGAAGTAATAAAATCCCAGCTGGCACCTGATGAGGAGTCCTGGGTTCTATTCCCATCTGGGGTGGAAATGTTTCTCTAACTAAGACTATTTCTTATCCACCCCAGAATCCGGAAGTATGAATGAGGGTGTGAAATGTGTGTGTGATCTAATGTATAAAACCCAAATAAAAATCAGAAATCCAATGGCAACTGTACCAGGTGGCCCGAACCAGCCGTCTTTTGCAGTTTTGTTTCCCCTCATACATAAAATAAATGCAAAAGAAGTTTCCGCATTACTGCTGTTTAAAGGGGCAGTGCAGGTACAAAGTGGAGGTCACTGAGGTAGTGCTGCTGTCTGCAGGTGTTTATGTGGTAGTTTCGAACTGATATGCGTCGCGTGGTCGCCTGCATACAGTTCGAGCCACGCTATTCAGACAAAAAGGTAACGTTCACCAATAACGAACACACAGATACGATTACTAGCGTGCGGAGACGCACCAAAATGCAGCTGAGGCTCGAATGCTGTGTTCTAACGTTTTCAACGCGGCATCCCTTCTTCTCTCTTTTTATTTTATTTAATTTTTCATATACAGAAATAATATTAAGAAACGATGGCCAAGGTAGAACGTAGGCCTGAGAGGCCCTTACATCAATTCGTCTACGAAGGCTGGCATGGTTTTGCACATGCTTATTATGAATAATGCACTAATAGAAAGTAATTTAATTCTAACGCACCTTTAAGGGTACATAAATATAATAAAAATATAAGTTTGTTTTGTTAACTTTGCGGCACCAATTGGTGTCATACAGTTGTACGGATTGTGGATTAATTGTCATGAAATTAAATGACTTAACACGTATGCTCAGGTTTGCGTCAAGCGGCAATCCTGAATTCTTATTAATGAGCGAATTGTTTATTAAATAACCGATAATAACATCCCAACACACACACGTAGGTACTCTTACATTCAAACACCAGACCCTGGGCATACCGTGTAATGTTATTGAAGACAACTCTCAGGAGCCCAGCAAGTAATCGAACCCGGAGCACTCATATAGCAGGCAGTTTCTCTAGGGAATGAGCTCTGATACCAGTAATAGCAGTTAAAGTGTTTGTTTTCAAGCATTGGTCTTTCATTTATAGGTCTCCTCTCTGTCGGTATGGAGTCCCCTTTGCAATTCTGCTTAGGCAAACCTTTTGGCATACACGCTATCCGATATAAACTAACTTCAACCAAGGACGGCTTGTGTGGGCCACCTGGTATACGAGTTAGCGCCACTGTCGATAGACAGTATATGTTCCAACGGTAAAAGGAGGCCGATATGATCATTGCATTAAAAGGCGGGTACAAATGGAACAATAAAATAAAATCCCAGGAAGCATGAGTCTTTTGCGAGACAACTGCAAATGTGTGGCCACGAATCGCCAGTGGCTTCATTGTTTTGAACATCATAATATGCTTTACTTCTTGTGTCACGCTGTCCGAGTTGTGCTCTTTGTTTTCAAAACTGAACATTGCCGAGCAGTGGCGTTTTACTCAAATCACAGAATCTACAAAACGTATACAAGTACAGTCTCAAACGGTATAGGTCTAGGCATATAACGGAAGGGGATACCTCGCGCACTGCGACCTACGTGAGATCTATTGCGACTACCACCTTCCAGGAAAAAGGGATGAATGAAGGAACTACACGAGGTTACAGGCCGCAGGTCTACAGGCCACAGAAATGCACGGAAGTCCCTAACAGATCCTGGCTCGAAGACCCGTTCCACTATTGGAGCTGTCCAGAGAGAGTGATGAACAGACCGACAAACAAGGAGCCCTTCAGTGTCCATCGAGAATACTCTTTCCTTTGATCAAGCATCCGCCCTATCTAGCCGGCACCGCCATACGCCACGAAACCTAGAAGCACATCTGAAACATGAGAAGGAAACGGATGAAAGGGAATTGAGGGAAAGACAATCGAGGTAAATGAGAAATCAGCCCAACATTCACCTACCGACCACAGAAAACCACGAAAAAGCCAGGATCAGAATGGGCGGTTGACAGGGATCGAACCCGGGACTTCCCGAATGGGAGCCTCACTGGTTACCGCGGAGCCATCTCGCTCGGTTCTCAAAAGGTAGTAGTCACGTCATGTCACTGAGGAGTGCGAGTTGTGCTGCAGTCAAAATGGAACTTTACCGCAACGAAGAGTATGCGGAGGTGCATTTCATGTATGATGGGGCTAACGGCAATGCTAGGGAGACCGCAGATTTGTACCAAGAAGAATGTCCTGATCGAAGACATCGGGATAGTCTCACATTTAGGGTAGGGGATCAGGTGGGCCTGCACGGATGACACTGAGGATATGGTGGATGAGGCTGAAGATATGGTGTAGGAAGCAGTAAAACTCTCCAGGAACTATGATGAGGAAAATTGTCACACAAGTGATGTAGTAAGCCACAGTAATTTATGGAGAAATTTATATAGGAATTCATTATACTCTTACCACTTCCAACGAGCTCAGTATCTCAGAGATCCAGACTTTGTTTCAAGAGTGACCTTTTGTTAGTAGATGCAACTGCAGTCAACTCGCGTTTTGCAAGTGACATTTGATTTATAGATGAAGTGGTGTTCACAAGTCTTTAAAATTACCATAATTCACACTTTTGTTTGAGATACGCCCAACGCTGTTCATGAGGCATCACAGCAGCAACGTTTCTCATTAAATGTGTGGTTAACGGTAGCAGGTGATCTGCTCATTGGACCACGCTTTTTTCCAAGAAAGCTAAATGGACGAAATGCCGTCAGTTTATGCGGCAGCATCTTCCAGGATTGTGCTTTTGAGCAATGTATGTATGTGGTACATGTATAACGGAGCACCAGCACATTTTGCTACTACTGTTTAACATCTAATACGTAAATATGGAACAACATTGGTAGGTCGAGGCGGACCTGTACCTTAGCCTGCAAGATCATTTGTTCTAAATCCTTTCGATTTTTGTCTGAGGTCACCTCAAAAACGTAGTTAAATTAAATTGAGTTTTATTTATGAACGCTCTTTAACTACTGTGGTCCTTAGCGTCCCATTCTATATTGGGCGTGGAAGACCGGGAATTTTGCTCAGAGGCCCCTTTATCAGGCTTGAGGTTCTTTTACTTGCCGTAAATTTACAACACGGGACGGCTTTTCTTCCCTTCGGAAGGAAGCCATGCTAAGGAGTTTTACGCCCGAAAAAATCCATCGCCCTCGCCGGGTTTGAACCCGCGACCTTGGGAACTAGTCCACGGTACCACTAGTCCATGGAGGACGACCCAAAAACGTAGTGTACAGCACTCTTTTTAGCATGGTTGGGGAACTGGAGCAGAGAATGTGCATGCTTGTCAACAATTCTAAAATGATCCGGGGTGTTCGAAAGAATTAGAAGTTCGTTGCAGAAACGATTACATTCTTGCCTCCAGATACAAGGACGACGCTTTGAGCACCTCCTTTAATGGGTGTCCGTGACTTTTTAAAGAAAATAACTTTTTTTTTACAAAAAATCAATTTTATTTCTCAACATAGTCTCCTTTCAATTCAGTACACGTCCAACGTTTCTCCAATTATTTAACTCTTTCAAAAAAGAATTCTTTTCGAAGTCTGCAAAATATGAGGTTGTTTCTGACATGATGTGTTTACTGGACGTGAATTTCTTACCAGCGAGTCAATTTTTCAGGCTTGTGAGGAGGCAGAAGTCGTTTGGAGCCAAATCTGAAGAACATGGCGGGTGAGGTAGCAGTTCGTAGCCCAATTTCGCAAACGTTGCAATGGCAATGGCTGACTTGTGTGCGAGTGCATTATCCTGGTGAAAGAGAACCTTTTTTTTCACCAAATAGGGTAGTTTCTTTAACAATTCCTTGTCAAACTGGTCCAGCATTGTGGCATAATACAAACTTGTGATCGTTTTACCCTTTTCCAGGTAGTGGATGTCTATCACCCCTTGTGAATCCCAATAGACAACTGCCATAATTTTTCCTGCCGACTGAATGGTTTTCGTGCTCTTTGGGACAGATTCGCCGAAGGAAATCCATTGCTTTGATTGTTGTTTGGTTTCAGGTTGATAGTAATGGATCCAAGTTTCATTAACCGTGATATAACGGTCATTTGGGTTGCGCTGGAACATGTTCAGACATCCCTGTGAAATGGTCACACAATTCCGCTTGCTCTCAACTGTGAGCAGCTGCGGCACCCATTTTGCTGACAGCTTTCTTATACCAAAAATTCGTGCAGAATGTCATACAGCCGTTTACTCGAGATGTTTACGGTCTTGACTATCTCACGGATTTTCATTCGGCGGTCTTCCAACCAATATCGTGAACTTTATTCACATTTCTTCTATTTTGACCTCAACCGTCCGTCCTGTGCGCACGACATCTCTTGTGCTCGAACGGCCACATCGAAATTCTGTGAATCACTTCTGAACCATGCCATGTGATGGAGTAGAGTACCCATAATACTTAATCAGCTTTTCTTCTTTCCTTCACCGCCTTACCATGCAAAAGTACTGCTTTATCAGAACACGAAATTCACTTTTCTCCATTTTCTACGAAGCAACACACATCTGCTTACTTTAGACGCTCTCAACAATGTTCTAAGAAACAAATGACGACGAATTTCTGCGATTATAGCCAGAATAGATGTAAGACACCTGTGATTAGAACGCTATCTCTCGTCAAAGTCATGGAGTTATCAATCCGCCCTCGTACTAGGAACATGTTTTAAAACAAGTCAGTGGAGCTTGTACCACACATTCCCAATTACCTTGCACAAGGCCCGTTATCTTGCTGTTGCACGGCCACTTGTATTCGCATACAACCCTTGTAAAATAAATATAAGATGTAATAACAAAAAGGTAATATTACGAAGGGGATCGCGAAACCGGGGAGAACTACCACAAGTAGGCCGCAACCTCTCTTTTTACTTCGAACTTGACCCCTGGGATGAGGGTTGAGAGGAGATACCCGAACAGCGATCTGATACGTTAGACGACGCGCGCAAGCATGGACGGGTCCCTAACGTTTCAAGTTCAAACGCTTCCGACGCCACTCAAGCCCACTCACAAGCCCCTGATCTCACCCGCGAATCCCCTGAAGGGGAGCCTGCTCCAAGATCATCTGGAGGAGAGGCCTAGCTAAGCAGTTCGCCCGACGCCAGGGGGAAACCTTCACATAGTGCACCTCCACCGGCCTGCCGCAACATGCTGAACACCGCCGCCTGATCCTTCAGCTCTGAAATATGATCATGAAGATGATAGGTACAGGAAATGAGGGACAGGAAAGTTGTGGTAGAAGAGATACCACCTACCGATCCGGGTTAACTACGAAAAACGCGTGACCGTAGGCGGTCGTCAACATGGAACCCGGGAGCTCCCGAATGCGATCCTCACACGTTATCCCAGAGCCATCTCGCTCCGGTATAAGATGTATCATTTCTATCAATGACTTCGCGTGTTCATTATGCCTCTTAGACAGGGATTTTTCTCAGGCTAAACAAAGCTGTCATTCGTCATGCTTCTTCCTCCTCTGACCTTGCACAAGTTGAAGGATGTCCTTCGTGACTGGTAGTTTTCGAACTAGTCAGTGATGCGAAACATACAATAGGTTACAGGGTTATGGCGTAAACTGAGGTGGATTTCAACACAGCTTACCACGTCATGTAATGATAAATAGAAAGTATATAAAAGTAATGCTTTGATTAGCAAAACAATTATAAAAGTTGCAAAAGAAGGTTATATTGCATAAAATAGTGATATCACCTATGCTTGCGTATAGCTCAGAATCGTGTATTTAAAATATAAAGTTATGGGAAGATGCTTGGCACTTAAGGATTGAACTCTTTAGTCCTCTGGTGCATCCTACGTAGAAATGAAAAGTCTCCCAAATAAGATTATTAGCGGAAGAAACAGAAATATTATTCATATATTGAAACAGCGCCAACATATCAATCAATCAACCAACCAAGCACAGTTTATTTCTCAAGCTCAGATCCTTCACTGCAAACCCAGCATCCGCCATTCTTCCCTCTCTGTCTTTCTCTTCATCTCTGCCTATGAAACATATATCTAAAAATCCCTGTCATATGACGCATTTTTCTGTCCCGAACAATTTTTCTATTGTGTATACCTTCCATTGCATCTCTTAGTAGTAGCTCCTTCTCATTTAATATCCCAACCAATTTCTTTTGCTCTTTCTGGTCAGTTCTTATCTAACCCATCCTTTCTAAAACATCTTAATTACTTATTTTGTCTGACAATTCTTCCAGGTCCATTCTTCTCCATATTCACGTTTCATATTGTTGCAGTTATTTACTCACTTCCTCACAATGTAAAAGTTTCTGCACTACGCAGTGCTCACTCCACACTGGCACACCACAATTTATTTCTTGATTCTTTCTTCAAGGGTGCACTAGGTAGGTATTTTTAATTTTTCTATTACAATCTTCCTTTAATATTGATATTCCTTTTCTGACTTCTTGCAAGCAGCTCATCTTAACAAGTGTCCACATGATGCTGTCCACGTGTTCCACTGCTTCATCTCGAATCTGCAGGTGCATTCACTGTTTTATTTTCTTCAAACAATTTAAGGATTATAGATAGTCTAGTACCCTCCGATACCCCACGCTAAATCATGAAAACAGCATTAAAATATTGCAGAAGAGGTTTTTATGTGGTACACTAACAAGACTTTCTTTACCCATATATTTACGTTACGTTGCTCACAAGCACAAAGCCCCATACTTTAGTCAGTATGAAGGACGAGCAGCAACTTGGTGAATTTTGGGTCTTTCAATTGAGGACACGTCACGTGTAATCTGTATTAATCGTGTGCAATCAGAAACAATTTACATTCATGAGATATGCAAAGAGGCCCAGTCTCCTTAACATCGTGCACTACCAAAGTTCTCAATTTCTTAACTTTGCAAATCCTCCGTGAATGAAAGAACCGAGAGGCAGATAACTTTCGCATGACTTTCTCCACCTCCGTCATCTATTTTCATGCATATTCTAGAAATAATTACATAAGAAGTTTAAATTGATATTGCCAGTAAGGATTTAAATTGTGTAACATTAGGGTAATATACATTTTCTACGATTACTTTATTATTTTGAGTTAGCGCAAACAGTGAAAGAGAGTGGATTTGAAAATTTCTAGGTGTAGAAAACTCGGTTTTACCAAGTTACATAACAATGTTTTAATCCTTCATTATTTGACGCATGTTTAAGCAAAAATCGTAATTTTATTACTTTCTCTACTACGTATAGTAAGCAGGGGAAATATTGCATTCCACCCAAAAATTCTATACCACGATTTCACCGTAAATACATCTTTTGAGACCCCTGAATAAAAAAAGCACCTTTAAAAAAAGGTCCGTGTGTCTGTGAACAGCATAACTCAAAAACGAAAAGTCGGATAGATACCAAACTTGGTGTTTAGGTTCAGTATCTTTCAAAGATGCGACAGGGACATTTTCAAGAAAATACCCCCACGTCAGACTACCCCTTACATGGAACATTTTTCGAAAATTTTGATTTTTTCGAAAATGTTCTAACGATTTTGATTAAAAATATCATATATTTAAGATATTTTCATGACAAAGTGTATATCAGTTTTATGAAAGTGTCCCCAAAAGTCCTCTTCTTTCTAAATTGACTTTTGCATAACTGGTAAACCGTATGAGATAGACAAAATGTTTCTACACAAAAAATGTAGAGCTCGTTAAAACACACAATTTATTTCATATACCTTTTTTGTGGAGTGAACCATTTCCGAGATATTCCTTGTTATATGTTTGAATTTTCCAATACTTACCTATACTTTTTTCTCAAATAAGAATTCGTTATTCGTTTTTTTTCTATGTCCTGGACATGCCAGGAAAATTGAATGCCCCACATAGCAAACAGCTCTTAAAAGATTTGACTATTGCTTAAAGCCTACCATATCCCCCTTGTACATACAAGAAAATTAGCAATAAGGTTGCTAATTGAGATAAGATAAGCAATAAGTTTCTGCAAATGTGTATCTTGATTAGCATGAAGTAGATGGAGAATAAGCGTTGGTAAAAGTAGTTTGTACAAGAGTAGAGATGGTTATGTGAGTGTAACACATCAGATTGTTTTTACTAATTGACACTTGGGAATAAGCTCACTTAACTACATTCATTAAAATTAATTTACCTTAGTAACGAAGTCTTTTCGGATTACTCTGCCATTTCCATGAGACATTTTATATTTTCAAAATATACAGATGCATAATAAATATTGTAAAATGCGCAATGTATAACCAGGAGATACAATATAAGGATAAGCCTGTTTTTTTTAAAGTCGTGTGTAGATTACAATTTTCATTCGTACCTAAAGAGCAAGTATCTAAAATTTTGTCCAATTGGTTAAATTTGTAGGTATATAAGGAGTTGAAAATATGAGTAGGGGTAGCTTTTTAAAGTTGCAAGGTATCCTATAACTTTTGCCACATGCTCAAGCGCACGAATTTGTGATCTAAACGTCCAAGCAATATAGCTTTGTCTATAAAGCATTGACAATAAAAGGTAAGGGTATTTCTCAAAATTGAGATACTAGTATACGAGTGAGAGAAAATAAGGTTTGGGTAGCGTTTGACAGTTTTAAGGTAACCTATGACTTTTGTCAGATCCTGTAGTATAAATGGCAATATTTTGATCAGATAGGTTATACCGTAGAGATTTCAATATTTAAGGTTGAAAATATAATAGAGGTAGGTTTTGAGAGTCATAAGGGAGCCCATATTTTTCGGTGGGTCGTATAGTATAAATGTACAAAGTTTTGTTTAGGCCAAAGAATGTTGATGTGTATGTTGGGGATTGAAAATATGGATTGAAAATAAGGGTAGTTGCTTCTGAATGTTGTATAGTAGCTTATCATTTCGCAACATTATAAAACCTTAGAGCAGTGTTTGTACAAATCATGCCTAAAATACACCTTGATAACAATGTCCAGCAAAATCAGAGGGAAATTTGGTGGTATGAATACGATATCAACTCCCATCTTCCAATAACTCAATTAAAAAAAGCCTATTTACCGCTTTGTGCTGGGAGTGTTTAAAAATCTTACATGTTCGCAATAAAATGCCAAAAAATTCTCAGACGAAACGGGATTGAATTGTGAAATCAATATGAAACCTCCGCCAGGTTTTAAAATTCTTGGAAATATTTTATAGCCCATATCCGTTCGTAAGATCAGAGTTTTTTTTAAGTGGTGAAAGAATTATCGAAGTCATTTGAGTGGTTTCCAGGATAACCCTACACATACAGGCATTCGCACGCGCGCACGCGGACACACATGCACACACCAAGCTTTTTGTAAAAATTGTTTTTAAGGGATTATTCGGGTACCCAAAACGTTTATTTCTGGTAGAGTCCGAATATACAAGGACGTTTGGATGTACTATCTTAGTTACAGAATAGTATAACATCAATGTGATGTGTAAGTTCACATAGCTTTACTTTTATCGTTTATTATTTTCTCTACCGCGTGCCCAGTAGGAAGAGAAGCTATTACATTCCACCCAAAATTACATATGAGATTTTACCGGAAATACATGTTTTGAGGCCCCCTGAAGACAAAACATCCTATGTGTTACTTCCACATGACTTTCTCTACTCTTTATCGCTTATTAGTGGATCTACAAACTTTCTTACTAAAGATTATTTTTCTATTTACTTCATTTTAATCCAACTAAACCTTTCCAGGAATAAGCTACCTTACACATTTCGTTATAAAAATGAATTGATTTTATTTATGGATGTACTTTAACTACTATGGTTCTTAGCGTCCCATTCTATATTGGGCGTGGAATTTTGCTCAGAGGCCTCTTTATCAGGCTTGAGGTTCTTTTACGTGCCGTAAATCTACGACACGGCACCACCCGCTTTACTTCCCTTCCGAAGAAAGCCATGCTAAGGAATTTTACGCCACAAAAAAATTCATCGCCCTCCAACGGGTTTGAACCCGCGATCTCGGGTACTAGAGGCTAGCATGGTAACCACTATACCACGGAGGACGACACATTTTGTTATAGATACAAAGGGAACAGTGATAGTCAAATGTTTAAGGACTGGATGCTACATGCTAGCCTTAAAATTCCATACTGTTTCCATGCAATCCTGAGAAACTTTAAGAGGGCGAAGGTTTAACGGGGGCCGGAGCCCCGTTCTGGTCCACAGGGGAGGCGTCATCCAAGTGACATTCTCCTCCCGTGGGTTTTCCATAAGACCAATACCTGGAGTCTAAAAAGGCCCCCCTGCTTACGCAGAGATGGAAGTGGATACGTCACTTACGTGCGTCAGGCCAATAGGGAAAACCCTATCAGAAAAGACTACCGAAAACCTCGATAAGGTCTACAGTGTCTAGCAACCGTCTATCAACTCTCACTCAGGTTGGTGCCGGAGAACATCTGGGCGTCTCACAACCCCGCCTGGGCGAAAATCCCAGCCAGGCGTACCCAATCTCCCATGGGTTTCGGGAACAACAGCCCCGCCGTGTCCAACTCAATCCGAACAACTCCCCTTCGGCTTGAAATGTTCGGTCCAGGTACTTTTAGTAACGTCAGAAAATCCCAAGAAAAAGCAGAATGTTGACAGAATTTAAAGAATGGCCAAATAATAAACAATTCGAACCTTTAATAACGGATATCTTAGAAATAGCTTATGCCACAAAAAACTTTTGAAATAAATTTTGTGTTTTAAAAAGATCTGCCTTTTCTGTGTACAACGTTTTCGTCTATCGCTTAACGTTTACTAGTTATTCAAGATTATACAAAACTTCTTCATAAATTTCTTATACAAAATTCACAGGCCACTCCCAGAAAATTCAAGATATACATTTTATCTGTAATGTAAATATCTTTAATATATGGTATTTTAATAAAAATCATTAGGGCCATTTTTATAAAATAAAAAAATTCGAAAAATCTACCATATAAAGGATAAGGGGGAATTTCTTGAAGATCTTCGTGTCGCATCTTTGGAAGGTATTAAACCTAAATACCACATTTGGTATTTATCCGACTTTTCGTTTTTGAGTTATGCTGTTCACAGACTCACACGCGGACATTTTTCTAAAAATCTGATGTGTTACACTCACATGACTTTCTCTACTCTTGTACAAACTATTTTACAAACGCTTATTCTCCATCTACTTCATGTTAATCCAGATATCGGGATGTTAATCTTATTGCTAATTTCCTTGTAGATGCAAGGGGAATTGCTAGCTTTTAAGCGATAGTCAAATATTTTAAGAGCTGGTTGCTATGTGGAGCATTCCATTCTCTTTGCATTACCAGGGCAAAAAAAAAAAAGTAAAGAAAAAGAAAAGAATAACGAATTACCATTTGAGAAAAGATGTAGGTATTGGAAAATTCAAACAAATAAAAGGAGTATCTCTGAAATGGTTCACTGGACAAAAAAAAGAAAGTATATAACATAAATTGTGTGCTTTAATGAGATCTACATTTTTTGTAGTAAAATTTTGTCTACATCTTACGGTTTACCAGTTATGCAAAAGTCATTCAGAATGAAGACTTTTGGGGACATTCCCAGAAATTCAAGATATACATTTCATTTGCCATGAAAATATCTTAAACATATGATATTTTAATCAAAATCGTTAGAACCATTTTTGAGAAAATAAAAATTTTCGAAAAATGTTTCATGTAAAGAAACACTGCATGTTTCTTGTCCTTATAAAAGTGCCATCTGCTCTTTCGTTATGTAAGCTTTCATCGTTATCCAAGTAAAATAATTTTGTGATAGCGTGGATGTTTGTTGAAACAGCTTATGAACTTGAAAGATCTGGTTCATCCTGGAGCAACGTAGGGACTCTACTGATAATGTACATATCATGCTTACTCGTCAAACATCCAGTGTAGCAGATTTAACGTTTACCATTGAATACAGATTATATAAAACATTCATGTAAAATCTTTATATTAATCATGACACGTAAGCGGATGAAGCCAGTTGCAATTAGGTAATAAATAGTATAGACATTTTTACACACGAGAATGGAGCAGCTGTTAGCAATTTATTAAACACATAGAAGCGTGTTATGCATGAGAAACGAGAATTTACATTTTACATTTCAAAAACTACTACCGAAAATCTTGAAAATATCTAACTGCAACAATTAATAGTTTCCAAAAGTTATTTTTAATGACTTGTATACAGGATGTGATTATGTTGGGTAGGAAATTCAAATTAAAGCTTTCATACAGATACCACGTCAAGAAATATTTATGACCCGCTTTTTAAAGATTAGACTATCGCTTCACTCTCCTGTTTCGCCCATGTACTTACAACGAAATGTGTAATGCAACTATTTCTGCAAACGTTTATTTCGATTAACTGAAATGGGTAGAAAAACAAGCTTTTGCACGGATAGTTTGTAGAAGAGATAATAAATTATAAAGGCTAGAGAAAGTCATTGAATGCAAATAATCAGTCTTTTAATTTTATTTTATTTATTTTGCATTAGGAAACAAGCTCACATTCCTTCCCATAGTCATATTTCCAGTTTCTGCGGAAGGAAGAGAATTAGGCCAATTAATGACAAATTCTCCTTACGGTATTCAAACCTGAGATCTCTGGGTTGAGAAGCCTAAACCCTGATCACTCGATCACAGAGCAGTCTTAAAGTTTTTGTTACTCCACGAAGAATGCGTGTCGCATCCTTTGTAGATGTGAACTTAAATGCTCTATTTGATGTTTATCCGACTTTTCAATTTTGAGTTATGCTGTTCTCTCTCTCTCTCTCTCTCTCTCTCTCTCTCTCTCTCTTACACACACACACATATACCCACACACTTACGGATCTTTTCTAAGACTGTCGTTTTACTTTCTCTACCACGTACATAGGTAGAGAAAGTATTGCATTCCGCCCAACATTTCAATATCGAGGTTTCACCTAAAACACATGTTTTGAGACCCCCTTAATAAAAAATCAGTTTTAGAAAAAGGCGCGTGTGTGTCTGTGAACAGAATAACTCAAAAACAAAAAGTCGCATAAGTACCAAACTTGGTATTTAAGTTCAGCTCTTCCAAGGATGCGGCACGAAGATCTTGAAGAAAATCTCCCAAGGACAAACTACATTTTACGAATATTATAATTTTCTAAAAAAGGTGCTAACGATTTTGACTAAAATACTGTATATTAAATATATTTATGACGAATAAACTGTATATCTTGAATTTTATGGGAATAACCTTTGAAGTTATCTTCATTCGGAAGGAATTTTATATAATCTTGTATAACTGGTAAACCTTAAGCGATAAACGAAAACGTATTACACGAAAAATTTAAATCTCTTTAAAACGCACAATTCATTTCAAATGCGTTTTTTGTGGCATTAGCCATTTGTAAGATATCCGTTATTAATGGTTCGAATTGTTCACTTCTTGGTCATTTTTCAAACAATCCTTCCAACATTCAGTTGTTTCTCGCGGTGTCATGGAAACATTATGGAATTTCAAGGCCAGCAGGTTTAAACATTTATTATGACATTTCGCTTTGTAGGTACCTATAAAAATGTGTAATGTAGCTATTTTTGCTAATATTTATTTGGATTATTACTAGGTATCAAAATAGGCTTACTAGGAATAGCGTGTATACGCACAAATAAATGATACAGGGTAGAGAAAGTCATGTGAATGTATCACATACTAATATTTTTGTTTTGTTTCTATTCAGAGTACCTGAACGCGTATTTCTGGTGAAATATCGACATAGAATTTTTGAGTGGAATGCAATACTTCTCCACCTACTGTAAATAGGCAGTAAAGGAGGTAAAAATGCTCGACCCTTTGGATAACTTTTTTACGCTAAAAAATGCTTACAGGCTGTACAACATTTTCATAGTCTGAAGCACTATCGGGAAGAGATAAAGGAGGTGAACACCAGGAGATTCTTGATCCATCATTACGAATATCTTGGGCTTTTCAACATTATACCTAGTTCTAGGTGTATGGACATAAAATGCTTTCTAGATTACTGTTCAGTCATTTTATAAAGAGTAGGGATGGTTAAATGAAATTAATAAAATGACCATTCCATATTCAAAAAGCCACCCGTACAACGTCGGGTAAACCAGCTAGTCTGTAGTATACAACACGTTAGGCAATAAGATGGGATAACCACTACCTCAAAGGCAAAATCCAAATATATCTCATAATCCGATACTACATGCTTATAATTTTAACAGGATAAATACTGCAACATATTTCCAGTTAAAATACAAAAATATGTTTTACTAAGACTTTCTGGAGTGTCAGAAAGCGTGCCAGTTTCTCCAAATCGTTGATCTGGTCAACACTATAAAGTAACACAAAGCTATTATTAGAGACACTACAATATGTGTAAAAACCAACATTCCGGCTGAAGGAAGCTTGGTGCTGACTACATCATGTCCCTGTATAGGATGGATGATCGCCAATCTCTACCACACACATATGAGCGTGAAGTCAGCAGCCGGATTGGTGGGCCCACAAGAGCATAGGAATTGTTATACAGTTGACTTCAAGTTATCTGCAATCAAACCATTGTCAATATATACAAGGTAAACAACAGCGGCCATGAGCCACCGTGTTCTGATGAGTGCTGTCTGCAAATGCCAACAGATTACGAGTCTCGTTTGTAACCTGCGATGTTAGTCCAGTAATCGTTCAACTCCATTTCGTACTGGCTTTAATGCTTAGAAATTCCTATGCCTGTTTATAAATTATTTACCTGAGGTACGGATAGAGCCTGAGTTATATATGTTTACATTATATACAGGGTGAATCACCTAAAACTTGCACCGCAAATATTTCGGAAATGGAAAGTGCTATTGATGTGCAGTTTTCACAGCATTGATTGGTAGTCAGGGGCTTGTACATTTAGTCTATAAACAGATTTTATTAATACTGAAAAAGCATATTTTTTGAGCAAACATACAGTTTTTAAATGGAACAATGCCTAGTTGCACCAACAGAATAAAGGTAGGGTAAATTAGAATGTCATTGGCGTTTGTTGCAAGATTCTAGTGCAAGTGGTTTACGAGAAATCTTATTCTGAAACTTTTACGCACCGACACTTGTACAACCTGTGGTAGCACAAACTAAAGAAAAACAAAAGGGAATTACAATACTTCTGTAGATTCTTACAAGTAAAGAGAACATTGCCCTTCAAAGGTTGTGTTCAAAATGACCACCGGCAGCTTCAATACACGCTTCCAGTCTGCTATGGAAAGATTGCTGCACACGTTCTAGCACTTCAGCGGAAATTTCAGAGCAAGCAGCAATAATACGTCGTTTCATATCGTCTGGTGTATTTGGTACATCCTTGCAGACAGTGTCTTTCAGCCTTCCCCACAGAAAAAAGTTTAAAGGGGTCAGATCCGGTGAACGGGCCGGCCAAGGTACAGGTCCTTTTCGTCCAATCCAACGATTTGTAAACAATCCGTTAAGACAAGCTGTAGTACTTCGTGCACTATAGGACAGCCATCATGTTGGTACCACAGGTTCCTCCTAGTCTGCAAAGGAACGTCTTCTAGCATCTGTGGCAGATGGTCTGTCAGGAGGCTGCGATACTGTGCGTGTTCTTTGTTCCTTCTATGAACAAAGGGCCTATGAGCTGATGGTTCACTATCCCACACCACACGTTTAAACTCCATGGACGCTGACGTTCCACCTAACGAAGCCAACGGGGATTGTCAACAGGCCAACAGAGCATGTTCTGCGGTTTACCTGGCCATGATTTGAAAATGTTGCCTCATCACTAAACAAAATACATGATGAATCTGGAGTATCACGTCTTAATGCCCACGTACAAAAGTTAACACGATTCTCAAAATCATTTCCATGCAGCTCTTGATGGAGAGAGATGTGATAGGGATGGACCTACGTCGATGGAGAATGCGCAGTTCACTTGCCCGACTTATGCCACTTCCACGTGCGATTGTGCGGATCTACTGCAACGGCAGCCAGAACATTAATTTCTGCCTCTTCTCCAGTCACTTGTTTTTTTCTGTTAGGTTTTCTAGGTGTTACAGTACCATTTTCACGTAATTGGTTGAAGAGGTTAATAAATAATGGCCGAGATGCTTGACGTCTACTGGGATACATTTCCGCATACACCGTGCAGGAACGAACTGCATTCTTCCTACACTCTCCATGCACCATGAACATGTCGGCTTTTTCTGCATTAGTAAACCCCATCTTCCACTCTCGACTTACTGCTTGAACTGTCACAAACTAACTGGCCGGAAAATCGCAATGCAATCAATGAACAGAAAACACAATGCAAACAAACAACAATATCGTACCTAGCAACTAAGCAGGTTGAAACTTTTCAAAATACGATTTCTCGTAAACCATTTGCACTAGAATCCTGCAACAATGACCATTGACATTCTAACTTACCCTATCTTTATTCAGTTGATGTAACTAGGCATTGTTCCATTTAAAAATGGCATGTTTGTTCAAAAAATACACTTTCTCAATGTTATTAAAATCTGTTTATAGGCTAAATGTACGAGCCTCTGACTACAAATCAATGATGTGAAAACTGCACATCAATAGCACTTTCCATTTCCGAAATATTTGCGTGCAAGTTTTAGGTGATTCATCCTGTATAATGTAAACATCTCTTTTAACCGAAAAATTCCTTTTTCGTAAATATTTATGCATACTGCGCAAACATAGGAAACATATTTATATTTAAATTTAGCTAACTAAAACTCTAGAATGCACGATCATCTGAAAACAAATGGACGCTGAGGGACCTCGTGGTAAAGTTCGCAAGCACTCAACCGGCTGTCCTTGCCTAGTCATCTTCAACAGCATCTTTGTTACAAGGTCTAACTTATGTGAGTGCTCTCTGAAGCAGAGCTCTTTCTACATTCACCTCTACCAATGAAGTTTAAGTCTTCACCGTCAAAGTTAGCATTATAGCTCCCGCGTTAGTATCTGTGAATACAATCACATCCTTAAAATGTTTAACATTTTCATTAGAGTCCTTGGAAATTTTATAACAATTCTCATCATGTTTTAACTTGTAAGTATAATCCAAAATACAAAATGTCTGGGTTTTACATTTCAATGCACTTTTAAAACTCAGGTTTTAACTGTTTTTATGGAAGCGTTTTACTGTATTCTACCCAGAAATTCAACATCGATGTTTCACAGGAAATACTGGCCCAGACTGATGGTTTTTAAGTGTGCTTAAAAGCTACAGCCCCATGTCAGTACATTTATTAGTATGTAAAACACCTCCTTCGGGACGAAATTCCGGCACACCGGCAGCGCTGATATTATCCTGGCAATTATTGATAGCATCGTTAACAAACAGAAAAGAAAGCAAAAACGAGCCTCTCCTTGAAGCCGCGTACTTGTAAAAGAGGGAACTGAAGAGACTAGTTAGCAAACAATGGCGTCCTGAATGCACGGATTAGTTTAATTTATTAGTTGTTAGTTTTCAAATTTACAATGGAATCCAAACAGCATTGCGCATGTTATTGAAATAGTTTCTAGTTGCATTAAAGTAATTGAAGGCGTGAAAACATTCATATTTTTAAGAATTTCTACCACTACAAGCATTATTCATTTTCTTGTCTAAGACATATACAATATCAGGCTGAAATTATGTAATAAATGTTATGCCTAACACAATACCAAACAAAATGCGTTTGGCATCTGAAATAAAGTAGTTGTGGCTATCTCTGTGGTCGAATGGTCAACGCTCTGGCTTCTCAAGCCAGAGGTCCCGGATTCCATTCCCAGCTGAGTCGGGGGAATTTTTCTTTAACTAGAATCACTCCCTACCTTCCGCAGAGTCTCGAAGCGTGAATGTATGGTTTGTAGTAAACTGAATTAAACTAACATTACAAGAAACTTACACTTCAATGAGTTATTTGTTTTAGTCGTCCTCTGTGGTGTAGTAGTTACCATGTTAGACTCTAGTTCCCGAGGTCGCGGATTCAAACCCGGCGGAGGGCGATGGATTTTTTTCGGGCGTGAAAATCCTTAGCATAGCTTCCCTCGAACGGAAAGTAAAACCGCTAGTCCCGTGTCTAGATTTGCGGCGCGTAAAAGAACGTCAAGCCTGGTAAAGAGGCCTCTGAGCAAAATTACCAGTCTTCCGCGCCCAATATAGAATAGGACGCTATGGACCATAGCAGTTAAAGAGCGTCCATAAATAAAACCCAATTTAATTTTAATGAATTATTTCATCAGCAGTTTCTCAAATCAAACCTCTCGATATGTCTATAGGAGTTAAAAGTACCAATGAAAACATCTCATATGATAAATACATATGATTTTCTCTACTCTCTACCGTTTATTAGTGGGTATACAAACTATTCTTACTAAAGCTTATTTTTCTACCTACTAAATTTTAATTCAAATAAACCTTTGTAGAAATAGCTACATTACACATTTCGTTATAGATACAAAAGTAACAGCGATAGTCAAATGTTTAAGAACTAGACGCTATATGCTGGCCTTAAAATTCCATACTGTTTCCATGCAATCGCGAGAAACAACTGAATGTTGACAGGACTTCAAGAGAATGGTCAAGTAATGAACAATCGAACCAATACTAACGGATATTTCAGAAATAGCTTATGCCACAGAAAAATATATTTGAAATAAAGTGTGCGTTTTAAAGAGATATACATTTTCTTTGTGTAGTAAGTTTTCGTCTATCGCTTTAACGATTACTAGTTATGTAACATTATACAAATTTCCTTTCGAATGAAGCTGACATTCCCAGAAAATTCAAGATATACATTTTATTTGTCATGCAAATATGTTTAATGTATGGTATTTCAATCAAAATAGTTGGAGCATTTTTTTATTTTCTAAAAAATTTCGAAAAATGTTCCATGAAAAGGTAGTTTGGGGTCGGGGGATTTTCTTGAAAATCTTCGTGTCGCATTTTTGGAAGGTACCATAAATACTATTTGGTATTTATCCGACTTTTCGTTTTTTAGTTATGCTGTTCACAGGCACACACACGCGAACCTTTTTTTAACATGTTTTTTCTATATTCAATGGGCCTCCAAATATGTATTTCCGGTGAAATCTCGGTACCGAATTTTTTGGTGGAATGCAATACCTTCTCTACCTACTAGATACGTGGTAGAGAAAGTAAAAAGATAGTTGTCCTTCCTTTAAACAATAGAACATGAAAATATTCTACACATTAAAAGCCGCTGAAAAATTTTCTAAAGTATGAAAATAATACTCTCCAATTAGACAAAGGCTTTTACAATAATAAACTAAATAACTGTTATACAACAATAAATGGAATTAATTATAAAGATTGCATTAAACCAATGGTTTTCTCTCACGAAAGCACAAAGTCCTGAACGTTAGTATGAAACAAAAGTAAGAATATAAATTGCTAAACTGGTTGCAAATAATAATAATAATAATAATAATAATAATAATAATAATAATAATATTAATAATATAAACGTTGTAAGTAAAAGCATACTCATCGCTTACAGTACTACAAAATGTAACATAATAACCGTAATGAGGTAGGAGAAATACCAAGATAAGACATATTTAGGATGTATTTTTATTTATTACATTAGAAACATTGCTTGTAAACCAAAATAATTATGCTGCCTATAGTGCCAGTACTTTTAATAATAGCATATATAATTTTAAAAGAATACCAAAGACGCTTGCAAAAGAATGCAGTTACTAATTAGCACTTTCTACATGTTATAAAATAATTGTTGTATTAACATAAACTGCCAACGCCCATTTCCAAAACGAGCCTGTAATATTCTGTAGTAAACAGCACCAGCTTAACGCATAAAATGCATTCTTCAAAACAGTTCGACTTTTTCTGCATAATTATAAAGAAATAACTACAACATAAAAATCGATTTGCTGATCGATGTCGTATGAAATGGTTCAAGAAGAGTTTAAGAGGACATTACAACATTAAGGGACAATGACTCTTGTACCAACGGTCGATAGTGAAGGTTATCTGCGAGTGCCAAGACTTTGCTACGTGTTTATCAGTTGACATGTGTTCTGAGGTATGTCTTCTGCATCTCTTTACATAGTTTTCAAAAATATAGCTTGTCTAGCGTTACCAGATTCAGTTTATTCTGATAATGAATAATTGCCCATTGAGTGGCCAAAAGGTGATTGATTTATTTCTCAGGCAGCATGTGTAAACCAAACTTTTTTTTTCTTCTGAAATTAAATGAGAAAACAAGTGAATGTGTACTCAAAAGAAGCTCACTGCTTTTTTGGACGTAACTTTCGTTTTTTATGGCAAACGTTTTATACCCTACTTCCAAAAAGATAGGAAGAATAAAACTGAAAGTGTTCAATACATAGGTCCATAATTCGCATAGAATCCATATATTAGGCCAAATCAGAGACAGAGTGTAATAGTTTTCTAGTTGTCATGTTATAGCTGGAAAAAAAATTAAAAATCAGAACACAGGAATGCCGTCCCACTGTCATACTTCGCAACTTGGTCTGATGTTTGCCACGTGTCGCTTCCCGCAATAGGGTCGCTCAGAGCTTGAGCTCTGGGTGAGTGGGACAGTGTTGTCAGATTGTTGTCAAATATAAAATGTCTTTGTAAGTCAATGTCGCCTATTCTTACTTTCTCTACTACGTATAGTAAGTAGGGGAAGTATTGCATTCTAGCCAAACATTCGACACCGAGATTTCACCGGAAATACATGTTTTGAGACCCCCTGAATCCAAAAAAGAATTTTTGGAAACATGTCCGTGTGTGTGCCTGAACAGTCGGATAAACACCAAACTTGGTATTTAGGTTCAGTATCCTCCAGAGATGCGACACAAAGGTTTTCAAGAAAATCCCCCCACCCCAACCTACCCTTTCCATGGAACATTTTTTGAAAATTTTAATTTTCTCAAAAATGGCTCTAACGATTTTGATTAAAATATCATATGTTTAAAATATTTTCATGACAAATGAAATGTATATCTTGAATTTTCTGGGAATGTCTCCAAAAGTATCTTTCATTGTGAAGGACTTTTGCATAACTGGTAAACCATAAGAGATAGACAAAATTTTTCTACTCAAAAAATGTAGATCGCATTAAAATACACAACTTATGTCATATACATTTCTTTTGTTGAGTGAACCATTTTCGAGATATTGCTTGTTATTCCTTTAAATTTTGCAATACTTACACTTTTTCTCAAATTCGTTATTCATTTTTTTTTATGTTCTGGACATGCAAAGAGAATGGATTGTGCCACATAGCAACCAGCGCTTAAAATATTTGACTATCGCTTAAAACCTACCATATTCTCCTTGCATCTACAAGAAAATTAGCAATAAGATTGACATCTCGATATCTCGATTAAGCATGAAGCATATGGAGAATAAGCGTTTGTAAAAATAGTTTGTACAAGAGTAGAGAAAGTCATGTGAGTGTAACACATCAGATTTTTACCTTAAGTACAACACAAACTGATACCTTTTTTTACTAAGACTAATGCGCTATCATTATTTTTCCTCATAAGTATACGTTTATGCATATTTAGCATTTATCACACATACACTTCGTATATTACAATTTTTTACAATCTAGTTTATGCACTATTTGATTACTGTTTTAATCGGTGGCGTAACCAGAAATATTTTAAGGGAGTTGTGTATAGGGAACCTAAAGAATTTCTAACAATTCAAATGATAAATATGAATTAATCCCGAGTTAAAATATTTAAATAAATCGATTTTATATTCACAGATTAAGACGCAGAAATTGTAATTAAAATTGGGATAGGATGTTTTGCATATTCAAAGCGGCAAATGTGTTGTCACATGAAAATTAATGACCACTGTGAAGTAGGTATTTTTATTACCGCTGCAGGCCATGTTATTTCACTACAAAATAGGGTTTCTAGTTATGTTCTAAACTCGGAGATAATACACTCATTTGGAAACCACTCAAATTTAGCACCGGCACGAAAACATGTCCCTGATATCTTAACATGGTAGTACCAATGCCAACTAAGGTACAGTTCTGTTGCTGTCACCTTTGGTGATACTGTCTTAAGACATGCGGCATAAATATTGCGCTATCAGTCATACGATTAGGAAATGTGTATTCCTACCAACCTAGAAAGATGCTATTATTTTAACGGAGTTATTTTTTCTATTCATTTTTATACTTCTTTTAGCAAGGGGGGGGTTCCAATCCCCAATACCCCTCCCTAGTTACCACACCGGTTCTAATAAGTGAATAGCTTTTTTTAACAATTGTGAAACCAATAATGCCATACAAATGCTAGCAAGTTTAAATAACTGAATTTGCATTTGTTACCGAACGCATTTCTGGCATCCGTACTGTATTATATCTATTAAAAAGCAGTGACACAGTCGGTTTAATTCGAGTTACGTTACCGACATAAATTCCGTGCTTTGTTTAAAGTTATGATATTGTAATTTGTACCCGATACGTAAACTATAAATTTACACATGACATTTAAATTTACCGATATGTACTAAGGAAACAAAAGTACTTCTTTGCTGTCAATTAACCTTAACGCTTACTAGGAAAATACTAACACTAGTCAAACATTAGATTTTGGAAACTATTAATTGTTAAGTTAGCTACCTGCAGAAATACAAATCTTGCTATCTGCTATAATCGGTTGCAAAACCTGTCACATAAACTATTTGTCTATTAATCATATATTTGGTACAGGTACTCCCTGAATAAAATGCCATATATTTACGCATTAAAAATAAAGGGCACAATTTTAGCTCATTAGGTTATGTTGTTAACCCATTTTCGTCATTTTCCAAAATTATTCCAATTTCCAAATAACTGGTTCTTCAAATGGTCTACTTTGTTTTGTGACTTTCCTTGATGATGCCTGTTATCCCATAATTGAACATTATGGTTGGCACCTTTTGAAAATGTTTTATTTTAACTTGTTTGCACCATGCTTTGGGCGCCAATTTGAAGAAGATTGTATTGAAGGAGTTGTATTATTATTTGCCCCACGCTTTGGGAGCCAACTTGAAAAAGGTGGTTTGTTGGTGCTACGTATGGAGTCAGTTTTAAGTAGGTATTGTATTGTATTTCGACTGTTGGGGAGCCGAACTTGTAGTAGTTGCAACCGCACGTATAGTAAACAGTTTCCGGTAGCCTTCACCCCAAATGTACTTTCAGGTGGCCTTTGCTTCAAGTTTAAAAAAAAATCTTAACTTTGTAATTTGACTGTTTCTTTAAATATTATATATTTATGTTTGCCTCGGCTGCGTCAGTATTATTGTTTGAGACATGCGATGTCTTGGCAGGGTTGTGGTGCGACAAGAACGTAGGCTTACACAGATTATAATTTTACTTCACTCCTTTTTATTAATGCTTGACACGATTTAAATAACACTTCACTGATATAGAGAGCTGTGAGATTCTTTAATTAATTACTTGCATTTTTTAACACGTAAAACCATTTTCGTCTCACACGAATACGTATTAAATTTCTTGAGGACACTTTTTGCGTCTGGTTAGTAACACTGTCTGCAACCAACTGAATAGATTTCTAGCGTCTAAAATTTGTAAATTTCTGTATTTCAAGTCTCTGATTGGCTATTCCTAATCCAATAGAATGCCTTCTTTTAACTAAAGCTTTTTCTGGTTGTTGATTGGCTATTTTATAAACTGTCACTAAAATTACATTATTGCTTCCAAGAATCACAAGTAGTATTGTTAAACTCTCAAACTCATTATTGCCTGAAGATTACCTCATTGTTAGCAACTTTTAACTTATTATTCTCACAGCTCCTGCATTATTAAATTACGTAATATATTCACATAACATTATTACACGTGGATACAATAATATAAACATATATAATGATTGTAATATACACTTTTATATATTGTCGAATACACATATTGCTTTAAGGCGGGCTGTCATTGAATTTATATATATATATATATATATAATATATATAATTATACTGAAATCATTTAAGTATTAAAAATACTGCCTCACTTTGTACTTCAAAATTCCCGGACACAGAACAATAACAGACATTCTTTTTTAGCTAGATATTTTTGGCAACCTTTCCAGCTGGAAAACTCTTCATTTGATTTTCAAGCAACAGATAAGAATGATGATGTCCAGAGTAATGGTAAATAATATCTTCGGCATGTATACTTTTGCTTTCTTCTTCATTTCTGCACGAGGAAGTTAAATAATTTTGGAAAAAGTTATGCATCGAACGTTCACTTTAAAGTTTTCGAAAGAAATGTGTGATTGAACGACTTTAGGTCCATCCCATTTATTTCAAAAGAAGCTCAGCTTACTACACTTTTGCACTTGCAGTATTGTCATTAGCGTTACAGCGTCTATGACTTTTGACAAAATTTCTAATATGAGAAAAAAATTAATGTGTTGCATTCACATGACTTTCTCTAATCACTCCTCTCCAAACTATTCTTACAGAAGCTTATTCTTTGTTCTTCTTTTTAATCCAGATAAACAAACCTTCATTACACATTTACCTACTTATTTCTTTGCACTTATAAAATGGGTATGGTAGGTAAAGCGATAGTCAGATTTTTTTACGTGATGGCTTTGAAATTCCATGCTCTTTGACGACCACGAAGAAAAGCCAGTTACAAAGAATATCTCGGAAATAGTTAACGTCACAAAAATTTGTATTTGACATAAATTGTGTGCTTTAATGACATCTATATTTTTTATGCAGTAAGGTTTTATCTATCTCTTACAGTTTACCAACTACACACAAGTCATTCAGAATGAAAAGAACTTCACAGGCTCTTCGCAGAAAACTCAAATGTTTAGTCAAACATCGTAAACATGTGGTATTTTAATCAATATCGTTAGAGCCATTTTTGAGAAAATAAAAAATACTGAAAATGTTACATGAAAAATGAAATTTGGGGTAAGAGATTTTCCTGAAAATTTTAGTGTCGCATTCCTGGAAGATGTTAAAGTTAAGTACCAAGTCTGCTATTTAACTGGCTTTCCCTTTAGAGTTATGCTGTTCACAGACTGACACACGAGCTTTATCTAAATGACCTATGGGAGGAGGGATTCGGGGAGCATGTATTTCCGGCGAAATCTCGGTATCGAATTTTCAAGTCGAATACAATACTTTCTCTGCTTACAATACGTAAGTACTAGAGAAAATACTTAATAGTGCCTGTTACACTGTTTCGCATGTTTACACGTAATGGTAAAAATCATAGAACCAGCTTATTATTCGGTGATTATAGCAAAGAACAGTAATGACTTTGCGTAACTCTATAGTGTGCACATGTGCAAATTTAATTATTACATACTAAATTAAGCTGGAATTAATGGGAAAGGCGCAGTGTTGCGACTAGTGCTTGAAAAAAATTACGCTGGCAACAGGCTCACTCGCGCTCCAATCATACGAGATTTTGTAATGATCCTTCTGCAAGTGTGTTACATGCTATTTTTCCTAGGAAAGTATAATTAAGTACTAAAAAGTTTAAAATATTCTTATAAACGTTAAAACGCTTTTGCATCTATGTCACTAGGTTTCATGCCTTGAAGCTAGTAGGATCCATTATTGATATAAATGCTATTAAGTTTGGAAGCCATTTCGTGGGCTTAACGTTGTTCTGAATTAACAATTATGGATTATGAAGACGAGAAGGAAGCTGAAGAGTTTATGCTACCAGATATGGCAGCAATAGTAAATATATCTTCAAGAGAGCAATAACGTGAAAAAAAATCTGCTAGAATATATATGAGAGAGCATGATATTTTATCATGGAGTACAAATTAATGTATTCTAATTTTTATAAAAATAAATATGAAGATTTATGAGTTTTATGATTTTATTTAAATTGGTGTTACATTCTCATGACTTTCTCTACCTTTATAACTTATTACTGGGTATACAAATTATTCTTATGAAAGTTTAGTTTCCTATCTACATCATTTTAATCGAGATAAACTTTTCCGGAAATAGCTGTAATTTTTACTTTCTCTACTACATATAGTAAGTAGGGGAAGTATTGTATTCCACCCAAAAATTCGATACCGAGATTTCAACGGAAATACATGTTTTGAGACTCCCTGAATCCAAAAAAAGCATTTTTAGTTGCATTTATACCTCGCCTTTAACTACATTAGCCTTACCGGCGGCCTTTCTTTTGGAACTTATTGCCTATTGGCAATGGTGTTAACTTGTGTAACTCTTGTCGGTGGGTTTCTTGCACTTTGGTTTTTAATCATTAGATCATACACACATTTATACTCTCATCCATACTTCCAGACTCTGGGGAGGTTAGGGATTAATCTTGGCTAGAGAAAAATTCCCACCCCTCCCCAGCAGGGAATCAATAGCTGCATTACACATTTCGTTATAGGTACAAACGGAACAGCGATAGTCAAATGTTTAAGAACTGGACGCTATATGCTGGCCTTAAAATTTCATACTGTTTCCATGAAATCGGAGAAACAACTGAAAATCGACAGGACCTTAAAAATTCGCTAAGTATTTAACAATTCGAGCTACTAATAAGGGATATATCGGAAATGACTTATGCCACAAAAATGTATTTGAAATAAATTCTGTTTTTTAAAGAGATCACATTTTCTGTGTAGTACGTTTTCGTCTATCTTAACGTTTGCCAGTTATATAAGATTATACAAAATTCCTTCCGAATGAAGAGGACTTCACAGGCATTTCCCAGAAAATTCAAGATATACATTTTATTTATTATGTAAATATCTTTAATATATTGTATTTTAATCAATATTGTTAGAGCCATTTTTATAAAAAAAATCGAAAAAGGTTCCATGTAAAGGGTAGTTTGGGGTTGGGAGATTTTCTTGAAAATCTTCGTGTCGCATCTCGTGTCTTTGGAAGGTACTGATCTAAACACCAAGTTTGGTGCTTATCCGAGCTTTTGTTTTTGAGTTATGCTGCTCACACACACATACACAAACACACATATACGCGCACAAACACACGCACCAACCATTTTCTAAAAATACTTTTTAATATTCAGGGTGTCTCAAAATATGTGTTTCCGATGAAATCTCGGTATCGAATTGTTGAGTGGAATGCAATACTTTCTCTACCTACGATGTAGGTGGTAGAGAAAGTAAGAAAAGTATTTGACTTTAATGCAACAAGTTGATACTTGTACAAGCAGTGTCGGTTATATTGTAAAATACAGCTATAGTGCTAAGGTTGTGCAGTTATTCCATTACATGTTATTCAGCTTTATTTGTTCTGCATATATTATTATTATTATTATTATTATTATTCAAACTATTATATCTAATTTAGAACTTTTATAGTGAAATGTTATGTTTTCTTGTCAAGGGTGGATCCAAAGGGGGGGGACACGGGGAGCCCGCGCCCCTTCTCACCAAGCAAAACATTAATAAAAAATACAGGCTGCTACATATAGTCATAACGTGTCATAGTTCAACAACGTGTCATGAAAGGATTTGGTGGGCAAAAACACAGAAAGATGGACTTTATCATGTAAGTCAAAATGCACGTAGAAAGGAAGTGTTTTTTTCACCGGATGCTGCAGTTTTGTATGTCAATTAGTTTTTAAAAATTTAAGTAAAAATAATAGGGTTTTTTGCTTGTACATTAATTCACAACTATTTTAGTATACTTTCCCTGCTGTAATACTTTTCGTTTGGCGGTTAAAATTGTAATAAGTATTATTAGTACCAGATATAGTATTTTTATTTTGCCCCCTTTAGGATATGACCCTCCAAATTTACTCATTCTCCTAAGTTTTTGGAGCTACATTTTTAAACATTTTCTGGGGAGGACCCCCCAATCACCCGGTGCGCTCCCCTTACAGAAATTTTGGATCCGCCTTGTTTCTTGTATAGTGCTTCGTTACAAAAGTCGATCAAGTGGTATTGAGCTGAATTCAGCTCTAAATATTTTATTTACGGAATACATAAGAATAGTTCATAGTTCCGTATGTTTCCTTATTTACACACCTTTTAAGTTCACAATGCCTTAATGTGAGCTATTCTTGTATCTCTTGAAACATTTATTTACACTGTTTGTTGAAGAAAGCCTTAGATTTTGTTTCGAATCCCATTGTGCTGGGTGTTTTAAATTTTTGGTTAGTTGAAAAAATTAACACTATTGGAGAAAGCAATATCACAGACTTTTGAGATATTTAAAACGTGATATATTACTTGTATGCCCGCAAGTTTATGGAGACCCTCCCATACATATTAACGGTGTTAGCCGAGAATCTTCAAACAGTCGTTTTGTGGTCGAACACTTGTCATGTAGGAGCAGCGATAATGAATGAAATAAATAGAACCAACCAAACTTCAGAATTTAGGTGCCCGGAGCTGCGTTAATCTGTACTACTGATAGCTTTTTCCATTCTGAATTGTCCGGCTCAAACCCGGACGACCGACAACCTTACTGAATATTCAAGCTAACCGATACATCTACTCAGAGCTGTCAAGACAATGATGGTCAAAGCTAACATCGACTGGAGTCAAACTTTATGCCAAAATCATCTACTCAGCTGTTAATTTCTTTTTCTTTTCTTTGATTATGTTTAGTAGTGTTTAACGCCCATTCTTACTGTATATTGCACCACAGGCAGTGGCCCCTGATGATATATGCAACGAAATAATAATAATAATAATAATAATAATAATAATAATAATAATTGGGAAGGAAACATTCCAGGCCTAAGTTTAGGGTGCCTGCCCGGCATTTGTTAGTTATAAGGACACAGGAAAACGATGAGAACGGTCCTGGCAGGATTTGAACCGCGGATCTCCTTTCACGAGTCCGTGCCTTAACGACCTCGGCTATGATTTTCTAATAGCTCTTAACAAATTATATGTCTGCTCAAATGTTGCTCTGCAGAGGGGATTCATATCTTACTGACTTCATTGTTATGACGTAAGAGAGTTCAGTGTAACAGTAACCGTGTTTCCAATTGCGTATTTTTAAGGACAATTGCAATTGTTCGCTACGTGCACAATGAACTTTACGAAATGCGCTGTTCGACTTTCTTGAAGCGATTTCTGCTAAATCAGCTCGTGTCTCGGGAAATATACTATAACAAACACATGACTTACTGCCACCTTGCCAGCATCAGGGCGGGCTACACTCACTGCAGGTACACGGAGTTACTAATGCACCAGCTTTAACAACTACAATAACTATGCTGCTTTGTAGCAACTGTACATTAAGTATTTCAAAGACAAAACCAAGTTGTACTTGTTTCATGCATTGCATTGTGTTCTTTTTACACGTTAATATCTAATGGTTTCAACCTAGATTTTTCTCTTCCTTGACTAATCTTGTTCTTTTTATTAATTTTATCTCATTTTTACAACATTAGAACCACAATAAATACTATGTCACAGAGGAAAAGTAAACCCAGTGTCATAAAACCAAAACGAAACTAAAATCTGTCCCTTATAGTCTTTTGAGGTATACAACACTACCAAGACCTCATATATTTCAGTGAGACAGAAGCACTACCCAGCACTTAACATCAACGCTGAGATTACAGTTAAGCTTAATAATAATAATAATAATAATAATAATAATGATAATAATAATAATAATAATAATAATATAATTTTGAGGACAATATTATTTATATAAAATGTTTAGCGGACTTTATACAATAATTATCTGGATTACGAAAAGAAAGGCCAGGTATAATATTTAAATAATCAAAAATAGAAAGAGGAAGTATTAAAGGTTCTGATGTCCCACATTTATACGACTTTCTCTGTCCATTACAAACTCACAAAATTCCTTAAAAAGTATTTTTTCCCATTCTCGTTACGTTATTCACAGTATATTTTTGTGTAACAATGATTTCAAACTAAGCATTAGCATACATGCTAAACAAAACACAACACTTTGCATTTCCTAAGTCAGGTTCTGCACCTATTGAATCCATACAGGAAAAAAGAAGAATCATATAAAGTGATTAATAAAGCCGCATTACAGTTTTATCTTGGGAAAACTTAAAGACGTAATATTAACCCTACAAAAAAGTTATTTGCTATAATGAGCACTACATTTTTTGTGTAGTAAGGTTTATTTATCCCTTGTGGTTTATTATTTATACAAAATTAATTCAGAATGAAAAGGACTTCACGGATGGTGGATCTAAAACTCGGTACCTATATGCACTTTTTATTTCACGCAAATATTTTAAGCATGTGATATTTAAACGAAGATCTTAGAGCTACTTTTGAAAAAATGGAAAATAACAGTTCGGGGTAGATGAATTTTCTCAAAAATCTTCACCCTGCATTTTAAATAGTCTCCTACTGAAATACCAAATTTTATATTTGTCTGATTTTGTTTTTGAATTATTGTGCACTACACACACGTAAAGTGGATTTTTTTTCTAAAATAGCCTTTTTTGAGTTCAATGGTCCTCAAAACATGTATTTGTGATAAAACATCGATATCCATTACAGTGTTGGGTGGAATACAATAATTCTTCTAACTAGTATAATAAATATAGAGAAAGTAAAAAGAAAGAAAAAAAAGTGAAGGAAATTATAAATGTATAGGTTACATTTACATAGTTACATTTAGCTGCGTTATTTTTGTAACGGAAATAATTCAATAGCACTGGCAACCCCTGTTATCATGCACGTTTTAGAAAATAATCCTATACCTACCCTTAATTCCAAAAGCGGCGACAAACTCCGGAGTTTCGAAAGCAAAATTATGGCAGCTTGAAAATTATTTTTCCTTGTGGGAATTGGTTCTTCAGCAATCATAAACATTGTACTGACTTTCCTCTGTGCTTGAAAGCTGGTACAGAAGAAACCTTGGTGCAGTATTGCGAATATGGCGCAGTTTTAAAAAGAAATCAATTTCTTAAGGTTTAAACACTATTATAAAAATTTTAAAAATTCCCTTTTAAGCGGGCCTGAAAGTATTCGGCTGCTTTGGAAGATTCTATATGATATTTCGCAACATTCTGAAATGCGACGGAGGCGTTTAATTAGCCGGAAAATCTCGTATTTCATATCTGTTATTCGTAAAAAGTGGCAAGTGAATAATTTTCCTATGAAACCAGATTTATTGGCATAATAATGGGATTCTGCCCACACGACAGAAAGCCATAAAGTATGACATGTCGACATTTGGTGCCCACATGAAGCTTATAATTACTCCAAGAGGAGAAAACATTGCCAACAAAATAGAGTTGTATTATATACGAAGTTTGTGGAGTATAGATATATTATACAAGAGAAATATGCGGGTAGGCACTAAAAAATGCGGAGTATTTGATTCTTTAACTTTAAAATTGAGGGATTGGGGAGCGGGTAGACAAAATAAGTTATGCCTCTTGAAATCTGTGAAATTAGAATACATAGTACTATACACAAAAGCCATATTTATGCTGGTATTTTGGTTTTTCATCTTAAGGCACAAGGAGTAGGCAGCTAGTTCACTATATGGAAACGCATGCAATCCAAAAAAAAGTGCTAACTTAACTGGAGAATCAAATTCCTTCGTGCTTTGATGTGTACCTAACATAACTCGTTAAGCCAGTTTTGGCCAAATTACAATATGCATCTCTTGTAAACTGCTTTTGTTTGCACCTTCTCTTGATACGAATTTGCTTAGACGAAAATGTCCAAGATTTGAAGCCGTAAATTTTTCTTGCTCTTCGAATGACAAGGGTTTGTCTATATACAGGATGTTTCAAAAATAGATATAAATTTCAGGTATGCATTTCCCATATGTAAAAAAAGTCCATTACAACATGTGTCCGGAAATGCTTGTTTACTGAGTTATGGCCTTCAAAACAGTGATATTCATCGGAACGTATTTCTTGCCGCAGCTAGTTTCCTTTACAGATAGTTCCCGAGTTCGCGGGTTCAAACCCGGCGGAGGGCGATGGATTTTTTTCAGGCGTAAATATCCTTAGCATGGCTTCCTTCGGAAGGGAAGTACAGCCGGTGATCCCGTGTCGTAGATTTACGGCACGTAAAAGAACCTCAAGCCTGATAAAGAGGCCTCTGAGCAAAATTACCGGTCTTTCACGCCCAATATAGAATGGGACGCTAAGAACCGCAGTAGTTAAAAAGCGTCCATAAATAAAACTCAATTTAATTTTAATTTTCCTTTACAGGAGATGTTCAAAGTGTCTACCCCCTGCTTGAATACAGGTCTCACATCGACGTCTCATGGCGGTGCGAACACGACCCCAAATTCCAGGAGTATTGCGTATTTCCTCACAACCTGTCACAAATTCTGAAGGGATTCCATGTCAGGCATCGGAGACGAATACACCAACCTTTTAAATGGCCCCACAAGTAGAAATCGACAGGGTTCAAATCAGGTGACCGCGATGGCTAAACAATTAGGCCACCTCTACCTATCCATCGATCAGGAAACCTTCGATCCAAGTACCGGCGAGCGATACGACTGAAATGTGTAGGAGCGCCGTCATGCAAGAAGTGAGCTTGTTGACGAATGCTGAAAGGAGCGTCTTCATACACAAGAGGTAGGTATGACGTTTTCCAGGAAGTTTGAGTACGCCTGACCCGTAAGTCTGTTTACAACTACATGGGGTCCAACTAACCGATCTGTCATCCTCCGTGGTGTAGTGGTTACCATGCTAACCTCTTGTTCCCGACGTCACGGGTTCAATCCCGGCGGAGGGCAATGGATTTTTTCGGGCGTCAAAATCCTTAGCATGGCTTTCTTCGGAAGGGAAGTAAAGCCGGTGGTCCCGTTTCGTAGATTTGCGACACGTAAAAGAACCTCAAGCCTGATAAAGAGGCCTCTGAGCAAAATTTCCAGTCTTTCGCGCTCAATATAGAATGGGACGCTAAGGCCCACAGCAGTTAGAGAGCGTCCATAAATAAAATTCAATTTTTAATTAATCGATCGCCAATTATACCAGCACACATGTTGAATGTGAACCCCACTTGATGATGAGAAGAAACAATTGCATGTGGGTTTTCCTATGTCCATACATACTGATTGTGGAAATTTGTAATTCCATCTCGTGTGAACTGTGCTTCATCTGTAAATAATACTAAGGTAGGAAAGTTCGAATTTGTAGCACACTTCTGCACGAACCACTGGTAGAACATCAGTCGAGCAGGGTAATCTGCTGATGACAGGGCCTGTACATGTTGAAAATGTTAAGGATACAACCGTTGCTCTCGCAATAGTCTCCAGACAGTTGTATGATGAACATTCACCTGCAACACGTTCTTAGTGCACTGATAGAAGGGGTCGTGTGTACATAATCCAGAATCTCCTCCTCTACATCTGGAGTTGCAGATCTTAGTCGTCACTTCCCTAAACCAGGAGATGTAAACTTCCCATGAGCGCACAGAAGGCGATGGGGACGTTCAAATGTCTTCCGATACGGACATCTTGGTACAAACGATGAGCCAGCGCAGCATTGCTGTCCACTTTACCGTACATAAAGTGCATTTCTGCCAGCTCGTGACTTGAGTACATGTCGCTAAGTCGAACGCCAAACACAATACTCAATGTACCCTTCGCCTCGGAATGAACCGTCAGTGTCCTGTTAATATCTTCTGTTTACTGCAACCACCTGCGAGAGGAAAAACATTCCAGTGACTGCTGAAAACCCAAACTCAGAAATCAAGCATTTCCGGACACATGTTGTAATGGACTTTTTACTGTCTACATATGGGGAATACATACTTAAATTTATGACCTCTATGTTTGAAACACCCTGTATAATCACACAAATAAACCGAAAACATTTTTGCTTTCTCTACCGCTTATCTACAGTAGATAGAGGAAGTATTCTATTCCACACAATTGATGTCGAGATTTCGCTGGAAATATACGTATTGAGGTTCAATGAACTCTAAAAAGCAAAGAAAAAAGTAACTTTTTGAAAAAGACCCGTGTGTACGTGTATATGTATGTTCGTCCTTGCGTCCATCTACCTGCCTCTGTGAACAACATAGTTTAAAATTGGGAAAATACAAACTTTCTTATTTGAGTCAAGACATCCCTTAGGCCTGCAAAGCAAAGATTTTCAAGAAAATTTATCCAAACTATCATTTACATTGAATCTTTTTCATTATTTAGCATTTCCTCAAAAATGGTTCTAGCGATTTTTATTAAAATACCACATTTTAAGATATTTGTGTGAATAATGAAACGCATATCTTGCATTTTCTTGAACTGCCTGTGAACTCCTCTTCATTCTGTATGCATTTTGCGTAATTTTGAACAACTAGAAATCATAATAGATATAAAAAACATTTATTCCAGGAAAAATATAGAGCTCGTACAAGTAAGGTATGTGTGTGTCTAGGGGAGGGGGTGTTTCTTTCTTTCTTTCCGTAGCGAGAGTCGTTTTCGGAATATTTCATACCGTTTGTTTCAAATGTATAGGTGTCATCTAACGGAAGAGGCTTGAAGGCTTCCCATTCTTCTTTTTTCTTTTCCTTTGCAAGAGGTCATTGCTACGACTTCTGAATTTATTCCTCGGTTCTTCCGATAAACATTCCTCATAGTGTATACAGCAAAATACCTAATGCTTAATTTGAAATATTTTTAGACAAAATGTATCGTAAGTAACGTAACTGAATTTCAGGAGCGTTTAGGAATTTGTAATGGACAGAGTAAGTGTGCGACTGCACCAAATCAGATTTTTCATTTTCTTCTGTTGTTAATATTACTGCCAAATATTTAGATATCGATTTCGAATCTCGTTTGGGGTCAGTTCCTGGGTGCTTTCTCTTACGCATCTAAGATGAATATCGAGTAAACTTCGGCTCCTTTGGACTTCTGGCAATCATTGATCATCATTATTTCGTTCATCATATCTGAGGTGTTATAAGGAAGTTAACATTACTACTGCAAAGATCTCTTAGGCAGCGAAAGATTCTATAATCTTGTTTTCTTGGAAGGAAGCAGCAATTAAGCATTTCCACCTTCACATTTGGGACGAAAGTAGTTTATAACATAAGGCTTCGGCCTTCCTCATTATTTTAACAAAATTGAAAATAGGAATAATTTCTCCAAAATTAAGTTTTGTACATTTTTCTGTTTCAGATTGCCTTCCGAGTTATTTTAAAACCGACATTCACAACAAATATAGATACCAATCTCTGACAAACATGAAACACTAATTGTACTCAGCTGAAGAAGTTTAACAATTAATGCAGCCTAAACAGTGATTTCTCTACGATTGGTTTTTTCAGAACCAAAGTTTAAATCTTAAATGAAAGTATTTTTAAGGCCACCCACGTGGCAATTTTGAATACCAGCCAATGGATTTTGATTTTTCTGTCAGGATTCAAAACATGTTTTCCAAATCAGTTTTCTGTTCAGAAACTCAGTGAGCCCAAAGTCAATTGAATTGAGACTTACAAGATGTTTATCTCACGAGAATCAAAGAAACGTTGGGAAAATTTTCCAGGCAATTCATTCTAAATGAGATTAAAACTCGGTCCTTCAGGTTAGAAGGCAAACATGCTACCGCCACGCTATGGTGGACCTAAGAGACATGGATTAAAAAATACCGCAAACCCATCGATGCTGTCTGTTAAAGTAGGGATGTTAAGTACAACAATGGATTTAACATCATTATCATCATTATCATTGCCATTATCAAAGTTTGCACCTCTGTAAAGACCCGTTCCGTCCCTATTAATATAGTCGTCTCTCGCTTTGATCTTCCTACATTCCTATTCTGTTGGTCCATGTTCTGTTCACATGTTTGGTGTTTCGATCTTGGGTCTGCTAGAATGGAACGGAAACGCTACGGAGGTGGACCGGTGGGCGGATTCTGTGAATTCCTACAAAGTTATGGTTTGTAGGAATATTGATATGTGAATTCCTACAAGCAAAACCTTTTCCCTCCCGGTTAGCGTGACATGGATTGCGTGACCTGAATACAGGTTGGTATGGTTAAAATTGTTATTGTTTCATTGTTTAGAATTACAACAATAAAATAGCTATCAATAATAAAAATACGGCAATAAATAAATCGTTCAATGTTATTCTTTTTGTAGTTTCAATTATAAGGTTCGCATCTCTGTACTTTAAGTGACAAACTTCCCAACGAAACTATGACATAAAATGTGCAACAGTTTTTTATCCCAAGGCAAAGAAGGCCGACTGTGTTCAAAGGCTTACAGTTATTACAAATAAGACAAATTTGTAATCGCTTTCCCGTACAGAAGCACTTTCGACTAAGTTTCTACAGTTTTGTTTACTATATTAGGTAACATGTAGGGAGGAATAACCTTGGACTTATTCCCAAACATTATGCGTGCATAATGCAAGGATGTCCCTCTGCCTTTGCCGGACGGAACAATAATTTCCCAGCCATCTTAATAACGAAACATTATTAAGACACAAGTACATATTTATTTGGTTTCTAGCCAGTATCTCTATTTCCTTGAAAGGGAGGGGGTTCAAATCTGGTTTCACTTTTCAGTTTCTGCTTGCATTGTTTCTTGAGTTCGCAATCATATCCTTATTGGCACTCTAGTATTGAGGCCATTAGAGCATCACTCTGTGATATTGCACTTACAGAGCGAGTTTTCTTTCATTAACACCATAAACAACCATAACATGTTAACAAACCACTACTGTTTTACAGAAAAATGCACAGTGCGGCTCATAAAATCACAGAATTTGAATCGATAAAGGTGTCAGAAAATAATTTGTAACATGTGGCTCAAATGCCTTTTGTAATGGAAAACATACTGTAATACAGAGCAGTCAGCTTATGTTTCGGCCAGGAGAGTTTTGAGTTCTTTTTATTATTTTTTTTTTTAATTTATGGACGCTCTTCAACTACTATGGTCCTTAGCGTCCCATTCTATATTGGGCGTGAAAGAACGGAAATTTTGCTCAGAGGCCTCTTTATCAGGCTTGAGGTTCTTTTACGTGCCGTAAATCTACGACACGGAACCACCGGGTTTACTTCCCTTCCGAAGGAAGCCATGCTAAAGAGTTTTACGCCCGAAAAAATCCAGCACCCTCCGCCGGTACCACTAGTCCACGAGGGACGACTGGTTAGGAGAATGTAGAAGCAGCATGCAGCATGGTGGCGCCTGTGTCCCGGAAGCTTCACTTCGTAACGTTCCACTAATTTTTACTTATATGTGAACGATTTAATTTGTCTTTTAAAAACTAACCTGATTTCAGAAATTTACGCGACTTACATTGTCACGTGGCTGAGTCCTACACTACATTTACTGTACGCTTTGAATTTTTTTCACCTTGGTTGCGCATGAGCTGATCATTTTGATTTTCTTCCACTAAAACAATTAAACTGTCAGCAGAAAGAGGTTATTATCGGGAGCTAAATAGTCATAGTAATTTGGCCATCTTCAAGGCATCTCAGAGTAAAACCGAGAACGTTTAGAACGTCCCGAAGATATCATTCGCCGTCTGTGTAGATTTTATTAATTATAAACGTAAATAAATGAGAATTCTGAAGTAGCTGTATATTCATGCTGCCCCGACAGGTGCCTAATTTACCTCTGAGAAATTACACCCTTGCATATATCTAGCATTTGTCAATATGGCCTGAAGTGCTCCTCGAGAAGTTGTCACGTTTGACTCGACTTTAACTTAAGTATATAACAAAATGTTATCACAGATGTTTGAACAATAGCTTAAGCATCCTAATAAATGGCATATTTTGACATCCACCTGTAATGTATGCAGTCCCATACTTGATTAACTGAAAGGATTTTGCAGTTCTTAAACTGGCAACGATGACAGTGACAAAGTAGTTGAACCTAGGGGATTCTCTAACTGACACTGATTTTTGTACTGCATTTTCAATTGGATTTAATGCCAGGATTTAATTAGTAACGCTAATAAAGCGAAAAGCAGTCAATTATTGCACCTCGCTTGTCGAGGGCTCTAGAGACATCATCACAATGCCCATAAATCGCTAACTGCGTGAAGTTGACTACTTAAGCAAATGTTTTGTGTTGGTCTCTGGCCACCGCGTCCCTATCATCGATAGTGCTGGCGATGCTAAGTTTCGGCTGTTGTCATTTCGTTGATTTGAAGCGATAATAAAGAAAGGCTAGTTCAGAGTTCCCACAAATGTATATTATCCTAAGCAAAGTGGATAGAATATAATCTTTACTTGCATCATGTCTGTTATTATTCTTTTATCATGTAATGTCCTTTAAGGGTACACAGATACCTGTCAACTAATCTAGTTGAATATTTTATCAGGAATTTGATCGATATAATTATAATAAAATTAATTTTCGTGGTGCTATACACCTAATTTTCTAAGAAAATAATGTTTAAGAAATAAAAACTAAGTCTATGTGAAATGTCTCATTTGTCGAAAATATTAAAAATCGACATTTTCAGAGCTTGCATATTTTTTCTCGAGCATAGTTTACCAGAATCAAAGATTAAATTTCGTGTAAAATTTAAAAAATGTAGAAAAATAATAAATTAGGTGTGTAACACTTCTTATTTTCTAAAAATCAATCATGCATTGCATTACAAATCTTTAAATAACAAATTGTGCTTGATATCAAGAAAAGCCTCTTTAGATCTCTTCATTCATTTCCAAAGAAGGTACAACGAAATGTTGCAAGACATTTAAGAAAAACTGCATCACGGAGGACCTTATAAGATGGAAAAAACACAAGGACAAAAATATAACGAGAAAATGAAGTGCACCTGTGCAGGCACATTAAAAGTTACACTGTGTATTTAAATGGCTAGAAGGGCAAACGCGCAATTAGATTCTGATTCTGCAATGTTTGAGAACTTGTCTATGTGCTTTAAAAAGATTTTCTCGAAATTTTATGTAAAATCAATATCGATTACCCCCATTCAGATAAAGGACGAGGAATGAAATGAATGAATCCTGAGACAGGCAACTTGACTAAACCAGAATTCGAGTTAAGGCCCGCGGCCTGAGAAGCAAGAACGCTACCTCTTCATCACATCTTAATCTGTAAGCGGAATCTAACCTACAGCCGTTCTTACCTCGCATGCAGAGGGAACTACTAGGTTTGTGGGTACAATCCAAGAACACTCCATACGGAAAGCGCCCCTCTCTTGTTCACTGCACACATTGCACTTACACACTGAAGTATCGCTGAGGCCGCGTGTTTATCACATCACTTCCTTGGTCACGTGGAGGCAGTGCTTCTAGAGAGGGAATTCCAAATTATTGGGAAATGCTGCGCTACTGAGGAAAACCTAGAAAACTTCTTTGCCTTATCGGTCGTTTGTACTCGGAGCTTAGTACGTTACAGAGGTCTGATGAGGTCGGTATGTCCATCTGCGTGTGTGAGCGTTTTTTTTTTGTTTTCCAAAATTTATCCTGAGTAACGAATAGACAAAGATCACATGCATATGCACAGCGTTAAATTTTAGGTACGTTTGTTCTGTAGCAGAAACAATGCGCTAGCATTAGTAACATTCTTAGTGTGGATACTACCTTTACAGAAATAGCTACATTACACATTTGGTTATAGATACAAAGGGAACAACGATAGTCAAATGTTTAAGAACTGGACGCTATATGTTGGCCTTAAAATTCTATACTGTTTCCATGCAATCGCGAGAACTTCAAAATAATGATAAAAGGATTAGCAATTTGAACCATTAATAATGGATATCTCCGAAACGGCTTATGCAACAAAAAAGGTATTTGAAATAAATCGTGTGTTTTTCAAAGATATTTACATTTTGTGTGTAGTACGTTTTCATCTATCCAGTATTATTTATCATGTAAATATCTTAAATGTATGGTATTTTAACCAAAATCTTAACAGCCATTTTTGAAAAATAAAAATTTTTAAAAATATTCCATGTAAAGGGTAGTTTGCCGTGGCGGGATGTTCTTGAAAATCTTCATGTCGCATCTTTGGGAAATACTGAACTTAAAATACCAAGTTTAGCATTTATTCTCGCGATTGCACGGAAAGAGTACATAATTTTATGACCAGCATACAGCGTGCAGTTCTTAAACATTTGGTTATCGCTATTCTCTTTGTGCCTGTAACGAAATGTTAATGTAGCTATTTCTGCAAAGGTTTATGTTAAGTAGATAGTAAAATAGACTTTCGTGTGAATATCTGTATACACAAACGATAGAGGGTAGAGAAAGTCATGTGAGTGTAACATGTCAGATTTTTAATATACAGAAAGAACAAATGATATTAAAGTTTACATGTTCTAGTGTTTTCCCAGGTTCTTCATTTTATTATTTTTATAGTTGTTTGAAAATTGCACCGGGTTTTCAATTTTTTCGTGTCTGGTATATAGTGTAGTTTAGATGTTTTGTTATAATAGCTCAAATTTCGGTGAAAATGTTTTTTATCTGACAAAATAAAAATCTGATGTGTTAGGGCTTAGGTTTTTAAAAGCGGGAGAGGATTTCAGTACTGCAGACAGGCTAGTCTATTTTGTGACTACTAAATTTCCGGGAGAAAGAGATGAGACGAGAGAGTACAAAGGATGACCGGATCTAATGAGGGCAGGAGCAGCTCAGCCGTTTCCCTAACGTTTCCAGATTGCGTCCCCGGATGCCCCTATCCAAACGGACAGGTTCTGGCAGAAAGTTCCGTGCCACAGAAGAAATAATTATTTCCTTCATGCACACCCACCGCATGCGTCACATACCATCGGCCATTGTGCCAGGCCCTGCAACCCTGAAAGATGAAATGTCATGAAATGAGAGAAAATGAGGGACAACAAAATTCGTGGTGGTATATAATTCACTCCAGCATTCACCTTACCGCCCTGCGAAAACCATGAAAAAATCCGAGGTCAGGGTGACCTTTCCAGAGGGGAACGAACCCAGGGCCTCCCGAATGCCAACTTCGGTATCTGACACTCCACCCAAAAATTCCATACCGAGATTTCATCGGAAATACATGTTTTCAGGCCCCCTGAATAAAAAAAGTTTTTAGAAAAAGGTGTGTATGTGTCTGTGAATAGCATGGCTCAAAAACGAAAAGTCGGATAAGTGCCAAACTGGGCATTTAAAGTCAGTATCTTCCAAGGATGCTACAAGAATATTTTCAAGAAAATCCCCCACCCCCAACTACCCTTTACACGAACATTTTTCGAAAATCCTTACTTTCTAAAAAATGGCTCTAACATTTTGATTAAAATATGTACCATATATTAAACATATTTACATGAAAAATAAAATGTATATTTTGAATTTCTGCTGTGGAGAACGACATAGAGACAGGATGGGAACAAATAAAAGAAGGAATACAAACGGTAGCAGGAAATGTAATTGGAAATAGAGAGGGATACAAGAAGAAAGAATTGTTTGACGTTCGAGAAATTTTAACAAACTAAATGAAGCAAGACAAAAAATGTTAAGTAGAAAAACGAGATCAGCAGAGGAAGAATATAAGAATACACGAAGATAAGCGAATTGAATATTGAGAAGGAAAAAGGAGTTTGAGGAGAAAGAATTACAGGGAATGCAGGCATGCAGAAATAAGAGTGAGAGCAGGACATTTTTTCGGGGAGTACGGAGACTTAAACAAGATTTTTAAACCAAAGTCGTCAATGTGCAGAGATGATGGAAAAATAATAAGGGATGAAGGAAGGGTGGTGGAAAAATGGGTTCAATATTTTTAAAATGTTTCAAGTAGAACGAGGGATGAACAGAGCTCCGGGAACCGATGGAATAGCTGCTGAATTGCTGAGATATGGTGATAGAGTATCATGGGATAGGATATATAGAATGATTTTAATGATTTGGGAGGAGAAAATCCCAGATGAGTTGCAAACAGCAAATGTATGCCCAATCTATAAGAAAGGGTATAAACTGTCGTGTAAGAATTACAGGGGAATATCTCTACGAAATGTGACATACAAAGTCTTCACGAGCGTCATAGCTAAAAGTATTTAGAGGAATACACGGAAGAGATCATAAGTAACTACCAGCCCGCTCCACTACCGCCCATTTATTCCAACTAAGACAAATATTGGAGAAAACATAATATAGTGTTGCATCTATTATTCATTGACCTTAAACAGGCACATGGCAGCATAAACCGGCAGCAATTGTTTAATGTAATGAGAGAATTTGGTATACCAGTAAATATAATAAATTTAATTAAAATAACATTACAGAAAACCACTAATCAAATAAAACTTAATGGAAGAAGATCAGAAAGTTTCGAAACTAAGAATGGTTTGAGACAAGGGGACACTTTGTCGACTTTACGTTCAATTTAGCCTTGAAAAGATAGTAAGAAGTATATAGATCAACCCAGGAGGAACTATTATAAATAGATTCATATACTATTTAGCCTACTCAGATGACCTGGTTATGGTAGCTGGATCTTTATCAGCACTTAAACTGGCTAATAAACAAATAATAAATGTAACAAAAGTATTAGGTTTAGAAGTTAATGTGGAAAAATCTGTATATATGACATCTAAAGTAAAACCAAGAAATGAAGATATTGAAATAGCGATAAATTATGTAATATATAATAGACCCTCGCTAATTCAAAATCGGATAAACCGAAAACTCGGTTAATCCATAGTAGCTGCTCGGTCCCTGCCGAATTACATGGAAAAATCTACCGCTTAAACCGAATTTCGAATAATTCGTACTACGAACTAAAATGTGGTCCCCTCATTACATATTTCATACGTTATTCTTCATCTAAACCGAATATGTATGTTGTGCTGTGCACTATGATATTTTCCGTTACACTTTTCACATAATTTTTCTCAATTTTCTTTTTCACTGTCTGGCTCCATGCTTCAAAAAAAAGGCTCGGGAAATCCCCAGAAAGAAGTAATTTCTGCGTTTGTGTCTTCTGAGGGATGGCTATGAGGTTTTCAGAAGAGGCATAAAATCAGTGCTGTCAGTGTCTGTGGGGAGACACATACAGTAAACGAGAAAGATGCCAATGAGTGGGCGCGGGAGTTTCAATCTAAGCTCTCTCATCATCACCCAAGAAATGTGTTTAATACGAGTGAAGCAAGCGTTTTCTATAACTTGATGCCTGAAAAAACACTACGTGCCAAGGGCGGAAAATGCCTTGGAGGAAAATTCAGCAAGGAGAGACTGACAGTGGTCTTGTGTTGTAATTCAGATGGTTCTGAGAAGCTCAAACCATTAGTGATTGGAAAATACAAAAATCCACGTTGTTTTAAAAAGGTCAATCTATTCAATCTGCCAAGTCAGTGTGAGAATAACAGTAAAACTTGAATGACAAAATCTCTTGAAGATTCAACAACAAATGGCTGCGAGAAAGAGGAACATTTTGCTAACTTTGGACCACTGCTCGGCACATCAGTTCGATGACCTGGAACTTCCAAACATGGAAGTTGTCTTCTTACTAGCTAACACCATGAGCCGTCTGCAACCATTGGATCAAGGAATAATCTCCTCAATGAAGCGTAATTATAGACGCCGACTGGTTAAGGCTGTCATCAGAGCAATAGAACTACAAGAAACAGTTCCACATTGGAATGTACTGCAAGCTATCCGTAACATATCTGCTGCTTGGGATGAAGTTACAACAAACACCACAACTGTTTTAACAAGGCCTGGACAGCAACTGATAACGCCGCTGAAACTGAACAGGAAACCGATGATCCACGTCTGAACTTATAATGTGGATACAATTGGGATTCTGATAATGCTCTTCTATACGCTTACACCCGGTTGGTGCCCTCTTGTACCGTCATTATAGAAGAATGGAGGTAGGTAGACAACATCTGTGCTGCTGAAGAACCAGTCATCTGCTGATGATGCAGAAGAGAATGATAATTCTTTACTGTCATCTTCTGAGGAGGAACATGAAGCTGCGACACCGCGACCCCGCGCTGAAGTTGCAGCTGCAATTTCTGTTCTCGAGAGATTTGCTGCCACTTCTGATGTCTCCATGGCATTTCAGACTGCCCTGGATGTGGTATCTTCAGAGAGTGTCACAATATTACGACCAACGGTCAGCCAAACAAAATTAATGATTTTTTTCAAATTATAGAACTAAAATGTGTAATGGATAAGAGTTGTAACTAAAGCATGCGTTCCGATTAAAACTTAGTGTTAAAAAAACGGTATATTTAAAGTGTTTCTTAAGGTTATTGTTTGCTGTATTACACGACTCACTAGCTCAATGAGTACAATATTGTTCCAAACAATACTGCTTTGAAAAAAATTACAAGCATTTGACAGTATACTTTCTCAATTAAACAAATGCCGTATACAGCAGTTATTTTTACTTTATATTAGAAGTGGAACACCCTCATTCGTTGGTACGCATAACAGGAGAGAAAGGGAACTCAACAGCCGTATTTTACCATTTCAGATAATATAGGACTATTTTTACAAAACCTCGTTAATTCAAACTTCGTTAAACGGAATTGGCTATTTTTCGGTCCCTTGGAATTCGGTTAAATGAGGGTCTACTGTATAATGAACCTAATAAATTTAAATATTCAGGTTCGCTGATAACTTTTGACAATGAGTGTAGTAAAGACATTAGAGAGCCGCAGGTAATAGGTGTTTCTATGCTTTCGCTAAAACTATGGAAACACGATATCTGTCGAAGCAAACTAAACTACAGATCTATAACACAATAATTAAACCTGTTGTGATGTATAGATATAAAACCCGGGTGATGACAGAAGGTATAAAAAATCATAGTTGGAAAGATGGGAAAGGAAAATATTGAGAAAAATTTATGGACCTTCAAGGATAAAGAGGATGGAGAATACGCACAAATATGGAACTTCTTCTTCCCTAACATGCATTAAGCCTTTAGACCTGTTCCAAGGCTAAAATCGCTCTTTCCACTTCATACGGGGTCGTCCCTCTTCGTCCAAATGGTTTATAAGATAGAGCTTGCCATGGTAGTCTCGAAGGTTCCATCCTTAGAACGTGATATTTCCACTTATTCTGATACCTTTTAATTTCTTCCACTACGTTTTCTTCATCTAATTCTTCTCTTATATCTACATTCCGGAGTCGATGCTTTCTACTTACACCCATTACAGACCTTAAAAATCTCATCTGAGATGCTTCCAATCTTGATCTGTCCTTGTGTTTTGTCATCCATGTCTCACACGCGTATTTCACTGCGGGCGGGCTTAGATGCTATTCTATATAGTAGCCTTAATTTAATATCTTTCCTCATATTTCTAGCAAAGTGTCGTTTGATACACCCGTTGATTTTATTATATGTTTTAATGTTTTCTTCCATCTCTGACTTTCTATCGATTACTGACATTTCAAAAATGGAACTAAATCTGCTATATAAAAAACCTAATATAGTAACACTTGTTAAAGCCAAAATTATTAAATGGGTTGGGCATGGGATTAGGATGGATGGGGTAAATCTGTTAAAAACATATTTTAAGGGAGAAGAGATAGGGGAAGACCAAGATTAAAATGGCTGGATTTTGTGGAGAGGGATTTGCATAGCATGGGGACTAGAAGATGGAGGAGAAAGGCAGAAATCAGAGAAGAATGGGTTATATCGTTAAGAAGGCACTAGCTAAACTATAAGAGCTGTTTTCCAGAAGAAGAAAATATCTTGAATTTTCTGGGAAGAGCCTTTGAAGTCCTCTTCATTCGGAAGGAATTTTGTATAGTCTTGTATCACTGGTAACGTTAAGATAGACGAAAATGTACTATACAAGACATATAGATCTTTAAAACATACAGTTTATTTCAAATAAGCTTTACTGTGGCTTAAGCCATATCTGAGATATCCATTATTAAAGGTTCGAATTGCTCATCTCTTGGTCATTCTCTTAAAGTCCTGTCAACATTCAGTTATTTTTCGCGATTACATGGAAAGACTGTAGAATTTTAAGGCCAGCGCTTTTAAACATTTTATTATCGCTGTTCCCTTTGTATCTATAATGAAATGTGTAATGTAGCTATTTTTGCAAAAGTTTATTGGTATTAAAAGGCATTAGCTAGAAAAATAAGCTTTAGAAAGAATAGTTTGCATACCCCTAATAAATGATATAGGGAGACAAAGTCATGTGAGTTATCACTCATATTTTTAAATATTTATTCTGTGTCCTAAAAAATTAATAACAAGTTCAGGGATATACCTGAATATACCTGTAAAAGCATTACCATAAATGTGATCATAATGAGCGGCTGTTGGAAGTGGTGCCAAATTTGTGGGATTCTATAAAGCCTTCGTTTGGACACATAATCGATCTAACGGGAATTTTCTTGGCATCGGGAAGCACGCTGTTTACCGGCGGATTCGGATATTCATAGTCCTTAAATTCAAGTGCATGGATTTCTCTTGCAAATTATAACTACAATAAACCACGTACCTTCTATATAGAAGATATTAGAAATGATGTGTTTGTGCCGCACTACATCTCTCATATCTTCTAAGAAAATAATTTTCATTAATATTCATAAAACTTCACGGACATGTAAATACGAGTAAAACCATGTTTCGTCCGGGGAAACAAACAGAATCAGTAGAGCGATCATGAACATTGTCCGACATCCAATGTTAGAATTTAACTCTGCTAACATTATCGCAATTTCTGCGCTACAGTTATCTTATAGGGTTTTAATTTAAAAGTTCAGTGGCATTCCAAGCCAATTGGAAATTCCTGATTCTTGTGTAAGCTTTCTCAGAGATTCCTTTGGACTTCGTTCTAACTTTTATGCCGGCCCTCGTAGCTGTGGTCACTGAAGTGCATAGCTCCGGCGCTTCGCCATGCTGAGGGTCGCGGGTTCGAGTCCCGCCATGGGCATGGGTGTTTGTGTTTGTTGTGAATTGCGGTAATAAGCGGTAACGAAAAACAGTAAAAACACAGTTATCATAAACTGGGTAAAACAAGGGAACTTTAAAAAAAAAAAAACTTTCCTCCGATGGCATCGAGCTTTTCCTCGGTAAGAACACGGCGATTTAATTTCGGTTTCTTATAAAGAATGGATCCCGTTTTCCTAAGTCTATTGATAAGATTACGAACCCTTTCTCTGTGAGGCGCACGAAAAGCAGGAAATCTGTCTATAAATCGCTGTCTCACTTATCTACAAGAGTTTATTGTCACATAGGAATCATGCATGAAGAATTTGTGTGTTAAACTATGCGGAATCTTTGGCATTATAAGAACACTAACACACTGAAACACTGAAACACGTGGCCACACAACGTACCGACCTCTGTACAGCACAGACTTCGCGTCAACGGATTAGCCCGCCCACGGAGATGAGGGAAAGTGGAGGGGAACAGAACTGGTTAGAAACAGCGCAGTGCAGGACAAGCAATTCCCCGTAATACTACCATGCATCGAAATGAAGGTTCTTACATAATGCTGATTACGTATTGCACTGCTCCACCACCAGCTCCACTGGTTGGTCCGAGTTGCTGTCACTGTAGTACTGTTAAGGTCTGTTGTCAAGGTTGGGAAGGATTCATGTGAAATAAACGGCGACTAGCATACATAGATTCATACGAGGTTTAACAGTACAGCAGCGAAGAATATCTTTTAAGCATTGTCTTGGTTTTATTAAGAGATACTCTAACCATTATGTTGCCAATGAACATGCTGAATAAAGTACTTCAAGTATAATTAAACAAGAATAGTAAGCTTTAATACTGTAGGTTAATTTAATGGATGTAATTATCCTCACATAAATAAAGATATAAGTAAGCAGCATATATATGTATGCTTACATATATATGCATGCGTAAATTTAACCGAGATGTTTGACACTGGTGTAATATAGGTTTTTTTATTTTAATAGGATCATCCTCATCCTCCTGCTACTCCACCTCCTTCTCCTCCTCCTCCTCATCTTCTTCTTCTTCTTTAACGTAAATGTTTTAATAACTGATTTGAAACACATTTCATGTTTCTTGTTTTCGATCTTATGCTATTGCGTTTACATACCAACGATGATCTGCCGACATTCTGTACCCGCCATTATTTATTTTCTTGGTTATTTTGTAGATTATTCATTACAAATTTGTTTTTCTATCCCGATTTTGTTAATCATGATCAACATTCGCAAAAATAGTCCCAAACAGTTGAAAATTATGACAATTAACATTTTCAGACTAAAACAAAATTTAGGTTTTTAAAACAGCAACTCTATAGAAACAAAACAAGGGCATCTTTACATTTCAAAGCGTACTGCTTTAAAACTGGGGGAAATTTAAAGGAATAATGAAGAATATCTCCTAAAGTTTGGCCTTAAACTCTGTTTTAACATATCTATATTTTTCCTCTAATAAGCTTTTGTCTGTCTTATAGTTTACAGTCATATAAACTTTAAGGATAATGAAGGGGACTTCAACGACTATTTGCACAAAAGCCAAGATACATATTTTATTCGCCATACCAACATCTCAAACTTATGTTACGTATTTTAATAAAAATGATTACGGCCATTTTCAGAAAACAAAAAATAACGGGCCCGCTTCTGTGGCGTGGGGTAGCATGTCTGCCTCACATTCAAGAGAAGCCGAGTTCGAATCTCCTTTAGGGTAAGTTACCCGGATAGGGTTTTTTTTCCTTGTCCTGATAAGACGAATGTCGGATAACTTTAAGCTCTATGGATCCCGGACTAATCTGAGCATCATTTTACCAATTTCATTCATTCATCCTCCGATATGACCCTGGTTAAAGGACTTTAACTAATAATAATAATAATAAAATAAAAATAACATAACATGTTCCATATAAACACTGCTTGTAGAAGGGGAAGCTCCTTGAAATCCTTCGCCTTGTATACTTAAAATATGCCTGAATTTAAACATGCAATGTATTTGTTTAATACTTCGTTTTAGTCATGCTAGCGACACATGAAGGCGCAAGCGCGCTCGCTGATTTTTTTTGTAAAACATGCTTTATTTTTTCATCAATTCAGCAGGCCTGAAAAATAATATTTCCGATAATTCAATATTTTCTCCGCCATAAGTAAGCGACAAAGAATGTAATCAGAATTTAAATAAGCCAATATCCTCAATACTTCTTGCAAAATTCGAATATTTGCAGGCGTGAACTTTTAAGTGGCATGATGTTTGAACCTGTGCCCTAATTTAGTGACGCCAGCACTCGACTCTGGACCTGACACTTCCGCGATGATACTATGTATTTTGGGGAAGCATAAACTTTATCGTTGTGTTAGAGGACACGAGCAAGGTCTTCGTGAAGATTACGAAACCAAGCCCACTCTGACGCTGGAATTGATGGGGTTAAGAAAAGCACAGAGCTTTTGGAATAAGAGAACTGAGACTAGCCTGTATTTTACAGCTTTCAGCGTTTGCCACAATTTATTCTATAAGTCACTGGTTTTCAACTGTGTTTATTTCTTTCAGTAATTAGCCAGTTTGCTTTTAGTAAAAATAGAAGCTATAGAATGACATTAACTTATCGTTTTATTTTAAGCTTTTCTATATGTTGTTTACCAGTTTTCTGCATCCAAATTAAAGCGTCGTAACATCAAGTTTAAAAGTTTTAATCAATGCCTTAATTAAGCAGAAAGTGCGATTAAACGACGCAGTATCGCAGGGGTAGCGAAAAGTTGATTCACGATTATATTTACACCCCTTCCCGACCCGCTGGGCCTCAGAACGGCAGTGCTCTCGATTTCCATTTGTGTAGTGCATTCTGCTAGGTAGTGTTCACAGTTTGGTTATTCATGGGACTCAGGGAAGGGGCATTTTCTATGCGCTTCCAGGAACGCACTCCGATAGTTTGCTTAATGCTAAAAGCGCATGTAATAACTCGTTGCCTATTTTCTTTTTCTCTACTGTGTGAGTCCCTAAAGCAGAGGATGTAATGCAACTAAAAATATATCCCATATCGAGATGCGAAAACGCATTTCTAGGGGTCCCCTGAATAAAAATTAATTAAAGCATTTTAGATAAAGATGGGGACGAGCGCGTGGACCTCGTGCAATGAATAGAGTGAATGAATGAAGGAACCACTTTCATTCAGGGGTCCACTGATCTCAGAGATAACTGACATTTCTCTTATTGCCTTTCTATCCTGCAATTTTCGGCAAATGGTTTTTCCGCATCCTGTATATATCGACTTTTCTGTAATTTTCGTTGAATTCTATATAACTGCGGAATATTATAATATTGATAAATATATATTTCTAAAAATATACAGTTTATGAATGGTAACATTAATAGATATTTTCCACATAAGTTGAACGTTAAGTTGTTGGTTTGTTCTTCATGACCTCAGCAAAGTGAACACAAGTTAACTAACACTGGCTAACGATGAGTTCCATCTCGGCCTACGAAATTGCTGGTATTTCTCGTACCTTAATGCAACCATTGCTGGAAAATATTTATCGTGATTAATAGATTCTTTCTATTTTTATATGAATAATCTGTAAAACAGCTATGAAAATAAACAATAATGGGTGAAGAAAGCATTGTGATGGTTACACTTCAATTTTTCTTTCTTTCTTTACCCTGACATTTATAACCTTTTTGCAGTAATCTGGAATGGACTACAGCCCCATTTTTCACACTTCTCTGTAGGATTCTTATAATTCAGATAACCCTACTCGACTTACGGGGATTGTCAGTTGGGATACGAAAGGTTTCTTATTATACACCCATCTCTCTATGGGTAGCGTGCACCAAGTTGGAATGAATCGCTTCGGAAGTACGTTTACTAAAGAAGTCCGTACTAAGGAAGTAGGTTACTACGGAAACAATTTACTCCGAAAGTAACGTTGGAGAGCTCAATTACAATTTACTCTTTTAGTGACGACTACGGAAGTAAGAGCTCTACTCCCGGAGGTATTGTTTTGCTTGCGCGATTTACTTGACGCGATCATGGATAAGGTTATGTGCGATAGGAAAAAACGGGGGAAACGCCAGCGAAAGGGATAAGTGTTTGTTGGTAGAGATAAAAAAATCCATTTAAACAATATGAGTGTAAAAAAACGTGTTATAAAGATGCTGGAAGAGAAATGTTGGAAAGTCGTGACGGACGAGTTTAATGCTTCGAGCGACGGGAAACGTACTGAAGAGCAGCTTAAAATTCTGGAAACAATGTTTCTAATCTTCATTTTGCATCGCAGATAACTTACGTGTTGATGGAGAAATACCCCTTCCGATTTCGGAAAAGTTCACCATATCCATGGATGGGCACAAAATAATAACATGCGTGCAGTCAATTCCACCCACAATATGTGGGAAATCTGCAAAAGTGAAGAAGAATTGCCTTTTATTTTCTGAACACTCGTGTAGATATGTACCTTGCTCTTAACCTCAAAAGTGCTCTAACAACAGTGAATATTTATTTATAAGATCGCCTGTAATGCCGTGATTACGATGAACTTTAGTTAATGTGATATGAGGTTAAGAAATGCTGTAATGTAAAATAAAGGTCTAATTGGCATGCACTTAACATCATGGGTATGAACTCTTGATTGATATTTCTTTTATTACTTCGAGCTGGTGCTTCACGCCGATTGGTTCTGATTACCATGTGACACAAACTGGTAACGGGAAGGAAAAGTTTGATATTGCCGAACTCTTGAGTTACGTCGCGCGAAGTCAATCCTAAATATCATTTAATACAGTTTATCTAATGCCGGCTTAAGTATCTAAAATATACCAGTACGAAACAACATTTGCATAACAACAATTGCAGTTTGGGTTACAGAGCTGAATTCCTGTCTGAGTTTTGTTGTAAATGCTCTCCAAGCAGGTTAAAAAGGCATGTAGAAGATTCTTTCCTAATACCGAAACATTCGTTGAACCTTCTCTCTCTCTCTCTCTCTCTCTCTCTCTCTCTCTCTCTCTGTGCAAGTATCATATGGTTTTCGCATGCCACTATATCATTCCCGTTTTCTTCGTCGAGATCATCAACGCAACCTAAGTAATCGCTGTTTTCTTCACCGAGATCATCATTGTAATCCAAGTAATGCATGAACACGTCAACATATCTCCCTCCAAATACGATACGGTATTCTAGTTCAATCGACAGGTTAGTTACTCCATCCAGGTCGCAAGAGTAAATTCTAACCTATATTTGTGATCCATTTAATTCCGTAGTAACATACTAGGTACATGACGGTGCTCTCCGACATTTACTTCTGCGGTAATTTAATCTGGGAGTATCTGAAAGGAGTAAAATGCTTCGGAAATAGTTTACTCTCGTATGGAAGTCGCCGAGTGCTGACTTGCATATAGTTTACTGCGAAAGTAGAGCTTACTTTAGGTTGGTGCACGCCGCCCTATATGTTTAAAACATATGGCTTACTTTTTAAGTCCCTTCGAGAGACCCATTGTTTTCATGTTTGCATTACTTGAAAGTCAATGATATAAACATAATTTAAATGCAGTTAAATAGGAATTTTATACACTGAATTCTGCAATCTTGTGAATGCGGTACAGTCGCGTTGGTGTGATGAAATAAACAGCGGTGTTGTTTGGATGAGTTCAGGGAGCAAGAATGTCGCTGAGGTTGAATGTAGGGTTTAAAAGTTAAAAAAGCTAATGCATAGCAGTCATGCGTCTTTTTCTACCAATTATCATTTTCATTTTCATGGCTGTTCTAAAAATTAATCTTACGAACGCTTATTTTTTGTGCATTTTCTATTAAGCAAGATAAATTTCGCTAGAAATGGGTTTCACCGTGTCGTAGTTGGTAATCAGCCACGGCGAAGTAGCTGGGGCGAAAGTATTTTGTTAAAAAGCAAATCGAATGTTCAGTTCTTTATATTGCATACTTTTTGCATGGGCTGATGAAAAAGAAAAGAAAAGAAAGAAAGAAAGAAAGATAGAAAGAAAGAAGAAAAGGGGAAAAAGGAATGGACATAGGCATTTCAAAAGAATACTCTTCAAAATGGTAGAAAATGCAAACTAACAAAGGAAAATATTTCGGAAATGGCTAATACTACAAAAATAGTTTTTGATACAAATTTGATATTTTAATGAGTATTTTTCTCCCGCAGTTAGTGTTTGTCTATATCCCATGGTTACAGTTATAAAAAGTTCAGTGGGAATGAAGAGGATTCACGAGCTATTTACAGAAAATTCGATAAATAAATTATTATTTTTCATGCCAATATCTCAAATATTTTAATCAAAATAGTCGCCGTTGTTTTGAAACAATACGAAGTAAAGAAAGTTGGTCCATGTAAATGGTTGCATATGATGGGCGAAAATTTTGTGAAAACCTTTGACTTGCATCCTTGAAAGATGCTGGTATTCATCCGATTTTTTTTTAATTTATGTTGCTCACTCGCGCGTTTTATTGCGTTTTTTTAGCACACAGGGTTGAAGTGTTCCGTTAAATATCTATACCGAAATTTTGGGCGGTACCATAGGTATCATAGCTAAGGAGTAGATAAAGCAAAAATGTGTGGTGCATCCAGAAGTATCTAAAGGGAGCATGGTAGGTGAAGGAAGTATTTTATTCCACAGAAAATTCGATTATATCAGAAAGACGGGATTTGAGGCGTTCAGAACCCCCTCCGCGTGGCTGTATGTGTCTGCGTGTGTGTGTGTGTGTGTGTGTGTGTGTGTGTGTGTACGAACGCTTAACTCAAAAACAAAAACTCTGATAAATATCAAACTTCATAAATGAGTCATCCGTTTAAGGATGCTAGGCGAAGATTTTCATTAAAATCACCCACTCCAAACTACCCTTTATATGCAAATAATTTTGTCAGTTTTCATTTTCCAAAACGGTTCTAAACGAGTTTGATTAAAATGTCGTATATTTGAAATGAGTGCTTGACGAATAAAAGGTATATCTTGAATTTTCTGTGAAAAGCCTCTGAAATCCTCTTCACTCTTATCAATTTTGTTTAACTTAGAAACCATAAGAGTTAGACAAGAACCTCAATATTATATAAAATTTAGTTCAAACAAGTTTTCTCGTAGTATCAGCCGTTCCCTGAACTGTGGCAGAATATATGACACATGTTTGAAAACGTGTGATTCTTTGGGCTTGTTAGCAACAAAACTTAACTTGTAACATAAACGGCTATATTTCGTCTTCACATCTCGCATGCAATTAAATATAGGCTTATTCAAAAAGAAGGAATAGACTTTACATATTCATTTATAATGAATGATAATAAATAGTGGTACATACGACACAACATTGAATAGAGGAAAGTTTAAAGCCCCGTCTATTAGTTGCATTCAGTGCCTACAGCGGCGCTGTGTTTGTTTACGAGAAAATGGCGACGCCACAGGAAAAGTCGTTTTGTGTGCTGCATTATGCAAAGAGTGAATCCATTGTTTTATTGCAGCATGCATTTCGTTGTAAGTTCAACAACGAGCCGCCTCGTCATAAAAAATTTACAATTCATACAATAAATTTGTAGAAGATGGTTGCGTATGCAAACGGAAAAGCACTGGTCGTCCTCGCATAACAAATGGTACTCATTTTGAATAAAACTTTGAACTTTTCTCTATTCAGTGATGTATTGCATGTGTCGCCATCTATTGTCGTTCATTAGAAATAAATATGTAAAGTCTGTTCCTTCTTTTTGAATAATCCTGTACATACTGCATAGGTTGAAGCCATTTCTAGGAAATAATTTATCTTGAATAAAGTAAAATTGGATAGAAGAATATATGAACAATAACACCTGTGAAATACTAATGCGTCATTTTAATGTACCACATCGGGTTTATACGTGTTATGCCCATACGCACAAAGATGCGCTGTTTTGGAACCGTCAATATGTATCCTTGCCAGGCTGGATCTTTAAATATTTCTCCTCTCCAGCTTCACCTACTTCATTCTAACTGGATCCACAAGATATTAATTTCATTTCATCTGCAGTGACTGCGGGCAGCCTCACCTCCCAGGCGTTTTTATGTAACGACCATTCAAAACACATTAATTCCTGAAATATGTGACCCTTCTGACCTCCTTAATCAAGCCCCTCCATTCTTCCCTACCTTGCGCTACATATCCTCTTTGCATATTCTCAAACTGCATCAATCTCTCTATGCATTATTTGTGCTTGTAAAATGTTCTGCAAATTATATTTATCTCCCCGTGAAGATAAACTGCAGACACTTTTAAGGCGCATTTCCCCCCATACCTTTGCAATACAATGGGGAAAAGTAAACTGTATTCACATCAAAGCCCAGGTAGTAATGGTTATTAAAAACAAGCAAACAAACAAACAAAACCACATACACGGGTAATATAATACATGTAAATCTGGCCCAATATCAACAAACGTCACAAGCTTGATGTAATAGTATTTTACTATAGGGTCAGAGATAGCGTTTAGAGTCAGATTGACTTGAAGTGATAGCTGTGCACCATTTCAACACAAAACACCCTTGATTATTTAACAGTGCTGTTCATAAGTTGAGCATGAGATACTCTTTTACTCTTACAACATCTTAGCACCTCTCCGTTTTTAATTGCTTCTTTTGTATACTTCTGCGATCATTTTGGGGACTTGGGAAACAAGTGATGGTCTTGGTAACTCTGAACTATAAGTTTACTTTTGGTTTTATTAATTTTTATAACGAAACACGCATTTACGCCTATATCCATACTTCTTGGCTCTGTATATGGTAGGGAATGATTCTAACGAAGGAAAAATTTCACATACATAAGATTAGCTCATTTAATCTCGTAGTATAGAACACTGATAGCAAGCGAGTCATAAGGGAGGGGAGGAGCAGCGGAAAGTTGACCTTTAGCCAGGTGGCCGGGGCAACCTGTTTGGGTGTTATCAGTGACTGGCAAATGCGCAGTGCTAAGTTGTGATGCAATATGTTGTTTGTTGTTTTCTAATGTGCTGCATTTAACACCAAGGTCATGGCCCTCCAGTATTTTGCTATCTTCACTTTATAGTGCAATGCAGTTATCCAGATGGTGTTCGTCCATATGCTTTTCTGTATTGTTGTATAAGATGCATTTAGGATCTGTGCAGACGTTGATCCTATGCAGGTGTTTTGCTAGGCAGTCATGTCCTGTTGTTCCCTTGAACTGTGCGTCTTTCTGGATTTTGTAACAGGTATTCCCATTTTTTTTTCTGCTGCTGCTCGAAGTCTAGTGTTGTTCGCGGCTTAAATTGCTTCTTTTATGTGACATTTAACTGAAGCGTACGATTTGGGTTTAGAGGCTGGTAATTGTTTTATGAAGTACCCTTTCTTCGCTAGGAAATCTGCTGCTTCATTGCCAGAGGTTCCACAGTGGGAGAGTATCCACTGGAATGTAACAAGTATATTGGAATTAAGGAGTTGGAAAATAATGTTGTGGCATTCTTGGCCAACAGACTGCTTGTATAGCTGCTCTGGAGTCGGAGAAGATACTAGTTTCTGAAGTGTGTCTTTCCTTGCTAGTAGATTTTGGAGAGAAATTCTTATGACATGTATTTCACTATCAAAATTTGTTGTACCTTTTCCTGCATGTTGGTAAAAGGAAAACTGGGGACATGTTCCACCTGCACCGACACCCGTCTTGGGATCTGTGAGTGAACTGTCTGTATAGGTTACGTGATAAATCCGCCCCATGACATTTTCGCGCTGGTAGAATTTAGTGACATTTTCGTTCGGATGCTATAACACTAATGTTTCTGAGAAATGGTGTGCTGTATACCACTCCTCAACATCCCCGCTTCGACTGGACAGTACCTGGTTGTGGCATTCACTACCACCTAATGACTAATTCTAATGATCATCGCTCATTGTTCTTGTAGCTCTGCGTGCATATACTTGGTAGACAGCTTTTTGAGAAAACCAGTATGGAGATAGCAAAAACTGCCAAGGGTAGGCCATTATTGCTTTTGAATGGTCATAGATTTTGAATGGGTAAAAAAATAAGGAAAACATAATTCCCTGCCGATGTATAAATGAGAGAAATGAAAACTGCAAGGGACGGATTTCAACACAAAAAAGAACTGTTTTAGGTGAAGTGCCTCATAGTTGAATACCAGATGTAGCAGCATGTGAAGTTGCTGAGCAGTTGACTAAAGCAAGAAAACGAGCCAGGTTCAGCGAGGATTCCATTTCAAAAATCTACCTTAAAGAAGTGGGCCAGATTTCCAACAAAGGACTTGATTTTGTTACTCATTTGCCGTCTCAAAATTCTGCCAAGCAGTTACTGCATCGGTGAGAAGGAAGACCTTGGCTTTTAACAAGATCCTCTCACTCTGAAGATACCTTTAGAATTGTTGAAGATGAATGACGGAGAATGCTTTCTTCTTCATGACGAACTCCTAGGACGAAGGGAGAGAATGCTTGTGTTTGCTAGTGTAAAAGGCAAAAGTACTTTGACTCAGTGTAAACGTTTCTTTTTTGACGGCACTTCCAAAAGCTTCAGTACAGCGGTTTGAGCAGATATATATACAATCCATGCGAATCTAGGAACCACTATGGAGGAAACTAATGTGATTTCAGCTGTTTATTGCCTTCTTCCAAACAAGAAAAAAGAAACTTATGATCGATTCTTCATCACCATCTAGAAACTTATTTCTGGATGGTCTCTCAATTTAGCGGTCATGGACCTCGAGACAGCTGCTGTCGATTCCTTCAGGACTTGTTTCCGGCTGCAAAGATTACCAGCTGCAATTTCCACTTCAACCAGTATTTGTGGAGGAAAGTGCAGCAACTTGCCTTGTGAACAACTACAATGAAGACGAAAGTGAGGTTGCGCGTTCGCATGTGTGCTGCTTCGGCTCATATTCCGCCGGATGAAGTTGATGATAGATGGCTGCTCAAACAAGAAGACACCCCCGAAAAAGAACAACTGAGAAGCTTCTCGACTACTTAGTAGAGTAATGGGTGGAAAACTAATATTCCAAGACATATTCGGTGTTGCTATGGAGAATGACACAGAATTAATAACATTGCACAAGCCTAAAATCTAAGACTAAACGGAATGGTAACCACAGCACATCCTAATGTGTACACCTTAATTTCAATTTTTAGTTATGATGCTGAGTACCATGGTCACACATTTGATAGACAAGCCCTTCATTTAGACGGCAATAAGAGGGGAAAGCACCAATAAGAAATGATAAAGCACTGCTGAAAGCTCTGGAAACATTAAGGAATACCGGAGATCTCAAACAAGCTTGAAAACTATAACCTATATACACAAGCTTGAGTCAAATTTGGCATTCCAACTTAAAAAATCTGATGTGTTACACTCACATGACTTTCTCTACTCTTGTACAATCTATTTTTACAAACGCCTATTCTCCATATGCTTCATCTTAATCGAGATATCGAGATGTCAATCTTATTGGTAATTTTCTTGTAGATGCAAGGGGAATATGGTAGCTTTTAAGCGATGGTCAAATATTTTAACGCTGGTTGCTATGTGGCGCATTCCATTCTCTTTGCATGTCCAGGACATAAAAAATGAATAACGAATTTGAGAAAAAGTATAAGTATTGGAAAATTTAAGGAAATAACAAGCAATATCTCGAAAACGGTTCACTCAACAAAAGAAATGTATATGACATAAGTTGTGTATTTTAACGCGATCTACATTTTTTATGTAGTAAAATTTTGTCTATCTCTTATGGTTTACCAGTTATGCAAAAGTCGTTCACAATGAAGAATACTTTTGGAGACATTCCCAGAAAATTCGAGATATACATTTCATTTCTCATGACATTATCTTAAACATATGATATTTTCATCAAAATCGTTAGAGCCATTTTTGAGAAAATTAAAATTTTCGAAAAATGTTCCATGTAAAGGGTAGTCTGGGGTGGGGGGATTTTCTTGAAAACCTTCGTGTCGCATCTCTGGAAGATACTGAACCTAAATACCAAGTTTGGTGTTTATCCGACTGTTCGTTTCTGAGTTATGCTGTTCACAGACACACACACACACACACACACACACACACACACACACACAGACACACACACGGACATGTTTCCAAAAATGCTTTTTTTGGATTCAGGAGGTCTCAAAACATGTATTTCCGGTGAAATCTCTGTATCGAATTTTTGGGTGGAATGCAATACTTCCCCTACTTACTATACGTAGTAGAGAAAGTAAAAATGCATGTAAATATTTCTCTGTCTGCGTGTACATTATATTATGACAAATTTCTTTGAAACGCAACTTTTTTTAAAAAAAAAAACATGGGGAATACTAGAGACTACCTCCACGCGGTGTTCTCTAGAAACGGCTTTTAAGTCAGCTAAGAGTCTCTTTAAAATATTTATGGAATCACTAAAACACATCGAGGCTCCACTCGAATTATTTATTTTACTTTCTCTGCACCTAGAGTAGGGGAAATATTTTATCCACCCAAAAATTGGATACCGAGTTTCACGGAAATATACGTTTTGAGGTACCCTGAATCAAAGATATATTTAGAAAAAATGCATGTGTGAGCAGCATAACTCAAAAATGAAAAGTCGGATGAATGCCAAGTTTATATAACGTCCTGCATAAACTACGCTTTACATAAAAGAATTTTCGTTAATTCTTATTTTCTCCAAAACTTCTCTAACGATTGATTAAAATGACAAATAGTTGTGACAATAACATTGCAAATAAAATGTATATCATGGACTTTCTGGGAGTGCATTGTGGGCTCTGCTTTACACTCAGTGGATATTAGAAAATGGAAGCCATAAGAGATAGGAAGAGATGTGTTTCAGAAAAAAAAATAAGGAGCTCATTAAAATACACAACTTTCTTAAACAACTTTTTTCCCAGCTTCAAGCCATTTCGATATATTTCATGCTATATATTTATATTTTTCCAAGATTAAGATAAAAATAGCTCAAAAATCGTGATTAAATAACCACACATTATTATTATCATTTATCATTATAATATTATCATATTATTATTATTAGATGATATAAAATAAACGTTTTTAATTCCTACGCTCTGGTTCCGTGTTTGAATTCTGCTTAGACTTATTGGTATAGATCCGCTGGCCCCTTTGTCATTCGTTATCTGATATTACATGTCGTATTAAAATAAATTGAAAATTAATAATAATATAATATGCAATAATAACAAATATGTAATAATATTAATAGTAACTGTAATAATAATGGTACTAATAAATGGACTGCTGATAAATAATAAAACAAAGGGAAATTAGATTAATATATTAAACCATAAAACTAACTCCTATTTATATCAAAGCAATGCTGTTATTATAGTAAGCAGAACTGGTAATGATCTAAGTGTACAACTATACAAATTATTGTTACACATTACCTAAGCTCTACACACAAAAATATACATACGAACGTTAATGCAATATCTATATAATTCCTAAATTGTGGGTTCAATTGAAGAGTAATAAAGAACAAAACGTGTCGGAAAAATTATGCTTCAATCCTGGGTTTTCTCAAATACACATCTATTAATAAAACAATTTGCATCCATCTACTTGGTGCCTATTTTAGCCCTTCTCTCAGAAAGAATTAGAAGAGTATTTTGTAATGTGTAGATAATTTAAATGGGCCCATATTCATGGTTCACACCGAGTTCATGGATAATAAGATTATAAAACACACAAAAAGCACAGTTCAGTAGTTATATTTTTATACATGACAGAAGTTTTCTTTTACTGTATGCACACATTACTCTTTAGATTTTCTCGTGGAGGGAGAAGAGGGGAAAGTACATTTAGTTAAAGTGAGTCTACCTAAAACTTGTATCCCAAACTAATTAAGAAAGGGTGATTTGGCGCGGAAATGTCATTGCGTAAGTGTTCCGCACCGGTCTGTATATACATGATGCCAGTCTTCTGGAAGGTACAGTCTGTGGATAGTTTCCAATGTTACCGTCTGATTTAGCCAGCAGGTGCATCCTGGATAACGCAAAATGTCGCGGTTTCAAACCCGACGGAGGGCGAAGGATTTTTTTCCAACGTAAAAATTCTTTGAGAGGTTTCCTTCGGAAGGGAAGTAAAGCCGGCGGTCCCGTGTCGCAGATTTACGGCACGTAAAAGAGCCTCAAGCCTGATAAAGATGCCTCTGAGCAAAATTACCGGTCTTTCACGCCCAACTAGAATGGGACGCTAAGGACCACAGCAATTAAGGAGCCTCCACAAATAAAATTCAATTTAACTTTTCGCAAAATGATCTACCAGTACGTGGAAATGAATCTTGCAAATAAAAACTCCGGAATAATAGTCCCATAATCGGATCTCCGAGATGGGACATCTACAAGAAATATTTCTTAGCTCTCCAATGTGATGCAATATCCCGCCTTTTCATTCAAACACTTTTAACGGCTGTAGCTTCAAAACTATTGCGCTTATATCACATTTGCCATAAACTTTTCTTTGTCTCCAGTTTGTCTGTAAAATGAGATCCTAGAATTCGTAGACAACCCGTATTATTTAATACTAAATCGTTTAATAGTATAGAATTTATATTAAATTAGTATAATGTACTAAGCATAAATTAATATAAACTTAAAAGTAACCTTATATTTTGCATTAGGACAGCTAGAATGGAATCATAGACGGCAAGTATAACACCTGTGGTATATTATATAAAAAGTTCTTTCACCGCGCGATTATTACTCTTAACGTTATAAAATAACAGCATGAATGATTTAAAAACAATATAAAAACTTAAGTTTGATATGCCAATCACATTTGCATTTATTTTAAAATAAATCTTTGCACCGCAAACTCGCATAACTTCCACGTAAAATGAGAAAAATGTTGCCTGAAATACCGATGAAGGAATGAGATAAGCTTCTGCGTATTTAGCACCCAAGATACAAAGCCTGGAACAACAGCGCTGCGATTCCTTGTGCTGAAAGTGCCATCTAAAGTTGAGGACCTTGTTTAATTGGCACGTCACCAATTTATTGGGGTGAACTTTGTATCGTATCGATAGCTAGTAATTAGCATAGTTTAATGACTTCGGAGAATCAAAACATATAAGCGTTTTAAACTATTTCCTTATATTATGCACATTTCAAGGCCTTTATCCCCACTTCTGAATTTCAAACGTCATTGCATCGCTAATGTTGAGAACAGTATGCACTAAATGCGAAGTTATTGCATTTACACGGTGCTGAAACATGGGCTAGAATTTATAAACTAAATCTGTTACAATAGAATTACCATAAAACCACCATCAATAACATAACAGGAAATACTAAAATTACTGAGCTTGAAGGAAAACCACGTCAATGTTTCACGCAAAAGAACTATTGTGATGGTGGCAGTGGTGGCCCGTGCTTTAAAAAAGTAGGTGAAAAGCTGCAAGTTTTAGTAAAGAAATATAGCAGCATTTAAAAAAGCAACAACAAAAGCATCATTTAGATACAAAATAATTATCACGTAAGACTCGCCAATTTTTTTATAAAGGGTGTCTCATAATGAACGCAATTTTTGTTTTAATGATAAAACACCTCATTTATTTGAAAAGTGGTAATATTATTAAGTCAATATGAAGTACAAACATTGCCATTAAAAAGAAGCAAAACATGAGGCAAATGTCTTCCATGGTTTCGTTGGCACACCTCACTCTGTTGGCAAATATTTCAACGACTTTAGAGTAAAGTTCCGGCTGAATTTCACCCATGATACGTTTAATTTCTACCTTGGGTTGAGGAATGATTCATGATTGTCCACATAAATACAAGGTTTTACATATCCCACAAAAAAAATAGTCACATGGTGTTAAATGACGCGATCTCGGTGGCCAATTCTGATCGCTGTTGCGAGAGATGAGGCGGGCAGGGAAACGTTTCTCTCAGGAATCTCGTTGTTTCGACGGCAGTGTGGCTGGTGGCCCCATCCTGTTGGAACCACATGTCTTCCACCTTCAATTCTTGAAATTGCGGTCATAAAAACTAAGTTATCATTAGAGTCCGGATTTATGGCAAAATGTCTTTTTTTTTTCTTTGGTGACCGTCAGAAATATTCGTGATATATTATGGAAAGGCTTTTATTTTGCATTTTTTTTGTATTTGCACTTATTTTCTACCATCTTTTCTGCCTTTGTTGTACGGATATAGCAAAACTCCTTCTTTTATTGGTGTCCGTCAGAAAAATAACAATGTTTCCAATTTCTCTGTTACTATAATTTAAAGCGTCTGGCAGTAATAATTAGACTTGTTTATCCCAATGCAGCTGTTGTTTTGCGGGGGATTTTACTTAAGGAAATACGCCAACAATGTGTTAAAGTTTAAGTAATTCGTTACCTGATTGTCGTAAATGTTCACTGATTTAAAACTTTATTGAGGAATTTCTGGCGGAATCTTTGTTATATTCGATAAGGGATGGGCTCGTATTTCACAATATGTTCTTTATTAATACAAAAACATTGGGGAGAAAAGTCAGTTGTTCGGTAAATATAGTTTACAGTTACACCTCAGTTCACAACTTGACACAACACCGAAGAAAAATACATTTTTGTACAAAAATGAACAAATTTGTTAGTTTGGAACCACCTTACTCTGTAAAGCTGCGGAAAGTCTGTGAACCACGAGAAGAAATACTGTGTTGTAACACAGCATTTTGGAACAACTAAAAATGTTTCCGCTGTAGCGAAGACGGTCAACAAGAGGAACGTGTATGCTTTATCATCCCTTTAATGAATAAGTAGTCAGCTTTTTCAGTGGATTTGTATAAAGAATTCCTAGAGGCAAGCATCCCTTTATGGAATTTGGAAAACAAATTTTTGAATACATTTTTTGAGAAATGCACTAAACAGCCCCATACCAAGTGAATCCACCCAGAAAAAATTATGTGCGTGAATTGTTATGAAGATGTGATGATAAACATTCGATATCGGATTAGAGCAAAGAAAATATGGATCTGAGGCAACGGATGTAAATAGTTGGTAGGCATATAGCCAACGTAATCATCGGAGCCATGGACTATACAGAGGATGAAGAGGGGTATACCCCATTCCTTCTAACTTCTGAGGCACTTGTAAAAGCCAGTAACGAATAATTTGTCAGTTATGTACTACTACCTTGAATATCCTGTGGCCGTAGGGGATTGGGTATAATGATGTTTTCCTATTTCTCACAGAGGCGCACTATATACGAAACACGCTGCTAGAAACTTAAAAAGCCTTTTTCCTGCAATGAGTCATCTATTTTGTTTTGCAATGGTGTTCATCGTATTGCTGAGGATACGCGCGATTTCCTCCCCCCACTCTCAATCGTTTGAGAGAATATTTTCCTTAAAGCTCAGACATTTAAAGAGCCCGCACCTAATCTTGGCCTACCTCCACATGGAATTATAACGAGAAGGGGAACTTACATTGCTGCTGTTTCGCATTACGCAATGAACTTCAAGACAGTAGGTGAAGTCATCAATTCATTTTCTGAAGATGACACTACTTCAATTCCTGATGCCCAAAATAAAAAATCAGTGCAGCAGAAATTACGAACTACTATGATTTTATTGCTGCACATTATGCAAAGTTACGTGGATTCATTACCAGTATTGAAGGAACCCTTGGTAACATCTTTGAAGATTGTGAAAGAAGCAGTGGAGTGTATCCAGGCAGTTGCAGGTAAGATAGGAAGTGCAATGAGTAGTAAATGCAATTGAGTAATGTCAAACAATCCAGATCTATAAACAATAAAAAGTGTAGGCAATATTCTCATTGGTGAAGATTTAGATTCCATGAACATAGACCCGTTGACCATTGCTTGTTTCAAGTAGTATGCTCCAATTACCACGGTTGACGTTGAGCGCTCTTTTTCTGTTTTGAAATATATGTTAGCTGACAGACGACAGAATTTGTGTGTTGACAATTTGAAGAAGCATCTTGTAGTTATGTGCAACAAATAATAAACAGCATTATAAAGGTGTCTAGTGTTTTTGTGATTTTTCTTCCTAAATAATGCTGCTATTTAAAAATATAAATGCATTTTTTTCACTGACTATTTACATATTTTAAGTGCATTTTTACTTGCCTTTTTCTAACTTTTTGTTCCTGAACATGCGGTCTCTAGTTATCATGTCGCGATAACGATCATCATTCACTATCACTGCTTTTCCAGTCTTGTCACAAAAAAGTATAAACTAATCAGTCCGGCAGCCCATAATCTGCAACAAACAGTGACTCGTTCTGGATACAGCGACTTCTCACGGATCACGCAAGAATTCTTTGTGCCCCAAATCGAAAATTTTGTTTATTCACATGGCCATTAAGTTGGAACTGTGCCTCATCAACGGACACTATTTTATTACGCAAATCACTATCCAATTCTTGTTTCCTCATTATCCAATCGATAAATATTCGACTCTGGAAACAGTACGTAGGCTTCAGTTCTTGTATTGGTTGGATCTTAAAAGGACGCATATGGAGATATTTTGTTACAGCTCACTGTAAACTGCTTCTCGAAATCGTTAATTATTGAAAACGGCGGCAAATCGACTTCATTGGGTTCGTAGCAACACATTGAATAGGGTAACATTCTCTAACGATCTCTCTGCACTCCAGCAATCGCGATCAGGTCGCCCAGGTTTGTGGCCGGAATGTAAAATTACCACAGTACCTAGCCGCTAATGCGGCTTTACCAGTGAGATAAAATAGGTTATGAGATTATGCAAACTTTTGTGTCGTGTGTTGTCTGTGGGCGGAGCTTCGCTTCCTGTACTGCCATTGGCTGGGTGTTGGCGAACCACTTGAGCGGACAAGCGGCGACCAAGTCCAATGCTGCTTACTTTGCAGCAGCTTGTGTGGTTGTCAAATTAAGCAGGCCGGCTGGCAGCGAAGCAAGATTGGATATAGGTATAGGATTTGGGAATAACCAAGTTGATAAGAGGGCGGGTCACTGCCGAACGGTCATCCATCCAGCTAGTGACTAAGCCCAATACTGCTTAACTTGGGGCCAATCAAGTTGACTAGTGGGCGGGTCATCGATGAATTATCACTCATCCAGCCAGGCCCAATACAGCTTAATTTGAGGAATGTGAGATGGATTGGTAGCCCTTATGTTAGCGTCCCATGGCGTCCTTGGGTAGACGGTAGCTCTTCCGTCTTCTGGGGGCCCTGTGATCGTAATGTCCCAGGGTGTTCACCAGTTGTTTTGGATGGGTTGCAAGTTTCGTATGCATGGTGCTAGATCTCTCGCGCACTATGTCCACGATGTATTTGAGTCCGGAATTGGTGTGTAGGATGAGACGGGAATCTACGCCCAGTATCATAGATCATCCTTAAGGCCTGTTCTGAACGGTCTGCAGTTTGCAGATGGTGGTCGCTGCCACCGATCCCCATACCTCGCATCCATACAGAATCAAGGGCGGGATGATCGCTTAATATAGGCGCAATTTTAGGTAATTAGGCATACTGGAACGAAAAACAGGGTGCAGCTGCTTGAGTGCGGCGTGGCAGTGGCCGACCTTTGCCTTGACAAATAGAAAAAAAGTGAGCCCGCGATCGAGTAGGACCCCAAAATATTTAGCAGAGGCAACCCAGGAATTCTCCTCCGCCGCAAACTGAGCGACCGCGTCGGCCGCCAGCGACGGACCTTGCCCAGGATAAGAGCAGAGCTCTTTTCCGGGCTGATAGCCATCCTCCACTTCTCGCTCCACCTGTCAACGGCCTGGAGCTGTCGCTGCAGTGCAGGGTAACAGAAGCGGACATTTTTGTTCTGGGCCATAATAAGGGCATCGTCCGCATACTGGCACGTAACGGTCCTGGGTTCCGTTGGGAAGTCAGACATGTAAGCCATGAAGAGAAACGGGAACAGTAAGCTGCCTTCCGGGACTCCCGCAGCTATAGGCCTGACGATGAAACTTTTCCTTCCACTCTTACCCTGAAAACGCCGTCTCTGAGGAAACTGTTTATCAATGCAAGATAGGGAGGCTTGCCTCCTTGAGTTATCAAGGCCTCCTCTACGTCAAGCAGTACGGCTGTGACCTTGAAGTTCTCCTGGAATCCCAAGGAGGCCTTCTCGGCCACTCGCAGTACCTGCAAGGTTGTGAAATGCCCATGGCAAAAACCAAACTTACGATCCGGGAGTAGGTGCCTTTCCTCAAATAGAGGAATAAGGCGGGTCAGGAATAAGCGTTCAAAAAACTTTTGAAGCGGTCGAGAGCACGCTTATGGATCGGCAATTACAAGGGAAGACCGGGTCCTTGCCGGGTTTCAAGATGCATACCACTCTTGCCTCCTTATGAGTTGGAAAGCGGCGAAGATGTAGACACGCATCGTCAAGTGAATCACGTCCTTTCGGGGAAGGTGCTGGAGTATGGAACCTGTGACGCCATCATGTCCAGGGTATTTATTAGTGTTCAGTTTCCGAAGTTCAGAAGCCACTTGTTTAGGGGTGACTATAGGAAGGTGGATCTCCTCGTGGGGTGGTTGTGGTTCCTCATAGAGGTAATCCACAATCGCTTCCACAAGGTCAGTGAAATCTTCGTCCTGGGGGTCATCCTGGGGTTCGGACTGAAGTTCTAGATAGTCTGCAAACACGTGGCTTTCTCGTGTGACTCGAAATTGAGCCTACCTCGAGTGGCACGTAGAGAATGCTGGTACTGGGTTTTATCCTTTACTTAGGGATTTAATAATTCACCAGAGTTTCTTCTCTTGTAGGTTGACATTCTTCGTGGTATTTTCCCAGATCGTTTTTCTATGCGCACGGAGCAGTCCCCCTTGCCAGTTTTGAATCGCTGGTATGCTGACCCTATTCTGGGATGGCGGAAACGCTGCCATAGCTTCCGAACTGTTCCTCAGCATTTAGCAGCTGCCGGAGTTTATTTGGGATAGTACCCGGGTTTAGGTTGTCGGAAGGGAGTGGTAGATGTGTGCGCGCACCGCATTTAGGATGTATTGGGAAAAGTCAGATGCTGCCGCTTCCAAGCATCGATGAAATCGATGCGAGGTCGCGAGACGACTGACTGGTTTAGCTCATGGACGTCTATCTCACTGGCCCGGTCTGGGCTGACCAGGGCTGGCATGGCAGCGTTGGAGTCTACCAGAACAGGGTCACGTTCCAGTTGCTTGACCGCCGAGAGGTCTAAATGGAAAGGGATGCTTTTGGTGATAATTATGTCGAGAACATCCGGCCTGCCGCGGGCCGAATGACACGTAGGCCCTCTCGGTCCGCGCGCGAAGAGGCTCGGATATCCGCTGCTGAGGCGGTAGATCCTGCGGCCTCTCTGGTTGGAAGTACGGCTGTGCAAGTGCCCATGCTTCGCGTTGAGGTCATCTGCAATGCAAACCACGGAGTGTAGATTCAGTAGGGTACCTAGTGTAGTCTGCTTCATAGAAGTGATGATCAGGAGGGTCGTAGACCGTTATCAGCAATCTAACCCGACAATGGCAAGCCGTATGGCGCAAACTTACACATTCTGTAGGGGGAAGAGAGAAAGGTGTGCGCGTCATGTGATTACGAATGAAGATTGCAGTACCATCCCCCTCCCTGTCGGCCGATCCGATCTGACCGATGGGTGACGTAACCTGGCAGCGAAAAGTTGGTATCAGCAATTAAGTGTGTTTCGCAGACCATTAGAATGTCAATTCCGTAGGAATGCACAAACTCAAGAGCGCTGGGGTAGTGTCCCCTGTTGACACGTTAGGCACATTTCGTCTACCAAAAAGTACCCGAAGTCTTAGAACAGTCTCTGCATTACATCCATCGTATTTAAAATGCAATTTCAGAATCTGGACACGTTGATCCTTTGTATATCCCTCTATTTTAGCTGGTAACAATACACAGAAATTACAATAATAATGACGATCGTTAATCGCAATACCAACATATGACAGTATGTTACATTTCAGATCCGGCAAAAGCTTGTGGAGGCACTTAATTGATTACTGTGTCTATAAACAAAACAATCTACTTGTTTTTTTCTCTGTACCTTTTTCTGGCTACCAATAGAGGCCACCACATGTTGTTAATGTTTCGGTGTACCTAAGTTTAAAACAGCTTTTTAATATGTTAATAAATCACACATTTGGAACTAAAGGCTAATTTGTTGAACCGGAAGAGTTCACCAAAAGTAAAGAGTTACGATACGCAGGGACACCGTAAGTATACTTATACGGTTATATACAAACGACATGTCCAGTCCAACTGAAAATATCGAAGCAGGAATCGATAGAGAAACCCACGAGTAACTGTGAAAATACCGCCTTTTCGGCGCACGAACGTCAAAGTATGGTTCTTGCAAGTGGAATCCCAGTTCGTTACGGTAAATATAATTAACGAAGTGACCAAATATAATTATATACTAGGATCTTTCGACAATGTAATTTGCCGAGTTGATATCGGACTTCATAACCATGCTATTGTCAGCTACACTATATGGCGATTTAAAGACACGCCTTATCGCTGAATTCAAAGAATCTGAGAACCCCGTAAAGCCAAGAAGTTACTTACGAAAGTAGAGTCAGGATATAAAACAGCATCCTCCTTACTCAGAGAAATGCGTACTCTGGCTGGATCACAAATAACAAATGATTTTCTACAACGACTTCCTACTAAGGCCCGATTCATTCTAGCTGCTAATCAAAACGTAAGTCTGGAAGCTATGGCATTCATGACCGATAAAATTGTAGAGATTACAACAGGATCAGTCCATCTACACCACTGAAGTAGTTGGTCAGTCATCTCAAAATGAACGATTGTCACATCTGGAAAAGAAACTTTCCGAGGTAAAGAGTTATAGCCAAGAGCTCCGAACCCGATCACTATCACGGACTAGATCCCAGTCACCTTGGCGAAAGCACAAGTATCCCATTTGGTGGTACCACTATAAGTTCAAGCAAAATGCTAAGAAATGCACACATCCACGCTCGTTCGTTCATCAACCTTCCAGCAACACGTCACCGGAAACCCTTAGGGCCATCCTTGGCGCGGCACAAAGTGAGGAGGCTGAATTATCTCGCCGCCTGTACATAACAGATCGCATCACTGGTCTACAATTTTTGGTGTATTCTGGAGCTGATGTTTCCGTTTTACCCGCAACTGGATTAGAACGTAAAAACATTCAGAAGCGAGAACTTAATGCAGCAAACAGTTCCATAATACACACTTAGGAACGCCTACTTAACCTTGATATAGGCCTACGGAGATTTTCATGGTCATTTCTCCTAGCTGATGTCCACCAGCATATTACTGAAGCTGACATTTTGGGTTATTTTGATCTCTTGCTAAATGTTAATTCAAAGCAGCTGATTGACAGACAAGCTCAAATCGGGAGCATAGACTCTATAAACGCAAGAAATCACAGCTCAGTGATTTTGGTAGATACACAACACAAATATCGAGATTTAAAGAGAGATTTCCTAACCTCTTCATTGAGAAGCCTAATTTTATCTCTCCTGAAGTTACGGTACACCGCACAATTACCATTACAGGAACTCCATTGCATGCACGAGCCGACGTTTACCACCAGATAAACTAGCCCAGGCAAAACTCGAATTCCAAGAGATGATCAACCTTGGCATGTGCACGCCTTCAAAAAGCTGCTGGTCCAGTCCTCTCCATTCTAGTCCCTAAAAAGGATGGAACATAGTGCCCTTGGCGCCTGGAGATTATCGAACACTAAATGTCATCACAGTACCCGATCACTATCCAGTTCCTCATTTGCAAGATTTCAATAGTCAACTCTAACAAAACAATTTTGTCCAAAGTCGACCTCATTAGAGCCTATCATCATGTCCCTGTAGCACATGAAGACATAACAAAGACAAATTTATAAAGATGTCATTTGGTTTACGCAATGTGCATCACAAACATTTCAACGTTACATTCATGGTATTTTGTGTGATTTACCCTTTGCTTATTCTTACCTAGACGACATCCTGGTAGCATCGTCAGAGGAAGAGCATATGATCCACCTACAACTTTTGAATGCCTAGATGAATATCTTCTCAATATCAATGTAAGAAAATGCATCTTCCGCGAAAAAGAAATATCGTTTCTGGGTTATCTGGTGTCAAACCGGGGAGTTTCACCATTAGCGGACAGAGCGCAAGTCATTAAAAACGTTCCACGTCCACAACAGTAGCAGAACTTCGACGATTTTTAGGACTTATGAACTAGCTCTACCGACGCTCCTTACCACACACTGCAGAAATTCAACCCTTATGTGAGCTCTGCAAAAACGCGAAGATAAAAGATAACCGTCCAATCTCCTGGAATTATGCGACAGATAAGTCATTCAACAAGTTGAAAGAAGAGCTAGCTAATGCACATTTCTTGTTCATCCTTCATCTGATCTCCCTTTAATATTAATGGTCGATGCTTCGGACTGCGCCATAGGTGCTCACTACAGCAGCTTAGGGGAGAAACGCCAGAACCACTCGCATTGTTCTCCAAGTCTCTCGCACAGAAGCACAACGTACGTATAGCACCTACGATCGTGAATTGTTAAGGGCCTACTCTGTTGTGAAACACTTCAGATACTTGCTAGAGGGTAGGCAGTTCACAACATTCTCGGACTTCAAGCCATTAACTTTTGCTTTCAAACAATGCTTGGACAAAACAACACCCAGACAACGGCGACGCCTTAATTATCTTGCTCAGTTCACTAAAGATATCCGTTATCTTCAGCTAGAGAGGATATCCCTGTCGACACATGTTCTAGGATTGCAGACATCGCTTTGCCAGCGAACATCTCATATGAAGTTATCACTAAGTTACAAAGGAATGATACAGAACTGGAAAAATCTTAAGACATCAGAATCCTATTCATTGAAATTCACCACCATTGTATTACCTGATAGATTTGAGTTAGTTTGTGATAATTCTGAGAAAATCTCAGACCTTACATCCCACCATCCTACAAAAAAGAATCTTCCATGCACTGCATGACTTAGTCCATCCCAACATAAAAGGTACAGTGGATTTGATATGACAATGTTTTATTTGGCCTTCATGGAAACAAGATGTAAAGCTGTGGACGAGGACCTGTATTCCTTGTCAATGTGCAAAAGTTTGAAACACACAAATAGTGCTATAGGAACTTCCAGTCAAGTTAACAATCGGTTTTCTCATCTCCATGTGGATATAGTAGGACCACTACCTTGTTCTCAGGGTTTCACATACCTCCTAACGATGATAGGCAGATTTACACGTTGGCCAGAAGCAGTACCACTAAAGGACATTACGGCAGAAACTGCTGCTAGCGCTCACTTATTATCATGGATTGCACGTTTTGGTGTCCCACAATTTATCACCATGGACGGAGGACAACAGTTTGACTGCCAACTGTTCACTCACCTTACCAATGTCTTGGGTACACTTTACATATAAAATACTGTTTACCATCCTGCATCCAATGGGAAAGTTGAAAGCTGGAACCACAATGTAAAACAGCGTTAAGAGCTCGCCTCTCAGATGACTGAGTCTACAACTTGCCCACCATCTTAATGGGCCTCCGTGCTTATGTCATACCAGAATATATCCAGCAGAAATGGCCTATGGTGTCACAATCAAGCTTCCAGTTGATTTCTTTGCTTCAACACCAATGGATTGTGATATTCCTTCTCATCTTCATTCTGAAGCAGCAGATGATCTCACTAAAACCAATCAACATACATCACTCTGCAAAATCTGTATTCATCCATCCAGAGCTTATGACATCTTTACACATATTCATCAGACAGGATGCGGTTCGGAAACCTCTCCAGCCTATATACAATGGACCATTTGCAGTGGTGAAATGTGTTGAAAAATATTTCACTTTGGAAATCCCTCAAGGTCAACAGAGAGTCTCCATTGCCAGTCTTAAACCAGGTTTCCTGCTGAATAATATGGACACTACATCACCCAAATACCTGATAATCAACCTGCCAGCCAGTTCAGCAGCCCAGCAGACTACATGTTCTGGCTGCACAGTGCACTTCCCAAAGAAGTCCCTCCACTTGTCACAGGGGAGGGAGTAATATGTGGCAGCACTTAATTCATTAGTCTATGTATATAAACAAAAACAATCTACTTGTTTCTTTTTTGTTTTCTCTGTACCTTTGTCTGGCTACCAATAGAGGATATCACATGTTGTTAATGTTTCAGTATATGTAAGTTTAATGTAGCTTTTTAATTTATTAATAAATCACACATTTGGAACTAAAGGCTATAACTTAACAAATCAACAAAGGCACTCAATTTAAAAGCTGTGTTCATTATGAGATACTCTATACATTAAGTCAATCCTTTGATTTTTTTTTTATATAGAGCAGCAAACTTATCCCTGATGTCCTCATCAAATCACTTTTCTTTATAAATTTACACAAAAATTCCTTCTAGATGGAGATGTTCACTAATGCAAGTCTGCCTTGTGATATAGTGTTTCTAGCAATAGATTTAATTCTTTGCACTGATGCACTTGTGAATGGAATCGTTAAAACTAAAGCAAACAACTTGTATGATTCCTCAAATACATCCTTATTTTCCTGACACGATTTAGAACACTCCACTGTAATAACAGGTCTATTAATTTCATCAACTTTTTCATTGAAATGAACAATAATTCATAGACTATGTGCATTTTCCAAAGGTTTAACTAGCTGACCTGGAATTGGCAAATCTTCATATTCTCCCATTTTGCTCCTATTTTGTTGTACATTGAACGTTAAGCGTTTCTGTTTTTGTGAAAACTGAAGCATTTATGTTATTAAATAACTATGGGACCAAAGAGAAGGCACAAAAGTTTAAAATTCCAACTACCATGTTTCTCTAAAACATTACTCAACATTCTGTTAACTGCTTCACTGCCAAAGGATGCTTACAGACTATATAACATTTTCAGAACTTGAAAGAATATTGAGGAAGGTTAAGGAACTCAGAAATACAAAATCCACTGATACTTCATACCCATTTCAGGAGATGTTTTATGCTATTCAGAATATCACAACCTTTACAAAATTATGGTTATAAGGGGTAAAGAGAAGGATTCACTATAAGAATCTTCCAGATCATTCTACAATAATTTAAAAAAATCTGATGTGTTACACTCACATGACTTTCTCTACTCTTGTACAAACTATTTTTACAAACGCTTATTCTCCATATGCTTCATGTTAATCGAGATGTTAATCTTATTGCTAATTTTCTTGTACATGCAAGGAGAATTGGTAGGTTTTAAGCGATAGTCAAATATTTTAAGAGCTGGTTCTATGTGGAGTATTCCATTCTCTTTGCATTACCAGAACAAAAAAAAAAACGAAAAAAATGAATAACGAATTCCCATTTGAGAAAAAGTGTAAGTATTGGAAAATTTAAGGGAATAACAAGAAATATCTTGAAAATGGTTCACTCAACAAAAAAACATGTATATAACATAAATTGTGTATTTTAACGCGATCTACATTTTTTGTGTAGTAACATTTTGTCTATCTCTTATGGTTTACCAGTTTACCAAAAGTCGTTCACAATGAAGAATACTTTTGGAGACATTCCCAGAAAATTCAAGATATACATTTTATTCGTCATGAAAGTATGTTAAATATATGATATTTTAATCACAATCATTAGAGCCATTTTTGAGAAAATTAAAATTTTCGAAAAATGTTCCATGTAAAGGGTAATCTGGTGTGGGGGGATTTTCTTGAAAACCTTCGTGTTGCATCTCTGGAAGATACTGAACCTAAATACCAAGTTTGGTGTTTATCCGACTGTTCATTTCTGAGTTATGCTGTTCACAGACACACACACGGACATGTTTCCAAAAATACTTTTTTTGGATTCAGGAAGCCTCAAAACATGTATTTCCGGTGAAATCTCGGTATCGAATTTTTGGGTGGAATGCAATACTTCCCCTACTTACTATACGTAGTAGAGAAAGTAACAAGAATAGGGTAGAGCTAAATGAATTTAATTAAATAATCATTTGTGGTTTAAAAGGTCTCCAGTACAATGTTGGGTAAGCCTTTAGTTCTAGAAAAAATTCCAGGGAGATATAGAGGGAATATATAGAATTTTAATGAACAGTAATGAAATATATACAACCTATAACAGAAGTGTCTTAGATAATTGCTGAGATAGAAACCACAAGGAATTTCAGATTTAAAGTTATAGCTTAAATTTTCGAAAGTGTGTACACACTACTGACATATCCCAAAACTAATAACACTAAGAAAAGGTAGAACCATGAATTTTGTTTCTAACAGCTGAATTCCCACTACTGCATAAATGCAGCAGCATGCAATCATGTGCTTATAGTGCAATTGCAATTATTTTATTGTTACTCATTGGTTATTAATAACCAGATTCAGTTGAGGGAGGTGTGAAGTTACGCTTATACACAGCATATTTAAAAATTGTATTTACAAACTCCTAGGACTAATAGAGGGGACAATAAATGATGATTTAAATGCGAACTCATATCTGGTAAAATATCTTTCTCTTACTCAGCTACAGGTGAAATCATTCCAACCCCAAACCAATTGCATGTATTCTCTGGCTTGGTATTACTGATGCAGAACATTCTAGCTGACTCTGTGAGCCACAACTATTACAGGTGCAATGGTTTGGGTACTTATTAAGGGTGTCTCACTGACTAGATGAATTAAGACCTCCTCAAAGGTTAGAGTATAACAATCCTTGGAAGACCACAGTACTAGAATTAGTTTTATAGCCCATCTATAACTAATATTTAACAGCTATCATAGGTTCCCTACTTTAAATTCTTTGTCTAAGCCTCCAGTATACTCTGATATTGTTCATTAACACTCTGGATATCAGATGTCTATCAAAACAAGTATGCTGGGTATTTGGGAAACCGATAGTCTTGCTTACCTATTATTTTATTCCATTTCCTGAAGTATATCTATCTAAGCTTCTACATGGGACTGAAGGACAAGGGATGAGGACTGTATGGTAGGTCTGAAGAAGGTGTACCTTCATTGCTTCATAGATTATGTAATCTGTAATTAAACAAGAAATACATACTGGTGAAAAATGGTAGCTGAGCAACTTAGCACCATCTAATACCTTAAGGTTACACTCTGAAGTCCTAACAAAAGTGAAACAACATATTATGCAACAGTTTTGTAATGATATTTATTAAAATATGGATAGTGCAGACCCAGGAACTTACTCTTTTTGAAAATGTTATTTAGTTTTTGCAAAATCAGCATGGGCAGTTATTGTCAGCATAATCCTAATTAGGAAAGTTAATTACTACTGCTGCTGCCGCAATTTCATAATGTACTTTCAGTAGTACTTTTGCTAGCTATACAAATTCTAGCAATGGAACTGGGATTGTGTCTTCAAAGGTTGGACATTTCTGCCATGGAAAATTACAAATCCAGGGCAAAAACCATTGACAAATTAAGGTCAAAATTTGTCCCAATGCATGATCCTTAACTGAGCTAGGGTGGCCGTCAACATCCCTCTGTTCATATGAATGCAACGACTCCACTTGGCTCTACAGTCCATCTGTGAGATGTCACCACGGCCAAATTGATGCATCATACCATTATTTCTTTGTAACTAATAACCATATTGTAAACAACTGTCTAGTTTTACAAAACTTCTCCTGTATTGTCTGAGTTCAGCCCTACTGATGTTGATGCTGAGAATCGATCCTGCTTCACGATGGAATAGTCAATTCGGAGTTAATTGTTCAGGGTAGCTGATCTAGTTGTGACAGTATCAAGCAAGTAACAGTGCAAAGTACTTGGAAAACACTATAAACTTCTAAGAGTATATTAATAGCCACTACTGTATGATAGTTGCACATGCCATTTTGTTTATTATAAGTTATATAAAACAGGTACTATTTAGAAACATTTGATTTCAATGAAGTTCATCATATGGAGGTATCAGCACTGTAAAATTATGTAAAACAAAATGTTGTCAGTATAACTATTAAACAAATGGAAACGCAAACCTGTGCATTTCTAATCAATGCTGTTTTAAAATCATATTATGATGTGAGTGACATGGGCAATATGGGACTATGTTCTACACCTGCTAATATAAATACAATGATATAGCAAGCTATAAATGCAATTAAAGAATTAATCTTTAGCATATCTAATTGAAATCTATAGGTATGCTTCACAAGATATCACAGCAGTAATGGTTACAGTCTTACTCATGATGTTGAAGGTCCAGCTTGGGATGATTTGATCAAGTTGCATGGCAGAAGTACTTTCAGGAATTTTGCCCTGTTCTTAGGATATTAGGTAGCTTTAGTCCTTGAGCTCATTGTGCATTCATTCATCAGGTAAAATAAATGAATGAGTTGCTCTCTCAAGAGCCTGGACTCTGGCATTCCTGAGGAACATTTCCGCATGTATGAGATTGGAATAGTATATGTTTCATAACCACATGAGGTGCTATAATCCACTCATTTAGCCAGGGTTGGCATCACAGAGATGCACTAAATGGATCCATGCGACAACTTCCTGAGAATAAAGCACTGCATTGCACCATAACTTCAAAGTTACGCTAAATACAGATTTCATCATTGTCTTCAAGATTTTTATATACGCTACCTATCAACTGTTCAGCAGTGTGTTAGAATTCACAAAATAAAAGAAAAGAAGAGAGCTGCAAATATGAGGTGGTTTAACTGCGAGGTCATATTGAATGGCAAATGAATTAAATAGCTGAAATGAGCCCAGGATCCACTGAGCTTAGATATACCTGACATTAGTCTTCCCAAATGAGATTCAAAGCCAAGACCTCTTGAATGTGAAGCAAACATGCTAATCCCACACCACAGAGACAGGCACTTGATATTTGTGTTTGTAATTGAATCTGACCTAACAAAATCCATTGGCTTCATTGATTTAACTGATTGGTTTGAAAAATGAAAACTAAGAAAAGGCTTCTAACTTCTATGGTTATAATAGGGCTTTTGCTTGAGAAACAGCAGATGGTGTTAGTAACTCTCTGAAATGTAGGTTTTAATGTTGTATTTAATCATTGCCACTAAGCACACTTGCATTCAAATTTTGCGGAGGATAGGAAATGATCCTCATTAAAAGATAATTCACCTGTTCAACCCAGGAATCGAAACCAGGATCTTTGAGTAGAGAAGCCAGAATGCTGATCACTCAACCACAGACACGTCCCTACAATCTTGTTTTAATATAATACTCCTTTTATTCTGCTTTATCTATCCTACTTTTGAGTGCTATTTCTGAAAATATAGTAAAACAGAAATTGATCTATGCTAATGCGTTCAAGTGAAAACAAGAGAAAACTAGGTATTTCTTCTCTTGTTTGGTAAGCAGCAAAATGTTTCATTATGAATCTAATATGATCGTACTTTGTGTTATCTTCACATTAATGTGGCAGTAACGTTGGATGTTTCAAACCTCATTCAACTTAAATGGAAATTTTAAGTACTTGCAAAACACATTTTTTGTTTAGTTTATTTATTTATTTATCTATCATCATCATCATCATCATCATCTGTATAGCACCCTTTCACTATGGTCATATCAGGGGCTTTAACTGTAAGTTATTTAACACTTTTATTATTTTTTTTAGATCATTTTTATCTTGAAACACTCATATTCACTCCCACATGCATACTTCCAGACTCTGGAGGGTAGGGAAAGATTCTCATTAAAGAAAAAATTGCCCCGCCCCAGCCAGGACCTTAAGAGTTGCAAAGCTAGTATGCTGACCACTTGACCAAAGAGGCAGTCAAGCCGCCTACTGTAAGGTATGACATCCCAGAATATTTGAGATCACTTTAAAGGTTCAATGGGATACACAGATCAGGCAAAAGTTTAGTGTGCATTTGGGTATATCACAGTAGCTCAGCGACAGAATATCGGCATGGAAAGATCTATGACTCGAGTCCTGCCTGTGGCATGAATTTTTCAATTCTGATAAACTTTACAACTTAACCTATACAGAGCCAATTTGAAAGACCTGAATTTTTTGAGGGGCAGCTCATAATATGCACCACCACCATCTCACAAAGCGCTTACGTATAGGCCCTTGCTTACCCATTCATTTTTACTTCTATTATGTTGTAGATATTTTGAGTTATTTCAGTTTGAGCTATCAGTTTGGATACACCCTTTAGAACCAATTGAATTATAATACAATGCACTGTTCATGTGTATAATTGTATTTAACGAGTATACGATTTAATAACCTCAGTGTATTACGTAAAAGAACCAGTAATAGAAAAAAATCTTGTGTTACTTTCACATAACTTTCTCTACCCTCTATCACTTATTAGTGGGTATACAAACTATTCTTAGGAAAGCTTACATTTCTAATCACAGTAAACCTTCGCATTATGCGTTTCATTATAAATACAAAATGACCAGTGATAGTCATGCATTTAAAAACTGGTCACTATATGCTGGCCTTAAAATTCCATTCCCTTTCCATGATATCACGAGATACAACTGAAAATCAACAGGACTTGAAAAGAATGAGAAAGTATTGAACAATTCAAACCATTAATAACGATATCTTGGAAATGGCTTATGATAGAAAAAAAGATATTTTAAATAAATTGTGTGTTTTAAAGAGATCTACATTTTTTGTGTAATGCGTTTTCATCTATAGCTTAACATTTACCAGTTATACAGGAGTACAAAATTCCTTCCAAATGAAGAGAACTTCACAGGCTACTCCCAAAAAATTAATATATTTTACATCATGTAAATATCTTTAATATATGGCATTTTAATCAAAATCATTAGAGGCATTTTTGCAAAAATCAAATATTTAAAAAAATGTTCCGTGTAAAGGGTGGGGGGGATTTTCTTCAAACATCTTCATGTCACATCTTTGGAAGATACTGAACTTAAATACCAAATTTGGTATTTATTCAACTTTTCATTTTTGATTGGTATTTATCCAACTTTTCATTTTTGAGTTATGCTGTTCATACACACAAATGCACATAAACCTTTTTTTAAAAATGCTGTTTTTGGATTCAAGGAGTCTCAAAGCATGGATTTCCAGTAAAATCTTGGCATCAAATTTTGTCAATGGAACACAATACCTCCTCCGCCTACTAGGCAGAGAAAGTAAAAATTCTGAGCTGTTACATTCACATGCATTTCTATACCCATTCTTATGCAAACTATACTTACAAAAGCTTATCCTTCTATTTCTAGTTAATGGAGACGAATGCTTCCAGAAGTGCTTTATTACACATTTTTCTGTAGGTACTAGGGGATAAAAAAAGGATTAAGCAATAGACAAATCTTTAACAAATTGATTGTATTGGCTTTGCAATTCCACTCTTGGAAAGGGTAAATGTCACAAAAAATAACTGATATGTTACAATCTCATGACATTATCCACCCACTATGGCTTATATTTATATAGCTTCTACAAACTCTTTTATGAAAGCTTAATTTCCTATCTAGTTCATATTAATCAAGATAAACCTTTGCAGAAGTAGTTTGATTATACATTTCATTATAAATACAAGGGAGAGAAAGGAAACCAAATCTATAGATACTTAAAAGTCCATAGTCTTTCCACATCACGAGAAACAACTGAATAGTGACTGCACTTAAAAAAAATATTGAAAAACTCACATCAATAGCAAATATCTCTGATACAGCTGATGCTACAAAAACATATTTGAAATAAATTGTGTGTTTTAAGAGATCTAAATTTTTACTTTCTCTACTACGTACTTACAATAAGTAGAGAAAGTACTGTATTCTATCCATAAATTTGATGTTAAAATTTCACTGGAAATACATATTTTCAGGCCTCCTGAACCTATAAAAATGAAATTTTACAAAAAGGTTCATGTGTGTATGCAAACAGCATAACTTAAAAATGAGAAGTCAATTAAATATGAAACTTGGTATTTAAATTCAGGATGCGACACGAAGATTTTGAAAAATATCGTCCCATTCCAAACTACCCTTTACATGCTAAAATTCATTTTATCACAAATAGCTAACGATTTTTATTAAAGTACAATATTTTAAGCTGCTATCATGACAAAAAAAATATCTTAAATTTTCTGGGAATAGCCTCTGAAGACCTCTTTATTCTGAACCATTTTTGTTTAATTGGCAAACTGCAAGAGGCAGACAAAATCTTACTACACAAATAACGTCGATCTTGTTGAAGCACACAATTTATGTCTAATAAAATTTGTTTGATGTTAAACTTTTCTGCGATATTCTTTGTTATTGGTCTGAATTTTCAAATATTTTTACCTTTCTCAACCACAAATCACTATTCTTTGTTTTTTTTCCCTTTCTTTTTCATCTTCATGCATAGAAAACAGAATTTCAAAGCCATCACACAGCGACTGGCTTTGAAAACTTTTGACCTTTGTTGTATTCTTCTTATACCTACAAAGAAATAAGTAAATGAATAATGAAGGTTTATCTGTATTACAGAAGAATAAGCTTTTGTAAGAATAGTTTGTAAAAGACCGAATACAGAAAATTGTGCAAACACAACAAATCAGATTTTTTGTGTAGGAAGTTAATTGCCTATCTCTTCTTATATTCAAAATTCCTTCCAAATGAAGAGGACAGGCTATTCACAGAAAATTCAAGGCATATCTACATTTTATTTGTCATGTAAATATATTAAGTTATGCCGTTTTCATGCATGCATGCACGCACGCACGCACGTGCACACACACACACACACACATTTTTTAAAAATAATTTTTTCAGGATTAAGGGCACATAAAAGCAGGTATGTATTTTGTTGAAATTTTGACATTGGATTTCTGGCTCAAGTGTAATACTTCCTCTACCTAGAAGGTACATGGTATAGAAAATATGAAATTTGCTGCATTGCATTCACATAATTTTCACTACTCACTCTTCTACAAATTATTCTTATAAGTTTATTATTTTACTTCTTTTTAACTGAGGTAAACTTTCATTACACATACATTTTGTTTTATGTATAAGGTTACAGTAGCTAAAGTGAGTTAGATTTTTAAAAAAAGAGTTGTATGTGATGGCTTTAAATTTTATGCTTTTTGCATGACCACGAGAAAAAACAAATAGCAACTTATCACTCAAAAAGGTTTAATTATCTGAAAATGCAAACTAATGACAAAGAATATATAGAAAATTATAAGTGGCACAAAAGAATTTGAGATAAATTGTGTGCTTTAGTCAATTTTAAATTTTTTGCATAGTAAGATGTCTATCTCTTACAGTTTACCAGTTAAACAAAAGTCATTCAGAAGTAAGAGGACTTCGCAGGCTATTTGCAGAAAATTCAGGGTATATTTTATTTATCATGCAAATATCTTAAACATATTTATATGTTAATAAAAATCCTTAAGAGTCATTTTTGACAAAATAATAATTAAAAAAGAAGAAGAAGAAGAAGAATTTTCAATGTAAAGAGTAGTTTGGGTGGGGGTTCTCAAAAATCTTGTTTATTCTTAGAGGATACTGAATTAAATACTAAGTTTGATATATAACTGACACTGTTTTTCGTTTTAAGAGTTACACAGTTCGTAGGCAAACCCTTGAAACATACAAACCTTCTTCTATACATGCTTTTTTGGATTTAGGGAGCCTCAAAGTGTATATTTCTGGTGAAATCTCTAACAAATTTTTGGGTGGAATGCAATGTTTCTTCTACTTTTACTATAGGTAAGTAGTAGAAAAAGTAAGATTGTCATAAATCATATGTTTTAAGATGTTTTTATGTAGTAAGATTTTATCTATCGCTTAGGGTTTACAAGTTATACAAAAGTCATTCAAATGGAAAGGACTTCACATGTAATTCATAGAAATTTCAAATGCAAATATCTTAAACATATGGCATTTTAATCAAAATTATTGCTATAGCCGTTTTTGAGAAAATAAAAAATGACAATCTTTCTATGTAAGGGGCAGTGGAGATTTTCTTGAAAATCTTTGCGCAGCATCCTTGGAAGATGCTGAGGAGGAAAAAGAAAGAAAGAAAAACCCACGCACACACACACACACACACACACACACACACACACACACACACGCACACAAGAAAACTTTTTCTAAGCATGTATTTACTATGAATTTACTTTGATGTAAAGTAATGCACGTATTTACTCTGATCAAATTTTTGGGTGGAATACTTCTAAAAAGTAACAATGGTTATCAAGCACTTCAGAGAATCTAAAGTATTGGAAAATTCAAAGTAACAGTAATAAATATCTCAGAAATGATTAATATACTAAAAAAAATTTATAAACTGTAGGCTTTAATATCTACAATTTGCCTGTAGTAAGCAAGCATTTGTGTGTGTCTTATGGTTTACCAGTTGGACAAAAATTTATTTATGATGAAGAGGACTTCCCAAGCTATTTGCAAAATAATTCAAAATACACATAACTAGTCGTGCAGGATTACCTTAACAAATGGAATGTCAGTCAAAATTAAGTTATTTTTGACTATTATTACTAAAGTTTTCCAAGTAAAGGGTACTTATTGGGGGCATTTTCTTAAAAATAATTATTGTATTGTATACTTGGAAGGTGGCCACTTGTAACCACCACACTATTGGAACAAACTGGGCATGTAGATGCACATCAATCATTACCTATATAATGGTTAGGTCCCAGTTATCTTATGGCAGCATCGTTTGGTGGCACTACAAACTACTGCAGCAGGTAAATTTACCAAGCTACAGAGATTGCATGTCTATGTATTACAGGGGCTTTCAAAAGTACTCCAACCATCGCACTGGAGAACTTCTAGGATTCCCTTCCATGGACATTTATTTACAAGCAGAGGCTAGGGATACTGCCTACCTCTTAGTGCAAACAGGAAACTGGAGAGGTAGCTAGCTGTTCAACAACTGGACACACCTCTATCCTAAATTTCTTGGATATCCCAGTATTGAATATGCAGTCTGACCTAATGAATACTCAATATTGTTCTTTTCCTCAATTTAAGGTAACTCTTGGATCTCGAGAAGACTGGATAGAAGGAATTATGCCTGATAAAGAATGTGACCAACTTATGTGGTTCACAAATGGATCCTGTATAGGAACACAATCCAGCACAGGTATATATGGCCTCTCTCCAATGACAAATATTAGTATAAGCCTTGGGAAATGTTGCATAGTCTTTCAGGCAGAAGTATTTGCTATTTTGAGCTATGCTTTAAGTGGTCTTGAGAAAGGTTATCATGGTTAACAAATTCTCAACCTCATAGACAAAGTGCTTTCCTCGGACCAGGTAAAATCAAAACTGGTGTATGAGAATACCTAAATGTCTTGATTGCCTTGTCATCTCTCAACAGGCCCAAACTGCAGTGGATTCTGGGGCATCTATGGAAATGAAAAAGTTAATGAGCTGGCTAAAAGGGGTACTGAGATACCCTATATCGGCCCTGAACCCGTAGTTGAAATCAATATATATATTGCCAAAACCTCAGTAAAACCATGGATTAGGGAAGCGCAGCAACTCGAGTGGCAAACCTATCCTACACAAGGAGAAGCCACGAAACTGATCTTAGGTCTACGCAACACTCTTTCCTGAGATCGGATAGAACAAGAATAAGAAAGGCTACCTGGGACAGATAGCTTTGCATTTGTTTATCCGTGGCCAAAGGAAGAACTACCGTGTTGTGAGTGATGGCTTACCAGCTGCTACACATAATCACGCTAAGTGTTACACACCAAACCGAGCGCAAAGTTACATGCCCCGTATAATAGTTTCATTGATTCCGGAACATGGTCACTTCCGGAAACATATATGTAAAGTAGGCCTCTACAAAGATGAACCTATTTAAAGAATGTGCAAAAAGGATGAGGAAACTGCCTCGCACATCCTCTTTGACTACCCATTCCTGGCAAGAAACACACTTACTCTTTCTATAACCAGGGAAGGTCTAGGAAAGGATGCTGACATTGGAATCAAGATATTGCAACTTGTTCAGGGAATGGATTTTGGGAAACAATGAAGGCATCCTTTCCAATGGGGTTGGGTTGCCTTTTAAGCTGGGTGTGGGAGATCAACAAAACTCTCAACAATGCAACCCCCCCCCCCCCCATTATCTATTTATCTATACTTGGAAGATATTGTTTAACGCCAAATTTGGTATTCATCAGGCATTTTGCTTTTGAGTTAGCTTAAAGCACAGAACACCAAAGTATTAGAAGTGCAACTCTAGTGTTAAACGTTGGAAACGCAAGGGCGATCGCAGCATGAGTAGTGATTTGGGATGGAACTAAACTACGAAAAATCGCGCTCTCGGATGCTGACGTCACTCAGAGCTACTACAGCTGCATTTTGCATACCTGCCTAGCTGTTTGGCTCAGCTGATCATATGTTCAATACTGTATCGCTATTGTACAAAGTTAATTACGTGAGCTTCAGCAATCGTGACTGCAGTTTGAGTTATTCAAATTTATTTTTAAAGGAATCAATTAAAGATCACATAAAATAACTTGTCATCATCATCTGTAGCAATACAATATTAGAACATAATTATGATCAGCTGAACACCCGACAGCTAGGCTAGTATGCAAAACACAACTGTTTATTCCTGTGTAACTCTTTTTATTAAATTATCCAATAGTCGGTACATACATTGCTTTTATATAATATTATTGGGGTTAATAGTGGTTGTGGAATGTTTGTGCCATAATACATAATGGTCACATTTAAATTTTTGAGGCTGAATGAGAAGATCAAGTACTTTGCAATAATTTCTTCTGTATGCTTCATAGTAAAATCTTTTGCACTTAGTCTCCATGTTTTGCTTGAACTTCCAACCAACCAACCAACCAACCAACCAACCAACAGTAGGATGTGGAATTGGACAGGAAAATTGGAAGATTAACACATGTTTGATACTTGTTATTTTATTCTACTCTCTAGATAGCGCGGCACAATTTGAAATATTTGCGTAACATGAATAGCTTAATACCATTTCCTACAAAGAAACTTCTGCACACATTATATGCAATAGTGTAGCTATTGTTTGTCATTCATTCACTAAATTGCTATTAGCAGTGCAATAAATATCATTAGTAACAGTTTAACCACATTATTTAACACTATTAATGTCATTGTCACTCTCTGTGCTCTGACTTGAAGCAACATCATTGGACACAAATAGGCACAACTTAACTCCAACTTTCCATTGTGTATATCCTAGAAGTAAATAGAAACACATGTTTAAACTACCCTTAAAAGTAGGTTTCTGAAAAGAGAAATTGTTTACATTAAGGAAAAATTTGTGGTTACAAACACCTTGTGATTATATTAAATACTATCCATTCTAAACCAGAGTTCTCTTTGATGTAAACCAAAGCATATGCTTCTGCTTGTCATGAAATTAAGCACTACGCTTATGCCAATGTTCCTTTATAAATGTATTGCATCATGAAATATTGGAGTGGAAACGGATAGAACTACACATTTTATTGCGGTTTTTGTAAGAACTCATTGTTAAAGGTAATGGATATATAACAACTGTTAAGAGATTACAAAATATGATTTCCTTAATTCTAACTCCTATTGCGCTAACACTCAAAGAGTATCTTTTTGTAAATTACAAACTGTATGGATGACTGCTATTCCTTTGCCCATATGAGAAATGCAGCAATGAATTCACAGGGGTGCTATCTGAGTACCAAATAAACTCTTTGCATAACACAGGAAATATGATAAGTGAACAGTCATTCATAATATGCATCCCTCATATGCTCAGCTAAGGTCAAATCTTGTGATTTTATCAGTTAGTGTTTGAGTTGCCATGACAGAGGAAGAAGTGTGTAGTGCGAATAAGCTTTTTAACACAAAAGTGGGAAACTGTTAAAAAGTGGCAAAAAAGAAATACTTAATGTGTTCAACTCACTATTATAAAAACACCTGATACTTACAATAGTAGATATTACAACATTAACATCTGAGTTTACAGGTGTTTCAGCAAAAAAGTGTAACCAAAGCAAGCAGGGAATATAAAGACATAATAGGAGACTAAAACGCAGGAACCTGTTTTGTATGCAACAGTGTTGTGGTTAAGCTTGTCATTAACTTCGAGGATAGTTCTGATTTCAATATGGCAGCTAGGTCATCTTTGGAGGATTTGGATTAGGGTACTGCACCTTTGCCTGAGTTCAATTAATATAAGTAAAATGTTCATTTTCCACATGCTTATAAAATGAATTGTTACTTCAGGTTGCATTTTTAACTATGATTTTCACACAGGGCACCTTTTTATAGACTTAAACAATGTTCAGCTGTAATATGTAGCAAGTATGGGTGAGAGGAAGAAACAGCCGTAAGGGGGCACGGATTGCAAACTATTTTCATGTGGATAATACAAAGAGTTTGTTTATAGTGAGAGGCGCTCTAGTTTGGAATGGAAAGTAGGTCCACTATTGCTACTATACCTAGAGGAATTTTAACATATCAGTTAGTAATTGCTAGTGTCTAGCAGCATTTTTATGCAACCAGCAGCTTAAGTAATGAGAGTGCTTTGGGGTGAAGAGAGGCTAGGCTATTTCCTGTTTACATTTAAAAAAAACACATACAAGTTTCAATAAGCAAATATTTATATGAGTGAATGAACTAGTCAGCTAATGAAGTGAAACACACTACAAATACCTGAAGTGTAAAGAAACAGGAATTAAATGAGAAAATTGGAATTCTGTGCTCGTGTTTGGTTGATAAAGTGTTAAATGAGAAGGAAATAACACTTATTGTAAAACCACCACCACTTTGTTACTTGGACAAAACAGTATACGCAAAGGATCCATGGATCTTTTCATTGAACGTTCAATGAATTGGATCTTTTGAATGATCCTGTGATATGTTATTTATAGTGAAATTGTGCGTTAAAGCGTTCACTATAAATAACAGATCAAAGGGTCATTCAAAAGATTTATGGAACCTTCACTGAAAAGATCCATGGATTATTTGCGTATACAGAATAGCAGAAGAGTATATACAATCAGACAAAAAAATTCAGTCCATGCCTGGGATTCAAACCACCAATCTTTGACTTGCCATAACACTGCTCTGCCATCTAAGACTTTCTCTACTCACAGTAAATTATTTTCATAAGTATTCTACAAATGGTTCATCATATATCACGATTAACTTCATGTTTATCATATATGTTAACTCATATATTTAACATGCCAATTACTTCAAAACCTTTGGTTTTTGCACAAAAACAACACATTATTTAAATGCCTATACATTTCATGTAACATCATGCAACTTAATTACTATTGCACAATGTATCTTCTAAGGGAAGGTTTTTGTATCATCAAAATTGCTACAAAGTTTAAATGGTAGAAAACAGACATGAAAGATTGAAACCACTTCAGAATTTCAAAGCCTCAAAACACATACTGAAGCTGCTAATTTCACTTAAAGCATACACTTCAAGTTTTTCTTGGAAACAAATGCTTTTGAGCACTTGTACTAATTACAAGGACACTAATTGTCTAAAAAGCTACCAGAATTTCTGTTTTCATACACTATGCCCAGTTCAAAAGGACATAGTGGCAGTTAGATAAAAAGCCCAAAACATAAGTGAATTACTGAAATATATATGAATGATATCAAATATCTTTCTTCCTTCTATATTAAAAAAGTTTCAGTTGGGCACTGTCTTAAAAGAATTATATCATTGGCATGCTATCTTTGACAGATAGTGTCAGTCCATCAATAATCCTACATTTTTAAATTATACACGAATATCACTCGCATGATCTGTATCTACGTGTTTGAATATTGTCACTGTAACATGCTATTTAATTTGCATTAAAGGTTGATTTTTACCTTACCCACTTTGGCTGTGATCTCCACCCATCAATTATGTAGTGCGAACAAAAAAATTAACCGTATATTCCGTCTGGATGACTTAGTGTATCTGAAAAGTAAATCAGGACAATATAAAATTCAGCAACATTAAGAAGCTCTTCAAAACTTAACCTTTCATCCAGCATTATCATTTTATGTTGCTCAAACTTAATAACATACCTTCAGATTCTAAGTCACTATTCGGGACTCAAAACCACAACACTGGAAGGAATGTAAATCGTAGGCATATCCCACTCTGCCTGGACGGTTCAATGTATCTGAAAATTAATTCGTTATATAAAAATGTTGTAACACACAATAAACTATCAAAGTTTTCTACCTCATTCTACGAATTTCATTGAAGTTAATAGAAAATACCAATATTACAAAAAATATACATTCAATCAGAAATAGTGTCAATGTATGATTACCGTCTCTGCTTTGTTCCTGGTGAAAAAACATAGGACGAAAACTTTAAGCTATAAAAATTCCAAGATGGTCCCTTTCTTCTTGCCTGCCATTTAGTTCATTACAAACTTCGAAACAGCCAATCAGAAAATTCGCCTTTCCTGCAAAAGTACAACTAGTGACACTGTTCATGTGAGGAGTTAGTGCCCTGTGTTTCTGGTTTTCCAATTCACCCTTCTTCATCCCTGTGGCTTAGAGTGCACATTCTTGCATATCTGCATTTTTTTTTCTTGGGAGTTAAACATAAGCATGGAAAATATAAATGTGTTTTAGAATATTAGGATTATTAGTATCATTTCCCTTTTTTCTAATATTACTGGCAACAGTTGAAAAATATTGAACTCATGAGCTACTAATTGAGGATGTGACACCAATCTACTATTTATATTTATGCTAAAGTTCCCATCTTTCCTTTTATGATCCTTGGGTTCATGCTTAATAATGTTCCATAAAGTTTGGATTTATTTAGAGTTAGTCACTAGATTCCCATTATAAACCTTTTTTGCCATTCACCTTACTCTGTTATATCTTTTTTTTTTTTTTGTTGTAATTTATGTAATATTGTTTTAAGTTATTAGAGACACAATTTTCTTTAGTTACTTTACTTAGGAAATGTAACCTGTGACTTAAGACCCGAAAACCCTTAGTAATCCAATTAGCCTTTTACTTGTATTTTCTTTCATTATTTTAATAGGTAATGGCTACATTCAAATGAAGATTTAAAATCTCAACAAATGCATCATAACTTTCAACAACATTACTTGGAAATTGAAATACGTATGCCCAATTTCCATTGGAGAGCAGTAATTAAAATACTTAATATTATCTTCACTGTAAATTCTATACTAAAATTTTGATGTTATTGCATTTTATTGTAAATTTTTGGCCATAGTGGATTGAGATACCTGTTTCAAAATTGCCAATATCATTAGTGTTCAAGATTAGCTGATCTATAGTACTTCTTGACTTTTGAGCTACTCTAGTAGGAGAGTTCACAACTGCTTCTAACCCAAATGTGCTTAATAAATACACAGTCATTTTTACTTTCTCTACTACGTATAGTAAGTAGGGGAAGTATTGTATTCCACCCAAAATTTCGATACCGAGATTTCCCCGGAAATACATGTTTTGAGACTCACTGAATCCAAAAAAAGCATTTTTGGAAACATGTCCGTGTGTGTGTCTGTCTGTGTGTCTGTGAACAGCATAACTCAAAAACGAAGAGTCGGATAAACACCAAACTTGGTATTTAGGTTCAGTATCTTTCAGAGATGCGACACGAAGATTTTCAAGAAAATCCCCCCACCCCAGACTACCCTTTACATGGAACATTTTTCTAAAATTTTAATTTTCTCAAAAATGGCTCTAACGATTTTGATTAAAATATCATATGTTTAAGATATTGTCATGACAAATAAAATGTATATCTCGAATTTTCCTGGGAATGTCTCCAAAAGTATTCTTCATTATGAACGACTTTTTCATAACTGGTAAACCATAAGAGATAGACAAAATTTTACTACACGCAAAATGTAGATCGTGTTAAAATACACAATTTATGTCATATACATTTCTTTTGTTGAGTGAACCGTTTGCGAGATATTGCTTGTTATTCCCTTAAATTTTCCAATACTTATACTTTTTCTCAAATTCGTCATTCATTTTTTACTTTCTCTACTATGTATAGTAAGTAGGGGAAGTATTGCATTCCACCCAAAAATTCGATACCGAGATTTCACCGGAAATACATGTTTTGAGACCTCCTGAATCCAAAAAAAGCATTTTTGGAAACATGTTCGTGTGTGTGTGTGTGTGTGTGTGTCTGTGAACAGCATAACTCAAAAACTAACAGTCGGATAAACACCAAACTTGGTATTTACATTCAGTATCTTCCAGAGATGCGACACGAAGATTTTCAAGAAAATCCCCCCACCTCAGACTACCCTTTACATGGAACATTTTTCGAAAATTTTAATTTTCTCAAAAATGGCTCTAACGATTTTGATGAAAATATCATATGTTTAAGATGTCATGAGAAATGAAATGTATATCTTGAAATTTCTGGGAATGTCTCCAAAAATTGTGAACGACTTTTGCATAACTGGTAAACCATAAGAGATAGACAAAATTTTACTGCACAAAAAATGTAGATCGCGTTAAAATACACAACTTATATCATATACATTTTTTTTGTTGAGTGAACCGTTTTCAAGATATTGCTTGTTATTTCCTTAAATTTTCCAATACTTATACTTTTTCTCAAATTCGTTATTCATTTTTTTATGTCCTGGACATGCAAAGAGAATGGAATGTGCCACATAGCAACCAGCGATAAAATATTTGACTATCGCTTAAAAGCTACCATATTCCCCTTGCATCTACAAGAAAATTACCAATAAGATTGATATCTCGATTAATATGAAGCATATGGAGAATAGGCGTTTGTAAAAATATATTGTAAAAGAGTAGAGAAAGTCATGTGAGTGTAACACATCAGATTTTTTTACTTCGACTTTCTTCCATAAAATTTATGTTAAGGTCACCTACCACAATTACACTTCTTTTCATTTACAAAAATAATAAGATCTCTAATTTCTTAATGAACTTGTTTAAGTCACTACTGGGGTTTCTATAGAAACAAATTAGTATAATCTTATTATAACTTAGTTCAACTGTACTTCCTTCAAAGACCTCATTACAGTATCAAAAGTATATATAGGTTTTGCCGTATTTTCCTTTACAAAAATACAAGAATCACCATTATTTTTAATTTTTCTGCAATAAGAGCTTTCCCTTATATACCCATCTAAATTTAACATTTCAATTTGGTTATCTTTTAGCCAAGCCAGTGTTCAGTTAGTGTTATTATATAAACATCTGTAGTTTATCATTCATCAATACCCCTAAACTAGTATGCTTATTTCTAATACTTTGAACATTTGATGAAATATTGTAAGAGAATTTGACAAACATTTTCTAGTTGACTGCTTGTATACCCATTCAACTTTACATTGACAGTCCCTCCATCAAGCTTGGCCCCTGAATGGTTTACACCCAGCACTTGAGTTCCTAGTTTTCCTTACACAATCAGGATATATTATTATTTAACAGATTGCCAAATTTGCTGGATCCCCTTTGATTGAGATGGATCCCATCCCTGGCAGTCATTATCCTGGAGCCAGAAATTCCCATCAACCATTACAAGTTCCTTCTAGCACAAAGACAATCCAGTTCACTGTTAATTCTTATAATTCTCCTGGTGGTAACATCACGACAGCGGAGAACACCACTTATAATGATTTTTACATCTGGCACCTGTGATCTAATGCTGCTTATCACATCCATAGTTATCCCCATAATCTCCTCAGCTCTTACCCTAGGACTTATGTACCTGCATGAAATACCACAATTTCTGGTTTTTCTTCTTTTATTTCCATCCTTTCTATTTGATCTTGTATTTCCTGCAGCCAAATACCTGGGAAACAGCCAACCTCGTAGTCTTTTTCCCTGCATGCCTCGCTAGCAAATTTTAAAATTGAATCACCCACTCCAAGCACTTTCCTTTTCCCTGCTTTTTGGATACTATTTTCCCTTTTTGTATCCCCAGCATCGTCTTCTCCTTCTTTCAGAATTTCAAAACGATTTTTGGCTGGCACATTTTAGCTTTTCCAAATGTTCCATTTTTTTGCCACCGTTGAGTACATTGCATTTACACAATCGTCCATTTGTTTCTTCCTGAGCTCGTCAATTTCCTTTTTTGGCTCATTTACTTCACTTTGAGCATTTAATAGATCCCTGTTTAGCATGTTAATGACTAAATGTAATCATGGTTAAGAAAAGGAGTAGGTAGCAGAAATATGCTTGATAGGAGTATCAACGCTGGAAGGGAATTGAATGGATTCTTTGTGATACAATTACAATAATAAATTGTAAGTACAAAATTTCTTTGGTATTTATTTTGTTGTAATATACATTTTCATTGTTTAATTACATAACTTTATAAATGTAGTAAATGCAATTGTTCTAAAGATATTTACATTGCTGTTATCATATAATTTAACAGCTTAGACAAAGGAACATGAAAAGAATCTTTATCACTGCTCTCCAGCTTTGCAGAAACTAAACATTCAAGGCATGGCAGTGCCTGTCAAAATAGTGAAATTCATTTATATATTATTATCTTGCAGTTTAATAACTTACTCTGATTTACAAATGGCATATAAACACTAAATTCAATCAACAAATATTTTTCAACCAAGAAATTATGCCAGATGATATCAATGAAAAATAATTAATGAACTAAAGTGTAAAAAGAAAATCATTGCTAAATTTATGGGCAAACGCCTTCCAAGATAGAATTTGGTTTTTAAATTAACTTTTCACACCAACGCTGATTTATTATTATGATGAAAAGATAAAGTCTATGTAGTTTTAATAAATTTTTTAATACATTTATATATATATATATATATATATATATATATATATATATATATATATATAATGTTCTGGCTTTAGCACTGTCGAAAGGAATTTTCGCATTTCTCAAGTCTATGATATTTGGACACAGAAATCAATGATAGAGCATCTGTATTCTTTGACAGCATCTTTCATTTTATAATTTGTTATTGCTATTAAAATCTTAAATTCCGAATGTGTTTTTCTAAAGATAACGATGCACAGTCCTTCGTTAACAAATATTGATGTGATTTCAATGCAATTCAAATCACAAGAAACATAAATACACGGAAATTTGAGGCTAATGGCAATGTGCACCATTCTCATTAAACAAAGAGATCTCACATAACCGTGGTAAGAATTTGACCAGGGTAATCATCATACAGCCGTGCAGCAATGTTCACTGCAGTTTAGGTGACCGTGGTTAGCTGGCACATACTCACATCAGTTGAGCGTACAATTCATTGCGGGTAAACTCTACTGAACGCACCCAGAAGTACATCACGTCTCTTTTTCCCTTGTTCTACCTCTTTACTGAAGTGCATGCATGCACTACTTCAGCATGCCATGGAGAAAAGCAAAAGCAGACTCAAGTTTCTCTAATATGTTATTAAATTGACATGCAATTCTTTAGAAAAGATAGAAAATGAAGACTCATTTTCATAATGAAATGGAAGTATCTCAAAAATAAATGTATTTTGCCACATAGGTTTTCATACCTTTATTAAAGCTAACTCTCTGAGCAATAACAATTTTGAATTTAAAATGTCAAAGCTGTAAATGGAATGCCATGTGATTGTTTAAATGCTAATTAAACTCCAGCATGGCATTTATTTTAGTTGGTTGTATAAATTCTCATTTCTGCAAAAATTTCACATATTCCAATTTATTTTAAGAAATTGTTATACTGACATAACATCAAATAGTGTGCATATGGGCAGACTTAGAAGAAACAGAATATACTCAGGCCCACTTCGCTAAAGCACTAGCCTGAAGACACTCTTCTTTAATAAATAAGTTAGCTTAAAATATTTGGCCAACAGCAACTAAGTAGGACTAATCCAACTATCTGTAAGCTCATTAAAATATTACAATATAATTTAATTTATGCATCTCATTTTCTGTCTGTGCGTCATTGTCAACATTAGCTTGAAATTTATTCAACACTATTCATGGAATACTGTTCACATTATAACAGGCATGTTATCTTATCTGCTGGTAGCCTTTTTCTTGTTTAAGTATTGAAGCTATCTCAAAACTCTCAACAAGATAAAGAATATGTATTATTTTATTGGAATGAAAGAGTAAATGGCAACAGACTAAGCTAACAGCTAAACATGTGTTTTCCTGTATGAAAATGAACATAGTTGGTATGTCTTTTGGAACCTACTATAAATACTGTTGCAATATTTCACATAGTTTTGCAAAAATGCAGATGCTAAAAGTCAGCTAGAGCTTATAATTCAATTATAATTTTAAAACATAACTTCTGTTTCTATTTTTGAAAATTTTTGTTTTCCCTAAGAGAAACACTGAAAGCCTTTAGAATTTCTGGATTTAGTGTTTCATCTTATTATGATATTCTCTACTTCTTTTTGCTCTTTCCAAGAGTCAATGTATGATGACTGCTCGTCATTTGCTGCTGCTGCAGCTGTTGTTTTCTGCGATTAAACTCTATGATCTCATCTTCCAGTTTTTTTCTTGCTTCATCCAGCTTTTTCTTGTCTTCAGTATGGTCCTTCTTCAGCTTGTCAAACTTAGCATGAAGCTATAAAAAAAATGGCTTATTCACATTTCACAGAGAAAAGAAAATACAATTTGCAAGTACTAACCATACTTGTTATTTAAGACCAATATAATATATCCTTAATTTTTTGACATCAACATCAGATTTACTGTATCATATGCTGATATAGAGTTCTATAAAAGGTTGAATCATGGGAAGAATTCCTGTTTCTTGGCAATATGTATGGATTAGTCTTACAGGCTTATCGCAGTATAAATATACTGGTTCCAGGACAAAGGTTGTAATTTAACATCACACTATAATGACACAAAATATGACCTGGATCAATCTAATGTGAAATGTATTTTTACTTTAAAAGAAAACCAGAAAATACAGGTTCTAAGAGAAATCCTTCAAGGAAGGAAAACATGGCAAACATTTACAATATGAATTAGGATTCTTTCCTACCCACAAAATAAGCAGGAAAGTCTATGGTAAAGAAAATATGTGGTAATGTGCTCAGCAAGAATATGTATAACTTTTTCCCCTTAATTCTGGTTATTGTATTTTCATCCTAAAATTTTAAGGGTACTGCTGGGCAAAAAAAGTATAACACTTGATTTAGTGCTTACACCAACTAACACCATAACTGAGCCTCCTCCATAAGGAACCTTGAGAAGCATAGAGTTGTCCAGGCCTTCTCCATACCTTATCTCTTCCATCTGGAGTCCTATGGTTGAAATTGGACTCTGTATATAGAATTTTTCTCCAATGCTCAATTGTCCTGTCCACATGCTCTCGACAAAATGAAGATGACCTCTTCAGTGTTGAGAAGTTAATAGTGGTTCTGTGGCAGGTATCCTTGAGTTCAGATTTACTTCCGAGTCTTCTTCTGCGCGTCCATTTGCTGATGTTAATACTGCGAGCATTTTTTAGACAATTTCTCGCTTCAACTGATGTCGTGCAACAATCTCTTAAAATTACCAAAATTAAAAAACCGTCATCCCTTTGCGATGTACATCTCAGCATACAAGATCCAGGAAGCCTGTCATAGATGTTATGTTCACGAAATCATCTTACAGCTCCAGAATACTTGTGGCAATTGTTCATAAAGCTCTCACTACATAGCAACAACTATGCCCATCTTTATCTAGTGCAACAGCGTTTGCACAATCAACAGGGCTCAAAGGCACCTTTCAGAGCACAAAATCTCAACACCATAAACTAGGTCCAGCAGGAGAACGAAGTAGACGTAAACAAAACTCATGACTCTTGATTGCAACGCGTTGTCTTCATGGTTGTATGATGCTTCCGCTCTCAAATAGTTCCTTGGAAAATACAACTGGACTCTGAAAGCTCACTTTGGTTTTGCTAATGCACAAAATATTGAGTACTAACCATAGTTAAATTATAAAAACATGCAAGTTATTGAATTTCTAAATAAAATAATTCATATAGCGCACACAACTGGGTTGCAAGAGAGAATGGTGCCAAAACAAACAGTTTTAAAGCTAATATGGCTGAACAAGTTAATATTACAAAGCATAAGTGCAGAAAACCATTACAAAGTGGCAAAAAGACAAAATATTGAATGTGTTTAACACGTTTTGTGAAAAGCATCCAGAACTTGCTACAATGAAGTGGCGACATTAAGATCTGAGTTTACCATGTGTCAGCTACAAGCATTTACAATGTGTGTCCAGAGAAGTCCACTGCTGGTAAGATTAGAAGCTCCAGCAAGAAGAGACCGTGTTCCAGACAAGTGTTGGATGATGTGTGTGACGATTTTGTGAGGTCAGCAATCCCCTGTAAGTTATCACCAATTCTTTGCTAATAATGAACCCCCCCACCTTAAAGTGCAGCAGGTGGTTAACTCTGAGCCTGACCCTCCAGATTTAAAACGATCTTCCCTCCACAAACTGCTGCTGTAAATTGGTTTTGAGTTGTGAGCAGAAAAAGAAAGTGTGTTGTAGAAAGAGATGACATTTTATGGCAGAGAGATTTTCTCCATAAAATAAAGCAACTTAGAAAACACAGAAGGTGTACTATTTGGATGAAACCTGGGTTCATGAGGGATATATGGCAAGCAAAGCATGGACTGATAGCACATAAAATCAAAGAAGCAAGCATTTCAGTCGGATTTAAGTGTAGGGCTCAAAACTCCTACAGGGACAGGTAAGCACCTGATAGTGCTGCACATAGGAAGTAAAGAAGATTTTGTTAAGGATGGCAAGTTTGTGTTTGTTTCCAAAACAACCAGAGATTATCATGAAAAAATGAATGGCGATGTTTTCAAATCATGATTTGAAAAGGTTCTTCCCAAACCATGCCCAAATAGGTCATCTTGATGGAACAATGCCCCACACCACAGTGTGAGGTTAGAATGTATACCAACCATTCTTGGAGAACAGGTGACATCATAGCGTGGCTACAGAGTAAAAACATTGCTTTTGATGAGGGTCAGCTGAAGGCAGAATTGCTGGCATTGGTCAAGTCTCATACTGAAGAGCATGAAAAATATGTAATTGATGAAATGGCTAAGCTTGCGGGTCACACTGTACTCCGACTGTTGCCTTATCACTGCTATTTAAACACAATAGAGATGGTATGGAGTCAGGTTAAGGGTTTCGTCGCAAGGAATAACATGACCTTCAAACTTCAAGATGTGCATTCGCTGGTTGATGCAACATTCCACATTGTAACATCTAAAAAAAAGGAATGCTTGTGTTCAACCTGTGATTAGGGAAGAACAAAAAATTTGGGAATTGGAGGGCTTTGTCGATGTCGTGGTGGAAAAAATGTGAGATAAATCTGGGTGACGATGAATCAAGCATCACAGAGACGTTCAATCTTGGGGGTATTGAACTGATGTTCAGTTCAAATTAATGGAATGCGATCACGTTAAGTAGCAATGAATTTTCATATCTGTTGCTACATGCTATTTAGACATAGGATCAAATAAATATACCTTGTGGTGAAAATTACATAGCACGAGCAAAATTCAGAGTTCTATCAATGCTGACATTCTGCCATTGTAATCACACGTGGGCGCAGAGTGATACAAACCGGTGGTATGTTTACATCTATGTCATTCAACCGCTGGACACTGCGTATAGAATAATGAACATTCGCCATGTGTGATATGATTTGTTTGCAATCACAACACTGGAGTGATGAAAAACCAGGATTTGCAAAGCTTGATAGGTGTACTGCAACAAAGTTACAAAGCAAAACCTTCTAAATGCACCAGAGAATATCTCTTTAAGAGCCAAAGTTTTCATATTCATGTTTGCAAAGTGCTCATGAAAACAAATTCTAGCAATGTGCCCATATGACAACACATTTCAACTCTAACTAAATATTTCACAAGTGTTATGCTTTCTTTGCCAGGCAGTGTAGTAAAGTTGTATTGTGTTATTCTAAAGTCAGGGAAATTCTAAAAGATTTAATGGCTTTAAAGTTGTCACCTGCATCCCCAAAATATACTTTTAAGATAGTGTGCACCATGTTTGAGTAAATTACTTCCAAAGTAACATTTACTAAAGAAGTCCATTATAGAAGTAATTCTGGAGAGCTTAACTATAATTTACTTTTTTAGTCACTACTATGGAGGTTAAAGCTCATTACCCCAGAGTTTTGTTTGTGCAATTTATTTGAAGTAACCATGGATAATAGGAAAACTTTAGTGAGGGAGATAAAGGAGAGATAAAGGTTTGTTGGTAGAGATAATGAAAACCCATTTAAAAATATAGAGTGCAAAAAACATGATGTAAAGATGCCGGACAAAGAGAAATGCCTGAAAAATTGTGACAGAGGAATTTAATACTTAAGCAACAGGAAACGTACTACTGAAGAGCAGCTTAAAATTCTTTGGAAACAATGTTCCTAATATACACATTTGCAGATCACCTGCATGTTGGTGAAAAAATATTTCCAATTTCGGAAAAGTTCGCCATTTTCACTGTATGGACACAAAATATGAACATGCGTGGAGTTAAGTGTACACACCCATAATATGTGGGAAACTTGTGAAAGTAAAGAATTACCTTTTATTTTCTGAACACTCAATCATTTGTAGGCATATTTATATACCTTGCTGCTAACCTCAAAAGTGCTCTTACAACATGATGAAAGATATGACCAGCAGTTGTACGGTGAACGTTTGTAAGATCACTGCAACTATCTGAGATGTTCCAGTATGAAACCCTCAGAGGGTGCATAACAATTGCAGTTTGGGTGATACAGCTGAATTCCTGTCTGAGTTTTGTTGTAAATGTTCTCCAAGCCGGTTCAAAAGGAATGTAAAAGATTTGTTTTTAATACCAAAATGTTCCCTAAACACTCTCTCTCTCTCTGTATAAGTATCATATTACTTGCCTTTCCTGTACTATATGTACTATTACATTTCTGTTGTTTTCTATGAGATCAATGTAATCTAAGTAAACATTTTCTTCATTGAGATCATCAATGTAGTCTAAGTAATTCATGAACACGACAAAATATCTCCCTCCATTTACGATTCAACTTTGTAGTTCAACAGATGAGTTACTCCAACCACGTCTGAGAGTAAATTCTAACCTATATTTACACTCTGTTTACTTAAGTAACGTATTACATAATGGCGCTCTCCGACATTTATGTCTGTAGTAATTTACTCCAAGAGTACCTGAAAGGAGTAAAATACTTCGCAAGAAGTTTACTCTCGAGTGGAAGTTGCTCAGTGTTGACTTTAATGGTAGTTTACTATGGAAGTAGGGTTTACTCTAAGTTGGTGCACGCTGTCCTGAAGGTATGAAGTTTGGTATTTGTAACACTAACCAATTATCTAGAATTATGTAAAATACCTCTTTTTCTGCTTCCTTTAGCTCAGCCTCTTTTTCCTTAACACGGACAACAAACATTTGTCTCATTTCATCTTCTTTCTGCTGCAACTCTTGAAGATGATTGCTACGCTTTGCCTCAAAGGTTTGCTGGAAACTCACAGGCTTATTTTCAGCATCCACATCAGTGAAACCCATCTGCAAAATAACAAGTTTTATGTAAATTACTGAATCAATTCCATCAATTTACACACATTTAGTTTTTTAATTTTCATATTGTTACACTAACAAGGAGGCGTTTCTAGACTGATGGTGGGTAGTTGGTGAATGAGTCATTCTAAATTAATTCTTCATTCCTGTGAACTATGAATTACTCGGGTCCGATTCAGTATGTGAGCATGGGAGAAATTGAAATTTTTAAATTACAAAATTGGGGTTATGGAGTATCAACGACAATAAAAGGTAAGCCTATTCATTAACATGAATCAATCAAGTTTCAGTTGTGCAGATCCTACAGCTATGCCCTGTTGTCGCTTTGCTCCACTCCTCTACTTCTAAAAAATCCCTCATTATGCTTTGCAGCTTAGGCACCACAACAACGGACTACACTTTGCGGCTTAGGGCCCTCAATAACAACAATCAGCTTCATTTTTTGTAATTGGTTTTTCTCGTTTCAGATTCTGTGCTTCCTGGTATGTGTGCATACCATACATATAGCGTCTCTGGCGTGGACATACATACTGAATCTTACCGGAATTACTCTTTATGGACTAGTAATTCAAACACTCCACATTTCTCACACTTAATTAAAGTGAATTAAAGCACATACACCCCTGTTTATGTTGGAGTAATCCTATCTATGGTTCATACCACTTTGTGATTCAGCAGATTTGAGGAGGTAAGCAGTTTCTTTACACTTGCTATGTGTGTCTATAAATGGGCCATTCCTGGCTCCTCCTTATGCCAACATTTAAGTTGACCAGCGATGGCTACACCTTATATTCATCAGTACCAGTTCCATCACTTATATGTTGCACCTGCCAGGACTTATAACGCAACCAGTATGGAGGAGCCATTGAAGTTGGTTAAAGATACATCGGTAGAATGCTAGAGTGCATTCTCTCTCTTTCCCCCTCTCCAGGTGGCGTTCACAGTGACTGAAGTCACGTAGTTCGCTCCTCCATGGGTCGCCTGCTTAGCCTAGCATAAAGAGGAACAGTTTTGAGTTGGAGTTGGGATTTGTTAGCGGACAATGCATCAATAGCTTTAGCTCTGTGCTGGGGGTAGCAACCGCAACACACACGCTTTTTGATCTAGTCAAAATTCTTGATAACCTTTTGTAAGTAAAGTTCAAAATTCTATATCACGAGTGAGGTAACAGTGAACTGTTAGGAATTGAGCGAGCTTATTCAGAGCAATTGTAATACAAATTAATTATTTTAATTAACTGCAGGAAAAACATACAAACTAACAAAATATTTTCATCTTTGTAAAATTCCATGTACATGTAAAGAGTGCTTTTTCAAGTTAATACATTTATATCACAGCTGCAAGAATTATAACTGTTCTTTGTGTTGTTAACCTGCTTTCTTTCCTTGTTAAGTATGAGTCAACTACTATTTATGTAAAGTTAAAAGTGCACATTTTTACGTTAAGAGAAAAAAGGAATATACATGGGCCTAGCACGCAATAAATTGTGGACGTTGCACTTCATTAACATAGAACCATGACTTTAGGTAATGTGAGTATAGGGAACTTGTAATGAACTTGAACCATTTTCAAATTAGTAATACGATCCAAACCTACGATATTTGAAGAAATGCGCAGGTAATAACTGTGCTAGGTGTCACAACAATGAAGCATAATAATAATAATAATAATCATAACTGATCTGCACATACAACATCCCATTAAATTATATCTATTATAATGTTTAACATTGACCAGGCAATGGTTTTTAGGCTATTGATGACTTTAAACATTTCAAACTTCACAACATTTACAGCTTATTCATCATAAAATGTTTCGAGCCAAGCAATGGCATTAATTCCTTGTCACAGCATTTCAAAAGTGGCAATCAATATCTGTTGTCACCAATTAACACTGGTCAACACTGATTCTGCAGTATAAAGGAAAATATGCGACTTTAATGGGAATTAGTGCCCTGATTTCAAAAATGAAGTCAGTTTTTGGCTATCACATCTATTTTTATATGTGCATATATGTCTATGGTGTTAAATTCATTCAGATATAGCTTACTGCTACGTTTCATTATGTTATTCTAAATCTGTTGTTGATTTTCTTCCTAATTGGCTCACTTCCATACTCCCTTATCACCCAGATGTTGATGTTTATATTCCTAACACTTATCAGTTTTGTTCTATGGTTGAGGTCTATCTTCTTGTGAGGTATTTATGTTTGCATTTACAGCTATCATAGATCTCAACTTCAGTTGAGCTGAAAACTTGCGTTAACACACACATTCATCTTCTATATATGTAGTGCTAAAATAAAAGTTTGAGTATGATTTCTACATCAGGATTGTGCAGTAGACACTGTTTACAAAGTCCTCAGAAGTTTTGTTACATTTGTGGGTGTTAGTGTTTGACGGGAACGTATGTAAAATAGATTCACAAAGAAACTATATTACTCATATTTCAAAGAGAAAGATGGTGATTAGGATAAATAGTTTGTGCCTCATACTGTATGTAACAGTTGTGTTGATGGGTTACATTATTTGTATGAAGGAAAATGGAAGGCAATACCGTTTGCCAAGCCAATGATATGGAGAGAGCAGCAGAATCACCGTAACAATTATTACTTTTACATGTGCAAAGTTGCTGGCCTACAAAAAAAAAAAAAAAAACAGGCAGGAATTAAATATTCAAATCTGAACTCCGCTACACGGAGTATTCCTCATGGACCCGAACTACCAATGCACACCACCAGCAGATCCCAATTTTAGTGAATCTGAAAGCAGCTCCATGACTTCTGACAATGAGTTGGTTTCTGATTCAGAAGAATTTGACAATTCACCACAACAGTTTAATCAATTTGAGTTAAATGATTTAGTGAAGGATTTAGGCCTCACAAAACAAAAAAGTAAATTACTGGGCTGAAAACTACAGGAGAAGAATTTGTTTTTACCTGGCATTACATTTTCGTGGTAGAGGAATCGCGAAATGCAGTTCAAGTACTACACAGAAGAAGATCAACTTGTGTTTTGTGTGGATGAGTATAATCTTATTCAACAGTTGGGCAGAGAAGCATATAAGCCAAGTAACTGGCGTCTTTTTATTGATTCTTCCAAATGAAGTCCTAAGGCAGTGTTACTTTATAATGGCAACAAGTTAGCTTCAATACCACTTACATATTCTACAAACCTAAGAATCTAATGAAACTCTGAAGCACGTTCTTGAGAAAATTAAGTACCACGACCATGAGTGGCAAATGTTTGGTGACTTGAAGGTCATTGGTCTGTTATTAGGACAACAGGGAGGATACACAAAATTCTTTTGTTTTCTTTGCAAATGGGATAACAGGGCAAGAGACAAACATTGGGAAACTGACCAATGGCCTGAGAGGCAGTAATTGGAACCTGGATAAAAAAATGCTACTAATGTGTCCTTTGTTGATCATCAAAAAGTTCTACTCCCTCCATTACCCATAAAACTTGGCATGATGAAACAATTCTGAAAGCACTTTGACAAAAGTTGCCCTTGCTTTCAGTACTTGTGCACAAAGTTTCCATCATTGTCACAGGCTAAGATCAGAGAGGGAGTATTTGATGGACCACAGATAAAGAAAATTATGAAAGATGTTAATTTTATCAGCACTATGAATGAAATAGAAAAATATGCGTAGAGAGGTGGTTAAGAAATTTCTGGGCAATGTGAAAGACCCTCAATACAAAGAAATTGTCAGAAACATGTTGGAAAATTTCAGACTGCTTGGCTGAAATATGAGTTTGAAGCTTCATTTTCTTAAATCACATCTTGACTACTTCCTGTCAAATTTAGGAGCTATCAATAAAGAGCAAGGTGAAAGGGTTCACCAGGACTTGAAAGATGTTGAACGACATTATCAGGGACTCTGGGACGTACATATGATGGCCGATTACCGCTGGTGTCTTGCACGAGGCGAACCTACCAGAGAACACTCAAGAAACACTGAAGTTTGATAGGAAAAGAAAAAGGGGTTCACAAAATAACTAACATACATTCTTAAATTCGGGGATGCTTTCATGTTATTGTTATTATTATTTATTTTCTTTAAAAGCTGTATATGAGTGTAATATTTTTGCAAATTTTACAATTATATTTTTTTGAGCATTGACATATCGCCAAAACAAAATGTGCTACTGAAAACGGAATGCATTTTTGAATTCTTCACACTGAAATTAGTAATAGTCACTTATTTTTAATCATACTGCAGAAAAAACGTTTTCATTTATAATCTAGTGTTATTACAGGAGGCACATTTTTGTCTGGTCTGGGTACACCAAGTGAGAAATAGTGAATGAAGAAAAATGATTAATGAAGTTGTTCAGGAATGGTAAGCTCTTCTACCTAATCAGCTATTGACCATGTGAATATATGCAATTTTAATAATTCACCGTAATGGATGAAAGTAGTTCATCAGAGTAAACTGTTTCAAACCATCACTATTCCAGATGTCTAAGATCCTTTTTGGGTTGGATATTTTTAGCTACTCCTATAGGTGCTACTTCACTATAATTTGATTATTAATTTTGAGCTGTATTTTTTAACTTCCATATTGACAAAGGTGATGCAAACGACACTAAGTCAAAATGCAGCCCAAATATCTTAGTGCAAAAACAAGATGTGTGTGGAAAAAGGCTCTCTTGCATTGTTTTCTCTATCTTCTTAATTCATTGTCTCAAAATACACTTCCTTTCTATTTGAGCTTTTGAGAACAAATTTACAATACAATTTGTTTAATTTTGAAAGTACTTTCACAATAAATATACCAGGTGTTAAAAAAAAAGCTTTCCATATTTTGAGAGGTGGTAGTATGGACCAAAGCAAGAAAAAAGTGTCCAGTAAACATGGGCTAAAAACCTTGAGAGCTATGAGCACTTGCTCATCTTCACTACTGCAATCTCTTTGCTATTACCTGCATACGACCTACAGCAGGCAGTACACAAATGAGGACACATTACTCTGTTATTGTCTATGGATATGGTATGCTGTAAACCGTATTCACAGCCCTGGATAAGTGCAACACATATTCTTATTAGTTTTAATGAAATCAGTTTGTGTTTTGATAAGTTTGTGAAATGCTTTTGCATTGCAGTTTTATCTTTAAATCTTTTGTGTATGCAACCCCTATTATTGATATACAAACACTACAGGAAGGCATCAACAATGCCCAGAGCATCCATGACCAACCTGGAGTGGTGAGAGTCCGTGGTTCCCCTAAGACTTCAGATAGAAGCATGCATAACTAGGAATGGGCACCATATTGAGCACCTCCTTTAGCACTGGTTCACAAGTGCAAGTCGTACGTAATTGCAAGCAGATTGCATTAGAAGCTATGCTGTTTCACAGTAACAGAGTAATGTGTCCTCATTTATTTATTGCATTCTGTGGGTAATACATAATAGCAAAGAGCTTGCAGTAGAAGACATGTTTCACAGTAGCGAAGATGAACAAGTGCTCATAGCCCTTAAGGTATGCATTTTACAGCCCATGTTTACTGGACATGTTTTTCTTGTTTTGGTCCACACTATGTCTCAAAATATGGAATACTTTTTCTTTAACACCCTGTATTACACTCCTCTAAGGTGTAAAATGAGTGTAGTGAAAAGGTAAAAATAACACAATAAATTTGATTTAAAGTCTAGGAAAGTAACTTAGTTGGAGATCTGTTCAAAACCTGTCCAAATAATTTAACGAAAAGCAGGACAAATGTTTCAGCAAAGCTTTCAATTTATTAGTTCTGACTTCAGTGTGAACCTTCAACAAACTGCCATACCTACTTTATCAGCATAGAAAACTAAGAAAAGGTATGCAATGTATTCTCTGAAGTTTATATGCATATACTTGAGGAAAGCTAAGTAAAGGACTAAGATTGGATAGGGCACAATTATTCTTTGAAGTTTATTATGCATATCACTGAATTAGGAATTAGCATAGGGAAATTGAACTCAAAAGTTTTGCTTCACAGTATTACAAAATGCTTCTTACCTGTTCCAATCGCTTCTTGCGATACAGTTCATAGTGGCGAACATGAGTTTTTTCTCTCATATCTTCCATGTTTGTTCGTATCAGCATTTCTCTAAGCTTCACAAAATCACAATGTGATTCATTTTCCACTATAAAAAACAAAAAAATATAAAAAATGTGGTATAAAAAAAAACAGTTTACATGGCTTCTTTGTGAAGCCATATCAAACAACCTATATCAACATTTCCGAGAAAATTAGTGGTGTACTAAGACTGTAATATTATCAATGTTTTGAGAATAATTTTTGTTTTTTATAAAAGTATATAGAAAACTTTAAAGAATACATATAGTATTAATAAACTTTTGGCCAAAATTTACACATATTATATGAGAAACAATTATATTATATAATTCCATTGGTGTTGCTATTTGGTTTTCCAAAGGTCTCTGCAAACTAGCATGAGCTGCAAGCCTCATGAGCGTTCCACCTATACCATTGCATGTGCTTTTACCATGACAAGTAACAAAATGCCACTATGCAGCAAACCCAAAATCTACTTCATGCAATGAATATTCATGAATTTTTCCTATTTTTGTGCTGTGCTGCAGAACCATCAGAAAGTACATTATTTTCTGTGTCGAATTAAATATTTCTGTTTTAATAAAATTCAATAAGTTGTAATTATATTGATAAGAAGCACTATTAACAGTGGTTGTTTTTATTAATGAAACAGAGGCCACCTGCATACTCAAACTTCACTTTTTTGTTGAATGGTTTTAATTTGAAACGTTTTCAAGGTCTGTTGACCTCATCCTCATCCATTTGGTGGCTAAACCCCAAAGACTGGTCTCCTTCCTTCATCGACTGACCAGGTCCATGCAGCTTATCTGGTGGTAGAATAGTAACCTTTTATGAAGTCGCTCACTGTCAGGATTTCGAAATTGATGAGATCTTGAGCATTTTTAAAAATGTGTAGCTTTTCCCATATGGTTAGACTTAATGCTGATGTGGTCTGTTTGAGGATTTTAATACTGTCACCTATATTATGGTTTTCTTTTCAAAAATGAGACGCAACTGCAGACCTATATCTGTTTCTGCTTAATTGTTCTTTGATGTTCCTTTGTATCCAAATTTCTTTTGGTTTTTCCAATATAGAATTTTTCACAGTCATTACATTCTATTTTATATATTCCAGACTTAATCTTGGGTAATAACGTATTGTTAAGTGGCTTATTAAGCAGATTTTGTAAATTAAATTTATTTTGTGGAGCCAATTTAATGGCCTATTCTTACTATAAGGAAAAATGAAGACAATTTCCAGATATAAAATTCTAGTAAGACAATTAATTCTTCACCATCATCATCCAAGAGAAAGTGACAAACAGAGCAATATGTGGCTAGAAATTGTAAAAGCATAGTTTCTCAGATATGCGATAGTGTTACTTGCAATAAGACTGACAACGAAGGTGATGGTGATAAAAGCAGTGAAAGAGAATTCAGAACAAAAGGAGATGAAAAAACCAAGAATTCAGAAATACAAATGTGAACTAGGTACTGAGATCATAAGGAAATATATATTGTTGGAACTGAAAATATCTCCAAACAAGGAATGAAGAAGATCAGGATAAGCTGAATGAAAGTTTCTACGAACTTAATGCTTTAGATTTTGATACAAGTGATAACGAGAAAGAAGAGAATTTACCATACATGGAAATGAAGCTACAGCAGAATATTTTATTGTTGCTTGGACATCTCTATTTTCATTTTTCAAGGTATGTGTTTTATGTAGAAATGAAATCAAAACCATTTCTCATTACATTAGAAAGACAATGATATGTGTTAAAACAGTTTGTTATTGCGGTAATACATTAACTTGAAACTCTCAAAGTTCATCAGGAGAGAAACCAGAAAGAAATGCTTTAACAGCAAGCTCTTTATTATTATCTAGTATATTGTTTCAGCAATTTAAGGCTTACTACAAATCACTGGGTTCAGCAATGTTTTCAAGGTGTGCATTCATTAAAACCTTTTGAAACATGGCAGCACCAGTTGCAAGTATTTTGGGTTAAAGAAAGAGAGAGAGGGAGGGGGAGAGAGAGGGAGGGAGGCAGAGAGAGAGGGAGGGAGAGAGAGGCAGGGAGAGAGGGAGGGGGAGAGAGGGAGAGGGAGAGAGAAAGGGAGAGGGAGAGAAAGAGAGAGAGAAAGAGAGAGAGAAAGAAAAGAAAAGAATTGAAAAAACACATGAATTCATTAAAAGGTTGTGGTATACCTATGTATATGGTTGGCAGGGGATGGGTAGTATGACTCCCCAGGGTTTTCAGGCAAATATTTAGTCCATTCTATCATGGATTTAAATTCCTGCAAAATTATTGATTTTGAACTTGTTCAAAGAGGTATGGTGAAAGGCAATATGGAAAAGGCTACTTGTGACATGATGGCTAGGCTTGCAAAACAGGAAATGTGTGGAACCGAGGTTTTTCTCTCTGGCAGACACAAAGGTAAGATACCTGTTTAAAACTCAGTATCCAGAAGTTGGACATGAATTTGACATGTGGCATTTATATAAAAGCCTAATGAAAAAAATTAAAATGGTAGAAAAAATACCCAGAGCTGATGGTATGTAAGACCAGCATAAATAACCATTTATGGTGGGCTGCACAAAACTGCAATGAGAATGGTACCATATTAATTGAAAAATTCACATCAATTCTTCATTATATAAAAAATGAACATAAATGGCAGTTAGAGAGGCAGAGCATACTGGCAGTTTAGAAAGTTACCACAGTCTTCGTCTCCAATATGCTCAGAAAAGGATACATTTTTAATATAATGGCTTCAACTTAAATCCATGATAGCAGCGCTATCACAATTTCAATGTAAATAAAAAAGACTGGTGTCAAAACTCAGTACTCAAAGCATCAGGTCTTGGATCATGAAAAATATATATGAGGAACCTAATGAAGAATGGAAACTGCTCATAATGCATAAAATAAAAAAATCTCTGCATGCACATTGTATGGATCCATTACCAGACACAGCAACTGATCTGTCACTGCTGAAGAATATAGCTCCCACGCTGCAATCTCCATTAGAGTTGCTATGATCGAAGTGCTTCTTATGTTTTTCAGTCAACATAAGAAGGTTGGTCACAGACACGTTATATAAGTTAAAAAAAGTTTAATAATAATAATAATAATAATAGTTGAATTTAAAACGTACTATTTTAATTTGTGTTTATTAGTGAAGTTTGAAGCTTACATATTCTTCGCTGTGTTCTGGAAAAGCATTTCTAATACTAAGCATTACATATGAATGGTACGACAATTTCTTCTGTGTCCAGTAGCAATCCATGAATTAATCCATGCTGTAAGTTGTTTGTAGCAGGAATATCGCCAGGTCATATTAGCAGGATTGTTGGCGGTGATTGATTTCTTTTTAGCTCAGCTTTGTTTTTTAACGCTAAGTTATGCCTCCCAGTATTCAAAACATCACAATAACTAATTTGTGAAAATTAGGAGTTTGTGTGTTCATAGTCCTAGCAATACACACTTTCCTCATCCTTATTCATAGGCATACATTCCGTACACTTACATCAATGGATGGAACCAGCACAATTTTTGGTGTTCACACTAACTCTCAGAATCGCTGTCAGAATGGTGTAAATATTCAAAATCGTTCTTCTTTAGTTCAACTGATACAGTCGGCTACCATTTTCACTCATTTTCAAAACAGATGTTGGACTATTGTTATCACCTAGTAGGTATTAAGTGGATTACGACTTTCTAATCTTGGCAAAAATAGCTGATTTTCTTACTTATTTGGCAAAAATAGCTGATTTTCTTACTTATCATACTTTTATTCCCTATCTTGAATACAATATTTTTAGTGATTGCTACAGCATGCAGGTCCTATCAAGGAGATTGGAGTAAGATACCCCCTCCATTTAATTTTTCCTCTTCAAAATATTCCCTAACAGATAGAAAGGTAGAATCAGACTGTAAAATTGAACCATGGATCTTTGCCTTACTTTATTTTTTATTCCACACCTTGTAATTCGGGTTACGGAGATGGATGCTGTGTCGATGATACAAAAATCTTGGAACGTGGGGTTGAATCTTTGGGATTTATTTCGGGATGTTTCACCGTTGCTGCTAGTTGGAGACTCTTTTTTTGTAGGTTATCAGGGTGTGGATGCGTCCTGGATTGATTTTCAAACCACTGAATTAAATACACTTGGCGACAGTTCAACCGATACTTTAATCCCTAAGCTTATTCACATGCTGTAGTGGGTATAAAGGTGGTATATGTTTGTGAAAAGCCTTTATAACTGAGCAATCAGATCTCCTTTATCCTCAGGGCATGTAACAAGAAAGATTTACTTTAATTGGATGTCGAGTGTGCAGTTATATGTGTGTTACCAGAATTTGGAAAGTTGCACTGGAATTTTGTGATAAACAAAAACAAAAAAAGAAAGAAAAAGAACCTGTAAGTATGTGCACATGGTGAGTACCAAAGTGTGGTACGTATATTTCAAATAATTGAAAAGTTTCACTATGCAGACAGGTATGCTAAATTTTTATTTTGTGTCAATGACCAATACTTAATTAAGCTGTGATTTTCAGGAATGAAGTTTATGTTTTGCTAAATTGAAAGTTTGTCACCATTTTGTGTACTGAAAATTTTGGATTTTATTTTGGGCAATAGAAATTATTTGGTTTATGTTATGCTGCAGTGTAATTGTCTGATATGTACTATGTTTAATTACCTTTGACTTCCAGGAATGATATATGAAAGTGTTAATTTGGTAATGATGTGCTTTGTTCTGTTGCATTTCTTTTTGGTTTGATTTTGTGTTTCATTATGATGCTGTGATCCTTCTTTGCAAATGTTGTTGCATAAATTTGTGTATGTGTGTGAGGTTATGTGAGCAGTATATGGAAGATTTGCCTCGGTGGGAGTGCCAAAGAGTAATCCCGATGGTGGTAGCGAGATCCGATGAGTTAATGTCAGCTTCGATGGGATAGCTATAATGTACCCTTGAAGTGTGAATGTTTGAGTTTTCAGGAGGGCTAACATGCACCTGGAAATTCGATGTGACGAGTTGAGAAATGTTTTGCTTATTGGGGTTGCTGAAATGTGCCCAGTATAGCGTGTGTGATGTGTTCACAGAAGAGAGTAAATGCAATGAATTGAATGCAATGAATAATTATTTCATGAGTTTATGCAACAAGTTTAGTACCATCTTATACAAGTTTTAATATCATCTATTTTCCAACTTAATCTTGATTCGGTAGATGTGGATGCAACAGTGTAATGCTATGTTATTGATGGCATTCCTGAAATGTTAATGTGATTTGTTCAGTTTATGCCTATGTCAGGTATCTTTGATTTTGCAGCTAGTTGAATGAGACATGTCAGTGAAGACATTTATTTTCTCAGTAATTACTGTGGATGATGATGATAGAAATGATAATGATCATAACGAGGATATGATGGTAATGAGAATGAGAATTTGTGTTATTGCAAGTAAAGCACGAGTATTTGTAGTTGAAAGCATGTAACAAGGTGTTTTTTTCAAGCATATAGTAACGTTTACACTAGCTTTGGTAGTTATTCAAGTGAGTGTGTTGTATTATTTATTATTTAAACCATGGTTAGTATAAATGATTTTGTTTCGTGTGTGTGTGTGTGTGTGTGTGTGTGTGTGTGTGTGTGTGTGTGTGTGTGTGTGTGTGTGTGTGTGTGTGTGTGTGTGTGTGTGTGTGTGTGTGTGTGTGTGTGTGTGTGTGTGTGTGTGTGTGTGTGTGTGTGTGTGTGTGTGTGTGTGTGTGTGTGTGTGTGTGTGTGTGTGTGTGTGTGTGTGTGTGTGTGTGTGTGTGTGTGTGTGTGTGTGTGTGTGTGTGTGTGTGTGTGTGTGTGTGTGTGTGTGTGTGTGTGTGTGTGTGTGTGTGTGTGTGTGTGTGTGTGTGTGTGTGTGTGTGTGTGTGTGTGTGTGTGTGTGTGTGTGTGTGTGTGTGTGTGTGTGTGTGTGTGTGTGTGTGTGTGTGTGTGTGTGTGTGTGTGTGTGTGTGTGTGTGTGTGTGTGTGTGTGTGTGTGTGTGTGTGTGTGTGTGTGTGTGTGTGTGTGTGTGTGTGTGTGTGTGTGTGTGTGTGTGTGTGTGTGTGTGTGTGTGTGTGTGTGTGTGTGTGTGTGTGTGTGTGTGTGTGTGTGTGTGTGTGTGTGTGTGTGTGTGTGTGTGTGTGTGTGTGTGTGTGTGTGTGTGTGTGTGTGTGTGTGTGTGTGTGTGTGTGTGTGTGTGTGTGTGTGTGTGTGTGTGTGTGTGTGTGTGTGTGTGTGTGTGTGTGTGTGTGTGTGTGTGTGTGTGTGTGTGTGTGTGTGTGTGTGTGTGTGTGTGTGTGTGTGTGTGTGTGTGTGTGTGTGTGTGTGTGTGTGTGTGTGTGTGTGTGTGTGTGTGTGTGTGTGTGTGTGTGTGTGTGTGTGTGTGTGTGTGTGTGTGTGTGTGTGTGTGTGTGTGTGTGTGTGTGTGTGTGTGTGTGTGTGTGTGTGTGTGTGTGTGTGTGTGTGTGTGTGTGTGTGTGTGTGTGTGTGTGTGTGTGTGTGTGTGTGTGTGTGTGTGTGTGTGTGTGTGTGTGTGTGTGTGTGTGTGTGTGTGTGTGTGTGTGTGTGTGTGTGTGTGTGTGTGTGTGTGTGTGTGTGTGTGTGTGTGTGTGTGTGTGTGTGTGTGTGTGTGTGTGTGTGTGTGTGTGTGTGTGTGTGTGTGTGTGTGTGTGTGTGTGTGTGTGTGTGTGTGTGTGTGTGTGTGTGTGTGTGTGTGTGTGTGTGTGTGTGTGTGTGTGTGTGTGTGTGTGTGTGTGTGTGTGTGTGTGTGTGTGTGTGTGTGTGTGTGTGTGTGTGTGTGTGTGTGTGTGTGTGTGTGTGTGTGTGTGTGTGTGTGTGTGTGTGTGTGTGTGTGTGTGTGTGTGTGTGTGTGTGTGTGTGTGTGTGTGTGTGTGTGTGTGTGTGTGTGTGTGTGTGTGTGTGTGTGTGTGTGTGTGTGTGTGTGTGTGTGTGTGTGTGTGTGTGTGTGTGTGTGTGTGTGTGTGTGTGTGTGTGTGTGTGTGTGTGTGTGTGTGTGTGTGTGTGTGTGTGTGTGTGTGTGTGTGTGTGTGTGTGTGTGTGTGTGTGTGTGTGTGTGTGTGTGTGTGTGTGTGTGTGTGTGTGTGTGTGTGTGTGTGTGTGTGTGTGTGTGTGTGTGTGTGTGTGTGTGTGTGTGTGTGTGTGTGTGTGTGTGTGTGTGTGTGTGTGTGTGTGTGTGTGTGTGTGTGTGTGTGTGTGTGTGTGTGTGTGTGTGTGTGTGTGTGTGTGTGTGTGTGTGGTGTGTGTGTGTGTGTGTGTGTGTGTGTGTGTGTGTGTGTGTGTGTGTGTGTGTGTGTGTGTGTGTGTGTGTGTGTGTGTGTGTGTGTGTGTGTGTGTGTGTGTGTGTGTGTGTGTGTGTGTGTGTGTGTGTGTGTGTGTGTGTGTGTGTGTGTGTGTGTGTGTGTGTGTGTGTGTGTGTGTGTGTGTGTGTGTGTGTGTGTGTGTGTGTGTGTGTGTGTGTGTGTGTGTGTGTGTGTGTGTGTGTGTGTGTGTGTGTGTGTGTGTGTGTGTGTGTGTGTGTGTGTGTGTGTGTGTGTGTGTGTGTGTGTGTGTGTGTGTGTGTGTGTGTGTGTGTGTGTGTGTGTGTGTGTGTGTGTGTGTGTGTGTGTGTGTGTGTGTGTGTGTGTGTGTGGTGTGGTGTGTGTGTGTGTGTGTGTGTGTGTGTGTGTGTGTGTGTGTGTGTGTGTGTGTGTGTGTGTGTGTGTGTGTGTGTGTGTGTGTGTGTGTGTGTGTGTGTGTGTGTGTGTGTGTGTGTGTGTGTGTGTGTGTGTGTGTGTGTGTGTGTGTGTGTGTGTGTGTGTGTGTGTGTGTGTGTGTGTGTGTGTGTGTGTGTGTGTGTGTGTGTGTGTGTGTGTGTGTGTGTGTGTGTGTGTGTGTGTGTGTGTGTGTGTGTGTGTGTGTGTGTGTGTGTGTGTGTGTGTGTGTGTGTGTGTGTGTGTGTGTGTGTGTGTGTGTGTGTGTGAATGAACGAATGAATGGATAAGTGCACTTATTCATTTTGTTCGTTAGTTGTACCAGCTGGTCAGATTAATATTGGGATCCCAAATAATTTACTATATTTGTGTTGTGTTATTATATGTAAACAATGGATGTAATTGACATACTATTCATGTATTCTGGCCCTTTCATGTCTCCTTACTTTGATTCTTAAGCAGTTATTGTAAAATTTTGGCTTGTTACCCTTTGGAAAATTCAGTTTTTGTCAATGTGTAAGCATTTTTTTTTCTTTCTTTTCTCAGTACTAAAATTGAATGTGGTGGACGAAGCGGCGTCTGGGCGGGTTTTCTCCGGGTTCTCCGGTTTCCCCCGCCATTCATTCCACCAACTGCTCCATCATCATCTTTCCTTTCATCCATTGCACCCATATTTCGTTTCATCTACTTCCTTCATCCCATACCAGGCATCGGGCTGATCACCCATCCTGGATGTTCTGTCTGCTCCTCGATGGGCCTCTGACCCCAGGCACCCGCCTGTAAGTCCTGGGGGGTGTAAGTCCTACATAAGAGGAGGGTAAACAGATAATGAATGAATGAATGAATGAATAAAATTGAATGTTTGTAAATTTTTGCAAAATTTGTGACATCTTCTGTTTATATTCTTTTTAAATGACATACTATTTTCTTCTTTTATGTATGATGATCTTTTGGGAGCATAAATTATACCTGTTTATTATCATGTTATAGTGCTTTGCTGGTTCGGGAGCTCGAGTGTCCAGAGGAGTGACCCCGCTGTACAGCACCATACCAGAGGCTGCACATATACACACCACGGAGAGCTGCTGACAGTTCACTACACTGCATGTGGCAAAAGGAGCCACTATTTCGGGGGGCATTCCAAGCTAGCGATTGCCCCCATATCATCAGCATCGTCCAACAACAGTAACAACTCTGCGGCTGAAATTTCGTTGTTGTGGGTGTTGTGATACTTCCATCCACAAACAGTTACGTCAAGACTTAGTGCAGTGTAGTGCGGGTGTAATCGTGGCAGCAAGGTGTAATGTGCGTGTGCAGGGTACACTTAACTAGACAACACATCTTCATTAATATCGTCGGTGGCACTCGAGACTCCATCATGTTTGTATCAGTTTTTCAGTAATAATTTGAACAGGTATTCAAATTTAAATCTTCTTCTTCGACAGACATTCAGCTCCGTCTTGCTTTTGTAAATATCCAAATATTTTAAAGATTAAAAACAGAAGCGTTATTAACGGTGAAGTATTCATCATGATTTAGATTGCGTCACACTTTTTTACACTCACCTTCACTAATTAAAAACAGGAAACGTTTTCGAGGGCATTCATCCTCATCGTCAGCGACTGGGTGACTAAGGGTCGCTTTCTCCCATGTCCTCTTCTTCCTCATCCTGCGAATTCTGACCCTGTTGCCATCTGGTGTTGGGGGCACAAAGTTTTAACACATTGCTTACAGGCGGGTTTCAAAATTAATGACGTTGTTGCTGTTTTTGACGATGTATATTTTTTCCCAGATGTTCAATTCTATTGGTGTGGTTTCCTGTTTTATGTAACTTTAATTAGTGAAGGCAAGTGTAAAAAAGTGTGACTCAATCTAAATCATTATCCAAATATTGTTTTAATCAATTTTGTAAAGTATGTCATTTATATGGTTCTTCTTTCTGTAATATCTCTGTAAAACAAAACAAAAATAATCCTCCTTGCCTTGACGGGGACGTCTATCTGGGTAGCCAGGGGCAGATGACATTTGGTTAGGGTAATGTTTGTTCATCGGTTGGGGAAATGTATGTACTAGTGTTTGGGTTGGTAACACAGACCTGATTGAGGTCATGATAGTGGGGGAAACCGGTTCGTTTAGTAGCAAGCGTCTGTTGCTCAGTCTCTTGGAATGTAACATCAGGACAGTGCAGCCGCATCATGGTCGGCTCGCCGCCGAAGGCAAGCAGGTAACATTTGTATCAATTTATATCTAATATACTTCCATTCATCTAAACTTCTGGCATGTAAATTAATAATGTAGCTAGTTCCTTCTTTCCTTCCCTATCATGCTTTAGATATATTTTAGGAAATTTCAGGTATTTAGGGACTTCTATTAGCTCGCCCCATCGGACCTCGTGTAATTTGTGATATGTTAGATCCTGATACCGTGCTCTACCCCCATGATTTGTAGATAATGAAGAGGTTACAACAATATACTATCAATATGAAGTATAATTCAACTTTTCACAAATTAAATTCTTTTATTTATTTATCTTTCTATTCCAAAATACATCTTTCTTTTTAAGTACATTTAAATATGTTTTTCCATATAATGATATGACTTAGTTTTAGTACAGATGAAGTACTAATGTGCAGTATGACTACTAATGAGATACTGAACTTCTGAGAAGAAAATTATTTATAGTTCCTTGGCAACATTCACTATTTTATTGCTACTTCACTTATTATAAAATACACAACTTTGTTTATTCCATGGCCATGTACACTGTCTTTGCTCAAATTTTCTTTCACATACAAATTTTTACCAAACTGGCCATTGTTGCTATCTAAATAAATAAATCCAATTTCTAAATAGGTTAGTATAAAACAAATTCACAATTCCATAATAAACACAAAATAATAATCATGATAACATCAAAAATATGCATATAAGATAATACATACATAAATGCAACACTGAACTGAACCAATTCTGTATATTTCATATTTTTATTCAAACAGATAAGTCAAATCTAATTTGTAGTCTGTGTTTAATCTTTCTGTTTCAAATGCCTCTCTTAGCATTATTTAAATTTTAATGGATATAAATTTTAATAAAATCATAACCTCTCCGTGAATTTATTTGTTTGTGTCCCTTTTCTTTTTGTGTGAATTATTGAAGAAATCAAACGTTCTTAATAAGGAAGCCGGTTGTTTCATGTGTGATGAAATCAACACATCGTATTAGCACTGATGAAGTGTGGCATGCTAAAAAGGTTTATGCATCTTCGTTATTCTTGATATACGTAACCATTAAGAAAGCTTATTACCTTTTTTAAATACTATTATGGTAGGTATATTTAAACATGCGCATAATAATGCATCTATTTTATCCCAAGTATTTTTACTAAGTAAATATTCATCTCGTATATAACATATTTTATTTATATATCAGGAATACCATTTACAATTATTTCCATTGCCACAATCCCAAGGTTATAATTTTTATGTGAGAAAATAAAATTTTTGTAGCTTTTCTTATTATTTATTCCCATATCATTATTTATTTATATCACATCGCCACAAAATATATCTACAATGAAAAATTCATACATCCATTTTCGTATAGTTCATCATGGCTTACTTTTCTTTCTCCCATCGCAGAAAAATGAGTTCATATTTTATTTAGTCTCGCATGATAATACATTATGTTTTATGTGATAACAATAATCATCTTTCAATAAATATGCTAAATAAAATTGATTTTTCAATAATATCTTCAAGTATGAATGGCTATATTATTATATTTACATGGTTACTTGGGATGTTTGTGTATATTATGAGTTGTTTATATTATATTTTTATTAATAAGCTTACCTTGTGCAAATTTCATTAGATTTTCATTAAAATTTTTTCTTTATGTTCTACGTGCATGGTCACTATGGATATGTATAACAAAATTTTCAAACCTTTATGTTTTATTGTTATGGAGTCCAGCTTCATAATATATGTTACTAATTTTAGTTTATATTTTAATTTATAATTCCTTAAAAGCCTTTAATTTATTTTTGTGATATATTCCTATTATTTTTCTATTTAAATTCTGTAGTTCAAAAGTGTGATATCCAAATTGTTTTGTAATTGACAACTGTTCTGTATGCAGTAATTCCATTTTAGAATTTTGTTTATCTGAGGCTTTAGAAACGTCATTTTTCCTTAGAAGGACTTTATCTCCAATCTGAGGTAACTATTTTTAATTTTTTCTCTTCTTTTATTAGTTCCCCCCCCCCCTCAATCTTTTAAATGCAAACTGGCAATTTTCTTTTATGTTCTCTTTACGTTGCCATGGTCATAGGAAAATCAATAGCTAAATTTTTAGATTTCATATTTAGCATTAATTCTACTGGAGCAAATTTGGTAGTAGTATTAACAGTATTATTTATGATTTCCTGAATATATATGCACTGGTCAACCCAAGACCAATCAAATTGTGTATTCATGCTATTTAACTTGACCTAGTTTTCCTGTGCTGCACGTATGTGGATATCGGTTGTATTTTTCTGTGTTTGTTCTGTTTTTTTTTCTGTCTGCATCTTCCTTTTGCATCATGTTTTGATTCCTGTGTACTCCAATGTTTGTTACTTTTATGTCTTTCTGGTATCGTGTTCATGTATTTTTCTCCAATGTTTTAATCTGCTTTTATGATTTTTACCTAAGTATCTTTGTTTTGTAGTAACATAAAGGTTGTTTTGTTAGCCCCACGTTTGGGAGCCAATTTGTAACGGTATTACTTACAAATGTTTGTGTATGTGTGTTTACTCAACATGTTGAAGCCATCTTGTGACGTCATTCATTTGTTCGGTTTGTAGCTCCATCTGGTGTTAGCAATTTGCGGCAGTATTAGTGTTCGAAAGAATGCGACTGTTATTTGATTTAATTTTTGTTTACTGTCCTCCGGCTAGCTATTATTTCTCGGTCGAACATGTCTCTTGATCAAGGTGTGTAAACGGAAAGGAATCTTTTATCCAAATATAACACTGATGAAGAAATTTGTTTTACACATTTATTGTCGAACACGTTAACTATCACATTTATACATTGATCTTAACACTCGCCAAACTGAAACTGTTATAACAACTTCTTACTGATAATTCTTTTAATCCACGTACTTCAATCTTTTGTATAATTAACTTTACCATACTTTAGATCTTTCATAATTCTGCTGCGCGTAACTTGTGAATCTATATCCGATGTATGCCGTACTAATACTTTCGACGAACTGACTGACTGAAGACGACGTGTAGTGTACACAGATTTTTGATGAACTGAACGACTGACGGACTTTACCTCTAACCTAGCCTCTATTTATACTCCCACTCCCCGATATGCCTAAAGATAACTGAACTGCAATTGGCTAATAAAACGCGCCAACATTAGCGTCTATTTTTATATCCAATGAAAATTATGAATACATATGCTCTAGGGAAAGGTTCCAGAATATTCTCAAGGAAAAAAACGTGCCAACATTACGTAACTTCCTCGTTTCCAATAATGATAAACAGCTCACCCCCCCTCGCTGCATTATTGCGCGCTATTATTGACAGTTTCAGTAAGGCATTAAAAACTTACTTCTCAACAATAATTACAGTCAAGAAACATCTCAAATCAATGTCACATAAAAATGCATATTCATATTACAATCATTATTTACATTTAAGTAATTTGTGATACAAATTACTGCATCATATGCCCCACTAGAAGCATAAATATTTACAACTTGTTTGGAAATTTTATAATTGGGTTTTTAGTCTCCTAAATCTTGGAACACACGCTATCACTTTCACTTAACACTTCACACGTATTTAACACACGACATATGTTTTTTTTTTTTTTTTTTTTTATCTCGCCACTACTTACTGGCTCTGGTTTAATGTGTTTAGACATTAATCTGACATTACAATTTTTTTATAGCAAATACTGTACCCTGAATTATTTAATTACTGTTTCAAAATGGTTTACACTCTTATATTGTTGACAAAAATTTATGCATTCAAGAATTTTTTTAATAATTAAACATATTTACAAAAATATTCACCCTTTACATAAATATATTGATATCTCTTAAATCTAGACAATGTTTCACCTTTTCTGTTTGCTACATAAGTATTTTTTTTTTTTAATTATTTTTACCCATTTTTGTTATTTTGTACTTTATTTTAACAATACTCTTGGAATTGTATTTACGTACTTTTACTTTAATATCTTATTAAGTTTCAATCTTTACATTCTTAACTTTCAAATACTGTTATAGTTACAAAAAAAATGTTATTTTCCTTTTAAAAAAATTTAATTATGTCCAAAATTTTATTTCTCCTTTCACATGACATACATATTTATTTAACCCTCTTACAATCCAATATATTTCTCTGCAAGTCATCTTTAACTATCCAGCATTTACTTTACAACTCATTCCTGTTTACCCTCCTGGATCAAATTGTGTGTGGCTAAACATTACTTGTAGCCATATCCTAACCTTCCAAAATTTGTTCATGAATAACCTCTTGTATTCATATGAAATTTCATCCCCTGATATAATTTGAAAACAATCTACAGTTTCTAGAACAACACATCCTTTAACAACTGTCATTTTCAATTCTTCTACTATCTCTTTAATTTGAAAGTACTCTGACAAATCTGTCATAAGCTGTACTGGATTGGAGTTTTCAATTTGAAAAGCTTGGTACTTGTTAATTTCAGAAGTTAGCTTTTGATTATTTACAGGCAAAACTTTAACTTCTTCGTACAATTTATTTCTTTGCATTACTGACTCATTCTGTATTTCTGATATCTCCCCTCTGAAATTAACTTGAGCCTGATTCACGTCTACATTCATAACCTCTTTCATCTCTCTTATTTCACTTGAAATGCTACTCCTTCTACTTCCTAACTCTGTACATTTTACATCAACATGTTCACTTTTAGTATTAACCTCATTTTCTTTGTTACCTATTTCCCTGCTCATGTCTAGCATTTTCTTTGAAACTTCTCCTATCTCACTTGCTATTACTTCCTCATTTTCATCTCTCATTTTTGGCATACTACTATCTAGCTTCATAACTTTCTTTTCAATATCTTCACTGCTTTGATCTACTGTTTGCTCTAATTTCTCATAACTCTGAATTAGTTTATCTAATTTCTCATTAGTCTTACCAATATCTTCCCTAATACCCTTAAAAATATCTTTCAGCATTTCCATCATCATACTAGCATCAAAATTAACATTTCCTGCTATTCTATTCTCACTTTCTGCACTAACATTTCCTCCCTCAAATTCTACAGTGTTTGAGCTATTTTCTGTAACCTGTATTGAATTACAGCTAACTGTTACATTATCCCCTTCAATCATTGTTTCTTCAATATTATTAGTAGCCATTGTTTTCTTTATCCTACCACTCCTCAAGTACATTTGAATGTTATAATTTTATTTTCAAAAAAAAAAATGACTATACTCTGACCTTTGTGATGCTGTCTGTTGCTGTTACTTTGATGTCCAGCTTCCTGCCCCTCTCTCCTAGGTTATATGTTGCTTCTGCGTTGTATTATGATGAATCTACGTCGTTTTGATGTTTTTGTGTCCACTCATCCACGTAGTCTGTCGTTCGTATAGTTGTTTCTGGAATCTGCGTCTTCTCGATGTTTTTGTAGTTGAATTCCCCTGTTGCCTTGTAATCTCGGAATTACGATGTCCAATCATCCGCGTAGTCTGTCGTCCCTTTTGTTGTTTCTGGAATCTGCGTCTTGTAGATCAATTCACTGCTCCATTCATTCCACATCCTGGTTAATTCTGCTACTTTCCTGGTTACTTTGCCCCTTTCCTGGTCACTTTACCCCACGTTCTGGGTGCCAGTTTGTAGTAGTTAGTGCTTACGTAATATGTTTTTACGTAAATTATTAGAACTTGAAGATCTTATATTGTGCTGCTTTTGTTTTGTTTGGTTACATAATTTTAACTGCCCCACGTATGGGAGCCAATTTGTAGTAACATAAGGGGTGTTTTGTTAGCCCCACGTTTGGGAGCCAATTTGTAACGGTATTACTTACAAATGTTTGTGTATGTGTGTTTACTCAACATGTTGAAGCCATCTTGTGACGTCATTCATTTGTTCGGTTTGTAGCTCCATCTGGTGTTAGCAATTTGCGGCAGTATTAGTGTTCGAAAGAATGCGACTGTTATTTGATTTAATTTTTGTTTACTGTCCTCCGGCTAGCTATTATTTCTCGGTCGAACATGTCTCTTGATCAAGGTGTGTAAACGGAAAGGAATCTTTTATCCAAATATAACACTGATGAAGAAATTTGTTTTACACATTTATTGTCGAACACGTTAACTATCACATTTATACATTGATCTTAACACTCGCCAAACTGAAACTGTTATAACAACTTCTTACTGATAATTCTTTTAATCCACGTACTTCAATCTTTTGTATAATTAACTTTACCATACTTTAGATCTTTCATAATTCTGCTGCGCGTAACTTGTGAATCTATATCCGATGTATGCCGTACTAATACTTTCGACGAACTGACTGACTGAAGACGACGTGTAGTGTACACAGATTTTTGATGAACTGAACGACTGACGGACTTTACCTCTAACCTAGCCTCTATTTATACTCCCACTCCCCGATATGCCTAAAGATAACTGAACTGCAATTGGCTAATAAAACGCGCCAACATTAGCGTCTATTTTTATATCCAATGAAAATTATGAATACATATGCTCTAGGGAAAGGTTCCAGAATATTCTCAAGGAAAAAACGCGCCAACATTACGTAACTTCCTCGTTTCCAATAATGATAAACAGCTCACCCCCCCTCGCTGCATTATTGCGTGCTATTATTGACAGTTTCAGTAAGGCATTAAAAACTTACTTCTCAACAATAATTACAGTCAAGAAACATCTCAAATCAATGTCACATAAAAATGCATATTCATATTACATCATTATTTACATTTAAGTAATTTGTGATACAAATTACTGCATCAATTTATCTGCCTCTTTCCCTCTCTCGATTTCTAATCCCTGAATTTCTTGTTGTGCATTCGTCAAGCAAGCGTGTGTCATGTTCCAGTATAGCATATAGTTTGCATAACATGTGCGATGTGTATATGAGTGGGTTATCTTTCTGTAGAAAAGGAGTTACATTTTATACATCTTTTACTTCTAACTTTACTATATGTTTCACATTTTCATTATTTAAAATCTTTTCCTTTTTTATTTCTACCTCTTTACATGATAATCCCTTTACCTTCTCTATCTATTTCATTTCACAATTATTTTGGCATATTTTCATTACTGCTAACTCTATTCTTATATTATTTGTACATTCTACCATTTCTTCTCTATTTTATTTTTATTTTTTTATTTATTTATGGATGCTCTTTAACTGCTATGGACCTTAGTGTCCCATTCTATATGGATGTGAAAGCCCATGAATTTTGCTCAGTGGCCTCATTAACAGGTTTGAAATTGTCAAACCTGATAAAGTTTTTTTTTTGTCGTTTTTCACGACATTTTATGTTGTAAATCTACAACATGGACAGCCGGCTTTACTTACCTTCTGAAAGAAGCCATGCTAAGGATTTTTACACCCAAAAAAATCCATTCCCTCCACCAGGTATGAACCTGCGACCTTGGGAACTACAGGATATTCTCTATGTTTAGTTATATCTTCCTTTAACATTCTTTTATTTTCTGTTACCTCAATTTCTAAGCAATTCATTTTATAACTGACTTTCTAAACTATTCTTTACTTCCCTCAAGTTATTGTTTATAATCTTCATTAGAGTGTCCCCCATTTTGCATCCAAAATGTTTTTTTTTTCAGAAATTTTTGCACTTGCCCCTTAATTTTTTCTATTTGGTTAGATTTACTCAGGGAAAAAAACTTACATCTCAATAGGAAGACATTTACCCATGACAACTTTGAATATTGGGAATTACAGGTTTTGTAGTTTTCAGTCACTGTAAAAGTTATCGATGAGTGCATAAAATAAAAATTAAGTACCTTTTTGCTTCAAAGGTTGCCCCATTTGGGTCATTTGTGCCACCGTGTTCATCTTGAGTATGTGCATAAATGGTATGTATTCATGATTCATTTGAACTAAGTTGCTGTATCATCCTGTAATGCCAAGTATACTCACACGTTTTAAGTATAGTCATTTCACTCTTTGCCTAAGTTTGGCACACAAGGGACACATGTATGTCCGAACTCCACCATGAGTATATTCAGCGTGTCATATTTTACATCTTGACTCCCCGGGTGTATTTTCAGAGTCCTTCCTTGGACATTCAGTGTTCTGCCATGTTAGTAATTTCTCCTACTCCTGCTTAATTTTAGGTTTATACGCAATCATGTGACATTTCTGTTGCTCTTGATTGGTTATTTATCGTTTTATGTGTATTCTCATGCAGGAGAAAACTTCTTATGCCCTGCAACTAATTTATGCGAATACATGTGGGAATTTCTTCGAAAGTAAGCTGCTCATCTGTTTTTGGTGTCATGTACATATTCATAAGAAAAGGTTTCGTTTCCATCCTTCGGGGAGACACATTCGCCTTGGAGGGAGTATTTTATGGTACGGTCAAATCTTTCATGGGTGCACCACCTTTTGTATTTAAGTAAGGGTTAATTTACATCAATCCAGGCAAACTTTCTATTCTCATGGAAAAATATTTCTTATAAGCTATCCCTTGGACACAATAATTTCAGTTATATATATCTTTATTCCATATTTAGTTATTATAAAATATGTATTAATATTTTCCCTTTTCATATGGTCCTTGGAAATTCGGATTTTGAGATCCGCTGAGAGTGAAGTAATGCCAAAGCAAAATTTGACCATCATATGTGAGCTATGAAGGTATGTTACACTGATAAAAGATTAAGGGATGAGCTTCAAGACTAAACCGATTAAACTCGTTTAGAAATAGTTAATATATCAGTTCTTTCTATAAGGGATCAATGGGTTACTTGATCTAAATTGGCAATTTCAGACACCAGCTTTTTCTGACAAGCTTATCAATAGCACAACTTCAAAGAAAGGGTCATCTTTGGTTATTTGAGAATCAGAAGCAAAATGCTTCAACTGTAATGTATGCTACTACTGCCAATAGATGAAAGTTGCTTCCTTATACAATTTCTAAAGAAGAACCATGGAAAAAGATAAAAATTTCCTTTTTGAATGCAACAGAATGGTTAGGAGGACTTAAGAACTATGTTGCACTGTATAGAAACTGTAAGGAACAGGATACTTGGGACACTGCTGAAGAGACTGGCAATGCTTGTTTTGGATGGTTTCCAAGGCTATAAGGGTGAACAAAATCAGAGTTCTTTAGCAGACTTCAAACAAATTATCATTCCTGTAGCCTAACTTAAAATTTCCAACTTCATCATAGGGAGAGATTTATTTGGATATTTCAGAGTCAGAGTCTCATACCTTGTGAGATCACAGCTAAAACTTTCAAGAAAGATTTCAAAAGTATGAACTGTGGAAAGGTGGGGATAAAAATAGTAGTGAATGCAGTACATCAGACATGGGTAGAAGAAAAAGCAGCAGATGATCATCTAACACAGATGGATAGCAAGTGCATTCTGTAAATTATTTTACAACATGCACTCTAGACATAATATTTTGACATATGTTTCACCATAACATTTTTCTAAAGCAACTGATTCTTTGATGAGCTGGCCCAATAGTCAGATAATAATGACTCAGTTCATCAGAATAAATGCAACTCAACAATGCTGTAGTTATCTTTATAATTAAAAGAATATTCTTAGTTCAATGAATCCAAAGTAACCAATACTTGAATTTCATTAGGACATTTTTATATTGCAGTTTCACTCTAACACAGTATTTTGTTGACTCTACAAGTAGCTGATGATGTAGGCAAACACAGAGCAAACATGTCCTAAAAATTGTTAAACAAAGCAAGAAAGTGTGTATAAGTCGACTTACGTAAATTTTGCTGATCTGCAAATTGCTTTTGATACAAAAATGCTTTTGACTAGAGCCAAAGGAACTATTTTAAAATGCGGTTCCGTTTTGTTTCTCTTCACCTGGCCTAAGAAATAAAACCAGTTATTTTTCCAAGTATATGCACATTTTAAGAGTTGAAGGATTTGGAAAAGAGGGATGATAATTTAAAACCCCAGGGATTAAAAGGTGAAGAGGTCAAGAATATGCTAAACCTTCAATTTTTTGTTATACTAACCTTGAACTGTTCCCCAAGGATATTGTCGAGAGCGCATCATCTTGTTTCCCACACGAACAAAGTCGGTACTTCCCACTACAGCAAATGGAACATGGGCATTCATTGCAGCATTATTTTCCGAAACAGATTCATCATCAGTTGGAAATTGATATATGTGCACACCATTACTGGCCAGTTCAGAATTAATTTTTGACTGAAACAATTAAGACATGCTATTTACAAAGTTTAACATTTTAAATAAATGAAATAGGGTATTAAACATGTACTTCCTACCTTGAATTTTTGCAGTTCGGTTTTTGATATTGTGTCGGCTTTGGCAATGATAGGGATGATATTAACTTTGGTATCAAGCTTCTTCATGCATACCAAATCAATTGATTTCAGCCTGGGAAGGAAAAAAAATCAATTCATTAACTGTAAATGCATTTAAAAGATGCTGCCAAAGTGTTCTGATTTTCTGCTCCGAATTTCTTAAAGGATCTTCATATACTGGAAGTTGATGAAAGTGTTAGTCATTGAAAAGACATTTAAATCTGTAATTTTTTTTTTTAATAGATGCTCTTTAACTACTATGGTTCTTAGCGTCCCATTCTATATTGGGCGTGAAAGATCGGTAATTTTGCTCAGAGGCCTCTTTATCAGGCTTGAGGTTCTTTTACATGCCGTAAATCTATGACACGGGACCACCGGCTTTACTTCTCTTCCGCGGAGGACAACGAATAAATAAATCTGTAATTGCAGTGTTATTACAAGAAAAAGTTAAAGGCTATTATTTTATATTATATTCTGTTAGCATTTGGTAACCACAATAAGATAAACATCCAAGCATTATACTATTTAAGTGCTGGGTCCATTTTACTCTAAATATTTCCTACAAAGGATTATCCCCGGAGGTCGTGAATGTTAACAAACTAGAAATCAAATAAATATCTGCACAAAACAAATAAGTTTTACATTTCTTGCAGCTCTACGAAAACACTGTGTTCTCTTTAACAAATAATTAACTTTACAAAGAACTTGGCTTTACTGCATCAAGAACAAAGTGTAAGTCTTTGTTATCTCTGGCATTTTGAAACCTGTACAAATCCACTTTACAAATGTTCTGTAATAGATTACTTTTTTGCTCCATCTGGTACCTTTAAAAGAAATTCAACACGCGCACTAATTAATTAAATTTACAAGAATTGCTTACGCCAAAATATTCTGTTACTAAATTATGAATGGTCTGAAATGGCATGTGCGAAGGTCCTTCCTGAACCCAGAATTTAGTGTTTCTTCCTCAACACCCAGTGAAAGACAAATTCTCTTCTCGTGCCTTGGGGTCGCTCAGAGTCGATCTGAGAGACAGCAATCACATGTGTTGACACCAGTCGCCGTTACAGTGTCACCATGCTCACCTCAGCCTGCCCTCTGTTGGTTTCTCCTGGTAAGCCTTGGCCAATAATGCAAGTAATTGCGCAGTTGGGGTATCTTCACTCGGCCAAGGCAAAAGGTGATGCGAGGCTTTGGCCAGCAATGCAGTTGTTGCTGAGGTCAGACGCTAAGACTTGGCGCAGGCTGGAAAGATACTCTATAAGTAAGGGAGCCGTAACTGGCTCAAATTATTTTGAGGAATTTATATTTCTTTTTATAACTGGAAATCTGCAATGGTATTTTTAAAGAATGTGTTAATTATTTTTACACGTTTCCAGTGATACCACATACATTTAAAGGAGTTGTGCAACCCATAAAGAAGTTTGGCTCAAAACACAGAATGCTCAAAATAGTGCCACTACAAATATAAAGAAAGAACTGCTGCTACCGCCATTGTTATAATAAATGACTGTAGTTACCTTTGCATAGCTCTGACTTATTTGGTTGGCAACTCTGTGTGTGTGTGTGTGTGTGTGTGTGTGTGTGTGTGCGTGTGCGTGTGTAGAGCAGGAAATGTTTATGTAGCATATTCCTGTCACCTGCAGACTATTTATATAGTCTAACAATTCCTCAAAGGTTTTCCGCATGTTTAGTTACATCTTGTATATAACAACGATATATCTTCCCATTCTCCAACAAGTGTTTCACTATGTTGAATTTAAAATGAGTCAGATTATCTTTGCACATACCTTCACTTAATAAGTTATTAAAACTGGAAGGTTTTCAAGGACATTTGTCCTCGTCAGTAGTTCGGTGACAAAAGCTTCTTCTTTCTTCTCTCCTCTCCCAGCTGGGTTTGATTCTGCTGCTGTCTATCGGAAGGGTAACAAAGCTTTAATAAACTACTCATTGATGAGATTTCAAAATTTATGGCATTATCAGCATTGTTAACAATAAATACTTTCTCCAATGGTCAGTTCTTGTGAGAAGTTAACTGGTTTAACAATTTTGTGGCTTGGCCAATGTTAACTCTGACAAAAAATGGTGTGATACAGCGGATGTATCTATTTGATCCTTTTTTACATACTTCTGGTGTTCTTTTAATCTAATGCTCAAATTTCTTTTAGTTTTGCCTATGTAATATTTTTGACAATCTTCACAATTGATCTGGTAGATTCCACATTTCAATGTATCTGGGATCGTGTTTTTGAGTGGTTTATTTCAACAGGTTGCTCAGGTTGTATGTTTTTTATGGAGCTAATTGGATATTATATTTGTTAAAGACTTTCTCAAGTTCCTTAAACGCCCCTGGTTGATACGTGAATTTTTTATACTTCCAGTTTGTGTCACTGATTATCTCCCGAGTAGTTTGTGGGTTATTTCTCTAAGTTTTTTTACTTTATTTCAACATCTTATTTATTGATCTTGAGTTGAAGCCATTTAAACCTGCTATGTCAAGTATATGTTCACATTCTTTAGAATATACTTCTTTGGTTAGAGGAACATTATTCAAACCTATAAATCAAACTTCTGAAAGCTGCCTGTAAGTGTGAGAACGGATTATAACTATTCTTTTTAATTTAATTATCTACATTCTGTTCTGTTTGCATTGAGAATTCTGTATGTACGTCCTGTAGATTCAGCAGTTTCTTCCTTGAGTTTTTGTGGTATGATTGCAAAGACATCTACATATCTGAGCCAAAATTTGTAGATGTGGGGAAAAACTTTTCCTATGTAGATTTCTAAGTGACTCATGGATAAATCTACAATAATAGAAGAAAAAGGGCTTTCCATTGCTAATCCTTGTGATTGTTTATACAGGATGATTTATGAAGACACAACTATTCTGTTCAAAATTCACTCAATGGCCCAATTTTAGCACCAAATTAAGCTGAATGTTCTGGAGTTTTCATTGCCTGTCACTAGATGTGCAGATGTTCATGTTTTATTCGTAATTGTTAGTTTTATTGTCGACAACTGTTTTTGAGATTTTGTTCTAGTCAATGTGAAAATGGAGTACACATTAAATGAATGACTCTTCCTTGTAAAGCAATATTGGATTACGAATTCAATTACAGCTACTCAAAGGGCATACCAGAGAGAATTTGGTGTTCGGAATCCTCCCCAAAGAAACACAATACTGGTAAACAAATTGGAAACAACTGGATCTCTGGTAAGTGAAAAAGGCAAAACTCATTCAACTAGGCTTCCCATGGTTGTTGACGTAAGAGCACAACTGGATCAGTTACCCAAAAAATCATTAAGACGTTTGTCGCAGGAGACAGGTTACAGCTACTCAATGTGCCAGAGAGCTGTGAAAAGTGCAGGCCTAATGCCGTCTAGGATTACAGTAGTCCATCAGTTACAGGAACCAGTTAAGGATAGATGACTGAATTATTGTCGTTGGTTTCAGGCATTAATTGTGCAAAATCCTGCCATATTGTCCATCATATGGTTCACAGATGAAGCATGGTTCCATTTATCCGGCTATGAACCTATGCACCTGGTTAAAATTGGAGTTTAGTGTGCAATATCTGCACAGAGAATAGCGGGACCAATTTTTTTTAAAACAATGTGAACACTGCAGAGTACAGACAGATTTTCATGTAGTTTGCTGAGTAACTAGACGATGTAGAGCTGAGTCAAGCATATTTTCAGCAAAACGGCGCTACATGCCATACATCAAATGAATCCATGGCACTAATTGCAAGTTTCTTTGATGACCAGATAATTTCCAAGAACCTGTGGTCGCCAAGATCTCCGGATTTGACATCGCTGGACTTCTTTCTATGGGAGTACTTAAAAGACAGGGTTTATGCCACACGTCCCAGACATTGGACGATCTGAAGCACAACATTACACAAGGGATTCAAGCTATTGACAACAGAGTCCTCCAACGAGTGGCCAGTAAAACGGAACGTGTTGAGTTGTGCCTTATCAGGATGGAGGACATTTTCAAAATTTGCTACAGAGGTAAATAATCTCCCAAAATTCCTCTGCATTTTAGGTATAATAAGTTGTTGCTACCATAACTCGTTTTGAAACAATTAAAGAAATAAATGTGTCAGTTCTTCATAAATCACCCTGTAGAATCTGTCATTGAATGCAAGGAAGTTTCGTTGGATACATAATTATAACTCACTAAATGCTTACATGCTTCTCCCAAACAGGAGTATACTTTTTAAATGTTTGCTTCATTGAAAATATAGTTTACAAATTTAAAAAACTATTATAGTTTCAAATCACACTATTCAAAGAACTTAACATACACACTCTGAAGAGGAAAAAAGAAAAGGAGAGAAACTGAATAAACATTATATTATACTTCAGGGTATCTATCTTAGTCCTATTTCTTAATGGTAAAAGATCTAAAAGATACTGCACAGTAAAAATCATAATAATAAATGAATAGTCAACTAAGCTCATGGTTTAATTGGTGGAGCCTTGGATGCTGTTCCTAAGGGTCCTACATTTGATTTCTGCGCAAGCTTGAGAAATTTCTCTTTGATAAGTTCAGAGAGTGGCTGTGAATGTGAGATTACCTGCGTATGTTCTGATTATTATCCAATAACCAGTTAGGCTAAATCAGGGCCAAAAAAGGAAAAAAATTGTCCTGCTAGTTAATTATGATTTAGAATGTTGTGGTATATTGAAGTGCTTTAACTTACCCATGTCCAGTAGGACAGATAAAGTATAGACAGACGTGAGTCCTGCTATCATGATACGCTGCTAAAGATCTTTTTATCTTCAATTCCTCCTGCAGATAAGCTTCAAATTGGGCATCTATATAGTCAACTACTGCCTTAAAACTGTCCTCTTTATTTATCTGGTCTCCATATCCAACAGTGTCACATATTGTCAACTGTTAAAAAAAAGTGAGACAATAATATGAGTATTAATTCAACCAATCCTTACACCATTAGCAAAAATATCCTGAATCTTATGGTAATCCAAGTGCTTGAAAGTTTGAGATTCCCTTTTTACTTTCTCTACTGCTTATCTATATTAAGTAGAGGAAGTATATTACATTCCACCCAAAATGACCGAAATGAAATACATGTCTTGAGGCTCCCTTATATATGTATATATATATATATATATATTTTTTTTTTTAATTCTAGAAAAAGGTCTATGTGTGCACACTGGCATACATCTGAATAGCATAACTCAAAAATGAAAAGTTGGTTAAACATCACATTTGTTATATAAGTTCAGCATCTTGCAAAGATGAAACACAAGGGTTTTTAAGAAAATACTCCCCTACCCCAAATTACTATTTACTTGAACAATCTTTGTTATTTTTTATTTTCTCAAAAATGGCTAATGATTTTTATTGTAATACCTTATGTTTAAAATAAATTTGCATGATAAAATGTATATCTTGAAATTTCTGGGAACAGCCCGTGAAGTCCTCTTTATTCTGAGTGACTTTTATATAACTGATAAACTGTAAGAGATGCACAAAATCTTATTACACAAAAAGTGTATATCTTATTAAAGCCGAAAGTTTATGCTAAATGTAAAAATGAAGCTAGTCCATCTTCTAGTGGCAGTAACCATAAAAATGTATACAAAGAAGTCAACAAGGAAGAAGCTGAAGATGTAATCGTTGGATTATGAAACATGTCCTTTTGAATTCATAGAGTCATTCAAAAATTGCACTAGTTTTGAATCGTTTGATAAATTTTTGTTTCTCGGTTGTCAACATTGTTTTGTATTCTTGCTATATCCATAAACATTCCAATTGTTGCCTCAGTGGAATTTCTCCCATTTCTTCATTCTGTGTCTAGCCATGGAGCAGTTTACTATCATGCAATTTGTGCTAATTGCAAAAACCTTTTATCAGATCGGAGAAAGTTATGTAGCAACTTTCAGGTGACTTCAACGATTCTAGGGCATAATGAAGCACCGAATGAATCAACAGTTCGCAGATTTATGAAAACGTTCAATGAAACGAATTCAACAGTGAACATCGAAAGACCTGGGCGTCATTCTGGCCAATCTGAGCAAAACATTGCTGTGTTTAACGACGGTGTGGCTGTTAGTCCAATGAAATCAGTTCTTCACTGTTCCCAAGGATTGGGCATAGGATGTTCAATAGGGAGAATTCTCCAGTATGATCTCCATTACCACTCTTACAAAATTCGGTTAACGCAGCAGATGAAAGTGGCCGATAAGGAGAAGACGCAAAACTTTGTTGATTGGTTTCTGAGAAGACGACAGAAGGACAATGGCTCTGTGAGCAAAATCATCTTCAATGACAAGGCACACTTCCACCTAAATTAGTTTGCGAATAAGCAGAATTGCCGTATCTGGGGGTCAGAAAATCCTTGCATGATTCAAGAAAAAGAAATGTATCCACATTTGATAGTTTGGTGTGGCTTTTGGGCGGGCAGCATCATCAGCCCTTATTTTTTTGAAGATGAGGCTGGGCAACATTAATGGAAACTGATACTGTGCAATAAGTGTTTTTGTGACCTCATTTCAATGGAATGGACATTCAAGAGTTATGGTGCCACCTGCCATGCTTCCTGTGAAACAATTCAGTTGCTCCACGAGCAGTTCCCGGATTGCCTCATTTCATGTAATGCTGACCATCAATGGCAACCAAGGACATATAACTTAACTCTTTGTGACTTTTTTCTTTGGCGTACTCTTCCCGACATTTTCCATACCTGAAATGGGAAGGTGTGATGAACGTGTTTATATATTTTGTTAATGTGTTTTGAAAAAATAAAGTTCATAGTTTGATATATCAAAACCAGCGTGCTTTTGAATGACCCTACATTTTCATAAAGATAAGTTAAGAATTTTTACGAATATTTATTGTCATATTAGTACATCTAAGTTTGAATGTATATTCAGTATATTATTCAGAATATATCTGAGTATATATGAGTTTTTTATTTCATTTGAAATACTTCACTATCAACCGCTTCTACATTATTACTTATAAATATCTGAGTTTACTTCACTGTCACTAACTTCATTTTTGCATATAAAAAATTATACCCTTTAACATGATATACATTTTTTGTGTACAAGATTTTGTCTATTTCTTACAGTTTACAGTTATCAAAAGTCATTCATAAAGAGGACTTCACAGGCTATTCCCAGAATTTTCAAGATATACATTTTATCATCCTGACAATTTCATACCTTGTGATTAGCTTGAAATGGGTACCATTAGTGTAGTCGGTTTTACTTATTTTATAAGTTCTAATAATAGTCATTTTATATACCAATAACTTATTTTAATCACCTAATTAATTGTTTGAACCAAGATAAATCACAGTAAACAACCATATGCACTCATCTACAAGTGATATATGCTTGGCAACTGCAAAGTTGGTTTTTTGCTCCATTCGTTATAATTTTCCATAAGAATTCCTTTCTAAGGAGTTCTAAAAAATATGTTCAGGGAATGTGAGAAAAGTAATCTAGTGTGTCATGTTCACATGGCTTTTCTCTACTTATCAGTTCATACGTATCCCCTAGATATTCCTTATATACAGGGAGAGCCAAAAAACTATGAACGGCTGCAAAGTGTTTTTCCTGTCTGTGTCCTCGTCGCTCGTTGCCATTTGCCGCTATCATAGAAAGGCGCAAATGAAACCATACAACATTTTTAAAACTTACCAAATTTATGAAAGGAGATGCTGAAACTGGCCAGTGTTGTCGTCCGTAGATTTTTGGCACCTCTTTAGGAAACTATCCATCACTAGCCATAGTTCACATTGAGAAATGCTGGCAATTTCCTGGCGGATATTTTGTTTTAATTCTTCCAGGGTGTGTGGGTTCATCTTTTACACTTTATGTTTTAAGTTACCCCAGAGATAGAAATCACAGTGGGTTAGGTCGGCGGACCATAAATCTCTACTAATAATTCTAACATCAAACACACTTTCAATTGTGCTCATCGAAATATTGGTCACATGAGCTGTTGCAATCTTGTTGAAAAAAGGCAAAATCATGCCCCATCTGTTAATTTTCTAAAGAGAAAAAAAACCAAAACAAACAAACAAACAAAAACAAATAAAAGTCAGGGATGCAAAATTCTATTTACGCATTTACAGGCATCAACTGTTGATTTGAAAAAAATTGCTCTATAATTCTTTCTGCACTCATGGCGCATCATACACCAATTTTTTCGTCATGAAGGAGCACTTCATGAACAATATTAGGTTTGTCAGAGCTCCAAAGACCGATATTTTGTGTATACACACATCCAAAAAGGTGGAACCAAGCCTCATCCGTGAAAAATATTAAATATGGATCTATTTTGCCATTGTGTACACTATTGAGACTTCACTCACAAAATGTGCGCCTAATTACAGGATCACCTGGTTTAAGAGCATGTGCCACAATTATTTTATAAGACTTTAACTTCAGCAATTTGGTAGCTCTTCACGCAGTGCCATAAGAAATGCTACCAGTTGTAAAAGACGCCTAAGTGATTTTTGGGGGGAATTCTCCAAACGATGACCGCTGTCGTCTAATGTTTCTTCCGTAAGAACTGTACGCCGTCTTTTAGATTTCTTAGCCTGAACACTTCCTGTGGCCTGAAATTTATTGTAAAGTTCAAGGATTGATGTACGGCCTGGAACTTTTACACCTGGAAATCTTTCTGCAAATCGTACTTTCACTTGGCAAGCTGACTGAGTTAACACATACAAATCATAAATAAATACACGCTGTGCAGTAAGAAACATATACTGAGCCATAATAAACTTTGTAACTTAGTACAGGACAAAATAATAACTCGTAATAACCGACCTACATCACATCACCGTCAACTCACTACACTTCACACTGCAGAGCAAAACCACGTCAACAGCATGACCTTGTTTATAGCAGCAGTGCATTATCATGTTTCCACACACCCAGTGAAAAATCATTGCGCAGCTGGTTCGTAGTTTCTTGGCTGTCCCTTTAGTTGTATTATAAAAATTGATTCTTTTATATAGCTTATACTAATCTTAAGTATTTGTTTAGATATGATCACAAATCAGACACATGAACTTGGTTGTACATGAAAATAGGTGTTTAAATCTTAAGTAAATTTTTGTTACTAATATACTTAAGCAAAACAAAACAAAACAAAACAAAACAAAACAAAACAAAACTAATTCTCAAATAAGTTGCATTGGAAAACACATTTCACAACTTAAAAATATTTAAACCTACAACAATGAATATTTTGAAAACAGCTAGAACAAACAAAAGAGATAGTTGGCACAAATATTATATTTTAATGAGCTCTGAATTTTCTGTGGTAATTTTTTGTCTATGGCATATATAGTTTCCTAGTTACAAAACAGTCAATGGGAATGCAATGGACTTCACAGACTATTCAAAAACAAAAAAGGAAAGAACCTTCATGATGCTTGCACCTTATGAGCACTTAGGTGAATAACTTAGATCCACAACTCTTAAGAGCTGCATCAGTGTACCTAAACATGTTAACATTTCCGTTTTCCTGTGTATTTTAATCTGGAATAGCACATCAAGATAAGTTTGCGCGTTAATACTAATCTTGCAAACATCTTAGTAAATGAATAGTTAAAGCATTTGCCTGTCATTTGTAAAGTTAACTGGTTCCAATTCTCATATCTGTGGTAGTTTTACTGTCGATTGTTTCAGAGCAGTAAGACCAAAGTTTAGTCCTTATAAAAAAGTATGCCTATTAACAATCAACTCTTTTAACAGGCTTCCCTTTATATTAAATATCTGATATGTAGCACTCGCACGACTTTCTATACTCATCCTTCTACAAACTAATTTTAAAAAGCTTATAAACCTTCATCAATCCTTTACACATTTCATTGTAGATATAAGGATAAGAAGAAAACTAAAATGATCATCAAATCTTTTGAAAGTCAGTCGCTATGTGATAGCTTTGAGATTCTTTTCACTTTGAAAGAATATGAAAAAGAGAGTGAAAAAACAAACTACAGCGATTTGTAGTTGAGAAAAGTATAAAGAATTAGAAAATTCGAACAAATAACAAAGAATATCTTGAAATGCCACGAACAATTTTATTTGACATAGATTGTGTGATTTAACAAAATCTACATTTTTTGTAGTAGTAAGATTTTGTCTATCTCTTATGGTTTAGCAATTATACATAAGTCATTCAGAATGAAGAGGACTTCAAAGGTTATTCCCAGAAAATTCAACGCATCCATTTTATTTGAGATGAGAATAGCATAAACATATGGTATTTTAATCTAAATCGTTAAGAGGCATTTTTGAGAAAATAAAAAAATAGTGCAAACATTTTCCTTCTAAAAGGTAGTTTAGGGGAGGGGGGGTTTCTTCAAAATCTTTGCCGCATCCTTGGAAGTTCATGAAGTTTCATATTTAACTGATATTTTGCTTTTGAGTTATACTGTACACACACAGGCCTTTTTCTAAATACGCTATTTTTGGGTTCAGGTGGCCTCAAAACATGTATTTGCAGTAAAATCTTGACATAGAACTTTTCGGTGGAATACAGTACTTCCGCTACTTGCTGTAAATATGTAGTAGAAAAAGTAAAAAATATCTTTTAACTGTACCATATGATTTGTCTTTCTCAAACAAAATACTAAAACCCAGCAAAAACAAAAGAAGTGAACTTAACATATTGTCCACTTTTTATCAGATTGTATCTCATTTGACACCATTCTGTGTTTCACTATTATTCATTTAAAGAGGGCTGTGCTGGCATTCATTTTCACAAACCTATGAAATTCTCCAATGTTTCAGTTACTTTTAATGTTAGCTTTTATATTGTTTTAAAGAGACAGTTACATTCACTGCCAGATGCACACTGAGTTGTTTAAAGAAAAGTATCTAATCATGGTATTTGAGACAGTATTTCAAACCTAAAAGTATTATAATTTCTTGAATAATAAAATCAAATAATAACCCGCCTACAAATAGTAAATAATTTATATAAATTATATATCACAATCATTATGTAATATATATTTGCTGCAAATATGTATAAGATGTTGTGCTGAAATGTATTTTAGTAACATTGGAGCTGTAAGTGTGAATAAGAAGTTTGTGCAAGAAAACAGTCAAACTCAAGAACCCCATAGTGGTAGACAATAGATATACCCTTGGTGTAGTAGCCGAACAATAACTTAGAAGCTTGGTGAAAGTTTTCAACAGTCAGTGGAAAAGTATGGTAGTAAATAATCACATGTGAACAGAAAACCAATGGAAGGCAAACTAACAGTGTTCTGCTAGCAAAACTTGAGCCAATCAGTTGTGGATGCTAAGAAGTGGAGTGCCCAAGCTAAGTCAGTTGCTGTGGAAGATTCGTGGTGTATAGACATAAAAATCTTGTACTAGTGAAGTGAGAAAGAAAAATATTTAACTTTCTCTTTAAAAAAAGTAATTACTAGCAGATAAATGCTGCGAAATTCAAATATATTTTTTAACATAATCGCTGAGATAAATATGTACAATATTTAATTTTATTTGGCAACTCAGATAAAGAACTTAAAAAAATTCACCACTGACTGCAGATCATATCATAAAGAAAAATCTGATGTGTTACACTCACATGACTTTCTCTACTCTTGTACAACCTAATTTTACAAATGCCTATTCTCCATATGCTTCATGTTAATCGAGATATCGAGATGTCAATCTTATTGGTAATTTTCTTGTAGATGCAAGGAAAATATGGTAGCTTTTAAGCGATAGTCAAATATTTTAACGCTGGTTGCTATGTGACGCATTCCATTCTCTTTGCATGTCCAGGACATAAAAAAATGAATAACGAATTTGAGAAAAAGTATAAGTATTGGAAAATTTAAGGAAATAACAAGCAATATCTCGAAAACGGTTCACTCAACAAAAGAAATGTATATGACATAAGTTGTGTATTTTAACGCGATCTACATTTTTTGTGTAGTAAAAGTTTGTCTATCTCTTATGGTTTACCAGTTATGCAAAAGTCGTTCACAATGAAGAATACTTTTGGAGACATTCCCAGAAAATTCGAGATATACATTTCATTTCTCATGACACTACCCTAAACATATGATATTTTCATCAAAATCGTTAGAGCCATTTTTGAGAAAATTAAAATTTTCGAAAAATCTTCCATGTAAAGGGTAGTCTGGGGTGGGGGGATTTTCTTGAAAACCTTCGTGTCGCATCTCTGGAAGATACTGAGCCTAAATACCAAGTTTGGTGCTTATCCGATTGTTCGTTTTTGAGTTATGCTGTTCACAGACACAGACACACACACACACACACACACACACACACACACACACACACACACACACACACACAGACATACACACGGACATGTTTCCAAAAATGCTTTTTTTGGATTCAGGAGGTCTCAAAACGTGTATTTCCGGTGAAATCTCGGTATCGAATTTTTGGGTGGAAAGTAGAGAAAGTAGAGAAAGTAAAAATATTAACTATCTTACAGCTCCAAATTTCAGTATCTCTGTAATTATAAAAAATCTGATGTGTTACACTCACATGACTTTCTCTACTCTTGTACAATCTATTTTTACAAACGCCTATTCTCCATATGCTTCATATTAATCGAGATATCGAGATGTCAATCTTATTTGTAATTTTCTTGTAGATGCAAGGGGAATATGGTAGCTTTTAAGCGATAGTCAAATATTTTATCGCTGGTTGCTATGTGGCGCATTCCATTCTCTTTGCATGTCCAGGACATAAAAAATGAATAACGAATTTGAGAAAAAGTATAAGTATTGGAAAATTTAAGGAAATAACAAGCAATATCTCGAAATCGGTTCACTCAACAAAAACAATGTATATGATATAAGTTGTGTATTTTAACGCGATCTACATTTTTTGTGTAGTAAAATTCTGTCTATCTCTTATGGTTTACCAGTTATGCAAAAGTCGTTCATAATGAAGAATACTTTTGGAGACATTCCCAGAAATTTCGAGATATACATTTCATTTCTCATGACATTATCTTAAACATATGATATTTTCATCAAAATCGTTAGAGCCATTTTTGAGAAAATTAAAATTTTCGAAAAATGTTCCATGTAAAGGGTAGTCTGGGGTGGGGGGATTTTCTTGAAAATCTTCGTGTCGCATCTCTGGAACATACTGAACGTAAATACCAAGTTTGGTGTTTATCCGACTGTTAGTTTTTGAGCTATGCTGTTCACAGACACACACACACACACACGGACATGTTTCCAAAAATGCTTTTTTTGGATTCAGGAGGTCTCAAAACATGTATTTCCGGTGAAATCTCGGTATCGAATTTTTGGGTGGAATGCAATACTTCCCCTACTTACTATACGTAGTAGAGAAAGTAAAAATCTGATGTGTTACACTCACATGACTTTCTCTACTCTTGTACAAACTATTTATACAAACGCTTATTCTCCATATGCTTCATGTTAATGGAGATATCGAGATGTCAATCTTATTGCTAATTTTCTTGTAGATGCAAGGGGAATATGGTAGCTTTTAAGCGATGGTCAAATATTTTAACGCTGGTTGCTATGCGGCGCATTCCATTCTCTTTGCAAGTCCAGGACATAAAAAAATGAATAACGAATTTGAGAAAAAGTATAAGTATTGGAAAATTTAAGGGAATAACAAGCAATATCTCGCAAACGGTTCACTCAACAAAAGAAATGTATATGACATAAATTGTGTATTTTAACGCGATCTACATTTTTTGTGTAGTAAAATTTTGTCTATCTCTTATGGTTTTCCAGTTATGAAAAAGTCGTTCATAACGAAGAATACTTTTGGAGACATTCCCAGAAAATTCGAGATATGCATTTTATTTGTCATGACAATATCTTAAACATATGATATTTTAATTAAAATCGTTAGAGCCGTTTTTGAGAAAATTAAAATTTTCGAAAAAAGGTACATGTAAAGGGTAGTCTGGGGTGTGGGGATTTTTTTGAAAACCTTCGTGTCGCATCTCTGAAAGATACTGAACCTAAATACCAAGTTTGGTGTTTATACGACTGTTCGTTTTTGAGTTATGCTGTTCACAGACACACAGACACACACACGGACATGTTTCCAAAAATGCTTTTTTTGGATTCAGGAGGTCTCAAAACATGTATTTCCGGTGAAATCTCGGTATCGAATTTTTGGGTGGAATGCAATACTTCCCCTACTTACTATACGTAGTAGAGAAAGTAAAAAACATTATATATATATTTTACTGAACAAACTGATGTACACTGTATATTACTAGTTTTCCTATAGCCGCATCATTCCCTGAAAATAGATTTGCTCTGCAGATGGTAACTGATGCAGCCAAGGATTAATTAATATCAAATTATAAAAAATTTCAATGAAGCCAGAGAGTAACATACATTTAATATGAACTTTTATATTGTCTAATATAAACATTCAAAATGCACCCTCTCACATTATATGAAAAATAAAAGAGCATCTATGATAAAGTTGCCAGGATTCTGGACCCAAAAATACAGACATTTTAAACTTTTTTCTGAAATATAAGAAAATTATTTCTAGTAAACTTGTGTTTTTATTGTGTGCACAATATGAAACAATTTTGTTCAAAAATTTTGCAAAATTTTAATAATGTGGCATTTGGTTGTGGTAATACATTTGTAAGAACACATGTGGTTATGGTAACATTTGTTTGGGTGACTCGTAAAGTTGGTAACACAGACCAGAATGACATAATAGGAGTGGGGGTAAACCAGTTGTATATTGAGTAAGCGTCTAGGATGCTCTCTCTTCTAACTTAAAATTAACAAACAGTGCAAACCCGTGTATGACAGGACACTCCATCAAGCAGAAGGTAATACGTATCAGTTGTAATTTGTAGTAAATCCTTACCATCTAAACTTTTACTATGTAGTTTATTGATGCAGTTAGATCCTATCTTCCTTCGCCATCATGATTTAAGAATATTTTAGAAATTTTCAGGTGTTTTAGGAACTTTGTTGAGCTCGCCCCGTTGGACCTCGTGTTGGTTTGATATGATTTAAACTCCGGTACCATGCTCTACACCCCGTGATATGTGAGAATATAAGAGGTTACGACATATTGTGGAGGGCCGGGCAGAATTTGATTTTTGAAGTGCAAATATTTTTTTTCTTCTTAGCTTTGGAAATGTAATTTACATCATTTAATCCTCCACAAGTTCGATGGAACATGTAACTCCTTAGTTTCGGCTTCATGGTAAGGGTTTCTTTTTGAAAATTGTGGTTTTGTGTTCTAAATTCATCTAAAAGTATTTCTTTAAAAGTCCCGTCTTTGTATCTTTATTCTGAGCTCACTTTGAAATTTTTTACATTGTCTTCCTGTTGGCGGAGCATCATTAATTTTTGGCTTCATTCTTCCCCTTACCATAGTTTAAATTCTGTTTGTATGAGAAACTTTCTGCACTGTTCTTTCTAAATTTCTTGGTTTGTAAAGTATTTCTGTGAATTGCGGGAATTTCAGTGATATTTTGAACTTTTATAATGTGGTTGCCACGTGTTATCTGGCGTTTCTAAAATTGCTATTTTCAGTGCTAACTAGTAATATTTCTTGGAGCTTTCATTGTATGTTGCACTGATTTTAGTTTTCTACGCATTACCATATTTTTGGTGCATTTTTCTTGCAACTTTTATGTAAGCACATGTGTTGCGTAATCTTTGCTTGGTTTCGTAAAGCAGCAGAAATTCTAGAATGTGAAGCAAATCTTTTACAGTTCACGTGTTTTGTGCATCAACTTGCGTGTGTGTGTGTGTGTGTCTAGAAAGTGAAGAGGATATATTCAAAATTTCATATTTGTGTATCGTACTTGGGTACGTTTGCCATGGACACTTAGTGGTAGTACTACTAATAATTTTGCTTCACCGTTGCCACGATTGGTTTTATCTTGTTACGCAATTTTTTAAAGTATTTCAAATGGCTAATTTGAGTGAAAGTTTCAGCTATCACCAGCTGTGCCAATGTCTTAAACACCTATATAGGTTCAACGAGCATCCAACATGGACCAGCAGGACTTATCCACCTCCATTGGATGTCGATGGTGCAGTTACATGTGTGTTACCAGAAATTGGAAAGTTGCACTGGAATTTTGTGGTAAAAAGAAAAGAAAAACAAACTGTAAGTATGTCCACATTGTGTGTACCAAAGTGTGGTATTGTATTTCGAACTGAAAACTTTCACAATGAAGACAGGTATGCTAAATTTTTGTTTTAATGACCAATGCTTAACTAAGCTGTGATTTTCAGGAATGAAGTTTATGTTTTGCTAAACTGAAGGCTTTGTCATGATTTTGTGTCATGAAAATTTTGGATTTTGTTTTGGGCAATAGAGATTATTTGATTTATGTTACGCTGCAGTGTGTTTGTCTGATGTGTACTGTGTGTTTAATTTCCCTTGACTTCCAGGAATATGTGAGAGTGTTACTTTGGTAATTATGTGCTTTATTCTTTTGCATTCTTTTGGCTTGATTTTGTGTTTTATTGTGATGCTGTGATTTTTCTTTGCAGAAGTTGTTGCATAAATTTTGTGTATGTGTGTGAGGTTATGTGAGTATATATGGAAGATTTGCCTCGGTGGGAGTGCCAAAGATAACCCTGATGGTGGTAGTGAGATGTGATGAGTAACGTCAGCTTCGATGGGATAGCTACAATGTACCCTTGAAGTTTGAAAGTTTGAGTTTTCAGGAGGGCTAACACGTACCTGGAAATTCTTTGTGATGAGTTGAGAGATGTTGTGCATATTGGTGTTGCTGAAATGTGGTCAGTATAGCATGTGTGATATGTTCACAAAAGAGATGTAATGCAATGAGAATAATTTTTTTTGAGTTTATGCAACAAGTTTTAGAACCATCTGTTTTCCAGCTTCATCTTCATTCTGTAGATGTGGATGCAACAGTGTAATGCTATATTATTTTGTGTCATTCCTGAAATGTTAATGTGATTTGTTCAGTTTATGCCTATGTCAGGTATCTTTGATTTTGCACCTAGTTGAATGACAGATGTCAGTGAATATTTTCTTTTCTCGGTAACTGCTGTGTACGACGACGTTGAGAACTAGGATGACGATGATAGGAATGATGATGATCACATGAATGATGCTAATGAGAAGGATGGGAGGATAAAGATAGTAAAGTGAAGGAGAATTTGTGTTATTGAGAGCATGAGTATTTTTAGTTTGATGCATGTAACAAGGTGTTTATTTTGAAGCATGTAGTAATGTTTACAGTAGTTTTGGTAGTTATTAAAGTGAATGTTATGTATTATTTGAGACATGGTTATTATGAATGATTTTGTTTCATTGTCATGTATGAATGAATGGCAAGTGCACTTATTTATTTTGTTAGTTGTACCAGCTGGTTAGATTTAATATTGGGATCCCAAATGATTTGCTATATTTGTATTGTGTTATTATGTGTAGACAATGGATATAATTGACATAATATTCATGTATTTTGACCCTTTCATGTCTGTTTACTTTGATTCTTAAGCATTTATTGTAAAATTTTAACTTGTAATCCTTTGAAAAATGCAGTTTTATGTCAATATGTAATCATATTTTTTCTCTTCTCAGTACTAAGATTAAATGTTTGTAAACTTTTGCCAAATTTATGGCATTTTCTGTTCATATTATTTTAAATGACATACTATTTTCTTATTCAATGTATGATGCTGTTTTGGGAGCACAAGTTATACCTGTTTGTAATTCATGTTGTAGTGATTTTGCTGGTTCGGGAGCTTGAGTGTCCACTGTGGAGTGACCCCGCTGTACAGACACATTCCAGAGGCTGCATATATACACCAAGGAGAGCTGCTGCCTGTTAGTTAACTACACTGTATGTGGCAAAAGGAGAGACTATTTGGGGGGGGGGGGCAATCCAAGTCAATGATTGCACCCCACATCATCAGCGACTTGCATCAACAGTAAAGATTCTGCGGCTGAAACTTCATTGTGGATGATGTTGGAGGTTCACTCATAAACAGATACGTCGAAACTTTGTGCAGTGTAGTGCTTGTGTTACAGTGGCAGCAATGTATAATGTGCGTATGCAGGGTTCACTCAAACAGACAAGATAACATCTTAATAAATATCGTCAGTGGCACTCAAGACTCCATTATGTTTTGTATAAGCTTCACACACATGTTAACAGGCATTCAAATATTCAACTTCTTCTTTCAGAGACATTTCTGCTCCCTCTTATCTTTGTAAACATCCAGATATTGTTTTTTTGTAATAATTTTGTGAAGTATGTCATTTATTTCCTTTTCTGTAATTTTTTTTAAATCCTTCTTGCTTCGAAGAGGACGTCGATTTGGGTAGCCAGGGGCAGATGTGGCATTTGGTTATGGTAATACATTTGTAAGAACACATGTGGTTATGGTAACATTTGTTTGGGTGACTTGTAAAGTTGGTAATACAGACCAGAATGACGTAATAGGAGTGGGGGTAAACCGGTTGATATTGAGTAAGCGTCTAGGATGCTAACTCTTCTAACTTAACTAGTGAGGAGTGCAGACCCGTGTAGGACAGGACGCTCCGTCAAGCAAAGGTAATATGTATCAGTTGTAATTTGTAGTAAATCCTTACCATCTAAACTTTTACTATGTAGTTTATCGATGTAGTTAGATCCTACCTTCCTTCCCCATCATGATTTAGGAATATTTTAGAAATTTTCAAGTGTTTTAGGAACTTTCTTGAGCTCGCCCCATCAGACCTCGTGTTAGTTTGATATGATTTAAACTCTGGTACCATGCTCTACCCCCCGTGATATGTGGGAATATAAGAGGTTACGACAATAATATATTGTGATAAGATCTCTGAAGTTTCACCACTTACATCATCAAATTTGAATGCGCTCATTGGGATGAAAATGCTGTGCTTATATTATGATGCAGTATTTTATATCACAATACTGTGAATGCCAGAGTGATTGTAGTGTAAAGTAGCATTATTGTATGACAATGATTTGAGATGTTTGTTAATTATAAGCATTGTTAGGAAATAAGTCTACACGGCCTCACTGAAACTGACAATAGGAGCGATTAACAATGAGCGAGGGGGTGAGTTGTTTATCAATTAGAAGAGACAAACAAATGACGTCAGAGTAGCGCGCTTTTCTTTAGAAATGGAGGGAATATCTTCCCTAGAGCATATGTGTTCGTAGTTTTGATTGGATATAAAAATAGACGCTAATGTTGGCGCATTTTATTGACCAATAGCAGCTTGATTATAATCTTTAGGCATATCAGGGTGAGGGAGTATAAAAAGCTAAAGCCAGAGACAAGTATTGCTCAGTTCAACAGAATCATTCACGGGTTACACGTCGCGAAGTTCTACAGAATCTCTCGCGTCGTAAAGTTAGTTAAAAGATGTGAAATGTGCAAATTAATAATGTGCAGCAAATAAGTGATAATAGTTACATTCGAAAATATAACAGTTTCATTCGGGTGTGTATTAAGAGTAATTATGTGAAATGAATAAAGTGTGATGGCAATAAAAGTGTAAAAACAAATTCTTTTATCAGTGTTATATTTTAGTAACAACTCCTTTCCGTTTACACAACCTGTTCAAGAGATTTGCTCGACTGAATAATAATAGCTAGCCAGACGACAAAGAACTCAAAATTAAAAATAGTAAAACAATAACAGGCGCTCAGCAAATAAGATAACACGACGATACCACGACAATTACTAATGTTAGGAGCTCCAGTTTAAGTTTGAAGATTCTTGTTTACAAATGGTTGCTATTGTCTCAATTTTTTATTTTCCACAGAAACTTCTTATTATACAGTTTATTTATGAATTTTGACTCACAATCATCAGGATTGAAGTTCAATCAGTGCTGCACAGAATGGTAAACGAAAGTTGCTTCTTGGGCAGCACACTGTGCGTTGCAACTGTATTCTTAAAGAACATATCCACTGGTATTTTTTTTCTATTCCCTTTATCTGTAATGAAATGTGAATGCCGCTGTTTCTGAAAAGTTTTATCTCAATTTTTTGTAGCATTTGTTTGTTATTAAAGTACAAATATACAATTTGAGAACTACAATTATATGTTAAGGGCAAATTTTCTCCAAGGTTTACAAACAGCAAAATCTTAAAATACAGATTCAAATGTAATAATGTAAACACTTTAGTCATGATTGTAGTTATTTTCACATTTATTTAAACAATTTCCATTACTTGAAACCCATTATGTCCCAGTCTCCATCTGCTTTTCTTCATCAGAACTTTATCTGTTCCAACTTAAAAAGGTGTGGTTCCAAATGCATTATAGTTCTCTTCTGTACATATTTACATTGTTGCTGTTTCAGGAAGACAAGAAGATGTTTCCCATGTACTACCTCTCCCAGTCTTACTTTGATAAAACAATGCAATGTGCCTGCAGCTAACCACACCATAAAGTTATGAAACTTGGTCTCTTTCATTTTAAATTCCAGTTGGGCCAGCTGTTGTATAGAAGGTAGTTGTTCCTCCAAACAAAGTATGTGGAGCGCAATTCTGTGTTCCAGATCACCTCTGCTCATTAGCAGCATTGCAGTCTGTGCTCAAGAATATCCACTGCTCAACACATGCTGCAAAGATTCGAGGTTACCCATCCATGATGCCATTAACTTCTCTGCTTTTGGAACAATCTTGTTGATAACCTTGTATGCTGTATCCCTCCAGGCTAAGATGATATGGCTATTGTTTGCATTTGTCCAAATGAACTTACAGTTACGCCTGTACTTGCTTTCTATATTTGTATGTGTGTTGGAATGCAGAGCAAGGTATCGATAAAGGTTTCTGGTTATCAGAAACCGATCCATTGATTCTCCGAAATCTTTGAGGAGGTGTGGCTTGCCGATAAGGCAATGAAATTCCCATACTGTTTCCGTTGTGTAATTTAACTGGTCATTCCAAAGGTGTTTGTCAATTGGAGAAAAACTGTAATGCAGACAACACTGTTTTCACCAGCAATGCAAGGCATTTGTTGCTAATGTCAACTAGACCACAGCCACCTTTTTTTCAATGGAAGATGCAATTGACAGTGGGCCTCTCTATATGCTTTGCCTGCCCAAAGGAAGTAATCAAGTAGCTGTTCAATCTTGAAGTAGTATATATGTCATTAGTTGGAAGATGCTTCATGTTTATATGCACAATGTATGGAAGCCAATTTGTCGCAGTCACTTCGTGTTATCTTATTGCTGGGCGCCTGCTATTGTTTTATTATTTTGCATTTTGGGTTCATTGTGCTCTGGCTAGCTATTATTATTATTATTATTATTATTCAGTCGAGCAAATCTCTTAAACAGGGTGTGTAAACGGAAAGGATTTTGTTACTCAAAGATAACACTGATAAAAGAATTTGTTTTTACACTTTTATTACCGTCACAATTAAGTTCACATATTGATTCGTGATACACGCCAAACTGAAACTGTTATATTTTCTAATATCACTATAATCACTTATTTACTGCACATTATTAATTCGCGTGTTTCACATTTATAACAAACTTTAAGACGCGAGAGATTCTGTAGAATTGCGACGTGAACTTTATGTATGCTTCTGTTGAACTACGCGACGTGTAACCCGCGAATGATTCTGATGAACTAACTGTGCGACGTATAACGCATGTTGGACTGGCGAAATCTGCCTCTGACTTTAGCTTTTTATACTCCCACACCCCGATATGCCTAAAGATTATAACCGAGCTGCTATAGGTTAATAAAATGCGTCAACATTAGCGTCTATTTTTATATCCAATCAAAAATTACGAAAACATATGCTCTAGGGAAAATATTCCCGCTATTTCTAAGAAAAACGCGCCAATCTGACGTCATTTGTTTGTCTCTTCTAATTAATATTCAACTCACCCCCTCGCACATTGTTATCCGCTCCTATAGTCAGTTTCAGTGAGGCCGTGTAAACTTATTTCCTAACAATGCTTATAATTAACATCTCAATTCAATGTCATACAATAATGCTTATTTACACTACAATCACACTGGCATTTACATTATTGTGATACAAATTACTGCCACAATCTGCTGTACATATTGCTTTGATAGAGGCAATATCTGTGTCAATTATCACAGCTTACTCAATGTATAGCCATGAATATATCAAATGTGCTGCAGAAGTGTTAAATTTTGGGAGCGCTCTTCATGCAAGATGAAGTGCATTGATCTTCTGCCTCCAGTTAATCGTGATCGATCATCTCTGAGAAGTTCTGTATAAAGACAATACCCAGTATTGTAGTGCGTGTAACCCACTTTATCTTCAGAATGGTTGTAGGGTTTTCCCAAGCACCAATGGTAAGAATTTCAGATTTTTGTCGGTTAAGTTCCGCCCCTGATCTGTGGCCTGTAAGTGACTATAGCTGTAGCTATCTCTCTCAGATCACTGATATGTCTCGATATAACCGTCATGTCATCTCCATAAGCCGTTATCTTAAGACATTTTCCAGCCATGGAAATTCCTTATATTGTGTCCTGTATCATTTGTAGCAACGGATTTAAGCTCAAAGCAAAACGTCCCATTGATAGTGGACATCCCTGCCTGACCGAATGTCGTATTTGGTTGGGCGCAGATAGGAAACCATTACAATGAATTCTTGAAGTAGCCTGTCTGTACAGTCCTTGGATAGATGGCACCATCCGTTGTAGTACTCCAGCTTCCCTCAAACGTTGCCACATATACTAGTGTTGCACACAGTCAAAAGCTTTGTGGAAATCCAGATTAATCAGATATAAGTTTCCATTTTGCTGCATAGTATGTATTAGCACATCTTGAACTTCTTATAGCACACTAACAATATTCGGCAAATCTGCTCATAGAGCTCTTTGTTGAAAATGGTTATAAAAGCAAAAGGAAAGTGAGTAAATTACCTTAAGAATGAGTTTATAAGTAGATAACATTGCTCCAATAGCTGGTGCCCATCTGCCCACCCCTTTTAGGTGTTTTACTTTTATAGGAAAATCGCGTTATGAACATAACAAACATAGCCATTTTTTCGCTAAAGCACATGCAAAATGGGAACTGCCAACCTAAATAAAAAGTGAAATTCGCTAAATATGTGATGTATTGTTGTTTGTGCGAATGTGAATCATTCGAGTTTTAGACACGCAGATCCCTCGGCTACGCTTTGAGGCTGAGGGCCCTCAATCTCTCAGCTACGCAATGAGGCTGAGTATGTTACCGACTTTGGCAGCATTAGTTATTCATATGTTGCCAGCATTGCATTAGAGCTAGCGTATGACTTAGAGTGACATCTGTTGGACACAACACATTTTCATCACTAAGGAAGAGGGCTAAGAGCAGAATGTTGCAATATTCTTCCTCTGCATCACCGTTTGATTAATATGCACAACTTCCTCATATGCTGGTTTTAGTCTATTTGACAGAACCTTCGCAGATAATTATATACCTCACTCTTAGATATCAGACTCTGCATATCTTCCTCTATGACAGTAGAAATGTGGCTCTCAGAATCAGGCAGCTCTTCGGGTTGATCCATGGGTTCTACGATATCCTCACCAAACAATTTCTGGTATTTCTCCTGCAGGAGCCGCAATAGATTTCTAGTTCCCTTCACTACATCTCCAGTAGTATCATCAATAAGCAACGAAATGTACTTGGCCTATAAGTGTGCCCTTTCTTTTGCCAGGGAAAGAATAAGGTCTGTTCATCAGATAATGCAAGCGCCAACTGTGATCTGATGTATCCCTGCATCATTTGACTTGCTTGCTTTTAATGATTTCTTTGACTTTCTTGACCACCATTGTAACATTGTGTCGATTTTGCTGCTCATATAGCTCCCAGAAGACCGTGCCATAAAAATGCAGCACTTCCTTTCGTTCGATGGCCTTCTCAAAACTTAAGTTTTTAAAGAATGCTTTTATTGTCAGTTTGGCTTAATGCACCATTGGAAACAGTTGCTTCCCCTTGCGTCTGTCAGCACCTCACTCTTTAGTATCGATAATTCCAGCAATTGTTTGCCCACCCCTTTTCTAGTTGTTGTGGAACCTACAGAATGCAAAACTCACACGTTACCGTGCAGCCATCTTGCTCTGTATCCAATGTGTATTGCTAATGTTAAAAACTGTCAACTTTGCAGTGTTTCTGAGATCCCATATGCTTATTTATGTATTTCTACTTCCAGGAAATGCAATTATAAATTACAAATAGTGACATAACCCCTTCTTCATTTCCACTTTCCTTATTTCACTTTAGAAATGGAAGCTCCTAACTAAGCTGAGAATTAGCCTGAGAAGACGAATGTTGCATAACTTTAAGCTCTATGGACTCTGAGCTCATCTAAGAATTATTTCACGCATTTCATTCATTGTACTATATTACCAACCAGGTTAAAGAATGGAAGAAATGGAAATGAGAATACAAAATATTGGTTCACAAAGCCCGGTAATGAGAACGGGAGTGCATATCGATGATTATGTCGATCACAAAGTGAAAGTCAATTTTGCGCATTAGGATTTCATTTGTTTTTAACTAACCAATGATACTTTTTCACCTACTTCCAATTCAGCCAACAATGCGCTTAACCAACGTCAAAATTTGATAGAGTAAACATTATCTAAATGCATACCCACTACATTTCCAATCCCTCTAGTTGTACCAAGTTTTCATTCCTTTATTTAATGGCATACATAAAAGTCCCTTACTGCTTTTGTCATTGTTTTTTAGGCAGGAGACAGTTTTGAGTTCCATATAAACAAACTACAGATGATCCTTTCATCAGAAGAACCAACACTCAATAGATATGCAGTGTCAGGATCTGAGGTTAGGAAGCATATTTATTGCTAATTTTCTCCAGTTCCATGTTTCCAGCTTGCGACTACAAAGAGCACTAGCAGCTGTTTCATGTCACGACCACCTAGAAGTGAAGAGTCTAATATGCACAATATGGATCTAATATGCCATGCCTGGGAATGAGAACAAGAAAATTAAAACTTGGGCAAGTAGTCTTTCCCAGGGCTGAAACAGGCTTCCGGTCGATTGTGAATGATCCCATTTGAATACATGTATTTCAACTTTCTCGTTCTCGTTGGTTGTGAACCAGCCTTTAAACTAAAAAAAAAGAAAGATGCTTTTCCTCTCTCGACATGTTAAGAACTTTTCAGACTACTTTCCTTATTCTTCTCACCAGAAAACTGCTCAACTGCAAGCTTACATATAATTAGGTGAAGCGAAGGGGTAAGATCAGTAAGTTATTAGAATACTGTAATGAAAGATGCATTAATCTTTGATGTGTAAAACCAAAGAGTACAGCATTGAGGCATGATGCCCCATTGTACAAGGCAAACATAACAATCTTTAGTACAAGGTACTGTGATGTCTTCTAGTAACTGAAATTGAAAATTATGTTCTTAACACACCCAGATGAATTCAGACAAAATACAGACATTTTTCAATTTTTTAAAACTATGATAAGAGAAATGGACCCCGCTCTTAAGATATAAACTGTCTAATACTACATAGAGATATCTGGCAACTCTAATCTATGATCAACCGCCAAGTTGCAAATGATTACAAATACGTTCAACACATTTATGGCAGATAAAAACTACATCTTCCCAGTAGTGAGCTAATTCCCAATTCTGCACATGACAACTGGTCATGCTAACCATTACACTACTACAATAAGGAGAGCTACTTTGTCATTTTGTACTAGCACTCCATTAACAAATTAAATCCAGTGCAGTTGCCCATCTTTTGTATTATGCTTGTATTTTGCTTCTAATTATAATAAAAAGAACACGTTTAGTTTTTCCTGCCAAGGTTCATAAATTAATTACTTTAGCATACATTACAATGTCAGTCATAATGCGGAGATAAAGTGAGTAGTATCATCTTCAGGAGACACTCCACATCTGAACATGTGTAGTGTTCTGCAACAGGGACCTCCAATTTTCAAACATACCAATGCTTTCATTATTAAAATATTTGGCAATTCTGAATTAAGTTGGTGTTCATTAAAAACGCATATAAAAGCAAAATAAAAGGGAATAAATTACCTTAAGAGTAAATTTAGAAGTAGATGTGAGCTCGTCAATAGCTGGTGCCCACCTGCCCGCCCCTTTTAGGTGTTTTACTTTTATACGAAAATTGCGATATGAACACAACGTAGCCATCTTCCTGCTAATACACATGCGCAATGGGAACTGCCAACCTAAATAAGAAGTGAAATCTGCAAAATAAGCAATGTGTTGTTACTACTTCATTTTGTATTGCTGCTGACAAAAACGCAACGCATTCAGAGTAACAGTGCATAATACGAAACAAAATGGTATGCACAGGATGCGAAAATGGCGTATACAGCATTGTAAGAGACCACTTAGGTATTGAAAAGTTATAGTTCAACCTTCCGTGAATTCAGAAACCTAAGCTTATACATATATTTAAAAAAACCCTAAGCTAAGGCTAACCTTCCGTGAATTCAGAAACCTAAGCTCATATAATAAAAAAAAACCTAACCTAATGCTAACCTTCCGTGAATTCAAAAACCTAAGTTTATATATATAAAAAAAAAAACCTAACCTAAGGCTAACCTTCCATGAATTCAGAAACCTAAGCTCATATAAAAAAAAACCTAACCTAAGTTTAACCTTCCATAAATTCAGAAACCTAAGTTTAACCTTCCGTAAATTCAGAAACCTAAGCTTTCATATATATATATTTAAAAAAAAAACTGACCTAAGGCTAACCTTCTGTGAATTAGAAACGTAAAAAATGAATAAACCTAAAATAAAAAATAATTAAGAACACACAGCAAGAGAGTTGGCGGTATCTTACTGGTGGCATTAGTTATTCATATGTTGCCAGCATTGTGATAGAGCTAGAGGATGACAGAGTGACATCTGTAGGACATATAAGACATCACTTCCATCGCTGTTGAAGACCAACTTAAAGCAGAATGTCGAAATATTTTATGGCTTAAGCCATGTCATGCGGATTAGTAGATAAATTCCTGTTTCGAAGGTGTTGCAGCCTCATTCTTCTTCAGGGCCTGAAATCCGACTTGGCTTAAGCCGTAAAATATTTTAATAATGAACAACAAAAGTTGTGGCCACGAAAGTTTATATTACAAAGCAGCCTTCTTCTTAAAGTAAACCTAAATATTCTCCTACATTTATCCCTTGCTATATTTCTAGCTGTGAAAACAGCTGTTCAGGAATGTACTCTGCTAGTAAACTTAATAGTGTGCAACTTAAATACAATATAATTGAGTGTACAATGGATGGTATGTTGATGCTAGAAAACACAGCTGGAGATGGTCCAAAATTCCAAATCCTGTTCAAAAGCTGTAATTTCTGGTTGTGAAACATGAATATTTTATGTAAAAGTATATTTTTAAGTGTAGTGAATACAAGCAAGGATAAAGGGTTCAAACGGCAGCTAAACAGGAGAGATGTGTGCTTAAGTTTATTTCTGACAGTTCCCAACAAAATCCCACTTCCCACATTGGGGTCAGTAGTACAATGACCTATATTTTACTGCCATAGCGTAAATTCACCAAGTTAGATTATTTGTCATATCAACATCTCTAACATATGCTTTAATTATAAATCTTGGCAATGTTTGAGAAAATAAGAATAATGCAAATTTAAGGTAGTTTGAGGTAGAAAATCTTTGTACTGCTTTCTTGAAATATCCTTGATTTAAATACAAAGTTTGATACTCATCCAACTTCATTTTTGAGATATGTTGTTCTCTCTCAACATGAGTTTTTCTAAAAATGCTCTTTTTGGTTTCAGGGGATCTCAAAATGTTTATTTCCAGTGAAATCTTAATAGTGAACTTTTGAGAGTCCAATGCAATACTTTCTCTACCTAACATAGGTAAGAGGTAGAAAAAGTAAAATAGTTATTTAGTGGTGTAGCCTTTGTCAATAATTCCCTATGCATTACATCTGTGCATCAAGAGGACTAAGACATTGTTGTTGCAGAACATCAACTAAAATGTTTCTCTAACTTCTTATTTAATTACCCAACAATTAATTATTTAAAATACTTGCAGTTTGGAAAGCATTGATTTTTGGCTCAACTTCATGATGTTAATTCAAAATGCTTTAGTGCTTTGCTTTTAATGAAAAATGAGATAACACAGTTCTACTTTAACGAGGCAAGTTGTTATAGTCCTGGACATTGAACTGTGTAGAGCATCAAGTAAGACTATTTTAACATCTGTGTTGTAAACACAGAGATGAAGTGTTTCTTATGCCTCCAAGGTATTTATTACATATGCAAAAGCAATAGTTTTGAATATTTGCAAATGGGTATTTTACCTTCAATCTCACATTGCTTTCTTGGAGCTCATATGTGTGTGCTTTTAGCTTCACTGTTGGTAAGCTATGTGGGCTTGGTGTGGACTCAAAACTAGTGTTGAACAAAGAGTCCATTAGTGTTGATTTTCCAAGACCAGTCTCACCTAAAAATAAAATTTATTTTAATACTAAATCAAGCTAATACACTCACAGCTACATGAACATTTGTAACAAAAAAAGATGCCTACCAATACAAAGTATGTTGAACACAAATCCATTCTGGACAGATTTATTGACAAGTTGGTCAGGAAGACTATCGAATCCCACATGGCCCGATAGTTTTAAATTGCGGATGCTTGCTTCAACCTGCAAAAGGAAATGATTTGTTGTTATATGGAATTGTGTGTTTTAACACACCTGATTGTAACAGACATGCTGGCTAGTACATGTCAACATTTCACCGACATGTCACCTACATCAGTACCTAACCTTAAATGTGTTAAATATACTTTATAATCTCTGGGAAAACATTCTTTTCTGACTTTTTTTCCGTAACCATAAATAATGTAGCAGTTTCCTGGAGGTTTCTCTGAAGTATGTACATTTTCGAAAACCAAAGAACATAACGATTACACATGCTTAAAATGCGTACTCCTATTTCTTTGACTATTTTTCGCGTTAACGCTTCAGTAAAGGTTTATTACAAAGAAAGGAAAACTGCCTCTTATTATGTGGAACTTAATACTTAACTGAAAACTTGAATTTGACATTTCAGTAATATGTACTGCAAATACAGATTGATAATTCCTATGAAGACAAAATGTAAATGAATAATAATCATTCAAACTGGTTACATCTGAATTAACTACCGTAATATATAAACAAGTTTATGTGTGCAAATCAAAAGCCTAGTATTTTAAACTTACACGAGCCCTCTCCACATCCACTGCAGCCATCTTGTTCCTTTCTGTATCTTCCGTCTCTGCTTTTGAGCCTGTTTCTGATTCATCAACGGGGCTAGCCTCGCCAGCGGATTGGGCCATTGTAAATGATAGTCAATTGGCTTGACTTTTCTCGCCAATCGAAACGGCGTAAGATGAAAGTGTTACTCAGACCGACTTCGTTAGGTTTTGAAACTGGAAAAAGTTTTAAACGTCCAATTGCTCAGAAGAAACAGAGAACTTGTCTTCCAGTAAGATGAGAAATCACACGCTCCCCTCAGCCCTTTGCCCTACATTTCCTATGACGTAGGTAACCACTAAAATCTGTCAAGTGTTCCGAATCCTTAGATCACCTTCTTAAGAAAACAAGTACTTAAACGAACGAGTCTTTAACAAAATAATTAATTTAAAAATGTGTTAATAATTATAAATGAAACAATTATAAGCAGCAATGAACATTTACACAGAATCGTTTGCTAGTAGCTTCGAATGACACGCTGTATTTTTATTCTTCTTCCTCTTCTATTTATTTATAAACACCTTTGGAAACTGTTTTGTTTTTATTGCTAATGTATTGCTTTTGTTTTGCTGTAAAAGTAAACATTCAAAACAAAATTATGCTATAGGTAGATATTTATTTATCTATTTGGTCAGTGCTTCAAATAAATTTGGTCATCTGTGTGATATGATAATGGTTTGTGCAATTATTGTTTTAAGTGGACATCCTATTCGCCTGAAATCATATATTAAAGCTTGGGTTTTTCTAAATAAATGTTTAATTTAGAATAATACCTAATGCTTATTTTAAAACTTTTAAGAAACAGGATGATAATATTAATGACAATAGTGTGAAACATGGCTAAAATGTGATTACTAAAAATCGAGCGTAATTATTTTGATAGCTATTGTTATCTTATGTGTTAACATTTAAATCTCGAATGATATTTTTATTAATCATCCCCGCCATATGGCCCAGTGATCAGCATTCGTATATAAAGTAAGGTTGCCATATTTTCATATTAAAAACAAAGAACACACTTTTCGTTATAGTGTAGGTCCTACAGTACTCTAGACACTGAAGTAAGTATTTACATCTAATGCAGTCATTTCTACCAGAAATAAAAGTAGACACCAAACCATAGCGAAATTTGAGTCATTTCACGGTAAGTTTTGGTTGTCTGAAGATCACTATAAATAGTGAAGAAACGCGCAGCTTGTATTAATTGCTAAACTGATAAGCAGTATCGCCAACTACAAATAGTTTTCGTTTAAGATGATGGTTAATGACAACAGACGTTCGTGCGTCAACTCCAAAGGCACAGTTCAGTTGCACATTACCAACCGAAGTGCAAAAACAAGGACTGTTTGCCATACGGTACCTATATTGTGCCTACGTGGAACAGAAAAGGAAAATGCAGTACCCACTGTCCCTCTGTATGTATATAAAGACGTACGTATGGCGAATTAACATAGACTACATTTTATTCCCGGTCAGAAGAGGTTCAGTGGGTATTTCCCCCCCCCCCAAGTTACGTGAAATAATTATGCATTTGGTTATTATTGCTCTACCAAGGGAAATATTACAACCGTTCTTTTAAATTTTAATACAAATATTTCACATTTGAGACATGAAAGAAGATTTTCTTTTAGGCTAAATGTTCCGTTAAAATTCACATGAAAGTTTGAGAAACTGCTTCAGGCAATCTTGACGTAAACCCTCACCCCCCAAGCAGAAAATGAAAATACGCTCCTGCCAGTCAGGATAATGGATTTTTCACCCTTGGAAACCTCGATATTTTCGTGAGTTTAACGTCCTTTATTATCAGGCTAGGTTATATCCGGCGAATAATGAAAGATGCGTGAAATTATGCTCAAATTATTTCGGAATCCATAGGACTAAGAGTTGCGCCACATTCGTCCTCTAAGGATAAGGGAAATTCCTGAAGCTGGTTTCATACTTCGTGGCGGCTACGGAGCATAGCAGGCTGTTTACTCGTGAACCGACAACCGAAGGTTGAGATGACGTTTCTTAGGAATTTTACAGATGTTGCAAAACAATTGCACTTTTTCCAGTTTAAGGTTAAGCCATATGCTTTCAGTTTGCCAAGTACGTCGTCTATATGTGCTAGATGTGCTTCTATCTCTAAATCGTGTAATATTAGGTCATTCACGTACTGTGAAACGTAACCTTCGGTTTGTGTGTGACGAGAATTTCATACATTGCATGTAAAAAAAAAAAAAACACTACCGGTGGTACAAACACCAAAAGGACACCTCCGAAAAACATATGTATAATTTCTCCTGGTGTAGGAAGCCAGTGTACTTGCGCAGGCTTGGATCCAATTCAATTTGTAAACAAGAATTTGTCAGATCAAGGAACGTGAACCATTTCTGCCCACCGATGCCTACCATAATCTGTTCTGTTTCCCTTCTGAAAGGCTCAGGCGTAATATACGTATTTAACTTAATAATTAAAATTAGATTGAGTTCTATTTATGGACACTCTTTAATTACTATGGTTCTTAGCGTTCCCATTCTTTATTGGGCATGGAAGACCGAAATATGTTTGTTCAGAGGCCTCTTTATGAGGCTTGAGGTTCTTTCAGTGCCGTAAATCTACGACACTGGAACACTGCGTTTCCTTCCCTTCCGAATGAAGCCATGCCAAGGATTTTTACGCTCGAAAAAAATCAATCGCCCTCCGCCGGGTTTGAACACGCGACCTCAGGAACTAGAGGCATGGCACCACTATACCACGGAGCATGACATTTAGCTTCCTGAAATATATCGTTAGCCTCACGGAATTGTCTCGCTTCCTGACGATACATAGGGAGTTTACAAAGAGCGGGCTAAAGCTCTACAATCCCATCAGGCAGCGTTGGTTGTATTTTTTCTTATACTGCCTCCTTTAAATCTTGTGGAATCACGTGACTTCTGTGAATGAATGGCTCAATGTTGTTCACTTCGAATGAACATTGACATCCTTTGTCCAGTCCCGTTCTTTCCGAAAATACTAGGGCAGTCCCAGAAGTACCCGACCTGACGTATATACATATAGCGCTTGTTGTTTCAAACAAATGACTATGGTAGAAAGTACCACCCTTACAAAGCTTAAGTATGAAGTTTGACGATGCTACGTTGTTTAGTAATTGTTTGGCAGCCATTAATAGTGAACTCTCTCAACGAATTTGTAAACATGGATAAAACTGGTCATCGTTATATGATAAAATACTTTCATTTGAAAGGTCTTAGTCCGACTAATATTAAACTTGAGCTAGATTCCACTCTGGGGGAGTCTGTTCCTTCGTTTACAACAATAAAATATTGGGTGTCAGAGTATAAGCGAGGCCGTACGAGCTGCCAAGACGAAGATCGCAGTGGTCGATCAAATGAGGAGACCACGCCAGAAATTGTGAAGAAAATCCGCAAAATGGTATTGGATGACTGTCGACTGAAAGTGTACGAGCTATCAGACGTCGTAGCCATTTTACAGAGTGCTGTACATCGCATACTAACCGAAAATTTAGACATGAGAAAGCTGTGCGCAAGATAGGTGCCGCGTTTACTTACAATGGAACAAAAGTAACGTCGTGAGGATGTTTCAATCGAGTGTTTGGCGATGTTTCGCTGCAATAAAGCCGAGTTTTTGTGTCGATTCATAACCATGGGTGAAACATGGGTCCTCACTTCACACCTGAGACGAAGGAACAGTCAAAACAGTGGATTGAAAGTGGATAATCGGCTCCAAAGAGATAGACAGTTCCATCTGCAGGCAAAGTCATGGCGTCAGTTTTTTGGGACGCGCATGGGATAATCTTCATTGATTATCTTAAAAAAGGAAAAGCAATCAATGGCGAGTATTATGCAAACGTATTGCAGCGTTTGAATGATGAAGTCAAGCAAAATCGGCCGCATTCAGCGAAAAAGAAAGCTTTGTTTCATCAAGACAATGCACCAGTTCACGCATCCATTATTGCCAGGCCAAAATCAATGAGTTAAAGCTCGAATTGCTTCCTCATGCACCCTATTCGCCAGGCTTAGACCCCTCTGATTATTTTCTGTTTCCAAAGTTGGGGAAATGGCTTGGTGGTAAAAGATTTGCCAACAATAAAGAGGTGGAGTCTGCAGTTAATGGCTATTTTGCAGAACGGACGGTTCTCACTATAAGCAGGGTATCGAAGCGATTGGACATCGCTGGAAAAAGTGTATCGAGCTGAAATGAGACTATGTAGAGAAATAAAGATATTTTTTCCCAAAATTGTTGTTTTCTTTATTGCGAAGGGTATTTCTGGGACAGCCCTCGTATTTTTATATGTTTCATAAGGATGGCGAACATCACGGTAATCCACGGTAATAAAAAATGTTTCATTTTCTATGATTGCTTCAGTATGCGGTGCTTCCATTATCTCTTGCGCAAATGTCACATCCCTACAGTCAACTGCAAGACTTTGCTGATTACTTTCAAGAGGGCCACTTCCCACTCTTCTCTCCGTTTCGTCTATACGCATCACTCCACCTACGCCCGCTTGATAACACAGGATTTGACTATTATCTCTTCGGGTCGAATCCGAAGACGTATCTACAATTCCACCCGTGTCCGGTTTTCCGACGGCGGTGATAGTTGCCTAGCTACCGGGGAACGGGCCTATCATTGTCGGTGTCGCTATAGATGACGGGAGTATGCTGAATGGCTCGTATGCTTGTGCATCGTCGTGTGCCAAGTTGGGAGATCGGCGTCCTCCTCCTCTCATTGGACTTCGCCTACTATTCGACCTCTCATCCCCATCGTCATGGCCATCTTGGCCTCTGGATCTATTGTGGCACTCGCCTCGGCCTTCGTGTTGCGCTGGTGCCTCCCTCGGTTTTGATTTCTCCCAAATCTCGTGTAACGCACCCGGAACGCTCTCAAGGTCCCGTGGGACAATTCGCTTCTCTTCGGTCGTTCCTGGGCCTGTTTTAGAGCTTATTGTGGTTTCTGGGATAGGGATCATGAACGGTCGTACTCCGCAATTTCTCCCTCTATCTTGATTCGGAGAACCGTTTGCCCTCGCGCCATCTACGCGTTGGGCCTTCCAGGGCCTCATTCCGGGCCTATGCCACATTTGCATCTCGGGCCTATTTCCCATTGTTCACTCCTCATGCCCTTACGGCGCTGTTAGTAATGGTATTGCGTCGCTCAGTGTTCATGGGCGCACTACCATCAGATAAGATCGTATGATGTAGGGAAAATGCCTCATCATATGCGATATAAATTCCTCTTCACCAAGTGGGAGTTCTAGGCGCCTACTTATTTGCCCATAGCGCAGGAAATAATCAACAAGGCTTTCGCTGGCGTTAGGTTAGTACCTCCCGCTGGTAATTTGAGTACGTACCATATACTGTACTTTTGCTCCTCAGTATTTATCTAAGAATGCCGCCTTCAAGTGGGCGCATTCTGCTTATTCGACAACTGTTAGGTGGAACCAGCTAAGCGCGGCACCTACCAAACTTATCTGTACTAAAAGTATGCAAAATCTATCGGGAATGCCTCCAAGTTCAAAATATGCCTCTATGTCACTAATGAACTGTTTCGCGTTATCCACACTACTGCCAAACTTTTGGACAGGCAATTCGCTAAGAAATTGCATGGGCACGCGTGTGTTCATTTGCATGCTGGGCGCATTCATTGGTATCTGAATATTAGGCGTGTTTTCATTTTCATAATTAATACTGATGGGATGCGAGGCCGGGACTGCAGTGTTGTAGCCGCTCGCCCTTTCCTATCATTACATAGGGACTGGGGTGACCTCAGTGTGAGGGTGGCAGTGGTTTGGGGACCCAGCTGCACCCTTTCCATTGCCTGGTGCATTTCAGTCATTTCCCTTGACTTCTCCTGGAGGATTAGCACCGCCTCCTTCTTGTTTTGTCGTCCTCCGTGGTGTAGAGGTTACCATGCTAGTCTCTAGTTCCCGAGGGCGCGGTTCAAACCCGAGCGCAATGGATTTTTTCGGGTGTCAAAATCCTTAGCATGGCTTCCTTCGGAAGCGAAGTGAAGCCGGTGGTCCCGTGTCATAGATTTACGGCACGCAAAAGAACCCTGATAAAGAGGCCTATGAGCAAAATTACCGGTCTTTTGCGCCCAATATAGAGTGGGGCGCTAAAGACCACAACAGTTAAAGAGCGTCCATAAATAAAATTCAATTTAATTTGAACCTGCTTTTGAGCAGTGACAACTTGCGACAGCCTGGCCCTTATCTGTGCAATCTCACCCACTTGTGAGCTTTCCCTATCCTTCATTATTTCCCTGAATTTATTCAGTTCAGTGTTCACTCCTATCTCGAAGGTGCGCTGTCGGCCTTCTATCATATTTCAAGTTGCCCTCGCTCCATTTTTATTTGTTCCCTGAATTCATTTATTTGTTTCAGTCCGACCCGGTTTGGCATTTAACATTTTCAATTTCAGTAACTAGCTGTACTCTCATATCTTTCACTGAGGATTGAGCCGCTACTGCTTCGCTTCTGATATTAACTACTTCCCCCTGCAGCTTTCCTGCGCAGATTTCATGTCAGAGGCCATGCTCGTAAGCGCGTTTGTAGTTCGCGCTGAGCGCTCAACTGCTGCTGAATTATTTTTCCCTGCGCTAGGAGTTGATCCGTGATCTGTCTTTGCGACAGTTTCCCTTGCCCTTTTAGTTTATTTGCTAATTGTTGCTGCAACATTTCACTTTAATTTTCTAATTTATTTAATAATTGTTGCTTCAACATTTCCCCTTGATTTTCTAATTTACTTAATAATTGTTACTGCAACATTTCGCTGTGTTCTGTTGTTTTACCCGACAATTGTCCAAGCTGTAACATTATCTGTCTTATCACGCTCGCCTGGTCGGTCAGCTCTTCCTTCATTTATTGCAACTTGGCTTGCGTTTACAGTCTGCTGTAGACTATTGCTATTTCCACCATCTTCCCGCTCAGAATGAGTCCTGAATATGGTTATTTCTACCTGCTACTGTCCTTCATAAAATTGTAACCTGCTACTAATAGATATCTTAATGATACCCATCCAAAATGCATTAACTGTAATTATGGCTTTGAGACTTACTCATTCGTGCTGCGAGCTACCTGCTTCGACGAATCGATGTGCTGGTGTCCAATGAATATTTTTCACTGTTCACTAAAAAGCATTTCTCACTAACACAACAAAAAGCAGGGATCGATGCTCGTAGAAGGGGAAAGGGGTGTTGGAGTCACTTCTTGAATAGGGGAGGACGACACTGGCATCTCGGCGCTACTGATGTGGTGTGTTGTGCGTCCAGGTCTCGCTGGTCCCATTACTTCCTCGATTGCGTTTCTGCTTCGCCGTCTCAGGTTGGATTCTCAGAGTTCTAGTTGTGCGCCGGTGACGTCGGATTGTCTCTGGTGATGTTGAGCTGCCATCCGGTGAGCCTGTCCTTGACTTGGACGTCGTCGGTATCCAGAACCCTAATTTTGGTGAATACGTCCGGCTACTATGTGTCCTATGAGGTGTTCGAGCTCGTTGCGCTACACGTCACGGGTGATGTTTTAAATCGTGCCCCCACGTTGGATGCCATATGAAGTTGGCCGCGTTCTAGATGCGTAGTTTTGAAGTCAGAATCCCTCAGCTTGTGACTGAATTGCTGTACCGGTGTATTCTTCCTTCTTTGACTGGCTAGCGTTAAGCTGTATTGACTCTTAATATCTACAGGGGGGCGTAAATTATCTTCGGCCATAATGAAACATCGACCGTAATAATTGTCAACTTTACTATTCAGTTATTGCTACACATTCTGGAACGCGCACCGCTACTCCGTATTATTCGAGGCAAACAACTCGATCGTCACAATTCGTAATACTATGAATTTACTCACGGCTCATACCGGTGAACACTGAAACGGCGAGATTTCTAAGTCCTCTAAAATTTTCGTAGTGTGCATAGCCGCGGCACTAACTTACACGGGTACAGAGTTCAGAGAAGTGAGGTTACTTGTGATTTGTAAAATAAAACTCGCCACGTCCGATTTCATCTCTATACCCCATATGTCACCTGATTACTTTGCTCACACTTTAATCGTGTGACTGTTTCCTGTTTTTGTATTCGCTTTTTCATATTCTTTTGAATTTATTGGCTAAGATGTGGGCTTTTCGTTGAGTTCCTAACTTTCTCTTTCCCATGACACTAGTTAAAATTAGTTGAATATTTTTCGGGCGCAAAAATCCTTAGCATGGCTTCCTTCGGAAGGGAAGTAAAACTGGCGGTACCGTGTCGTAGATTTACGCCACATAAAAGAACTTCAAGCCTGATAAAGAAACCTCCGAGCAAAATTTTCAGCCTTTCACGCCCAATATAGAATGAGACGCTAAGGACCACAGCAGTTAAAGAGCGCCCATAAGTAGGGGGAAAAAAAGACACTGCGTAGTTTTATGACTATAATCCCCTTACTTCTAGATGGCACGCACTTCCAACTTTGAAAAGAATAGCCAAATTTCGACCGCTTTGTCCATAAACCTTGTATCGTTTTCTCGCCTTTGTGTTTCAATGCCGCCTATCCCTAGGAGGGATGCAAGTGGCCAACAAGTTTCCTTTCCCCAACACAAGTTACAGTATTATAAATAAGGTTTTTCCTACAAAAGTTACAATATCAAATACATTTTACATCTTCATTGGTGCTACTGCGTGGTTACATTCACTTCATTATATTCCATCATTTATATTATTGTAGTATTAGTTTTTCTGGTTAACTTATTTTCAATAATTGCCGGGCCGTGTTGGACCGTATCACTTCACCTTACTGAAAATTAGTGCAATGGCACTTATAGATACTTTAGCCGACTTCCGTATCATTCGTCAGGGTTACAGGTCACAGGTCGAGAGGATAACTAACTGAAATCGTTGCCAGATTAATACACCATGAAAATTACGATTTTACGAAAACTTGACTTGGAAAATAAAAATAAAATAAAAACCCTCAATGTAACTGTAGAAACACCCCTTAAAATTACTCCTGTGCCCCTTCCAATGTGTTTGTTATCGAAATCGGAGGAAAGTATGCTTCTCAGCTTTTTAAATGCCCATTTTATTTATTTTTTTTTTCTCAAATACATCGGAAAGGTTTAATGGGAATTAGAAATTATCTGGTTTCTGAGCTTGCTCTGGTTGCATAAGTATACATAGAAATATATTCTCCTTTTATACACTGCTGTAACTATACTACAAGTAGGTACTTCAACTATTAATTACATGGGTTTTCGATGTTTGTCTCTGACAAGGTGTTTCACCACAACTATGCCGATAAATCCAGAATTTGCAAATTTCAATACATTAAATCACGGATTAAACAGCCTTTACGTATATTATTGATAAGATTCGTTTAAGGGTACTCGATACTGAATTTGGACATTTCAAAGCTATAATTTTAGAAGCTGACTTTCTCGCAGTTTATTTTCTTTCATTTTTGCCACTTTAAAATTTGTCCATGATGTAATATTGTTCAATGTTTTTCAGGTTTCAGCATGTTTATAAAGATATCTCTTGATACCAAGAAAAGTTTTGTATTTTAATATTTCAATACGTGGCTGATTTTTATTAAATTGAAAGTCTTACACACTTTATTATTTTTCCAGAATAAGTCCTGATCTTACACTGAATTAATATTTTATCGTAAATAAGCATCTTTTAAATATCTTCATCACCTTCTTCAGAAGTAGGTACATGAAACCATGAACATTAATTTTCTACTATAAATATGTGGAACAAATCTGCCAACCAAGTTGGTTAAAATTGTGCAAAATTTGGAAATTTCAGCACCGAGTACCCTAAGACAACATGAAAAGGAACTCATTTTGTTATAAACTTCGCGGTTATAGTTAGACTTTTAATTATTTTTTGCAGTTTTCTCTCTTTCTTCTTTTTGTCTGACTTTTTCGGTTAACTGATTAGCAAATAAGCCGAGGGAATGTTTACTTTCTCTGCCACGTACATAGTAGGTAGAGAAGGTAATGCATTCCACCCAAAAAATCGATACCGAGATTTCACTGGAAACTACATATTTTGAGGCCTCTTGAATCCAAATAAAGCACTTTTAGAAAAAGGTTCCGTGCGTGTGCGTGTGTGTCTGTGAACAGCATAATTCAAATATCAAAAGTCGGATAAACACTTATCTTGGAATTTTGGTCCAGTACCTTGCGACACGAAGATTTTCAAGAAAATTCCTCAAACTACCCTTTACATGGAATATTTTTCGAAAAGTTGATTTGCTAAACAATGGTTCAAACTATTCTGATTAAAATACCATATATTAAAGATATTTACATGACAAATAAAATATATATCTTGAATTTTTTGGATGTAGCTTATGAAGTCCACTTCATTCGGAAGGAATTTTGTAATATTTTTCCCTTGAAGTTTTAACGACGTTTAATCGCATACCTAGGTCATATCGGACAGTGAATAAACGAAATCGTTGAAATAATACTCAAATGTGCCCGGGTCCCTAAACCTTAGAGTTACCCAATATTCGTCTACTCAGGATATGCGAAAATCTCAGAAAAACGTTTTCCAGGTAACCCAACCTAACCGATATTCGAACTCGCGACCTCTTGAATGTGAGGTAGTCACTCTACTCCCACACCACAGAGATGGGCTTGTATAATGTTGTATAACAGGTAAACGTTAATCGATAGACGAAAACGTACTAAAAACCTATACATCCCTTTAAAACACACAATTTATTTCAAGTAACTTTTTTTGTTGCAGTCATTTCCAGATATCCGTTATTAATTCTTAGATTTCTTCAATACTTCATTCTTTTTAAGTACCGTCGATTTTCAGTTATTTCTGGCAATTGCATGGAAACATTATGGAATTTTAACGCCAGCATATACCGTCCAGTTCTTTAACATTTGTTTATCGCTGCTCCTTTGTATCTATAACAAATGTATAATGTAGCTACTTCTGCAAAGGTTTGTTTGGATTAAAAAGACAGAAAAATAAGTTTTAGTAAGAATAATTTGTATGCCCATTAATAAACGACAGAGGGTAGAGAAAGTCATGTGAATGTATCACATAAGATATTTTAACTATACTTCAATTGTACCTAAAGTAAAACAAGTAAACGAAATGCAGATTAGGAATCATTATTCGAAAAAGGTATATGCCACACAGATTTAAAAATTGTGGTGAAATTCTTAACTATGGCCGAACAAACATGAGTGAGTACATGGCACTACTAAAAAACTAAATATGCCGCAGTTGTTCACGAGGCGTATTGCTTTCTCATCTCCCTCTCCCTCTCTCTCTCTCTCTCTCTCTCTCTCTCTCTCTATCTCTCTCTCGGATTTCTTGTTTTATTAAGATATTGTACACACACACACACACACACGTGTGGCTGAGGTTGTTAAGGCACGGACACGTGAACGGGATGCTGCAGTTCAAATCTCGGCAGGACCGTCCTTCCTGGCTGGACTTTTCCCCCCAGGTTTTTCCTCAAAAATGGATAACCAAGGAGGTACTGTATACTCAGGTCTAGAAGGTTTCCTTCCCAATTATCATTTAATTGCATGTATCATTAGTGCCCACCGCCTTTGGTGCCGTATATGGTAAGAACGGGCACTGAACGCTATTCCAAAAACTCTTATGTGCTACATTCATATGACATTCACATGACTTTCTCTACCCATTCTTCAACGAACTGTTCCTACAACAATTCTACTATTTACTTCATGCTAATGGAGATAAATATTTGCAGAGATGGTTTTGTTACATAATCCTGGTAGGCTTAAGCGATAGTCAAATCTTTTAAGAACGAGTTGCTATGTAATGCCTTTGAAATTCCGTTCTCCCTGCATGAACACGACTTGAAAACATCTGTGACATATTCACATGACTTACTCTACCCTCTATCTTTATTAGTGGGTATGCAAACTATTCTTAATAAAGCTTGCTTTTCTGTCTACTACATTTTGATCCAGATATACCTTTGCAGAAATAGCTACAATACACATTTCGTTATAGACACAAAAGGAACAGCGATGTATATTTTTATTATTTATTAACACTTCCCTCAATTAAGGGCTGCCATATAGACAAAGTATATCTGTACAGTTAACAAATTTAAATTGAGAACAATAATCAGGATTTAACATATCAAAATAATGAAAATCAACTTAAAATATAAATATAAATGAATTTAAATCGGAACAGAAAAGTAGTATAAAACAATCCTATTATGCAGTTAAAATAAATAAATATATAATAATATGATTTGTAAAGTGATGTATCAATATTATATTGAATACAAATGATTTCTGAGGATGAGAATTGATCATCTAATAGCCATGATTGCTATTTTATAAAGTAGGGTTTATCTAGGCCATAATCTACCCAAAACTTCTGAAATTTTTGGGTATTGTCACTCTAGCTCCTATCATCAATCCTGTGACTGAGATTTTATTTAAATTGTATTTATCCTTGTAATAGGAGATAGTGGGTTCATAAATGGCCTTTTTTTTCTGCGTCTACTTCTTCGGGATGTTGACAGTGGGATTCAAAGCGCACAATAGGATCAATGATTAACCCGCTACTGTCAGATGATGTCTTGTAGGCGATGATGTCGATGCGCCTGCTGCTATCATTGTTGGATAACCCATATACCTCCTCGTGGACCTGAAAACCTTTTCCTTCATACCTGCTGCAATCACGCTTCTTATTTTGCTGTTTCGCAGCACTTCTCCGTATGGACAAGCACCCAGAACGTGTGCAAGGGTTTCGTGCTCTCTGCCACAACGGCGACAGAGGGTATTGTTCTGGGACCTCCCTGCTAAGGAGCGAACAGCAATAATTCCAGCAGTCATTTTGATGGCATCTCTCCATTCAGAACAAGAAAGTCCGCGATGATCTCGGATCCATTTATTAGCAGGTGTATAATCACTGAACATTTTAACTCCTCCTCCTTTGTGCGGTAATTCCTCCAAAGTTGGAATTCTTTTTCTCTCAGATGTCGTCTTACTTTCCTTGCATCTGGGAGAAGACTTACAGGACCTCTGATGTCGTTTTCAGTGATGTTGAGGAGTCGTAAACAGTTTTGAGTTTCTTGATCAAAATCTCTTACAGTGTTGACAAGTGGGTCATTGAAGTATTTTGGAGCTTTCAGATGTTTATATGTTGGAGTCGAACTTCCCCTGAGGCGCAGAATAGACCAAGGCCTTTATATTTTTTTTTCAGAGTATACCATATGGTCTGGAACGTTCTACGGTGGGTATCTCGGGTGTGGTCTCGGTCGAGGATGAAAAGACATGATTTGTAGAACAAACTGTTTCGCTTGCGAAATAAACAAACCACAAAGTAAGATATAATTATTCACTTTAAATCAGTTTAAATTGCGCTGCTAACACATATACTGCACAATTATAAATGTTCACTGTTTGCGACGTACAATAATTTCGCGAGCTGGTAAACGCAACCTGTCTCTGTGACTACAAGCTAAAGAGTGTTAGCCACGATTTTTGCGTACTTACGTCACATATTGCTATAGTAACATGCTTTTACACAATCCTATTAGTTGCAAATATGACTCAACGCGCGCTCTACGCGAGATTTACTTTTAGGGTATGTATAACTAACAATTTGTTTTCCATTATTTTACATTATTATGGTCATGCTCGCCTAAATGTAAGTTTTATTACAATGTTTTGATGCATTTTGAAATTAATTATGCTAAGTTCTTTACTGACTTCCTTTTTTCTGTTAATTTTCTAGCTTTAATATGATACGTAGTTTTTAATTGATATCTGATTGCAAGTTTCTTTATGCTGTTCGGGTAGTTCAACATATTAATTATGTAGCCAGACATATTAAAATATCGTCTCATGTTACCATGCAATCACGAGAAACAATTGAATGTTGACAGGGCTTTAGGAGAATGGCCAAGCAATGAACAATTCGAACCTTTAATAACGGATATCTCAGAAACAGCTTATGCCACTTATTTGAAATAAATTGTGTGTTTTAAAGAGATCTACATTTTTTGTGTGGTACGTTGTCGTCTATCGCTTAACGTTTATCAGTTATACAAGATTATACAAAATTCCTTCCGAATGAAGAGCACTTCACAGCCTATTTCCAGAAAATTCAAAATATACATTTTACTTGTTACGCGAACATCTTAAACCTATTGTGTTTAAATCAAAATCGTTGGAACCATTTTTAGAGAAAATCAAAAATAAGGAAACTTGTTCCATGTAAAGCGTAGTTTGGTGTAGGGGGCTTTTCTTGAAAATCTTCGTGTTGCATCCTTAGAGGATCCTGAGCTTAATTATCAAGTTTCTTTATTTAACCGACTTTTCGTTTTTGAGTTTTGCTGTTCTCTCTCTCTCTCTTTCTCTCTCACACACATACACACAGGCGCGTACGCGGACCTTTTTGTAAAAACGTTTTTATCATTAAGGGGCCCTCAAAACGTGTATTTGCACCGAAATCTTGTATCGAATTTTTCTGTGGAATGCAATACTTACTCCAGTTATTATAGGTGTACTTATAATTATAAGTTTATAGTACATAAAGAAATAACCGTATGGTTACATTGACAAATTAACTAGTCATTCTTTGACAACTATTCTTTCAAATGCTTAGCTTCTCTCTAGGTAATTCATACTGATCGAGATACTCATTTGTAGAAATGATTTTATTACATATTTCCTTGTAGGTACAATGGGAACAGGAGAATGTAGTAGGCTTAAGTGATAGTCAAATCTATATTGATGGCTTTGAAATTCCGTTCTCTTTGCATGGGTAGAAGAAAAAGACGAATAACGAATTGTCATTTGAGAAAAGTATAAGCATTTGAGGATTCAAACCAATAACAAGGAATACCTCGGAAATGGTTAACTCTATAAAATGGAAAAAAGAAGAAAAAATAACATAAATTGTATACTTTAATAGATCTACTTTTTTGTGTATTTGTATAGTAGGATTTTGTCTGTCTCTTAAGGTTTTCCAGTTGTGCAAAAGTCATTTATAATGAACACGACTTCAGAAGTTATTCCCAGAAAACTCAAGATGTTCATTTAATTTTTCATGAAAATATCTTAAAAATATGTTATTTTAATCAAAATCGTTATAGCAATTTTTGAGAAAATAAAAATTTTCGAAATATTTTCCATCTAAACGGTAATTTGGGGCGGGAGATTTTCTTGAAAATCTTGTGTCGCATCCTTAGAAGATGCTGAACTTAAATACCAAGCTTGGTATTTAACAGAATTTTTATTTTTGAGTTATGCTGTTCACAGACACGGACAGACACACACGCGCGCACACGCACACATATGCACAGAGAGAAACATATACATGGAACATTTTCTAAAAGTGCAAAACATATATTTCCCGTGAAATTTTGACACCGAATTTTTGGGTAGAATAAAATACTTCGCCCGCTTACTATATGTAGCATAGAAAGTAAAAAGGACTAATTTTATAAAGAGAAAACATTAATTGTTTTGGAATTTGTATATAGAGGCTAATCTCTGAAACCGCTCAGCTAATTTTGCTAATTATTGTTTCATTACTGAAAAGCACTGTTTTTCCCGACAGACTAGGCTATAAGACAACTTCTAATGTCAATTCATAAATTAATGAAATACTAAAATAAAAATGTTGGAATCCTAGAAGAAAACACTACCGAAGATGGCTTTAACTTTTAGTTGAAAATGCCATAGAATAGAAAATTGTATGTTTTTACTTTCTCTACCACGTACCTAGTAGGTAGAGAAGGTATTGCATTCCACCCAAAAATTCGATACTGATGTTTCACCGGAAATACATGTTTTGAGGCCCTCTGAATCAATATAAAACATTTTTTGAAAACATGTCCGCGCGCGTGTGTTGTGTGTCTGTGTCTGTAAACAGCTAACTCAAAAAATAAAAGTAGGATAATACCAAACTTGGTATTTAAGTTCGATATCTTCCAAAGATGCGACATGAAGATTTTCAACAAAATCCCCAAACCCAAACCACCCTTAACATGGAAAGTTTATTTTCTTAAAATGACTCTAACGATTTTAATTAAAATAGTATAGTAAAAATATTTACAATACAAAAAATATATATATCTTGAATTTTCTGGGAATAGCCTGTAAAGTCCTCTTCATTTGGAAGGAATTTTGTATAATCTTGTATAATTGGTAAACGTTAAGCGATAGACGAAAAAGCACTATACAAAAAATGTAGATCTCATTAAAACACACAATTTATTTCAAATAAGTTATTTGTGGCATAAGGTGTTTCTGAGAATCTGTTATTAAAAGTTCGAATTGTTCATTTCTTGATCATTCTCTTAAGTCCTGTCAACATTCAGTTGTTTCTCGCGAGTGCATGGAAACAGTATGGCATTTTAAGGCTAGCATATAGCGTCCAGTTAAACATTTGACTATCGCTGTTCTCTTCGTATCTATAACGGAATGTGTAACGTAGCTTTTTCCGGAAAGGTTTGTGTGGATTAAAATGAAGTAAATACAAAATAAACTTTAGTAAACATAAGTTGTACTAATTAATAAGCGGTAGAGTAGAGAAAGCCATGTGAATGTATCACATCAGATTTTTTTATTATTACTTCATTTGTATGGCTCCCTTCTTTCGTCATATCGCGGTTTTGGCTTGAGAAATAACTGATGGTATTGTTCATCGCTGTACTGTAGGGATTCTTATCGTTGGTTTTATCAGTTGTTTTAACATTAAGCACACTCACGTTCATTACCAAATCGATACTTCCAGATTCTGTAGGGGATAGGGAATGATTCTGCTCAAAGAAAATTTTCCCGCCCTAACCGGGAATCGAATCCGAGACCTCTGGGTTTAGAGAAGCCCGAACTCTGAGTACTCAACCGCAGAAGTAGTCTCTGTTGTTGAACTTACTCCACAAAATACGAATTAAAATAAGACAAAGGCAACAATTCACAAAACCCGCGAATATTTAATTCCCAGAACCTGTGAATATTTAATTCCCATCAATGTACATACGTAGATTGTTACGATATAGCAAATACTATTTTACGTTGGCTTTCTTATAGTAATAAAATAAAATATATCCACAGAAGTTCTTGAAAATACTTTTACACTGCCGTTATGATATAACATTTCAGATGCGAAATATCATCCTGGTGTCATTGAATTTATTTATCAGAATTAATATTACCAATAACTTCCTTGTTGGAACTTATTTCTTGAATCCTCTGAAAAGGATTACATTTGAAATCGATCTGCTTACTTCCATAATATTTTCATGAACATCATACGCATGTCCGTGTCGACACAGTAGGGTACAGGACCATATTGTCGCTAAGGTCACCGAACTTCTTTCACTCTTTTTGGAAATCAAATTTAGAGGAGGTATGTTCACGTCAAAGATGGATCTGACTCCGCAGTCTGCCAGATGTTTCTTTCAAGAGACGATAGTCTCGAAAGCGCCCAGAGAACCTGTCATAACCTTTTGATCAGTGTGAGAGCTACAAGTTTCATAAAGGACAGAGGAGATAGTAGGCACAGGAACCGTGAGATTGGTGAGATCTGTGGGGTTGAAAGGCAAGAGAGTGTGAAAAATTGCTTTATGTTAGCAAACACCACGGAAAATTATTTTATTTGTTTGTTACATTTGAAGTCCCGAATTGGGGTAAAATAGAGAGAATGTTGACGAAGTTTTGAGTAAATTTGATGAACTGAAGTATATGGACCTGGACTCAGTGAAAAATAAAGACGAAAACGAAGTGAGAGACAGCGGCAGAACTGAAGAAACCAAATCAGGAGTCGAGAGCCGAAATCGCCAAATGAATGAACAGCTCAGCAAAACGGCGACTGACATAAATGGACAGCCAACCGCGATGTGAAAGAGGTGCATACTGAGCACTGCGTAATTTAGACTGATCTGAGGAGGGAGCATAAGGTGGACAATAACATGGTGTCCACTCCTGGCAGAACCAGAGGCAGTTACTAGGCCAAGTTGAGAGAACATCGCTCCGAGGAGTAGCATCTAAAGTGTTATAATCAGCCCAATGGGGAGCGCTGAGCGTTAAGGACCGAGTGCTGATGAAAGGTAGGAGTTTACCATGGAGAAATCCGGTTGGAACAGCCGATCCTTCCTCGGAGAAATGTTAAGGAAGTTCTGGAGAAAGCGCATACGAAACATTGGTAGAACATCCGGGATCAACTAAACCATAATAATCTCCGGCAAAGACGTCGATAACTTTGGTAACCCCAAAGTTAGGCATGCACGATGAGTCGCGAACTTCAGACCAGAAGTCACTGTCGTAAGTAGGAGTGTAACGCGAGAGTACAATTTGACCACGTCGAATGGTTGTTGCCTAGTTTTTTCCCTTGTGAATTGATCTGGGAAATAAGCGCCTACTGATGGCCATGGACATTTTCATTATGTATATAAAACGTTGTTCACGTTAGAGGCAGCTTTGACGATGCAGCTCAGTCAGATATTTCTCTCTACAGATCGGAAAGTCCAGAGTAGTCCAGAGAAGGTGTCATAGTAACATCTAGAACTTTTCGAGCTTTCCTCTACTTCTTCTTTAACGGATAGCTATCCTCTTTGTAGGACTTACACATCCCAAGTTACAAGCCAATGTCTTGGATCAGTAGCCTGACTAGAAGCAAGCAAATTCTGGATCACAGCATATCCAGGATGGGTGATCAGCCCAATGCTTGGTATGGTGGTAAAGATGAAGGAAATGCTATGTTTTGATGAAAGGGATGATAGGGAAATTCGCAGATCAAATTATCCAACGCAACATTCGCCTGGCGACTGAGGAAAACCGCAAAAAAAGCCTTCTATTAGATTGGTCACCCTTGGGGTTTGAACCCAGAATATCTCGAATGTGGGTTTAGGACGTTACCGCCTGGGACATCCCGTTCGATCTTTTCGGGCTCTCGTAACTTAATATGCGATAGCAGAGATAATAGACAGTGGAGAGGGGTTAAAGTCAGAGCGTTAATTGCAAACACGGACGTAAAATGTTCTAAACCTATTGTAATAAGTTTTGTTTTACTAAATAAGGTTCAGGCAAACTTAAATTGGGGTTACTTATTTGCTGTAGTACTTATATGTAAATAACAACGAAACCAAAATCTGAAGTCAAAAAATTTGATAGAGAGAAGGAGCACATAATGATGCCTTCTTCAGCAGTAGTATCAGTTTACAATTCGATAATGGGAAATATTGAGTTGTTAAATAGCAACGTAGTATGTAGTAGTATGTACTGAAAAATTGTTTTTAATATGCACATGTACCAATACTAATATGTAACGGACATGTGATTTGTCATGGGCAAGAAAAGTCACGTGAGTATTCACATAAGATTTTTGTACGAGTAATGATTACCTATATAATGCGTAATTATAAATCATATAATTTATAATATTTATTAAAATACAAGAGTATTTATAATAAGTAGAGAAAGCCGAGTGGGTGTTACCAACCAGTTTTAACTTCCTCTAGTACCTATTTATTTATAGTATGCAAGAGGAAGTACTGTGTTCCACTCAAAAATTCGATATCGATATTTCGCTGGAAGTGACGTTTTGAGGTTACCTCAACTGAATAGCTTAAAAAATGGTACAATCGCGCATGCTTTTGCGTGTGAAAAGTAAATTCAATAAACGAAAAGTCGGGTAAATATCACCACCTTCCAGGATGCAACACAAAAATTTTAAAGAACCCCCCCCCCACTCCAAACTGTCCTTCACAAGGAAATTTTATCGTTATTTTTGATTTTCTCAAAAATGGCTCTAACAATTTTTATTAAAATGCCATACTTTAGACGTTGACATGACCAATAAAATCTTTATTCTGAGTTTTCTGAGAATAGTATGTGAAGTTCTTTTCATTTGCAGGAATTTTGTGTAATTTTGTATAACTGTTAAATCATCATAAGCAGGAAAAATGCAGTTCTGTTTAAAACAAGGATTTATGTTGTTGTTTTTTTGAGCGAGTCATTAACAGTTTCCGAGATATTCTTTCCTTTTGCTTTGAATTTTCCAATACTTTTAGAAGTGCTTGATCACATTCTTTTGAACCCCAAGATGATATGTGCAAAGATTGTGGAATTTGAAAGCCGCCACATAGCGACCCACCTTTTGAAGATCCGACTTTCAAGAAATGAAGTGTGTAATGAAACCATTTCTGCAAACGTTTATCTCGATTGTCATGAAATGGAAAGAAAAACAAGCTTTTCTAAGAATAGTTTGCAGAAGAGATATAAGTATAAAGAATAGTTGCTAGAGAAAGCCACGTCAATTAACACATTAGATTTTGTTTTTATGAGACCCTAACTCTGCATTATCTCTGGAGAGTTTAATACGCTCAGTCCTGGAGACGAATGAAATGACAAGAGGACCCGGGGTGCAAACAGTTGAGAGTACTCGTTTGCCTGGGGACGATATGGGAAAACCCGGAGAAAATCTTATTCAGGAAATTCACCCCAATCGAGATTCCACCACGGGCTCTCCGGATTATTAAGCGGACATGTTACCTGTGTTGACCTACATACATATGTAGTTTTATACATACATATACCTAGTTTTCTTTAGCGTTTATTGTTTTTTTTCAGTACATCCATCTGCTACCGCTTTAAATGAAATACTTTGACATTTTAAATTGATATCCAATTAATGTAAATTAACCTTTTCAAATATGTGTTTTTGGAATTGTAATTCCAAACCTCTTAATTGCACAGAGTAATGAGGATCCGTGTAACAATAATTCTTGAGTAGAATTACTCCAACCAAATCGTTACATGTTGCAATAATTTACACTTTTGTACAACACAAAATGTAACATTAATTTAGTACTTGACAGTTTCTAAATTCGAAACTCTTAAGTACCGTGTGACTTTCGAAAAATTAATACAATTGTTCTAATCTGATTACTTAACTATTGGCTTTCTTTGGGAGGGGGCTGGCTGGCTTCTGTAAATGAATGAAGTACTAAATTTATTGAATAGATCCGACTGAATTTTTCTAAAAGACCGTGGTTATCGGCTAAATTATTAAGCAAATCAAAGTTTCTTTTGTATTTATCGTAATTATGACGATGAAATTATGAGCTTTTGGAATGCTTATTTTACCTACTTCCATTTTGCTGCTGTTTCATTCACCCTTTCAGCATATAATTATAATTATAGTTGGCGACACGTAGACATTTATTGTGATTGTAAAACGTTGTAATGTTTTTGTGACGTGAAAAAGATTAAACTGAAATGTCCATAATTTTTTCTCCTCCCCGTGTACGAAAACGTCGATTCTAATAATTTGTAGTAACTGAAATTTCGAAAGTCGCGAAAAAGTTGGTAAAGTAGTAGATACATAAGTTGGTGTCATTCAAATTACTATTACTAGCACTACTGGCACTACTAAATCATTTTAATTCAGTTGCATTAGAAACATCTACAATGCATTTAGCGGAATTTTGGCGTCATAACTCTTTCGGCGCCATAGACACAATAGTTTGGCGTCATAATTCTTTGTCCCCAAAAACAGTTTTTCGTAACATCACATCAGTTTTATTAATTAATTTGAACATGTTTCTCTTATTAGTAAACGTAAAATGTTCAAGGCTTGAGATGGTATTCATTTATAATTTCGTTTAAAGAACGGCCTTATGATTGATAATTATTTTTCAAATACTGTGAGCACAAAGATTGCTTGCTGTACAAATAAACAGCGGTTTTCCTCTCCCTAGATCGCGGTTTCAGTCGTAAGGTTGGTAGCTTTGCCATTCGAGTTTCCAACATGGCAGATATGTTGGTGTATGTTGATCATGTGATGTGGAAAAAACTGTGTTACCTGTAAATGGAATGTGATTACAACAAATTTCTATAGCTTGAACTGTTAAAAGAACTTTAAAGACAATGGCGGACCTTCAGAATCCGCCTTTCAGTGACATAAAGAGACCAGAAGAGGTGGTGAGGATGGCAATGAACGACAGCTTGAAATTCGCCGTACTCATCGGCCTAATCGAGGTGGGACAGGTGTCGAACCGGGAAGTAGTAAACACTGTGCTACATCTGGTAAATATTCTATTTTTGGCACTTATATTTTGGTATGGTTACAGTGAGTTTCGACTGCGTTGCTACTGCTTATCAGGGATGACATAACGGGGGCGTGAATACCACGAAAGATCTGTCATTTTCCGTGTTGTTCAGAAAAATAAAACAATAATAGCAATTTAAGTGTGGATTTTTCTGTATAATAGACTATTTGTAAATAATTTTAACTCCTTAACAAACGATATTTGGTGGTATTGACAATTTGACCTAGCTTGTGCTGGGTAGAATTTATGTTGAAACAGGTATTTGCATGCTGAGCTGAGTAAAACTAATGGTTTTTCGCATCAAATCTTATCGTTTTTGTAGATTTTTGGTCCCTTATTTGTAACAAAATATACCGATAAACGAAGTATTAATTACAAATTAATAATGAATGAAAGCTTGTGATTTACCATTTGCAGTGTGTCTTTGGATAAGCAATTTTATAAGAAAATAGTACCAAAAATGAATAATTCGAACTATTTGGAAACAGTCCTGCAGTTTAAATTAATGCTGCACTTTTAAACAATGTGAACAGAACAAGCAAAGTAATATTGCTTCTCCTGGGCAAGTGGCAACTCTATTTTGACTGGCACTATTAAAATATCAAAATGATGTTGCTTGACTAGATTGATTAAATATTTAGGTGCAATACATTTTTTAAATACGGAATTTATGTAGTTGCCTTTAATACCATGGTCTGATTGGTAGTTTTAGGAACAATTTGTTGTTTACTTGTCTTATGTGGAGTGTTGGGTTTATATTTAAATAGTTGACAAACGTTCACTCTTGCATTAACATTTCATGAATTCTGGGGATGGGGATAAAGAAACCTTATGCAAGCAAATGAACTTTAAGTGAGAAATCAAATTCAGGGCCTTTGGGATTAGTGCCATACAATAAAATTTCCATTGCGATGCTTCATTAGCATACATAATCTGAATTCTCGGTCTGACAGAAAGCGCCTGAAAGCTTTAGTGAAGCTGTAGAAATAATGAAATCTGAATAAAGAAAATGCTAAGTTTTGCGGTGGCAGGTATGAGATGAGACTGTTGAGAACTTTCAAGAAATATTTTGTTAATGACAGATTGCTGTTTGTGTCTGTAAATGAAGATGATTTTCATGATCTTAACTGTGATGGAAGAAAAGACGTAACGTATTTGTTGTTAGAGAGAAATAGAGAATTCTGTTTGTTCTGGGTCAAATACTTAGGCAGTTAAATACACTAGAAGCAGCTTATGTTGCACAATGTGAGGAGGATAAAACAGTGAATATTACAGAATACAAAAATATCAGAAGGAAGAGACGTATTGAATGTAATGGGGCAGATGTCTAGTTATATAATGCAATATAGAAACAGTGGTAGGAATGGTAGAATGAAAATGAACATAGATTGCAAAAATGCTTCAAAGTGCTATTCTAGCTTTGATGTAAAATATCCTATAATTTATATTTTTGAAACACAATGAAATCTGTGTTTATAATTTAAGTAGGTTTTGAATAATTTTTAAGCGCTGTTTTATTATGTTGCTTGTGAGGTAGGTATATGTGTCTAAATTTTAGCTTATGAAGAAAGATAAGTGATGGAGGTCTTCTTATATCCATTGAGTTTGTATTACACAACCTGCAGGTGATGGGGATTTGAAACTAGAAACAATTTTCTTATGGGACAATGTGCCATTTCCTGGAGATTCACTAATAGTATTTAATATGTAGATTGTATGCTAGCACTTTCATGTTTGGGACTATAATAACTGACTTTTCAGCATTTTTAAATGTGCATCAGGCTGCACATTGCATCCGAACAGTGAAACAATAAAAACTTTCCTTATCAATTTGCAGTTAATCGCAATGTTGCTCGTTTCAAAGATAGGTGCTTTGTAGTATTGGTTTTTGTTTGTAAATCTCAACAGTTTTATTCAATGTTACATATTTTAGAAATGTCACTTTAGCATTCCATATCATTGGTCAGCTTTTACCATCAAAAAATGAATGGTTAATTCTTTGAAGGAAAAGTTATTGATGGAATTTGAAGCCATAAAAACAGCAAGTGGTAGCAATGATTATAAAGAACTTGGAAATGTGGTTGTTAAAAAAGTTATGCTAGTCTTATGACATTTGTTTGTTCATTTGGCGCCACTGTGAGCAACGCTCAGGGACATTGGACATGTCATACAATTATGAAATATGTACCATAACTAATAATATACCCAACCAAGAACTTTTTTTTGTTGTTTGTTTTTGTTTTTGTTTTTAACTAATAACATACCCAACACCAGAACATTTTCTCTCCCCCCTTTCTCCCCCTCCACATAATGCACATGCATTATCTAAGAGATGAACATTTCTAAACCATCACCATTCCATTCAGCGACATTGCAGCGAGAAGCGTGTGTGTGAGGCTATTAATATAAAATGTGAAATCTATTGCTATAGATGTGCGGTAGTGTTAAAATAGATATTAGAAGGAAACAGTACATTTGGTCTGCTTGGTATCGGGGTGGGATAACATCAAGTTCTAGATTATTCCTCTCCCGCAGTTCCTTACCATACACATGCTAGTTTTGTTCTTTAATGTGCATGATTACTGATTTAAAATTTTACTTTATGAATTTCTGGATTTATAAAGTTAGAATAATACAAAATCAGACCGATTACATTTTGGCAGTATGTTGGACATTTATGATCATCAATTTTAAAAAAATGACACCACTATTTTGCTGCAGTATAAATTTTCTGCAGTCATGGTTCAAATTTAAAAGTGGCAAACTAAATTCCAGGGGCATTCATTTCATTGAGTCTTTTGCTCTTTCTCACTTTCTGATTTTCATATATACAGTTATATAAAACATATACATAATAACCAAACTAACATATGTATAATAAATTCTCAATCTTCCAGCAAGGGTTCTTTTTTTCTAACTGCATCTGTAAATGTCTCTAGAAAGTTTACACGTCTGAAGTTAGGAAATCAAAAGTCTGATAGTGCGATAGGGACAGTGTATGGTTTTGTAGTGTGTTCATATCTCTGAACATAGCTTTTGTGATCCAGAGAACAAAAATAAACCAGCAAATCAATTATTACTCTCAGAAGGCTACGTAATATGCTGTGAAGGCTTCCTCCACACATGTTATTCACTTTATCATTACCTCTGGTTGAGAAATATTGCATTCCATTAAAAAAAATTGATATTGGGTTTTTATTGCAAAGTGCAGAAAAAAACATTAAACAAAAGATCCATCCATCCATTTGTCTATTGAACAGGGAGAAAGATATATCCAACAATAACTCAAAAAGTTAGAGAGATACCATGTTTCAATACTAAAGTCAGGTTCAAGTATCTAAAGCAAAGATTTTCTAGGATTGTTGTATTGCACGGATCAATTAGCAAAGAAAGGTGCAATACAACAAATAAATCCTGTAGGACAAATAGAAATAAATAAATAATTAAATAACATTAAACAACATTTCAAAAGGCAGCAGAGACTTGATGAGGAAGATAAATTAAAGAATAAAGATTATAAGAATATTAAAGATAGAGTTGATATACAAAAAATGCCAAGGAAAACTGCAGTGGCCTTATTTAGGATGGCCACGATTGCCTTGCAGAACACCTCTACAAGATAGGATGCCTACCTACACCCTAGTGCACTCTCTGTGAAGATGTCATCCTGAACAAACAACATCTTGCCAAATGCAAAGGCCTTAAAAGTGATAACTTACAGACTTTATATTGGGAAGGCAGAGGGAAAATGATGCAGATCAATTAATCCCCAGTGCCATTGGTGAACAACAACAGACTTTCTAGGAGTTCCAACAACCCATTAGATGGACATTTTAAAATTATTTTTCTATTTTCTCAAAAATGACTTACAATCTTGATTATAATATGTGTTTGAGAGATATTGGTATAATAAAAAAACTAATCTTAAATTTTCTGTAGATAGTCCATGAAGTTGTCCTTATTTTCATTGAATTTTTTATAAATTACTGCCAAAACATAAAATTATAGTGTGAAAGTTTGATACATAAAAAACTTGCAGAGCTCAATAAAATGTACAATTAATTTGTATAAAATAAGTTTGTTGACATCAGACTTTTCCATGATATTTACTGTTTTTCCATTTGAATTTGTCAGCATATTAAGCTCTGCACTTTGAAACATTAAGTCGTCATTCTTGAATTTCTCATGGGTTCGTTTAACAGTAGGCATGTGTTGTCAAGGCTAGGATTATTGATTTGCTTATCAAACAGTTGATTGTGACTTCGGCCTCCTGTGTTTCTTTAAACCAGCAGTTCACATGTGTATGAGTGTATGAAATGGATGCCTAAATGAGCCCGTGGTACATAGATCAGAGAGTTACTTGATGGTCCATAGAGCAAAGAGTTATTCAACATTTATCTTTTTAAATAAGGGAAAAATAAGCTTATCCAGATAATCCACCCCTACCAAGATTGAAGCTCGGGTCCTCTTAATTTTGAGGCAGACTTGCTACTTTCATGCTATGGAGATGGTCTTTGTGTTCTTTATGCATACCTGGAACAAAACGTGTATTGATAATTTTTTAGCAAATATATATATTGGAAAAAGTATATATAATATTGTGATTAGGAAGTATATAGAAAAACGTTTGTGTGAGTAAAGTGAAGTACCTATGAACGCGATAGAGAGCATTTTGTGAATGTGATGTATAAGGTATTTTTTTAGACAGCATGGCCTAAAATTAGAACTTCTAACACAGTGCACACAAGCTAAAAGCTTTAGATTATCTCACAAGTGCTATATTCTTCATTGTGACCTACTTTGGTTTCAAGTCCACTCACATGGCAATTACCCTTTGTATTTGCACATGTTTAATAACTTAACTTGGTTTGATTAGGTTTTACTTTTCATTGTATCTTTTTAAATGGTTAATTTCTCATGACACTCGCATTGTCTGTTCACGACACATATAGTTATATCTCAATTTATTGCAATTCGTTGTAGAGTTAACCTATATGTTATATGGCAGCCTTCTGCTGTGTAACATGATCACAGACTTGTTGATAATGGTTGTTTAATAGTTTTTGGGGATGTGACAGGCAGAAAGAATTTAGGAGGTGAATTTCCCACTAGCTCATTTCTGGAAGCAGATTTGCAATATAATATATTGCCTAAGCTTCTCATATTATGCATTTTTAAGTTGTACATATTACAAGTAATTCTGCTAAATGAACTGGAATTTTTCATTTAAATTTGGAAGGCGCTTTGGACATTGTTATCTGTCATTTATTGGACTTGCCCATGTATTCATGTATCAGCATGGTCATTTCCACAAAGGTTTATTACCATTAGGACAAAGAAGAAGTATTGGTAACACTTCATGTGCAAAAGATTGTTGTCAAAGACGAATGCTCCTTTCAGTAAGTAAATGAAATGCTGTGTACTTAAATGAATGTGCTAATTAAGTAGGTACTTATATCTGCTGCAGAATAGACTATACAGTACATTGCCAAATTCTATGACTGAGGTATTATGCCTGTTTTGCTTGACATCTCAAATGTTCTTTGCAAATAAGCATTCGAATTGCGCACACATTTCTACTGCTTTTAAGGCCTCATAAATTACCACTTTTGACACTTTTTAGTGAACACACAAAACTTCTAATAGGTGTCACAAGGAACAACATATATTTTTTTTTTTTATGTATATTTATATTGTTTCATAGAGTCAGCAGAGTGTAGAAAAATGTTTTTTTTTTTAAAGCTTGTAAATATCACGTTGAAAATGTTTCTGCTCGTATATTGGGATAAAAAGTATAATTATAGATCCTGAATGGACTTCCATAACAGCAGCGTTCTGGTTCAGGAGATCATTGAACTATTGATCTCATTATATTATGTGTATCTGATAACATTAAAAATGCTTTTATTTCATCATTTGAGTTCTTTGCATAGGCAAAACTACTATTGCAATGCAACCTTTGCATGCAGTATTGTAGCTTTCAAGCTACATAATGTATTGTGTATTTCAGTTTTCGTGTGCCAAGCCTCAAAAAAGAAAGATAAAGAAAAAAAAAACCAGATAAATAATTTTCCTTTAATGTGTTCTTATGTGAACATTTGATTCTTCCTATCGTTTGGAGTCATTTGTATTGAGCTTTATTTACAGCTTTCTGAGACTACATCATATACCTATATACATTTGAACAAGCATTAATCCAACTGATATTTATTTCCAAAGTGCAATAGTTAATATTCTTTATGTATTCTTCACATAGGTATCTCAAGAGGATTACAAATTATTAGTAAAGTGCTCGATATTGCTGCATAATTCGATGTGAATGAATCCAAGGAGACCATTAGTATGAAGTATGGCATCCAGTAAGGTTTAGTTACTGTATATAGTTCCGTAACATCTTAAGGTTAAGAACTCATGGCATTTTTATGTTGGTATGGGTGTCAGTCCTGAAAGACTCAGTGTCAATGAAACTGATGATAATTTTTGTTGTTCAAGCGCTTTCAAACATGTAGACATCAGATCGAACATTAAACTCTTGTGTTCAGTCGCACATAGTTTTCTGCACAAAAGCAGTTCCTTCACTGCTAGCCCAGTCTCTGCCATTCCGCCCTGTTTTCTGCTTCTCTCTTTGTCCCCACAGATGAACCTTCATCTAACTATTTCTATCAATTGTTTGCTTATTTCAAACTTTTTTGCGGTTCACCATTCCTTTAAGCATATATCTTTGCAAACAGCTTCTTATTGGATTGCTTGGCCAGTTTCAGAGCTTTTTCCTTTGTCCACTGTTTCAGAAACAACTGTTATCCATTTCACATGCTCCATTCTTATGCACATCCACATTCAAATGTTTCCAATGGTGTTTCCTCACTTTATTCCAATGTCTAAGCTTTTCTGTGTATTATACCACACTCCATACAAAGTACTTCATTAGCCATTTTTTTTAACTATTTCAAGGATCTACAGGAAACTTTTCTTTATTTTTCATAAGCCTCCTTTGTCATCACTTGTTCGACTTTGTGACAGTATCTCTTGTTACTAAAAATAATATATCCCAGTTATCGAAACCATCAATTTGCACCACTGCCTCATCTTGAACTTGCAACTTTTTTTCTTTACTGTTCTTTCATTAACCATAAGCCTTTATCTTTTTGCATTTATCTTCACACCATTGCTATTTGTCTCAGTTGGTAGTTGCTTATGATCTTTCTTCTATTTCTAACAGTGCCATTTTACTGATAAATCTTATGTATGTATTCTTCTCCCACCTACTGCCACTCCTTTGTGCTGTAAGCCAATGCTTTGCAGGATTTCATTCTGACATATCTTCTCTTATTGCAACTCTTAATTATTCCTGCATCATAATAAGTGGCGGTGATTTATAGCATTTTGAATTGTACATTTAGCATTTTGTAGCATTTATACGTTTGCAATTTAGCATTTTATAGCATTTTGAAAAACTATATAATTTAATTTTCTGTACCACGTGATGTCTCTTGAAATGATATTAATGTGAAATTAAAATTACATTTGTGAAAAGTTAAAAGTGAGTTATAAATGCATAAAGTAATTTTTAAATTTATTTTAAATTAATATAGGTTAAAGTACAACATACAAAAACATAGAGATTTATACTGATGCAAAACAGAAAAATAAAATATACAAATTTAACTTAGGTCATGTCACAATTAAATTTATATCTAAGATATCCTTCAGCATATATGCTGTTGGGCGGACCCCATATACATTGCAGAACTGCTTGGGAATATTTTTAGCTCCAATATTTGAGCTTAGCAGCCAACCACATTTGCAGGCAGTTTGCATCTTTATTTTTCTGAATAATTTGTACCATTTGGGAATGAAAATGTTCCACCAATTTAACTACCAAAACAAATGGGATTTTTCTTTTATTTTCACTTGCAGCATCTTTCAAATTTATTAACAATAAATCAAATTTGTTAAAGAACTTGGTCAACCTTTAAAACTCTTTTGCTCCACTTGTCACTTAAGACAGAACATGTTTTGAGGAGACCTCTCCTCATCAAAAGCTGGTCGGTCGACTGGCTCTCGTCGGTGTCAGCTTTCCCATTTCCCCTGTTTGGCCTGCTATTGTTCTATTGGTGAGTCATATGATGTCATCTGATGGTGATATTTCAAAATTCATAACTCTATTTGAATTCTTGATAATGTATATATTCTCCCACACTATTAATTTCAAATGATTCTTGGCTGGTTTTAAAAGTTTTATTTCTATTAACAATACTCGGCCAGTAGTGACAGGTTTAAAAGCTTACCAATCTCTTGGAGGGGAAGGATGACAACAATAACAAACATTTGTTGCAATTAAGCATACATTCCATATTTCTCATTTTGCTTTTCACAGTAAGTGAACAAGATTATTGCAACATATCTGTGGGTAACCATATCCTCTAGGACACCCTTCCAAGACAATGCACAAGATTAATAACTTATACCACTTAATGTACAAAAGTGTGAAAATTTAGCCTGACATTGTACTTAAAAAAATTACTTTGTCATTAAGATTATATCTGTGATTGTTTTTTTCATACCCAAAAATTCAGATTTTAAGTGGACGTTTTAAACGTCATAATGCAACAAGTAAAATTTATTGTGTCAATTTCACTGAATAGTGGAAACTGTTCACTTTTTCACATTATCTTGCCACATTTCAGAACGATGGTCAAATGGTTATAATCTTTCCAAGGGTGTACAAATTCAGTTTAAGTTTTTGGAAGAAAAGAAAGAAAAAGTTTTATTTGAAAATATTGTTGATTTTGTATTTATATCACATTTTCAAAACACATTAGGAAGTGGTTTAAATGTCATGAAAAGTGAAAACACAAGAGTACAAGCCTTTATGAGTATTTGGCGCTGAAAAATCACCATTCCTAATTATAATAGAAAAAAAAGTTTGTGGACAGTATTAGATCACAATCTATTGCTAGAGCAGGATTCAGACATACGGATTTCCCCAAAGCTTTGAGAGTTTGGTGTCTAGGGGCGAAACTAAAATTTTGTCAATTCACAATGGACAAAGAATGTGAGCTTCAATGTAGATGTTTCTGGTTTATCAACTGGATGGACTCTGAGACAAAGATGTGAGATGTGTCTGGGTGTGTAGAACTGAGGGTTATCCTATGTTTGTTCTCTTAAGATAAGGGAAGCTAAGGAAAACCTCATCCAGGCAACTTGTTTCAGCAGAGATTCAATCTTGAGTTGTTCCAAATTTTGAAGCAGGTATACTATCCCCATAACATGGATGTGGGTCTTTTCTGTGTTGCAGAATGTACTGTAATGATTGATGCTCGAATAATGAATGGATGCTTGTCCACGTAATTTATTTTCTTTACCTCTTACCTATAGTAAGTAGAGGAAGTATTTTATTTCACCCAAAACTTTGATACCAAGATTTCACCCTAAATACACATTTTCAAGATTCTCTGAATCAAAAAAAAGTTTTAGAAAAAGATCCATCCATGCATGAGTGGATGTGGATGGCTGAGAACAGCATAACTCAGAAATGTAAAGTTGGTTAAGTACTAAACTTGGTATTTAACTTCAACATCTTCCAACGATGTGACAGAGTTTCAAGAAAATCCTCCCACCCCAAACCATCCTTTACATGGAAAAGTTTATGAAAATTTTTATGTTTTAAAAAAAATGGCTGTAATGATATTGATTAAAATCGCATGTGTATAAGATATCAGTTGGTGTTTGTATTTGCATTGTTTAGCTTTTCTTTTTTACTTTATGTACTGCATAGATATCTAAGGTAGACAAAGTGTTGCATTCCATCCAAAAAGTTGTTATTGAAAATTCACTGAAAATACATTTTTGGACCACCCTTAATTAAAAGAAAAGGGGCATGCTTAGAAATCATGTGTGTGTTTCAGTTTGTCATGAACTGTGTAACTCAAAAATGAAATGTATAAAACCAAATTTCATGCGTAAGTCAGGCACCTTTAAAGGAAGCAAGGCCTAGATTTTCAGAAAATTACTTCCACACAAAACAACACTTTATGGGGAAAACATTGCTTTGTATTTTGTTTTCTCAAAAATGGCTCTAAGAATCTTTATTTCAGTACCAAGAATTTGAATATTTGCAGTAATGAATAAAAATATGTATCTTGATCTTTTGTTAAATAGTTCTAAAAGTTCTCTTCCCTCTTAATGCATTTTATGTAACTCGGAAATACTAAGAGAGATACAAAAGTGTACTACAAGAAAATGTGTGGATTTCAACAAGATACACATTATGTTTGAAACCATTTACAAAGCAAAAATAAAAAAGTTTTATACTAATTTTTCCATATTTACACTTCGAAATGCTAAGTAAGATTCATTTGGTTCTCATTAGCTCTTGCAAAGAATATTTTATGTCTTGGCTAACATATCATTATTGGTCTGTTTTCTGGACAGTAGTGTGTTGTATTAGCCTACACAAAATGCATTTCTGGAACCATAGCCAGCAAATATTTATCACGATAAGAGTAAGCAGGTAGAAAATAAGCTTTGATAGGGGTATAGGAGAATAAATAAGAAAATAAATGGTATTTGTTTGTTAACAATGCTGTCAATTGCCAGGATCATCAAATCACCGTCTCTGATGTGCTGGAATTTCATCCTGCAGGAGTTCTTTTACGTGTTAGTAAATTTACTGACATAGAGTTGTCACTTTTAAGCACACTTACAAATCGTCGGTCTGGGCTGAACCTGTGACCTTGAGATCAGAAGGCCAGTGTCTAACCAATTGAATCACTCAGACCAAGAAATAAATGGTAGTTGGTAAACAAATTGTATATATGAATGTTGCACATCACATTTTTAAATTGCTTTTCTAATTATGTTTTCTTGTGCTCAAAATCTTCTTCACGTTAACAACGGACATTTTAAAATCTCTGATCTCACATAGTAAGCAATTTTGCACAAAGTCCAATTGAAATCCCTTATACAATGAATGATTAAAACCCACTATTACTGTAATTAGTATGTAAAAAGCATTATTATAATGTTTTGTGCTAGATGTTGGTCTTACTTGAGACCATTTTTTTAAGTGTATAAAACCACCTGCTAGCTTCTTGGAGCAGTAAGTAGGCTCTTCAAATTAACACTTAAGAATACTTGCAGAGGGATTATATTTTATATAGTATTATGTATAATTTTATATTATATTCCTGTGTAAACTTAAAACTTTGAGTTTTGAAGTAATCACTCTGGTTCATTTAAAATTAATTAATTTACTTTTGAGATCCATCGACAAGTAATTCATTTATTTAATAAGTCATCCCATAAGCAAAATACTTCAACACTGACTGGTTCTGCTCTAGACATTTACATTCTGAATTGTTAGTGCACTGATAAAATGTAGCGCATTCCAGGTTCTTCTTTAAAGCAAAAAAAAAAAAATATTTCAGTTTCTTTGCAGGCTTTTTGAGATGAAGCATCCATTATAAATTTGCTTTCTCAACTTTCTGATATTGCAATTTCTCTTAGATCTTACAGTGGATAGAGGCGTATAGTGGGTAGAGTAAGTATTGCGTTCCACTCAGAAATTTGATATTGAGATCTTAGCGGAGATGCATGTTTTAAGGTCCCTTGAATAAAAAGAGTGTTTTTAGAGAGAAAGTTAAGTACCTTCCTCTGTATGTGAACGGCATAACTAAAAATACAAAGTGTCGGATAACTACCAAATTTGGTATTTAAATTGCACCTTAGGTTGCAACATGAAGGTTTTCAAGCAAAACCCTCACCCCGAACTACTCTTTACATGGAAAAGTTTTGTTTTTTATTTTTTAAAAAATGGCTCAAACGATTTTGATTAAAATACCGTCTTTATAAGATATTAGCATGACATATAAACGTGTCTTGAATTTTCTGCGAAAAGCTTGTGGAGAGTCTTCTTCATTTTGAATGGCTTTTGTATAATCGTTAAACCCGAAGAGATAGACAAAAATTTATTGCACGAAAAATGTAGTCTCGTTGACATTTTTCTGGCATTAACCATTTCCAATATGTTTATTGCTCTTGGTATGGGTTTTTCAATACCTTATGCACTTGTTTCTCTCGATCTGCTTTTTAAAGCGTTGGTTATCACTTCAGACTTCTGTATACTCCTGTGTAACATCAACGAAATGTATAGGTAATGAAATATTTTTTTAAAATGTGTCTCGATTACCACGAAGTGGATAGAAAAAAAAAGATTTTGAAGAATAGCCTGCGGAAGGGATATAATAGACGATAGCGGGTAGAGGAAGGCCTATGAATGAATCACATTAAGTTTTTCTTATGTAACTTAAATTCTGAATGTATGCTTTTTAATTGAGTTTATAGTAGGGGTGTAGAACTGGGAAAAGAATGGAAGAGATGGAGAGCCATTGGTTCTTCACAGGCCATGCGCAATCTATCTTCATTTTTGGTAAAGAGGCGGGTGGAGAATACAAATTCGGGAGAAGAAAGTAACTTCCCACTTAGGCACACGATTATGTTCGTGTCCTGCGTGCCTGAGAACACAAAAACAGAAGCCGCACATTTACACACACACACACGCGCGCGCGCGCTCGCGCGCTTTTCTGAAGTATTTTGATTCAGCCTTAACCTGCGCAAGCATTAGACGGGTTCTTGATGGGAGTTTGTGTCGCCTGTGTATAACTTCATTCGGTTTATCTTGAAGATAACTGGTCATTAGATGATGGGGCGGTTAGATAACACGCTTTATCCTCTTTTTTACTGACTGAATTTCTCCAATGTTGCAATCTCCAAGAAGCGATAGTGAAACGAAAAGAAAGATGAACAATTTCCCAATATTAATAGTTAACGTAAGATTTAGTGCTTCAGAAAACACACAAAATACTCTGCGTTGTGCAAAAAGGAGTGTAAGTGTCTTAAATTAATTACGGTCTGTGTCCAAACTAGTATACAATTTGGTAACCTGTGAATAGCCCGTTTTTACGTTCTTTACCAGGTACCAAGTTCTCTAGTGCCCATGTTCGCGGGTTCAAACCCGGCGGAGGGCTATGGATTTTGTTTTTGTTTTCTTTCCCGGGCGTTAAAATCAGCATGTCTTCCTTCGGAAAAGAAGTAAAGCCGGTGGTCCCGTGACGTAGATTTACGGCACGTAAAAGAACCTCAAGTCTGATAAAGAGGCCTCTGAGCAAAATTGCGGTCTTGCGCGCCCAATATAGAATGGGACGCTAAGAACCATAGTAGTTAAGGAGCAATCAGAAATAAAACTCAATGTGTAATTTTTATGTACAAGAAGGTAGAAAGAAGTATTGCATTCCATCCAAAAATTCGATTTCAGGATTTCACCGGAAAGACATTTTGAAGCTCCTTGAATTTAAAAAGAAAATAATTTTTAGAAAAAGGACTGTGTGTGAAAGTATAACTGAAAAACGAAATGCTGAATAAATACTAAACTTGGCGTTTAAGGTCAGTACCCCGAAGAGAGACAAGATTTCGAAGAAAATCCGCCCATCCCAAACTACCTTTTACACGGAAAACTTTTCTTACTTTTTAAAGAATGGCTGTTGATGATTTTGGCTAAAATACACATATGTAATCTATTTACGTAACAAATAAAATATTTATCTAGAATCTTCTGGGAATATTCCGTGCAGTCCTCTTCATTAGGGAATAATTTAGTATAACTGGTAAATTAACGAGAGAGACAAAAAATCTTTGCACAGAAAATGTACACCTCTTGAAAACTCAAAATTTATTTCAAATGACCTTTTATTTTTTGGTATGAACCATTTTGGAGACATCCGTTATATGAATCTTTCAATATTTATGTAATTTTTAAAAGTGCTGTCACATTCAGTTTTTCTCGCGGTGCAGTGGAAAGAGTGGGATTTCACGGTCAGCATATAGAGACCCGCTTTTAAACATTTAATTTTGGCTTCGTTTGTCTGTATCCCCCTTGTACCTACAACGAGTTGCGTCAAATTACTTCTACGAACGTTTATCTCAATTAATAAAGTAGATAGAAAAATAGCTTTTATAAAATTAGTTTGTAGAATATATACAAAAATAAACGATAGTGGTTAGAGAAAGACATGCGAATATAAAAACAAGTTTTTGTTTTTTCCTTTGCAGCTGTTATAGAATACAATATAAGTAGTGTGATTTAATTGTACTCCTACTAACGACCTCGTCCAAAAACTCTTTAAGATATAATAGAAAGCAGAGTATAAATAAACATGATGATTGTTTACAGAAAGGTACCAAGATATTTAAGTGGTTATTGTTTCAAGAAGTCTTATTTTTTGGCATCGCACAAGATTATGTATGCACCATTCAAAATTGTGGATCACTGACATTAGAGCTGCACTAGAAATTTGCAGATCATTTGTAGCTTCCCGAAAAAAATGTACACTGCATGAACATCTTTTTTGTAATTTGGCTTATGAACGTCCAGGACTTCTAACTAGTTTTTGCACTACCTATAACAAAAATCTTATAATTTATGCTATTCGTATAAAAAAAACAAAAAAAAAACCAAAAAAAAAAACGTTAAGCGATAGATATAGATGAAAACGCTACACAAAAAATGTAGAAGTGTTTAAAGCACACAGTTTATTTCATATAAGTTTCTTTTGTGGCATAAGCCGTTTCTGAGATGTCGGTCATTAATGATTCAAATTGTTCATTTCTTGGTCATTCTTTAAAGTCCTTTCAACATTCAATTGTTCCTCGCGATTGCATGGAAGCAGTATGGAATTTTAAGGCTAGCATATAGCCTCCAGTTCTTAAACATTTGACTATCGCTGTTCTCTTGTATCCATAACAAAATGTGTAGTGTATCTATTTTTGCAAATATTTATTTGGATTAAAACATAATAAATATAAAAATAAGCTTTAGTAATAATTGTTGGTATACTCACTAAATAAATGATAGAGGGTAGATAAAGTCACGTGAATGGATCACATAAGATTTTTTTTAGAAAAAGGTCGGTGTGTGTGTGTCTGTCTGTCTGAATAGCGTGCTCCAAAACGAAAAGTCGGATAAGTGCCATATTTTATATTTAAGTTCAATATCTTCCAAGGATGCGACACGAAGATTTTCAAGAAAATCCTCACCACCAATTACCCTTTATTGGGAAAATGTTTTTGTGGTTACCATACTAGCATCTAGTTACCGAGGTGGCGGGTTCAAATCCAGCGAAGGTCGATGGATTTTTTTCGGGCGTAAAACTCCTTAGAATGCCTTCGTTCGGAATGGAAGTAAAGCTGGTGGTCCCGTGTCATAGATTTACGGCAAATTAAAGAACCTCAAGTCTGATAAAGAGACCTCTGAGAAAAATTACCGATCTTTCACGGCCATAATAGAATGGGACCCTAAGGACCACAGCAGTTAAAGAGCGTCCATAAATAAAACTCAATTTAATTTTTTTTGTGGAAAATATTTCGAGAATTTTGATTTTTTTAAAAATGGCTAACGATTTTGATTAAAATACTATTTCTCAAAGATATTTACATGAAAAACAAAATGTATATCTTACATTGTTCTAGAATGCGAAGTCTTATTCTCTGAAAGTCCTATCAACATTCAGTTGTTTCTCGCGATTGCGTGGAAACAGTATGGAATTTTAATGCCAGCGTATAGCGTCCAGTTCGGAAACATTTGGCTATCGTTCTCTTTGTATCTCTAAAAAATGTGGAATGTATAGGTAGCTATTTATGCAATGGTTTATTTGGAGATAGTAATGTAGGAGATGTAGGAGATAGAAACATAAGCTTTAGTAAGAATAGTTTATATACCCACTAATAAAGACAGAGGGTAGAGAAAGCCATGTGAGTGTATCACATTCAATCTTTAATAATAGTTGTCATATGTAGTTTGGTTCTTAATATATTTTCATTTTTAACATATAGAGTAATATCTAGATCATCTGCATAAAGATAAGTTAAATTTAAATCACAAACTGAAGAGGGAATATCATTAATATAATTAATATAATTATTAAAAAATAATACGGGTCCAAAAATGGAACCTTGGTAACCCCAAAATCTACAGGTTTGAAGTAAGTAGCCTTGATGTATAAGGCAAATTAAGACCTAAAAAATTGTACACTTTTATCTTGGGAGACATAGAACTTAAGTTTCTGTAGAAGAATACTATGTGAGACGTATCAAAAGCTCTGGGAAGATCGAAGAGCCTACTTGATACAGAGTTGACTGTGTTCGTAACATTGTTGACAGCAGAACACAATGTTGTCACTGACGAGATATGTAATGATGATGGTGATAATAATAATAATAATAATAATAATAATAATGATAATAATAATAATAATGTATATTTAAAGATTAAGTGTACATGACGCATTGCATTTCAGTCTGAACAATTTCAAACTTAGGCCTGAATACTTTGGAAACAGCTGGCGGAAAATAAAAAAATCTGATGTGGTACACTCACATGACTTTCTCTACTCTTGTACAAACTATTTTTACAAACGCTTATTCTTCATCTACTTCATGTTAATCGAAATAAACATTTGCAGACTCTATCTTATTGCTAATTTTCTTGTAGATGTAAGGGGAATATATATTTACAAGGGCAATATAGAAATACAGTAGCCTTTAAGCAAATACATATCTCTTAATAGCTGGTTGCTAGGTGCAGCACTATTCCCTTTGCCACAGATTAATACTCTTTGCACATCCAAGACAAAAAGATGAATAACGAATTCCCATTTGAGAAAATAAGTACTGAAAAATTTAAGGGAATAACAAGCAATATCTCGAAAATGGTTCACACAACAAAAAATGTATATGACATAAATTGTGTATTTTAACGCGATCTACATTTTTTGTGTGGTACCATTTTGTCTATCTCTTATGGTTTACCAGTTATGCAAAAGTCGTTCACAATGAAGACTACTTTTGTAGACATTCCCAGAAAATTCAAGATATACATTTTGTCATGAAAATATCTTAAACATATGATATTTTAATCAAAATCGTTAGAGCCATTTTTGAGAAAATTAAAATTTTCGAAAAATCTTCCATGTAAAGGGTAATCTGGGGTGGGGGATTTTCTTGAAAACCTTCGTGTCGCATCTCTGGAAGATACTGAACCTAATACCAAGTTTGGTGTTTATCCGACTGTTCGTTTCTGAGTTATGCTGTTCACACACACACACACACACACACACACACACACACACACACACACACACACACACACACACACACACACAGCCACACACACGGACATGTTTCCAAAAATGCTTTTTTTTATTCAGGGGCGTCTCAAAACATGTATTTCCGGTGAAGTCTCGGTATCGAATTTTTGGGTGGAATACAATACTTCCCCTACTTACTTTACGTAGTAGAGAAAGTAAAAAAATGTTGACACACAGTTTAATGTGATTCTCACTTTTTTGCAGTAAGTGCTTGTCTCTATCTGTTATGGTTTTCTAGGTATACATTTTTATAAAAAATTCAATCGTAATGAAGACTACGTGACAGACTTTACAGAAAACCCGAACTGCACATTTTATGGCTTCTGTCAACATCTCAAACATACGATATATTAATCAATATTGTGAAGAGCCTTTTTTGAAAATATGAACATCATTTTACCTTGCAAAGGGTAGTTTAAGGTGGGGCAATTTCCTTGAAAATAGTGCACGTCTTTATACGCGCAGAATCTGTATTTCTTGTGAAATCTCGTTACGGAATTCAGTGTAAGCAGTAGTGAAAGCAGAAATTAACCGTTTGTATACTGCGGAAAGCAGCTTAGGTATGGAAAGCCTCTTTTATTGCGCATTTTATTGAAATACTTGCTAATTGCCATGTCAAAATTTTAAAATTGAACGAGGAAAAGAAAGGGGGGGAGCCAATTATGTTAAATTATAAAGGCGATGCGTTTTTGCAAGTATAAAGCACTTTCCGAGAGAACACAATTACGAGCATTCATCTTGATTTAAACCGCAAAATGCTCACATGATTTGTTCAATTACCTACCCTTTTTACTTTTTCTACCTCGTACATAGTAAGTATAGAAGGTATTCCATTCCGCCCAAAAATTCGATACCGAAATTTCACCGGAAATACATGTTTTGAAGCCCATTGAATAAACAAAATATTTAAAAAAGGTGCGTGTGTGTATGTGTGTGTGTGTCTGTGAACAGCATAACTCAAAAACATGAAAAGTTGCGTAAATAACAAATTTGGTACTTAAGTTCAGTTTCTTCTAAAGATGTGACATGAAGATTTTTGAAGAAAATCCCCCCACCCTCAATTACCCTTTACATGGAACATTTCTTTAAATATTTGACTTTTGCAAAAATGGCTCTTAAAGTTTTGATTTAAGTACCATGTATTGAAGGTATTTACATGACAAATAAAATGTTTATTTTGGATTTTCTGGGAATCTGTGAAGGCCTCTTCATTCGGAAGAAATTTTGTATAATCTTGTATAACTGTATACTTTAAGCTATAGATGAAAACGCACTACACAAGAAATGTAGATCTCTTTAAAACATACAATTCATTTCAAATAAGTTTTTTGTAGCATAAGACATTTCCGAAATATCCATTATTAATGGTTCGATTTGTTCAATAGTTTGTCATGTTTTATAAGTCCCGTCGATTTTAAGTTGTTTCTCTCGATTGCAAGGAAGCAGTATGGAATTTTAAGACCTGCATATACCGTCCAGTTCTTAAACATTTTACTATCGCTGTTACCTGTATACCCTAACGAAATGTGTTATATAGCTCTTTCTGCAAATGTTTCTCTCAATTAAAATGCAGTGGGTAACTTTCCTAAGAATAATTTGTATAGCCACTAATAAACGATAGGGGATAGAGAAAGTAATGTGAATATAACGCACAAAAATTTTTACTTTCTCTACCACATAAGTAGTAGGTACAGAAGCTATTGCATTCCACCCAAAAATTCAATAAGGATTTCATTGGAAATACATGTTTTGAGACCCCCTGAATAAAACACTCTTAGAAAAGGCCCATGTGTGTGTGCCAGCCAGAATAAACGATAGGGGATAGAGAAGGTATTGTGAATGTAACACACAAACTTTTTTACTTTCTCTACCATAGTAGGTAGAGAAGGTATTGCATTCCACCCAAAAATTCAATACCGATATTTCACTGGAAATACATGTTTTGAGGCCCCCTGAATAAAACACTTTTAGAAAAGGTCTATGTGTGTGTTTGCCAGACATCTGTGTGACCGTGAATAGCATAACTCAAAATTGAAATGTGTCTTAAATACCAAACTGGTACTTTCAGTATCTTCCAAAGATAAGACACGAAGATTTTCAGAAAATTCCCCACCCCAACTATCCTTTACATGGAGCATCTTTCCAAATTTTTGATTTTCTCAAAAATGGCTCTAACGGTTTTGATTAAAATACCATATGTTAATGATATTTACATGACAAAATTTATATCTTGAATTTTCTGGCAGTAGCCTGTGAAGTCCTCTTCATTCTGAAGGAATTTGGCGTAATCTTATATAGCTGCTAAACGTTAACGATAGATGAAAACGTACTACACAAAAAAATGTAGGCCTCTTTAAAAGATACAATTTATTTCAAATAACTTTTTTTTAAGCATCAGCCATTTCTGAGATATCCGTTATTAATGATTTGAATTGTTTAATTCTTTGCCATTATGTCCTATCGACATCCCGCTGTTTCTTGCGGTTGCATTTAAGGAGTATGGAATTTTAAGGCCGGTTAGCGTTCAGTTCTTAAACATTTGAGTGTCGCTATTCCCTATATATCTAAAACGAAATGTGTAATGTAGCTTTTTCTGCAAACGTTTGTCTCGATTAAAATGAAGTAGACAAAAAAAAAAGGGTTTCGTAAGAATACTTTTTATTCCCATTAATAAATGATAAGAGGGTAGAGAAAGTCCTGTGAATGCAACATAATTTATTTGGCCTTAGCGCTGATAGCATTGGTTAATTTTTCAGGATCATGATATTTTAAACATATTTTCCTGACTCTTGAAACTGCATGCCATTGCGTCGGAGAAAAAAAAAATCACCAGTAACTATTCTAGAGTAGTCTTTAATTTTTTTCTTCTGGATCGTAAAATATAGCAACATGTTTACGTAGTGCCTAAATTTTTAAAAACATTTTCTCGTTGCTAGTTCCAACAGAACTTTTTTCCATTAGAAGTAAATGTTACCTACCAAGAGTCTTAGGTTTATTATATGAATCATTAATGGTTTGCTGCAGAACCTAGTTTTGTTTATTTACATTTACTTAGCTATTCCCGTTGATTTAGCTGTACTTTCAGCATCATAATGGGAATAACAAAATATTTAAAGCAGAATTTATTGAAAACAAAAGTCTCATTCTATTAACGACCTTGTCGCATGCGTGGATCTGGGCACGTGCTCTTTAAAAATGCGTAACACATATTATGCGTTTCCGTCGGCAAATCTTAAGTGCTAGAGCCGGTTCCTTCAATATGCTCTTGTAGCCCTCCTCTGGTATTCCCTGATATTTGCGTTAAGTGGAGACTAAAGGGTGCAAATTTTCAAAAAAATAGTATTCTTAGTTTCTTGTGCAGCTTTATTAAGAATTTCCTCTTTAATTTGATATTATATATTATATTATTGTAGGTGCAATACTTACATTTTAAATATATTTTTTAAAAATAGTGCTATATCTGCCGTGCTTTATTATGAATTCTGCACCACTTAAAAAAAAACATAACTTTTGCACGCTTTGGAGTAGAGGTAAGCTTCAGCCCAACCTTTAGGGGAAGTTTTGCTCTACAAATTGGTACTACTATTACGTATGTTAGCTCTGTGTACTCAAGCCATGTGGTTTCTTTGTAAATATATGCGAGTTTTTCTCCATGTTGCATTGAACAGCCTTTTCTGTGAATGACATTTTATGGCATAAATGATCTGTTTTCTCAGGAACTATTGGATATAGTTATATTAAATGTCAGGATTATAAAAACAACCTCTAAGTGTTGTTGTTAATTTACTTTGGTGTTAACATGGTTGGTTTTTTTTTAAAAAAACAAACGCTCATAAATTTTACTCAAAATATGATATAATTTAGGAAAATAACCTTATCTTCCTTAATAATAATACTTATTGGATAAGTAAGTGAATTTAGAAGGCATGCATCTACTTTCTGTAACATTTTCTCCCTAATATATTAAATAGTTTCTGAGATAATGGGTCATGAATTTAGAATATTTAATATTAGCGAAATGGGAGCTTTAATCTCTCCTGAAGGTGCTAAAGTGTCATAAGCGTGTTTCCTCCTCTAAATATTCAGTAAATCAGTTTCTGAATTGGTTATTTTTAAAGCTTAATGGAGTCCAACATTGCGGGGTATAATATGTCTGTAGTAGCTGTTATGTCGCTATGACAGTTACGATGAAGTCGTGCTCCATTGAAAGAAGCGAGTATGCAGGGTTGCAGCAGTGGCAAGTAGAACGATTGTTGCCTTGCCCACTCGTTAACAGCTGGCAAGTCTTTGTTTTACAGTAATGTGTAACGTAATCAAAGTAAAGAAATGTCCTTTTCTTCACTACCTCCAGCAAGAAACTAGTAGCGGTATCATTTCCAAGCGGAGTCAGCATTGTCATCTTTCAATACCGTTCAATAAAGGATAACACAAATAAAGCAATTAATAGAAAAGGATAACAAATTTCATGTAGTACAGTCACACAGCTTCCTCTACCCATTATTACTATTACTACTACTATTACTACTGCCACCGCCGCCAACAGCACTACCACCACTACTACTACTCGTAGATAAGCGGTAGGTAAAGTATGGGTAAAACGCGACAGCCCATGTTTTAGTATCTGAGATGCAACGCGGACTACAGTTTTTGATGTGCCGGTCCTTAACTAGAATGTTGCAACCATAATGCGTTTATTCGTCGTCCATAGAGTGAGATGGACATGCCAAGGGGATGAGAGAGAAGGGGGGGGTGAGAATGTCTTGCTGGGAAGAGTACCAACCCAAAGAAGTCCGCAATAAAATTTGAAAGGATTCTTGCCTAATTCATTTGATTATTCTCGGCGTTTATAACTGCTCTCCATGCCTTTAGGTTTCAGAGGTGTTACAGTTCTTAATAACAGCTGTGTTACCCTACATTACAGCATCGTTTGACACTTAAAGTTTTCATGGCAGTAATCATTTCTGAAATACTCGCCGTAGTTATGTTTTTGCTCCTGATATGCTTTCTCTGGTTCCGCAGAGAACATTTTTAGACAAGTATTCTGTGGTTACAGCCAATAAAAGAATGAACGTTTTATATACAAAATTAACACTGATATAATATTCATACCTGTGAACTAGTAATGGGCAGAGAACGTTATGGATATTATACGCAAGGCTTTTTAACTCATAACCATTTATGTAACATGTTAAAGAACGGCTGTAATTGTATTAAACTGCGTCACAGATTCTAAAGCTTATAGTATAGTGACGAGCAGGTTGCATCACTACTGTTAGGAACACTAAATTATAAGTCAGGCTCTGCCCCCCCCCGCTCCCAAATAACACTGGTGGCTTTAATTCTCGCAGCAGTCGCCCAACAGCGTGATTTTCGCTCGTATTATGTGTTGATTATTACCTTTGATTTTTAAAATTGTTATGCAATTTTGTCATCAAAGTAGGCTTGTTGTGAAGCTGTAAAACGTGCACAATAGGCGTAATTCTCGTACTAGTTCCACTAAAGGTTTAGGTTACTCAGCAAATAGCGTACCATGACGCCATCACCATCTTCACAACTTACCTAGAAAAGGTTAAAGTATTTGCCCTGACAAACAAACCAGCATTTAAACATAAGAATCTTCAAAGTATCTATTACTGAAATAAAAGAAAATTTTGGATTCAGTTGACCTCAAAACATGTATTTCCGGTGAAATCTGGACACCGAATTTTTGTGTTGAATGCAATATTTCCTCTACCTGCTGGGTACATACTAGAGAAAGTAGTAAGCCATTATACTATAGAGAAACTAATGTCAAAGTTACGTCTCCGCGTGGGCAAGTTTGACTTTCTAAGGGCATTTGATTTGCGTTCATGTCCCACAGACAGAGCAAATGGTGACGCGGCACCTACACTGTGTTAGATAACCTGTTGTGTCGGTTACGACAGATAACACTGGCTTATCGCGTTGTCATTTCAGAGCTCATTTCACAAGCTCACAAATTGTGTTCTATGTGAAGGATCTGTGGGAGGTTCGTTTTAATTTGTTTTTTGATGACAGTTTTTTTGAAAAAAATGCCACTGCATATCTCATGTTTTTGCTGATTGATTTTTAAGTTGATATGCGACCATGCTTCATGCTTCTGTGAACATCAAACATTTGCAATTCGCTGTTTGCGCGCCAACTACACCTTGAATAATACTGTTGCTTTCCGTGCGAATAAAACAACAGGGAAGGGAAATAAACATTTTTTTTAAATCTATGTGTAGTGTTTGAAAATGTTAGCTGTATTTTGCTGTAGAGCGCCAGGCTTGGAGTTAGAGGAACGTTATTATTGTTTTTTATTTTAATTGCGTACTTGTTTAAAACCACTTTTATGTAGGCTTTTGTAGTTTTGGTTATGGCAGCCGCCTGACTGCATCCTTCCTGTACGAGGACGTCTACTCCACATTTTAATGTTTATGAGCTCATAGGGGGGGAAACCCCCAGTTTTATTACCGGTTGTTAAAATATCACATGTACTAAGTTTTACACTTGGTAACACAAAAAGTAGTCTAGGAACGAGGGAAATAAGTTGGTACTGAAATGTATAGCTCCATCCTCCCCAAGCGTCACATTTCTGCCTCTCTTCTTCATTAGTTCTAGCCACTTTATTGACAAGTTACTTATTTGATATCATGGAACGAGCGTGTAACACTACCAATGAGATATGTTATTTGCTAGTCGAATACTGTCGAGTTAATAATAATCATGATAATATTAATAAGGCTGACGATAATATACAATTCTTTACTACTAGGTCTATATACAAATGCTTATGGACTAAAGTAATCACCTAAAGTGCTAAATATATCGAAATAATATCTTCTTGGCAGCAATAATATTAGAATTCGTTTCTATGTATACTTGTGAAGAAACGTTTGACTCAGATGATATTACTTGCGTGCATTTAGCGCTACATCCCGCTCTCTCTGGAAGGTCGAGTCGCTAGTCATCTTAAATGGGCTAGCCACCGCTGCTTGTTTACACGAATCGAAGTTGGCAGACCTCAATTCATTAAGAGAGATTATTTTGACCCCTCGTTCGCTTCACCGTACTCATTGATTCATGCTTGTTTATTGGAATATTTTTTCAAGCTGTCATAGAGAGGCTTAATAAGAAGTGGTGAAACTTGCGGAAGAAAAATTACTTATGGGATCTAGGATATTGGGCCAGATTTCCTGCTCCAAGTGAACGGAGAGAAGGAAAGAAAGGGTGTGTGAACAAGTGTGGAAGGGAGGAAGAAAAGTGGAGTGAGAGACTGAGAGAATAAGTTCAATATTTAAGGTAATAATGCGAGTCAGGGCTGCAGGCTCCGCTAGTAGGTCATAAGCTCAACGTATTTCTATGACTTCTAAAAGGAGCACATTGCATTTATCTTGGGATAAAAGGCTTATACTTTTTTGAAATTTTCCTATTTTCAATAACATAATTATTTATGTAAAATCTTGGAAAGTTTTTAATTTTAAAACGCATAAATAATGAGAAAAACTTCTGCAGATTTTTGCAGTTATCAGGTACGACAGAAATCACACTGATTTCGGGAGGTTTTTCTTATCAACTACTCTCAAATACTAGCAGAATGACATTAAGGAATGTTTCCGTTACCTAGCCTGGATTGTACAGACCAGAATACCTCAGAAAACAGCATATTTCACTTCGTGAACTTTAGAGTATTTTAATTACATTGGATGCTACATATAATTGCAGTATGAGGATTTTACCAACAGACTGCTTAAGTACCAATCGAAATGTGGAACAGTAACCACATTTAATAAAAAGGCTGTGGTGTTAATATTATTGTACACAGCAAGGCGCGCTTTATCCAAAGACGAAAAAGCAGACTTAAAGCTGCTGCGATGAAGCCGTTTGAGATGTGTTAAAAGACGTAAGATGGAGACGATAAGAAATGAAGCTTATATTTTTGTTAATAAACGAGCTGTATCCTAGATAAAGACCTAGCAGGCTACATCGATAAACTAGAATACATTTGCAGGAATAATCTTAAAAAAGAAGATATACTTGAAACATTTATTAAGTTATAATCCAAACTTAGGGAGGAAAAATAATTTTTATTACTGTGGAAAACTTGGTTGAGGCCTTGAACAGATCTCTTCAGACTATGCTTCAGTAGATGACAAAAACTGGTATGAAAACTCGCATGCTTTTCTCGATGCATGAGACATTTACATATATCCGTAATGTATTATAATATGCATTTTAAAGGCATTCTGTCTACATTACTTTGGCACAAATTGTATATTTTAATGAGCTCCGCGTTTTTCCTGTGTGCGGTTTTGTCTAATTATGATTTCACAGTTATTAAAACTGTACAAAACTCATTCAGTATGAAGAGGACTTCACAGGCTATTAAAAAAGTTCAAGTTATACATTTTATTAGCAATGGGAATGTGTTACACGCACGGTATTTTAATCAAAATCGTTAGAGCCATTTATTACAAAATGAGAAAACAATGAACATTTTCATGTAAACGGTAGTTTGATATGCGGTATTTTTTCTTTCAAATGTTCGCTTTACGTGCTTAAAACATTAACTCAAGTATGAAATTTGGCATTTATCTTTTAGTTTTTTACTTTTTCTACCGTTTACCTACGTAAGCAGAAAATAGACGTTCTGAAGTCCTCCGAATAAAAAGAAGTGGAATTTTAGAAAAAGGACCGTTGCAAAAAGATTTTCAAGAAAATCCGAGCTACCCATTACATAAGAAATTTTGTTGTTTACGATTTTCTCAAAAATGGCTCCAATGCTTTTGTTTAAAATATATAGCTATGTTTAAAATTTTTACACAAAATATAAAAGTATATATTCAATTTTCTTCCAATAGCTTGTGAAGTCCTCTTCATTGTGAATGAATTTAGCATACTTTTATATAACTGGTAACTCTGAGAGATAGATAACAGCTTACTATACAACAAATCTGATGTGATGCATTCACAACGACTTTCTCTAGCCGCTTAGTTTATTAGCGGGTACACAAAATATTTACTCAAGCTTATTTTTCTATTTACTACATTTTAATCCGAATAAACTTTTGCATACAGCTACATTACACATTTCGTTATATATACAAAGAGAACAGCTACAGTCAAATGTTTAAGAACTAGATGCTATATGCGGATTTAAAATTCCATACTGTTTCCATGACATCGCGCGTGTAAGTACGTTTTTGTCTATCACTTAACGTTTATCACCTATGCAAGATTATACAAAATTCCCTCCAAATGAAGACGATTTCATAGACTATTTCCCGAAAATTCAAGATATACATTTTATTTGTCATGTAAATATCTTTAATATGTGGTATTTTTAATGAAAATCGTTAGCCACTTTTTAGAAAATAAAACATTTCGAAAAATGTTCCGTGTAAAGGGTAGTTTAGGGTGGGGAGATTTAGTTAAAAATCTTCCTGTCGCATCTTTGGTAGATATTGAGCCTAAATACAAAGTTTGGTATTTGTCCGACTCTTCATTTTTGAGTTATGCTGTTCACAGACCGCACAGGACGTGTTTCCATATTTTGATTCAAGGGCCTCAAAACATGTATTTCCAATGAAATCTCGGTATCGAATTTTTCGGTGAAATGTAATACTTCCCCTACTTACTATACATAGTGTGGAAAGTAAAAATATAAATATCTTTAAAGAAGCAACTTATGCCAAATAGTTTTGTAGCATTAAGTATTTCCGAAATATTCATTGCAAAGAATGAAATTTTAAAGGCAGCATATAGCGACCGCATTGTCAAGATTTGACTATCGCTTCAACCTCCGATGATGATTTGTGTTTAATGGCGCTCAACTGCTAGGTCATTAGCATCCTTGTAAAACAGATCATGGCAAAGGACAGAGATAAAGATGAATATAAAAATCGTAGCAGAAATCAAGTGAATATGAATATACAAAACTAAACTTAGAAATATGAAACACCTGATATGAACATGACTGAATCCGCATTTGTAAATTTACCTTTGGCATAAAATTAAAAATCCTATCAACGACTTGATTATCATCCGCTAAGACTGGCCAGCAGTTGCGGTGTGTCCCGAAGGTGTGCTAGAATAATACACTCAACTCGCGATGGACCGACAGAGCTTCGCTACAAAGCGGACAAATAGAGCAGGGCACCCTTAAAAAAATATAACCGTACATATATGACATTAACAAAATAAAAGTAGAGTAAATTAGAATGTCAGTGATGTCTGTTGCAGGATTCTAGCGCAAGTAGTTTACGAGAAATCATGTTTCCACACCGACAGTTGTTTATATCATTCAACTGATTAGTTGCTATGTACGATGTTATGCTTGTTTACATTGTGTTTTCTGTTCATTGATTGCGTTGCGACTTTGTAGTCAGTTTGTGATAGTTCAATCAGTAGGTCATGAGCGGATGATGGGATTTACTATCATGGTGTATGGAGAATGTAGGACGAATGCAGTTCGTTCCTGTACGCGGAAACATATCCCAATAGACGTTAACCATCTCGGCAATTATTTATTAACCTCTTCAACCAGTTACGTGAAAGTGCTGGTGTAACACCTAGAAACTGTAACAGAAACTAACAAGTGACTAGAGAAGAGGGAGAAACTAATGTTTTGGCTGCTGTTGCAGTAGATCTTCAAATTAGTTCTTGTGCAATCGCACATGGAAGTGACGTGAGTCAGGCAAGTGTATTCCACATTCTCCATCGTTAAAGGTTCCATCCCTATCACATCTCTCTCCATCAAGAGCTGCATGGAAAGGATTTTGAGAACCGTGTTAACTTTTGCACATGGGCATTAAGACATGATACTCTACATTTATCGTGTATCTTGTTTAGTGATGAAGCAACATTTACTAATCATGGCCAGGTAAATCGTAGAAACATGCACTAATTGGTCTGTTGACAATCCCCATTGGCTTGGTCAGGTGGAATGTCAGCGTCCATGGAGTTTAAACGTATCAGCTCATAAGCCCTTTTTTCGTAGAAGGAATACTGAATTCGCAAAGGTATCGCAGCCTCCTAACAGATCTCTTACACAGATACTAGAATACATTCCTCTACAGACTAGAAGGAACCTGTGGTACCAACATGATGGCCGTTCGGCCCACAGTGCACGAAATACTACAGCTGGTATTCACAGATTGTTTCCAAATCGTTGGTTTGGAAGGACCTGTACCTTGGCCAACCCGTTCACCGAATTTGACTCCTTTAGATATTTTTCTTTGGTGAAAGCTGAAAGGCACTGTCTACAAGGACATACCAACTGCACCTGAGTTGATTCGAAACGGCGTGTTACTAGTGCTTGCACTGAAATTTCCACTGAAAAAATAGAACGTGTGCAGCAGTCTTTTCATAGCAGAACTGGAAGAGAGTATTGAAGCTGGTGGTGGTCTTTTTGAACACAACCTTTGAACGTCAATTTTATCTTTGTCAGAATCCATAGAAGTAGTGTATTCACGTTTGTTTTTCTTTAGTTTGTGCTACCACAGGTATACGATAAGTGTCGGTGTCTAAAATATTTCAAAATAAGATTTCTCGTAAACTATTTGCACTAGAATCCTGCGGCAAATACCATTGGCATTCTAATTTACTCTACGTTTATTTTGTTGATGTCAATAGGCATTGTTGCATTTAAAATTGTATATTTTTTTTAAAAAAACTGCAGTTTTTAAGCGTTATTAAAATCTCCGTTTAGGCTGCAAATACGAGCCCCAGACTACCAATCAGTTCTGTGAAAACCGCACATCAATAGCACTTTCCATTTCTGAAATTTTTGTGGTGCAAGTTTTAGGTAGTTCACCCTGTATATTTATATGTCTGAGGGAGGAGAATAGCATAACTCAAAATCGAAAAACCTTGTATTTAAGGTATATTTAAAGGAGGCAACGCAGAGATCTTCACAACATTTTCTCATTGCAGATACCCTTTATAGGAAAAAATGTTCGTTACTTTTAATTGCCTCTTAAAGTCACATGTTTGAAATATTGACACAAATTAAGTGCATATTGTTTTGAAATTTCTGTAAGTAACCTGTGAAGTCCTCTACGTTCGATTGAAGCTGATAGGAGAACCTGCAAGTCCACAAGAGATAGTAAAAAATGTTAGTAAGAAAATATATAATTTACATAAATAATTGTGGCATTAACAATCTCCTAGATAAACACTGTAGTTACACTGAATTTTCTCATGCAATTTTTGAAGTGTTAAGACACCATCGTTAGTTTCTTGTGAGATTTTGCAAAGAGTAGGCAATATCAAGGCCAGTATATAGCGACCTACCGATATCACTGTTAATGATAGTTGATAGAGAAAGTCTTGTAATTGTAACACATTGAATATTTTTACATAAAATTACGGCTATCGTAGATTATATTATTTGTAAATTGTTAGTCGTTTTTTATATAAAAAGAGTACGTATCACTTAATTTTAAAATATTTCTATGCGAATGTTTATCGTGATACAAAACTACAAAAAATACGTTTGTTCGTGTGAATGGAATATCAGGGAAATTCTACTGAATAGAAAAGTAAAAGTTGTTATACATTATCCCCTTGTGTTTATTTTTAAAAACATTTTCACCTAACATATTTTTTCAAAGTAATTTTGAACATCAGGCAGACAATATCTGCGAATTCTCATTAAGGAAGAGCAAGTCAGGTTTAGAAACGATTATTTTATGTTTCTGGAAAATTAAATAAAAGGTCCCAATTAAAAGTCAGAAATAAATGAGATAGTGCAGGGAGAGAAGAGGAAAAGAAATATCTGCATCACATGGAATAACCACTAATCACCGGTATTGTTAAACATTGGTGCTAGAATTCCATACATACACGGTATACAGAGTTCTGATGAGGGAAACGGCGTCTTTACGATAAGGGTTTGTCCCCGGCGTTTAAATGTCTCGAACAAAAGTAAGCCAGCGTGTTTATTAGGAACGATGCGAAACATTTCAATTAAATTTAATGAGCGAACTACGCACTGTTCGCAGCATCGATCCCCGTGGTACAAGAATCGATGTGAGGTTATCTTGAAAAACCTGCCTCGTTCACCCGTACTGTTTTTGTGGTATCCACATTCTCTTTGTTGCTCGGGTTCAAAGTCCAAACCTCATTTAGATCTCTTGGCAGTTTCAATCCAAGTCTATTTTTACTTTCTCTGCCAGTTACATATACATATAGTATATAGAGGAATTATTGTATTTTACCACAGAAATGCACGTTTTGAGGTTCCCTGAAACCAAAACCGTTTTAAAATAAAGATGTGTATAGAGAGGGGTGGGCAGGGAGAACAGTATAACTCAGAAATGCTAAGTCGGCAAAAGTGCCTCTTAACGATTTTATTTAAAATAGCATATGCTTAGGACATTTACATGACAAACTGCATAACTTGAATTTTCTGTGAATAATCTGTGAAGTCCTTTTCATTCAGAAGGCATTTTGTGCAACTTCTGAACCATACGAGGTAAACAAAAAAAAAGTTACTGTACAAAGGCAATTCTTTAACAAACAATTTATTTCAATAACTTTTTTGTGACATCAGCCCTTTCCGAGATATTGGTCGTTATTAGTTTGAACTTTTCAATGATTTTGTCATTTTTCAAGTGCTGTCATCGTTCAGTTTTTTTTTTTGCAATGTCTTGGAAAGAGCATGACATTTCAAGGCCAGCGTATATAGGGAACGCTGCGTAATTCAGGTAACTGAAAAACAAAGATGACTGATGCCGCATGTCAGGGAGCCAACGTTCTAACTTTAGTTACTAGATATATAACCTGAGTAATCACCACTCGAGCTGTTTATAAAAGCAGTATTTCGGTCTTCTGCTAGTATTATGAACTGTTGTCATATCATACATTTGATGTCACCATGTTAAAATTGAAAATATATAATGGCAAGAAGTTCTTGGGTATATCTGTGTTAATAAATCTAAGCTGGTAGTGTCATAACCCTAAGAGTATTTTAGATGGTAAAGTATAGGTACGGGATCAGTTCTCTACAAATTGCTACACAATCGGGGCACACTGGAAGCGAAGCGTAACACATTTCAGAATTATCCAGCTATAATCGAACACATCGCAGTAATTTAGATAATTTCTACTACAGGAACTGAAAGGAAAGGGTTTCTACTTTTAAAACATCAACGCATTTCAAAGCCAAAATTGTGAAATTTATATTATAACAAAAGAATATATAAACAACACATGGTTTACCTTTTTTTTCCGCTGAGGACTGCTTACCCGCCCCATGTTGACTCACAGACTCCCCATGCTCCAAAGAGGAAGAATGCTGTATCCCTGCGTCACTACCGGCAACATGTAAATATTTAACTATCCCATTTATACCAAAATAATTCCCGAAAAACATATTAAATGCCATAGTAGTTTAGCATCTACAGAACGCAGTGTTTTGATGAAGTTATCCCGTAGAACAAGCAGAGAAATTTGACTGAAGAACACGTTCACAATAGAATCCAGCAAGCTGCTCTGTAATATTCTTTTCGTCGGTGCAAGGTTTGGTCATCATCTTCCTTCTTCGCCATAATCGTTGATTAACTATAGCCAATAACCTGGATGCATTGTGAATGTTAAATTGCGATGGTAACTTTTGTTATATTTATTTATTTGTTGAGCCCCACGTTTGGGAGCCAATTTGCGGCGGTATTACTTATAATGTTTGTGTATTTGTGTTTACTCCACGTGGTGAAGCCATTTTTGTGACGTGATTCTTTGTTAGGTTTGTTAGCTCCATCTGGTGTTAGCAATTTGCGGCAGTATTAATGTTTGTTTGAAAGAATGCTACTGTTATTTTATTTAATTTTGGTTCTCTGTCCTCCGGCTAGCTATTATCCTTTTGGTCGAGCACTTCTCTTTATACAGGTTGTGTAAACGGAAAGGAATCTTTTATCCAAAGATAACACTGATGAAGGAATTTGTTTTACACTTTTATTGTCGAACACATTCACTATCACATTTACACTTTGATCTTAACACTCGCCGAACTGAAACTGTTATAATAACTTCATTACTGATCACTTTTAATTCGCGTACTTGAACCTTTTGTATAATTAACTTTACAACACTTTAGATTTTTCATAACTCTGCTACGCGTAACTTGCGAATCGATAGCCGACGTGTACTGTACAAATATTTCTGCTGGACTGAAGGCGACGTGTAACGTACAAATGTTTTCGACGAACTGACGGACTGAAGGCGACGTGTAGCATACAAATATTTTCGGTGAACTGACGGAGTCTACCTCTAATCTAGCCCTTTTTATACTCCTACACCCCGATATGCCTAAAGATTATAACTGAGTTGCTATTGGCTAATAAAACGCGCCAACATTAGCGTCTATTTTTATATCCAATGAAAATTATGAACACATATGCTCTAGGGAAAATGTTCCAGCAAATTCTAAAGAAAAACGCGCCAACATTACGTAACTTCCTCGTCTCTAATAATGATAAACAGCTCACCCCCTCGCTGCATTATTGCACGCTATTATTGTCAGTTTCAGTAAGGCAGTATAAACTTACTTCTCAACAATAATTACAATCAACAAACATCTCAAATCAATGTCACATAAAAATGCATATTCATACTGTAATCACTCTTTACATTTAAATAATTTATGATACAAATTACTGCATCAAAATTAATCACTAAACCGTGCTAACAATTTATATTAAATGCGCATGTTATTAAACGTTACAAATTACTGTACTGTAATACAGGATGAGCCAAAAGACACCGAACCGCCTGCGCGGTGTTTTTCCTGTCTGCGCCCTCGGCGCTCGTTGCCGTCTGCTGCTATCATAGAAAGACGCGGATGAAACCATACAACATTTTTAAAACTACTTTTAAAGGCTTTACTTACCAACTTAATGAAAGGAAATGCTGAAACTGGCCACCGTAGTTGTCCATGCATTTTTGGCACCTCGTTAGGAAACTATCCATCACGGAATTTTTGGGGGGAATTTTCCAAACGATGTCGTCTGTTTCTTTTAGATTTCTTAGCCTGAACACTTCCTGTGGCCTGAAATTTACTGTAAAGTTCATGGATTGTTGTACTGCCTGGAACTTTTACACCTGGAAATCTTTCTGCAAATCGTACTTTCACTTGGCGAGCTGACCGAGTTAACACATACGAATCATAAATAAATACACGCTGTGCAGTAGAAAACATATATTGAGCCATAATATACTTTGTGACTAAGCACAGGACAAAATAATAAATAACTCGTAATAACTGAACTACATCACATCACCGTCAACTCAAAACTGCACTTCACACTGCACATCAAAACCACAACAGCGTGACTATGTTTATAGCAACAGTGCGTTATCATGTTTTTATCATATTTCCACACGCCCAGCGGAAAAACACCGCGCAGCCGGTAATATTGTTCATAAAATACCCCTCCGGGGTAACTTAAAACATAAAGTGTACAAGACAAACCCACACACCCTGGAAGAATTAAGACGAAATATCTACCAGGAAATTTCTCAACGTGAACGGCGAGTGAAAAAGTTTTTAAGTTTTTTGAAGGATCGGAGAGTATGAACAGTATAACCCATCCCTTACCCCATACGACTCTGTATTTGGAAAAAAGAATAATCGATATCTTTGATTTTTCAAAAATGGTTTTACCGATTTTGATTAAAATACCACATATTAAATATATTTACATGACAAATAAGATGTGTATCTTGAATTTTCTGGCAATAGCCTATGGAGTCCACTTCATTCGGAAGGAATGTTGTATAATGCTATGTAATTGTTAAACTATAAGAAAAACACAAAAACGTACTCGTACTACACAAATCACGTAGATCTCTTTAAAACCAACATTGATTTGAAATAGCTTTTCCTGTGGCATCACCATTTCATATAGCTCGACCACAACAGTATTGCACTTCTCTGGGCTGGCTTCTGCTTGTATTCAAATTCAGGTTTCCACAAGGTCAAGTGCAATATCACGATCGACTTATAGATATCTGTTTATTATTGGATTGAAGTTTTCACCTTTTTTTAATTTTGTTAAGATGCTGTAACTATTCAGTTGTTTCTCGCGATCTCACGGAAAGAGCATGGACTTTCAAGGTCACCATATAACGTGTAGGTTTAAAACACATGAATCGATTCGGTTTCCTGTATCTCTCTTCTACCTACAATGTAATGTGTAATTAAACAATTTCTGCAAAGTTTTATTTCGATTAACATAAAGTGGACCAAGAAATAAGCTTTCTTAAGAATAGTCTGAAGAAGCCATATAAAAAAAGCAATAGTGGTTAGAGAAAGTCATGTGAATGTAATACATCTGATTTGTTTTTGTGTTCGATTGTACATGGAATGAACCTAGCTGTACGCGACTGCTATGTAAATAAACAAAAAACAAACACCGAAATAACTCTTGACCTTGATCTTTTTGGCAAAATTTCCGAAACATGATAGCAAACGAAGTATGGGGAGAGTTGTTTAAAACAAATTGTTTTCCCCATAGTCTACAAGCAAGATAGCGTTTCACTTTTCTTCCTTTTGTTGGTATTGAAGAATGAGCATTTAATGTAATCGCGGAATGAAAAATTTAATTTTGGTCACAGAACACGATTTCATTTTTCTGTGCTATTTTGAACCCACTGTTCAAAATAATTGAAATTTTGTGTTGCATAAGGTTGTGTTAGGATTTCAGATAATCTTTTTTTTCTTTTCTTTCTTTCCTTTAATTCCTAAAAGGCGTTGTGTCTAAGACATTGCACATAAAGTTTTTCCGCTGTTGTAGTTCCAGCAGATGTGCAGTATTTATGTTATTGCTTTTGCTTTTCTCGAGAATTTTCTTTGTATAATATTTTGTGTAGCTTAAGTTGCTGACGACGCACATGGGTTCAGTGGCGCCTAGCATTTGTCTTCAAAGAAAGAAAAGAAAACTGCAAGAGAAATATCACTTCTGCAGTCTTGACACAGCTGTGCTAGGAACTGGCTAGCTAGCGTGAAATTGAGTGGGGGGGGGGTGCATTTGCTACTCGCTTTTGTAAAATAAAACTACATTCACTTTTACTGGATAAATGATTTTAAGCCAGTGGCGGCTCGTATGCTATAGTGTATTTCGGACAATGCAAGCTCACAGCCTAATAGAAACATGGAGTGTATGCAGACTTGTGTCGCTACAGTTAACGGTTCAGCGCCTAATGTCAAATATCTGTACCCCAGACACATCTACTGAGCTGTTATCATTTCGTTGTTTTCATTCAATTTTTTAAGCGAGCGTCTGCTCTAAGCGGAAGGACGTAACGTAGTACACGTGTGGCGGAGAAGTTGCCTAGCAACCACGGCGTTCAATCTGAAGAGCACTAAAGCGGCAACGAGATTAACCATCAAACGTAGATCAAATAACGTGTCTCGCAATGTCACACGCAAAAGCGTAAAATAAAATAAATAAAAATGTTAAAAAACTTTTTTCATAACCTTACCAACGTCCATCTATTCCTTACAAGTGATGTTTTGTTTACATTCACAGAAGGGAGCCGCAATACACACTCTTAACAAATTCATGTGCGTTACGCTAGCAATGGTAACAAGTACCCCGTTTACAGTTTTCACTGACCTTCGATTTCAACGAAAAAGAACACATTGCGAAAAAGTTTTTGGTTGGACACATACCGTGGCCTGTTGCTTCGAAGTGGAAGGTTCTCATGTTCAGACTGAGCGCCTTACTTGTTAGGCAGCTGTTCCGACATACAGTCATACGCATCTGTGTATGTACTTGGTGGATTGAATTCTAGGTTTAGCGGCTAGACATGTGATGTCATGCAGCACGTTGGTATGCTTTGAAATGAACATCCAGTGCAGGTATGCTAAACAATCTGTTACACAGCGTTGAGTTTCTACCAGCGCACTGGATGCACTTTGCTGTTGAAGTGAAGAGCAGGTTCACCTCCTTGTCAACGCTCACTTCATATGCCTGCATATTTTGTCTCGTCCCGCAGTAAAGTAGAAACATGGTTATTTCTCACTAATTAAAGGAATCAGCAATGAAACATTGATCAAGATCATATTCGTAAGCAAGCCTTTCGGACGCGCACTCAGCTCATAGGTTAAATTTTGGGGCTGAAAATGCGTTTTAGTTTCTTAAGATCGCATCAACCCGCAATTTTTCCGCTTCTTCTGGCGAGATTATGCAAAATTCAGTGTTATGTACATATGCGAATTTGGAAAACAGGGTCTTACGGGTTACAACAAACATGAAAATGTTTATATTAATAGCAAATGATAAAGCTCACATGACTTTCTCCTCTCTTATACAAACTATTTTTATAAACGCTTATTCTCCATCCACTTCATGTTTTTCGAGATAAACCTTTGCAGAAACTATGTTAATGCTAATTTTCTTGTAGGTGCAAAGGGAATAGGGTAGGCTTTAAGCGATAGTCAAATCTTTAAAAAAAATCTGATGTGTTACACTCACATGACTTTCTCTACTCTTGTACAATCTAATTTTACAAACGCCTATTCTCCATATGCTTCATGTTAATCGAGATATCGAGATGTCAATCTTATTGGTAATATTCTTGTAGATTCAAGGGGAATATGGTAGGTTTTAAGCGATAGTCAAATATTTTAACGCTGGTTGCTATGTGGCGCATTCCATTCTCTTTGCATGTCAGGTCATAAAAAAATCTGATGTGTTACACTCACATGACTTTCTCTACTCTTGTACAAACTATTTTTACAAACGCTTATTCTCCATATGCTTCATGTTAATGGAGATATCGAGATGTCAATCTTATTGATAATTTTCTTGTACATGCAAGGGGAATATGGTAGGTTTTAAGCGATAGTCAAATATTTTAACGCTGGTTGCTATGTGGCGCATTCCATTCTCTTTGCATGTCCAGGACATAAAAAAAATGAATAACGAATTTGAGAAAAAGTATAAGTATTGGAAAATTTAAGGGAATAACAAGCAATATCTCGCGAACGGTTCACTCAACAAAAGAAATGTATATGACATAAATTGTGTATTTAACGCGATCAACATTTTTCGTGTAGTAAAATTTTGTCTATCTCTTATGGTTTACCAGTTATGAAAAAGTCGTTCATAACGAAGAATACTTTTGGAGACATTCCCAGAAAATTCGAGATATACATTTTATTTGTCATGACAATATCTTAAACATATGATATTTTAATCAAAATCGTTAGAGCCGTTTTTGAGAAAATTAAAATTTTCGAAAAATGTTCCATGTAAAGGGTAGTCTGGGGTGGGGGGATTTTCTTGAAAACCTTCGTGTCGCATCTCTGAAAGATACTGAACCTAAATACCAAGTTTGGTGTTTATCCGACTCTTCGTTTTTGAGTTATGCTGTTCACAGACACACAGACATGTTTCCAAAAATGCTTTTTTTGGATTCAGTTAGTCTCAAAACATGTATTTCCGGTGAAATCTCGGTATCGAAATTTTGGGTGGAATACAATACTTCCCCTACTTACTATACGTAGTAGAGAAAGTAAAAATGAATAACTCATTTGAGAAAAAGTATAAGTATTGGAAAATTTAAGGAAATAACAAGCAATATCTCGAAAACGGTTCACTCAACAAAAGAAATGTATATGACATAAGTTGTGTATTTTAACGCGATCTACATTTTTTGTGTAGTAAAAGTTTGTCTATCTCTTATGGTTTACCAGTTATACAAAAGTCGTTCACAATGAAGAATACTTTTGGAGACATTCCCAGAAAATTTGAGATATACATTTCATTTCTCATGACATTACCTTAAACATATGATATTTTCATCAAAATCGTTAGAGCCATTTTTGAGAAAATTAAAATTTTCGAAAAATGTTCCATGTAAAGGGTAGTCTGGGGTGGGGGGATTTTCTTGAAAACCTTCGTGTAGCATCTCTGGAAGATACTGAACCTAAATACCAAGTTTGGTGTTTATCCGAGTGTTCGTTTTTGAGTTATGCTGTTCACACACACACGGACATGTTTCCAAAAATGCTTTTTTTGCATTCAGGAGGTCTCAAAACATGTATTTCCGGCGAAATCTCGGTATCGAATTTTTGGGTGGAATGCAATACTTCCCCTACTTACTATACGTAGTAGAGAAAGTAAAAATGTATATGACATAAATTGTCTACGTTTTTGTGTAGAAAAGTTTTATCTATCTTCATGGTTTACCAGTTAAGCAAAAGCCATTTAGAAAGAAGAGGGCTTTTATTCTCAGAAAATTCAAGATATACATTTTATTTGTCATAAAATATCTTAATTATATATATATATATATATATATATATATTAATCAAAATCATTAGAGCCATTTTTGAGAAAATCAAAATTTTCGAAAAATGTTACATTTAAGGGTAGTATGGGGTGGAGGATTTTCTTGAAAATGTTCGTGTCGCTTCTTTGAATCTTTGAACCTAAATACCATGTTTGGTATTTATTCGAGTTGTTTTTGAATTACGCTGTTCACACACACACACACACACACACACACACACACACACACACACACACACACACACGGACCTGTATCTAAAAGTGTTTTATTCAGGGGCCTCAGAACATGTATTTCGGTGATACCTCGGTACCGAATTTTTGGGTGGAATGCAATACTTCCCCTATTTACTACACGTAGTAGAAAAAGTAAAAACATTACTCAACAATCTCCTTAAATTCAGTCAAATCTAACACGCTTGCCTGAGTTTGAATAAGAGAATTAGAGCCTATGCACGAAAATGAATTTGAAGTGCTTGCAACACCCAGCTGCTTACTTTCTCTACTACATACTTACCATAAGTGGACGAATTATTGTATTTTACCCAAAAATTCGATGAGATTTCACCGAAAATACATATTTCGAGGCTCCTGAATAAAAAATAAAAGCATTTTTAGAAAAAATCCCTGTGTGTCTGTAAAAAGCTTAACTCAAAAACAGTAAGTCGGAAAAATAGCAAACTTCATGTTTTTAAGTTCAAGTTCTTCCAAAACTGCGATGTGAAGGTTTTTAAGAAAACCATGCACCCCTTTACGTGGAACGTTATTCGAAATTTTTGACTTTCTTAAAAATGGCTAACGTTTTTATTAAACCACCATATGTTTAAGGTAGTTTTATGACAAATAAAATGTATATCTTGGATTTTTTGGGAATATCTCTGAAGACCTTTTCATTCTGAATGACTTTTGCGTAACTGAAAAACCGTAAAAGATAGACAAAATCATACAGAAAAATGTACACCTTTCTAAAACACACAATTTGTCATATATTTTATTTGACATTAACCATTTCCGAGATATTCTTTGTTATTGGTTTGAATTTTCAGATACTTATACTTTTCTGAAGAGGAACATCGTTATTCGTTTTTCTGGCCATGCAAGAACGGAATTTCAAAGCCATCATATAGTGATCCGCTCTTAAATGTTTTGGCTATCGCTTAAACCTATTGCATTTCCCTAATTCCCTTATATCTACGAGGAAATATGCAATAAATTCATTTCTGCAAATGTTATCTCGATTAAAACGAAGTAGATAAAGGAACAAACCTTTGTAATAATTGTTTAACAATGGTTAAAGAGAATCATGTGAATGTTACACAAGATTATTTTGGTCATTGAATGGTGAGCTATCTTTATTGCACACAACTCTGAAATATCAACTCATACAGGACAAATCTTCCGCTATTAAATGATTTAGTTTTTCTAATCCATTTTCAGTTGTCGTGCGTCATATAAATAGTATTTTGAAGTCATTGGAGGTATTTATTTCTGAGGAAATTTCACCGCATTGGATTTTCCAACGATTTCCACGAGTAGAATGTTTATTATGAGCATGACTCGGATTTAGGAGTGTAAAATCTCACTTTGGACAGAACGGCCAACATCTTTCTATGCGATTACTATACTGACAAGTTAATTCTTTGACTCAAGTTGCCACGTTTTTGCATTTTTGTGCTATATGAGGGCCTTATCTCCAGCCTACCATGTTGCTGATGTAGACAACGTAGTTTGGATGGCAAGTTTGTAAGGTTCACCTCTTTTCCTTTCGGCAAAAAGGCTTCGCTGTCCAGCGGGCCACATATTCCACAGTCCATGTCCTGGGAGTTAGCACAGAATTTGCCCTTCTGGACAAGTAATTATGTTGGATAAAAAAAAACACACACATATCTTAATGTTTGTATCGCTATCAGGCTATAGCCTGTTAATTGTTGCAGGTAATGCAGAGTTAAACTGGGTGGTTTAGTATCATTAAGCATCAAGGAGACGGAGATTTGACATGTACAAAAGCAGATTAGCTGAACAGGCTTTACCTTTTGTTTGTCTTAGGCGTGGAATGGGATAGCTTCTTAACTGAATAAGATAGCAAGCACAACATACGTACTATGAATCTCTTGTCACTTGCAGTTTAACTTTGTTGGTTTAAAAATATTATCGAGTTAACGTTATGTTAAATTGTTCATTCTAAAACGTGGCTGCTCTAGAGTATAAAGACCTTGGTGATTACTGGGATAATTGTAGAAAAGGTAATTATCAGGTACTACATGGTGAAGAATTTTACGTCTTATTACTTTTATTTTTACACTCCCTGTCGCTTACATATGCAAGGAAGAGGAAGTAACGTATTCTACCAAAAGTTCAATATCAAGATTTCAGCAACAATACACATGTTGAGTTTCACCGAATCAAAAAGAAAAGTGTTTTAGAAAAATGTCCGTGATAGTGTGTGTGTGTGTGAGAGAGAGAGAGAGAGAGAGAGAGAGAGAGAGAGAGAAAACAGCGTGACTCAAATGAAAAGTCGGATAAATACCAATTTTAATATTTCAGGCAGACACTGTTAGAGTGCTAGGCTAAGATTTTTAAGAAAATTGCCTATCCCAAACTATCCTTCACATGGAAACATTTTCATAATTTTATTTTCTCAAAAGAAGCTCTTAACGGTTTTGATTAAAATACCATATGTTTAATAAAATATTCGCATCACTTTCTATGACTAATTCCTCTTCTACCGAGTTAATGTTGTACAATTTTGTACACTTATCTGAAAAACCATGGAGATGGACACAGAAAAATGCAGAGCTCATTAAATACTATTTTGCCAAATAATTTTTTGTAGCGATAGCATTTCCGAATTATACTGTGTGAATGTTAACGTTTTGGAAGTAAGTTGTCTGACGGACATGCTTAACAGTTTGCAATTCTTATTTTACTTTCCAGTGTAAGAATTCCTTACCACGGCCAAACAGTTGAATGCTGTTTCCGAATTTTATGTGTAATTAAAGACCATTGCTTAGTCTAAAATCATCCCTTCATAAAAATATATTGTAATTAGAAGGAAGAATCACTTCTTACTTGAATGTTATAGGCACAACTTGCTTGGGTGGAGAAAGTTGCTTGTGTTCTCGTCATTTGATTTTACTTTACTTTCTCTACCATGTATCTACGAAGGGTGATCAGAAACTAAGATTACAAAGCCTGCAGTGAAACGTGTACATTTTATTTCATACAACCAATACAGCCAACTGATTAGTACATACATTAGTTTATTTTTCGACATAGCCTCCATATCTGTTTAGACACTTGTCGCTTCGTAGGATGAGTTTGAATATTCCCTCGTGGTAAAAATCCTGTCTTTGCGTGTTCAGCCACGTTGTCGCGAAGTGTTGTTCAGCCACGTTGTCGCGAAGTGTTTCACCTCGTCTGAAGCGAATCGACGGCCTCCTAGGTGCTTCTTCAAGTGAGGAGAAAGGTAAAAGTCGCTTGGAGCGAGGTCCGGACTGTAGGGAGGGTGGTCGATGATGTCCCAATGAAACCGCTTCAACAGCGTGGCGGTCTTCTGTTCTATATGAGGTCGCGCGTTGTTGTAAAGGAAGATAACGCCTTCGGTGAGAAGTCCTGGCCGTTTCTTCCTGATTGCTTCGCGTAATCGTGTCAAGGTCTCGCAGTATCGGTCAGTGGTCACTGTGCGCTCTCTTTCCAAAAACTTCACGAGTATGACACCCGTCCCAAACACTATGGTCATCACCTTCCCGGCAGACGGCGTCACCTTAAACTTCTTTGCTTTGGAGAGGAGGGGTGTTTTCACTCCATTGACGACCGCTTAGTGCTTGGGTTGCAGTGGTGGTTCCATGTTTCGTCACCAATGACAATGTGGTGAAGAAAACTGTTCTCTTCCGTGGAGAACCGTTGCAAAAGTAGCAGACTTGCCTGCATGCGTTTCTCCTTGTTTGGTTGGACAGATTTGGTGAAATCCATCGGGCACAAACTTTCTGGTACTGCAGAATACCATGAACAATATGACGAACGCTTCCTAACAACACACCCAATCCTACCACCATATGCCGTAACGTGATCTTCCTGTTGTCCTGAATCATCTCCTTCACGCGAGCTGTATTCAAATGCTGTGTCCGCCACTGCGATCCTCGTCGGTGACGTTTCCTCTACCAGCCCCAAACTTTCGACACCATCCTGCAACATACCTACAGGGCATTACAGTCTTTCCGTGAACCTCTACTAGCTACCGATGAATTTCAGCCGCGGTTACATGTTTCGCCCACAGAAATTGAATAATGGAGTGGATTTCTTCGCGAAACCAGTTTTCCAAATGAGTCGCCATTTGTGTTTACTACAACTAGCGCTGTAGGTGGCGGGTGGCTGAAACTCTGCACAGTTGCCAAAACGCATATATTAGAATTACCGCCCGACAATAATTTCTCTTTAACGGACGAAACTCCAAGAATATCGGCCTTGTAACCTTAGTTTCTGATCATCCCTTGTAGCACGTAGAGAAGGTATTGCATTCTCCCAAAAATTCTATATCGAGATTTCTCTGAAAATACATGTTTTGAGGTTCCTTAAATAAAAAAGGCAGTTTTAGAGAAAGGTCCGTGAGAGTGTGAACAGTAATAACTCCAAAACGAAATGCCCGATCAATACCAAACTTAGTATTTACGTTCAGCATTTTCCAAAGATGCGACACGAAGATTTTCAGGAAAATCCCCTACCCCTAACTACCCTTTATATGGAAAATTTTTTCTAAATTTTCAAAAATGGCAAACGATTTTGATTAAAATACATATTTTAATATAGGTACACGAGAAACAGATTGAGTCTCTTGAATTTGCTGGGAATGGTCCGTGAAGCCGTCTTCATTCGGAAGGAATTTTGCGTAACTGGTAAACAATAAGAAGTAGACAAAAACGTACTACACAAAAATGACAATCTCTTTAAAACACAGAACTTATTTCAAATAACGTTTGTTGTGGCATTCGTCATTTTCGAGATATTGATTTGAATTTTTCAGCACTTTGTATTTTTTTAAAGCGCTATCCCTATTCAGTTTCTTGCGCGATGTCATGGGCATAATATGAATTTCTAGGCCTGCACACAGCTTATGACTGTCGATTCGGTCTGCTGTGTCCCTCCTGCACTCGCAATGGAATGTGTAATGAATCTATTTTTACAGAGATTTCTCTCTCTTAACAGGAAGTAGATAGAAAAATAAGCTTTCGTCAGAATAATCTGTAGAAGCTGTGTAAAAATAAAGGATGGTAGGTACAGAAATTCATTTGAATAATCTTAAATTCTATTACACCTAGAAAGACTGCTGTTTATAACATAAGCGATGCACTAAGGTTTAATATTTCCGTTCACTCATAGATTTTTGGAACAAGATATTTAGAGTGGCCATTAAAGTTAGGCTCAAGCTTCTTTTATAAGCGCCGTACCTACATCACATTTTTTTCCACCTATTTTCACTGGCCTCGCACAAAGAAGGCAACTTGAGAGCCATATATCTATCTCTTTTGTTAGCCTGTCCGCTGTATTACCATATCACAGTCTCCTGTGTGCGTGCCGATTTCCTTAGGGACCCTCTTCCGCTCACAGGCAAAAGGATTACGGCTGATGTATCGGAAAATTCGGGTCGTGTGGGAAAGATGTTTTCAGAAATGTCATTTCTCCTGCACTCTCCTGGACAGGATGTGTGATATAGCTTACCTTTTGCGCCAATTTTTGTGTCCGAGGCAGTCTAAACAGCCTTGTTCCTTACCAAGGTTTCATTCAACATTACTTATCTGTAGTAATATAATGAGAGCTCTAGAATTTATCGATCAGTTCACGACTAATGAAACTATGAGTGAATTTATCTTAGAATAATCTGGAGAATCTGGAGCTCGAGAAGCATTCATTTTGACTATTTCACCAACAGATTGATAAAAATTCAATAATGTATTAATAAAATGCACTTATATATGATGGTAATAATAATAATAATAATAATAATAATAATAATAATAATAATAATAATAATAATAATAGAAAATATACCTATGGTGCGCTAACGTGGAGAAAGTTGTATTGAGTTTGTGGGCCATACATTTTACTGTGTACACATCTTTGCATGCCTCTTAGAATTTAATTTGAGGTTTTATCTGGCAATCTGAAATATTACATAGGGTAACGGCACAACCCAACTGGTATTTTGTTCTTACTATACCGGATTTACTTTTAAAATGCAGTGTAACCACCCCATCAAATGGAACAGCCATGCCATTGTTGCCAAGTTGCATGCATGTCGGTACAGTTCTTTGTTAATTACCCATTAGGGCCATAGAATTCGTAGCAAAAGAGCACAGTATTTCGGGCGGGTGTTGCAAATTAAGTATGTCTACTCAAGTAGAAAACAAATGAATACTACTGCCGTGTGCATCTTATGTTGCAACACCGTTGCCATAAGGCCTATTACTTTTCTCTTAATCTTAGTCACACCACAAAGCTTTGAATGTTGAATCTGCCATTTTAATTTCCTTCAACAGTCAAAAAGATGTTCGAAATTTATGCAATTCCATTCATTCACTACTGCCAAAACTAAAAAAACAATTGTTGCACACTAAGATGCTAAAATGAAAAAGATAAAATTAAAACGATTCGGATTGATCGTCGGACGTATGAATAAGTAGTCAACCTAATGCCATTATTATTGTTATTGTTATTGTTATTATTATTATTATTATTATTATTTATTAGAGTTATTGGAACTTCTACTCTCAAAAGTTCCAGTTTTTATTTTGTGTTCATTCGTTTAAACTTTTTTTAAGCTGTCTCAATGCAAATCAATATTTTATCTGTAGAAAAATAAAATGCCCTCTCTTGGAAACTCTTGGAGTCCCACTGTTGATAACGATTGCTTTGGAGCTGTTAACAATTGTAGTTCCCTACAAATAATTTAGTAAATGACTTTCTAGATTGGAATTACCGCATACGGCGCACAACAGATCTGTTAGCAGGCTGGTGCAGTCTTGTAGTTAAAGCGACGTCAAATGTGCTAAGGAAAAACTGCTGATAGTCTGTATGTTCGCTTTTTTGTTAGTTTGAGATATACGGATTTGAGTAAGAGAGACCAGATCATATTCTGGTGGTTTTCTTTACGTTTCGTCAATATCTGCATCTTTACGTCTGAAGTCATACGTAAGAACAGTGTGCAAAACAGATGACCTAAGGGGTGCAGTAGTTTTTCTGGACTGTTTAATTTCTTCAAAAAGTGCACTTTTGGATCAAGTATAGAAATCAACACCTGTATTTACCCGTTTACTGCGGAAAAGAGAAACATCCTATATCAGATTGACTGACACATGAGATTTGAATCGAGGCTTTCCCAAACGCAGAGTAGCGCCATTACTGCCTGAGCCATCTGTCACCGTTACTTTTTAGTGAATCCAAAATTAAGGGGTTGCTAAGTTTTCATAATGTTCAAGTCCTCTACTAGGATTATTCTCCTGTAAGTGCACCCTTAGTGTTATTTCTGCTTAGGGCGTGACAAACTGCTATTTTCATGTAACGGTGACACCTGACGGTGTTATGTTACTTTAATAGCAAGAAGCAACGGTTACGATTAACGATTAGGTTATCATTTACGCAATAAGACTGCAGTAATGGCTAAATGTAACCGATAGGAACCACGTTCATACCGGCTTAGCTTGTAACTAGTAGCAATCACTGCCAATACGACAGAAGTTACTCTTACCCTGTTAGCTTGCTTACATTGACGAATTGTGATTGCAAGATAAATTTGCACTGAAGGCTTGTTTCTTCTAAGCCTTCATGTAGGTATACACCTCAGAAAGTGTTCTTCCGCGTTGCCTCCTGGTAGATCGTGCCATAATAGGATCCAGCCCATGGAGAATGGGACCAACTTATCTGTGTGATCAAGTGGTCAGCGTCCTGGCTCCGCAACAGATAGGTCCCCGGTTTGTAGAATCTTTTCCCTACCATCCTCGGTGAATATCAGTGTGTTTCATGGAAATTAGTATATCCAATGTTATATATAGTCAACCAGCTTCTAAATTGAAAGCCTCAATATGACCACTGATGCTAAAGCGGCCTATACAAATGAAAATAATGATGATGGTAATGATAATCATCATAATATTAAGAACATGACAACCTTCATTGAAACACTACAAACATATTATTGGGAATGAAATTCCACAAGCATGCGGTTGTAAAATATTAAGAATATTCAACCCTCAGGCCACAGTTCATTAATAGAACAATCTTTCCTATGGCGGAATCTGATTCCGTAATGCAAGATTAACTTTTATGTTAAATATGTCTTTATTAGTCTTTTTTTACCTATTTACTTATTTAATTTATTGTCATGCCAAATTGAAAATGCCCATGGCAAATCCAAAGAAGCGGTATACTATATGACGCATAACTGGGCCACTGGTGTAAACAAATTTGTTACAGATGCCGAGTACATACTTTTTTATTTAACAACCTCGATACATCTGTGATGTTTGAACTCAGAGGCATCTCTACCATTATGCAGTATTTGCACGCGGCGTATGAAAAAATCATGCACCTTTAAGGTACTAGTCTACACTGCACATGATCTTTAAAACTTGTTTGTAGGCATATTTAATACTTAATGGACGTTTTGGTCTAGAAAATATATTACGATTCCATTCTTTGTAAATATGTGACTGTAACGTTTAGTTAATCATAACCAATCATTTTTACACGGTTCGATTAGTTTGTATCTTTAATGTGTCTAGGTATGGTAGTAAAATATTTAATGTAACTCTTTTGAGATGAAAATATGAAAAGAAAATTAACCTGGAAATTAATAAAATATATTATATGGAAACACATCCAAATTATTTGAAAAATGATCCGAGTTATTGATTTTTAAAGAGAATAAACCGTTAAAAAATCACTTTCGAGAAAAATAACGCTTACATTTAACAACGTGATTTAGCAGTAGTGCAACTAGACATTTAAAGTGGCGTTATTCAACTACAGAGGATAAAGAAATGTTTTTTGCATTAGAAAGAGCAGAAAATAATTTTATTTAGTGTCTTAACCGTCTGTTATAGAGTAGCAACAATCAGTCTCAAGGCACAGCTTAGGTAAGGTTACGATAGGTTTTGCTCATCCCTATTTCTGCTGCATTTCTGCCAGAAGTTTTCCTTTTTTTCCCTTTTTCACATCCATCACGTATCTATCATACTCATCTCAATGAATGTCATCCCATGCAAATGCAGATAGCGGACTTTAACGAGCTGTTCCTGGCACGAGGAAATCGCAGATAACGGGTGAAATAAATATTCACAATTTATGTCTTCAATGCAGGAGTTAAAAATGTCCTTTTGAGCACTCTGTGGAGTCCAGCCATCTGCAACGTACACGAAACTGAATGTACGATTACATAAATGCTTCAGAACTGCATAAAGAGACCTTGCAACATCGAATCTCTAAACGTATTGCTTGTGAAGTGTTTCATTTACTGATTGATTTGTCCAAAGTGCCATTCCATTGCTTAAGTGAACCCGTAAAATATTGTTTACATGTTTAACTTCTTTGCTACATACGTGTAGTAGCATTGCATTCCATCCAAAAATTCAATGCCGAGATTTCACGAAAGTACACGTTTTGAGGTTCCCAGAATAAAAATAAAAGCATTTTTATATAAATGCCCTGTGTGTATTTAAGATCTTCCAATAATGCGACACAGTTTCAAGAAAACCCCAAACTATCCTTTACTTGGAAAATTTTTCGTTATTATTTATTTTCTCAAAAATGCCCCTTAACGAGTAGGATTAAAGCGCCATATGCCCTAGATATTTGCATGACAAATAAAATGTATATATTGCATTTTCTGGGAATTGCCTGTGAAGTCCTTTTCATTGTGAATCACTATGACTTTTGTAAAATTGGTAAACCGTAAGAAATACAAAATCTACTACACAAACTGATCTAGAACGCGCTAAGGCACTCAAATCATTTGTTTTTGTTTATGGCGTTAACTATTTTCGTGATATTCTTTGTTTTTGGTTTGAATTTTCAAATACTTTTTCAACTTTTTTCTTGTGGTCTTGCAAATAAATGGTCAAATGGTGAAACGCTTTTTAAAAATCTGATTTTATCCTACTGTATTTCTCTTATACCTCTAAGAAATGTGAAAATGTGTAATGAAACTTTATCTCGATTAACAAGAATTGACAGAAGAATATTTTTAAGCTTTTGTAAGAATAGATTGCAGAAGAATGAGGAGAAAGTCGTGCGAATGCAACACGTCATATTTTTACTTTCTCTGCTACGTATAGTAAGTAGGGGAAGTATTGCATTCCACTCAAAAATTCGATACCGAGATTTCACCGGAAATACATGTTTTGAGGCCTCCTGATTAAAAAAAAACTAGTTTTAGAAACTTGTGTGTGTGTGTGTGTGTGTGTGTGTGTGTGTGTGTGTGTGTGTGTGTGAACAGCATAACTCAGAAACGAACTGCCGGATAAACACCAAACTAGGTGTTTAGGTTCAGTATCTTCCAGAGATGCGACACGAAGGTTTTCAGGAAAATTCCTCCACCCAGATTATCGTTTACATGGGGCATTTTTCGAAAATTTTAATTTTCTCAAAAATGGCTCTAACGATTTTGATTAAAATATCATATATTTAAGATACTTTCATGGCAAATAAAATGTATATCTCGAATTTTCTAGGAATGTCTCCAAAAGTGTTCTTCATTGTGAACGACTTTTGCATTACTGGTAAACCATAAGAGATAGACAAAATTTTACTACACAAAAAATGTAGATCGCGTTAAAATACACAATTTATGTCATATACATTTTTTTTGTTGAGTGAACCATTTTCGAGATATTACTTGTTATTCCCTTAAGTTTTTCAATACTTATACTTTTTCAAAAATTCGTTATTCAATTTTTACTTTCTCTACTACGTATAGTAAGTAGGGGAAGTATTGTATCCCACCCAAAAATTCGATACCGAGATTTCACCGGAAATACATGTTTTGAGACCCCCTGAATCCAAAAAAAGCATTTTTGGAAACATGTCCGTGTGTGTGTCTGTGAACAGCATAACTCAGAAACGAACAGTCGGATAAACACCAAACTTGGTATTTAGGTTCAGTATCTTCCAGAGATGCGACACGAAGGTTTTCAAGAAAATCCCCCCATCCAGACTACCCTTTACATGGAAGATTTTTCGAAAATTTTAATTTTCTCAAAAATGGCTCTAACGATTTTGATTAAAAAAATATCATATGTTTAAGATATTTTCATGACAAATAAAATGTATATCTTGAATTTTCTGGGAATGTCTCCAAAAGTGTTCTTCATTGTGAACGACTTTTGCATAACTGGTAAACCATAAGAGATAGACAAAAGTTTACTACACAAAAAATACAGATCGCGTTAAAATACACAATTTATGTCATATACTTTTTTGTTGTCGAGTGAACCATTTTCGAGATATTGCTTGTTATTCCTTTAAATTTTTCAATACTTATTTTCTCAAATGGGAATTCGTTATTCATTTTTTTGTCTTGGATATGCAAAGAGTATTAATCTGTGGCAAAGGGAATGGTGCTGCACCTAGCAACCAGTTAAGAGATATGTATGTGCTTAAAAGCTACTGTATTTCTATATTGCCCTTGTAAATATATATTCCCCTTACATCTACAAGAAAATTAGCAGTAAGATAGAGTCTGCAAATGTTTATCTCGATTAACATTAAGTAGATGGAGAATAAGCGTTTGTAAAAATAGTTTGTACAAGAGTAGAGAAAGTCATGTGAGTGTAACACATCAGATTTTTTTTTATGTCCTGGACATGCAAAGAGAATGGAATGCGCCACATAGCAACCAGCGCTTAAAAGATTTGACTCTCGCCTAAAACTTACCATATTCCCTTTGTATCTACAAGAAAATTAGCAATAAGATTGACATCTCGATTAACATGAAGCATATGGAGAATAAGCGTTTGTAAATATAGTTTGTACAAGAGTAGAGAAAGTCATGTGAGTGTAACACATCAAATTTTTAATATTTCTTTCAGTTGACTGATAATCGAATTCTCCTATTCTTTAAGTTTTATAATACCGATAGATTAGCTTAATTGATTCACATTTATTTTATTGAAAATCTTAAGAATTTCAAGCTTAAGGGCGTATTTAAAATGTATTTGAGGGTGTATGAACAGTCTCAAAAGGCGGCACCGTGGCCTTGTGTTAGACCACTCGCTTCTCACCAAGGCGGCTCGGGTTCAATCCTAAGGATGCACATGTGGGATTTGTGGTGGACAAAGCGGCGTCGGGGCGGGTTTTCTCCGGTTTCCCCCGCCACCATTCCACCAATTGCTCCATCGCCATTCCTTACATTCAAGTAATCACCATTTCATTCCATCTCCTTCGGGCTGAATACCCATCTGGCTGTACTCTCTGATCCATAGTCGGTATTCCGCGACAGGCGTCTGAACCTCAGGCACCCGCTTGTAAGTCTTGGGGATGTAAGCCCTAATAACGGGGAGGGTAAACAGAGAACGAAGAAGCGAACAGTCTTAGATATTCAGAATTGATGAACATGGTGTTTCTTGTGGTAGAACCATCTAAAGATGCCACCCGCTGCCAAACTTGCATACCTAATTTAAATTAAGACAATATAATATTCCTTTTTCATATGTGCGGAGTTGTTCAATGTAGTCATTAGTTAATTATACTTGATGTAAGTGTACTTTTTGGGTGTGAATATTAGTGCTCTTTCTGCTTCCTCATCTATGTTAACAGTTATTAATATTTCACATATATGTTATGGGTGTATTATCTTCATTATGTCTATATACCAGGTGAGTCAGCTGTTCCTAGTTATTCGTATCTATGCAACTCGCAGTTTATAGTCTAATGTGAAAACATGGACCTTTTTAGCAAACAAATTGTTATTGTAGTTCTGCTCTTCTACTCGGTACTATACGCAACTAACATTAATGATTAAAGGTCTGAATGAGAAGCAAGGAGCTGCAAAAGGCTTAAAAAAGACAGCTCTTCATGGATATAATGCTTGCAAGGAGATAAGAGAAGTGTTCTCCCAAAGAGCGGGAGAGAGTGATTTAGCCGAGTGAGTTAGTTGCCGGAGTATGGTGAAGCAAAGGTTAGGTTCGTAGGTTTGAATCTAATACAAGTATCAAATTGTTTTGATTCTTTTTTTTTCTTTCTCCTTGTGTTTATTTTCTGTATTTTAGTATAAAATTTCTTTATTCTTGTTATTTGCTCTCCTGTGAGCCAAAGACACAACAATTACAAGCAGATAATTGTGTATCATGTTTACCGTAATAATGTGTACCGTATCTGTGTTGTAAACCTTGTTACGTAGTTAGCTTTCATTCTTTGGGGCGGATATTGACGATACTAAATCTAACAGATTTTTGTTTCGTGTTTAAACCTTATGTTTCACTTCTACTGACAGAGGAGTTGTAAATGTGCTAAGTTCAGGGGTAAACAGAATAATAAATTGTTAAAGAGCGTGGATTTCATCAACGAAGTAAATGTTCAAAATGACGACACCCTTCATCAATGCACATTTGTGTACGTTGCAGGAGAGACCTTCTTGCATGCTGTAACATGCGCGGTGTAATCTGCCTGCATTCTTCACGTATGCGTGCCCGTAGATGATTTGGGCTTTGCGGTGGAAAACGTGGCGATTATTATATTTTGTACACATTTATGTTATACAAATGTTATTTGTATCATAATATCAAATTATAGACCCAAAGAGATAAAATAAAAGGCAATAAAAAGTTTGAATTTAACCCGAAGGATTTGAACCCGAGCTGAAATGGCACAGTGTTAAAGCAACCATGATGCCATTCGGTTAATGCTACCTTGCGAGGTTAGGTTCCTATACGAATTAGTAATCGCAGAACTAGACCCCACCTCGAATCTTTACACGCTTTTTGCAGCTTTGCACGTGTTTTGAGCTCGGTTTGGTAGTTTTAACTCAAATAAAGAAACTGCATCAGTCATTACAGTTACTGTATGAACTGAAATAAGCCATAGTTTGTGACAAGAGAAATTATCTACCTAATACTTAGCATTTTTTGATAAGACTGTAGAACATTGACTAACGGCTTAAATCCAATTGGTTGCACTGCGTAGATCTGCCATTTTGTTTTCAAATGGTTTTGTCAATCGATTCATGTGATACGCTGTTCCTTCTGGGGCGTTTTCAAAGCGGTGCATGAATGTATGCTAAAGAATAAAAGTTTGTAAAATTGGCTAAAAGTGTTACTACAGCTCCCAGTGTCAGGGTGGAATGTTTTTTGCATCGACATACATAGCGATTGCATTCTGTCCCGTAAAACACTTATGCGCTGAGTTATCTATCCCTCCTGTATAAGTGTTACGCAAATCAGCCATTAGAAGGCATTCAAGAAAGGTGTAAGTCACATATGTCGCTTAGCACGTTGCATAAATTAAAAAATAAATAGATGCAGCTGACTCACCTGGTATAATTATAATGCATTCAGAATTCAAGCAGAGCGAAAGAGAAGGCCAACTGGCCCAAATAAATAAATAAACAAATCTTGAAAGGAATTGTCTGTTAAGACAACTGTATTTAGAGGGTCAAATATTACCTATTTAATGCGATTTACTTGTGCATTATTTTAAAATGTTCTATTAAATTAAATATCCTTATATTAGTGGAGTGTAATTACTTTGGTTTAAGAAACCTGTGCGAAATTTGCTATTCACAGTGTAACGCTTACGTACAGCAAGTATCAGATTATCCCTGTGCGTTTATCTCTGTCTTCCGGAAATGTTATTATCCAAGTACAATTCTGCAATGATTACTGGCAGAATCTAGAGCTTTAAAGAATTCTTGGAATTAAAACTAAAAGAAAATAACCCACTTCGTTACGAGTGGCCAGAGACACATAGGTGTCCAAACTCTAGTCTTAAGAAGCAACGTGGAATAAGTTATTTATCACCCCCGTTAGCTCCAATTTCCTCGTTTCTAGTGATGGTTTATATTTATGATCTTATCCACAGACAACATTTCCTTTTTCGCTTTTCTACATCGTTTTCGGTGTCATTGTGAGACTGTCTAGCAAAATCTGATACGGTTATACAAATCTACTTAATTGATTTGTTCTAGTGAAATATCGTCTCGGATACGCTGCATTTCCTGAAATACAAATTAAACGTCACCAACGGTGAAGTAACGTAGACTTCTTTTTGGTTATCAGCAAGCTTTGCTACGTATGGACGCATTTATGATTGTAAATATTCTGCGAATTTGCCCAAGAAAATCATGAAGTGTGTGAACAAAATAACTCAATCTAAATGTCTGATAAATACCGAACTTGGTATATAAGTTCAGCGTCTTTAAAGGAAGCAACACGATTTTCTAGAAAGTTGCCCCTCCTCAAATTACATTTCACATAGCAAAATTTTCGTTATGGTTTTATTTTCTAAAAAAAAACTTATAACAAGGTTTATTAAAACATAATTTAAAGGTATATGCATGACAAATAAAATGCATACTTTGAATTTTTTGCTAAGAGTCTGTGAAGACTCAAGACATTTTATTTTTCGTATAAATATCTTAAAATCATGCAAAATATTTTAATCAAAATCGTTAAAGCAAATTTTCAGAAAATGTGAAATAACGAAATTGTTTATTTAAAGGGTAATTTGAGGTGGAGAATTTTCTTGAATCTTCATGTGCATCAAGATGCTATACTTAAATACCAAGCACGGCATGATCCGACTTTTCATTTTGCAGTTAATGCTGTTCATATTTACATTTTTAAAAAATTGTCTTTTTATTTGGTAACCTCAGAACGTTTTTTTCCTGCGAAGTCTGGATATATAGGAAATTGTGTGGGTTGGGGGTTTCTTGAAAGCTTTAGTCAAGTATATTTGAAAAGCGTCTGCCCTAGGTATGACATTTTGTAAATATCCGACTTCTCAATATTGCGCTCGCACAGACACGAACACACTCGCGCACGCGAGAATGCAGCCGGGCCATTTTCAAAAGATGATAATTATTGGCTTCAGTAGACCTATGCGTAATTTTGATATTAAATGTTCGTGTGGAATGCAACACTTATTCTACGTGTCAGAGAAAGTAAATATTATCTAGCAATAGTGTAAAACGATAATACAATAATAGCAAAGGCGAAACAGGTATTAGCTCTGTTATAGACTGAACCATCTTTTGCGTCTTACGTGCACTACTAAATACACCAGAGGAAGTTTGCGTAACTGAGTGGGTAAAACAGGGAAAAGCTCCCGTCCCTCATGGTACAGTTTACTCATTAATGCAAATTGAGTTATGATTATGCTGTTTGAAATTGCTCATTTTTATGAAATTATTTCTTTGATAATATACATATTTGTTTTGTTTGTTTACTCTGCTGTGCGTTTGTTTACGAGTATATAATGGTTTCCGTTTTACCCTGCCACTGTGCAGAGCATTATTTATGCTCCCCTTTAACGGCGGTAGGACCTATAGGTCGTTTATTTATTTTTCTTTTTTATCTGTGTTACAGCATGAAATTTTCATACTGAAACAAATGGATGTGTTATTTTTTGCAGAATTAATCTCTATGAGCTGGAAATGTATATTTTTTGTAACGTGGGTTTGGATTGCACTGACAGTTTTCTTTCTGGGAATACGTTAATAATGTTTCCCTTACTGTATCCATACAAGTATAATGAGAAGGCATAGAAAAGCAGATCGAGGCACTTGAACACTAACATCTAACATTTTTAACCCAACCCTTCTTGATATAAATGAACCATTTTGTACTAAATACCTAAAGATGCGCATATATGCGCAGGAACGTGTCTTGTAGGGAGCCAGATGCTTGTAGAAATTGTAACCTTTTTAGACATTCTGTAAACAAGTGTTAAATCAGAAATGACAAGTCCAATAAAAATACCGAATTTCATACTTCGGCACCTTCTGAGGGGAACATTTTCAGGAAACTCCTCCACCCCAAACAGGCTTATACGTGGACAAAATAATTTTTTTTATTTTCGAGTGATATATCGGCTATTTATATTTATTAATGATATTTATTGTACAAATGAATAAAGTGAGATTTTACAAATACAATGTTAGCATATCAAGCGAGTTCGCTAACTTTTACAAGTGCGTAACATCACATCATTAATGAGTGTAATACAAAGCTAGTGTTTTTTGTTTTTCTGGGCGTTATACCCAGACGGCTTTAACAGGAAGACACCTGGACTTCATTACTCCAGTATTATAAAGCAGCATATAAACATAAAAACGAAATTTACTGAGAATTTTTGTGATTTATATAATGCACAGAACTAAAAGACGAGTGGGACAGAGTTTTATTTTTAAATAAAGTCACTCCAATGAGTAACTGAAGAGGTTTTCTTAGGATTGGACACACTAAGATAAAAGGTAGCTAAGGGGGAAACAAATGATGGTGCGTTTTTGAGCCCAGCGGTGCGTATTAGCATGACCTTCAGCAGAGGCATTTGTCTTGTAACTCTCTGTCTTGGCATAGCCCATGCTGCTGCCACAAGTATGCAACGTTGTCATACTTGGCTTAAACTGTTAATCTCCTATTTTTTTTATTTTCTTTAATTTCACTTGTGGTAGTAAAGAATTGTATTTCACTCAAACAATCGATACCTAGATTTCGTTGGAAACACAAATTTGGCAGTCCCATGAATCTTCAAAGAAAATTTTTAAAAACTATGTGTTCGTGGACAGCTGCCTCAAAACAGCAAATTTTGATTTTAAGTTTAGCATTTTTTAAAGATGCAAGCCGGAAATTTTCGCGAAATTCTTTCCCGCACCGAACTACCCATTGAAAAAAATCTGATGTGTTACACTCACATAACTTTCTCTACTCTTGTACAACCTAATTTTACAAACGCCTATTCTCCATATGCTCCATGTTAATCGAGATATCGAGATGTCAATCTTATTGCTAATTTTCTTGTAGATGCAAGGGGAATATGGTAGCTTTTAAGCGATAGTCAAATATTTTATCGCTGGTTGCTATGTGGCGCATTCCATTCTCTTTGCATGTCCAGGACATAAATAAATGAATAACGAATTTGAGAAAAAGTATAAGTATTGGAAAATTTAAGGAAATAACAAGCAATATCTCGAAAACGGTTCACTCAACAAAAAAAATATATATGATATAAGTTGTGTATTTTAACGCGATCTACATTTTTTGGGTAGTAAAATTTTGTTTATCTCTTATGGTTTACCAGTTATGCAAAAGTCGTTCATAATGAAGAATACTTTTGGAGACATTCCCAGAAATTTCGAGATATACATTTCATTTCTCATGACATTATCTTAAACATATGACATTTTCATCAAAATCGTTAGAGCCATTTTTGAGAAAATTAAAATTTTCGAAAAATGTTCCATGTAAAGGGTAGTCTGGGGTGGAGGGATTTTCTTGAAAATCTTCGTGTCGCATCTCTGGAAGATACTGAACGCAAATACCAAGTTTGGTGTTTATCCGACTGTTAGTTTTTGAGTTATGCTGTTCACAGACACACACACAGACACACAGACACACACACGGACATGTTTCCAAAAATGCTTTTTTTGGATTCAGGAGGTCTCAAAACATGTATTTCCGGTGAAATCTCGGTATCGAATTTTTGGGTCGAATGCAATACTTCCCCTACTTACTATACGTAGTAGAGAAAGTAAAAAAAAATTCTCAGTAACGGCTCAAAGGATTGGGATTAATGTGTTTGAGATACTGTAATGAAGACTAAAGTACATGCATTAATTTTTTGTAAACGAGATGTAAAGACCTCTTCATTCTGATTGTTTTTTTCATTATTTTTGTGCAACTTAAAAACTGTAAGGAATAGACAAAACTTACTGCAAGGAAAATTCAGAGCTCGGTAAAATACAGAATTTGTATAACATAACATTGTTCTTCCACCCCCACAGCGTTAACTACAGAGAGAGACAAAAACCTACGAACCGGCTACGCGGTGTTTTGCCAGTCCGCGTCCTCGGCGCTCGGCGCTCGTTGCCGTCTGCCGCTATCATAGAAAGGCGCGGATGAAACCATATAACATTTTTAAAACTAATTTTAGCTTTACTTACCAACTTTATGAAAAGAGATGCTGAAACTGGCCACCGTCGTTGTCCATACAATGTTGGCACCTCTTTAGGAAATTATCCATCACTCGCCGTAGTTCATGTTGAGAAAGCTGGCCATTTCCTGGCGGATATTTTGTTTTAATTCTTCCAGGGATAGAAATCGCAGGAGGTTAGGTCGGGAGGCCGAGGGGGCCACAAATCTCTACTAATAATTCTATCATCAAACACATTTTCATAAAGTTGTTAAGTAAAGCCTTTAAAAGTAGTTTTAAAAATGTTGTATGGTTTCATCCGCGCCTTTCTATGACAGCGGCAGACGGCAACGAGCGCCGAGGACGCGGACAGGAAAAACACCGCACAGCCGGTTCGTAGTCATTTGGCTTTCCCTGTACTTTCTAAATGTTCCATGTTGTTTGTTTACATTTCTCCAGGTTTAAGTGCTTCAACTGAGGGAACGTTGGATGTGTGATTCTTGTTTTTCTTATCCTTCGCTACAGCTGATAACTACGACTTCAGAATTTATTTTTTGATACTTCTGATGTCAACAGTGGGATGCTATTTCCACACTTACTGCTTTATTTCTAGGCACAAATGTGTTGTGAATAACTTAACGTATATGTAAAGATCACTTTTTATGCGACTGTGAATTTGTTAGGGCTTGAGAAAGTCGCGTGAGCGACATCAGATTATTTTTTATTCAACCTTGTCAACGAAGTATTGTGTTTCCTAAATGATCGGCGGATATTCGAGGCCCTCGGTTGGGGAAACCTTTATTGTTTTTGCTACTACTAAGACCATCATGGCATTTAATGCCGAATTAATGTGTTAGTGGTATGGTCTGAACATGAGGTCATTTCTTGTATTGCTCGCTTGGGGTAGTTTTGTGTGCGGAGAGGGTGTGGCGACACGATATCTTATTGGTTGATGTCGCCCGGGTTCCGACATGACATATGGGATCAATATTTCGTTTAATTATGAAGATATCCTGTTCACAGACAGTTCACACCGATGTAGCCCAGTGCAACGCACATCACTGCACAGCCGACTTGGGTTGAAGCTTACTGTTGAAGCAGTGTTGCGGATGAATGGCGCGATACTTGAGATATTGTTTCCATTTTCCGCATTTCGTTTCCTTAATTGCTTGTCTTTCATTTGGCTTTTCAGAAAAGGTACACGCTTCTGGCCTTTTGTGAAATATTAAATCTTTAACATTTGTAAACAAGGAGTAAAGGCACTTAGCTTCATTTCTAAACGGAAATTATAAACAAAAAAGATTCTGGTGTTTTACACCCTCACGACCTTATCCGTTACCAATTCATAGGCACCTCTTATAAACTGTTAATTTAAAAGATTCATTCTTCCATCCCAGTAGTTCCCAAATTTTCCCAGCTGTCGCCTTCCTTTTTAGCCTCCTTACGGTTAATGTTTTTTTCTTCTCAACAACGCTTACATTTATAAATAATATGGAGTGAACGAGAGGGTTTCAATGTTCCCTGTAGTAGAGTAATTAATTTTAATAAAAGCTGTGGATATGTAGCCCAAACAAGAATGTAAACTGAAATATACAAAAGAAATCCTAGTGAACCATTAGTATGAAGCTGTTGACTAAAATGCTGACGAGAAGTTTAAAGCATTTAAATTTTCTGCATACATAAGTTCAGATGAAACATTCAAATTTCTAGCGGTTCTTTGCACATGTACCTATTATATTTATTTTCTCCATTGATTTGGCTGCTAGAATTTCTTTTCTATTTGATTAGCCCCGACGGAGATCACGTTAAAAAATCTGATGCGCTACATTCACTATCTTTAAATGTATACGTATAGCTTCTATAAATTATTCTTACGAAATTTTATTTTTTTATCTACTTCATATTCATCGAGATAAATCTTTGAATTAATTGTTCTTCCACGCTGACGTGTGCATGACAAGATTGGAAAGATAGAATCAGACGACTGAAAAATTCAATGCAATAGCCGGGATTTGAACCACCGATCTTTGCAGAAATGATTTCATTACACATTACGTTGCAAGCACAAGAGGGATAGAGGAACCCGAATCGATGGTCAAGATACCTATATAAAAGCTGCTCACTATATGCTGGCTTTAAACTTCCATAGTCTTTCCATGTGTGCGAGAAACAACTGAACAGCGGCAGCACTTTAAAAAATTATAGCATTGAACAATTCAAACCAAAAAAAGTTGCTCGAAATAAACTGTGTTTTAAAGAGATGCATAATTTTTGTGTAGTGCGCTTTTATCTATACCTTATGGTTTACCATTTATACGTAATTATAAAGGGCATTCCCAGAACATTCAAGATACACGTTTTATTTGACATGTAAATGGGTTTAATAAATCGTATTTTTATCAACGTCGTTAGATCCGTATTTGAAAAAAAGTCGAGAATTTCGAAAAATGTTACAAAGGTTAGTTTGCGGTGCGAGAATTTTCTTGAAAATCTTCGTGTCACAACTCTGGAGGATTCTTATAAGTTAAATACTAAGTTTGATTTATTCGACTTATGGTTTTTGAGTTATGTTGTTCACAGACACGCAAAAGGACCTTTTTCTACAAAAACAAATCCTGGTGTATTACATTCACGTGACTTAATCTAGCCTCTATCGTTTATTGGTAGCTATACAAATTGTTCTTATAAAGGTTTATTTTCTATTTCATTTTAATCGAGATAAATCTGTGTAAAAATAGCCACATTACATATTTTGTTAGAGATACAAAGGGAATAGCGGCAGTTAAATGTTGGCTTAAATTTCCATACTCATTTCATGCAATTGCGAGAAACAGCTGAATGTCGACAGGACTAAAAGAATAACAAAGAAATGAAAAATTCGAACCATCAATAACCGATATCTAGCAAATGGTTTATGCCACAAAAAAGTTATTTGAAATAAATCGCGTGTTAGAGATCTACATGTTTTTTGCTGTATACGTTTTGTCTATAGCCTAATGTTTACTATTTATACAAGATTACACAAAGTTCTTCCGAATGAAGAGCACTTCACAGGAAATTCAAGATAGACACACTGTTATGGAAATATCTTACATTTATGGTATTTTATTTAACTTGTTAGAGCCATTTTTGAGAAAATCTAAAATTTTGAAAAGTTTTCCTTGTAAAGGGTAGTTTGTGGTGGGGGAATTTTACTTGTAAATCTTCATGTCGCAGCTTTGAAAGATATTGAAGTTAGAAACCAAATTTTTTATTTATCGAATTTTTCGTTTTTGAGTTATACTTTTCACGTACCCACACATAGACTGTTTTTTAAAAATGCTTTTGGATTTAGAGGGCTTTAAAACATGCATTTCTGTGAAACCTCGACATCGAATGTTATATGGAATACAACACTTCCTCTTACCTACTTTATGAAGGTGACAGAAAAAGTAATAAAAAGAATGTCCGGGTTGGATCTGCGTTGCTTCATTGTTAAGCCAAGAACACTATTTGGACCGCCCTGATATAATCTGGTCATAAAGGATGGAAATAGGTGGTCATGTCAGTATGCCATAAACCATTTGGGACGAAAATTTTAGAATTAATTAAGCAGTTTAGGGTAAAAGGGATGTATAATTATAATAAACCTAGAAAATAACAAGTAATTGTAATCCCCAGAAACTTCTAATGCATGAAAAGCGACACAAGAAGGGTATGACATTTGACGTTTCCTGGATGCTTCACGTTCATAAAGCTTTGCCGTGAACATACAACAGAATCGTGGTGACGACTGTTAGCATTATAACGAAGAAGGCATGGTTCTTAAACTATTTCTCAGATAAACCTTATTGCATTGTCTTGCCCGCAGGATGTGTCACTTCAAAAATTCACGTCGTTTCATATAACAGTGGAAATGGCTGGAGAATGAAATGACTTCTTCAGCTGTCGGAATAAATCGCTTATGACCAGAAACGCACAATACAAGAAAGAATTTGCCAAATGTGAACAATAGAAATATACACTGTCATTTGTGAAAATTGCAACACCAAGAAGGAACTTCCCGAATAACTCCAAACTTAGTAGAAGTGTAGAAGAGTATGCAGGCAATAAGTTATTAGGTTTGCAGAGAAATGGGGTACACGTAGGCCGAGCAGAGCCCTCTCATGTCGGTCCGACAAGTCAGTGTTGCGCAAGTATAGTCAGAGCAGAGCTGTAAAACAACGTGGACACCATAAAGTGAGTGGCAGCATGGCTCGTCGACGTCAAAGGGAGCTATATCGGCATGTGAGTGAGTTCGAACGGGGCAGAATGGTCGGTCTCCGGAAAGCGGGTTTGTCGTACCTGACATTTCGGTTCGTACATGCAGTTAAGACAGTGATGCGTGTGTGGAAGCAGTGGATAGATGAAGGTCGTGCGCAGCGAAGAGCGGGTACTGGACCACGGAATATGACCACAGCACGGGATCTGTCATCTTGTCTGCATGATCATAATGGACCGTACAACTTCATCCACAGTGTTGGCTCGACGCTGGAGCACTGCAACAGGTGTCAACTTGTCTGCATCAACGGTTCGTCACCGTCTGCAGCAGGTTGGACTGGTTGCATGCATACCATTACGTCGGCTTCCATTGTCCAGAAACCCAAGCTCCTCCGACTACATTGGGCACGTGAACACCGTCACTGGGGTTCTGAGTGGCAAAATGTAGTCTTTTCGGACGAGTCCCGCTTCAACATGTCCTGCTACGTGTCGGCGGTACCGTGGTGAGCGCAACCTGGAGGGCTGCGATGTTGAGCGGCATAGCGGACAAACACCAGGTGTGATGGTTTGGGGCGCCATTGGTTACAACAACCGATCTCGCCTCCTACGAATTGAGGGCACTTTGAACAGCAATCGGTACCTAACGGTGGTTGTAGAGCCTGAGGTACTCACCCTGCCACATTTCAACAGGACAATGCCCGGCCACATATTGCCTTCTTCGAAGAGCGACGGGTACCATTGCTTCCCTGGCCTGCATGTTCGCCTGACATGTCGCCCATCGAACATGTCTGGGATATGCTTGGTCGGCACCTGCTGCGTCACGGTGCTCCATAACCAGTGCCACGTATTTGTGGGCTCGAATTCGAACGAACTGCGTGGAGGGAAATTCCTCAGGAACTTATTCAAAACCTTTTCTATTCAATGCAATGGCATATAGCAGCTCTAATTACAGCGCACGAAGGCCACACCATATATTAGGGCTCAAAGGTCATGTATAGATTTGAAAAGTTTATCATTTGTTACTTGTCATGTACCTAACCTGCGGTATTAAATTCATTGAATTCATACTTTTTCTTCTTGGTATTGCAATTTGCACAAACGGCAGTGTATATTAATTGTTTTTAGAAGGACTTGAAAAAGAGGATTCTATATTAAGTTCTGCAGATCAATAGTCTCGTCTACATTTAGAATGTTTTAAAACAAATTGCAGAAGGTTTACACCCTTTTCATAACTGAATCTTATACCAGTACAGCCTGTAAATAATTTTATATGGAGTATAAAGGAAAAAAACCTACTATCGTTTATTTGTATCTCTTCAACAAATCAGTTGTATAAACGCTTATTTCCGTGTCTATGTGTCAATCGGGATAAGCAGAGATGGTTGTATTACACATTTCTTTGTAGTACAAGACGGATACCTCGCATATGTTGGGAAATATACTTTCTTTTCCAGCCGAATTTGATCTAATTTTGAAATGACTTCCATATTAAAACATCTTGTTCTTCACTTGTTGGAATGTGATGTCAGCACACCATACGCCACGTGGTTTTAGTAAATCAAGACAAAGCGCTCTCCGACGTTAGCAAGTATGTGTAAAATAAGTTAGTGTTTTATTGTTTATGTAGCGAAAAATAGGTTCCTGTTCAAAGAAAAAGGCAATTCCGTGGGAACGAGTTCTCCAAAGCGAAAAGTGCGAAAAAAAAAAAATGAAAATGGACGTAGTGAAAATATATGTGACAAACATAAATTAGGGGCATCTTGCAGAGAAACTATCTACTACAAAACTTGGTGAAGAATACGAGATAATTTTATTTTATGTTCACTGACTTGCGTATGGACCACGTGCTTTTAGATGGTATCCTAGGAGTCATGTGAATGGAAATCTGCTAATATCTTTGCAAGCGATCTACCGTAAAGCAATTTTTCTAATATTGTAATTGCTGAAAATGTAATAACTTTTCACAGAATTGAGATAGTTGTATGCTTTTTTTTTTTAAATTCAAGGTAATACATGTCTGCATAGTCTCTAATACCGAGAAAAGAGTAACTGTAACCATATAATTTCAATAATTTGTCAATGTTGCTAATGTGAATTTGAAGAAACCTTTGAACTAATCTCATGTTTGAATACCTTATTCTTAATAAATGTAAACAAAAATGTAGTGGAACATCTCTCATATACAGTAGACAGTTTAGTGCAAATTTCATGCAATTTGGTAGATAGAGCTTCTCTAACAGTGTACTCGTAGTTAAATAACAATAAATGAAACGACTGTTAACATTTGTTACAATATTTTTTTTACAAAATAAAACTGAAACACTGTCAGTTTGAATATAATGTAACAGAAGAAAAATGTTAACATTACTGTATATATAAAAAGGATATATATGACCACCTTAAAGAAGAATCCTTGGCGTTTTACTGTTTATTCCTATTTTATGAATGGGTTGCTGTACGTATATTTCGAGCATTGTGTCGTTTAAAATGGAATGACAGTGAAGGTCAGTCTGCATCAGCTCTTCCTGCACGCAAGCATCAGCTGTGCTTATATAAATATCGCTTTATGAGTGTACGGCATAAAGTGATCCGCTATCGCGTCTTTTTAAGTTCAAGGAGAAAGTCTTATGATTAGAATGAGAGTAGGGGGGATTTAGCGGTTCTGGCGCAGTTAATTTATGCATGGCTATTCATATGCAAATGAGCTCCCCCACCTCCTCCCTCCCCCACCTCCTCCCTCCCCCTCCTCCTCCCTCCCCCTCCCCCGCTGTGCCTTGGTAGTTTTAGCTGCACCTGCGGTCGTAAATCATGTTGAGTACAATGGAGGCTTGACAGTTAGGTAATTAAGGCTGTCAATCAACTGTCAAAACGAACAAAGGGGTCATAAATTTAAGGTTCTGTAACAAAGGCGAGATGTTTTTCCTACCCATTCCACATCCGGCCACTTCTGCACCTGGTCAGTTACCCGCCCCCACTTCCATTGTGTGTGTCGAACACGTGGCATACTCGTTCCACTAGCTTTTAACAAAAGAACAATGCTTAACCTTCAGCTGTCAAAATGAACAAAGCCCATGATGAATTAGGGTTGTAACAAAGCCTGACCCTTTCCATTGTGTAAGAGATTCTATTGTGTGTGCCTTTCTATTGTCCGATGCAAGCATTCTTTAGAAAGACCACCTGCAGCGTTCCCATCCCAATAACAAAGCCTGACCCTTTCCATTGTGTAAGAGATTCTATTGTCCTTGGCAAGGCTAGTTTAGAAAGACACCTGCAGCGTTCCCATTGTTTGGCCACCTGCTAGTTTAACAAAAGAATTCGAGGGTTGCTTTATACTCGTCCTGTCCTTGTTTGTGTGAAAGAGAGAGAAACTTGTTTACCAACTCTGCGTGACGTCATACTTTAGAAAGACACCTGCTCCATAACAAAGCCTGACCCTTTCCATTGTGTAAGAGATTCTATTGTGTGTGCCTTTCTATTGTTCTGTGCAAGGCTAGTTTAGAAAGACACCTGCAGCGTTCCCATTGTTTGGCCACCTGCTAGTTTAACAAAAGAATTCGAGGGCTGCTTTATACTCGTCCTCTCCTTGTTTGTGTGAAAGAGAGAGAAACTTGTTTACCAACTCTGCGTGACGTCAGGTCGGCCATCATGATTTTGCCTGAGGGAGTTCTCCCCGATGTTTTACGACCTCCTACGAATATATCCGAGCATAGTTAACAAGCATTCTGCTTGGCCCCATTTCAGGCAGTGACTGAAAAAGCGTCTAATATACATTTCATTACGTGCATTAAACCTCTGAGTGATATCCATAGATCGGTGTTCGATTCTTACTGTAATCAAAAGTTTATTGCTAATGAGAAATTAATGATTGATATTATTATATCATTACCTTAATTAATAAAAAGGCGTTCAGAGAATTCTAGCTCGAGTCTTACCAAGTGAAACTCTAACGCGTAATAACTATTAAACTATGCAAGGTCAGATTAAAAAAATGTATTTATCAATTATAATTTAATTTTTTATATATCATTACCCTAATTAATGAAAGGGTGTTCAGAGGGTTCTAGTTCGAATCTTACCCAACGAAACTCTAATGCTTAATAAATATTAAACTATGCAAGGACAGATTAAAATGCATTTAACAAATTTAATTTTTATATATCATTACAATAATTAATAAAAGGGTGTTCAGAGGGTTCTAGATCGAATCTCTAATGCTTAATAAATATTAAACTATGTGAGTATTGCGCGTCCAGATTAAAACGTGTTTAACGAATATAATTTAATTAATGAAACGGTGTTCAGGGGGATCCTAGATCGAATCTGCGAAACTCTAATGCTTAATAAATATTAAACTATGTGAGTATTGGGCGGTCAGATTAAAACGTGTTTAACAAATATAATTTAATTTATACAACATTACAATGTTTAACGATCTGTATTGTTAGGAACCAGAGGCCCCTAGTTCGAATCCAAACCTGTGAAATGCTATAATAACTATTAAGTTATTGAAGCAGCGGGCGGTCGGATTAAAATTGCATTTAACAACTATAATTATTTATATTAAACCCTGATGCATACTTAGATATCCCGATGCCTAGACAACATTCTTACTTCTCCTCCTCTCTTTTTCTTTCTATCTATCTCTTTCTTTCTCCACGACTTGTACACATTCAGGCGTTCACATATACACGAGCGCTTGTACACACATCAGCAAACATACACTGGTGCACGCATGCAATCACATACACACACGCACATGTAAGTACACACACGCACACACGCAAGCATATACATACACCAGCACATACACACACATGCACATACATACAACAGTACACACACACACACATACATACACCAGTACACACACGCATTCACGCACCTCATGCGTATACATACATACACCAGTGCTCTTACACTCACGCATTCACGCACCTCATGCGTATACATACATACACCAGTGCTCTTACACTCACGCATACATATACATGGACACACACACACGTGCAAGCACATATGCCTGTTCACTTACACCCAACAGCAGCAACCCACACACGCACACACCAACTCACGCGCATGTCCTGAATGAAAAGAGACAAAATGATGCAATAAAAACTAATTATAGCTCGGGATGCAAGGCTCCATTTACGATTGCTCGAAACCGGTCTTCTAATAACTCCAAAACTAATTAAAATAAAGACAGTAAATAAACTTTATTACTTTTATGCCATTAGCTCCTTTCTTGTGCATGTATATTAGAGTCCAGGTGTCATGGGTTCGATCCTTAACTTTAAATCTCAATTATCTCAGAAACTAGCAGGGATTAAGGTGCGGACCAAAGCACGATTTTTAGTTCCTACGATGAACAATTAATGCTTTATATAATTTCCAATCAGTGGCCCTAGCTCGAATCCCGATCTTTCAGTCACTTCCTTAATTTTCCACTGTGTTCTAGAATATATCACTTAGATCAATGTTGCAACTGCATACAGGTCTTTTAAACACATCAAACTAATATTATAAATAATTTTGTTTCTGGCGTTCTGAGTTCGAATACCGATTCAATGAAGTTTACTTATAAATTTAATAACAGTAAATAATTAAGACAAAGGTACCAAATAAACCTATTACGTTTATGTCATCAGATAATATCTTGCGGTGTATATTAGGGTACCTGACGTCCAGGGTTCGATCCTTAAGTTTAAATCTCAATTATCGCAGAAACTAGCAGAGATAGAGCTGTAGACGAAAGCATGTTTGATAGCTCATACAATGAACAATTAATGCTGTATATAATTTTCAATCAGTTGCCCCTAGTTCGAACCCCGATCTTTCAATGACTTCACTGATTTTCCTCTGTACTCTAGAACACATCACTTAGATTGATGCTTTAACTGCATGCAGCTTTGTGTAACGACATTATGAATGTACTTTGTGTGAGAGAGAGCGAGAGAGGAGAGAGAGAGAGCGAGAGAGGGAGAGGAAGTGAACCAAGCAGGGATAGAAGTGCTGAGGGCCTCTGCGCATGCGTAGCAAGAGATGATGTCATTGGCTGCAATAATCACGTGACGTGTAAGCATCACAGCCATGATGACGTGCAGGCATCGCCTGGAGGGGGTTTAGATCCCTATATAAACAGACATCTGTCCCATGTTAGAACTGTTGTGTACTTATTAACTTTACATTCAAGTTTTAAAGAGCTTTAAAAGCAACGTGAGCTGCAGGCCGTCTACACATTCAGCACATATCAAAACGGGGGGGCAATGCAAGGTGAGTTTTAAATAACTATACAAAATCACTGTTGGCTTTTACAATACATTTAATTTTATTTAAACGTTACAGTACATGAAAGACGATTCGTTACAAAGAGCATCATATTTTCTAATCTGTGATTTACATTCACATGGATTTCACTGCATACTCTTCTTCAGTTCACATGATTTTCGCCACATATTCTTCTTACATAAACATTCATACGACTTTCCCCTCATTCTTTGTTTCACTATACACTCACATGATTTCCTCTACTCATTCTTTATTCCACCTACAGGTTCATGCTCTGTTAACATTCACATGACTTTCTCTTCACATTCTTTGCTTCCATTAACATTCACATGATTTTCGCCACACCTTCTTCTTACATAAACATTCATACGACTTTACCCTCATTCTTTGTTTCACTATACACTCACATGATTTCCTCTACTCATTCTTTGTCCTCCTGCAGGTTCATGCTTTGTTAACATTCACACGACGTTCTCAGCTCATTTCTCTATTGACATTCACATGATCTTCTCAACACATTCTTCTTACTTAAACATTCATACGATTTTCCCCCTCATTCTTTGTTTCACTATACATTCGCACACGATTTCCTCTACTCATTCTTTGGTTCTCTGCTGGCTCATCTTCAATGAACATTCACATGATTTCTGTACTTATTCTTTATTTCTCTACACCCTCATAGGCTTACTTACAAAACATACACACCCTAGTTCTTCAACTTGAATAATGTAGTGAAAATAATAATTCATGACAATGTCTGTTACAGATTGTTTAGCTGATAGACTTAACAAGATGGTGGAAGAGCGTAGTTTCCTACCGACTCGTCGAGTTCAAGATCTCGAAATAGGTCTTAACTATGAGATAAAGTCCTTAAAGAGAGTTCAAACAAGATATAGTACCAGGATCGTATCTTCGCTGGAGGATTGTCAAGTGTTCTTGCCAGAGCGCTATAATTCGTTAACCAATCAAGAGATTGCAGAAATACCTGGGAGCGTATACCTACAGTATAATGGCATGGCAGAGAAGGGGAAATTTAAGACATGTAAATTGTCTTTTTTACACGCAAAGAAGGTGCGTAGAAGTGTCAAACTTAAGTATTGAATGTTCTCCCATTTCACAATGAAAAATTCATAAATAAAACAACTGACTCATTGATATTACATATAAAGATACAAAGGATGCATATTATAGAATTTTATAAAAGATTAACGAAATTACAATATCACATGCTTGAGTTTAATTATATCTAGCGCATTGAAATAACTCTAAATATCCGAATGTTTATACAAATCATTGTGCTTCTTTTTACATGTGCCATATGCTTCATTTTACATGTATCATAACAAAAAATGTAATTCTTTCCAGGTTGCCTTTACTTGACCAAGATAGTTTTCTAAGACTTTCATTGTGCAATGTTTCAGGGTGTGCAATAAGAGGAAGAAGAAGAAGAGGAATAGCCTACTACCATGCAATGGATGCTGACGCTATTGGAGGGTGGAATACCTACAAGAAACATTTCGGCAAGAAACGGGTGCTGAGACATCTACATCACCGAAACACATTAAGACAGGATCCTTATATAACATTACAGGGTATACAATGAAAAAAATACGGTCAATTTTGTATACAATTAAATGCATGGCTGAGAGTTAGCTCGAACTAGTCTCTCTATATTCACTGAAATTAAGCATTGTGAGCAATAATTTAAGTGACTGTGAAAATACTTTAAGTAATGGTGAAATTTGTATCCTAAAAGACTTGAGCCCTGTATACATTAACAGCATTAAGGCTGTTTGCCACGCTGGAATACAAATTATGAAAATAAAAAGACTTTCATTTAAATAATAAGGAAATTTGCATAACCTGCTGTTACAAGTGTAATGACATATACAGAAACAATGAGTCGGACGAGAAAGTGATGGAAATGTAAGATAAATAATAACAATAAAAGAATTAAGGTATGTTTTTACATAGTGTTTTTATTCATTAAAAATCCTTGTATTCCTAATGAAAAATAAATCATTACAATGATTAGTTTAAGTTATATCACAATGATCAAAAAGAGAACCGTCTTTAGATGCATTACTCGATCTTAAGTCAGAGCACCAAAAAATGACAAATCACGGCTTCTCCATTTTAGATGTGGTGTCACTATTCAGGTAAATTCATGTAACACAGCAGGTTGAGTATGCGGATCTGTGGTTCTAAATGGGTGAAACAGAGTCTTATCCAGCTTAACAGTCTTGAGATCTCACCATCAGAAAGTCGAATCACAAGCCTTCTCCACTCGCTGAGCACAGGTTTAACAACAGCATTCTCTTCACCCTGAGACGATGTAAAGTATATAAATATGCAATACTGCGCTAAATTCGTATGATGCTCAACTTAAATATATTCACTAGGAAATCAGATTCAGACAGCTGATTAGATGGAATAACTTTGTCACTGAAGGGTCGCAGAACGTTCCTATAGAACAATCACTGGAAAAAATCAAGAGTGAAAGGACCTTTTAATGACATTTTTATTATTATTATTATTATTCACTGATCTAATAAAGAAGACATTCGCATCCTAATATGAGGAATCTTTAAACGTCGGGCATACAAGTCAAGGTCTATGTTACTCAATGTTTTTTCCGGGACAAGTATAGCCCTCTGCCAGAGTTTTTTGAATTCCCTTTCAGGCTCTGTCTCCTCTTCGTTTCTGTGTTTCTTCCGTTATTCTTCTTCACTCTAAAACCTCTCCCTCTTCAATTTCTCTGTTACGTCTCATCATTTCAGCAAGTTGTTTATCTGCAGCTTTTTCTTATTTACAGCTGTAGCAATTTGTGATGCACCTCCAGCGCCTAGTGCTGCAATAATCGGTATGAGCGGTAGAAATCCTCCTCGTTTCTTCTTTTTGGACCCTCCGACAACAGATACCTTTCGCTCAATTTCTCTCTTATGCCTCATCATTTCGGCAAGTTGTTTATCTGCTGTCTTTTTCTTATTTACTGCTGAGGCAATTTGGGCTGCACCTCCAGCAGCAGCGCCTAGAGCTGCAATAATTGGTATGAGAGGTAGAAATCCTCATCGTTTCTTCTTCATGGTTACTGCACCTGGAGCCACCTTTCCCTTCATAATTGCTGTTACTAGTCACGCTGCCAACTTTTTCACCTAATGTAACATCAGATTGCACGCTTTTCCAAGTCGTTTCAGTCAGATCTTGGCAGCAATGTTTCTCGAAGCAGAGACCTTATGCTGAGCGTTGGCAATGCCGCTAAGATTACACGAATCGTCTAACGGAATAATTCCAGGGTCTCCTCTCTTTAATTTTTCTCTAGCTTTAGCACAGTTCCTCAGCCTATGTAACCAGGTAAATGTACTTCAACGATTGCAGGCTAGTGAGAGAGTTAATTAAACCGAAACCTTTTGCGAGCTTAACCCCTTAGCTCTCACGTTATACTAATCGATTTTATTCAGGATAGTTCTTTTATACTTTCTCATTAGCGTATATACATTAAGAGCAATTTATTTTATTTTAGCCGTCAAGCTAGAGAGGATGAAACAAGAATGCTCACAGCCTATTCATATGTTAGACTTTGAAAGCGACTTTAGATGTGAACTTAGTGGAAAACTGTTTCATGTCAACGTTATATACGTTCCCATCATGTAACCCATTCAGGGAAAAGTTGACCAGCAAAGGGAAAAAGGTGACCAGCAAAGGGAAAAAGGTGACCAGCAAAGGGAAAAAGGTGACCAGGAAAGGGAAAAAGGTGACCAGGAAAGGGAAAAAGGTGACCAGGAAAGGGAAAAAGGTGACCAGCAAAGGGAAAAAGGTGACCAGGAAAGGGAAAAAGGTGACCAGCAAAGGGAAAAAGGTGACCAGCAAAGGGAAAAAGGTGACCAGCAAAGGGAAAAAGGTGACCAGGGAAGGGAAAAAGGTGACCAGGGAAGGGAAAAAGGTGACCAGGAAAGGGAAAAAGGTGACCAGCAAAGGGAAAAAGGTGACCAGCAAAGGGAAAAAGGTGACCAGGAAAGGGAAAAAGGTGACCAGCAAAGGGAAAAAGGTGACCAGGAAAGGGAAAAAGGTGACCAGGAAAGGGAAAAAGGTGACCAGCAAAGGGAAAAAGGTGACCAGGAATGGGAAAAAGGTGACCAGGAAAGGGAAAAAGGTGACCAGCAAAGGGAAAAAGGTGACCAGGAAAGGGAAAAAGGTGACCAGGAAAGGGAAAAAGGTGACCAGGAAAGGGAAAAAGGTGACCAGCAAAGGGAAAAAGGTGACCAGGAAAGGGAAAAAGGTGACCAGGAAAGGGAAAAAGGTGACCAGGAAAGGGAAAAAGGTGACCAGCAAAGGGAAAAAGGTGACCAGCAAAGGGAAAAAGGTGACCAGCAAAGGGAAAAAGGTGACCAGCAAAGGGAAAAAGGTGACCAGGAAAGGGAAAAAGGTGACCAGCAAAGGGAAAAAGGTGACCAGCAAAGGGAAAAAGGTGAACAGGAAAGGGAAAAAGGTGACCAGGAAAGGGAAAAATGTGACCAGCAAAGGGAAAAAGGTGACCAGGAAAGGGAAAAAGGTGACCCGCAAAGGGAAAAAGGTGACCAGCAAAGGGAAAAAATTGACCAGCGAAGGGAAAAAGGTGACCAGCAAAGGGAAAAAGGTGACCAGCAAAGGGAAAAAATGTGACCAGCAAAGGGAAAAAACGTGACCAGAAAAGGGAAAAATGTGACCAACAAAGAAAGAAACGTGACCAGCAAAGGGAAAAATGTGACCAGCAAAGGGAAAAAGGTGACCAGCAAAGGGAAAAAGGTGACCAGCAAAGGGAAAAAGGTGACCAGGAAAAGGAAAAAGGTGACCAGCAAAGGGAAAAAGGTGACCAAGAAAGGGAAAAAGGTGACCAGCAAAGGGAAAAAGGTGACCAGGAAAGGGAAAAAGGTGACCAGGAAAGGGAAAAACGTGACCAGCAGAGGGAAAAAGGTGACCAGCAAAGGGAAAAACGTGACCAGCAAAGGGAAAAATGTGACCAGTAAAGGGAAAAATGGGATCAGCAAAGGAAAAAACGTAACCAGCAAAGGGAAAAAGGTGACCAGCAAAGGCGAAAATGGGACCAGCAAAGGGAAAAATGTTACCAGCAAAGGGAAAAAGTTGACCTGCAAAGGGAAAAACGTGACCAGCAAAGGGAAAAAGGTGACCAGCAAAGGGAAAAAGGTGACCAGGAAAGGGAAAAACGTGACCAGCAAAGGGAAAAAGGTGACCAGCAAGGGAAAAGTGTGACCAGAAACGGGAAAAAGGTGACCAGCAAAGGGAAAAACGTGGCCAGCGAAGGGAAAAAGGTGACCAGCGAAGGGAAAAAGGTGACCAGCAAAGGGAAAAAGGTGACCAGCAAAGGGAAAAAATGTGACCAGAAAAGGGAAAAACGTGACCTGCAAAGGGAAAAAGGTGGCCAGCAAAGGGAAAGAGGTAACCAGCAAAGGGAAAAATGTGACCAGCAAAGGGAAAAATGTGACCAGCAAAGGGAAAAAGGTGGCCAGCAAAGGGAAAAAGGTGACCAGTAAAGGGAAAAAGGTGACCAGTAAAGGGAAAAATGGGACCAGAAGAGGGAAAAACGTGACCTGCAAAGGGAAAAATGTGACCAGCAAAGGGGAAAATGTGACCAGCAAAGGGAAAAAGGTGGCCAGCAAAGGGAAAAAAAGGTGACCTGTAAAGGGAAAATGACCAGTATCTCCCTCAACTCTCGCATTTTCTGTGCTAACTATCAAGAAAACTTGTACTCTTACCTCTATGAATCCATTTCTAGCTACTTGAATCTGCTTGTGCTTAATGAGATAGTTATAATTAACGAAATTACAACTATTATGTGCGAATGCTACAATATTTTGCTTAGTCTAATTCGGGCATAGCTGTTTATATGCATCAAAACCTGAGTACATATATAAATACATAAATGTTAAAAAATAACTCAGTCTCGTGTTATCGTATACGAATTCAACATCTACAGTATACATTGACTAGTTTATATATACTGCTTGAGCATGAACACTCACAAAGACGGTCAATTACAGTCAATTTACGAGAATCTTGATTTTTCCTATGTTTCCCAAGGGGGGAGTAATCGCTTTGTTAAGTGCTGCATATGTAATAGAACTTTAAAGAACAGGACAATTTCAAGGCTTAAACAACATAGGAGAAGATGTTGTAAAGCAATGACCAGCTGTGCATTGACTACAACACCCAAACGAGATCCTGAAATCTTCTCAAGTCCCGAAGAGCGGGATTCAAGATGTACCGTACTCGGAACCAGTTCAAGTGACCCTGTAATAACGTCAAGAGCTACCACTGATGAAGCAATGACAGCAGTTTCTTTGAATGAGCAAGCTCTGAATAAACACACCAATGAAAGCAAGCATACTAGTGTCAAATCACCTAGATTAGAAGATATATCCAAAGCGAATACAGAGGAGATGCTATACCGCTACACCGATCCTAATGATTTGGTAAACATGCTAAGGGTACTCATGATGCTTCATACACAGATAAAAATGACTTTTCCGATGCGATTAACGACATTATTCAGGATTTAAAGCTGGGTGGTTTTATAGCGTGATTAGCATTTGCAAAACCGTGAAAGAGTTAGAAAGATTCCTCATATTAGGATGCGAATGTCTTCTTTATTAGATCAGTGAATAATAATAATAATAAAAATGTCATTAAAATGTCCTTTCACTCTTGATTTTTTCCAGTGATTGTTCTATAGGAACGTTCTGCGACCCTTCAGTGACAAAGTTATTCCATCTAATCAGCTGTCTGAATCTGATTTCCTAGTGAATATATTTAAGTTGAGCATCATACGAATTTAGCGCAGTATTGCATATTTATATACTTTACATCGTCTCAGGGTGAAGAGAATGCTGTTGTTAAACCTGTGCTCAGCGAGTGGAGAAGGCTTGTGATTCGACTTTCTGATGGTGAGATCTCAAGACTGTTAAGCTGGATAAGACTCTGTTTCACCCATTTAGAACCACAGATCCGCATACTCAACCTGCTGTGTTACATGAATTTACCTGAATAGTGACACCACATCTAAAATGGAGAAGCCGTGATTTGTCATTTTTTGGTGCTCTGACTTAAGATCGAGTAATGCATCTAAAGACGGTTCTCTTTTTGATCATTGTGATATAACTTAAACTAATCATTGTAATGATTTATTTTTCATTAGGAATACAAGGATTTTTAATGAATAAAAACACTATGTAAAAACATACCTTAATTCTTTTATTGTTATTATTTATCTTACATTTCCATCACTTTCTCGTCCGACTCATTGTTTCTGTATATGTCATTACACTTGTAACAGCAGGTTATGCAAATTTCCTTATTATTTAAATGAAAGTCTTTTTATTTTCATAATTTGTATTCCAGCGTGGCAAACAGCCTTAATGCTGTTAATGTATACAGGGCTCAAGTCTTTTAGGATACAAATTTCACCATTACTTAAAGTATTTTCACAGTCACTTAAATTATTGCTCACAATGCTTAATTTCAGTGAATATAGGGAGACTAGTTCGAGCTAACTCTCAGCCATGCATTTAATTGTATACAAAATTGACCGTATTTTTTTCATTGTATACCCTGTAATGTTATATAAGGATCCTGTCTTAATGTGTTTCGGTGATGTAGATGTCTCAGCACCCGTTTCTTGCCGAAATGTTTCTTGTAGGTATTCCACCCTCCAATAGCGTCAGCATCCATTGCATGGTAGTAGGCTATTCCTCTTCTTCTTCTTCCTCTTATTGCACACCCTGAAACATTGCACAATGAAAGTCTTAGAAAACTATCTTGGTCAAGTAAAGGCAACCTGGAAAGAATTACATTTTTTGTTATGATACATGTAAAATGAAGCATATGGCACATGTAAAAAGAAGCACAATGATTTGTATAAACATTCGGATATTTAGAGTTATTTCAATGCGCTAGATATAATTAAACTCAAGCATGTGATATTGTAATTTCGTTAATTTTTTATAAAATTCTATAATATGCATCCTTTGTATCTTTATATGTAATATCAATGAGTCAGTTGTTTTATTTATGAATTTTTCATTGTGAAATGGGAGAACATTCAATACTTAAGTTTGACACTTCTACGCACCTTCTTTGCGTGTAAAAAAGACAATTTACATGTCTTAAATTTCCCCTTCTCTGCCATGCCATTATACTGTAGGTATACGCTCCCAGGTATTTCTGCAATCTCTTGATTGGTTAACGAATTATAGCGCTCTGGCAAGAACACTTGACAATCCTCCAGCGAAGATACGATTCTGGTACCATATCTTGTTTGAACTCTCTTTAAGGACTTTATCTCATAGTTAAGACCTATTTCGAGATCTTGAACTCGACGAGTCGGTAGGAAACTACGCTCTTCCACCATCTTGTTAAGTCTATCAGCTAAACAATCTGTAACAGACATTGTCATGAATTATTATTTTCACTACATTATTCAAGTTGAAGAACTAGGGTGTGTATGTTTTGTAAGTAAGCCTATGAGGGTGTAGAGAAATAAAGAATAAGTACAGAAATCATGTGAATGTTCATTGAAGATGAGCCAGCAGAGAACCAAAGAATGAGTAGAGGAAATCGTGTGCGAATGTATAGTGAAACAAAGAATGAGGGGGAAAATCGTATGAATGTTTAAGTAAGAAGAATGTGTTGAGAAGATCATGTGAATGTCAATAGAGAAATGAGCTGAGAACGTCGTGTGAATGTTAACAAAGCATGAACCTGCAGGGGGACAAAGAATGAGTAGAGGAAATCATGTGAGTGTATAGTGAAACAAAGAATGAGGGTAAAGTCGTATGAATGTTTATGTAAGAAGAAGGTGTGGCGAAAATCATGTGAATGTTAATGGAAGCAAAGAATGTGAAGAGAAAGTCATGTGAATGTTAACAGAGCATGAACCTGTAGGTGGAATAAAGAATGAGTAGAGGAAATCATGTGAGTGTATAGTGAAACAAAGAATGAGGGGAAAGTCGTATGAATGTTTATGTAAGAAGAATATGTGGCGAAAATCATGTGAACTGAAGAAGAGTATGCAGTGAAATCCATGTGAATGTAAATCACAGATTAGAAAATATGATGCTCTTTGTAACGAATCGTCTTTCATGTACTGTAACGTTTAAATAAAATTAAATGTATTGTAAAAGCCAACAGTGATTTTGTATAGTTATTTAAAACTCACCTTGCATTGCCCCCCGTTTTGATATGTGCTGAATGTGTAGACGGCCTACAGCTCACGTTGCTTTTAAAGCTCTTTAAAACTTGAATGTAAAGTTAATAAGTACACAACAGTTCTAACATGGGACAGATGTCTGTTTATATAGGGATCTAAACCCCCTCCAGGCGATGCCTGCACGTCATCATGGCTGTGATGCTTACACGTCACGTGATTATTGCAGCCAATGACATCATCTCTTGCTACGCATGCGCAGAGGCCCTCAGCACTTCTATCCCTGCTTGGTTCACTTCCTCTCCCTCTCTCGCTCTCTCTCTCTCCTCTCTCGCTCTCTCTCACACAGAGTACATTCATAATGTCGTTACACAAAGCTGCATGCAGTTAAAGCATCAATCTAAGTGATGTGTTCTAGAGTACAGAGGAAAATCAGTGAAGTCATTGAAAGATCGGGGTTCGAACTAGGGGCAACTGATTGAAAATTATATACAGCATTAATTGTTCATTGTATGAGCTATCAAACATGCTTTCGTCTACAGCTCTATCTCTGCTAGTTTCTGCGATAATTGAGATTTAAACTTAAGGATCGAACCCTGGACGTCAGGTACCCTAATATACACCGCAAGATATTATCTGATGACATAAACGTAATAGGTTTATTTGGTACCTTTGTCTTAATTATTTAATGTTATTAAATTTATAAGTAAACATCATTGAATCGGTATTCGAACTCAGAACGCCAGAAACAAAATTATTTATAATATTAGTTTGATGTGTTAAAAAGACCTGTATGCAGTTGCAACATTGATCTAAGTGATATATTCTAGAACACAGTGGAAAATTAAGGAAGTGACTGAAAGATCGGGATTCGAGCTAGGGCCACTGATTGGAAATTATATAAAGCATTAATTGTTCATCGTAGGAACTAAAAATCGTGCTTTGGTCCGCACCTTAATCCCTGCTAGTTTCTGAGATAATTGAGATTTAAAGTTAAGGATCGAACCCATGACACCTGGACTCTAATATACATGCACAAGAAAGGAGCTAATGGCATAAAAGTAATAAAGTTTATTTACTGTCTTTATTTTAATTAGTTTTGGAGTTATTAGAAGACCGGTTTCGAGCAATCGTAAATGGAGCCTTGCATCCCGAGCTATAATTAGTTTTTATTGCATCATTTTGTCTCTTTTCATTCAGGACATGCGCGTGAGTTGGTGTGTGCGTGTGTGGGTTGCTGCTGTTGGGTGTAAGTGAACAGGCATATGTGCTTGCACGTGTGTGTGTGTTTGTCCATGTATATGTATGCGTGAGTGTAAGAGCACTGGTGTATGTATGTATACGCATGAGGTGCGTGAATGCGTGTGTGTACTGGTGTATGTATGTGTGTGTGTGTACTGTTGTATGTATGTGCATGTGTGTGTATGTGCTGGTGTATGTATATGCGTGTGTGTATGTGCTTGCGTGTGTGCGTGTGTGTACTTACATGTGCGTGTGTGTATGTGATTGCATGCGTGCACCAGTGTATGTTTGCTGATGTGTGTACAAGCGCTCGTGTATATGTGAACGCCTGAATGTGTACAAGTCGTGGAGAAAGAAAGAGGAGAAGAAGAAAGAATGTTGTCTAGGCTTCGGGATATCTAAGTATGCATCAGGGTTTAATATAAATAATTATAGTTGTTAAATGCAATTTTAATCCGACCGCCCGCTGCTTCAATAACTTAATAGTTATTATAGCATTTCACAGGTTTGGATTCGAACTAGGGGCCTCTGGTTCCTAACAATACAGATCGTTAAACATTGTAATGTTGTATAAATTAAATTATATTTGTTAAACACGTTTTAATCTGACCGCCCAATACTCACATAGTTTAATATTTATTAAGCATTAGAGTTTCGCAGATTCGATCTAGGATCCCCCTGAACACCGTTTCATTAATTAAATTATATTCGTTAAACACGTTTTAATCTGGACGCGCAATACTCACATAGTTTAATATTTATTAAGCATTAGAGATTCGATCTAGAACCCTCTGAACACCCTTTTATTAATTATTGTAATGATATATAAAAATTAAATTTGTTAAATGCATTTTAATCTGTCCTTGCATAGTTTAATATTTATTAAGCATTAGAGTTTCGTTGGGTAAGATTCGAACTAGAACCTTCTGAACACCCTTTCATTAATTAGGGTAATGATATATAAAAAATTAAATTATAATTGATAAATACATTTTTTTAATCTGACCTTGCATAGTTTAATAGTTATTACGCGTTAGAGTTTCACTTGGTAAGACTCGAGCTAGAATTCTCTGAACGCCTTTTTATTAATTAAGGTAATGATATAATAATATCAATCATTAATTTCTCATTAGCAATAAACTTTTGATTACAGTAAGAATCGAACACCGATCTATGGATATCACTCAGAGGTTTAATGCACGTAATGAAATGTATATTAGACGCTTTTTCAGTCACTGCCTGAAATGGGGCCAAGCAGAATGCTTGTTAACTATGCTCGGATATATTCGTAGGAGGTCGTAAAACATCGGGGAGAACTCCCTCAGGCAAAATCATGATGGCCGACCTGACGTCACGCAGAGTTGGTAAACAAGTTTCTCTCTCTTTCACACAAACAAGGAGAGGACGAGTATAAAGCAGCCCTCGAATTCTTTTGTTAAACTAGCAGGTGGCCAAACAATGGGAACGCTGCAGGTGTCTTTCTAAACTAGCCTTGCACAGAACAATAGAAAGGCACACGCAATAGAATCTCTTACACAATGGAAAGGGTCAGGCTTTGTTATGGAGCAGGTGTCTTTCTAAAGTATGACGTCACGCAGAGTTGGTAAACAAGTTTCTCTCTCTTTCACACAAACAAGGACAGGACGAGTATAAAGCAACCCTCGAATTCTTTTGTTAAACTAGCAGGTGGCCAAACAATGGGAACGCTGCAGGTGTCTTTCTAAACTAGCCTTGCCAAGGACAATAGAATCTCTTACACAATGGAAAGGGTCAGGCTTTGTTATTGGGATGGGAACGCTGCAGGTGGTCTTTCTAAAGAATGCTTGCATCGGACAATAGAAAGGCACACACAATAGAATCTCTTACACAATGGAAAGGGTCAGGCTTTGTTACAACCCTAATTCATCATGGGCTTTGTTCATTTTGACAGCTGAAGGTTAAGCATTGTTCTTTTGTTAAAAGCTAGTGGAACGAGTATGCCACGTGTTCGACACACACAATGGAAGTGGGGGCGGGTAACTGACCAGGTGCAGAAGTGGCCGGATGTGGAATGGGTAGGAAAAACATCTCGCCTTTGTTACAGAACCTTAAATTTATGACCCCTTTGTTCGTTTTGACAGTTGATTGACAGCCTTAATTACCTAACTGTCAAGCCTCCATTGTACTCAACATGATTTACGACCGCAGGTGCAGCTAAAACTACCAAGGCACAGCGGGGGGAGGGGGAGGGAGGTGGAGGGGGCGGGAGGAGGTGGGGGATCTCATTTGCATATGAATAGCCATGCATAAATTAATTGCGCCAGAACCGCTAAATCCCCCCTACTAATGAGTATAAGTACGGTAAGGTAAGTAATACTGACATACTCATAGAAACGTATTCTCGACGCTGGATAGGTGCAATGTCAGTAGGCCATTGGAACTTCCGTGAAAACTGTTGAATTGTCTACAGTTTTGTAAAAATTTTAATCAAACCTAATGCTTATTATCCAGCATCTTTAAGAACAGCTGTGTGCGTACCAAATATGAAATCAGCCTTTTGTCTGATTTCAGGTTACTTAACGCTTGTGCCTTTTACTCAGTACAAACTACTTTTTCTAGTAGTTAAATAGGCGTTGCTTTCCGTTTTAAGTGCGTATTTTAAGTTGTCTCCTTTTCCCATTAAAAATATTCAGATTAATGGCATTCAGCAAGTCTACAAAGTGTTTATCATAAAATTGCCACTGTACTTCATTTAAATTCTTAAAAAGTACATTCATGCCAAATTACAGCGAGCCAGATACAGAATGCGTATCCTAGAGCAAAAAATATCACCCGGAGGAGGTGAACTAAAAGTATCCTAAACCAGTTATAAACTGTGATACATGAAAAAGCGCACAAATATTGATACATATTTACACTGATATTTAAAGAGAGAACATTTTCCGTTTGTGTACAGGGTAATAATATTGAATCCCACTCAGCCGATTTTGGTAATTGTTCACTATTGAACAGCCAAATTCTTGAACGAACATTAGTTTTCCAATGTGTTAAATTTGGGATTTAGAGGATTTCTATATTCATGTCATGCAATTTAAATCTAGTTTCGTTGAATATGAATATAAACGGGCTTTTTTTTGGCGGTCTAGGTGGATTTTTAAGAGCCCAATGGGAGTAAAGAAGAGTCTTAAAATCTTTAAAATTGGGTTATTTGAGAGGGGGAGTTGTATATCGTCCTCATATGAACAAATTTCTGTCTGATGTCCTACAACATTGTAATGAGGCAATATTTTGCCAAGGTTGTGACGAAATGCTACACTCTTTGGCTTTAGAATCTGGAAAAAGTCGTAAGCTAGGTGCAACCTTCAAAACTTTACGCTACCCTTATTTTCAAACCCTCACATATAAATCAACAGTGTAGGTATGGTGTTTCTGGACAAAACTTTCTACACTTACCCAACGAAGACCCAACGAAAATTATAGGCTACCTTACAACTTTCAAAACCTACCCCTAATAACTGTCAACTCTTTCCGTAAAAATCTGCATCGTTCAACCTAAAGTTTCGTTTAACACACAGCTCTCTCTCTCTCTCTCTCTCTCTCTCTCTCAAAACAAAAAATGTACCTTTGCAACGACAGGTAAGACAGCTAGTTAAAGATATAGATGTAATTTAGCGCTAAAAACTTCAGAATGGGCACAGATTTTGCTAAATTTCAGTGTTTATTTCTCTTCTGTGCATAATGTTTCTTCCCACCTACATCATAGCCAACTCTCAGCCATATTAATTTTGCAAGATAAAAATCTAAGTATACATCCGAACCCTCTGTCAAAAAGAAAGAAAAAATAATTTTAAGCCCTAAGTTGACTTTTACTTGATACGTAGACCGAACAAGATTAATGCAATTTTTCAAAAAGAAGACATGTAGATTCAGCAAACGGAATATGTTGGCTAGGAAAAACTTCCCTCACACCGAATTCGGTTAATCCCTCTGTTTTGTAGGTAATTTGCACCCCCCTCTCGGATACGAGGATTTTATAAATCAAGTTGCCGTGTTTCGTTCCGTTCTCAACGCAAGGAAACAGATGAGGTCATGAGGAACGTGTACTCCAGCTCCATACATGTGGATATGAAACTTTGCGCTGTAAACGCAAAGAAGCGATTGGCTGAGCTAACGGACCAATGAATCAAAGCCGCACTTTAACCTATCAAGTAGTTAATAAAATCCCTTTCCGCATGTATTCCAGGAGTGAGGAAGGGTTTCCTTAACCTCCCAAGTTCCATCGCTCACTGTTTCTGGTATGGCGTAGTATTGACGCCTAATATAGCAAGTGTGTGTAAATGATGACGTAAAAGTTAAGTAGGAATATCTGTTTCCGTTTCATTTTCGTTTTATTTCTTGCATCCTATTTTTATATTTTCTGTTTGCGGATTTCTAATAGGTAGACTTCTTTTATTGCAACTCTGCTCCTCTGTTTCCCTATAAAAGAGCACGGAAAAGCTTGGTGCAAATAGGTTTCCGAAATTAACCCAGCCGTGCTTTAACATCCATTGCTCACATACCGAAGGGAAATTTTGTACAATAATAAATAAGCACTAGGTCTGAATCCACTCACTCTTCTGCTTACCAGGAAGAGGGGGTATACTTGGATGCTGAACAAATTGAGACTTGGAGGTGTTCGGTGTCTGCCGTTGTACTTGGTATGAAGAATTCAAAATGATCTTTAATTTCCCAAAAGCATGGCATTTGTAATTCCACCAAAAAATTCGATATCGATTTCACTGGAAATCCATATTTGGAAGTCCATCGAATGCAGAAACATCTTTTTTAGAAAAAGGTCCGTATGCATGCCTATGTGTCTGTGAACAGCATAACTCAAAAACGAAAAGTCACTTGGTATTTAAGCTCTGTATCTTCCTGAAGATTTTCAGGAAATTACTCCACTCCAAACTATCCTTTACATGGAAGGTTTTCGCTATTTTGCATTTTCGGAAAATGACCTCTTTAGCGATTTATATTAAAATAGCACACATTTAAGAAATTTACATGACAAAATGCATATCTGGAATTTTCTGGGAATAGCCTATGAAGTTCTCTTCTTTGGAGGGAATTTTATGAAATAAAATTGGTTTAATGGGTAAATCATGATAAATAAACAAAAACTTACTACGCCAAAAATTTAGACTCTTGAAAGTCACAATTTATTTTAAATAACTTTTTTATGGCATCAACATTACCGAGAAATCCGTTATTATTGGTTTGAAGTTTTCAGTACTTGTCATTTTTTGAAGTGCTGTCGGTATTCACTTGTTCCTCGCAATATCGTGGAAACAGTCTTGTAATTTTATTTCAGGGCCAGCATATAGCGACACGCCTTGAAACATCTATCAATTCAGTTTCCTGTATCTCTCTTGTAGGTGCCTACAACTATATTGCGATTAACATGAAGTAGTTAGCAAAATAAGTTTTCGTAGGAATAGATTGTGCAAAGTATATAAAAATAAACTGCAGGGGAAGAAAAAGTAATGTAATACAGAAAAACGTTTTTTTCTCACAAATCTACGGGTGTATGTCTTGGTAACCTGCGGTTTGGGGAAAGGAACGTTAGTGACGGCAATGTATAAGCATTGCGTTCTGCTTATTGTTAAATAAAAATTAAAGTATTCTACCTGGAGGAGTGCGCACTTGTGCGCATATAAAGGTTGAAGTAGCTGTATTAGTTTAAAATGCGGCGCTATTATGCCTCTATTTATGGTAAAGCGCACATTACTTTGCCGTAAATTATCTTTAGTCCAGGAATAATAGCACTACGAGCAAAAGTGAATAGAAGAGCTTATCATTTGATTCCAGCTTCGAAATTTCCAGTAAAATATAGAAGTATACCTACTTAGTACATTCCAGCACTTGCTGCATGGTGCACCTCTTCCTGTTAATTGCTTGACACAATTTTCCAATCGTGTTAGCAATTAGTTTCCTCATGCAGGAAGTTAATCAAAACTCTGTGCATCTCAAAACACGGATATCACAATCTTACCAGCTGTTGCTAATCGAAGAGCATCGGCAACACTATTATTATATGATTATAGGGTGTCCGGAATGGTATTGTTACAAGGACAAATACAACGAGGTAACATTTATCTGAATTCTGGAGAAAAATTTTAGTGATGTATCATGTGCTTGAAAGTTATTTTCTTAAAACACGGTTTGGAAAATCTCTCATATCTAGAGAATTAACAGCGGTAGATAAAACTGTTCTTTGCAGTGTACTCATGTCAGACTTGCTCAGAATACAGAGAGTTTTTCGCAATCTAACAAACTTAAGACACCATTACGTTATGAAAAACCACGCCTCCACCAGCAGTGATGTTCTATCTGGCAGCCTTTTAGCTTGAGCTATCAATCTGCAGCACAGCTTCCATTGGAGCAAACTGCTATAAATACGGGGATGTCCAGTTTATTCCATTCCTCCTGGCAACTTTCCAGAGACCATCTAAAGTTCGCGGCCGTCTGCCTCCAAGGGCTCTTTTCAGTAACCCACATGCACAAAACTCTATCAGTGATGCATCAGATGGCTTAAGACGGAAGTCGCTGAAAGGTGTGGAATGTATTCCCATTTCTCTCTCTGTGTTCTTCAAAAATATGTAGGTTGAAGCAGGTGTATGGCTTAATGCCTTATCCTGATGCAACCAGACTTTATTTATATCTGCACCATAGAGATCAGGATTTCTGTATGGAAAATTGGTATCAGGACGTTAGTCTGATAATATGCCGAGCTGATTTTCACATGTTTAAGTACACGGTGAATGGTTAATTTGCCATTGCTATTACCATGAAACCATTGGGGAAATTTTCGTTAGTTTCCTTATACCAGCTTTCAAAATTTTTTTCTCCCCTTAGTCGGTAATATATAGCCCAGGGTATGTTGCAGTCACTTAAACATATGCCTCGTCTAAAAAGACAACAAACATCCTCTTTTCACAAGCTAGGTATTGTTCATCAGCTTTCTGCTGTTAGTGTCACGTTGTACAATGTGTTTAGGCAACAGCTTATATCCCCAGCTCTTATGGCACATTTCTAGATTCAAATCCTGGTTGATTATGGTGTTCACAGTAGTAACAGAGATCCCCAATTACAGTGCAATGGCCTTCAGTTGCCGGATTTGGTTCAGAGGCATGGGCCTTCACCTTCCAATTATCTCCGGGGTGCGACTTGCCCTTTAGAATAAGTCCTAATGTGGGCTTACCTTTTTTGTTGAGTGCACATGAGATCACTTTCCTGGATATGGCAAAACCACGCCTCTTGCACTGCTTAATAATCTTAGAATACAGGTCTTTTGGATCGGAAAGGGCAATAATGTACCCTTATCAGAATGATTCTATTTTTGACGCTATTTGATGCAGCAAGAACAAGAGCACACAACTGAACAAACACAGTGATACCCTCATACCGCTGAACTTTCAATCGGTTCCACATGTTTCAGCGCGGAGCTATTGTGCTCATCTGATACTGTTACGTAGATCGTGAACAGCCCTCGGTATTGTTGGAAATGCTTTGGGTGAACAGCTCATAAGTGTTTTGACAAACAGTCTGTGTAAATGTTTTTAATCTGAGCAACCTTTCGTGTAACGTAAATCATAAAAAATGTGATGTAATAAATTCACACTGCATTCCTCACCTATTGCTTATATACGTTATACACTGCCGTTTGTAAAAATTGCAACACCAAAAAAGAATTTCTCGAATAACTCCAAATTTGGTGGAAGTGTAGTAGAGAGTGCAAGCAATAAGTGATTAGTTTTGCAGAGAGATGGGGTACACGTAGGCCAAGCAGAGCCCTCTCGTGTCGGTCAGACAAGGTCAGTGTTGCGCCCAGTGTAGTCACTGCAGAGCTGTCAAACAAGGTGGAAACAATAACGTGAGTGCCAGTATGCCTCATCGACGTCAAAGGGAGCCATATCGGCATGTGAGTTCGAACGGGCAGAATGATCGGTCTCCGGGAAGCGGGTTTGTCATATCGTGACATTTCGGCTCGTACAGGGCATGCTGCTACGACAGTGATGCGTGATGGAAGCAGTGGGTAGATGAAGGTCGTACGCAGCGAAGAGCGGGTACTGGATCACGGAGTATGACCACAGCACGGGATGACCGTCATCTTGTCCGCATGGCTATAACGGGCCGTACAGCTTCAACCGCAGTGTTGGCTGGAGCACTGCAACAGGTGTGAACTTGTCTGCATCAACGGTTCGTCACCGTCTGCTGCAGGTTGGACTCGTAGCATGCATGCCATTATGTCGGCTTTCCATTGTCCACAAATCACAAGCTCCTACGACTGCAATGGGCACGTGAACACGTCACTGGTGTGTTAAGTGGCAAACTGTAGTCTTTTCGGATGAGTTCTGCTTCAACGTGCCCTACAGTGATGGCCGCATACGTGTCCGACGGTGCCGTGGTGAGCGCAACCTTGAGGGTTGCATTGTTGAGCGGCATAGCGAACAAACACCAGGTATAATGGTTTGGGGCGCCATTGGTTACAACAACCGATCTCACCTCCTACGAATTGAGAGCACTTTGAACAGCAACCGGTACCTAACGGTGGTTGTAGGGCTTGAGGTACTCCCCCTGCTTCAGGCATCTCCACAGACCACATTTCAACAGGATAATGCCCGGCCACATATTGCGAGGAATGTACAAGCCTTCTTCGAAGAGCGACGGTTACCATTGCTTCCCTGGCCTGCACGTTCGCCTGATATGTCGCCCATCAAACATGTCTGGGATATGGTTGGTCGGCACCTGGTGCGTCACGGTCCTCCAGTAACCAGTGTCACGGATTTGTGGGCTCGAATACAAACTGCGTGGAGGAAAATCCCTCAGGAATTTATCCAGAACCTTTTTATTCAATGCCACGGCGTATAGCAGCGCTAATTGCAGCGCATTTACACACAAAACACTGAATATGAGGGCTCAAAGGCCATATATAGATTTCAAAAGTTTACCATTTATTACTTGTCATGTACCTAACCTGTGGTATTAAATTCATGCGTTTCCTTCTTGGTGTTGCAATATTCACAAACGGCAGTGTATATTATATTATTCCTATAAAAATGATTTTTCTGTTCACCTTACTCATGCACGATTTCAAATTAAGCAAGAAGAGACATGCTTATTACTAAATGAGGAAACAGCATTCACATGTTTTTTCATGACAATTAGCTCTTTCGATGGAAAGAAAGAAAGAATAAGTATTGCAAACTTTCAAGCCTGTCTGTTATATGACGTGCGAAAATGACTAACGTAACGTAAAACTTTGTCACAAATTCGTGTATTTTAATGAGCTGTATTTTTTGCTGCAAGTTTTTGTCTATCTCATAGCTTTCCTAGTTATAAAAACAGTAAAAATTCATCCAAATAAAGGGAACGTCTCAGGGATTTCATATAAAATTCAAGATATTTTATTGCTCATGAAATATGGTATTCTATTAAAAATTATTAGTCATTTCTGGGGGGGGATAGCTAAAACTATTACATATAAAGGGAGTTTGGGGTTGGAAATTTCTTGAAAACGTTTCTGGCGCATCCTTGGAAGATGCTGGACCTCAATAACAAGTATGGTACTTATCCGTGTGTTTTCGTTTTTGAGTTATGCTTTTCTCACACACGTGCGCGCGCTTTAAAACTCGCAAATTCTTCGACACTAAAACCCCTTATTTTGTATAATATGAACAAAGAAATGTATGAATTTCTCTGGCGGCAAATCTTTCATAATTGCCTGCATTATCTTTTGCTTTAATCACAACAGCACATAGTGCAAGCATTTATTGCATAGGATTTCGGACGTTCCATTTCGTATGGTGCATTACCTTTATAAAGCATCGAACAACTCGCATTTTTATGTGTAGTTTTTGTTTTTGTTCTGTCTAACCCGCTCGTACGGCAAGTTTCTCAGCTTTAGGCCTTAAGACTGGATTTGAGTTGCCAAGGCAGAGCCGTACATTTTACTTGTGAAAGTAGCTTTTAACACAAGTAGTCAAACGCTTCGGATCTTTATTCTGCTGACAATGCCACTTCCTGGCCAAGGTTTTCAGCAAAGGTATCGTACATTTTTTCCAGAGTGTCCCTTTATTATTAACTGTCATATTCTCTGTGAAACCAAATCTTGTACCTTGACGTTCCTTCTTCAATGTTACGTTGGGAACCTTTTGCGTAGGTTGAGCCTTTGACTTAGAGAGCGGCGAACATATTTATTGCCATTCAAATTAAATTTGCTTTCATCACTCCATATCACTATCGTCCACTGCTCAACACTCCATTTCAACATCATATGCGTGGGCTGTGACCAAGTTCAATCTTTCATTTGATATCTTACATTGGAAACATGGACATCATTTCATAATCCCGCTGTAGACCATATGTTTGTCTGACTGGGAATTTGCTATGGATTGCGTTCTTTATTGTATGTGTCTGTGTTTTTCTCTTTTCTAGGTCGATCTGATACAGGTTTACTGTGGACATGACCAAAGAGAAACATATGCTGTCTAGGAGTGCAAAATTGCCAACAGCTTTTGCTCTAGAGTTCCTTTTCTTTAGCACATCTCTAGACGCTTTCCGATGCAACTGTGCCAAATGTGGCGAGGATGTTCAAGTAATTTGCAGGGCATAATAATTCACAATTTAGAAATAAAGTGGAAATACATTCCTAAAAACGCTTTTGCCCCCCATCCAAATGTTTTAACCCGTTTTCACCGTACTCTTCACTATTAGTTGTCTGTGATACGGTAAACAGCGTCCCTCCACCTTGTGAACCAGAAATGATTCCAGCACTTTGGTCCTGCAATCTCACCCAACGTAGATTGTTTTGTCAAATCATTTTCTCTAACTTTAGGATTGACAGTTTATTATGCTTAGTTGTATTGAGGCAGCGCTAACTGTGATATAACTGATGATGCTGGTAACTATGACTGTTAGACCATGAAAACAAGAGTAGAAAGTTGTTAGGCGTATACCCACTGGATTTATACAACTATGGTGTTGTTCTTTTGGCATACGTTGCGAAATTATGAAGGTATTAAGCAATTATAATTCCAGGGGATACCTCATGCAAAATGGATGCTGGTGGTATGGAGTTGCAAAGGAAACACGGCAATTTAACATGATACAACAGCGTTTTCATAACTCCAAATTGAAGGCGGTGATTGGCAGTCGCCATGACAAGCAGTGCTACCAACAGATTCAGCTAGGAATCGTCAGTCCTAAAGTTAGACCGATCAGACTACGTGAGCGCTGCTTTATATCGAAACTGATGAGACAAGTCTCGAAGTTACTCCTGTACGCCCCACACTTTTCCATTGCCAACATTCTTTCGCGTCATTTCTGCTTTCAGCAGCTTCCCTGATCATAACTGATCCCGAATGCGGGCTTCAATGTAACCATGGAAACAGTAAGAAGGTATTCAACTCCGAATTGTTTAAAAGACATTCCTGGTTCCAAGGACGGATCGTAAATTTATTCTTCATACTCTAAAGAACGGAAAAGGATAGCGTTGCTGATAGTGAATTACGTCAGCGCGGGAAACTTAACTAAATTATTGCTTCTTGTACACATACTTTGTTCTGTTTAGGCTAATACTTCCTTCAGGCAGACTGAACCAAACAATTATTTCGGAACGCCTAATATTACTTTCTCTAATACGTATAGTAAGTAGGGGAAGTATTGTATTCCACCCAAAAATTCGATACCGAGATTTCACCGGAAATACATGTTTTGAGATCCCCTGAATCGAAAAAAAACATTTTTGGAAACATGTCCGCGTGTGTGTGTGGGTGGGTGGGTGTGTGTGTCGGTGAACAACATAACTCAGAAACGAACAGTCGGATAAACACCAAACTTGGTATTTAGGTTCAGTATCTTTCAGAGATGCGACACGAAGGTTTTCAAGAAAATCCCCCACCCCAGATTACTCTTTACATGGAACATTTTTCGAAAATTTTAATTTTCTCAAAATGGCTCTAACGATTTTGATTTAAAATATCATATTTTTAAGATATTTTCAAGACAAATAAAATGTATATCTTGAATTTTCTGGGAATGTCTACAAAAGTATTCTTCATTGTGAACGACTTTTGCATAACTGGTAAACCATAAGAGATAGACAAAATTTTACTACACAAAAAATGTAGATCGCGTTAAAATACATAATGTATGTCATATACATTTTTTTTGTTGAGTGAACCATTTTCGAGATATTGCTTGTTATTCTCTTACATTTTTCAATACTTATTTTCTCAAATGGGAATTCGTTATTCATTTTTTGTCTTGGATATGCAAAGAGTATTAATCTGTGCACCTAGCAACCAGCTATTAAGAGAGATGTATGTGCTTAAAGGCTACTGTATTTCTATGTTGCCCTTGTAAATATATATTCCCCTTACATCTACAAGAAAATTAGCAATAAGATAGAGTCTGCAAATGTTTATCTCGATTAACATGAAGTAAATGGAGAATAAGCGTTTGTAAAAATAGTTTGTACAAGAGTGAGAAAGTCATGTGAGTGTAACACATCAGATTTTTTTTACATGGTAAGCAAAGTGGAATTTGTTGGTGTATACTAACTAAAGGGTGAATTCTCCAGTAAACTGCATCATTATGTTCCTCTTTGAATGTACATAAATACCTACGTTTTATGATTTTATGGTCCAATTTACCATATACTTCGTCAGGATAATCGATGCACTTACACACGAGAGCGGGTTTTGGGGTCGATTTTTAAGTCATCAGACGTAAATGAAAAATATTTTGTGTACGATAGGGAGTTAAAACTGTTTATATGTGAGCCATTGAACTTTTTGAAACTGCAACTTATATTATTTTTAGGTAAAACTAGAAAAAAATTGTTCCCCTTCTGAGTTAACAGACTCTAAACTTTCAATCAGTACAGTAATAGAAAGTGATTATAAAAGCATTTTATTTTGCCTTTATTTACAACAACATCAGCCTCATTTTTTTTCCATGTAATATACTTCATCAAAAATAAATTAATTTCATCTCGTCCTAGGATCCTTCCACATCCTTCCCGTACAACTTCATGTAGTAAAGTTTAGTTACCTCTGCCAGAATATGGTAACTGGCAACGATAGTAAAAATCATAAAGCCTCATATTCATTTGACCAAAACTGCTCGAAGTCTCTTGTCTATCTTATGAAAAGCTTACAATCTCGCTTCTCTCTCAAGATCAATTGTAAGTACGGATGACATTTATGATACATTTCAAATGAACATGCCCATAATTATTCAGAAATACCTCAGATCACGATTTGATGAAAGGCGCTTTGAAATATGGGACCTGAATAAATAGAGTTCCGTAATTTTTACTTGGGCTTGCCGTGTCGAGTTATCCATTTGGAAACATTAGCACATATTTCTTTACTTCCTCTTCTAAATAATGCCAAATATTCTATCGATGGATATGAAATAATGGCTGTGAGTGGGAAGTACAGATACAATTTATATGTACGAAGTATATGGATATTTTTGTAGAACCTTGTCACCAGTTTCTGTATGTTCCTGAGGAGTATGGCACATTGCATGGCCAGTGAAATGTGTCCATTCAATGAAACATACAAGCCACTGGCCATGAGATATCTCACATCCATATACTGTGTATAGAAATTCGAATAAAGCTCTGCGGCTTCCCCAGTTATCCTTTTTTTCTGACTATATATGAACAAGTTGCATCTAAATTGCGAAGATATCTGCTTTTACCTGTGAAGCACAGTTGTCAGTGAAAGCACGACGATTAAACAATTCGCTATCATTATTATTACTTGTCTGATAACATTAGCGGACGTTTCGTCTCGTAAAAATATAGTCACTATTTTGTATTCTGCCTAAAATCACATATCGGTCAAGTGACATCCAGTGCCGGCTTGTGACGTAAACGATAGGTGAAGCCATTTACACAAAACAAGACATGCAACTTACCTACGAGGGCAGTCCCAGAAGTACCCTACCTGGCGTATATATATAGCGGTTGTTTCAAACAAATAACTATGGTAGAAAGTACCACCCTTATAAAGCTTAAGTTTGAAGTTTGACGATGCTCGTTGTTTAGTAATTGTTTGGCAGCCATTAATAGTGAACTCAGCGAATTTGTAAACATGGATAAAACTGGTCATCGTTATGTGATACAATACTTTCATTTGAAAGGTCTTAGTCCAACTAATATTAAAGCTGAGCTAGATTCTACTCTGGGGGAGTCTGCTCCTTTGTTTACAACAGTAAAATATTGGGTGGCAGAGTTTAAGCAAGGCCGTACGAGCTGCCAAGACGAACATCCCAGTGGTCGACCAAATGAGGTGACCACGCCAGAAATTGTGAAGGGAATCCACAAAATGGTATTGGATGGCCGTCGACTCTAGTGCGCGAGCTAGCAGACATCGTGGGCATTTCAAAAAGTGCTGTACATCGCACACTAACTAAAAATTTAGACATGAGAAAGCTGTGCGCAAGACGAGTGTCGCATTTACTCACAATGAAACAAAGACAACGTCGTGAGGATATTTCAGTCGAGTGTTTGGCGATGTTTCGCTGCAATAAAGCCGAATTTTTGCGTCGATTCATAACCATGGATGAAACATGGGTCCATCACTTCACACCTGAGACGAAGGAACAGTCAAAACAGTGAATTGAAAGGGGAGAATCGGCTCCAAAACGCGAAGACAGTGCCATTTTCAGGCAAGGTCATGACCTCAGTTTTTTTGGAATGCGCGTGGGATAATTTTCATTGATTATCTTCAAAAAGAAAAAGTAACCAATGGCGAGTATTATGCAAACTTATTGCAGCGTTTGAATTATGAAATCAAGCAAAAACGGCCGCATTTAGCGAAAAAGAAAGTTCTGTTTTTTCAAGACATTGCACCAGTTCACATCCATTATCATCATGGCCAAACTCATTGAGTTAAAGTTCGAATTGCTTCCTCATGATCCTATTCGCCAGACTTAGCCCCCTCTGATTATTTTCTGTTTCCAAAGTTAAAGAAATTACTTGGTGGAAAACGATTTGTCAACAATGAAGAGGTGGAGTTTGCAGTTGATGGCTATTTTGCAGAACTCGGCGGTTCTCACTATAAACAGGGTATCGAAACTATTCAACATCGCTGGGAAAAGTGTATCGAGCTGAAAGGAGACTATGTAGAGAAATAAAGAGTTTTTTTCCCAAAATTTTTGTGTTTTCTTTGTTAGTTCGGGTACTTATGGTACAGCCCTTGTATTTCTTGTATATTAAGTTGATTTTCCTATCCTTTTGGCTGGCGTACTCACTGCTTTTAAAATGTCTGATGTAATACTTCGCACCTTTCCTTTCCATTTTATGTGCCGATACACTAAGAATTTGCTCAGATCCACACGTAAATATCATGTCTCGTCAGTCCATCGCGAAAAACATTTTTGTGACATGTAACACACCGTTATTTTTATAACAACTTTATTAAACACAAGGTATACATGTAGGTTACATTTGAATTATGGGTTTCACCAGTTCTACTATATAATTTTGCAGACTCATTGAAAATCGCCAATGGTTTAATTGTTTTTAAGACTTAAACTTATAAGATTTCACAAGTGTCAGTGACCAGCGAATAGCCTACTCCTAAGAATCCAGGATTTTAGCTTCGCCGTTGCCTCAAAGCAGGTAGTTTGTGGGAGTACATATCGTAAAGTCATACAGTCCATGCTTGAGGTGGTTGTCATGGCAACCAGGCATAAACAGTGCAGCTGAAAATCCCAGAGCCAAAAGTAGCTGCACCAACCCTCTATACCTGCTTATGGACATTGCGGCTTTCCCATTTCGCTCGCTTATAACCAGTTTTCCTTATTCCCTGCTACTGTCGCGGTAACACTTCGGAATTGGCAATTTTTGCTTTTAAAATAATGATTCATAAAATTATATTCCTCTATGTAAGTAGTGGTATATTTAAATATAAAATCTTTAAAATGGAGATAAAATTGTATTGGAAAGCACCTAGTTAGAACACAGCTGCAGTGGCGCTTCTCTAGCTTTACCTGAGGAACCGCCCCAGATAACTTTGTATGACTCGGAAGTGGATTGAAAGACTTGCTCCGCAAGTTGTTTTCAATTTAGTACAACAAAATGATTAAGTGACTTAATACTGCCTGGCTCATTTACAATTCAGCATTATAACAGTGTAGACCTTCAGGATGACTTAGCGGCTGGCTTTCTTAAAATCCTCGACTTCTGGGTGCGACTTAATTTAGCGTGAAGTTTTAAGCACCACAATCTATCGTGAATGCGACATCTTTATTCACAACATGGCGACCAGCAAGTGCAGAACTATGTGCGCATGCGAACATCAAACGCAATTTTTATCATAACGGTATTTGCTAAATTTGTTTCTGCAGCTAGTTAGCGAAAGTAGAAACATTCTGAATAAAAACTTGAGGGAGGAATGAATTTCATTAAAAGTTGAAGGAATGGGAAAAAGTTAAAAGTTGATGATTATTATTTCTCTCAAGGAAAGGAGATAAAGTTGCCACTTGAGCGCGGAAAGGAAACCGATATTATCTGAAAGGCAAGAGTTTTGAGGGTTGATTGTATCGTTCTGCTCTGTCTGCCGGCTTGGCATTACTTGAGGCCCGTTGTCACTGACACCCACCACTTATGTTTAGGAATATATCTCAGTGTTAATGCTGTTCTTATTCTGAACCAACGCTTTAAAGTTGAATACTTTCTGATCAGTGGTAACACTGAAGCTCGCAATTCTGAGTAGTTGGAATTAAAATCTTGGTACGACCAACCTGATTAGGGGTTCTTTGCTTTTCCCCAGCTGTAAGTATGAAAGAGGTTGATGTGCACTCTCCATCACCCCCAAAGGTTCAAATGGTACTAAAAGTAAATCTGTAGAAAACGGTACACAAGGAAACTCAGACTGGTAGCTATTAACGAAAATGGCGGATGGCACAGAAAGTAGATCTAAGAAATTTTCATAAGCGAACTATTGCCAGCAAGCATATCTAAAGATAACGCAAACATATAAGGAAAAGACAAATTTTTGAACATTTTATACATTCCTCATAACAGTAATTTTATAAAACCTCTGTAACTTTCCTATGAGAAATATCTATTTGTTACACTCACGTGACTTTATCTGCTCATTTCCATATCTCTTTTATATCATACTATCAATGTAAAAAGTGTTCTTCTGTCCAAAAGTGATTTGGTTACCAATGATTTAAAACTGAGCTGTATGAACTTAAAATTTCTCCCAAGATTATCTGCAAGATGCAGAAGGGGCAGTCAATCAGCTGGAAACAGCATTGTGTTAGCTGTCAAATGGATGGAGTTATGTTACTAGGGAAGCGTTTCTACCTTATATATTAAGGTATAATATACCTTAATATGACCAGGATTGTGGTCATGAGTTCTTGGGGCAAAAAAAATGTTTTCACTCTTGTTTATATATTCTATTGGTACCGTCTTAGAAATTGATACGATAAGAAATATTTTCAAAACTACTAGCATTTGGCATAAATTGTGCGTTTTAACGAGCTTTACATTTTTCTTATGTGAAGTTTTTGTTTATCTCATTTGGTTTCTCAGTTATGCAAAATTCAATCAGAATGAAGAGGACTTAAAGGCGTCTTCCCGAGGTCGCGGGTTCAAACCCGGCAGAGGGCGCTGAATTTTTTTCCGGGCTCCTTCGGAAGGGAAGTAAAGCCGGTGGTCCCGTGTTGTAGATTTACGGAACGTAAAAGAACCTCAAGCCTAACAAAGATGTCTCTGAGCAAAATTTCGGTCTTTCACGCCCAATATAGAATGAGGCGCTAAGAACCATACAAGTTAACGAGCGTCCATAAAATAAAACTCAATTTAACTTAAGGGATTCTTAGCAGAAAACCCAATATATGCATTCGATTCTTTTTACTTTATCTACTACATATAGTAAGTAGGGAAAGTGTTGTATTCCACCCAAAAATTCGATAACGAGATTTCACCGGAAATACATGTTTTGAGACCCCCTGAATCCAAAAAAAGCATTTTTGGAAACATGTCCGTGTGTGTGTGTGTGTCTGTGAACAGCATAACTCAGAAACGAACAGTCGGGTAAACACCAAACTTGCTATTTATGTTCAGTATCTTCCAGAGATGCGACACGAAGGTTTTCAAGAAAATCCCTCCACACCAGATTACCCTGTACATGGAAGAGTTTTCAAAAAGTTTAATTTTCTCAAAAATGGCTCTAACGATTTTGATTAAAATATTATATGTTTAAGATATTTTCATGACAAATGAAATGTATATCTCGAATTTTCTGGGAATGTCTCCAAAAGTATTCTTCATTGTGAACGACTTTTGCATAACTGGTAAACCATAAGAGATAGACAAAATTTTACTACACAAAAAAATGTAGAGCGCGTTAAAATACACAATTTATGTCATATACATTTTTTTTGTTGAGTGAACCATTTTCGAGATATTGCTTGTTATTCCCTTAAATTTTTCAATACTTATTTTCTCAAATGGGAATTCGTTATTCATTTTTTTGTCTTGGATATGCAAAGAGTATTAATCTGTGAAAAAGGGAATGGTGCTGCACCTAGCAACCAGCTATTAAGAGATATGTATGTGCTTAAAGGCTACTGTATTTCTATATTGCCCTTGTAAATATATATTCTTCTTACATCTACAAGAAACTTAGCAATAAGATAGAGTCTGCAAATGTTTATCTCGATTAACATGAAGTAGATGGAGAATAAGTGTTTGTAAAAATAGTTTGTACAAGAGTAGAGAAAGTCATGTGAGTGTAACACATCAGATTTTTTCAATAGCCCTTCTTACTCCATACGGCAATATTGATACACAGGAAATGATTATTGGGGAAAGAAAATACCAGGCCAAAGTTCAAGGTTCCTTCTCGGCATTTATCAGTTATAAATACTGGTAAAACCTGGGCTAAAGTCTAAGAGGACGGTCCTGTCTTTATTTGAATTACGAACTTTCTACTCACGAGTCCATGCTTTAACGAGTTCAGCCCTATCGGGACATTCAGTTGTTCATGTATCTTCAGCATATAACACTTAAAGAAATTCGCTAATCGGTTTGAGCAAATGAAAAATAAGGAACAATTTTCATGCAGAGGGCGTTTTAGGCTGGAATTTTGTGAAAAAGTTGAAGTACCCTTGAAAGATACAGAGTTTGGTATTCATACGGTCTTTCGTTTTTGGCGCACGCACGTTAACTTTTGGAGGATCTCAGGACCGTAAACGTATATTTCCGGTGAAATCTCGATATCGAATGCTTTGAGTGGAATACAATACTTCCCCAGCATATGTAAGTTTAGAAATAGAAATGAAGAAATCGCCCTGGAAGAAAATCGGGACGCCCAACGCCCAAAAAATCCGTTTTTCTAAAATATTTTAATCCCTCTCCCTAGTTTCACATATCGGAAATGATATATACCCAATAATACCGGAAGGAGCACTTCGGATATAATTAGTTTTAATTTGACGCCACTGCCTTGTGTGTCAACTGCTAAATGATCTTAGATTTCTGTATCGTTGGCCCATGCAGAGAAATATATTTTGCATACATCAGTTTACCAATGCAGCACTGAAAGGTTAGCAGTATACTACTGTGAACTTATAAATGCCAGAATTCGCTATTTTTGAGCTGCAAAACAAACATTGCCAGCATATACGTTTTTGGTATCAAGTGGATGAATCTGCGGCTCACACTTGCCTGAACATGACACGCTGCGGGAATTCTTTCCAGGTCACACCATTTCGCTTTTTAGTGACATTTCTTGGCTTGTCAGGTTACAGACTTGACCGCTCCTAGTCTTTGTCTTGTGGGACTGCTTGAAAAAGTCTTCGCAAAAACAGCGGGAAGAGTTGAACTTATTACAAGAAGTTACCAACCTTACTCCTGAGCTCATTACATGAGTAATGCTTAGATCCAGACCGTCTAGCACAGGGCATTTATATAGAATGTGAGCGTTTAAAGGTTGTAGTATCCCCAAAATGATGAAAGCAACATATAAATTCGGAAGTCGCAAACTACGTTGTAAAGTTGCCAAATAAAATGTAACACATTGAAATAATTTAAAGCACTACGACTTTTCGGAAAGTTATAATAATATACTTTTACTTTCTTATACCATTTCAGAGAATGAATGGAATACTTCTCCCAGAAAATGTACCTCTGTGTGGCATTGCAGTTTAAAAAATAAAGGATATTGGAAGGGGTGTTATTTTAATAAACAGGTACTATTCGGAAGTACTCGATTGATTATATACAAAGTAAATCTATTTCAGCAAAGGAAGTATAACAATTGGAATAATTTCTAAAATAAGTGTAGTAAATGTGTACTGAAATGTTGAATCCCAGACTTGCAATATTCATAAAAAGAGGCAGGGGGAAAGAAAGAAAGAACTCTTAGATTCCATGTTCCATTATCACTGGAAGGAAATGCATTTTCGAGGTAAAGTCATTCGTAGTTTTGAGTAGATTTGAATTTGTAAATGCCGAGTTTCGCCTTCCCCCTTTTGCTCTTTAACAACATAGTGTGGTACTAGAACCTGTTAACTATCGTGTCCTGAATTAATTATTGTTCTGAAGTTGCGAATTAGAACGCACTTTTTATAAGTTGTCCTAAGGATTTCCAGAATTATTGAATCTTTTCTTTATATTCCCATTTTATGTTAAGTTTATAACAATTCTTATAGGTAGAAAAATAAGTTTTTATACTTTCTCTACCACACACATACTATATTGGTATTGCATTCCACTAAAAATTAGATACCGAGATTTCACCGGAAATACATGTTTTGAGGCACCTTGAATAAAAAAGGTAATTTTTACTTTCTCTACTACGTATAGTAAGTAGGGGAAGTATTGCATTCCACCCAAAAATTCGAAATCGAGATTTCAGTGAAACTACATGTTTTGAGGCCCCCTGAATAAAAAAAAAGAAATGAAAAGAAGAAAAAGGATTTTTAGAAAAAAATCTGTGTTTGTGGATGTGTGTCTATGAACAGCATAACTCAAAAACGAAAAATCGGATAAGTACCAAACTTGGTATTTAGGTTTAGTATCTGTCAAAGATGAGACACGAAGACTTTCAAGAAAATCCCCTCATCCCAAACTACCCTTTACATGGAAAATTTTGATTTTTTAAAAATAGCTCTAACGATTAAAATATAATATATCTAAGATATTTTTATGACAAATGAAATGTATATCTTGAATTTTCTGGGAAAGCTCCGAAAAGTCCTCTTCATTCTAAATGGCTTTTGCAGAACTGATTAACCGTATGAGATAGGCAAAATTTTTCTATACAAAAAATGTCGATCTCGTTAAAACACACAATTCATGCCATACTTTTTTTTTTCTTTTCTTTTTTTTGAGTGAACCATTTCCGAGATATTCCTTGTTATTTATTTGAATTTTCCAGTACTTATACCTACAAGAAAATTAGCAATAAGATAGTTTCTGCAAATGTTTATCTCGATTAACATGAAGTAGATGGAGAATAAAGTTTGTAAACATAGTTTGTACAAGAGTAGAGAAAGTCATATGAGTGTAACACATCAGATTTTTAAAAATATTGTGTCTGTGAACAGCATAACTCAAAAACGAAAAGTTGGATAAATACCATACTTGGTATTTAGGTTCAGTATCTCCCAAAAATGCGACACGAAGATTTTTAATAAAATCCCCTACCCCAACTACCCTTTACATGGAACATTTTTCGAAATCCTTTTTTTTTAATTGGCTCAACGATTTTGATTAAAATACCATATATTAAAGATATTTATATGATTAATAAAATATATATCTTGCTTTTCTGGGAATAGCGTGTGAAGTCCTCTTTATTCGAAAGGAATTTTGTATAACTGGTAAACGTTAAGCGATAGACGACAAAAAAATATAGATCTCTTTAAAATACACAATTTACTTTAAGTTTTCCTATGACATAAGCCATTTCTGAGAAATCCGTATTTATGGCCCGAATTTTTACTTTCTCTACTACGTATAGTAAGTAGGGGAAGTATTGCATTCGACCCAAAAATTCGATACCGAGATTTCACCGGAAATACATGTTTTGAGACTCCCTGAATCCAAAAAAAGCATTTTTGGAAACATGTCCGTGTGTGTGTGTGTGTGTGTGTGTGTCTGTGAACAGCATAGCTCAGAAACGAACAGTCGGATAAACACCAAACTTGGTATTTAGGTTCAGTATCTTCCAGAGATGCGACACGAAGGTTTTCAAGAAAATCCCCCCACCCCAGACTACCCTTTACATGGAACATTTTTCGAAAATTTTAATTTTCTCAAAAATGGCTCTAACGATTTTGATTAAAATATCATATGTTTAAGGTATTTTCATGACAAATGAAATGTATATCTCGAATTTTCTGGGAATGTCTCCAAAAGTGTTCTTCATTCTGAACGACTTTTGCATAACTGGTAAACCATAAGAGATAGACAAAATTTTACTGCACAAAAAATGTAGATCGCGTTACAATACACAATTTATGTCATATACATATTTTTTGTTGAGTGAGCCGTTTTCGAGATATTGCTTGTTATTCCCTTAAATGTTCCAATACTTATACTTTTTCTCAAATTCGTTACTCATTTTTTATGTCCTGGACATGCAAAGAGAATGGAATGCGCCACATAGCAACCAGCGTTAAAATATTTGACTATCGCTTAAAAGCTACCATATTCCCCTTGCATCTACAAGAAAATTACCATTAAGGTTGACATCTCGATATCTCGATTAACATGAAGCATATGGAGAATAGGCGTTTGTAAAAATAGATTGTACAAGAGTAGAGAAAGTCATGTGAGTGTAACACATCAGATTTTTTTTGTACCATTTATACCCCGCCTTTAACTACATTAGTCTTATCGGCGGCCTTTCTTTTGGAACTTATTGCCTATTGGCAATGGTGTTAACTTGTGTAACTCTTGTCGGTGGGTTTCTTGCACTTTTGGTTTTTTAATCATTAGATCATACATACATTCACACTTTCATTCATACTTCCAGACTCTGGGGAGAATAGGGATTAATCTTGGCTAGGGAAAAATCCCCCTCAGCCGGGAATCGAATTCAGGACTCCTCGCACAGCAGGCAATTGCTCTACCGACTGAGCTACGGGGCCAGCCGGGTTCGAATTGTTCAATACTTGTCATTCTTTTAGGGTCTTATCGATTTTCAGTTGTTTCGCGATTGCATGGAATTTAAGGCTAGCATATAGCGTCCAGTTCTTACACATTTGACTACCCCTGTCTCTTTGTATAACGACATGTATAATGTAGCTATTTTTGCAAAGGTTAATTTGGATTAAGATGTAATAGAAAAACAAGGTTTAGTAAGAATAGTTTGTATACCCACTAATAAAAACTGAGGATAGAGAAAGTCATGTGAATGTATCACATAAGATTTTTTTTCAAAATGTCCTCCGTGGTGTAGCGGTTACCACGCTAGCCTCTAGTTCCAGAGGTCGCGGGTTCAAACCCATGGATTTTTTTCGGGCGTAAAAATCCTTAGCATTGCTTCCTTCGGAAGGGAAGTAAAGCCGATGGTCCCGTGTCGTAGATTTATGGCACGTAAAAGAACCTCAAGCCTGATAAAGAGGCCTCTGAGCAAAATTACCGGTCTTTCACGCCCAGTATAGAATGCGACGCTAAGGACCACAGCAGTTGAAGAGCGTCCATAAATAAAACTCAATTTAATTTTAATTTTTACAATTTTTACCTTCCCTAGTATGAACAGTAAGTAGGAGAAGGAGTGCATTCCACCTAAAAATTCGATACTAGATTTCGGTGAAAATAAATGTTTTGAGGCTTCCTAATCCAAAAAGGCATTGTTAGAAAGTGTCTGTGTTTGTGAACAACATAACTCAAAAGCGATAAGTCGTATAAATACCAAACCTGGTATTTAGGTTCAGTGCCTTTCAAGGATGCGACACGAAGATTTTCAAAAAAATCTTCCCACCCCAAACTACGCTTTACATGGAACATTTTTCGAAATTTTTGATTTTCTAAAAATGGCGCTAATGATTTTGATTAAAATACACTATATTAAAGATATTTACATGACAAATGAAATATACATCTTGAATTTTGTGGGAATGGCCTGTGAAGTCTACTTCAGTTGGAAGAAGTTTTGTATAATCTTGTGCAACTCCTAAATGTTAAACGATAGGCGAAAATGCGCCACACAAAACATGCAGATCTCTTTAAAACACAAAATTTACTTCAAATAAGTTTTTGTGGCATAAACTATTTCTGAGATATCCATTATTAAAGGTTCGAATTGTTCATTACTTGATCATTCAGGTGCTTTCAGCATTCAGTTGTTTCTCCGATTGCATGGAAACAGTACGTTCAGCGCATAGCGTCCAATTCTTAAACATTTTTACTCTCGCTGTTCCCTTTGAGTCTTTAACGAAGTGTGTAATGTTGCTATTTTTGCAAAGGTTTATTTGGATTAAAATGTAGATAGAAAAATAAGCGTTAGTAAAAATAGTTTGTATACCCAATAATAAGTGACAAAGGGTAGAGAAAGCCATGTGAATGTGTCGCATCAGATTTTTTTATATACTTGCACGCTTTTGGAAGAAATGTTTGAAGTATGGTACTGAAATTTTATACAAGTTACTACATAATTTCTAATTTTTAAATTGCTTTATGGAAGTTATGGGCATATAGCAGGGGCGGGCAGAATAGTATCTGCTCCGAATCCACTATGGACGTAATAATCTTGCTGGGTGGAGGAGTGGTAGTTGTTCGCTTCTTAAACTGGATTGATACAGTTAATGACTTGGTGTTGAACGTACGTACTGTCATATCTCAGCGTGTTGGTTTCAGACAGGTCATGGTTTTGCTGTGTGAAATCAGAATTACAGGCGTTATTGTCATCATCCGAACATATAAGAAGAGTTCAGATTGTAGCGTAATTTCTAACAGCAATGCGCAGTTGCGCCGAGAGATTGTCATCTGAAACGAGAATCTCAGTTTTGATTTTGCTATGTTCATCAGAGAAAAACGTTGTTCACAGACATATTATGTGGTGCAAAATATTGTAAAAGAAGCAGCAAATTCTCTCAGACCAACATAGTTTACGTTACACAGTTCTTTGAGTACGTCTGTGCCAACTAAATATCTGCACTTATGTTTTGTCACTAGATCTACTTGTGGATCTATGAGTTCACATTACAAGTTAACTCTTACTTTGATCACATCTACATTAAAGGGATTAGCAAACATTGAAATGTCATTCTCAAGATTCCAGAAATCAAGGAATCTATGTGAAATAAACTCAGTTTTTAAGTCTTCAAGAATGGGAATATAACTAGTTAATTTGTCCTCTGGCAATGTTCCAAGCGATTTTGTGCATTTGAAATAAGTGAATTCTCTTTTCTTTAAGTGACTAATCTACAAATCTAGTTTTCTTTTAAATGATTGTACGGCATTATACAGCTCTGTAATGCTTTGTTTCGGACCTTATACAGGGTGATTTATGAAGAACTGACACATTTCTTTCCTTAATTATTCTGTTCGAAATTCACCCAATACCACAATTTCAGCACCAAATTAAGCAGAATGTTCTGGAGTTTCGATTGCCTGTCACTAGATGCGCAGATGTTCATATGTTATTCGTAATTGTTAGTTTTATTGTCGGCAACTGTTTTTGAGACTTTGTTCTAGTCAACGTGAAAATGGAGTACACTTAAATGAACGACACTTCCTTGTAAAGCAATACTGGATTACGAATTCAATTACAGCTACTCAAAGGGCATACCAGAGAGAATTTGGTGTTCGGAATCCTTCCCAAAGAAACACAATACTGGGACTGGTAAACAAATTGGAAACAACTGGATCTCTGGTGAGTGAAAAGGTCAAAACTCGTTCAGTTAAGCTTCCGATGGTTTTTGTTGACGTAAGAGCACAACTGGATCAGTCACCCAAAAAATCATTAAGACGTTTGTCGCAGGAGACAGGGTACAGCTACTCAATGTGTGTCAGAGAGCTGTGAAAAGTGCAGGCCTAAAACCGTATAGGATTACGGTTGTCCATAAGTTACAGGAACCAGATAAGGATAGACGATTGAATTATTGTCGTTGGTTTCAGGCGTTCATTGTGCAAAATCCTGCCATATTGTCCATCACATGGTTCACAGATGAAGCATGGCTCCATTTATCCGGCTAAGTGAACTCAAATAACTCACGCTATTGGACCAGCGAAAATCCACATGTTATTCATGAAGCACCTATGCACCCGGTTAAAATCGGAGTTTGGTGCGCAATATGCGCACAGAGAATAGTGGGACCAATGTTTTCTAAAACAATGTGAACACTGCAGAGTACCGAAGGATTTTCATGGAGTTTGCTGAGCAACTAGACGATGTAGAGCTAGGATATTTTGAGCAGGACGGCGCTACATGCCATACATCAGATGAATCCATGGCACTAATTGCAAGTTTCTTTGATGATCGGATAATTTCAAGAACCTGTGGCCACAAAGATCTCCGGATTTGACATCGCCGGACTTCTTTCTATGGGGTTACTTAAAAGACAGGGTTTTTGCCACACTCCCCAGACATTGGACGATCTGAAGCACAACATTACACAGAAGATTCAAGCTATTCAAGCAACAGAGACCTCCAATGAATGGCCAGTAACATGGAATGACGTGTTGAGTTGTGCCTAATGCAGGATGGTCATTTTCAGCATTTGCTATAGAGGTAAATAATCTCCCAAAATTCCTCTGCATTTCATGTATAAGAAGTTGTCACTAACTCGTTTTAAAACAATTAAAGAAATAAATGTCAGTTCTTCATAAATCATCCTGTAGATTACGATTCAGCCCATGCAGATGGTGACACATGTCGCAAGGAAACGCCAGATCGCTCACCCATCTTTCGTCCTGTAACCCGTATATTTCCTGCTCCTAAAATAAATAATATTTTATTAGATTGCAGTTATTAATTTGTAACTTCATGCCTGCTTAATACCACTAATTCGATATGCGTACATATGCTGAAAGCAATACATGTTTATGACAATAATTGATACAATAATGCCGTTCAATGTAGGTTCGAAGAAAACCATGTAATATCTTGTTACAAATAAGGCATTTTACATTGTCTCCCTCCGCATAACAGGAAAACCTTTTCTCCCATTTGACATTAAATCTTCGTTTCCTTGAGGTAGACAGTGTTGGCACAGACCTGATTCGCCACTGATACCGCCCTTAAGACGACTGAAAGTCACCTGAAGACTCCTGAAATCAACTAGGGAAGGGAGAATGTACCGTTGTGTTGCATAGTTACACAGCGAAAGGTACACGAATCACATGGATTCATAAATCCGCTTTTGCCCACCGTTGACATGTAGCCTCCAAAATATTAGATAAATATTTAGTCTTTAAAACGCTCAATAAGTAAATAACTAAAATAAAAACGCGGATTAAAGTTATATAATAAACTGAAGATCGTGGAGCAACTTATGAAATAACATTTTAAGGGTCTTCTGAAAATGAAGTACCATAAACTATCCTTTTTAAAGGAAAATTGAACCGCTTTTTTCTACGCATAATTTCATAAACTCAACCATCTAACGTAGAAACATAAAGAAGTTGCATACATAATTCAAAAATATTTAGAACATATCGTAAACATTTCAGCCATATGTATTCAAAACTTCAAGAGTATTGATAGATGTAACGCGCAAGGGCGTAATAGTATACAGTGTAGACTACACTGTCCCATTAAATATGTGAAACTCTAAATTTATTCGCTTTAAAGGACCAGAAACCTTTTTGAGATAACACTGAGTAAATAGAAACTTCAACTAGATTAAAGATTGTCATTCACCACTCAAACTTTTTAAGAATTCTGTAAATCTGCCAGCACCGGAAAGAAACAACCTTTTCAGATCAGTTGAACATTTTGTGGGATAATCTATACAAACTAATTCTCCTCTTTTATAATATTGATGAATATAAATGAAAGTTTTGCAGGTAAAGTAGGCCAAAATTCAAACTGTAAATGAAGACTATGTATAAGCCAATGAGCCAGCCGTTGTTCAAAAACCTTTTCATTGCGGTTTCAGTACTATTTTGTGCCCTTATATAAGAACAGTGTTGGCTCGAAAATAACACGTCTCAATTTATCAGGGCTTAAGATCGGACCTCAGGCAGCTTTGGCCTTAATCCTGGATTACGAATTACGGCCAACTTCATGGACATGGCTAGTTCTAAAACACACATCAATATTGTTCTAAAGAAATTGTTCTCAGAGGCACTGCTCGAGCTCCCCGTCTTCATTTCTGCTTTCGTTAGTACTAGTAGATACCTAACATAGTTTATAATTCAACTTGCCGCCGCCGCCGCCGCCACCACCACCGCCACCACCACCACCACCACCACCACCACTTCTAGTGCATCATCTATTTATTTTCCCAATAATAACCGAAAAGTAGCCTTGGAAACCTAATGAGAAAACTTACCACTCCAAGGAAGTTCGTAGTTCATCCTTCCTTTGCAGTTCTTAAGAAGAGTAGGTGATAATTGCATTTATGAGCTTTACCAATGTCAGTTGGTAAACCAATATTTGTTCCCTTTAATAACATGGTATTTTTAAGGGGAGATAGACAAAAATTGGTAATAGAAAATCTGTCATATCTCCTTAAACATTGCACACACCACCATGAACTGTTATACTCTGTTTGAAAAGAAAACATGAAAGAAAAACGTGGCTATAATAGCCTCTTATTACTCTTGCATTGGAGTTCTATAAACTTCATAGACAATGTTAGTAGTTGCTGTATTTGTGAGATGGAGAACAGCATAACTCAAAAACAATTAGCTCGATCAACACCAAACTTAGTACTTAAGTTCAGCATTTTTCAAAGATGTTACAGAAGCTTTTTAATAAAATACCCCACCCCAAACTACCCTTTGCATGAAAAGGGTTTGTTACTTTTTATTTTCTCAAAATTGGCTCTTAACGATTGTGATTAATATTTGCATGACTAATAAGTGTAAATCTTGAACTTTCTGCGAATAGCCTGTGAAGCCCTTCCCCTTCATTCTGAATGAATTTGATATACCTGTTATGTAAATGGTTGTGCTCTACTCCCCTTCATTCTGAATGAATTTGATATACCTGTTATGTAAATGGTTGTGCTCTACTCTTCCTTGCCACGCGTGATGTTTTTAACGTAAATAGTAATTTGAAAACCTTGACAGATATTTTATCTGTAAAATAGTCACACTGTTACCACGCATGGGTTAGCAAGTGCCGAAGACTGACAAATCAAGGACTGCAGTTTTACGTTGTCCTGCCATGAAGTGTGCTGGAGCATTTAAGGCAGTGAGGTTCACTGCCGGTCAACACTAATCGAAGACAAAACCTTCTCGATGCTCATTGTGTTGCCGCTTCCAAACCTGTGGAACACAACGAAGGATATTTATATGGCGCTACGCAAGGGAAACCATCGTATTTCTACAACAGCCAAAATCCAGACATGTTTACTTTCTCTGTCCTCTACTGCTTACCTACGATAAGTATTGTAGGTATTGTATTCAGTACCGAGAACATTCTTAGAAAAATGTGTGCGTATCTAATCCCTCTCTCGAAAGTCTGATAAACATAACATTTCATACTTAAGTCAGGTAGTATGGGCGACGTAAGGCGAGGTATTTTGTGGAAAATCTCCACCCACACAAAATATTCTTTTAGATAGAAAGATTTTCGTTATTTTTTATTCTGCCATAAAATGGCTCCAAAACAGTTTGATTTAAGTCTCGCATGTTTGGTATTTTGACATCACAACGAAAATTCGTATATTCTGAATGTTGTGTGAATAGTCTGTAATCGCCTAGATTCATTCTTATTGAATTGTTTATAAGCTGAAAACGACTAAGAAACCATAAGAGTTAAAAATACACAGCAGAAAAAAAAAATAAGTTCATTAAAGTACATAATGTAAAAAAACCTCTGCCTATAACTTAAAATTTACAGTAAACATTCTTCAATCTTTGAATATATGGAACAGTTTTGATATAATATGTGCTCACCAAACATCGTTACTGACGATTCGCCAAAAGTGAAATAGCATGTCTCCCTTGTCATTGCTTACATACGTACTCACGTACATCCGTTAACAAAAGAAGGCGGAACAATTATTGGCTCCACCACGTTTCTCGTAGACTCAGAATTGTTAGTTAGCTGGAGCTTCCCATCTTGGGGTGGTTTTACCTTGTTAGCTCCTCCAAGAATCAACCCTTTATCTCCCTCGTAACACAGAGGAAGCTAGAATCAGGTAACCCATAGCAACGCACAAAGTATTACGTTGCCATGCCATTCGTTCTACCTACCTTTCGTGCTGCACAGGAAAGGGTTTCATGTAGAATCCGGAGAAAGCCGGGGAATATTCCTTTCATACACCAGGAAATTGTTTTAAAGATTTAAAACGCGTTATAAAACTAATTCGAGCTGAAAACTCAAATTTATTTTGTGAAGTTATCTCTAGTAATTAGATATAACGCCCGAAAAACAGGAGTAGAGTATGCCATGAAAACTTTTAATTCAAGGATTGGCTTCATAGTATAATCTCAACGATCAAACGGACATTGACAAAGAAAATCTGAGTGTGTTACATTAACATGACTTTCTCTACCCACTATCGTTTATTTGTATTTAACTTCTACAAACTATACTTACAAAAGCTTGTTTTTCTATCTACTTCATGTTAATCGATAAACGTTTGCAGAATTAGATTTACTATACATGTTATTGTAGTTACATAGAGGATGCAGGAGGCTAAAGCGATAGTCACATGTTTAAAAAGGGGTCGCTATATGCTAGCCATCAAATTCCATACTGTTTCCACGACATCGAGAGAAACAACTGAATGGTGACAGCACCTAAAATGATAAACGTATTGGAAAATGCAAATCAATAACAACGAATACCGCGGAAATAGCTGGTGCCACAGAAATGCTATGTGGAATAAGACGTGTGTATCTTATGTTTACTAGTTACAATTACACAAACTTCATTTCAAATGAGGATATTACAGGCTATTCCCAGAAAAAAAAGATGTTTATTTTATTACTCATGTAAAGATCTTAACTTATGGCATTCCAATCGAAATTGTTTGAGCCATTTTTGAGAAAATAAAAAATAACGAAACTTTTCCCACATAGTACTTTATGGTGGACATTTCTTTGTCGCATATGTGGAAAATGCCGAACTTAAACATCCATTTTGGCATGCATCCGATATTTCACACACACACACACACACACACACACACACACACACACACACACACACACACTTTCTGGAGAAAGTAAAAGTGTGAATAAAAGGGCTTACCGTTATGATTGTATTAAAAATGTTAGAGGACATCAGTAGATTTTTAACGCCGCATAGGGCGATGGATTTTATCGAGCGTACAAAATCCTTAGCATGGCTTCCTTCGGAAGGGAAGTAAAGCCGATGGTCCCGTGTCATAGATTTACGGCACGTAAAAAAACCTCAAGCCTGATAAAGAGGCATCTGAGCAAAATTTCCGTCTTTCACGCCCAGTATAGAATGGGACGCTAAGAACCACAGCAGTAAAGAGCGTCCATAAATAAAACTCAATTTAATTTTTAGTAGATTTTAAAATCTTGTAGCGTTATCTTTTTGTTTGCCCAGCCTCTATAAATCAAATATTATAAAGATGTTTTAAAAATAGATAAGGTACATGTAAATTAAGTACTGCATCAGCAGTTATAATTCTATATTTTTATTATTCTGTTCTCCTTTTGCTTGTTCTACCGCATACATGTTGTAGGTAGAGGAGGTATTTTATTCCACCCAGCAAAAGCATTTTGAGGAAAAGATCCATGTGTGTGTGAAAAGAGATAAAGGTACGACAAGCATAACTTAGAAACGAAAATTGAGGTTATTTACGAAATTCCTCCACTCCAACATACTAGTTATATGTTTTATTTTCTCAGGAAATAATAATAATAATAATAATAATAATAATAAACCTAACGGTTTTCATTAAAATATTCAGATGAGGTATAAATAAAATGCATATCAACCTTGGAAGTCTTGGTTGAAGTTTGTATAAATTTTTATGGTCAGAAAACCAGCAGAGATAAAACAAAATCTACTTGAAGAAAATGCAGATCTCATTAAGGTATACAGTAAGTATAAATCCCCCCCGTAGCGTTAGCCGTTTGCGAAATATTCAATGCTGAGTTCTAAATGTCAGTGCATTATTTGACGGAGCGTGCTCGAAAGTTTGCTATTCTTCTTTTTCTTTCCTTCAGAAGAGATCGTTACTACGACTTCTGAATTTATTCATTCAACGTTTGAATGTTTCCGCTACCTGTATATAACTAAACTCTCATTGCTTAATTCTTAATCTTTTGTGGGCAAACATGTGTCGTGGAATATAGAACGTGAAAAGGTAGCATTTATGCGAATTTGTAATGTGTAGAGAAAATTTTGTGTGTGTGCCATATCAGACCTTTTGAATTGAATCGTGATGAACTAACGAGGTAAGAACTTCTGCAATCTAGCCACCAAATTTATTATAATCACACACTATTTTCTGAGTCGGAGATCTGCACTTTTTCAAATCACTTCTTCGTGCTGCTACTCTTTACAGGTTTTCAATTCTGGGATGTTCATTTTGAGAAGCACGTATATTTTGTTTCTCTCTCTCTTTACTGCTTACTTGAGTAGATGAAGTATTCTATTGCACCCAAAAATTTGATATAGAGATTCAACCGAAAATGCATGTTTTGAGGCCCTTGAATAAAAAAAAATGCATTTTTAGATTTTAAGAGATGTTTACTGTTTATGTGAATGTCTGTGAAGAGCATAACTAAAAAACGAAAAGTTGGATGTGTACAGATTAGGTATTTAACTTCCAAGGATCGACCCGAAGATTTGCAAGAAAATTTCCCTACCCCAAACTACCCTTTACGTGGAAAAAAAGGTCCTGTAAAGAGTGGAATTTTAAAGCCATCAGTCAGCGACCTGTTTTTTTTTTAAAGATTTGACTATCGTTTAACCTGCTTGTTCGTGTAACAAAATACAGTAGACCCTCGCTAATTCGAAATCCGATAAACAGAAAACTCGGTTAATCCATAGTAGCTGCTTGATCCTTGCCGAATTACATAGAAAAATCCACCGCTTAAACCGAATTTCAGATAATTCGTACTACGAACTAAAATTTGGTACCCTCTTACATATTTCATACGTTATTTCTCGTTTAAACCGAATAGGTATGTTGTGCTGTGCACTACGGTATTTTCCGTTACGCATTTCACATAATTTTTCTCAATTTTCTTTTTCACTCTCCGCCTCATGCTTCAAAAAAAAGCTCGGGAAATCCCCAAGAAAGAAGTAATTTCTGCGTTTGTGCCTTTGAGGGATGACTATGACGTTTTCAGAAGAGGCATAAAATCACTACTGTCATTGTCTGTGGGGAGGCACATAAAGTAAACCAGGAAGATGCCATTGAGTGGGCGCGGGATTTTCAATCTAAGCTCTCTCATCATCACCCAAGAAATCTGTTTAATATGGGTGAAGCAAGCGTTTTCTATAACTTGGTGCCTGAAAAAACACTACGCGCCAAAGGCGGAAAATGCCGTGGAGGAAAATTCAGCAAGGAGAGACTGACTTAGTGATTGGAAAATACAAAAAGCCACGTTGTTTTAGAAAGGTCAACCTATTCAATCTGCCAAGTCAGTGTGAGAATAACAGTAAAACTTGAATGGCAAAATCTCTTGAAGATTCAACAACAAATGGCTGCGAGAAAGAGGAACATTTTACTAATTTGTACCACTGCTCGGGACATCAGTTCGATGACCTGGAACTTCCAAACATGGAAGTTGTCTTCTTACTAGCTAACACCATGAGCCGTCTGCAACCATTGGATCAAGGAATAATCTCCTCAATGAAGCGTAATTATAGACGTCGACTGGTTAAGGCTGCCATCAGTGCAATAGAACTACAAGAAACAGTTCCACATTGGAATGTAGTGCAAGCTATCCGTAACATATCTGCTGCTTGGGATGAAGTTACAACAAACACCACAACTGTTTTAACAAGGCCTGGACAGCAACTGATAACGCCGCTGAAACTGAACAGGAAACCAATGATCCACATCTGAACTTATAATGTGGATACAATTGGGATTCTGATAATGCTCTTCTACACGCTTACACCGGTTGGTGCCCTCTTATACCATCATTATGGAAGAATGGACGTACGTAGACATCATCTGCGCTGCTGAAGAACCAGACATCTGCTGATGATGCAGAAGAGAATGATAATTCTTTACTGTCATCTTCTGAGGTAGAACATGAAGATACGACCCTGCGCTGAAGTTGCTGCTGCAATTTGTGCTCTCGAGAGATTTGCTGTCACTTCTGATGTCTCCATGGCATTTCAGGCTGCCCTGGATGTGGAATCTTCAGAGTGTGCCATAATATTACGACCAACGGTCCGCCAAACAACAATTAGTGATTTTTTCAAATTATAGAACTAAAATGTGTAATGGATAAGAGTTGTAACTAAAGCATGTGTTCGGATTAAAACTTAGTGTTGAAAGAACGGTATATTTAATGTGTTTCTTAAGGTTGTTTGCTGTATTATACGACTCAGTTCAATGAGTACAGTATTGTTCCAAATAATACTGCTTTGAAAAAATTACAAGCATTTGACAGTATACTTTATCAATTAAACAAATGCCAGATATTCGTTTACAGCAGTTATTTTTACTTTTCATTAGAAGTGGAACACTCTCATTCGTTGGTACGTATAAGAGAGAAAGTGAACTCAACAGTCGTATTTTACATTTCAGATAATACGGTACTATTTTTACAAAACCTCGCTAATTCGAACTTCGTTAAACCGAATTGGTTATTTTTCGGTCTCTTGGAATTCGGTTAAACGAGGTCTACTGTATGTAATGAAACCATTTCTCCAAACGTTTGTCTCGATTAACAAGAAGCAGATACAGTAATAAGCTTTTGTAAGAATAGTGTGCAGAAACTCTAGTGAATGTAACGTCAGATTTTTTTTGTGCAGATGGTTCCACTTCAATTATATTTAAATTAACGTGGATACATTATACTTTGGATGTAATTTTTAGCATTTTGTAGTGCTTCTATATTTGCAGTTTAGTATTTTGTAGTATCTGGAAGAGTAACATATAATTTGACTTAATTCTAATAAACAGAGAAAGTCTTTTGAAATAGCACGTGAAATTAAAATAACATTTCTAAAGCTGCATAAAGTAAATTGTGCATTTATTTTAAATAAATTAGGTCAAAGCAACACAGCAAAAATAGAAGAAAATGATAAACGCTGAAGTATAACACAGAGAAAAGATAACTTTATACGTGTGCAAAATCAAGTTAATAAAAAGAAAGTCGACAAAATTAATTGATCATGAATCAGTAATACTGTTGAATGAAATCATAGAACATATGTACCTTAACATTCTGTTCTTCTTCTGTCATTCGTGTTCTCGTGTTCTCATTTACAATGAAATTATATTTACTGAAATATTTTTCAGCATGTATGCCAGGCATCAATTGGCTGGCAGTTCAGTTCTGAGCACGGTATTTCCGATCGTGCAGCGATATTGAGCAGGACAAAGTTCCCTTACTGTCTGGTATGAGGAATAAAGGTACATGTGGGACTTGGGTGAAAAATGATGTTTTTTTAGTTTAAAACTCTAAGTTAAAATTAATGGTTGGAAAATACTTATTATTATTATTATTATTTTTTTTTTTTTACTGTTTGTTAAATGTTTTCAGTTCAGCCATAAAACGAAGTTCATGTTTATTGTAACTTAGTGCGGGGAAAAGCTTGTGATAATAAGTTAATAAAGCTAAATATTAATTTGGTACTGAAACAAATATCCATAATGAAGTTTGCCATAGTTTATCAATACGTTTACTGCATTTGAATACAACATTTGAATCTGTAGTTGTTTAAAGTAAGAATAATTATTACTTTATATAAAAATAATTCCGGACGCAAAAAAAGGTAAACCCGGAATCATTTATTTGGTTTAGCGTCAAATGATACTTAAAAAATCTCTTGCACAAGAATTTAACCCGAGTATTGCGCTCTTCTTTTGCGTATTGACAGAAACTTTTTCTTTTTTTCTTGTGTTTACAACTATTTGAAACAAAAATAGCTATTTCATTTTAACCCGTTGAATAAGAATGTAAAGGCAGTTCTAGAGTATTGAGATTACATTGTCAAATTGAAGATTAATTTTTTGCATTTTTTTATCAAAGTATATAACTATTGTTGGGATTATGATACGATTCATTTGAATGTTCAGCACAACGCCACTGTTGTTCCGCCTTTTCGCCTCCCCTTCTGCTGTTTTCATGGACACGTCTGAGCAGCGAGCTACTTGGCTGTGCACCACAGAACAATGAGTTGATGACTTCTGTTCTGAGTAACTTACGTGTATTTCAAAACGTAAAAATGGAACTGCATGTTCGATGGGTTATAAGAGAGTAAGGGATACGAAAACGCTTCAAAGGCTGTACTGGTAGACCGCCACTTGGCCCTCTCCCATACGACTCTTCCACAGTATCTGCTCCACGGGTCAGCGTGTGAACTGTGCAGCTCCAGCAGTACGCCTGTGCGATCGGTTGATCTATGGATCCCAAATACACAGCGGACATGCTTGGGCAAATTGGGTATTTGAGCTTTAAGACGGCTACACACGCGACTGCACGCTTGTTGACAAGCATGGTCAAACATACATGATCCATATGCATGTACAATTTTACTCGTCACCACAGGGCACAGGACGTTTACTTGAACAGCTCCTGTTTATGATTGAAACATGTCCAGCTCAGGTGACAATGCCCTTGCTTTGGTTGCATTTGCCCTTGTTTTAAAAAGAACAACAAGAAGAAAAAAGAAACGTAGCATGTGGTGTAAAGATTGGCTAATGAAAACAAACGTTTTCTCATATTAGCAAGCTCAAGCATGCAGATGAAAATTCAGTCAATGTTCAAGCCATTTGTACAATCAAAATACGTAAATGTATCACACAGACATTCAAGCATGCTTGTATAAAAAGATCAATGTGCACGCTTGACAAGCGTGTATAGCCGCCTTAACAGCCAATAGTATTTGCAATCAGTGTACAACTTTATTTTTCTGCATGGTTTGTGCCAGTTGGGTATGAAGATATTTGTATCCTTCAACAAAACTATCTGTATTAACAACCTAAAACATGGAATGTTTCTCATACTTTGCCTTAAATATTTTAAACCTATTGACAGAACTAGGACAACAGGGTCAATATTAAAAAGCCTACCAATCTCTTGGGGAGTGGGGGGGTGAGAAGCTCTTGGATTTTCTTCCACGTGACTGCTCTGTTTTTTGTTCACTTAAGCATACACTCCAAGTGTTTTTCATTTTGGTTTTCAATTTAAAAGAGTTATAAATTAAGACATAATTAATCTCTCAGGGGCTCACCTTGGTGGGTACGGGAGTGGCGACCCCGAGGTACCTGAGCCACCAGTGTCTGGGGATATAACCAGTCCACCCTGGGGTCAGAAATAAGGAAACCTGGTCCTCCAGGTTGGGGGTTAAATGAAAGCAGTGGCAAATAACTCTTAAGGTATTGGCTGGACAGTAGTGTTGCAAGAAAACCGTTGGAGTGGAAAAGGAAGAAGAATAGATAAACAGGATTACACATTATTGTATTGTGGATCAACTGAGCCTGAATTACACAAGATAGGATTTATTATCGTAAAGGAAATAAAGAAGAGCCTAATAGAGTTTGACCCAGTTAATGAAGGATTGCGTAAAATAGACAAGGTCCAATTTCGAAATGTGATTATACTTTCTGTGTACGCATCTGTGGAGGAAAGGGCGAGTTGACAGGGAAGAGTTTTCGTGAGAGTTTGGAGGGAGAGAGTGGTGAAGGAGTTTATGGATACGTTGGTATTTTTGGATGATTTTGGTGCCGGAGTGGCGGGGAGGCAAGTGTTACATGAACTAGGTGTCTAGGTTGGTGCCTTGCATGAACAGTTTGTGATTGGAATTAATTGGATTATTAAGCAAGGAAGTTTCTCGTGTGTTATTGTATTTTATAACTGTGTAGAATTGCATTGTACGTTTACATTTGCTCAGGGTTAGTTCTTATTTACCATTTTCTGTGAGATTTCTATTGCTTAATTTTTGCATAGGAAAGTACAAGCCTATATAAGCATTTTGCTGTACATCGCATTTACAAAAAATCACCTCTAATTATGACGTGTTACTGAAGTCAAATTTGGCAGCGATCCGCCAATAATAATTATTGATCGTGAACTGAAATGACAATACAAAAAATTAATTGTTTTTTTTTCTTCACTCTTAGTTTCGCCTATCATCCATTTTTTCTTTCTGCTCATTCCAAGTCATAAGGTGGTGTATGGAAACATTCAATGCATAGTATTACAATATCAAATTGTAATGGACTTTCTCAATTTTTATCTTGTTTTCGAAAGAAATTGAGCCGAATTTCTTCTTCTTAAAGCGAACTTGAAGATTTTAACGCTAATGAGCACTTCTCTAACCGCTTTCGTAGGGAAAAATTATGGTTAGGTAGTAGATGATATTTCAGCAATTTTAGTGCGCGAATGCTGCACAACTATAGTATGGATTTGACTTAATTTATGAAGCGTGTTATCCAGCATGTGGGGATCCCAAATGTCCCGTTTTGTTCGGGACATTCCCATATTTAGTAGCGTGTTCCAGAGTCCCCTACAAGGGAATAATCGAGCGCTAAATAATTCCTTTTACGTCGAAAAAAAACGAAAAAAGGGCATACGTTTAAAAGTTCTTCCCCTTTTGTTCTTTTCTTCAGGTCTTACCTAGCAGGTATTGCTGGTACCGTCACTCTCTGTTCAATAGATGCAACCGTACCCAACATTTGCAGCTTTTAAATGGAAAATCATGCTACAGGGTTTCTGAGGCAAGTTGTATCGACGGTTTGTTCATATCCACCGACAATTATGTAAAGCAGTGATTGTCAGTGTTGCAACAGGTTAATCTAGACAGTACACGGACATTTTATCTCTAGATGCCCGCATCTATTTTGATCTTAAAATGTTGATCGTAATGTACGTAATGGTTTTGGTTGTTAGATTAAAAACTCTTGAATTTCCATCTGATTGAGAACGATACATTAATTTGCTTTGTGAAAATGTGAGCTGAAAGAGGTACGGTACACATACTTTTGAAATGCAGGTTATATCACACTATTATAAGAATATGAATAAAATTATTTTCCTTGTGAAAAATATTCCGCACAAGCTCAAACACATGTTCTCATAATATCAAAACTTAATACCACTAATGTTTTGACGAAGATGGCAAATTGTCCTTTTTAATTGTTATACTCTGGCATTCCTCTGTCATCCTCCTGGCAGCAGCGCTAGGCTGGACCGTACTAAAATGCGAAAGGCCCACACCGGTCACGTGTTCCGAAAATATGTTATATCGGCTGGCATAAGCGAATCTCACCAACGAAAAGTACAAAATTCAGCGGAGGAACCTAATGTCTTTCTTTATTCAACCCTTGATAGCGTCGCAGCGTTCTCTTCATCTATACTTACTATTCAGAACTTATTGGATTCCAAATCTAGATAGAAATTCGAACCTATTAAATAGTTGCATTTCACTGAGCTGACGTAGTAATGCTCAACCAGTAAACAAATTGTTCCTCTGCGCGGGTCTGAGTCAATGGCTGAATTTCTGAAATTTGAGTAAATCAGCCTCCCATGGACGCATCCTAACCACGAGACTTCTCTTCGAAGTAAACTTCTATATAGTATACAACTGTAATATAACTATTTAAAATGACGAACAACCAGGGATACTATTCCAAAATTCAAAGATTAAGCTGAGGTCCTGCGATTACCGTTCCATTACCTGATGTATTACTGGATGTCAAAAAATAAACGTAAGGAGGAAGAGGAAAGCTTTATAAAACCACGCAGTTGAAGTTTAAACTGGATGGAACTCAAGGGGGCAGAATTTTTTACCTCCACCTCACTTGACAAATGCGTCACATGCGCAAATAAAGCGTAGATTCAGCTGCTGTACTGGCTTGCATATATGCGTTTGTTAATAATATCCGTCCAATGAATATAACATCCAGAAAAGAAAAGGTAGTATATTGGGCAGGCGATATTTTATGATGTTACAAAACCCCGCTATTGTATAACAATGTGTAACACACTTACCTAGAGAATTTAATGTTGCATGTACTATTACTGTTTAAAATATTGTATTTTCATTGTATTCTAAAGTAGTCGCGATATGACTTTAAAGTTGAAGCGACAATAAATAATATATAATTAAAAAAACGCTGATTTGATATTTAGACGATTTTTCACTATGTTCACAACGAGAGCGCGTTTTTCTCATTCATTTGGGCTCAAAGAATGCACTTTCGGCGAAATGGCAGTATAGAATTTTTTACTTTCTCTACTACGTATAGTAAGTAGGGGAAGTATTGCATTCCACCCAAAAATTCGATACCGAGATTTCACCGGAAATACATGTTTTGAGACCTCCTGAATCCAAAAAAAGCATTTTTGGAAACATGTCCGTGTGTGTGTCTGTGTGTGTGTGTCTGTGTGTGTGTGTCTGTGTGTGTGTGTGTGTGTCTGTGAACAGCATAACTCAAAAACTAACAGTCGGATAAACACCAAACTTGGTATTTACGTTCAGTATCTTCCAGAGATGCGACACGAAGATTTTCAAGAAAATCCCCCCACCCCAGACTACCCTTTACATGGAACATTTTTCGAAAATTTTAATTTTCCCAAAAATGGCTCTAACGATTTTGATGAAAATATCATATGTTTAAGATAATGTCATGAGAAATGAAATGTATATCTCGAAATTTCTGGGAATGTCTCCAAAAGTATTCTTCATTATGAACGACTTTTGCATAACTGGTAAACCATAAGAGATAGACAAAATTTTACTACACAAAAAATGTAGATCGCGTTAAAATACACAACTTATATCATATACATTTTTTGTTGAGTGAACCGTTTTCGAGATATTGCTTGTTATTTCCTTAAATTTTCCAATACTTATACTTTTTCTCAAATTCGTTATTCATTTTTTTATGTCCTGGACATGCAAAGAGAATGGAATGCGCCACATAGCAACCAGCGATAAAATATTTGACTATCGCTTAAAACCTACCATATTCCCCTTGCATCTACAAGAAAATTACAAATAAGATTGACATTTCGATATCTCGATTAATATGAAGCATATGGAGAATAGGCGTTTGTAAAAATAGATTGTTCAAGAGTAGAGAAAGTCATGTGAGTGTAACACATCAGATTTTTTAAAGCATGCATCCATTACTTGTACCTTAGGTAAAGCTTAGAGTAGATAAGTAAAAATATCAGAAGTTACGTCGGGAAACTGGGTAGATATGTAAATACATGAAGTAGGTGAAATCTTTCACAAGCTTTTATGCTCAAATGTTAAGTGGATAATATTACATAAACTTGTATCTGAACTTCTAGCAGTACCACCAGCATTTTAAAGCCCAGTAAAGTGAAAGTGAATGGCTATTGCACATCGTAAAGAGTTTGGGATGCTTGAGAGTACATTTTACGAAACGCTTGACAAACGACGTCGAATGATTTAAAGTCGAGTGAAGCAGTCAGAAGCATGCATCTTTGAAAATCGATAAAACCGATACAAATTGATATATATGGCAGTTTTCCTTAACGACCGTTTCTGTGCCTTGACAACGCCTTGGATACGGAAATAAACAACTGAAAGTCGTTACGCGTCGCCCGAAAGTTCGTTACGGGTATTCATGTACAGGCTGAATCACAAATCGACACCCTTTCAGCTTGAGAAATGCACGGACTCTAAGCTTGAGAGGTATGTGATATGCATCAAAGCTCCAGTATAAATAAATAATAACACACCGTTTGGATTGCCAAATCGAAGTTTTCACTTACTACGCATTACCAAATATGCATTAATTTAACCTAGATGTTCCACGTAGAGTATTTCTCGTGGAACGTTAGGATATCAAGGATTCATTTGCAGCCAAATGAGCTCAAACTACATACATCAAAGAAGTGGGATAAAATGTATGGATCTTTTACTGGAACTGGAGGTTATTTTATAATCCAGAGAGTATGAAACAAGGGCGAAGAACTCTGAAGCAACGGCTGGAAGAGAAGGAAAGTCATAGGTTCTCCTTCCATAGTCCAGACGCAGAATTTGCTATCTTTGTTGGGTAAACAAAATTTGTTACTGTACAAACTCTATGAATAAGACTCCTTACAGTGGCGTTCGGGAGGGGATGGTGACGTCAGCTGTTTTCTAACGTATAAGGGAATGTATAAGTTAACAGTAGGGTGGCATATGGGCTAAATCTTGGAAAGTCGGCTGAAAGGAAAGAACACAAAGGACGCCCCACTTTTGAAACTGAGATTTCTAACTGATAGAGTGTACCTATTAGATGGTACGACATCCACAGTTCATAGCAATTTCGGAAGTCAATTTTAATATGCTGTGAATGTAGGTTATCAGCCTGTTGCTATGTGCTATGCCGTATTCAAGGTTAAGATATTTTCGAGATTTGTATAGATTTAAATATAGGTACAAGGCGAAGAAGGTTAACTGCATTATACTAAGCTTTAATGCCTGCTAAAGTATGTCCTAAACTAAAGATTTTATATCGTGGCATTCCTTTGCATTGAACGAGGACATATACATCTTATAGAGGTTATTATATTAGAGTTTGGCCTTTCATACTGTGTGATTTGAGGAAAAGTAAAAGAGGGAACTCATCCCAGCCATCACGGGGGGGGGGGGGGGGAACAGGAGAAGGCGTGCAGTAAATAACGATAAAACGATACACGCATTGAATTACATCTTTTATGTCGTAATGAAAACAAATTTGATTATATTATACGACTAGTATAATAGCTTTCTGCGGACTAAACCAAAAGTATATTAAAGAAATTCTAAATAAATGTGGTCGTGGTTTTACTTCTGTGAAGGTGTACGGAAATCTCTTTAGCCATTTCAGTCGAATACTTATCGTGATAACGTATTTCTCTATTTGTTAGAGTTGAGAAAGTAAAAAAGCATTATACATGAAGAAGGCTATGAGAATAAACTTGTTCCTTCGTTAAAACCTTTCGATTGGTAACCCTTCAGGCATCCATTTCAAAATGCTAACAGTTTTGTAGTATTTACTAATGTCTTTGTTGTCCTTGACATTGAGGCACAGTTTGATCATGAGTAGGGGTGGTGATATTTTGCAAACGCCATGTAGCGCGAAGTGCTCATAGAGACTTTGCTCTTATATTTTCATTTTTCACGACTTGTAACCCACTTTTTAATGTGTTTTGAAAATGCGAAAAGTCCTCCAAAATGATATATGCGAAATCGAAGATATTCCCAAATAATTATTTTTTCTTAATGTTTTTTCTTCTAGAAACTTAACTGAGGAGTTTGTACAACTTTTACATGTTTAGAAAGTCATAATAGCATAAGTGATAACACTTCTGGAATGTGGAAAGCAACCCTTCCCGCGAACAATGCTATTAAGTGTATTGTTGCACCACTGACCATTGCTTATTTTAGGTACATTTGATACCTAAACGCGAGTGCAGTTGTTTCACAAAGGAAAACCCCCTTACACACGCCTAATGACTTCCATAAATCTATCTTTACAGCCCAGAAAAGGGAAAATTTCGATCCTTCCCTGAGAACCAATAGCAACCCTGATTTTAAGGAAGTGACAGACGCATGTTAATTCCACCTAGAGTCTCAGCTGTCAAAGTTCCGAATTCCGGTTGTTGTTCTGTTTTAAGTGAGACTTTTATTCATTATTCCCTATGTATAGGCCAGGTCAACAAGTACTAAGATGGTGAGAGCGAAAATATCAATAAAACAGCGGGCATAGAATTAGAAATATTAATGTGCAAGCTCTGCAATCAGCGCTTAGATTGGCAAAAGGATGTTTTAGACAAGCACATCCAAAGTCGGAGACATGTCAGTGCCAAAGGATGTTTCAATAATAAATCACAAGAGGAAAAAACAAGGAGTAAAACAGCAAGCCACAATTCAAATGATGCATGAAAAATGGAAGAGTGTACAATCTGAAAAAAGTGCTTTAGTTCAAGACACAGTGAAGGTGCTTTTGGAGACGAACATCCCTCTGCACAAAGTGGACCATCCAGCTTTTTGGGAGTACTTGTCAAAGTAAGTACCTTGCTTCATGGTCATATGCCACATATTTAATCTGATTCTTAAAAACGAAAAAAGAGCCATGAAATTAACTAGATCATTACCGTATATTCACTTCACTAAAGACAAAAGAAGTTATTGTATAACTAAAAAACTAATAAATTCAATTCAATATAGGGGTGTAAAATAACAAAAAAACATATTAAGGGCAGTAATATTAATTGTTGTAGCATAATAGAGTCTAAAGGACTCAAACTTAAGTCGTTTTAGCTAATTTAAAGCAATTCCGCATTCAGGTATGTGCCAGGCTTGGAGATCTGCCCAAGACAAGTACATTGCGACCTGAGTATGTACCTAACTGTGGAAAAGTAGTGATGGCTGAGATAAAGGAGTTTCTATAAGGAAATCCCTTGTAATTGCGGACGAGACTTCAGACAAGCAGGGATATGTTTTACGGTTTTATTCCGAACAATCGAGTGATCAGGCAAACCAGGACGTATTTCTTGACAAATCATATGGTACTAGCAATCATTAGCAGGGCAATCATTGACGCTTTGAAAGAATATGACATCTCATGCGAAAATGTACTGGGATTTGGTATCAGATTAAGCTCGATACATGGGAACATGCTTTGGAGCATGCTTTGGTGGCCATCTCGTGCACTTTAAATGTTTTGCACACAAAGTAAACTTAGTTGGAGATATGATCACAAAACAAGTGTTAGAAATAAACCATTTTGTGTCAAAATTGAAAATAGCTTTCTTGCATTCAAGAAAAATGAAAAATACTTATGTGAAATATCTTGAGGAGAGTTATCCAAATCTTCCAGCTGTAATATTTTCTTTCCCCGTGCTCATACATTGGAATTCATGGTTTGAATGTGTAGAAATGTCAAGTATTTCGATGCCTTAGAAGAGTTTTTTCAATCTTTGTATGAAAATGTATTAAACATCAGCTCTTCATAGCTCCTAAACATTTTCACTGACGAATGCAATTAGTTTGAAGTACAGCGTCAGGCTAAATTTGTGGCTCAGGTGTCAGTCACAATTAGTAAATTAATTACCCTATTGGAGGGCTCTTCCTACTCCTGTGCACATAAGTTGTGGGATGAGTTGTTAAGTTTATGCTCATTGCTGAAAATCTGTGCACAGATATAATGCACAATCACGGACACCTTTTCAGATGAAAATGTAAAAAGAAAAATGAAAAACATCTTTATAGAGTGTATGCTTAAGTGCAACAAGTTGAGCAATCACATGGCAGAAAATGTGATAAATGTTTTTTTCCAAGAGGTTGGTAACCTTTTTAATCCTGTAACTGCTGGCCGAGTAACTTCAATAAATTACACGGATTTAAGTGAAAGTAAAAGTAAATTCTCATTTTTTCGGGATGTTAAAGTGGATAGTTTTGTTGAGGGGTATGGATATTTTCATTCACAATTGATACAACTACGCAGAAGAATAAAGATGTAGATTGCTTGCAAATGCTATTGGCTGTTAAGTTCAAGTACCCAGAGTTTGCCCGAGCAGCTCTGCAATGTATCTGGGGTCCCACCAACAGCGTGGGCGCTGAAAGATGTTTCAGTAAATATAATTTAATTGTGAGTGACAGAGAACTCTGACAGAACAAAATGTTGAAATATGTTCATTGATTTCATTCAACAGCGTTACTGAATCATAAACTTATGGCTTAGGCTAATTTTGTCTATTTTCTTTTTATTATGCTAGTTTTACGTCAGTATGGATTTATCTTTTTTGCGTTATGCTTTAGCCTGTATCAACTTGATCTATTTTTCTGTGTGTTGCTCCAACCTATATTAGCGTAAAATAAATGGACACTTTATGCATTTTTAACTCACTAACTCTATAAATATGTTTTAAATCTCATATTAATGATATTGATCATTTATCAGAATTAACTCAAATTATACTTTCTTTTTTTTCAAAATGGTATGAAATGCTAAATTGTAAACGTATGAACGCTCAGGTCGATAAAGAGGCCTTTGAACAAAATTTCCGTCTTTCACCTCAATTAGAAAATCTAGACGCTAAGCGCCTTAGTAGTTAAGGAGTGTTCATAAATAAAACTAAGTTTAATTGTAATGTTTCCTTGGTTTTTTTGATAGTAATTGTAATGTTACCCTCTCCGCTGCTTGTAAAATGTTGGCTTTTGTTCAGATTCGATAATTACTGCATTCATATTATCCGCATTACATCAACAATACCAGCCTGTTAAACAGTAATCTTCACATTTGCAAGAAATCAAAGTTGGTAACCCTGGAGTATTAAAATTTTATACAACCAGTGCCATAATTTTCTCATTTTAATTAATATCATATACCATTTAAAACGCTTCTTTTACCTTCGACTGCCTAAAAAAATAAATGATCACGACTGGATACTACTTTATAGAGATGCCTAAACTAGAGAAAGCGGCGAGGAAAGAGAAGGTTACATAAAGTGAAATATACATGCAGCCCTTCATGTACTGGCGCCCTGTTAGGTAATACTCCTAAGATGCAAGCAGAAGCCATATAGTATGTGAGACGCTGATGGGAGCTCCCAAACCACAGTCATGTCATTGCAGCAAAGGTTTGCCACAACTTCTAAAATTCTGCACTTCAGCATGTCGAAATGGAAACTGTTTTTTGAACGGTTATGGCTGCTCTTTTGTTTAAACTTGCGGCAGAGTCACAAAGCTGCGAACACTTTCATAAAGTTGCCGCCCTCCTGCTGGGGACATGTAATTAGCAGGGGAGGTGCAGAAAGAAGCGAGTGAAATTGATTTCTCGGCCCTGTTGCGTAGTCCTTGATTACTGTAACACCAGCCGATGGTTGTCGTCAAGTGCGGTATAAAACTCGTTTAGAGATGAATTAAAAAAAAAAAGGATACCAAGAAAATGCTTACCCCCTATCGCTAAATATTCCCTACGTCTATTTATTACTCTAAAAATAGAAACACACGGTGTGTCGGTTTTAATGTTATCAGTGTTATGGATATGCTCGGCAAAGGGAGCAAATATAGAAAGTATCCTTCAGAAACCACATTCTATACGCAATATTACGTCAATTGCCGCTTGAATTGTACTTTTGAAACAGTAATACACATGGGAACTAATTACCAATCACGTATGCAAAGAAGATGACGGATTATGTACGACTTGTAGCCAATTAAAGAATCCTGATGTGTTACATACACACGACTTTCTCTATCCTGTATCGTTTATTAAATGAGTATACAAACTATTCCATTTCCACGCATAATTTTCTCAATTTCATTTTAATCGAGATAAACGTTTGCAGAAACAGCTACATTACACATTTCATTGCACGTACAAACGGAATAGCGATAATCAAATGTTTATGAACTGGACGTTATATGCTGGCCTTAATATTCTGTACTCTTTTCATGCAATCGGAGAAACAAGTGAATATCGACAGGACTTTAAAAGAATGACGAAGTATTGAGCAGTTCAGACCGTGAATGGAGGATATCTCGAAAATGGCTTATGCCACAAAAACGTTATTTGAAATAAACGGTGTGTTTTAAAAAGATATACATTTTTTGTGTAGTGCATTTTCGTCTATCGTTTAACGTATACCTATACAAGATATACAAAATTCCACCCGAATGAAGAGGACTTCATAGACTATTTTCAGAAAACTCAGGATATACATTTTATTAGTCATGTGAATGTTCTCAATATATGGTATTTTAATCAAAATCGCTAGAGCAATTTTTGAGAAAATAAAATAAACAAAAAATTACGGAAAAAATCTTATCTAAACGTAACTTGGGGTTGGGGGATTTTTTTGAAAATGTTATTGTCGCATCTTTGGAAAATACTAAACTTAAATACAAAGTTTGGTATTTATCCTACTTTTCGGCTTTGATTTATGCTCTCTCTCTCTCTCTCTCTCTCTCTCTCTCTCACCAAACCGGCGGAGGGCAATGGGATTTTTAGGGCGTAAAAATCCTTAGCATGGCTTCCTTCGGAAGGCAAGTAAGGCCGATGGTCCTGTGTCGTAGATTTAAGGCACATAAAAGAACTTGAAGCGTGATAAAGACCTATGAGCAAAATTTCCGGTTTGTCACGCCCAATGTAGAATGGTACGCTAAGAACCATCATAATAGTTAAAGAGCGCCCATAAATAAAACTCAATTTTATTTAATTAAAACACACACACTCACACGGACTCTCTTTCAACTAGAATGTAGCCTGTGTGTGTCGTATACTAAAATGACGTAGTGATTTTTGTCAGTATTTTAATATCCCTATTTCAGTTCTGGGCAAAGAAATGTATTCCAACTGAAATAATTCTTCCCTCGTAAAGAATACTCAGAAAAGTTACTAAACGTTTCTTCTGAGTTTCTTAACACAAGAGAGTGCAAAATTTCATTTCAATAATATTCTTATACGTTTAAACTTCCTTCTCAGTTTAAGTTTGTAACAGGAAGAAATCACAAAATAGGTGGACCAGTAACCCATTCAAATTACAACTCGTGCACTTTAGTCTTTGTAAACTGGGAGGTTAGGAATGGTGCATGAAGACTGAAGCCTGGCCAGTCTTCAGTTTATCAACTAAACGGCTGGTAATAGACGTCTTTTGCCTTTTTCCAAGTAGTCTGCTAAAAGCATTGCTTGAGAATCCCAAAAAAGCTTTCCTGTGATCCGCCTGTGGAACGGTCAGAGGGTTATTTAAACTTGCGTATCCGTGAAAGATTTCACCTTTGGAATGAAATGAGGGGTACAGGGTAACCTTTGCTCTTTGGGGTAGAGTGAATGAAAAAGGTAGCTTTGTTGCTCCCCAACGGGCGCCTGTCCCTACTCTGCACAGGTGGTGTAATTTAATTACCGCCGCTTATGGGGTTGCTAGCTTTCAGTTTTGAAGCCGACCAAGCATATTGCTGGGGTTTTCATATGCGTTCTACTTTTGCTGCCACTATACACTTTTTGGTTGTGTGTTGTGGCCGCACGCCAAACAGGAAGCCCAGTGACGCCTAAACCGGGGAGTCGCGGCGATTTCTGCGATTGCACTCCCCTAGAGACCGATGTAGAGCGCTCCGATGTTGTAACAAACTTTTGTATAATGTTTCTGCCTGGTAACTAATTTCCTCCACATAATATGTAAGAGGGCCTTCCCAGCTCACAAAACAATATTTGTCTTTTTTGCTGGACCAGGACTCGTCCTTTGTTTCCATTAATTTTATTCAAGATAGCAAATTGATGCCAAAGTTCTCCCGCTTGTGATTAAACGTCATCAAACAACGCGTTGTAACATCCCTTTAAGAACTACCGCCAGTATTCACGGCAGCCATCCATGCGCACAGAGTTTTCATTTTAAATGTTATTGTTCATGCATTTCGTTTTGCAGTTGCTGACAGTTTCAGCTATCTCGTTAACGTTTATTTGTTAGTTCTGTATTCACGTCGCAGATTTTTTGAACAATCTGAATTTCAGTGACTTTAAGAAGTAAGATATCGCTTCATGTTCACTGCAACTGTAAGCTCTTTTATCTAAAATTAGTCTTCAGGGAGGCGCGAAATCTAACCCAAACCTTATCTAGGCGGCCATAGACTTTTAAAAAGCATCTGATGTACCATGTCCAAAGAATTATCTCCATACAATTCTCTACCTACAACAAAAGGACGACCATTTACATTTCAGAGCACACTATCTAACAAAGAGTATTTCGGGAACGGTAAATACCAGAAACATTCCAAGTAAACTATATATTTACGTTTTTCTACATTTACGAGATCTACGTTTTTCCTTTACTGAGTTATCTTTTATGGTTTCCGACTCACATTCAGTGCGAGTGCTCTGGTATTTATTCTGTCCCACTCACACACCACGGCCCTGTTTCTGAACTCGTACTTTTTGTTGGTATTCAGGGTTCTTCATAATGTGTATTTCCATTGAAATATATTGAATTTAATCCTTTTATTTTGGTAACTAAACGGCGGAAGAAGTAACAGAAACGTTTAATTTACAGCATGAGATCGTTCCTTCATTTCTTTCAGTATAAACAAAATAATGAGTGCAATTGCCTTTCGAAATGTATGCAGTTTCTGCAATTATTGCAGACTAACGCCGCTTACCTATTGCTTTGCGATGTAATGGAAATTTAATATGGACTAGCTGGCTTAACGACGTATGGCATAGACGTCGCCATAATACAAAAACGCTGGCTTCGACAGGGCTGTATCATGGGACTGAATATAAAAGGTTTTACTATCTTCAGCGCTTCGTCTAATGTAAAACCTACAGCATGTGTACGCACAAGACTCAGTAATACGTGGACCTTGCCGGAATTTCTTACTAAGGAATTAGCCGCGCTCCTAGTGAGGTATGTGGAGGGCGGAGTGTCACATCAGGTGGTAGTCTTCTCAACCTGTTTCCTCTATGACTCCGAGGAGCTTCTCAGGAGCTCAAAGACTTGTGATTTATTGCAAGGATAGAAACCTCAATCTGAGTATTTACGACTCCAGCGCTCACCATAGCGTTTAGGGTAGCACGGATATCAATAGTAGACGAGAGAAGCTGCTCGTGTTTCTGAGTCCTACAGACCTCGAAATTGTGAAACAAAGAAATGTTCGACCTTTGTTAATTATCAAACGGAGGAAGGAGGTCATAGACTTGACACTAGTGTCCTTTGTGATACTAGAGGAGATTAAGGACTGGAGGGTTTGTTTGGAACCTTCCTTGTCCAACCACAGATATTTACGTTTTGGACTGGAGGGTAAAGGAACGGACCGCCCGTACAAGAATCCTAGGAGGGCCAAGGAATGGACCTGACCTGGAGGAATGGACTCCAGGTCAGGTTAAGAAATGCAGAGAACTTGCAGGGGTATGTACCCTCCATCAGCATGTGGTGATGTTGGAGAAGGCGATGAATTGTGGAGAACTCGCCATGACAGTTTTCCCGGACATCGGAAGTGCCTTAATAAGAGGCGCATTCCAAAACTAAGGTCCGGTGAACAATATTTAACGGATGGTAGGCCTGAATAGCGTTTCACGCCTGCAGCCTGTCTACCGTCTCCTGAGGAGCCTACCGCAGTGTTGGTGTGACACGCAGTAGGCGTTTTCCAGTCGGTGACAACAGATCGCAATGGTCGCGACAATCCTAGATCCCGTTAGTTGTGAAGTGCGCGGTGTGATTAGATTTTTGCTGGCAAAAGGATCGTCAGCTAAAGGCATCCATCGTTAGTTATGCCTCGTGTATGCACCGGACATAATGAGTGACAAACAGATTCGACACTGGTGTCCAGAATTTCGAAATGGCCGCACAAATGTGCACGATGAACAGCGGAGTGGTCGGCCCAGTATTGGGACTGACAGCATCGTTGAGCAAGTGAACCTAAAACTTCGGAGTGATCGGTGTTTGACGAATGGTGGTCTGGCTATAAATTCTCAAATGTTGCTCGAACCTCACTTTACAGGATTGCCACTGAACACCTTGGATACGAGGTGGCTTGCCAAACTGCTCACCGGTCAGCACAAAGAGCAACGAATGGGTAGTGCACGACGGTTTTTGGAGCGCTATAGACAATATGGAGATGGTTTGTTTTCGCACATTCTTACGGGCGACGAAAATGGATAGCGTACACCAACGCAGAATCGAAAGAGCAGTCAATGCAGTGGCGTCGTTCCGGTTCACCCAAACCAAAAAAGTGTAAGCAATCGCCGTATACGAATCGCAAACTGATGGCTACCGTGTTTTGGGACGGAAATGACGTCCTTTTGATTGATTTCATGGGCCGCGAGTCAACAGTTACAGCTGACGTGTACTGTGCAACGCTTACCAAACTGAGACTGCGATCCAAAATCGACGCCGTGGGAAACTGTCGAGCGCGAATCCGAAGAAAGAAAAAGTCTAAGATCCGAAATTGAAATTCTGTAAGTTTACAGTTCTGTTCTAACACGGGCTGCAATAGAAATATTATTTTGCCTTCAGTAATTGTAAGCAATTATGTATATAGCTCCCTAGGTTAATAAACTGAATGAGAACCCAGGTCACGCAATTTAATGAAGAAAGCTAAACCTTGAGAAGTATTATTTATCACAAAATATGAGCGATCGAGTAAATCTTGTGTAATAGAAAGATATTTAAATAAAAAATTGGATATCCCAAACTGTGAGAATTTGGTACAATGGGTTCCTGTATGTCAGACACGTCAGAATTTGGCTGCTTTGGTTCACCAGGAAAATGCTGCAAGTCGAATAAAGAGGTGAGTAATTCCTGAAAATGTGATAATAAAGTTTGCGCTTGTAACTTAACCTGCATGGCATGTGGAGACGTAACTATGATTTTAAGTCTGTAAACATAATATACTATACGCGCTTTTAAACGACGCAAGGAAGTGATGAAAATTCTAATTCGGTAATTCATACCTGAAATTCTTTAAGCTGTAACTGGAAGCCCTGAATCAAATTTGCAAGCTCAAGTTTTGAAAAAAAACGCGTCACATCGGTACTAACATCTGCGTTACTGCGCAAAAACTATAATAATGTCGAACAGCATGTGATGGGGGCATCGGCTCGCTTCCCGATTCAAATCAGCCAGCGACAAATTATGTCTGATAGTAAGGATATGCTCGAAAACATCCCCTATCACGTCAGGGAACACAACCTGACAAGTGACGGAGTAAAGGCCTGCTATGACTATCTGGAGAACATGCAGGATTACAGGAGGGTGGCCTCTTGTGTGTGTATCTCTAATGAGGACTAAAGAAAGGCTCGTCAAAGGTGCAAAAATAACAGTTCTTGTACGACCCATATAAGGTTATCAGTAAATCAACGATGTGGTGTGCTGCAATCGGCGTCAATCTCAAAACCCGGTGAAGGAGCGATGATTTTTTCTGAGTTAAAAATCCTTAGCATGGCTTCCTTCAGGAGGGAAGTAAAGCCGGTGGACCCGTGTCGTAAATTTACGGCAGGTGAAAGAACCTCGGGCCTGATAAAGAGGCCTCTGAGCAAAATTACCGGTCTTTCACGCCCAATATACAGTGGGACGCTGCGGACCACAACAGTTAAAGAGCGTCCATAACTAAAATTCAATCTTTTTCAATCCAAAGGAACCTGATGTTGATGAAACTTGATCCCTGTGTCGTGTATCTCAGGATTCCCATTTCTGAATAGGAACTCTTGACGGAGTTCTCTGCCGGCCTACCGCGCCATGCGTAGTGGATCGTCCTCCAGTGTCAGTCGGCGTGTGGTTGCTTGGGGAGAGGCACTCTTAGCTAACGAACTCTTATCGGCACACACTTTCTATACCACTCCTTAGTCTGGATTGTATGGAACCTTCTCTAGGAGTCATACGAGTGTAAAAAGAAGCTTGGTCGCCGTAAAAGTTTAGGTACAACATGCCACTTCACCGTATCAATATTGGCAGAAAGAGGACCAGGAACAACGCAGCCACCAAACTTCATCCATGGAGGGAAATAGGTGCGACTACATTGTTTGCCTTTACATTATTCACAGTGTTGAAACCTGCTGATACACCAAGGTCTTCCAACACTTGTAGTCTTTGTAGTGTATCCATCAGTAAATGTAATAACCGCATCATTCACACCCAATGGAGTTTTGGCATATCCACAAATACATTTTTTTCGGGATTCTCGACCATACTACGTTGTTGAAAGATTAATTTGTGTTTTGGGCTTTTCCTTTCAAACACTGCTTTAGTAGCTCTGGTGCGTTGGATCCTGAAATATAGGGTTAATTTCAAGCATAACAGCTTTAGGCATTCCATTTTTGTGTGTAAATGTATCTAAGGTACCGGTTTTTTCCGCCTTCAGATACTTGCAGCATCCTGAGAACAGAAATTATGAATCGGCTTAGAATCTGTAGATACGTTATGAAAAAAGATGGCCAAAACTGATTTCCTCATGCCAACCAAATTGTCTGCATTGTACCTTATAGCCATGCCATGAGAGTTTGTGAGGTCATCAGTGATGTTATCTGCAAGTCGACGCTTTATGCTCAGACCATCCGAGGAAACGGTGTTGCCCAGCTGTTGTCGAATTTCGTAAACCTCTGGCTATCTTCTTTTGTACATGATTGATACATTCTAATTTTTTAATTATCAAAACACCATTAGGCGTGCTCTCTGACACTGTCTTGTATGTTTTGGAGTCGCCATCTCCAAATAATTTTACATAGCAAACGCCTCGATCTTCTTCAGAACACTGAAATATTTTTAGTGGAGAAGCAACTTCCATCCTCCCACTTGTCCGTTCATAGTTCTTTGTGCAAAATTCCCTGTGCCTTTTTAACTTATCATTGTCTTTGCCAGTTTGAGCACAACCCTGACAATATTTTGTCATAGGTTATACATCCAGAACTTCGCCATTGTCAATATCAATGGCAGATACACATGAATTTTTTGGCTGGAAGCCTCTTTTTTGCCAAGACCCGTCATAAGATATAGCAAGTCAGTATTATCATTTTCTACTATAGGGTCTTTCAACAATAATGTCGTGTCTTTGAACTTGAATAAAACACGTTCTATAAATGATGGGTTATTATTATTATTATTATTATTATTATTATTATTATTATTATTATTATTATTTTCCTTTGGAACATAAATAATGTCTACGTGTGGAGAACATCAGTTAAGTGACCGCCGCGACTTCGTTGGGTTGCGCGTATACGGTTGACTCAATTTTCAATGACAGAAGAACGTAAGTTAGGTCCAACTTCACGAATAACACCCGTGATGTTATTCATAAGATCAATTACTGTTTCTGGCTTGTTGACATAAGCTCGAGATTTAACATAACCCCACAAGAAGTAATCCAACGGCGTTAAATCTTATGACCTCGGGGGTCAGTTAACATCACCACCACGGGAAATGATGAAACCTCTGAACTTCTCCTTCAAAAGATCGATTGTTTCGAGAGCATTATGATATGTGGCACCATCTTGCTGGAACCAGATGTTTCTGAGATCCATACCATCCAATTCATCCAATTGGGGCCAAAAATAGTCCCTTATAAGAGCCCGGTATCTTTCTCCATTGACAGAGCTCCATTTTGATCTTGGAAAAAATATGGACCAATGATTCCGCCATACCGAAATCCACACCACACAGTAACCTTTTGGGGATGAAGTGGTCGTTCTTGAATCTGTATTAGATTGTGATTGCTCCAATAGCAGCAATTTTGTTTGTTAACATAACCATCCATCCAAAAGTGGGCTTCGTCGATGAAGATGGTTTTTCGACAAAACTCCGGGTCAGCTTCCAATTGCTCCATAGCCCAGTCAGCGAATACACGGCGCAACCTATGGTCGTTGGGCTTTAGTTCTTGAGTTAACACCATTTTGTAAGCGTGAAACTTCAAGTCCAGATGCAGAATTCGCCAAGTTGTGGTCGGTGAAAGCCCCAATTCTTGCGCTCGACGAGCAAGAATTTCCGTTCCCGCGTACACACGAACGGCGCCTATGTTTTCGTTGGAACGCTTACATCGATTACGTACAGGCGTTCTTTGATCGCTGACTGAACCACTTCTTTCAAATTTATCGATCAAACGCCGAATCATTCTCTCGCAGGGACGATTATGCACACCGTAAACTTCACGCAATACACGGAGGTTTGGCGAACAGATGATCAATTTTAATAATAAATTTTCACAATTTCTACGCGTTGCTGAATGCTGTAACGTTCCATGACTATTTGTCAATAACAATGGTAACCGCATGAAAAAAATGACTGCTGTAACTCAATAACAACAGCAGCTATCACATGTTAAAGATAGGACACTCTTGTAGATAGACCCTTTATATATTCACTTGTAACAGCATTCATTCAATCATCAGCTATCTTTTCCACACTTTTCCCCACTATTGATGTTTAACGAATAGCAGTGGTTGGTAGGTTGGAAGATTTAGCATACCACTAAGTACCTTGCCAGCTGAAAACCGCTTTCTTATACATCTGAGTCCATAAAAAACCTCAAATTATTTTCAAAAAGCTGATTTTTTTCTGGTATGTAGAAACTCTTCGTGCTCTAACAATTTGTGCGCTTTATTGTAAGGTTATTTACCAGACCATATCTTTTTGAAACATTTTCACACAGTTTGGCTTCCCTCCCCTCAAATATTACAATTGATACTGACACTCCGTTGGGCATGTTCTATAAAGTTAATTTCCTTTGTTTGATTTTTTTCTCTTTTTAAACAAGCCTTTACGCTTTGTCATTGTGAAAACAACACAAAAAGAATGAGCCCAGTGTAAAAGCGTACAAATATCTAAAAGCTACCACTTGTTTATTACCTAAAACACAATCTAACCGCTCAAATCTAATACCATACTGAATTCGCAGACTAGCCAACACATGAACCAGAATTTCCCCTAAAATAGAAGCCAAACAACAGCTTCTATACCAAATAGTTCCAGAGTTATGCTCTGTTTTATAAACCCTTGGAAGAATTTAAAAAAATAAAAGATTACAGTTATATTTATATAAATTAATTAAAATAATAAATATGGTGCATTGTAATAAAATATATATCAAATTAATCAGAATGGGTCAAATTTTTATATGTAAAAAAAAATCAAAATTAGTCTCTTTGGGTCTTTGTCTCCCCTCAAAGGCGTCGAGGATGTCGTAGCAGCCCTCCAGATGTTCACCAGAAAGCTCCATCTAGCAGAAAAATAACGGAACACCTATGGGGCTACACTGACGAACCACCAAAACTCAGACCTCCTCCCCCCCATCCCCCCAAAAAACAACCTTTCAAAGTATTAACATTCAATAAAGGTCATGACTTGCACCAATTTGACACCACGGAGTTCACCATATTGGCAGGCTGGGCCAACAGTCATGCTTGTCCTCCGGTACCTAGTTCACCTTTCAGACATGGTCTGAATCCCCAAGTGCTTTAAGGGCTACCGCCACGTGTTTTCCTCTAAATTGATTTTCCCTAACCTTTATCTACCTATGCTTCTCTCTCCCTCTTCTTCTTATATCCTTTATAAGCGAAGGTGGTTTATGTGAGGCTCATTGCTGTCTACATGACGGGTCTTGTGTTCGACGCGTAGTGAGCAATAGCGAGTTGTTTAATTTTTACCTGATTGTTTCGGTAACACTTTCATAAATGAATATGTAGCTCCATAATTTATACATATAAATAACCCTAATGCATATTCGATTCTTATAGATGCTCTCAAGGCAACATTTAGAAAGCCAACTTCATAGCATTTAGCAAATCGGGAAGATCAAGTCGACCGTGGGGCATGAATACTCGGAATTGGTATCCATATAGATGTGTCTGTGAAGTTTCAGATTAATACTGAATTTTATTTTAAAATAATAATAATAATAATAATAATAATAATAATAATAATAATGTATTTTTACAAAGCGTTAGGCTGTATTAGACTAAAGTGGTTAAGCTATTCATTATTGAAGAAATTGTTTAAATCGGATGGGTAATTTCCGAGATACATTCGAACGAGAATTTATATTGCGGGTGCTCTTTATGATGTAGTATAGATTTACATAAATGGTATAATTGGTGTTTACTGTGAAATTTTAAATATCTAATGTTATACATTCACACGATTTTCTCCGCCAATGGTAAATTCACACACACACACACACACACACACACACACACACACACAATACTTCTATCTTCTATCCTCCTTAAGTTACTCAGTTTTACTTAGGAATTTCTCAAATAAAACAAAAACGTTTTAATACATGGAAATGGTTATTCGTGGTAACACGCTCCTATGATGGAAAGAAGAGAAAAGCGGGAAAAATCAAGAATCAAGCTTTCAAGCTTGTCCATTAGATTAGGCTTAGAAAAGGTCTAAGCTTGCAACATGGAATGTTCCGAAAACGGCAACACTACGAAAAAGTTTGACACAAATGACAGAAATTATATATTTTAATGATTTCCAATTTTTTTCTTGTGTCTTTTAAGATTTTCTCGCTATACAAACATTATACAAAATTGAATCCATTAAAGGGAATTTACAAACCGTTCTTAGTCAACTCAAGATATGACTTTTATTTTCGATGCCATTTTAATCCAAATCGTTAGAGCTGTTTTCGAGAACAGGACTAAAAGTTTGTCATGTGGAGCGTATATAGAGTGGAGGAATTTTCTTGAAAATCTTCATGTCGCTTCCTTGTAGTATGCAGAACTCCAGCTTTTCGTTTTTGAGTTGTGTTACACATATTAACTCTCACCTACTACAGGTATATGATAAAGTAGAACTTTGGTTTCATTGCGTCACCGTGTATATCACTAGAAACACATTTGGCACAGCGCTTTGTCCATATTCCGTTAAAATTATTTGCAGAGATATTGTTTGAATGTTTCACAAGAGCAGTTTGTCATCGCTCACAAACGCTTTAATCAAACTGAAACCGAAGGTTTAATATTCGTGGAAAACCAGTCTAGTGCTTGGTGTTGAAACCGCGAAAAAGCAGAGATAGGGAAGCTAGTACGACTTTACGGTTGCCACAAGCACGGGTACAACCATGTGTGATAAACCGCACCTTAGTAAGGCAAGACTCGAGGAACCATCTAGCTGTGACATGGTGAGATATGGCATCGTTCATTGTTCTACAATGTCGATAATGCGAGCGATAGATTTTTGTTCATAATAGGAGGGTCTCTCTCCTTCAATATATCGCGATGATAGAGATAAAGCCCGCGGCATTTTGGAGGGGTTTGGAACAGCTCGGCATCTGTCGATACTACACAGATTCGCCAGAAAGCATCTAGTAGCTGCATACAGGGTGTCTCTCTTTCTCCGGCGTCCTCCTTGACTAGCGGTACCATGCTAGCCTCTAGTTCACGAGGTCGCGGCTTCAAACCCGGGATTAGTTTTTTTTCGGGCGTAAAAATCCTTAGCATGGCTTCCTTCGCAAGAGAATACAACAGGTTGTCCCGTGTCGTAGATACACGGCAAGTAAAATAACCTCAAACCTGATAAAGAGCCTCTGAACAAAACTCCCGGTCTTTAACGCCCAATATATAATGGAACGCTAAGAACCACAGTGGTTAAAGAGCACCCATAAATAAAACTCGGTTTAATTTTAATTTATATCTTTCTCCTGGTTTCCGAGAGCATGAACAAGGGTTGTATTGTGTCCTAAAGCTCTACATTGAAATGTACATGCTGAGGCTTTCACGGCTGGCGTCATAACTAATAAATGAATTACACTAAACAACTATGTTAATTGTAATTCATTTTCTACATTGAAACCTTAATAGAAAATAACCAATGCTTCCTTGGTTCGCACGCGTGAGATATAACGAATAACAAATCGGATATGTTCATTCACGCAATATTGTGTACCCACTCCGACATACAATTCCTAATTTTTACTTTCTCTACTACGTATAGTAAGTAGGGGAAGTATTGTATTCCACCCAAAAATTCGATACCGAGATTTCACCGGAAATACATGTTTTGAGATCCCCTGAATCCAAAAAAATCATTTTTGGAAACATGACCGTGTCTATGTCTATCTGTGAACAGTATAACTCAGAAACGAACAGTCGGATAAACACCAAACTTGGTATTTAGGTTCAGTATCTTCTAGAGATACGACACGAAGGTTTTCAAGAAAATCCCCCCACCCCAGAGTACCCTTTACATGGAACATTTTTCGAAAATTTTAATTTTCTCAAATATGGCTTTAACGATTTTGATTAAAATATCATATGTTTAAGATATTTTCATGACAAATAAAATGTATATCTTGAATTTTCTGGGAATGTCTCCAAAAGTATTCTTCATTGTGAACGACGTTTGGTAAACCATAAGAGATAGACAAACTTTTACTACACAAAAGATGTAGATCGCGTTAAAATACACAATACACATTTTTGTTGTTGAGTGAACCATTTTCGAGATATTGCTTGTTATTCCCTTAAATGTTTCAATACTTATTTTCTCAAATGAGAATTCGTTATTCATTTTTTTTGTCTTGGATATGCAAAGAGTATTAATCTGTGGAAAAGGGAATAGTGCTGCACCTAGCAACCAGCTATTAAGAGATATGTATGTGCTTAAAGGCTACTGTATTTCGATACTGCCCTTGTAAATATATATTCCCCTTGCATCTACAAGAAAATTAGCGATAAGATAGAGTCTGCAAATGTTTATCTCGATTAACATGAAGTAGATGGAGAATAAGCGTTTGTAAAAATAGTTTGTACAAGAGTAGAGAAAGTCATGAGTGTAACACATCAGATTTTTTTTATATGTGCTTCATATTAATAGAAATAAATACTTGCAGTATTTCGTTTTACTCACAACGGTGATATAGAAGACTGCAGCGATAGTCAACTCTTTAAAAAGTGAGTGGCTAGGTGTATGCTGGCTTTTCAACTTCATACTCCTTCCATGACATAACTAAAAACAACTGAATGGTGACAACACTTCAGAAAATGACATTATTGACAAATTGAAACCAATAACAATGAACATTACGGTTATAACGTTGGCATAAAAAGTGTTGTTTTAAATATTCTCTTTTAGAAAATGTATATTTTTGTGTTGTAAGTATGCCCTCTTTTATGGTTTACCAGTTATTGGAAATGATACAAAATTCATTGAGAATGAGAGAACTTCAATGGCTGTTCCCAGAAAATGCAAGCTATTGATTTTATTAGTCAATGAAATATTTTAAAGGTGTCTTTTTTCGAGAAAATAAATACGAAAAAGCTATTCATGTGAAGGGTAGCTTGCGGTGGGGGATTTTCTTGAAAAATCTTTGTCACATCCTTGAAAGAACCTGAACTTAAGTGTATAGTTTGGTATTTATCCAACTTTTCGTTTTTGTTGTCCTCCCTCACTAACTCGCTCTCAGATAAACGCATTTTGTTTTCTAAAAATACTTCTTTTTGTATTCAGGGAACCTCAAAATGTGTATTTTCCATCAAATCACGATATCGAGTTTTGTGGGCGGAATGCAATACTTCGCTTACTACAAGTAGGTGCGAGAGAAGATAAAAATCAGTTGAATACCAAACGTTCGTATTTAAGTTCAGCATCTTTTAAGATGAAACACGAAGATTTTTACCAAGTTTCCTTCACTACAAATTACCCTTTAGATTTCGAAGCATGTACACTACTGCTTAAGATCTAGAAAAGGTTAAACCAACAGTATTATACTTTCTTCCCTCCCACAAGTAACACATTAAATCAATTAATTAATTTTGAAAAAAATGCACGAACACGCCACATTTAATGCTGTGAGATCTTTCAGACTTTCGGACTCTCTTATATCCCTGACATGTCCGTGAATTTTGAATTTGATTTCTGTTAGCTGACAGCTGCCTTTGTATCAGGTAGCCGGTTTGGATGAATTTAATTGAAAACCGTGGATTTAACTACTTGTGTACGTCTTGCAGCATCATCTTCATGTTTCATTCCTTTCAGTTTCTGTTAAAACATTTTATTTTAGACTAATCTTAAATAAAATATGCTCTTTTGTTCCCATGGCAACGAAAGAGGTTGTAAAGAAATGAAATGTTGAATGCAAATATTGAAAATAACTGCCTTTCAGAAAAATAGTTCTGTGTTACATTCATATGATTTTCTCTGCCTACTGTCGTTTATTTTTATACCCTCTACAAACTGTTCTCGCGAAAATTTGTTTTGCTGCCTGTTTTATGTTAATCGAGACAAAACTTTTGCGGAAATACTCTCATTCCACATTGTTTTAAGCACTCTGTTTCTGGAGGGTTAGACAAATCTTTAAGAGCGGGTCGCTATGGTGGTGTTTTTTGCATAACATCATGACAAATAAAAGCAACATTAAAAAATGAATAAAGTATTGAAAAATGCAATGAATATGGTACAAATAGGCATGAAAATTATTTGAATATAAATTGTGTGTTTTGGCGAGATATGCATTTTTCGTGTTTTAAGTTCTTGTCTCTCTCTTAAGATTTACCAAGTATACAACCTTCATTCAGAATGAAGAGGAAATTAGAGGTTATTCGCAGAAAGCTCAGGATATACGGTTTATTAGTCATGCATATATCTTAAACATCTATAGGCTGTTTTAATCACAATCTTGAGAGCCATTTTTGAGAAACCAAAAACGAAAATATAGCTTGCAAGGGTAGTTTGGGCTGGTGGGTTATTTTTGTTGAAACTCCTGTCGCAGCTTTGTTAAGACGCTGAACTTAAATGGGCGCGCGCGCGCGCGCGCACACACACACACACACACACACACACACTCACACACACACTCACACACAGCACGTACGCTGTATACAGAATTTTTGAATGGAACACAATAATCCTCTTGTCTACTATCGATGAAATGAAGTGAAAATAAAATAACATATATCTTTAAAAACGTTGTGACGTCACATCTTTAGAGTAATGGCTAAACGTTTGTTTTGTTTGTTTTTGTTTCTGTTTGTTTGTTAAATTTGACTTGTCCGAGCATTGTTAGAAAAGGAGGTAATTTACTTTTATTGGTATTATGCGTTATTTATGAAACTGCCTCTATTTAACATAAGCAGGCCAATTTGAAAGGCTTAACATTTTCGCTATAGTAATTTTGCCTGTAGTTACCTATTTTCCTTGTATAAAAGTCACAAGAGTGAGTTTAGGACTGCTTCCTAGGTGGAGTGGTCAGGGAGCTGACTTCTCACCGGGCGTCCCGGGTTCGATTCCCGGCCGGGGGTAGGAATTTTTCTTTAACTAGGGTATTCCGTACCCTACATAGAATGTGTATGTGAGAGTGAATGTGCGTGTTAAAATAAGTTAAAAACAGCGAAAACCTACAGTAACCTAACCTAAAAGTTTAAAGAGTAAAAATACCGTCAAAGTTTTCAGTCTAAGCTCCCGATATACCCATAGCAGTTAAAGGGGGCTATAGATAGAGAATGTCAACGGCGTACCAGAAAATTGGAGGCATGTGTTGTACTTGTCCCGGCAGGCATCTTAATCAAAATTGGTTAATCTGTTTTTGAGAAAATAACGGAGTTTCTTCCAATTATTTACCATGAATGAAATTTCTTAAAAATGTAAGTATACTCGTACATACAGAAGTTTTAGGTACAGTGCATTAGCTTTACTAGATAAGTAACAGAAAATAGAACGAAAACGAAAGTAAATAAATGAGATTATAACGACTGGCGCTAGCACAATTCTAGTCCAGATATATGCCAAGGTTTTAGAACGGGAGTATAATCACACATTATTAAAATTAAGTTAAATTTATTTTTCAATTTACACAAACTGTCAGTTAAAATACATTACACAAGGAGCTAAAATATGTCATTTTAAACCCAGCCCTGCACATATGAAAGTTTATGCTTTCACTCAACAAATAAAAGCGGGAACAAGTCCTCTGTTTTAGCGAGGAAGTTTCGCTGACGAGGCAAATAAAAATGAAGGTGGTGATAAAAATATTTCAAGTGATGCTAACATGAAGTACGGCATATAAACCACTCTGCGACACGGCAAAACGTTACGACCATGGCTGCGAAATGTAACAACCGCGCTTATGAGCAACAGCGTGGAGAAAACTCGTGAAACTTGGGCTTCTGATTTCCATTAACGTAAAAACCTGGTTGTGTGATTTAGGCGGAGATACTCAATTCCTATAGCCGCCAGATATTTTTCTTGAGGTACTTCTTTGAGAATCATCCTTAAGCATCTTATTGTTTTTTTTTATCGTTTACGAGGTTCTTGTTGACAATTACAAGAACCGATACTTATTCGAAATGTCGTTCGATTTGTTTTGTGGATTAAAATAATCGTTTTGGGAAATTATCTGCCCTCTTATCGTGCACAGATTTCCTTCCCATGATATAATCAGAAACTTAAAAGTTTTGTTGTGTTATATTTATACGATTTTCTCTGCTCAATCTTGAACTATGTTTACAAAAGCTTATTCTTCTATCTACTTCATGTTAATGGAGATAAACATTTACAGAAATGGTTCAATTACACATTTCCTTGAAGGTACAAGGGGAGTAATTTAAGAGCTGATCGTGATGTGACTTTGAAATTCCGTTTTCTTTCCTTGGCTCCTTTGAGAAAAGTATAAGTATTTGAAAATTCAAACCAATAACGAGGAATATCTCGGAAATGGTTAGCTCTACAAAAAAGGATTTGACGTAACTTGGGTTCTTTAATGAGATCTACATTTTTTGTGCAGTGAGAGTTTGTCGATCTTTTACGTTTACCAGTTAGGCAAAAGACATTCAGAATGAAGAGGACTTTAGAAGCTATTCCCAGAAAATTCAAGATATACATTTAATTTTCATTAAAATATCTTAAACATATAGTATTTTAATCAAAATCGTTAGAGCCATTTTTAAGAAAATAAACTTTTCGAAAATTTTCCAGGTAATAAGTAGTTTTTTGGGGGGGGATTTTCTTGAAAATTGTCATGTCGCATCCTTAGAAGATGTTAAACTTAAATACAAATACCAAGTTTGGTATTTAACCGATTTCGTTTTTGAGTTACAGACACGCGCATGCACACACATTTTTCTAAACCTTATGTTTTATACAGGGTACTTCAAAACGCGTATTTCTAGTGAAATCTCCACATCAACTTTTGGGTGTAATGCATTATTTTGTCTTTAAAATATCAGCCTCTCTTTAATTTTACTATTGCTGCAAAAGGGAAAGAGATTGCAGAATGTATCCCAATTGATAGGTAAACTCAAACATTCGAAAGTACTGATACTACATGTCTACTAAGTAATCTAATGATCATTCGGGCTTCTCAACCCAGATGTTCCGGGTCCGATTCCCGACTTGGGGCATGAAAGTTTTCTTCAATTACAGTCATTCCTTGTCCTCCGCAGTCTGGAAGTATGAATGGGGAGTGAATACATGTTCGCTAATGAAACGCTAATGAAAATTTGTAAAAAACCACAGAAAAAAGAAAGACATCCCTATAGTGAACGAGTTGTTTTTGAAGGCAAAGCCCTTCATATGACCACAGAAGTTAAAGGGGGCTATACAAATGAGACAATAGTAAAAAATATAAACTTTACAGTAACTATGGCTATACACATGTGTCGCCGTGAATGAGTTAAAGCCGCCGCTGACTTCGTATTTTGTATACACGGAGACTCCCGCGTCTCTATTTGTTCGTAAAGTTGTTTCTGCTTTGACTACAGTAATCCACAATAGATAAGTGAAGTTCTTGTTAGAATGTGTAAGACAGTATTGCATTGTGCACACGAGTTCATCTTGCCCTGATTAACGTCCGTTTTATAACAGCACCACAGGCGGCGGAATGCATGAAATGCTTAGGGAAAGTAATTTTGGGAAGGAAATGGTCCTTTAGGTTATGTCCCGGCATTTACCAGGCATGAGGACTGAGGAAAACATAGGGAGGACGGTCCTGGAGGGATTTGAACCGCGGATCTCTCGAATGCCAGCCTCAACAATTCCGCGTAGCCATATCACTGATTTGTCCCTGTTGGATTTGCAGTATGCAACCAGTGAGGCACTTAAAAGCCTAAGGGAAGGGGTGTAGAAGACATTGCCCGTGAGGCAATGGAGGAATTGATCAATATTTGGACATAGCATTTATGATTCAGATATTTTAAATTCTCGTTCCATATCGGTATTCTGTTTGCTGGTTACTGTAGCTCAAGAAAAGGATTGGAGAGGAAAGCAAAACAGAGAAGGATGGATCAGTCTACGCGAAAATGCATGCAATGTCTTTGATAACGCATGTAGTCTCGAGTCACCCTTTGCCCAGCTATGGTGCTGCATTAGTGCTATACATAATGTTGCAGCTCCACCTCCCGTTATAGTTCGTTTTGTAAAGAGAAGAGCAAATTTAGGATGATTTCTAGTGCCCAAGAAAAAAATACCGTTAGTATTTACAAATGCTTAAGTCAGCATGGACCTATACTGTATTCACTTTTAGGTTGATTCACGCCAAAAAAAAAAAAAAATCCACGTGACGAGTGCACCGTGGTACGACACGGTAGCAATGCGCGTAGGAAGGTAGTCCCATGCTAATAATCTAAATTTTAGAATGAAATTTATCCTTAAATGTTATAATATTCTATACAAATGCCTAAGAGTTTAATTAACACTGATTTATACTGTTAAACAGAGCTACAATTTCCCACATGTAATTCCCACCTGATCCGAGCATGCGCAGAATATTGTTTACAGGTTGAAACCAGCAGTTTCAGTTTAGTATCATAGAGGACGGTGAACTCTCGCGTCTTCGTCGTCCTACCTAAAGCATAAGCATCGACTAGTGGTGAAAAAAAAAGTGTTGAATGTTTATTATAAGTTACGTAAGAAATACCCTACACAGAAGTGGTGAAATTAACTTCTGAGTTCACGGTGTTTCGAGTACAAATATGAACAGTGCTCGCAAAGAAACATCTGAAACAGGAAAAGCGTTATACCCGGGAAATAAAGAAAGCGTGCGAAATACGCGATGCAAGAATGTAACGTTTTTTGAAGAATGCAATTGGCGTAACAGTGCACAATTTCATTTTTTAAAAATGAGCCATCAACAGTTGATAAGGTGCGCTTCCAGAGAGCGAATAAATGTAAATTATCGCCTACCTGTTATTTCCTTTTCGCTCTTTCTTTTAGAATTAACTATTATTAGATGTGCAAACTTTTATTTTGTTGTAACTGCCAATCTTATCTCCTTTAACCCCTAACAAAATATGCTAGTCACCGTTTAAGCTGTCGGAATAAGGGCTCTTTTCTTTATGTATTACCTGCCGCTTGTACTCGCCACAAACGGTCGTGAAAGTATCACAGTATTTCTGGCGTAAATGGCGGAAGGATACATTATAACTGTCCACTGGTCACCTGGGTTTTTGTTTTGACGCGGATCAACCCAAGAGCGAATACAGTTTAGTAACGTGCACTGGGTGAAACTAAAGGTGGCTGGTCGCTTGAGCAGTTACATTTTTTTGTCTCTTCGAGTGAGCGCGCGGTTCACAACCGTCAACTTCTATACTCCACTTCAGCTAACTCTATAGTTCAAGCCACAAGGCACTGATTTGGGCTACCTCCACATCATGCTTGCCATGAAGCAGTGGTTAAGCTGCTTAACTTCTACGCAAGCAGATCGAGTTCGATTCTCCGTAGGGATTGTTATCTTTTATGTTCTACAACTCGTTTTACTGTAATGTTAAATAATATTACTCGTGTTACTTCATTTTACTTACAAATATAATTACAATAATGGTGAAATTTGTGGTTATAAAATTAAATTGATTAGAAACCTCCTCCCCACGGATAAATTAACGTATGGTTGCCATCTATCGGTATGATGGACTACTAAATAAACGCCACAGACGTAAAAGATGAAGTAAACCTGTTATATTTTTGCTCATGTATTTAAAATGAAAGGGGAAAAAACTTGAGTAGCTTCAGGGAGATTTGAACTTGCAACCCAACTCTCTACTGTTGAGTTAAGAGTGCTGCAGGAGGTGTGGCATTTTAATGAGCTTTAGTATATTCTACTTGCGAATCATAAATTAAAGCGTGTTTTGGTTACAAAATATATTCAGTGTCGAAACATTCTGCTTGAAATCTCGTATATGAATTATTTTCTTTTAAGATTTTCCTAATCATAGTAGTGTTCCCCAGTATAACTACTACAAGAATACATGCAGTCTTTTGAACCAAGCCTAGCTGTCCCGAGTGCTCGCGGAAGTACGCGATTCGCGCTCCGTCTTTCAAACGCCGTCCTTTTAAATTGCCCGAGTTAACATTCGCAAAGTTGCAAACGGCTCGTGTCCGTACTCGGTGTTTACTGAAACATGTTTGCGTCTGTTATGTATCAGCGGCTTCATTTTGCGTTGTGTTAAGGGTAAAATAAAACAAAGGCCACTTTCGTTCTTCGCAGAAATTCAGTAAGAGTTTGAAAACTACAAAGTTTGTATTCAAACTAACACTTCGATAGCGGTATTTCATTGGAAATGCACGTTTTTAGGTCTCCTGAATCCAGAAGATACATCTTTGTGCAGGTAAAGGAATACGGATAAGAGTGAAATTCTTACTTGAACCGAAAAGATAATTTCTGTAATGTTGTATCTTAATCAGCTTTAGAAGTTGTGTGAACTGATAAAATTGTTCTTCGTCTGTTACCATGGCAAACTTTATAGGCCCTTGGGCGTAGTTTATTTATTCCTATTGACCGCGCGGGCGTAATGTACTTTCTCATGTATCTGGTATCCAAAGAATAAAACTGCCCTAATGTATAAGTATTTTATGTGGATAGTCTAGAAGCATTATGGAATGACGGAGGATAGAGTTGCGGGAAAACGGCGGCAAAAAGCGAAAGACATAAGTTCTCCCTTCACAGTCCATTCATGGATTGTGATATCTTTATATTATACAGCTCTCACCTTGCCGTGTGCAAAGGGAACGATGACGCAACCGGGCTTCTGGCTTAAAAAACACCTGTGTTACGTTGTGCACGGCTCGCACACATCAGGTATAAAAATGGGAATTTCCTGTAAAAGGGTTATGGGTACTGAATGATTTTTGCTCGTATGTCTGACTGCAATATCAGGTTGCCGCGAGGAGGTCCCACCTCCTGAGTCACAAGAGCAACTGGTGTTAGTTGACGCTAGTCACGCAACCCCGTAGCCAATTTCCCATGTTGCGTGGTGTAAGCGACCTCGGACAACCTGTTGGGGCCAGCTGTTAATTGTTGTGCCGATGACGGGGTCGAAGTGTTTACAGCTACTTAATGAGACTCCATTCTTCTTGCAGTCAAGCGGAGATTAGCTTAGTCATGCCCGTTATATCGCAGATAGCTTCTGTTAAGGGCAGCTCAAGCAGTTCACGGGCAATCAAGTTCTGTAGCTGTATTCATTTAAAGCAATGAGTGTAGTATTTTTTTTTATTTCCCATTTCTGTTATACCTTAACACACGTATATTGCGTACTATTTTTTGGACGATCGATGATAATTTTTGTTAATTGTAATGTAATCTATTTACTTTTCTCATTAACAGTTCCAGTCTTAAAAGTACTGCATATGAATGCATGTTTTATGACCAAATTTATTTTCAAATAAAAGGCAGATCGATTGAAATCGAGCCACGAACGTTCCTTGCCATCGATTGCTTTAGCCTGGTATTAGAACATTATCGTGGCGGAAAATTTAGAGTCGGAATTTGAAGAGATATGGCAAATAAGATGTGCTTCTGTAGCTCCTAATAAATCCAAATCAAGATACGATAGAGCATATGCAGATTCAAAAAGCGGTAAGGTGGTCCTTCGGCTAGTTTCGACTGTTGTGCTAATGTAAAATCAACATAATGTGAGAATTAAATACATATTCAAAAGTAAAAACAAGGAAAGATAGAGAAAAGACTGGAAAGGTAAAGATCTAGCTAAAATATGATTATATTCCATGCCAATAATAATAAACACATTAAACGCTTATGGCGAGATATGAGCAGCGACAGTAGGCTGAAAACACAACAAAAGAAGGGTAGATTATGTTGGCTGCAACAAATGCGGGAAACTCGTCTTCCCAGGCATGTCATGATGGTAAGTTTAAAAAAAAATGTGGAATAGTGTGGTGGAGCCATGGCGCCGCCCTGGAGTTCTTAAAAATTAAAATACCTACCTCATGAACCGTCCCAACGATAAAGGCATACTACTGTGCCCCGTGAGTGCACACGACTGCATGGATGTGTCATATCTCATAACTGTAGAATTTGTGCTACCAAGGACTAAACCACTGAAATCAGGTACTTAAAACCAAACTTTCATCAAAATTAATGGGTTACGGTCGTTAGTTCTACAGGTGACTAGCTCCGAGCATTGACTTTATAGAAGCTTATTCTCACAAAATTCATACAGAAAGTGAAACTATTTTATGAGCGGCCACAGCATAGCTTTGCACACGTTACGGTTTCTCTCCAGAGAATATCAAAGTGATATCCCCTTCACCAATGGCCCAGTATTCCAGTTCCCGCAACACAGAGCCTGACAACGTTTTTAATTTAGCACTTAAGAGGTACTTCGCGACTCATTCTGGTGAATGCAGTCTTGCAAATAAAGAGACGGAAGCATTTTTTTCTTTTCTTGTTTCTTTTCGCTTTCGGAGCACGTAATCATGTTCAACCCTTCTTTTTCTTCCTTCTTTTAGCTTTCCCTTACACAGTGCCTCAGGTGCCACACTTCGAACGGATTCACTTTTATCCCCCAGATACACAATAGGATGGTCACTCACTTCTCAGCCCTGCAGATACGGGATACTTGCTACCGTGTGATACTTTCAATGCATCTATACATCAGGCCTGTCCATTTATTGTCGCATTTTTACATGCTTAAGAAACACATTTTTGAATTTCAAATAACGAATAGCTTTTCAGAATACTCGCACTTGATAAACTCCAAAAATTATTGTTGCTCGTATACCAAGAAAACAAAATGTGTGTGGTCTATTCTGACAGCGATAGAAGAAACATCGCACTGAATCGGAAACAAGCCATTATCGAATCGATCACAAAACGTTTTGATTTGCGGTAAGGCGAATAAATAAAAGGTATGAAAGTTGAATTTACTTTTATTTGTGAAGGCTTTCTTGGCTTCACAAGGATGAATTTAAAAATCTTGAATGAAATTTTTGTATATTTTATTAATTATTCTCTACTTAGTTGGTGGAGCGTGTATCTGTAATGATGTGGACTGTTTTTACATTGAAAGGTCCGTTTTATTGCTTAGAATGTAGTTTCCTAAAGCCACGGCAATATTCTTAATAACGAAACAGTAGAGTAGCATCGTGCAAGTGTACGCACTTAAGCTTTCAAGTCCTCTGCAATGGTATCTATTTAACTGATATATGTGGAATTTCTATTATGCAATCTGTATTCTATCGTTTATCACAAATAGTGGTTAAAACCTGTTTTTAACACATGAAAAATGGTTTTATAAATGTTTAATTAAAATGTGATCCATGCGAACTTTTGCCCCATAAATGGGGGTAAGAGTACGCAGAAAACACAAATGTTGAATTCTAATGCTTAGTGCTGTAACTTCAATTACAATATAAGAATACATCAAGGACCTTAGTCTGACTAATAATTGAACAATATTTATCTAAGAATAAGATAACCTAAATATAAAAATATTTGAATAGAGAAAAGATTGAAATATGCTCATTGTCTGTCATTTTTAACAATAGTCGCGGATAAATTTGCTGCTTCCCTCGTGGTTGGAACAAGCTGCATGCCACCATTCTGCACACTTTAGGCACTGAATTCAGTCCTCTTCCGGTGGTTCAACATACTCCTCGTGGCATCCTGGACAACTTCCTTTCTCATTTGAAGCTAAAGTTGACGCTTTGGGTAGGACTGAATGACATTCGGTCTTTTTGGACCTCATATCGTTTTGTGCAGATTTTGTTGCATCACACTTGACGTGTTTTGAACCACTGGGTGAATTAACGGCTTGATTCATTTCCAACTTTCTTTTGAAGGCTGAGCTAGTCAGTACTTCCGATTTTTGACTTCTGTTCCTTTGTTGTTTGTCTTTCCTGTTTGGTAGATGAATAAGTTCCTTGGCCTTAATATCTGCGTTAGGTGAACAGTCATTTGCCTGAGCAGAATGTTCGGTAGCCTCATAGGGGATATCAGCCCTGACGTTTGGAATGTACACTTCATTGTCTGTAGCCTCTACTTTGGCATCAGCTGAGGGCTCTTGATCTGTGACAGAACTGGGCAGAAAATCTTCCTCTGAAAATACGTGTTTATTTACTGGATAAATCCTTTAATTCTTTTACCAATCGCAAATTTTTTATAGGCTTCACCAAACAGCTCTGCAATTTGAAATTGTGTTATTACACGTGCTGGGTTATAGAGTAACCATTTGTCACACATTGCATAATATAGATCTTTTAACGCCTTGAAAAATGATCTGTCAAGCAACCTATATGAAGTATGGGGAGGAATCGATAATAGATGAATATTATTCTGTCTGCAGTAGACAATTGCTTCCAAGTTTATATGGGATGTGTGGTTATCTAGCACCAGAAGTGTTGGATTCTCCATGCTTCCTCTTACATGCTTCTGAAAATGCTTCAGCCACTCAGAAAATAGCTCACTGTTGATGTATCCACTGTCTGAGCATCATGATTGAACCTGGAGGTGCTCCGTGCATGAGTTTTTGTTTAGCTCATTTTCTTGCAAATATTATGGCTGGGGAAGCATAACTGGCGCTGACTGCACAAACAACAGTTGTTAAATTTCCTCTTTCTGCAGAAACAATTTTTCCAACTGCTTTCTTACCAGTAGGTGATACAACCTTAGGGGTCTTATTAGGGACAGTGCTTATTCCTGATTCATCCATATTATACATTCTTGATGGAAAGAACTTGTATTGATCCATCATTTGCTTAAGATTATCAAAAAAAAAAACAAGGACACTTGAGCTTTATTAAAGCCCATAACTCGAGCAAGACTTGTTTTGGTGGGAACATGGAGTGATGGTTTGTGCAGTTTCATAAATTTTAATGCCCAGTCTCTACCAGTTAATTTGCTGTCCTTGTTAAATGGATGGATTTCCTTGTTAATGTCAGCAAACTGAAATGCCAGTCTACGCAAATCCTTCAATGTTAAACCATAAAAGTGAGAGTCAAGGAGCCTGCAATGCTCTGCCAATTCCTTCTCTTGCTGTTCAGTAAACACTGCAGAAAAACGTCCCAACTTTGACACACCGAAACCCTGCAAGAATAGAAACACACAGAAGGTATAAAATACATATTGTAATTACATTTTTAACTTGGAAAATGAACTATAGTTGCTTTGCATTGCATTTTAATTTTTTAGCTACTGTATTAGAAAATTTTAAAATATTTGTTTATAGTATAGACTTTATACAATAAAGTAAAAGATCATATACCAGTTTAAGTTGTTTTCTTAGTGCTCCTTCGGATATACCAAGATGGTGTGCAACATTTCGTTTCGAAAAGCCCTTCCCTAGCTTTTGCTTTGCAATGACAAGCATATCTTGGTCACGTGGTTTTTGGTCAGTTTTTCTTTATATACCCTGAAATTTACATACAAATTAAGATAAGAATTATCAAAGAAATATTCATTAGCAACATTATAAATACATGTACAGCATTTAAATTAAATTTATTGTACAAGTGCAAGAGTGGGGCAAAAGTACGCGTGCGTGCTTTTGCACCACTCCACAGTTCGTACTCTTGCCCCGTTGTCCTCTTTAACATTTCCCATACCGTACTGCCATCTGTGGCCAGTTTCACACAATGATCAAGCCACCACATGTTATTACAGAAATTTGTCTGAGAAACGATATAATGCTGAAATACGAGTCACATTTCCAAAACTTCGAAAAATAACGTCAAGATGAATGATTTTCAGTCATAGTTTAAAGACGAAACACACCAGCACAACGAAACTATGTAGAGAGGTTATCGGCCATGTAATTCTGCCAACAGCATACTGTGCTGCCAATTGCACGGCGGTCTTCTTATAAATATCCCTTGTGCGTAGTCTTACCCTCCGCGTACTTTTGCCCCACACTATTCTACCTTCTTATAATATTCTTGAAAATGGGAGGAAACAATCTGGAATGTTGTTTTTCCCGTCTCCTTATTCGCCTCTGCCACGACAGGTAATACCCACCATGCTTTGATATTCATTGTGTATAATCTCATCCGTTTAAATAGAAATCTGCATGTTAGAGTCTTGGACCTCCAATTAAATTATATGGATTGGAGTTTTGCATTACGGAAATATTACCCAAGAGCTATCCTAAACGAACAGTTGCCCTTAAAGACTTTGCCGAAGGAATAGCATACAGAATAAGTGTCAGTTTCACTTTTCAAACTAACAAATTAAGACTGTATTCGATCACAAACCTCCCAACTGAAGTGATCACAACTCGTATATTGACAAGCAACGGAGCGCCTTTAATGAGTTGAGTTTAACCGTCCTAATTGTTCGCGAAATGAATCCCCATTGTGCGGAAAAAACCTAAGAAAGGAATGTTGCGATAAATGAATGAGACGCCTGTCGTAATAAGATTAGCAAAAAGGGGAACGGAGAGACATGGTGTAGCATATTCGGGTAGTGGAGGATTAAGAAAATAATTATAAAGTGGCACAAAATAAAACATTGTTTTGTAAAAAGGAGCATGTGGACATCTTGGCAAACAATTAAAGGCGTAAAAGGCACCTAAGCCATGTGAAGGGGGAAGGCAATAAAATTAGCATTTACTGGATGGGCACGCTGGAAATGTTACTTCCACTCCATTGCTGAAGGATGGTTAAGTCGAGCGCGCCCAAAGCGAACGTTTTGACCCGGAGCTACTTGAGAAGTCAGCCCCGGAGTATAACATTAAGTCGTCGGAATCTCTGCAGTAATGATTATTGTATGAAGAGAGGGAACCGAGTACGTCATTAAGTTCAGCCGGCTTCATAGCGGTAGGGAATCCTCTGACAGCCGAACTAATGCTCTTTGCTTTACCCGAACATAAACCGACAAAGTGACTTTTCGTGTTGAACTAACGCGCTGATCCTGGAGTTCGGTCATTGCTTGAATGGGTGCCTTAGCATTTTAATTAGAAATGATCCTCTGTGGGCATGTGTGGGCAACTGTATCTCCACGTTCTTACACCCGTCCTAAGGGAGGGGACACGTTATAATTCAGTGATTGGCACGTCCATCTTTATGTTTGATGAACTGGAAAACAAAAATTGCACAAGGAAAGAGTGTGTCTTATCGGCATTGCATCACTTCTCTACCCATCGCCAAGTGATATTCTGAATATCCCAAAAAATCTATATTTTGTTTTCATCTGAAATGCACCTTTTGAATCCCTCCGATTGAAATAAATTCAGAAGAAATGCACCGCACAAGTGCACGGTGTGCGCGTGATTAAATGTATATGTGTGTGTGTGTGTGTGTGTGTGTGTGTGAAACGGGTGTAGTTTGGTTATTTAGCTCAAGCATTTATGTTCTATACTAGAATAAAGGGGAACAATTTGCTTTACCAGTTTACAGGATAACAAAAAGAACCAACTAAACATGCTCTAAGTTAGAAATCTGGATCGCAACTTTATTTTCATGTTTATAAGACAGGTACACTCTTTTACTCCGAAACTTCCTAAATGTATACCTTCAATCGTTTGTATAGTGCCCATTATGTGCTTTTCATTCTTTTGGAACTTCTTATATCACGAAAACTTAAGTGATAAAAATAAATGTATTTCAGGAAGAATGTAAAACATATTAAACGTAACATTTATACCAAATCGCATTGTACACTTTCTAAACATTCACTGTTATACAGCCTTGGACAGAAAAAGTGCTACTCTCGTATTGGAAAATCGTGTCGAATTAGCTTCGGTTGACTTCGTTCACTGTGCACATTTGTACGAAATAATGACATCTTAACCTCAGGAATTCAGGAGTGGCTGTTACCGATTATCATCGATGGTTTTACTTCTTTGAAGCATTAGCTACTTATATCGTAGTAACTCAGTCACAATAAAGATATAGACTTGGACGTAAACCTTTCAAGGCTGTCACAGTTCGAATTCAAATAACTACCTTTTATGCTGTTTATATAAACTGATTGTTTTATAGTAATTTATTTAGTATTTAATGACTGATGAATCAAATGTAATACTGGTAATACGCATGCTGATAACATAAGCTTAAACGTAACTTGCACACATACCGCAGTTCATCCTAATGTCTTTTATTTCGATCTAATGAGTTCATGAAAGTGGTTGGTGCGATATACTAAGACGTGTTTTTAAAATACACATTATATAAATGTTCCGATTAACATTTTCAGTGACCTTGTGCGACCCCTGTGTCATAACGACCTCGCCTACCGCGGTAAAGCATTATATCGCATGGCGCGATAATGGTTACGATCAGAGGCGCGAAGGAAAGCCGCTTCTAGGCGTCGTCTCAATACGATGATATCCAGCCCGAATCCTAAGGCTCAATACCAGTACGACAAGAGGTGTAGAGGATAGCCAGTTATGGACATCTTAGAATATCAGCAGATCGGAATGTCATACGGAAGCAGAAACGAAATCCATATATATATATGGATTTCCTGCGCCCAAGTTACGGCCTGCTCCTATTTCCCTATGCGTAGTATAATGTTTTTGTGTCGCCATAGTCAAACAACTGCCCTTAAAGCGATTGGAAGACTCATCTAGTTCGTTTTTATGGAAGAAATCGGGAATTGCGATTGGAAAATGATTAGAAATATGCATATCGTATTCTCCGACGAGGTCACAATGATTGGCTCTTTTTTGTGTTTTTCGTTTTATTTTTGTGTATCGTCTCTCAGATCTACACAGACGACAAATGAAGTTATGCTCAATTACTCCGATTAGGCACTTCTTTGGGAATCCTATGGTGGCAAAGACGATCACGTCTGAAATTTTGGGTGGGTTGTGTTTGGTTTTGACCTTGGACAGCATGTACATCCAACGGAAGACCAGTACTTCATACATAGACCAATACCATACAAGACCAATACAATCGAATTTCGTCGGAAAGCTTCGTTTTCCGATACTTAAGCATGAAATTAATATGAAACTATCAAACTCTACCTCCCGAAGAGTTAAAATAGGATTAGCTGGGTATGGATAATTTGTTTTGGCCAAAAGTCGAACAAAACCTATAACAAACGAGAAGGTTTTGACGGAGGTTAAAAGTTCATGCAGGAGAGGTGGTTCCCGCAGCAGCCTACAACAATGAACGGATCTAGGCCTTGGAGGATGGCCTCGAGAACGTGCAGGCTGCAGCTGATCCAGTTTGTGAGAAAGCTTGAAGCTGTGATTGAAAGCAGGCTCTTAAACGCAGTATTATGGAAGTTATTAAGTACTGCGACTACTAACTTACAGGTTTTTGTGTGCTGCACATAGCTCATATGTAAAACCGATTCTCCCCGATATCGTAAGTCGAATTTGTGGAAGTATTCGGATACAGTGATGTAGTTTGAATAAGGCTGCACATACAAATTTTCCCTAGTTTTTTAGCTCCACGTTTTGATACCGTAATTCTTACATTCATTTTTTCTCATGGATTCGAGATTAACATAAATGTTTGGACTTGAAATAGCTGTCATGTCTGCTGCAGTAACAATGAATATTTTTGAGCCTATTTTACGTCGCTTTTATTGTGCATATTGTGACATTTTTTTTCTCTAGGTTCATTGATACACATGATCCAGTGTGTCCTGTACAGATACGTTAGTTGTCGCCTTCCTGCATCAGCTTGAATAACTTCAATAGCAGTCGCATTCCTCTGCCATTTGTTTCATTCCCTTGATTTAATCAGAATTTAGGCTTGTGGAACTCGCATGTTCTGTGTTGGTGTACACGTAAGCATTCCTAATCCAGGATAGATGACAGTCGTGCAGTCATTTTCATTTTATAATGATTCTATTTATCTTTTCTATTGTACATTGCCTGGAATTTTGAGTCATGGTACGGAAATATCTAATGTGCAGTCACCTGGAGGCACCAAAACATCCAAATTAGTTTTCTAGTACAGGGAATTTGAACCGTTGACCTCCCGAAATCGAGCCGTAGACGCTACCGCCGGGGATATCTACCTTTTTAAAATGTTTTTTAATTACAATCATTGAAAATGTATATTGTGATTTACATCTAGTGGATAGATAAATAATTTATTTGAGAAGTTTGTAGAGCTATCTGAAATTGAGTTGAGAACTTACTTGACTATTACACATGTTTTAATTTTAGCTTCCTTAACTTCCTGATCCAAACGCGGCGTGCTGTTGTACTGGAGACGTGAAAAGAATATGATTGGCCGAGTCTCAAATTAAATGTGCGTGGCACGTACGGACCTTGAGAGTGGTGTTGCCAACACTTGTGCTGTTAATTGTAGTGTTTATAAATGCTTAATTTATGCTGATTGTATTTTACTAACGAGAAGACACAACATAGCAACTTGTATATCGTCTGCTGGGCTTAGCCTACTTCATATTTAGACAGTTTTATTTACTATCGCTGAATAGTAAAGTGGAGTGGGTCATGTTTGTTATACGAGGGCGTCACTGAATTTTTTTTGAAAATCAAACAGGAGTAGTTTTAAAAAAGTTAAATTATATTTACTGTTTTTCAAAATATCGCCTTTAACATCGCTACATTTTTGCATTCTATGAAACCGGTCTTTAAAGTAATGATGCTACTTTTTTACTTTTTAACGTCCTTTAACCGGCTAGGTCATATCGGACGATGAATGAAATGGCTGAAATGGTCACTTGAGGCACTTCAGAAGCAAGGTTTTTATAATGTTCCATGCTTCATCTGAGACGAAAAACTGGTTCCACGTATTTTATCTTTAATTTTTGGGAACAAAATATCACAAGGTGAAGTCAGGGCTCTATGATGGAGGGTCCATGGTACTGACCTTTAGGGCATCCAGATTCGCAGCTAATTTTGCTGGACATGCGTTGTGTGATGCAACATTGTTTTTTCTTTTGGGCGTTTTTGACGAACTTTTTCAAACATTTGCGGTAAACAGACATTTGTGTACCAATTGGCAGTAACGGTATGTCTATCTCCTAATTTATAGTAACAATATGGCCATTTTTAGAAGAAAAAAACTAGCAAACATCATCTTATCAGGACTGCGAATCGGACTTTTGCAGGCTTAGGTTCTGTTCGAAAGACCCTTTGAGGCGATTGATTTTTCTTTTCAGGATCATAACAATAAATCCAAGATTCATCACCAGTAACGATACTCCAAACCAAATTTGAAGTGCCGCCTTGGAATTTCTCTAGAGTTTTTCTGCACCAATCAATGCGTTGTTTTTGTTCGGGAGTCAGTTTATGTGAAACCCGTGGACAACAAAGTTTTCTCATGTCTAACTGTTGATGTAAAATTTTTTGGATTGTCGCCCCAATAAATTCATAGGATATCGGTCGATCTTCTTCAAGCATTGCTCGAACAGCGGCAATATTTTCATCAGTAACAGCAGTTTTGGGGCATCCTTCACGAAATTCATCACTAAGAAAAACCCGATCTCTTTTGAATGCGATGTACCAATTATAAATTGTTGACTTTGATGAGGTTTCTTCGCCAAATGTATTTCTAAGCTAATCGTCACATTGATTAGGCGTTAATGACGATTTAAATCGTAAACAAATCATAGCCTGGAAATGTTCTCCAGCCAAATTCATTTTTGGGTGAACACAAAATGTATTAATTATGATAATAATTAACATATTATTACAGCAAGTCAAACAAAGTACATGGCAATGAATTCGCAAAACACTTGAAAGTAGCTGTCAAATATAAACAAATTTCTTTGTTTTTAGAAACATGGCATTTTAAAAAATTTCAGTATCACCCTCGTAACAAGAGAGAACAGCTAAACAAATCAATGTAGTTTTGTCACATGTGGCAGTTTTTAACACCAAAAGTATATACATACAGAATCTCGACTGGTGATAACCATTTCTTCTGTTAGTTTTTCCCCGTGTCCAAATCCATATATAGCAAACTGTAAAATGGATTGGCACAATGTAAACGACTAAAAGGTGTCTAACAACTCAAAGTGCTGCTAAAAACAAAGATGGATAAAAATGGAAGTTGACCATTTATAAAAGTTAAAAGTATATCAGGTGATCCTTTCATGTACGTTATAATGGACATTTTATTATAAATCAATTTTCTGAAAAACAGCATTCTTGTGCAAAGAATTTTAATATCGAACAAAACGTTTATGTTTATTGCTACATATTCGGGTAGTTGCGTTAATATGATATTAGCATGACGTATTCTAAATAAAAGTAAAACAAATCTGTTGTGTTACATTCACATGATTTTCTACAAACAATTTTTTATCTGTTTTGTTTTATCTACTTCTTGTTAATTGACATAAATATTTGTGTAAATGCTTTCGTTACACATTCGTTATAGGCACAAAAGGAGTGCAGGAAGATGAAATGACAGTCAGATATTTAAAATGCCGGTCGCTATATGATGGCTTTGAAATTTCATACTGTTTAGTAACATCACGAGAACCAAATGAATAGTGACTTGATACTTCAATAAATTTATTAAGTATTTAAAAGTTCAAAACAGTAACAAATATGTTCGGAAATAGTTGATGCTACAATATATGGTAATTAGCCATAAATTGTGCATTTGAAGACACATACATTTTTTGTTAGTAAGCTTTTATCTATCTCATTGGGTTTATCAGTTATAACAATTATATAAAAGTATTCCAGAATGAAGAATGCTTCACAGTTCTATTCGCAGAAAATTAAAAATATGGGGTGTACATAAATGATTACAGGGAATTTTAAACTTTCATTTTTTTCTCTGTAGTATACAGTATAGTTTTAACCATATATAAATTAAAGAGTAACTGCGGAAGTCTGAATGGTAAGTGCGCATGTTCTTCAGTCGTATGAATGCAACTGTTGCTACAAACGTTGGCTGATAAACATATTTAACGAGCTGGTATCTGGTGTTTGACTTCCGTTTGGAGAAAATCAAGAATATTGCACCGGTCCAAAGCTTTACACAAGGATAAATATTACACTAGGTGACAAAAATTTAAAAATAATAGCGGCTTTTTGGCGGCAGTAGCGCCGACCACGTGAACAGCGTAACACGTGATTCATTGATTGGAATAAATTAGAACAGCCATGTCGCAGGTTTCTAAAGTCGCCTTAACACCTGTATTCCCTGGTTACCTTCTGCTGTTCCAGTAAAGTATCTTGGTGTGTTATTTGATACCATCCTTACCTGACGCCCACATGTCAATCGTAATGTTAACGCTGGTTCAGTCAGGGTTTCTCAGCTCTATCCGCTACTCAATAATCGTGCATCTCTTGGATTTGATTCCTGTCTTTTGTTGTATCATTCCCTCATTTGCCTTATCCTGACCTACGCTGCTCCTATCGGGGGTGAAGCTTGCAAATCGCATCTACACCGTTTGCAGGTAGTTCAGAACAAGGTGCTGCGGCTCCCTACCAGTGCTCCTTGCTTCGTGCGCAACCTTCAGCTACACCAAAAACTCGGCCTTCTCACTATACAGTAGTTCATCCGCCAAACCGCACGCCGTTTCTTCTTCCGCCTACAGGAGGTTCCTGGACCTGTGGAGTATCATCTAGGCGTCAGAATATGCCGGCCAACGCGCCTCAGAAAACGACTTCCTCAAGATATCCACTTAGTTTCACCTCAATCTCCGAAGACTCCGACCTTTAGTTTCTTAGAGAATGTTCCGTTGTGCAATTGCGTTGTATCTGTGATCTATTGTGCTACTTCCTCTTTTGTGAGACACATTGTAGTTCTGTTCAAGGAGCTACATTGATGTAGCCGACCTCTACACTTTTGTAGCTGCTCTTTCCTTTCTATATATGGTTCTCCCAGGTCTGTAAAGCATTGTTGCTGATCGAGCTTTGTAAATAAATAAATAAATAAAGTCGCCCAAAAGCAGTAATCGCGATGCTTTAAAAATCGAGAACCATTCATGCGGCTTAAACGACGAAACATCGTATTATATGACAACACTGGCTATATTTCAAGTAATTTGAAGTACTGCAGTTTTGTGGAATAAAATATTTCCGAAATTTAGTTCTTCTGTTGATGTTTACTTCTCCACCACTTATCTATGAAAGGTAGGAAAGTAGGTGTTGTATTCAAACTGACACTTCGATAGTGGAATTTCATTGGAAATGCACTCTTTTGCGTCTCCTGAATCCAGAAGCTACATCTTTGAGCAGGAAAAGGAATTCGATATGAGCGAAATTTTTACTTGAATCCACACCATTTAAGGATATAAAGCGACCATTTACATGGGAAGGTTGCATTGCGCTATTATTTTCGCAAAAGTAGCTCTATCGGTTTTTATTTAAATGGATGTTTTGAGGTATTCAGTTGGTATTGAATTTTTTTATAACTTGGAAAGCATAAAGTGATAGACAATATTGGCTAAAGAAAGAAAAATCATGTCATTAAAATATATACCTTTTTTCCCTAGTATTAGTCGCTTCCGAAATACTCGTTAATAGTGTGTTGACATTTTCCCAAGCCGGTGCGCGTCCTAGTGGAACGTGTTTCAGAATATGCAATTATCCTTTTTTTTTCCTTTTCCCCTGATTTTCCACATTGAATATGATATAAACAGTAGTGTTGCGTTTTAGCATAATGCAAGCCAACAAGTTCGTATTGCCTAATTTGAAGCCACTGTTAGGCCAACACTCGTGATTAATATGAAGGGATAGATGGATCATTTTAATATGAATAGCACACTAACGGATACCTGTTTTGATAATGCACAGAGAAAGCCGTGTGAATGTTAGACATCAGACTTTTACTGCTGTGCTGGTCTGTATCATAGTTAAAAAAAAGTCGAAATGTCCTAATATGATTAGAAAACGTAAATTCAGAGCGTTCAGGCTTCTGACCCCAGGCACCCGCTTGTAAGTTCTGGGGGATGTAGGGCTACACACGACGAGGGTAAACAGAGAAAAGAAGAAGAAGAAGAAATTCGAAGCGTTGTTTGCACGTTTTATTTGCTCAAAACAGGTACAGTGACGGGCCATTGAAAACATTCATTTTTACATTATTAACTGTGGGTAATAGAAAATAAAATTTAATTTTTCTTGCTAATTGTTTGGCTTAATGTTTCTGCAAAGAAATAATCCTTGCTCAGAATAAATCCACCAAACAAACAGGAACTGGTGAAACGTGCGTTGATAGAATCCCTTGAGGTTTCTGCTCGTCGTTTTATGGTTGCCATGATCTCGTGGAAACAGGCAAGTATTATGAACTGTTCTTTTCTTTTTAAAATTGACTCTGAGGTCTTAGGCGCGGTGAACAATGCATTGCCTCTAGCGTTCTGGTATTCACCTTTCCCACTGAGAAAGAAAGAAAGAAAGGAAGGAAGGAAAGAAAAATGATTAAGGCATCTTTGTTCCAGGAAACACTGAGCAGGTTTTGTATATGTTAAAATGAATTTATACCTATATCAAAATGAAAGATTTCCTAAATATTGCGGTGTATCCACGGTTTCGTGCGAGGAATTTCTGAAGCCATATTTAAACCAGATTCTTTTTGTCAGAAGGGTGAACTGGGTAAGTCAAAAATAGAGAATCTCACTTTTTATCAACTGCTGTCTTTCACTTATAAAATCAGCTATAATTTAATAAACTTTGCTAAAGACAAAGATTTGACGTGTTGCACTCACATGACTTTCTCTACTCTTGAACAAACTATTTTTACAAACGCTTATTCTCAATCTACTTCATGTTAATCGAGATAAACGTTTGCAGAAACTTTTTGCTAATTTTCTTGTTGGTGCAAGGGGAATATGGTAGGCTTTAAGCGATAGTCAAATCTTTTTCGAGCTGGTTGCTATGTGGAGCATTCCATTCTCTTTGTATGTCCAGAGCATGCAAAGAGGGGAAAAAAAACAACCTAATAACGAATTCCCATTTAAGAAAAAATATAAGTACTGGAAAATTCAAACAAATAACAAGAAATATCTCGGAAAAGGTTCACTCGACAAAAAAATGTCTGTGACATAAATTGTGTTTTAGCGAGATCTACATTTCTTTTGTGTAGTAAAATTTTTGTCTCTTACGGTTTACCAGTTATGCAAAAGTCATTCAGAATGAAGAGATCTTTTGGGGACTTTGCCAGAAAATTCAAGTTGTACATTTCATTTACCATGAAAATATCTTAAACATATGGTATTTTAATCAAAATCGTTAGTTATTTTTGAGAAAATCAAAATTTTCGAAAAATGTCCCATGTAAAGGGTAATCTGGGGTGGGGACTTTTCTGAAAAAAAATTCGTGTCGCATCCTTGGATGATACTAAACTCAAATACCAAGTTTGGTATTTATCCAACTTTTCGTTTTGAATTACGCCGTTCATTGACACACACACACACACACACGCACGCACACGCACATGTTTCCAAAATTTCTTAATTTGGGTTCAGGGCACCTCAAAACATGTATTTCCGGTGAAATCTTGGTATCGAAATTTTGGGTGGAATGCAATACTTCCCCTACTTACTATACGTAGCGAAGAAAGTAAAAATCAGCTATAATTTAATAAACGGCGCTAAGGACATATCTTAGTGTTTGAGAAGCGAATGATTTTATTAGAAGTGTTTTGTTACAATTTTGAGTTTCTGGACAGCTGTTGACGCTTACAATGATTTGAGTATTTGTCGAAAGGATTCAGCTTGCTTGTTTTTCATGCCCTTCTTGGGACCCATATTTCCTCTGACGAGCTATGCAAGATCTCTCTATTTGGGTTGGCTAGTAATGTTTTGCATTTACTACCAGTTCTTTGTGGCAGTTTTAATCGTCCTCCTCTAAGAACATCCAGCAGTGTTACCATTGTTTAGAGCTTGACCAATTTGTCGCTCTCCGTGGTCTAGGGGTACCATGCTAGCTGTCAAGTCTGAGTTTGCAGATTCAAACCAGGAAGAGGGCGATGGATTTTTTTTGGACGTAAAAATCCTTAGCATAGCTTCTTTCGGAAGGGAAGTAAAGGCCCGTGTCGTAGATTTACGGCACGTTAAAGAACTTCAAGCCTGATAGAGGCCTCTGAGCAAGATTTCGGATCTTTCACACCCAATATAGAATGGGACGCTGAGAGTCATAGTAGCTAAATAGCGTCCATAAATAAAACTCAATTTCATTTCAGTTTTTCACCAGCAGATAAAATGTGACCATAGTGACTTATACTGCATTGTATATAATCTTGTACATAATCCGTCATTACAGCAAGACAGGAACTCCGACTATAATAACAAAGAACACATCTTTACGGTTAGAACACAGCAGAGTCGCGCTGTTGCAAACGGCTAGAAACACGTGATGACACTTGCTATAGCAAATGTTATTTTTATTAAGTTGGAACCACTACTTTGACAGGGATCGAGAACAAGTGAAACATCCTGTATAACGCAGGTTTTGAATTCACAAATTATGAGACCTTTTTTGTTTTAAGCTAAAGAGCTAGAGCGTTTTCTTTTGTTGCTTTGAACATAAATCTCGTCTTCTATAGCATTGCCATTTTAACGTTTTTATTAGCACAGGTTTTAGGTCTTAAGACGTGCAACATTCTTTTCTGTCCTTCTTAGCTTATTACAACTCATTCAAGACAGAGGAGTGTTGTTCTCGAACAAACTTTAGATTTCATCAGAAATTTGTGTTGGACCCACAAAATCATAAATAAGGTTTGAGAGAGAAAAAATATCGGAAAAAGGGAAAGACAAAAGCTACGAACGTATGATGAATACCAAATTTCATGCTTTAAGGATGCAATGTAAATTTTTTCAGGGAATTCCTGCACCATAGACAAACTTAGAAGAATGACTGATGTGTGTTTGCTCAAAATGGCTTTGAGGATTTTGATTAAGAAGTTATAAGTTCGAGTTGAAGAGATTCTTGATCTGAATTTTGTGTAAATAACCGGTCATCTGCATTTCTATTGAATCTCTTTAAATGACCATGAATTAAAGGGATGAACCTACTGTGCAAAGATAAAAAAGTAAGAGTGAATTAAAACATACGAATGTCTAACTTGTATATGCTTAAGTGTTTCCAAAATACTCGGTGTTGTGTATTTAAGTATATATAGTAAAACGGTATCACATAATGCAATCCATTTATATGCGCATATTTACTGCGTTTAACCGGAAATAGAAAAGGAGCCTTTTATGTACATTAGTATTAATATATAAATATCACCAGAGTTCACAATGTTATGAGGACACTGATGATTCGATAGAAATACATTTCGAAACTATTATTGAGATAAAAATACTCAATTGAACACTTCCCGAGGTTTGTTTGAGCGATTTTTAACTGAGGATTGTTTGTATAGAACAAATTACAATGATTTGTTCCCCTCAAAGAGTCAAGTATTCTCTAAAAATAATGCTAGTTGGAGTGAAGATTGATATGATAGTTTACGGTGTAAAGCTTTTTTACTTTTTCTACTTCCTACTTGCTGTAAGTAGAGGAATTAATTGTATTCCATCCAAAAATTCAATACTGATATTTCATCGAAAATACATGCTTTGATGCCTTCTGAAACCTCCTCCCCTAAAAAGGCGGTTTTACAAAAACATACGCCAGCGGACGTATGTGTGTGAACAGCGTAACTAAAAATGAAAAGTCGGTTAGACATGAAACTTGGTGTTTTAAGTTTAGGAATGTAACGCAAAGATATTCAAGAAAATCCCCCACCCAAACTAGTATTTACATGGAAAGAGGTTCGTTATTTTTTATTTTCTAAAAATGGCTCTTAACGATTTTGATTAAAATGCCTTATGTTTAAACTATTTTCATGACAAATAAAATGTATATCTTGAATTTTCTGGGAATAGCATTTGAAATCCTCTTTATTCTGAATGATTTTGTATAGCTGGTAAACCGTGAGATATAGATAAAATATTACCGCACAAAACATGTAGATACGGTTAAAACACACAACTTATCAAATAAGATTTTTTATGGCGTTAATCATTTTCTAGATATTCCTTGTTATTGATTTGAATTTTCAAATTCTTTATACTTAATTTTACTTTTTCTACCACATACATAGTGGGTAGAGAAGGTATTGCATTCCACCAAAAGTTCGATACCGAGATTTCACTGGAAATACATGTTTTCAGGCCCCTGAATAGAATAAAAACATTTTTAGAAGAAGGTTTGTGTGTATGTGAACAGCATCATTCAAAAACGAAAAGTCGGATAAGTACCAAACTTAGTATTTAAGTTCAGTATCTTGCAGAGATGCGACACAAAGATTTTCAAGAAAATTCTCCACCCACTACCGTTTACATGGAAAATTTTTTCGAGAATTTTGATTTTCTAATAAATGGCTGACGATTATTATTAGAATATCATACATGAAATATATTTACATGACAAATAAAATGTAATCTTGAATTTTCTGAGAATAGGCGGTAAAGTCTTCATTCGGAGGGAATTTTGTATAGCCGATAAACGTATAGCGATAGACGAAAAAGTACTACACAGAAAATGTATGTATCTTTAAAACACACAATTTATTTCAAATAATTTTTTGTGGCATAAGCCATTTATGAGATCCATTATTCATTTCGGATTGCTCATTATTTGGTCATTATATGGAATTTTAAGGCTAGCATACTGCGTTTCAGATTTAAACACTTAACTGTCGCTGTTCTCTTTGTATCTATAACGAAATGTATAATGTAGCTATTTCTGTAAAGATTTATTTGGATTAAAATGTAATAGAGAGAAAAATAAGCTTTAGTAAGAATAGTTTGTATGCCCACTAATAAAGTTAGAGGGTAGAGAGCAAGTCATGTGAATGTATCACATCAGATTTTTCAACTACAAATAGCTATTTTTTATTTTTCCCTTTCTTTTTCGTGTTGATACAAAAAGAGCAACATTTTAAATCCATTACACTGCGATCAGCTTTGAAAAGATTTGGCTATCGCTTAGCTAAATGTATGTCTACAACAAAATGTGTAAATTAGTAATGAAGGGTTATCGGTATTAAGAAGAAGTAGATAGAACGAGTTTTTATAAGCATAATGTATAGAAGAGTGAATAGAGATAGTCATGTGACTATACATAACCCCCCTTTTTTATTATAAGCTCTTTAGAGTTGGCTCTTATTTGATGCTCACATTACGAAACAATCACAACATAGTCTTCCTGAACATTCCTAAAATTTTAACTATCCAATATAGTTCGAAAATGTCATTAAAGCAATTAAAACTATTTAAAGAATAATTGCAATATTTGCAGTGAAAAGATCATAAGCAGTTTGAACTAGCCTGTTGCTTAATAAACTGTTCAATTGTATCGTCAAAATGTATAAAGTTAGTATAGACGATTGCTTTTTTAATTCAAAGAAATGTAATTGTAAATGTATCAATGTAAATCCATGTTGACTAGTATTATTTTGTTGTGAGCGTCACACAATTGGTTTACAGTTAAAATCCAAGTCGTGTGAATGGCTTACAATTTATATGGCGAAATAATATGCGCGATTTTAAAGGGGTGATCGAACTTGTCTAGTGAGTGTGGAGGTTAAAAATAATCCAATGTGACATTTTAATTCTGAAGCGTCGTTTTGAAAAATAAGACCTTGTGTTCTAAAGAAAGAAAACTGGAAATAAATAAATTCTCTGAAAATCTTCGCCCTGCTTAATAAAAACATGAGTAATTAATTTGCATAACACGTTAGCACAATTTTTTTTAAAAAAAATCTCATGTCCTTTTCGATATCGAATTTCCAGGTCGAAAGAGAGAGTTTCTTCTACCCTATAATGAGAGGTAGAAGAGTCAGAAATTGTAACTGCGTTTGATTTAAGAAAGTCTGCTTTGCGGCAGGATTTTTACCACGATTGCAGGAAATCCCGAGATGCTCTGCATGTACTTTACATCAGTTAGGAGAGTGCATGTGTGAGTGAGAGAAACTGGGTCACCTGACCCTATCGATTGGTAAGGGCTCTCAGCCTAGCCACCTATTCTTCTTCTTTCACTTGCCATTCATAGCAAAGGAGTAGTGACCAGCTATTATTAATCTGTACACCCGCGAAGCTCGATAGTTTCGAAGTGAAACTTCCAGCAGGGATTGTAGAAACACGCCCTTTCAGTTGTACACTCGTGAAGCTCCATAGCTTTAGTAACACATTGATAACCTGCAGCATCTTTATTTACGTGCATACGAGTGTACAGCAGTTTTGCACGATTCTCTGTTAACTTTGCCATTGAAGGTTAAGCGAAAACATTCTGTTGGCCAAAATATTGTGCATACCATTATAAACAAATTCGCTGCCGGAAAGTTGATAGGGACTCGAACCACGGATGACAGACCAGCCTGAAAGCAAAATTATTAGGCTAAAGTAGGTACTAGTATTTTAGTAGCTTTCCTAATCACTTTTTGATGTAATTTGCTTAGATTTACCAATAGGAATGAAGAACACAAAATAAGTAATAAAGCTTCTGATAATGTTCACATATCTTGATACATACAAATCGACGTAAGTATTTGAACAAGAAAATTCTGGCCAAAATTACCTTTGTCAGTAGTATGAACAATGAGCAAAATAAAGGGGAGAAAGGGGAAATTAATTTGTATCATCAGGTAAGCATGTAAACCTAGGGTAAATAAAATCTGATGCGCCACACTTACACGACTATATGCTCTCGTTACAAATTGACATAATGTATAGGTATCTTAGATGTTACGGTGTTCAGATAAAAGTTGTTCATGATCAGGATAGGGATTCTTAAGCAGTTAGTTGTACTCAAACCATTATGCCAATACAAAGATTGTAAACAACAGCAGTCACGGATCACTGATGGGTAGGTAAAACGGTCTAGCGAGTGCTGTTTGCAAACGCCAAAAGATTGAACGAGAATTAGGGGTTGTTTGTAACTTGCAGTTAAACTTCATTTCCTTTCGTCCTGGCTTTAAAGCTTAGAAATTCCTATGCCTGTTCATAATATATTTTTGTTAGAAATTATTTCAAATTAGTTAATGAGTTTTTGGTTATACCTATACAAAATAAGGAAACATCATTCAAATATTAATTGCATGCATTGAGGAATAAATTAAAAAGTCGTGTTAACGAGCTTTCGCTGAGACAAAGAAAAAGAAACAGCAAGTTTGCAAAGATTTAGATGGCACATTTGAGAGAACGTAAACATATACCATGGGATATTTGAAAAATGCATTAGGCAAAAAAAAAAAAAAAAACACAAAACAAACAAATCATGTATTTTAATTGGCTCTACATTTTTCCTATAGTACAGTTTTTTTTGTCTAGCTCTTGAGGTTTCCCAGTTATAGAAAAAATATGTAAAATTCAATCAGACTAAAGAGGACTTCACAGGCTATTTAGTGAATATTCGAGATATACGTTTAATATACACGCATGCGCGCAAACGTTTTTATTCAAGTGATCTCAGACTATGTATTATCTACTGGTGAAATATCGAAATAGACCTTTTGGATGGAAAACAATATTTGCTTTATATAATATGTAAGTGGTGAAAAAGGCAAAAACATTAACTCCATCAGAAAATAATTTACCGTCTTCACCTCCGTCGTATGAGAGTAACCTGTCTGCCTCAAGAAGTCTTGAGTTCGAAACTCGGTTTTCTCCAGGTTTTCTTTTGTTAAATGACGGACTCCGCCCATCCGAAAACGAGAAAATATTTAATCGAGACAAAAGTGTTCGGTCAAAATACCAGTATTTAATTATCTGCATTCTCTGCACTACTTTCACCGCTAAATGAGCACATTATATTTCTTTTGGTTTTAGGATCAACATTTCCCCATTTTTTTGAATAATTTTTTAGATGTTATTTCTAATATGATGTTTCCTTTCTCTGGTCTGCGCTTCACTCCAGATATGGCGGGGATTCAAGTGAGAGGGAGGTCGATGCGGTGTCCTCGAGTTATGGGCTGCGTCGTTCAGTAGGCAAAGCGGAATAATTTCAGCAGCGTGTTTGGGACTGGTCCTGCTGGAAGAAATGGTCATTTCCTGACACAGCATTTCTACACTCTTCTTGAAATGTTCAAGGATCTCTTGCGCACACAGACGTGTCCATGTTTAACACAGAATGTGAAAACAGAAGAAACCACGTGGATCCATATAATCGCATTACCGCCCTCCTGATCCACCATTCTTAAGCTATAACCAACGTATGTTGACTTCCATTCTTTCAGATGCATACTACATAAAGTTGTAAAATCAGAGACGGAATACGCACACAGAAGCGTAGTATCCTCTTCTGTCCAATTTGAAAGAAGAATTTTCTCAAACCAACTGTGTGCGGTTAGGTGTTTGTTTTTAGTGAATACGAGGCCACTGCATACATCAATTTCTGCATCATCTCGCACCATAATTGAACTCAGTTTGTCTAGCAAGACGAAAAGATGCAACCGAAACGATCCCCGGTGCACTCTACACTTATCTCATCCATCTGGGGAACTAAGGTTGAATTTACATTCAGCTGGCTTCACTGTTCAACTGCATTTTGTAGCTGTCCGAGAGCAAATCGAAGACGAAGACGAGTTAATGCTGGTCATGGCATTTTTCCATAGGTTTACATTAGTTCTCAGAATTGTCTTTTGAATTTCCAATCGCTAATATTAACTTGTTTCAGGCGATTCCTCGATCTTTACTCCTCGTCTAAAAAGCTTCAGTCTCCTCTGTCTCTATAGCCACAACGAATTGTGTAATTAACTACTACTGTAAACATTTATCTCGATTAGCACGAAATATATAGAAAAATAAGTTTTGCAACAATAGCTTTTACAAGAGACATTAAAATAAATGATAGTGAGTACAGAAAATCATGTAAATTTAACACATCAGACTTTTTGAACGTATAGAAAATCCTTATTATCAAAAAGTATAAAAAATAGAATTTTGCTTTTCAGTTTCAAGATGAAAATTTTACCACAGTATCACCTTAAAAGCAGTATACAGGATGGGGCAAAGTCAGTTTCCCCTTAGTAGCACTACGTACACAATGAGACAAGACATGTACAAGTTTACGTTTAATTTAATTTTAATTTGTTGGCAACACTAAACACATTGATTTTTGTTCAAATTGTCTGCTGCTTGCTCAGTACATTTCAGACAACGCCTTACAACTGATTAACAAATACGGGACAATAAAGATTTATTTTCATTTATGGTATGAAATGCATTTTGAATGGACATTTTCAGTTCATCTTAATTTCTTGGCTATACAGAAAACACGTAAGAATATTCTTTAGAATCCCCCACAGACTAAAATCACATTTCGTCAAATTACAAGAGCGTGGTGACCAATCAAAAGTCCCACCACGTCCAATCCACTCTCTGAATATGTTATTCAATAAGTTGCGACAGTTCAATCCAAAAGTGGGGTGGTGCTCCATCTTGTTGCCAAATGAAATTCTGAATGTGGTTGTTTTCCAGCTCAGGTACTGAAAAGTTATACTGCAGTACTAAATTAGCTGCTGAAGTAACTGTACTTACCTTTAAAAAATATAAGGTGCTATTAATACAATATTTGAAATTTCTCTCGGACATTAATACCTGGAACATTGAGCTCTTTCTCCATTATCTCACGTGGTTTGTGTCGGACCAATAATCACAATTGTGGTGATTAGCACGTCCATTTAGTTTGAAACTTGTCTCATTTGTCTATAAAATCGACCGCCAAAAATTAGGATCTGCTTCGTTGCATACTAAAAACAAATCACAGAACTCAAGTCTAATGTCGTAGTCATCTTCATGCAATGCGCGAAGTAATTTTGGGCGAAAATGCTTGAATTTTAAGTCTTTTAGGATTCTCTGCAGGCTCCTTCGAAATATGCCCGACTGAGTAGACGGCTTCCTAGTTGGCCTTTGAGGATTTGCTACAAATGCCTGAGCAAGTAATAACTGAGCATTTTCTTCATTACAGACATTATGTTTCGAACGGATTTCAAAGCATCTGCATTGTTCCCTGATCTTGAGTTTCCGCAAATGTGGCCGAGTTGGTAACGGTGCACCAAAAAACCTTATACCAAGGTGGTTATCATCATCATCACTAAAGAGAGGATTTTAAGGTGTAGCACCTTTCCAAAATTATAGCTAGTTTCATTCAGACAAGTCAATATATGCATTTGTGGACATGAAATGAAGCAAAACAATCAACAATCATAGTTTGTTGCACTTTTTTGTGAGATTACTACGTTTTGCACCTTTTCCCTTCTGTTCCATGCTTCAGCACCTTTCCCTCCACTTTTATCTGCATTTTTAACAGGTTACACAATTTGTTTTCTTTTCTTGAACAGCATTTTAAGATTTTGTTTAATCAGCTTTAAACAATGGTCAATAAATATTAAAATGTAATTAATGGAAAGCACCAGTAAATATTCATAACTCCAGCAACAATGGCCAACCGCAGCAACAGTCAACATCAGCAACAAAGGACAACCGGTAGCTGTGAAATCAAATCAAATTTAAACAATTGTGCTGCAACAGTTGAAACCTAAATTCATTTAGCACTGGCATGAATTTAACCGTTCCTATCTATCGACTGTGTACTATCTTCTTAGCCTGTTTGATTTACCAGAACAGATATTTCACAACAAAATCATGTCGAAGGTTAAGAAGAAGTTGTGTGCACTTTCGAAGAATTCAAGACTCACTTTATCGAAACCGATGGCATCATTCTGCGATGTACCATCTGCGAAGTAAAGATTGCCATTGATGACAAAGAAACAGAATAAACCAGCACATCCAGAACAACAAACACTTAAAGAACATTGAACTTCGCAAAACCTAAGCAAATTCCTCTGATACATGCCTTCGCTTCAAGATTCGAAAAGCAGCGGTCATTGAATAAGTTTAGTGCGGATCTTGCCATGGCATTGATCCAGTCAGGAATTCCAATCCACAAGGTAAACAATCCTGCATTTAAATCGTTCCTTGAAAAGTACACACAGAGGTCAATACCGGATGAGAGTACTCTGAGAAAAGGTTACGTACAGTCAATTTATGAGAACGTCTTAGAGAAAATAAAAGAGATGGTCGGCAAGCATGAAGTGGAATTCATTTTAGATGAAACTACTGATGAGCTGCAAAGATATATTTTGAATGTGTTGGTTTTTCCATTCTGTGGTGCATGAGTAAAACCAATGCTTTTTAAAATGTACCAACTCGACAAGACAAATGCCTGCACAATAATGCAGTCATTCAACGACTCATGTATGAACCTGTGGCCAGGGGCCGTACAATACGAAAAAGGCAGGCTTGTGGTGACTGATCAAGCAGCACGCTACATGCTTTCGGCTTTCCAACAATTGAAGGGCATGTATACCAACCTCAACCATGTGACATGTATTGCACATGGTCTACATCGTGTTTGCGAAAGTATCAGGAAAAATTAATGCAGGGTAAAGGACTTCATTGCTGCCCTGAAGAAGATTCTGGTAAAGCTCCCAGTCGTCAAGTTTTATATCAAGAAATGACTGGGCTCCACCTTCCACAGTTTCCTGTCATCACAAGGTGTCATCATCACTTGGATAAGATGTGCAGTTGTCTTGTGCGAAAACTTTGATAAAATGAAACACTTCATTTGTACTGTAGACTCAATGGACGCAGCAGCCATCAAGCAGCCCTAACAATTAGTCAACAACAAAGACCTAGAGTTGGAACTTTTTGCAGTGCATGCCTACAAGTACTTGTCTGATGTGATTCAGAGTTTGGAAGAAGAAGAAGAAGAAGAAGAAGAAGAAGAAGGTATGGAGAAGGAGGAACAGTGGAAGAAGCTGATGAGTGTTAGGGACAATCTTGATGGATTTGCTAAAGACAAATTTGAATTAAATTTGAAGAACAATCCAGATGTAGAAGTCTTTGCAACTTTGACTGAACTTCCTTTACGGGTGTTGACAAGATATGCTCCATTGGTTTCTGTAGATGTCGAGCGGAGTTTCTCCATATATAAGGAACTATTGAGCTCAAAGCGCCAGCGACTTAGTGTCAAAAGCATTGAAGTGCTGTGTGTAATCCAATATAACAAGTGTATGAAATATTAGAACCAAGTAAATGGGACAAAGAAAGTTAATGTAGCTGGTTTAAACCTAAATAAAGCAATTTCATCAGCAGCTTTTTGTATATATTTTCAGAACCTTCTTTTCTCCCCTTTTCTGGCCATAATTTGCACATTAAAATCCTTTCATTAATCATCCCTGATCGCAGAACATTTATGGGTTTATTCTTAATATCATTACAATTAAATGGCTGCTACCATCATTGAATAATGTAGTAGCCTATACGTGGTCAGTGGAACAAAGTGTTATCTTTTATAGTGTCCAAGCTTCCGAAGCTTCGGCGAATACGGTATTAAAACAGTAAATATCACGAATATTTTACTTGGTAATACAGCATACTACAATATGTCATAATAAAGTCGAATTTCTGGAAAAGCCTCGGTTTAAGAATCGGAACTGCTATGACTACATAAGAGACTACAAAACGCCTAAGAACATAGTGTTCACATTCGCAAATGATGTATACAAAAATGTATTCCAGCAGTAAGCTTAAGTAGATGTAAATGCAGCAACGTACTTCACAATGCTTGGATCCGCGACCTCGGGAACTAGAGGCTAGAATGGTACTCCTAGATCAGAGGATGACCCGCGACAGATCCGGGTGACGATGGGCGTAAACATGGGCGGAGTCCCTAATGTTTCCAGATTGAACGCCTCCAACGGCTCCCAAGCCCACCCATTGGGCCCCGAGCCTCCCGAAGGAGCGTCTGCCCGAAAGCGCCCAGAGGCGGGTATCCAACCGAGCAGTCCCTGGACGACGTCAAACAAACCTCCACAAAGCGCATAACCACCGTTCAGCCGCAACCCGCCGAACACCATCGTCTGATCCAACAACCCTGAAACAGATGTATAATTAATCGGAAAAGTTACAAGCTTTAGCACCCAGCGTATTTAAACCGCAAAGCACAAAGACGCAACATTTTATAAAATTATTCATATTTATGCATTATTTGTTTTCATCTGTTGACCACTTTAATTGCAAAGCTATATTGTCACTTTTTCTACGGGTTCTTTGGCATGTTAGAGCTAGCTCAGTTGGACAGTCGTTTCTTGTGTCACCATCTTTTATTTCTGCTGATTTAATATAAAAGTGGAGTTTGGGGTGTGGAAGCGAACTGTTCTGTAGGTTTTGGTAAACATAGCTACTGTAATGTCAGACAGGTGGTGATAGTTGTGTAGTGTTTTTGTAACATTTGATTTGGTGGAGAGTTGAATCAGACGTTCCTTAAATTCGTTACAAAAAAACTTCCACAATCCGGAAGAGTTGTTGCCGGCCAGAGAGCTATCCCTGCAATGCGACAGAAATCCCACCACTCACCGCGTACGGCCAAAGCCATGCCACGTAAGCAAACCAGAGAGGAGAAAAAAAAGAGCACCAAAGAGTGCGTTAAGCAAGGGGACAAGCAACGTAAAGTGACTGGCTGGATGTATAACACAGATACAAAACATAAAAGGAACACATAACAGCACAAAGAGCACGCGGATTTCGAACAAGGGACCTTCAGCTTTCCTTGTCGATGCTCTACCGCTAAGCTACCATGACTACCGCACCAATATTAAACTTCTTATCTAGTTTTTGTCTGATTGTTTATTGTTAGTCTACACAGTGTTAATGTAAAAGATCAATCAATGTGTTTGAGTTGCCAAGAGCCTTAGTTGCGTAGTTGCCTTCATTTGCCATATATTTTTAGAGATACTTATTTTAAACTGTGGGAGGTCCTAGCTACCACTACAAAAGAAAACCGAATGTCCGGTACAAGGGATTTAACTCGCGGTATCAATAGTCACGGACACTACCAACTGAGAAATTTCACTCAGTTGTTTCCTTTTATTCTATTGAGGAAAAACACAGGATTGAAACTGCAGAGATGCAATTTATCAAAAGGAGTATTGGAATTTCATTAGCTGAAAGAAACAGAAATGATTATCAAAAATGAATAAGCATCCCTATCAGATTAAGCATTTGAAATTTGATTGTCGTACTTTTGGATGTCTATAGGGAAATAGGGAGCTGCATGCATGCTTCTTCGACTACTGTCCAGAGCAGACATTGAAGTGGGCAAGTTTTATTGTTTAACACATTTGGCCACACACAAGTTTTGTTCGTACTCAAACTTGAAGAGGGGTCAAGCGATGTGCAGACGAAGTTCCGGCCCAGAGAAGAGTTTGAGGGAAGTAATTGCCTTGCGGGGATGAGGCAGATGGAGTGGAAGAAATAACTTGGGTCCATTGTCTAACGATGACGGGAAAGCGGATTTTTTTCCCCCTTTGAAGAGAGAACGGCATTTTTCAGTGGCAGGGGAACAAATGATATCTTTCCGCTTGGGGAGGACGGAACAGATCCAGTACCGCGGACAGATTAAAGAGAAAAAGCATCTGGCTCTAGTAAAGTAATGCTTTGGAGTTGATGAAGACATCGGAATTAGTTTCGAATCCTGTTTGGGATAACCTGCCTGGTTGGGGCGAATATGTCCGTTTATATTTGCTGCATTGACTCAGGATAAAAGTTTACAACTTTTACGTGTTTATTTGCATTTATCCTTTTTAGCACTGTTACATCATATTTCAGAAAGCTTCGAAATAAGTGGCTTTGCCACTCTTTGGTGTAAATCCAAATCATTAAAGTAAGACATTGTTTCCTTTTGTGTTTTATTTTCAAGCAGGGTAAATGTTTACTGGTGAAGTATTATTTGGATTTTGTTAATAATTTACATGCACGGATATTAATTGACTTGAAGTATCGTGAACATTGGTGTTCTCAATGTTCAGCATTAATTTCAGTAAATCGAATGGATATTGCAGCGTGCTCATGTTATACACACTTTTGGTTTTGGGGAAAATGTGTAAAACGCCCAAATTCTGAACACCGTTGTAAACAACAGAATGTTAGGGGCAAGTTTTCAGTCCACAATAGCTGTATTTGTCGAGGAGGTATTAAAGATACAAAACTAAATTTAATTTGTATTAAATTTAAGGCATAAAATAGGCACGGGAAATAAAGTAATTTGTTTTGATTACGGACTGACTAAAATACAGCGTGTATCTTTATTGATGTATATTTGGGGGACGTGTTCCTGGCATCAAACAGTAAAAAAAGTGCATATGAATATGGGTGTGAAAATCATTTATTTCAGAGTTACAACACAAAATCGAAAGCTACAAAAATTGCTCGAAGTGGCTTCCTCTTGCTTCGATGCATGCAGAAGCCTGCGTTCCATGCTCTGGCGTACTCTGTTGAGAATTCCTGGTCAAATTTGGTCAAATCCGGTTTGAGATACGTCCTCTCAAAATGTCAACATCAGGTACAGGAGTCGCATAAACCATGACTTCAAATGTCCCCAGACGAAGAAATCCATTGGATTAAAATCAGGCGATCGAGCAGGCCATGCAATGGGGCCCTCTCGACCAATCCATCTTTGCGGAAATCGATCATTCAAAAACTTACGAACTATCATACTGAAATGAGCTGGAGCACCATCGTGTAAAAACCACATTCGTTGGATGATGTCCAGAGGCACATTATCAGTTATGTGATCCAACTCATTTCTGAGAAACTGGGAAGAATTAGGGAAGAAGGAGGGAGGAAAGAAGTAGGTACCAATAAGGTGATCATGAATGATTCCACCCAAACGTTGAGAGAGAACCTCTGTTGATGGTTGTCCTCTCGTTCTTCATTAGGATTTTCAAATGCCCAGTTATGCGTGTTATGAAAATTGAAGATGCCGTCGCGGGTAAAACCAGCCTCATCCGTGAATAAGACACAGGCTAGGAAATTGATGAACACAGCGCACTGCTGTAACATCGTTGACAGAAACGTCTTCTTGGCTCAGAGTCCTCATTTAATTCTTGCACACATTGAAGGTGATACCGGTACAGAAGATTTTCATGCAGAATTCTCCAGATAGTCATATGACTAACTCTTTCCCTTACAGCTATACGTTTTGTGCTTTGTGATGGGTCTGCATCCACAGCACGTACTCGTTCTTCAAGCTCAAGGCCTCATACCGCTCTTGGTCTCCCAACATCCCTAGTACTCTTCTCAAATGCGCCATTCTCACTCAAGCGTTGGTGAATTCGTGCGAATGTTCTTGCACATGGTAACGGCCTGTCAGGGTAATCTTTCTGCATAACGTTCACGTGCTCGTGCTGCATTGCTGTCTGCACGGTCATACATGTAGTGCATATCCGTCTGTTCACTTATGGAATACATCTTCTTTGACCTATAACAACGAAACTGTTGATTTTCAGACCCATGTGCATATGAACTTTTTTTTATTGTTTTGATGTCAGGAACACGTCCTGCAAATATATGACACCAATAAAGATACAACCTGTATAACTTGCTACCGATTTTCGACTGTAATAATAATAGTTTTAGTATTGTGGTTCTTTCTCAATTCCCTAGTAGTAGACCATATGCACGCAGAAGATCCTCACTCGAACACAATGTTCCATATAATAAACAATAGCTTTTCTGTGCACCCTTTTGCTGGAAAAATAAACCAGACCAAGATTAGAAGGTATCCTAAAGTGGTCTCTAGATGTAACAGTCTAAGGAGTGTGCAACTGGCTAACTTTCTGGTGTCTAAGATTGGGTCTTAACTAGAACGCAGACCAATATAGCAGAGCTAGCATAAACAAAAGCACTATCTAACATAATTGAGCACAAAGCATGTAGGTACGTTATTGCTGCTTTAGAAGGCATTGGGTAGTGTGCAATGCATGCACCAATGGCTTACTGGTAGTGCCAATTTATGCTTTTGTCATATTTTTATTCCCACTTGTTTTGGTCTGGATATAGACAAACACGCAGAAAATTTATTTATTTTGGTAGAATGCATATTATTATATAATGTTTAATTAAATAAAAAACTAATCTTTTGAAATATCTAAATACTTTTAATATCATGATTCAAGAAGAACATTTGGTATTAGTTTTCTTTTTCACATTAATTTAACACATCTAAAGAACGCTTCTTTTATGTATCCTCGCAGTACTATTATCACAATAGAACCCTTACATCTTCAGCCATTTTAAAGACTGAGGTGGTACAAGCATAAATGCTCTTGACTTCAGAAAGAGCATTTTGTTTTCGGTATAAACGAAAATGATTTTGATGTGAGAGAATGCCATTTCGTTTAATATTCTACATTGGACTACAGTAGCTTAACAGTTACCTACGCGGGAGAAGATGTGTAATTATGTCATGAAATTTGAGAAGAAATGTAATATAAAATGTAACATTGTAATAGTTTTCGACGTACTCGAGCGAGATATAGGAACCATTGTGCAAATTTCTTTACAGTACTGAGAACTTTAAGATATTCAGTGTCTGTAGCTATTATTGTGTGGAAAGAGGCTCAGATTTGGTCACAAATGTTTAGAAGACCATCACTCACAAACATTAAGCAGCACTGGAACATGCTCTTGGCATCATGCCATGGTGTGTACTTTGAGGGTGTGTGCGAGAGTGATGAGTTTAGTTGGGTGTAATGAATGTTTCTGTGAACTTGTAAAGGACATAAACCTTATGAGACTTGAACTAGGTTCTAGCAGCAGTGGCAAATCCTTTGTCGTATTTCATTCATATCAGCATTCAGGAAGCTAATGAACACCTCCGAACTGTGACAACTGATTCGGAAAACAATCAAATCATATGTTTCTCTGACGAAGTTCATTCTTTTCCCTTCAGACCTCCGTTACTATTCTATTTACTGCTTACCTGTGGTAACACGAGGAAGTATTGCATTCCACTCAAAATTCGATACCGAAATTTCATCGAAAATACACTTTTTAGACTCCCCGAATAAAAAAAAAAAGAAAATATTTTTAGAAAAAAAAAGGGTCTGTGTATGTGTGGCATAACTCAAAAACGAAACGTATCAAGTACGGCTCTCCCAAGGATGCTACACAAAGATCTTCAAGAAAATCACCCACTCCAAAACATCCTTTGCATGGAAACTTTTTCTTTATTCATTTTCTCAAAAAAGGCTCAACGATTTCGATTGAAGTACCATGTTTAAGATGTTTGCATGACAAATATAATGTATATCTTGAGTCTTCTGCGAACAGTTTATGAACTCCTCTTCATTCCGAATGACTTTAGAATTGGTAAACCATAAGAGGTAGACGAACTCTTGCTACACAAGAAAGAAAAAAAACTTAGATGTAGATGTCGTTTAAGCACATACGTAGTATACTTAAATTAGCAAAGTATATGTTGTTTTTTGTTTCCCCTAACCATTTCCAAGATATTCTTTGGTATTGCTTTGAATTTTCACAATGTACCTTTTACAAGTGGCTATTCGCTTTTTCTCGTCATCATGGACAACGAAATTTCAAACCCTTACATAGGTATCCGATTTTTAAAAGTCTTGACTATCACTGTAACCTACTATATCCTTCTTATAGTTATAATGAATGCATAAATGTGTAATGAAAAACTAGAAGTAGACAGAAGAATAAGCTTTTGTAAGAGTAGTTTGTTGGAGAGTGAGTAGAGAAAGCTACATGAATGTTAGATTTTTTTTCTCCAAACCCAGTTTACGAGTAACGCTAACATCTGGATTATTTGACAAAAGGGGAGTATATCCAAGCGCTAGAGGTTAACGAAGGAATAAGCAAGAGAAAATTACAGAACAAAGAAAGAATCCTGGATTTATCCGCTACTAAGCCACATGTGCTTTTTCCAAAAGAGTTAACGGAAGAACATGCTGGAGTTTAAAATTTAGGAAGAGCTCCATTGAGTATGTGATACCTAAAGTGTCGAATTTTAAGAAGGCACACTCACTTTGTCTAAAAATACTTTTACTTTTTCTGGCACCTACTTATAACGGGTAGAAAAAGTACTGCGTTCTAGTAAAAATTCTATATATCATTTTTATCTTCTTTCTCTACTGCGTACATAGTAGGTAGAGAAGATATTGAATTCCACCCAAATTTTGATTCCTAGATTTCACCAGAAATACATATTTTGAGGCCCCCTGAATCCAAAAAGAATTTTTAGAAGGTCAGTATGTATGTATGTATGTATGTATGTATGTATGTATGTGTGTGCGAGAGAGAGAGAGAGAGAGAGAGAGAGAGAGAGAGAGAGAGAGAGAACAGCGCAACTCAAAAACGAAAAGTCGAATGAACACGATACTCTGTATGTAGGTTCAGTATCTTCTAAAGATGCGACACGAAGATTTTCAAGGAAATCCCCCACCCCAAACTACTCTTTACATGGAGGATTTTTCGAAAAATTTGATTATCTAAAAATGTCTAACCATTTTGATCAAAATACCATATATTAATAATATTTACATGTCAAATTTGGATTTTCTGGGAATAACGTTTGAAGTCCCTTCATTCGGAAGGGATTTTGTATGATTTTGCTTAACTAGTAGACGAATAGACGAAAACGTACTACACTAGAAACGTATATCTCTCTAAAACATACAATTTATTTCAAATAACTTTTTGGGGGGGGGGCATCAACCATTTCCGAGATATCCGTAATATAATTGTTCATTACTTGCTCATCTCCTAAAGTCCTGTCAACATTAAGCTGTTTCTCGCGATTGCATTGAACCAGTATGGAATTTTAAGGCAGCGTATAATGTTCAGTTCTTAAACATTTAACTATCGCTGTTCCCTTTGTATAATAACGAAATGTGTATACTGTAGCTATTTCTGCAAAGGTTTATTTGGATTAAAATGAAGTAGATAGAAAAATAAGTTTTAGTAAGAATAGTTTGTATACCCAGTAATAAGCAATAGCGAGTAGAGATAAAATAGGCCCTGCGGTCTCGCTTGTTTTATATATATATATATTAAGTAATTGGACTAGAGACTATATCAATCAAGAGCCCTTCAGGAAATGTAAGTATGTTCTTAGTTTCATAAATATTGTTAAAAAACAAAGCATAATTGCGTAAGGAAATTTGCCAGATTTAGGCGAAATAGAGTAGCTTCGCTTCAAAATGTTCATTGTATTTTTTCCGAACATGGGGCCATAAAAATCTAACGTTTCTTTGTAATTCGAGGGGATGAACCAAGTTTCAAGAGAAAGTGGACTCTACGGGCAACGGTCTCTTCTTATCGTTTATGCTTCGAATTTTCAACCGGAGATCCAATAAAGGTACAGGATGACTATTAGTACCAATAATCTTAGATAGAAAGACGTGGCTTCATGTAGACTGTAGAGAAATCCGGAGGCGAAAGTAACTTTATATATGTGAACGTAAGCGTGGATTTTACAGAGTTTATTCATGATTCCTCGCTAAGGGAACACGTAATACTCGGATTCAGAAAAGGACGCAAAGTTCCAAAATTTTTTGAAGTGTCGCGCAGTTATGTAACTACTGAGTGATTTGTGTGGAGACTATTATAAGTTAACGCGAGTCTAAAGAACGGTGATCAATCGATTCGGCGACAGTTTAACTCTTGAGATGACGAGCGCTTCCTAACGGACATCGGTAACATCGATGCCTGAAGACGACCCCAAAGGCATAGCGGCAAGACTACGACGAAACGAGAACCGCTGGAGTTTTCTGTCTGTGAACAGCATAACTCAAAAAGGAAAATTCGGATAAATACCAAACTTAGGATTGAAGTTTAGTTTCCAAGAACGCAACATGAAATAAAAACCCACCCCAAACTACCCTTAATATGGAACATTTTTGTTTATTTTGTGTTTTCTCGTAAATGACAATTAACGATTTTGATCAATATGCCAAATGTTTCCATGATAAATAAAATATATATCTGAATTTTCTGAGAATAACTGTGAAGTATTCTTCGTTCGGAATGTATAATTAGTTTTACTGGTAAACATAAAGGCAGACAAAAACTTATGGACAAAAAATACAAATCTGTTTAAAATTCACATTTATTTCAAGCAATCTTTTTGTGGCATCAGCCATTTTTGAACTTTTCGTTCTTATTGGTTTGAATTCTTCAATACTGTCCTCATTTTTATGAAATGGTTTTTGCAGTACGTTGTTTTTCGCAGTGTGGTAAAGGAAAGTGTGTGGAATTTCAAAACAAGCATATAGCGATCGGTTTAAAACATTTGGCTGTCGTTTCAGTCTTCTATATCTCTTTGTGACTACTGTGTAATGAAACTATCTGTAAACGCTTATCTCGATTAATATGAAGAAGATAGTAAATAAGCTCATGTAAGAATAGTTTGTAGAAGAGATAGACAAGCAAATCATAATGACTGGAGAACGTCATGTGAATTTAACACATCAGTTTATTTAGGGAATCTCAAAACATGTATTTTCAGTGAAGTTCCTATATTTAATTTTTGCGTGGAATACAAATAATACTTCCTCTACCTTTCGTAGGTATATAGCAAAGAAAGTAAAAAACTGCTTTTCTTTTGTGGCTGCTTTTGAATACCTTTAAATGCATTTTTCAATAAAATTTAAGACTGACTACCATTCGGTTTTCTGTGTTTTTTCACAGCCCAGTATTTATGTAATGATTAGAATCAGGATGTTAGGCAAAATCCTATTTTACTGGGTGGTAATAAATCAAAAGTTGTGTAGATGTAATCGTATTTTGAGATATTCAGAAGGAACAGAGAACCAGTTTGTATTTTGCCTTTTTAAGGTCTAGCTGATTATTTGAATACTGAATGCCAGTTTTCGCATTTTTAAAATCAACTTAAACTTTTTTAGTTTTTGGATTGCATTAGCAAATCCTAAATAATGGCCCCCTTCTATCTTGGAACTTGGCATCCTTTACATTGGAACGTGACCATCTTTTGTATTGTAATGTATGCTACTGATAAGGCTTCAGCATTTCTCTCTGAAAGTGAGTTTGCCAGTATCAGAAAGTATTGTATGCGAAAACATTTTAACGAATAGTGATGGTCAATTAAGTACTGTCGCGTGAAAGTAGACATAAGCTTATATAGCTACAATGCCTCAATCATTGAGAAGTAAACGTCACGGTTATTAGTGTTTACTGCCCGCGTGTTTTCATGTGCTGGAACAGTTTTATTGTGTCGAGTTTGTGAAGTCAAGCTAATCATGAAGTATTTTATCATTCAACACGTGTTAAGAACAAAGTACAAAATGTCTGCTCTCACTTCAGAGAGTGGTGGCAAATAAGGCTACTTCTGGCAGCCATTGCGACATCTAGCAGAGGGTCACAGTTTACATTAGAATTTGTAGCGGTTCCTCATTGTTAGCGCCCCTCTAAGTTGATGATAGACCGTTGGAAGATGATGGATGCTGTATTACGTACCTGTAGGTCGTCTTGATGCCCGTACTCTTGTGATTTATCTTGAGGTTCTCGTAGACGGGAATCTGATGATCGTATATCTGTATTCTTGTGTGTGTGCGTGCGTTAGTATGTTGTAATTGTTATTTTATAATTGTGTCACGGCTGCTGTATTTGCGTCTTAGAGCACTTGTGTCTTGTCAGGGTTAGATATGGAGAAATGGTAAAACATTCTTGCACACACGTATTCTGTTAACTATTTTATTTGTATCTATTTTAGATAAACCACATGTAGATATTCACAAAACACTATTACCTTTGTCATATTAAAATATGTATAACTGGCAGACTTTAAATATGTAGTTTTAGCGTCTATTTAGAAACGAGCTTATACACGGCCTTCCTGCTCGAAGTCTGACAAGCTTCTGTTAGCGTTCCCTTCAACCATTTTCTTAGCGTACGTACGAATCAATGTACCTGATTGGTGCTACTATCCAATAAAATTCAGTAGCAGTTTGTTACACACACACACACACACACATATATATATATATAATACTGACTTTATTGTCTTAATTATGAAGCCAAGGTTCGTTACATGCTTACGTAGATGCTACTGTATTTCTCGTAATTTTTATTACTAGTTATATAGCTAACAATGACTTTACCCTCTTATATTCTATTCTATATATTATAATGTTATATACCTGCTCTCCACCATATGTACATTATGAATATCTGTTTTTTTTTAACATCCTCTTAATTAGTATAGGTACAATATTAGCAAAGAAAATACATAGCACGTAAAACTTAGAACATAATATTAAAGAAAGAAATTGTTAATGTGTTGATGCTGAGAAGCTGTGAAGAGATATCTTATTACATTAATGAGTTATCGTATTAGTTTGTCAGTGGCTATACTGTATGTTGCTTCATCTTGTATAAATCATTGCTGATACCAGCGGAGCCTAACACAAGAACATTTACAGCAATGCCTTGTGGTAACGCGCAACAATAAAAATGTATAATTAGGGTATTTTAAACCAAATATTGGCTATTAAATATATTGTGATTATGTTTTACTTTCTCTGTCACATACTTAGTATATAGAGAAGGTATTGCATTCCATCCAAAAATTCGATGCCGAGATTCCATCGGAATACATGTTATGAGGTCATTTAATAATTTTGTTTAGAAAAAGGTGTGTGTGTTTGTGAACAGTATAACTCAAAAACGAAATTCGGATAAACACCAATCTTGGTATTTAAGTTCAATATCTTTAAGATACGACAAGATTTTCAAGAAAATCCCCCGTCCTAACTACCCTTTACGTGAAACATTCTTTTGATTAAAACACCATATATTTAAGACATTTACATGGTAAAATGTATACCTTGAATTTTTTGGGAATAGCCTGTGAAATTGCCTTCATCCGAAGGAATTTTATGTAATGTTTATATAACTGGTATATGAAATTGTTTAGTACGTTGGCATTCTCTTAAAGCCCTGTTGATTTTCACCTGTTTCTTGCGATTGCATGGAAAGAGAGTGGAATTTTAAGGCCAGTATTTTTAGCGTCCACTTCTTAAACAGTTGACTACTGGTACTCCATTTGTACCTGTAGAGAAGTGTGTAATATAGCTATTTCTGCAAAATTTTATTTCGATTAAAATAAAGCAGAAAATAAGCTTTCGTATGAATAAAGGTGGAACATGCCGGCACGACATTAAATTGTCCAACTGATTCGCATTTTTCCCGGTAAACCACAAGCAGATCTCAAATTGTATTGAGATGACATATCCCAATGGCGACTTACAATGTTGTAAGTACTTTTAAGTCCCGGCTTATAGTTTCAACCACTATTAGATCAATTGATAGACCTCAGTCCATGGTAACTCAGTGGTTAGAGCAACCGGACGGAGACCGGGAGATCCGTGGTTCAAATCCCGGTTATGGCATTAAATTTTTCAGTCGTCTGATTCTACTTTTCCAACCTTGTCCAACACACGGCTTGTGTGGAGAACAATTAATTCCATTTTGTATGAATAGTTTACACGATAGAGGGTAGATAAACTCATATAAATGTAACTCATTGAATTTTTAAAATTTATAATGTATTTTTAAAGTTTACCGTGAATTTTCTTAGTTTTAATTGCTTGTTTTGCCTGCTTGTTTTGACTGTTATAAATGCCTAAACACGATGCTGTTAGGATTCTCTGTTTTCGATAAAATGCTTAATGTAGCGATAACGGATGAGCACAACAGAGATTTTCATTAAAGTACGAAAGAGAAAAGCATGTGCTGCAGAAGTTTAGTATGCTGTGGGAGGCAGTGGAAATCAGGACCTGAGGATATAAACAACGTCGCAGACCTGGCGATGTAAGATCATCCATTTCCGTGGTTACGTGCGTTCTTCCTTCTCTGTTTTTGATGTGCACCATTCCACACTTCTCCTTCGTAATAAACTGAATGTCTGCTCTGTAACTTAACCACCTGCGACGTTCTCGTGAGCCTGACCCTAATTGAATGTAACATGCATCCTCCACATAAGGTTCTAACCACACCTACGATTTAAGGTATAAAATTAAATTGAGTTTTATTTATGGACGCTCTTTAACTGCTGTTGTCCTTAGCGTTCTTCTATATTGGAATTGAGAGATCGGAAATTTTGCTCAGAGCCTCATTATCAGCCTTGAGGTTCTTTTAAGTGCCATTAATCTACGACACGGGACCACCAGTTTTACTTCCCTTCCGAATGAAGCATGATAAGGACTTTTACGCCCGAAAAAATGCATCGACCTCCGCCGGGTTTGAACCCGCGCCTCGGGAATTAGAGACTAGCATGTTAACCACTATACCACGCAGGACGACGCGATTTAAGGTATGCCAACTAATCGTGAAGAATAAGCGCTGATAACTTCTCTACTGCAAAATAAACCAGCTATCTTAATGTGAGAATGGACTAAAAACCTGTGTGTTATATTCACATGACTATCTCTAGCCACGATCGTTCATTTTTATATAGCTTCTACAAACTCTTCTTGCAAAACGTTCTTCTATCTACTTCATATCAATCGAGATAAACGTTTAAGGAATAGTTTATTACACATTTCGTTGAGGTACACTGGGATAAAGAAGTTTGAACCATAGTTATGTTTGTAATCAGGATTGCTGACGTTGAAATTGCATACTCTTTCCATTACTTCCCGAGAAACAACTGAATATTGTTAGGACTTCAGAAATATCACAAAGTATTGCAAAGTTCAAGTTCATACCTAAAAACGGTTATCTAGGAAATGGCTGTTGTCACAAAAACGTTAATTGGTATCAATTATGTGTTTTAAAGGGATCTGTATTCTTTTGCGCAGATACTAGTTTAACTTATGGTTTACAGTTATATAAAATGATACGGAATTCTTTCCGAATGAACAGTACTTCACAGATACTTGAAAGGTCAAGATATTTATTTTATTGCATGTTAGAGCTATTTGTGAGACAACAAAAATAAATATTTTCCATGTAAGGGATGGTTTGAGGCGGGTGGAGGGGGTTAGCTTGGAACTCTTCGTGTCGTATCTTTATAAAGTGTTGAAGTTTGGTATTTATCCAATATTTTGTTTTTGAGTTAAACTGTTACACTTGCTCATAAGCACACCTTTTTTCTAATTGTTTATATTCAGAGGACCTCAAAACATGCATTTTGTGAAATTAGAAATAATATAAACAATCCATTATAACTTAGCCTTATGATTTTAATATCAGCCAACGGATATCCAATATTAATAGAACGATATGCTTCGCGCTCGGGCCAACAAGACTAAGTAACGTGCATTTGCATAGAACGTTAAAAATGAAGGAAGTCATAAAACGACCACAAATCCTAATAAGAGTTTGTACGTGAAGCTCTGATAACCATTGTGTACAAATTGTAAACTGCCTTACATCTCTGAAGGTACGCAGAGGCTAGGGTGGTGCAACATTATTTTACAGGTCAAAACGCGGCAGTAAGGGTTGGAATCCTCGGTAGTTCCTTCTTTTTACTTTCTGCACTACTCGCCCGTGGCAGGTATAGGAAGTGTAATATTTCAACCAAAAACTTGATATCGAAATTCCACCAGAAACACACGTTTTGAAGGACATTGAATTCCCAATCGACTCAAGTTGTTTCCTAGATAGACCACCAAGGAATCTCACTAGAGATGACAATCTCAATGGCGACCTGCCATCGCAGCTACTTTAATACTCGGTGCTTATGGGTTTTTTAAGGTTTGCTTTTTAAATTTATATATATATATATATATATATATATATATAACTGAAATTAATTGTTCTTTTTAGAGACCTTAGACTGGTTTGGGAAGGTTTTAATATGAATTCTCCCGCTCTCCGTGCGGTTGCTCTATTGAGCCGGTGGGACATTGAAAATATACATAAATTAAAAAACAAAACCTTAAGAAACCTATAAGCACCCAGTATTGAAGTACTTACGATGGCAGGTCGTCATTGAGATTATCTCTAGCCTTGGTGGTCTATCTGGGAAACAACTTGAGTCAGTTGGAGAATTCAATGTCCCACCGGCATGTTGTCAGAGCTCATGGTCAGAGCAACCGCACGGAGAGCGGGAGAACCGCGTTCAAATTCCGGCTGCGGCACTGAATTTTTCAGTTGACTCTATATTAAAAACTTGCCAAGACCAGGCTGAGGTTTCTATTTATATATATACATATATAGTGGTAATTAATAAAGAAAATCTTAAGGAAACCGTCAGCACCCAGTATTAGGTACTTGCAATGGCACGTCGCCATTGAGACGATCATCTCTAGTGAGATGCCTTGATGGTCTATCTGGGAAACAACTTGAGTCAATGTCCCACCGGCATGTTGTCAGTAGCTCATGGTCAGAGCAACCGCACGGAGAGCGGGAGAACTGTGTTCAAATCCCGGCTATGGCATTGAATTTTTCAGTTGACTTTGTATTAAAAACTTGCCAAGACCGGACTAAGTTTTTTAAAAGGTATAATTCATTTCAATTATATGTATATATAATTAAAAAAGAAAACCGTAAGAAACCCATAAGCATCCAGTAATAAAGTAATTGCGATGGCAGGTCGTCGTTGAGATTGTCTTCTAGTGAGATGCATTGGTGATCTGGAAACGACTTGAGTCAGTTGGGGAATTCAATGTCCCAACGGCATGCTGTCACAGTAGCTCAATGGTTAGAGCACCGAGAATGGGAGAACCGTGTTCAAATCCCGGCTGTGGCATTAAATTTTTCAGTTGACAATTAAAAACTTGTCAAGGACTCTAAATAGTATAATTAATTTCAATTAATCGTATGTATACAATAGTTAAAAAAGAAAATCCAACTTGGTATTTAAGTACAGCGACAAAAATTTTCAAGTAAATCCTCCTACCCCATACTGCTCCTTACATGAAAACAATTCTTACTTTTTATTTTCTCAACAATGACTCTTTAACGATTTAGATTAAAATGCCATATGTTTAAGGGGAAGGCGGCGCCGTGGCCGAGCGGTTAGGCCGCTCGCCTCCCACCAAGGCAGCCCGGGTTCAATCCCAGGGACCTGCATGTGGGATTTGTGGTGGACGAAGCGGCGTCTGGGCGGGTTTTCTCCGGGTTCTCCGGTTTCCCCCACCATTCATTCCACCAACTGCTCCATCATCACCTTTCCTTTCATCCATTTCACCAACATTTCGTTTCATCTACTTCCTTCATCCCATACCAGGCATTGGGCTGATCACCCATCCTGGATGCTCTGTCTGATCCATGAGTGTCTGCTCCTCGACGGGCCTCTGACCCCAGGCACCCGCTTGTAAGTCCTGGGGGTGTAAGTCCTACATATGAGGAGGGTAAACAGATAATGAATGAATGAATGTTTAAGGGGAGACTAATGTCCAAAAATTATACATTTTTAGTTCTTCGTGTAGTCCTATAAATTGGAATTTTCTCTTTAATTTGGCGTATATTTATATCATTGTAGACACAATACTTAAACATATTTTTAAAATTTTCACTGCATCTGCCATTTTGTACTCTGATTTCACACAAAGAATAACTCATACTCGTACTCTTTGGAGTGCAGTTAATCTTTTAGGGGAAGATTTGCTCTATAACTTGGTACCGTTTCTAAATATGGCAGCTCTGGTATGTGCAATCAGTTTTATTTTTGCTTTGGAACTATATGGAGGCTTTTTTTTTATGCTCCATGTTTACTTCGCACATGATCAATGCCATTTTCTGATATAAAAGACCCGTTTTCTCAGGAACTATTGAAGAGGCTTAGTTAAATTTTGATATGGCAAAAACAAGACCACAATGGCGTTTTTGATATACTATGGTGTTAATAAGTTGGTTATGTTTTAATAGGTTAGCTGCTAATAAATTTTAATAAAAGTTGTGTAATTAAGAAAAATGATATCTTCCTCAATAAACAAACGTATTTGTTAAGGGTACATCAATGAGCTTAGAAGGTATGTATCTATACATTCTGTAAATATTTCAGTCTAATCTCTAATATGTTAAATAGTTTCTGAGATGATGGGTGTTGAAGTTAGCAAATTTAACACCGGCGGGATGGGGCTTTTAATCTCCCCTTGAGATTTGTGTGACTAATAAAAGCTATATCTTCAATTCTCTGCTCTTCATTCAGAATGAATTGTATAACAGGCAAAGCATAAGAAATACATATAATTTTGCTACACGAATATTGTGTATCTCTTAAAGCACATAATTTATACCTACCAAATCTTTATTTTTTGCGTACATTAACTATTTTCCAGATATTCGTTGCTACTTAATTTTTCGTTACTTTATCACTCAGTTTTCCTAAATAGTAAGTCCCCCTTCTTTTGTTCCTCTCCATGTCATGCAATGAGCATGGAATTTCAAAGCCGGCTACCCGCTTTTTAAATATTTGACTAATGCTTCAGGCTTCTCTATTCTACATACACTTACAACAAAATTTGTCCTGAAACCATTTCTGCAATCGTTTATCTGGATTAACATGAAGACGGAAGAATAAGCTTTTGCGTAATAGTATGTAGAAGAGAGAAAAAATATAGGATAGACGGTGGAAAGTCATGTGAATGCAACCTCAGATGTTTTTGTTTTTAAATCCTTCTCGAAACTTGGGAGGCATTAAAACTGATATGAAAATTTGTTTCTTCATTTGTTTCGCTGTTACTTTTTATGTCTTGCCCAGCGTTTCTCTTAATCCTGCTACATGGAGAGCGCTTGCACACTTGATTGCAGCAATAAAAATTCGGATGCATGAAGTGATTTAATTGATTGGAATGCAAATAAGAATTTCTGAAACAAGGATGCGATTACGGGTTTGTACCATTAATCAAATATTGGTATATCGAAATTTTAAACAAAATAGTTGGCATCATACACAGTCATTCAACATGCATTAATTCATTATATAAATATTGTATATTCCTTAGGTAAACGCAGACCATTACAAATCACGAAGCCAGAAAACTGGCTGACAGATTACTTGATTACTTATTATTTCATAAAATTATTAACAACAGGATCTACAAAGCAAACACATGACCATACAGTTGGCTTAACGGTATTAAAGGTTAAAAATAATCATATTGGCCGGCATAAATTTGCTGTTGATTGTTAAAAAGTACATCGAATTTGCTTTTCTCCAGCAACGTTCTTATGCAATATACAATATGCAGTATAGAGTAATTTGAATCCTATGAATACAGAGCTTTTTGTGTTTTGGAAAACAAATTCATCGTAGGCGGGAGTCATATTAAAAACGACAAACTAATGAAACATTCATATTTTTTGTTTTGCGCTTTAAGTTATTTTGACGCATTGAAACACGATACAGATAATTTGTATAAACTTATTCTATCTTTAACAACAACTGATCAGGCAGCCAGTTTTAACAAATTGTAAAGGTTGGCTTGTTAGGTTTGACACAACTTTAGTTCTTTTGTTTTTCTTTTCTTGCTTTCTTTTATTTGATATGTCTTTTAATATTTAACATCATAAGGATAAAATTTCAACTTCAGCAAATAGTAAGTTATAAGTTATATATTCCTCGAATTGTAAGGATTATTTTCTAATAAAAAGAACTCCTTAAGTTAGGAAACTAGCATAAAATTTAATTAACAGTAAATTATAAATAATTTTATGTAACCATTGAATTCGTTTTTGTCTTTCAATATTTTGAAACTCAAAATATTATAAATGTTTGATATACAGTATATGCAGTAAAGATTCGAGTCAATATCTATAAACCTAAATAGCTGAAATATATGAAATTTAGGGAATAAAATGTTGGTTAAACGGGCGCAACTGCTAAGTCCTAAGATGCACTGATATGAAACTTACCAGGATACTGTACTTGATTTATGCAACATGCCCGAAAGAAAGAAAAAAGCAGAAAACGAATGGTAATATTTAGGCATATGGTATGTGGTAAAGGAAACCACAAATACGGGAAACTTAGCAAAACGTAGAAAAACAATGGTGCCCATTAAACTCCCTTAGCGCACGCAAATGGCAGTGAATTTGACGCTCGTCGACAAGTTCACGGATGGATACATCATGCTATTCCTATAAGTCCTGTCTTGTAAAACGAAGGCACAACGCATGCGTTAATTAACAGAATAAAAAAGCATCAGCATTTCTCATGTTCAGCCTGTGCGTTAACCAACGCTAAACGACGAAGGAAGAAAACGGGGTTGAATGCACGGCACTTGAATAATGAAAGAAACAACATTGATTTTGGCGTCTTTCTACTGAGCATGGAAAAATAAAAAGAGATGTTGACCTTCCCGCTTTCTTTCACGAGAGAGAGGAGGGGGAAGAGAGAGGAAGCTAAGAAGAGTTCATGAGTTTGAGGAATGAATAATGCAATATTTTAAGAGCTAAGTAGGACAAGATCATTAGTAAAGTTTTATTTCCATTGAAAAATATGAGCATTCAGCTTCTTAGCACTTGTTCAACGTTGTAGTGAATGAAACATTTATACTTCTGAAACATTGGAAATGTAACTAGCAGAGAGATACCTTGCATTTCCCATTATTATTATCGCATAAATTGCACATTTCGGATACCATGTATATATTACATTGAACATTATTTATGCCCCTTGTGTTTAACGGAACAATAGACCGCTTCCCCAGGCGGGGCGATACAGTTACACAGATAGCTTATTGTGTCTGTGTAAATACTCTGCACACTGCCTCCAGCATGTTCTTTGCATTATTTATGGTTTCAGAAACATACTCCGCCAAGTTTTGTTTGTTTTTCTATCGTTCACTTGCCGGGGGTCTTTGAGGGACCCGGCCTTGACTGTAAACTTGTGCGATATTCCAGAGATGTTGGGGCATGAAAAGAATTAGCTGCAACAAATTCCAAAATTGATCCGCGATTTAGACTGCCAGCAGCTGCGTCTCAGCAGTAACCCAGTTCAGTTGGAAAAGCTGAAAACATTTTTTTTCCGTCAGATCAGGCATTTGAAGCGATATTTGTGGTAAACGATTCAGAAAGTAGTACAGGAATTGTCCAGTTATTCTACCCACTAAAGTAGTTCATCTCTAGTTGACAATAACAGTGTTATAAATCGCTGTTGTGCATCGGCAATTTGAAGCGAATTTGCGAATAGCAACAAATACCAGCAATTTGAACTCAATCGATAATGTAACCACAAGCGATTTCCTGATCCGGGAAGTGCAGCTGAATACGCGATGAATTATCCTCGTGTTCGGCCTCCCTGTCTTCTTTAGCCCCGCGCAGCGCTGTTGCCCCCCTTCTCGTTTCTTTTTACAGGGAGACAACGTTGACTGTAGCAACAGTGCTCCATCCGAGTCTTATCACGTTTTGCTCTCATACCACTGATAGCTATGTAAGGCCAAACCTTAATTGTCTTTTTCCTGGGACTGCGATTACGCTAAGCAGCAGAAATCTCAATGATATAAGTCCTCTGATTAAACATACGCAAATTGCTTGGAGAAAAACAATTAATCCTGTTTGTAAATGTTACAGTGGTATAATTAACGTTGAGGAGTGAAATGTAGCAGCATTCGTTAGAGAAAAACAAGGCGGTCACGTCTTTTGCAATCACCTCCAGCCTTAAATTTAAGGTCTTTTTGTGCAAAATATAATTTATTAAGTTTATATAGGAATTAATCATCCTCAGTTGTTCGCCCTAATATAGAAATAGAAAATATTCAATTTCTACTCAGCTGTAATTTCTTGCTGCAAATACCCAAGCACGAGTATTGTTGATAACGCTGGAGTGTTACCAGACATTTATTGGCAGTGCGCTGTTGTTTAAATGTGAATGATTACTCTTTGGGAATGGAGCAAGGATTAAGGTTTGTCGCTTACTATACTGAATTACACGAAACCTACTACTTCCTGGCCCCTTGTATACGAAGGATTCCCCAACTTAAGCTCGGACATGATTTGACTGTGGCGACTGTTTTAGCGCATACTCATTCATCCTTTTGATAGTGCCAGTATCACTCTGCTGTTGTTGCAGGTCCATAAAAGAGGTGATGAAAAGTGGCATAAAAATCGGAATCTAGTGGCAGGAGACATTTCTGGACTTACCGTACCAATGATCCAACAATTTGAAATATTGTCATCAATCGCAAACTTTCTTTTATAATATGACACTATTCAATTTTCTGGTTTTCTGGCGTTAGTGAGGCGTTCCTTTATATGTGGTGCTTCATTCTCACATGCTTTATGGTGCTGTACTAAAGGGTCTTTCAACAAGAGTGCTCTATCTTTAACATGTGATAGCTGCCGTTATTATTGAGTTACAGCAGTAATTTTTTTTCATGTGGTTACAGTTGTTATTGACAAATATTCATGGAACGTTACAGCATTCAGCAACGCCTAGAAATTGTGAAAAATTATCATCAAAATGGATCATCTGTTCGCCAAACCTTGCGTGTATTGCGTGAAGTTTAGTGTGCATAATCGTCCCTGCGAGAGAACGATTCGGCGTTTGATCGATAAATTTGAAAGAAGTGGTTCTGTCAGTGATCAAAGAACGCCTGTACGTAATCGACGTAAGCGCTCCAACGAAAACATAGGTGCCGTTCGTGAGAGTGTACGCGAGAACGGAAACAAATCAATTGCTCGTCGAGCGCAAGAATTGGGGCTTTCGCCGACCACAACTTGGCGAATTCTGCATCTGGACTTGAAGTTTCACGCTTACAAAATGGTGTTAACTCAAGAACTAAAGCCCAACGACCATAGGTTGCGCCGTGTATTCGCTAACTGGGCTATGGAGCAATTGGAGTTTTGTCGAAAAACCATCTTCAGCGACGAAGCCCACTTTTGGATGGATGGTTATGTTAACAAACAAAATTGCTGCTATTGGAGCAATCACAATCCAATACAGATTCAAGAATGACCACTTCATCCCCAAAAGGTTACTGTGTGGTATGGATTTTAGTATGGTGGAATCATTGGTCCATATTTTTTCCAAGATGAAGATGGAGAAACTCTGTCAATGGAGAAAGATACCGGGCTCTTATAAGGAGTATTTTTTGGCCTCAATTAGATGGTATGGATCTCGGAAACATCTGGTTCCAGTAAGATGGTACCACCCGTGGTGGTGATGTTAACTGGCCTGAGGTCATGTGATTTAACCCGTTGGATTACTTCTTGTAGGGTTATGTTAAATCTCGAGTTTGTCAACAAGCCAGAAACAGTAAATGATCTTATGAATAACATCACGCGTGTTATTCGTGAAGTTCGACCTAATTTACGTTCTTCTGTCATTAAAAATTGGATCAACCGTATACGCGCAACCCAACGAAGTCGTGGCGGTCACTTAACTGATGTTCTCTTCCACACGTAATGACTATGTTCCAAAATAAAAAAAAGAAATAAACCTCTATCATTTATAGAACGTGTTTATATTCAAGTTCAAAGATAGGACACTCTTGTTGAAAGATCCTATAGTATCATTTCGCATAAATCGTGCGCTATATTATGCCTTTGGGTGTTTTTGTGCGATAAGCATGACCTTTTTGTTTTTCTGGGACATTGCTTTATGTGTATATCATTGTTGCAATTGACCTTGGCTTTACTTGCTGTTAATATTTATTTTTTCAATTATTTTGGTTTTGAACTGCAGACAATATTTATAGAGCTAAGAAGAGGGACTTTCTAATTATTATCTTTGCAGCGATTTGCAATTGATAGGCTCAAACCAACTAAAGAAAGCGCTTACCACAGATCCGCGATTTGTATTCAATTTTTCAACTCTTGCATGCGACTATACCATCAGATCCTCCAAGAGGGATGCTGACACTGTCACAAAAATGCACAATGCGCCAAAAGGTAGCCGCGGCAGACGGATCATTAAAGTTCGTCCCAATATAAGCGGGGCAACCCTCCGGTGTTCTGATGTCAAATCTTTCGCAAGTCGTAGTCGTCATTCCTGCGGCTCGATAGCTCATTCTTTGGCCTAAGTGCAACCTTTCTTTTCCCAGCATTGGGCTGGACAATTCGAGCAGCAACCTCTGTGTTTAGAATATGCATAGAAGCCAGTTTACATTAAATATGGCGAAAATAAAACATTACTGAGTTAATTTGTGGTTATTCTGTCCTAACATTGTACCTGGAAAGCCGTCTTATTTCAGAATAAAAGTTCCAGAAAAAGACGATAAGTTTAATTATTTACATGTTTAAGGATAACAGCGTGAGCAGAACTGCGGACTTTGGTGGTTATATTAATGTTGATGCCCAACATTTGGGCCATACCTTATATTGAATATCAAGTTGGGATTAGAAGCATTTCTTACCCTGTCATTTTACAGGCTAGCCATAAATAAGATGCTGCATAACATCAGATGTAACGGGGAAAATGCACCTTTCCGTAGTACAAGGAACGCAACAACCATGATGCAGTAATCGGAAGGGATGAATGTGATGGAATGCTGATAACCGATCTCTAATGCATACACGATACTTTGTGTAATATCTTTATCCCTGAGCTACTGTTTTCTAATTTGACAGTGCTCGCCTCTTCCCAGCCGCTTTTAAAGGCAGTCTGTATTCATAAAATCAAGTTGACTTACGGACTTGAATGTATCTCTCAATAATTTATGGAGTTAACCAGCAATACCGCGAATCCTGAATAAGCCTGGCGAACTTAAGTATGACAAGTAAACTGCATCTCGGCGGTATCAATACCTTTGATTGTACATCGCATTATGAATACTACCAGTATTGGGAAGGCTAATTCAGTACATGGGAGTGTATGTTTCTCTGGGTTCAGGGCGCGCCTCGCGAAAACAGTTTCGTTTTCACTCATTTCACTCTAAGTAATTGTTCACTATAAAACATTTTGAGCCCGCCTCTTTGTTGTGGGGGTAGCGTGTCTGCCTGACATTCAAGAGCTCCCGAGTTCGAAACTCGGTTAGGGGAGTTAATCGGATAAAGGTTTTTCCAGGGTTTTCCCTTATCCTGAAAATATGATTGTAGTGTAATTTTAAGCACAATGGATTCCGGGCTCATTTGGGCATCATTCCACTCATTTCATTCATTTATGGTCCGACATGACCTAACCGTGAAATGCCTTGCATTTTGGTGTCTTTTATATTCAGAAACGTGTGTTCATCATCATGCTTATGAAATTTCCGTGCATTATGCCTGTTACCTTAATGAGCAGGTGCAAATTGTTCCTTCAGCAGGGTTGCCAATTTCACGATCTCCTCCCCACAGATCTAGGCTTTAAGCTGATAGCTTTACGGAGAAAAATATATCATCCCGCTTAGGGAGAATTCTAGAGGCGTAAAGTAATTGAGGATAATACTGGAGTGTCTTTTTCCTTTCCACAATTGAAGTACATTATGATAATGTTATATTTCGGAACTCAGACCTACCAATTTAGGTTATAATCCTACGGAGAACATCGAAATTCTTCTTTAAAAAACCAACGGCAATTTGTATTTTGTGTATGTTTTGTTAAACACCATTGCAACCCTCGGCAGTGCTCTATTTAAGAAAAGTTCTCTGGGATATATTTGTAGAATAAGGAAGTATAGTGATACCCGAGTAAGACTGCGACTCGGATTCTGATGCACATGTCATAGAGTATGCACGCTTTTGCGCCTGCAAAGCTGAATACAATATGCATCGAAGGCCAACGTATGTTTTTTATATTATTAGAGCAATCTGTGACATCATCCAAGCTGTCACATGGTGGGCTTATTTCTGTTCCCTTTAGATTATAGGTACATGTCTCATGGAACAATGGCTGGAATGATCTTAGTTTTGAAGTCCAACAATAATTTCGTGTACTAAAATCTGGAGAGTTTGCTTGGAAACTTGTGGGTTTTCAAAGGCCATGTAGCAGGATACTAATGGCATTCATTGGCAATCCTGGTCGCGATTACACTGGTGAAACGAGAATATCATCACGTACTTTTTATACTCCCATTGCACACGTACGTTCACATTTGTTAACAGCCTTTACACTAAGGCACAGTGACACATTTTTGCTTATAAACTTTGTTCTCATTTTCATAACCATTTATTGTATTGTGACCTTGGGTTCCTTCAGTTTACTACGAATGATTCAAAAAATTATTTCATAAAACATATATTTTAGCATCAATTTCACTAAGCGTACATTTTTCATTATAAATTGTGTTTTGACCCACATAATCACTGTTAGGTTATCTAGCTCTAGGTTAAGATAACCACACATTATCACGAAATGGACTTACCGTTGCTTGGCAGCAGTAAACTCCATTTGTAACCACGTTTCCCCTTCAGACTTGAGGACTGTCATTTTCAGAAGCAAATCATTGCCATGTAATTACTCTTCGCAGTTATCGGTGTCAGCTCCATCTGAAAACCCCAATTTCCTATAATACGTAACTACCAGAAGCATAGCAGATACATGAAACATAGTTTCTTCTCTCTGCCATTCTTATATCGTTTATTTAAACATTCTCTGAGTTTATCATACTCTGTTAACAGCGATTAAACCAACCACATCACAGAAGATAAAAATCAGCGACGGTGTAAATGCTTTTTTGTATCCAAAACAACAGCACGCCTACGTCACTACAAGTGCGTTTGCGATCGCTAAACTGCATTAAAACGAATTCCACGTGGATTTTTGCTGATGAATTCGGCCTATACTAAAGCTCGGCCAATCCTCGTTTAGACCTGCCCATAACTGATCACTTCTGTGATTGGGTTTATGCACAGCAAAGATTTCGGATCTTGAAATCTTCACTCGAAGACAGGCTTTCACGTAAACACCAAACAGTCCTATTATGTCGCGTCTAACGCTTGAAAGACAGTGCAGGTTAAATGGGGCGCACTATAACTATATGTACTCTGGCAACTTTGACGCATAGCTGAGATCGGTGCATCAATTAAATGCCATCTTTTGAATGATAAATCACCAAATAGTGAAATATATTCACTACCCTTTAAAGCTATTGTAAGGCATTTAATTGTCACTTGCACTTTGTATTGCTACTACTTAGAAATACCATTTTACGGGCATAAAAATATGTTCTATTTATGAAAGAAATCTGGAGATATAAAATGATAAAATCTATAAATTGGTAGGGTATCATCACTGTTTATCCTTGACATAATCACATTCAACGTGCCTGAAGCGTTTTCAAATGGCAAATGATGAACTATCTGCCAGACTCCGTTTTGCGCTGTGCCATCGTATTGCATTGACTCGACAGTTTTTGTCCCCCCCCCCAGCCTTTCTTGTTTTCTTTTTTTATGGGTCCTTAGAGGTTCTTTTATTCGTTTCTTTTTTATCCTATACATTGCTGTTTCTGAACACCCGGAGCCCTAGCTATTTCTTTTACTGCCTTACTAACACTCATTTTACTTGAAAAATAATCTAACACATCCATTATTATTTTACATTTCTTTTTAGTTTACCAGCATTTCGTCTCTTTCTAGCTTCTCCCTCCATAATCATAAACATTTACGTAAAATGTTAAATAAATAACCTACATAATACTTCATAGTGTACCACGCGCTATAAACGTCCACGCTTCGTTACAACTGAAGTTAACCTTTACTGCCTTCTGTCCCGCGTCTGGCGCCTGTGGAGGGATGATTTTTGCTTGTTATACACAATGATCACAAGAAGTTACAGTATTCCGGCTTCTTTTAAAAACTTGTGTCCAGCCCTCCTCAAAATTTTCTCTCGCTTGGTCCCTTTCGTAAACCCTGTAATAACAAAGTTTCTCACTGGCTGAATTTTCTACTGCATAGCGTTTTCCGAAACTATTTAATTTATAATATTATAACGTTTAACTTATTAATTTAAACTGGACATGCATCAGCACTCTAGTTTACTCTGGTCAAGAAGAAAATATTATTGCGTTCTACCCTTTAGTTTATTAGTTAATGCGTGATAAGCATAGAAACGGTAAATATCGGCCTTTTACTGAAAAACTCATTTCTTTAGAAATTTATGCCCGCAGAAATCTATAAAGGCTCTAAAAATGATATAATCTGACAGAGATAATGTGTTCAAAGTTGAATGTTTACACCATGTTATTAGCAACTTGGCGACAGCGCGTGATTAGAAAAGGACGAAGCTAATGGCAACATGTATGTGTTAGATGAGGCCTGTCCAACCCATAGTTTTGCGGCCCGTGTATACTTCTAATACAACAACCGATTCCTGTTTGAAATTTCGCGCGATAACACAGGCGTTGCATACTAGTAACTCTGGTGGAAACTTAGTTCCAGCTTATGATCATGAGCAATACATCCACTTGGCCGTGTTTAGAGCGTGAAGGTCCGGGAGGTATTTTTATATTTACTGTTTACCAGCCTGTTGTCTCATTTGTCTGCATGCGCGAGGGTATGTACTCATTTTTATTTGCTGGTACTTATTGTTAGACGGTGTTAGATAGAGCAAACATGAGCAACATTAGCAAGAAGAAGAAAATACAAAATGAAAATAGAAGTTGTAAAGATACATGGGAGTTGGATTACTTCGTCGCAACCGATAATGGCAATTGGAATGTGTTGTATGCATGCAACTAATATCTGCTTGTAAAGAGTACAATGTTAAGAGACATTATAATACTTAACATGAAAAACAATTGAAGAAATATGAGGGAGCTCCAAAAGCTGCAATTTTACAAGATTACAAGAAAAACTTGACACATCAGACAGGTATGTTTACAAAAGCTACATTAACTGCTTCTTACAGTGTATCATTGGAACTTGTACAAGGGAAGAAAACAATTAGTGATGGAGAAATAGTTAAAAGATGCGTAGTTGCTATGGCAAATGCATTTGGTGAAAACAGTTTGTCTACAAAATTTGCAGCTGTTTCCCTACCTCATCTAACAATCTCAAGACGAGTACATAGTGTGGTAGGACAAATAACACAAGAATAAGAAGAGACCGTGTCAAATGCAGTTATTTTTCACTATGCTTAGACGACAGTGTCGACCAGACTGACTCCAGTCAACTTTTGGTTTTCATACTGTGATCTTCAGTGATTTTTCAACACAAGAAGAATTTCTTGATTTGCGTTCTTTAAGTGGAATTAGGAAGGGTAAGGATATATTTAAAACAGTAAATGAAACAGGAAACAATGTGGCGGTTTTGAAAAGTGCTCTTGTATTGTGACCGATGGTGCTCAGTGTATAAGAGGAGGAGATAAAGGACTGGTAGACCTAATTAGGGAAGCTGGATTAAGTTGCCCAATATTCCCTTGCATAATTCACCAAGAGGCGTTGTGTGGGAAGTCAGTAAAACAAAGTGATGAATTGAATATCGTGGTTTCCAACAAGATACGTGGTGGCAATGGCACAGCTGCACTGCAGATTTCGGGAATTTTTAGGTGAGGTGCAAGCCCAATATAGAAATATATCACTCCACGCAAATGTACGCTAGCTAAGTGCAGGTTAAATGTCTTCAGAAATTCTTGGTGCTCAGACATGATATTCCAGCATTTTTAAAAGACCGTATCAAAGATAGTGAAAATCTTGTTCGGCAGTTGAAGATCCAGACTTACTGACACCGCTTGCTTTCATGGCTGACCTGACACAGTAATTGAATGATTTGAACCAGAGACTTCAGGGCAAAGATCAAAGTGTATCATATTTGGTCATGTTAATGGTTTCAAAAATATGTTGAAACTTTTTAAGTCTGCTTTATCAAAAAATGATTTGACACATTTTATCTTGTCAAGTGCTCTCAGGAGAAATTGAAGAGTGCATTATTTCTGAATTTTGTGATAATATTGAAGTTATTATTCAAGAATTCGATCAAAGATGTTCTGACTTTGAAACTATTAACGGTAAACGGCTCCTTTTCAACGACACTTTGAATGTCGATATTGATAATCAGCCATTGTAGTATCAACTGGAACTCTGCGATCTTCATGCCGATACTTTTCTTCAAACCAGGACTCAGAGAGGGCTCAACTTTTTCAAGCTACTTCCAGAGGGCAGATTTCCACAGCTTAGAGATTTTGGTTTGCAGCTTACCTCAATGTTTGGAAGCACTTATGTATGTGAAAGTGCTTTCAATAACATGACATTTATAAAAAGTACAGAAGCTGTCTCAGTAATGATTGTTTGTTACACTTACTAAGACTAGCAGCTACTAACATAGAAGTGTACATCCCTGCTTTGGTGAAGGAGTCGGAGAATCTTCAGTGCTCACATTGATATCTGCATTTTTGAACTTTGTAATATATTCTGTTTCAACAATTAGATTCGCTGTATTTCACTGTTAAATACATCTGAGTGAAACTTTTTAGTGTGTGGCCCTGAGTGTGAATTGTTTAAATATTTTGGCCCGCAATCCCTCTGAAGTTGGACAGGCCTGTGTTAGATAGAGACAGAGATATCCCCTTTTATCTCCATACTGTCTTTTAAGGTTGATACAAGCTAAAGTAACCCGAAAGGACTAGTGGCCCGCCGATCTACGCCGAACTGCTACTAACAGTTGCACCAAACATCACCTGCCACGTGCATGATTTCCAAACCTGTGGAGACAGCAATAATGGAAACAGTGTGGTGTTTACATGCGATAAGCAGAGAAGGAAGAAGTAAGGTATGGGCATCTTCTAAGGAAGTTGTTACTGCTAAGGGGAAACAAAAAGTGCAGTACGCACAGTCTACGAAGTGTGATATTACTGTGTCATTCAAATCATGTACTTCCAGTTTACTTGAACACAAATGGCCCGTATCACAAATTCTAGAACAAAAAACTACGAAGGAAGACAATAAAAGAATTACGGAATGTTGTGTACAAATGTGTGCTCGTGATATATGCTCTTTCGAAGCATTAGACTGTTCAGACTTTAAGGATTTAAGCCAAGAACTCATTAGAATGGATGTAAGTAGGGATACATAAATGTTAATAGTATCCACGTACAGTTTCACTAATGCCAGGAGAAAGCAAATCCCTTAAGACGTGACATATTCCCTATCCTGCACCAAGCAGCTAAAATAGGTCAACTTGCTTGCGCAACTGATATATTGAGTGACAACTACAAAAGAGTTGCTTACACCACAATTAAAGGACACTATACTTCAGAGGAATGACTTCATTCTTGTGCCATGCTAACATCATTTCTTCACGATAAAAAGACTGGCAAGAAAATAAAATGTGAAATTGAGGACCGATTAATGTCATTGGGATTTCCTTGGATGACGTTATCAAGTTCAATTTCGTGCCTGACCAAGGCAGTGGCATTAAAAAATACCCTTCGTACCTCTAAATGGACACCGTGCGTAGCTCTTATTTTAAATATTGCGTTACTGTTTAATACAGCTAATGTAGGGCCATTACTAGAAATGGGGAAAGTTAACGTCAGAGGTATGGTGATGGAAAGAATGTTGAAGTATTGGTATAGGATAAGTCAGTTGTCTGAAGATAATATTTTGAGAACATGTTCAGATTACCAAGAAGAACATTTGAAAATGTTGGTTAAGTGAAATTAAAGAAGTCTTAGCGAGAGTAGGGTTGGGACATGCGTGTTGACAAAGACATAAAATGATGCAGGGATTCTGGAAAATTGCCAGAGAAAGATATGAGGATATTGCTAAACAAGAACTCTGGGCATTTTTGAGTGAAGGAGAAAATAATTTAGTCACTAAACCCGGTCCCTATGGGAGTCGGAATTAGGAGTTTGGGACTCACCAATAGTCGGCATACCCACTAAAAACTCCTCCACAGGAAGGAAATGGAAGACGGAAAGAGAGGAGTAGATCGAAAGGTTGCGCGATCCCGCTTAGCACCCGCGTTAGTATTTGGAAAATGCTGTGCTGCCACCCTTTGGGCGAGAGCGGGTAAAGGAGTTTCTAGGATGCAGCCATGAAACCTGACTGCAGCACTAGTGGCACTGGAAGGAAATATGAGTGATAGTAGGTGTAGGATTAGGAAGCTGCTGTTCTGGTTGTAGTGGCGTTCTAGTAGCCGTCGTCTTCGTACCTCATCGGAGTAACTGGTGTCTTCAACTGGTGGAAGGTCGCTGTCAGGTCATCTACGGCGTAAATACTGTACACTGTTTCCAGCCGGGCTGGAAGGTCGGTGGCGATGCTTTGGTGGTGTAAGTTGACGTTATTCTTGAGGTCTTTCAGGTCGTGGAGTGTCTGTGTGATGTCTGATGGTCTCTTCTAGAGCGGCTAAGTGAGCACCGAAGTTCAGGAACTCCGCATGGAGGTCCTGAATGATTCTTTCAGCTCCTGTCGAAGTTGTTGGTGATGATTACGTGGTGGTGGTGATCCGGACTGGAGCTGGAGTTGTGTTGAGTCTCGCTGAGGGCGTTTGAGGCTGTCGGCGGCTGCGCCGGTATTGTGGGCACTGCGCCTCTCCTGTGAAATGGCCGGAGCCATCACAGGTGGCGCAGTACCGGCGGCGGTTCCTCAGCGAGTGCTCCTTGCACTTTGCAGTGATGCAGCAAACCCCACAGTAGTGACACCTAGGCGAGATTGCAAGGTTGGTGCATGGTACCCGTAGGCACAGCAGCGACGGCACGGCACCTGGCGATCCACTCGGCTGGCCTCGATGCGCAAGCACCGCCTAACAAGGGCAAGCCCGCCCTCAATAGTGAGGGCAAGGAGTAATGAAATGAAATCATAGGTATTTTACAAAATGATAAGTACGAGATTAGTAAAAGAAAAGTACGTAAAAATTTATATAAAAAGACAGGTAATGAATAACATAGTTTACGCTAGGGCTATGGAAACTTGGGGGACTCAAGAGGTAATGTTATACAAGGAATATATCCGATATGCGGAGAAATGGAAGATGAAATACATGTTGTGATGGTATGTAAAGGAACAAATAAATGGAGGAAAAGATGTATGAGAAAGAAATGACTAAAAAAGCAATAGCCTTGTAAAAATAAATAAAATGTTTGTAGATTGTTCTCAGGTTAGAGGTTTAGGAGAATTTTTGTGGAATGTGAGATGGAAATTGGAAGACATTGGAAACAGTAGATGAAAAGACGGAGAGTGAGGACGATTGTAGAATTTAAGAATGTAAGATATATAGCGAAGAATGTAATATCGGAGATCTGAGGAACGACTGGCCAGGACCAAACCTAACAGATCCCTAATGTGTAGCTAACTTAGCACAAGTAAATAAAATAAATAATGGGTTAAGGAGGATTATAGTATAACAAAGGAGTTACAATATCAACATTTGTGACTGAATGTATGCAGTGACATAACAGCGTATATGGAACGGTCTGGATTAGCAAAACATTACAGGAGTGCGATGTGCGCTGGAATTCGCATCTTGCCACTTTTAAATTTCTGTATGATAAGATGAGGATGAAACAGTTACTATCGCAAATGAATGCTGATCATAGAATGGAGAGGTACAATAGAGAAGCAATTAGAAACTTAGAGTTTTTATCCTTTTAAACAGGCGTCAGGAGCTGACAGCGGAAGATCCAACATTGCAATTGGTGCTGCTTTGGACGTGTGAACTGATGATGTACTGCACACCGCAGGATGCAGATTCCGAGGAAATAAAACGTGTTAAACAACGAGCTAAGAATTTCCTTGAAGATAAACTTCGCATACACTCCATTCAATACTTAGCAAGGTACCTTGTAGCGTTGTCAGATGAAGAAAGGATAGCCGTCCATGAACTAGTAAGATCACGTTTCAGTGACTCAGGCTCTTTCAGATGTCTAGTCTTCCATCAAAAGAACAATTTGCAGATTGGAGACACAAGGATAATAATCACTTCAGTGAAATATTGTATCTTATCATGGGAAAATGCAGAGAATGATAAATATATATTAACATAGTGGAAAAATATGCAGGTACATTACCTCAATCTTCCTCACAGGCAAAGGATGTGTTATGTATTCCTGTCAGAAGTGCCCCTAGTGAGTGGGTTTTCAGATTAACAGGTGTCATTATTAAAGAAAGGAGAAACAGATTAATCAGCTGTTGTTTTAAATGGTCTTGTAACGATTATTAACAACCTCATGAAGACGTCTTACGTATATGTGGTTTTTGTTTTCTTTTTCTTCATGAGGTTTAAAGTTTAGAAGTTTTGATATTTATTTATTGTATTACTGAGATGTAAATGCAAATGTAGTTAATCCATGATTAACAGTTTAAATTTAATGTATGCTCTTCTTAATCTGAAAAGGTTTTCGTTATAGTTATGTATTACGTTTAGAAGACTATAAATTAAGTTGCGAAGATAACTCTTATTATATTATTAATTAGAATAATAATAATGTGAAATGTGAAATAAGTGTAGCTATAACATGTTGTTATTCATATTACTTAAACGTATTTTCATAATTTTGTTTTATTTCTTCTCGATTAATTTAATTTGTTTCATTTTTTAAAATGTTAAAATTGTATACTATGGAACGAGACTATAATGGTAGTAATTAAAACGCGAGTGCGAAGCGAGGTTAATAATTATCATACGAGCGTTTTAATCACCAATATAGTCAAGTTTCATACGACTGTTTATGCTCGACCATATATCTAAATTAAAGGTTTCATAAGTATTCGTTTCTGGTTTGAGTTATGTGTTACAATCGTTACAATACAATGACCTTGTAGCACTTGTGTCAAACAAAGTAGCTAGCGTTGTGAGACGTACTACGCAGAATAATCGATACTTGCGCTTTCACAATGTTACGTGGCCACTTCTGATTGGTCGAGTACCAAAGCTTTAATGAACGGATGTACTTTAATGAGGCCCATTAAAGTACTGCTACCAGTCGTATAAATACATTTTGGCACGGTCGAGCATAACATTTTTAATTATGTTGAGTATGATAGGTTTTACAGAAAATAAAATACATAATAATGACATTGTGATAATTGGTAATACAATAAGTTATAAGCATAATATGTTTCTTTAATCAGGAGAATAAGCTGTATTTCTCTTAATCGTGACTCTTGCCCACATTGTTAAAATGGAGATGCCCAGGACTTGTTAGGCATTACCGATACAAGGTAACAGGACTGCACCAAACATTTGTTCATAACAGTCTAATTCGAATATACTGGGTTTAACCAATGTTTGCCACATGGCAATATACATGATCATATCCAGCATGAACACACAAAATTTCCATACTCATAGATTTGCAGAAACCATTATGTTATTACAAGAGTTCACACAGATGACGAAATTATTGCAGAAGGAGAGATGAGGTAAATTGCCTTAAAATAAATGCATAACTCATTTTCTCCATTTAGCTCGATCACTACAGTCCTTCACCTCACGCTTTGTTGGCAGTTAAGCAAAACAAGACAACTATGAAATAATTCCCATGATGCCGCAAAGTAAGTCCCTCCCAAAATATGATCCCTCATATGCAGCATGAACACTCAAAATTTCCATACTTATAGGTTTTCAGAAATCACTTTATTACACTTAGAAACCATTATGTTATTACATGAGTTCATACAAATGACGAAATTATTGCAGAAGGACAGATAAGGTAAATAATCTTAAAATAAATGCATAACAGATTTTCCCCATTTAGCTCGATCACTACAGCCCTTCACCTCACACTTTGTTGGCAGTTAAGCAAAACAACACAACTATGAAATAATTTCCATGATGCCGCAAAGTAAATCCCTCGCAAAATATTCTCCCAGGGGTCTACTACTGCTCCGGTATACTGGGTTTAATTAACCAATGTTTGCTACAGGGCAATATATCATATATCATCCAGAGCAACAAAGTCCACGATCATCTCTTCGGAGGTCATCTTCTGAGGAATCTACTGGGAAGGACTCGGATCGGCGTTCTTCGTCTTCGCTGAATCTCTACTTCCAATCGGTTCGAGGTTCTCGATCGACAGTGAAAAAGAGGCAAGATTAAGTCTCCGTTAAAGGTGTTAGGCCGATACCAAAGAAAAAGAGTAAATTCATTCGACCACCACTTTCCTCAACGTAGTAGACTATGACGTATTGAGAACTTATGCCATTACAATTACCATGGTCATCCTACAATGGAACATACGCGGAATTAGAGCACATCGATCAGAGCTTGAACTTTTGCCCAACAAAATTAAGCCTTTGGTCGTATGATTACGAGAGACTAAGCTCGGTCCGCAAGTAACTTTCAAATCATATGGTATACCCCAATATGGTGTAATCTTACACCCGAAGAGTATATTCCTGCGCTCGGCAGGATAATTATGCTAGAGATATTATATTCGTGGAATCTGTATCCATACAGTCTGTCATTCAGACAGTCGCTGCCGGGATTAAACTGCCATCCATCCGATTTACCATTTGTAACATTCATCTGCCTTCATTGACGACCTCTCGCTCACCGATTTAGAGGATCTGGTTTCCCAATTACCAACACCTTTTCTGTTGGTGGGAGACGTCGATGCCCATCAACCCTCGGGTGGGGCTCACCTCGGACTTGTGCGAGAGGCAAACTAATCGCCGATTTTTGGACGATTATAAGTTAACTCTTCTGAATACCGGGATCTACATTTATTTCAGACTCCGTTAATACTTCACACCTTGATATAGCAGTTTGTTCACTATAGTTAACAATTTCCTTACAATGGAATGTCATCTCTGATTTACACTCTAGTGACGACTTTGCATGCTTCACAAGATATATATTCCACATGTTTGCCCAGATGGCGGTTAGTTCAAGCCACCTGGAACCTTTACTCCCAGTTGGCTGTATTTAATTACAATGAGCACGACTCTGAATGTTTTAGTTGAACATTTCACGGAGACGATTCTTTCTGCTGCTGAGAAATCTATTCCTCGGTCGACTGCCCACCCCAGTCGATTTCCGATCCCTTGGTGGACGGATGAATGACGAAATGCCATTCGTGCTCGCAGGTATGCTCTTAGGGTTTTTCAGCGTTGCCCTACACTGCATAACCTGACCCAATACAAGAAAATACGTGCCAGTCTAAACAAGTTACTAAAAACAGTTACAATACGTCTTGGGACATTTTTGTAGCTTCATTTAATCGACATACGCCTTACTCTATCGTATGGGATAAGTTAAGGCATGTGGCCGAAATCCGACCCACATGCCAATCGCTGGTCTTAAAACAGCTGCAGGAGCTATTTGGTGATACATTTGACGTGGCTAACACATTTGGCGGTGCTTTCGGTCAAGTGTCTAGCTCAGATAATTATTCGCTAGAGTTCCTTCCAGTTAAGGCTCAGGTGGAATCTCAAGGGTTCTCATTTCTTTCTGGAAACCTTGAAGATTACAATCGCCTTGTCACCATGGTGGTGGTAGTACATGCGCTTTCATCTTTGCAACTATCAGCAATGGGGCCAGATGATATCCATGTACAAATGTTGCAGCAGCTCTCTCCTGAAGGCAATGTTTTCATGCTCGAGGTCTATAATCGTGTTTAGGTTGACAGCACTTTCCCAGAAAAGTGGCGGGAGGCCACCGTCATCTATTTTGAAAGCTGGAATGTACCGTCATTTGCCGTCCAGCTTCCGTCCTATTTCCCTCACCAGTTGCGTTTGCAAGCGATGGGACGCATGATCAATAGACGATTGGTATGGTGACTGGAAACTTACAACCTATTGGCCAACACTCAGTGCGGTTTTCGATGAAACCGTTCACAATGGACCACCTTGTCTCATCGACACAAATCCTGAACCGATTCGTGAAGAATTGTCAAACCGTCGGGATTTTTTTTGACTTCTAGAAGACTGATGATACGTGTTGGTCAGTAGGAGATAATACGGTCCCAACACACCTAGAACGTAATGTGTGGACGCTTACCACTTTTCATTCAGGACTTTATGAAGGACTGCGTTTTCCTAGCTCGGTTTTTTCGAATCTTTTAGTTTAGGAGAACGGAGTACTTCAGGGATCGGTACTAAGCATTACACTGTTTGCTATTGAATTAATTCGATCTGGAAATGTGTTCGTAGACCACTTTTCCGTGTATTGTACTTCTCAGCGTGCGCAATTTTTGGAACGCCGTATGCAGCAATGTTTACACATTCTTCAAGAATGGAGTACTAAAACGGCTTTCGTTTCTCAGCTGAGAAGTCAATCTGTGTTAACTTCTGTTGCCATAGGAGACGATTACCACTTTCACTCTGATTCGGTCCAGATTTACTGCCATTCGCAGATTTGACCAGATTCTTGGGATTGACCTTTGATTGGAAACTTAGCTGGTCATCGCATATAGCACAGTTGAAAGCCCGATGTGACCGTTCTCTGAATATCTTGAGGACATTAAATGGCGAATCTTGGAGAGCGGATCGAAGGTTTGCTACGACTGGATCGTGCACTGATCCGATCCGTGATACACTATGGGTGTATCGTGTATTCCACAGCACACCCATCTCTGCTGAGAAAATCAGACACAGTCTATAATAGGGGCATTTTAGTGGCTATTGGTGTTTTTCCAACTAGCCCAGTTATGAATCTTCACGCCAAATTTGCAGAACCTGTGCGATATCGGCGTGATGTTCTGCTAGGAAATTATGGCTGTGCGGTTAAATGTATGCCAATGCATCCGATGTTCGCTTCTTTTTTCCACATCGTGTTGGACGAACGTTATAGGAAGAGTTCCATTAATCCAACGCCTCCAGGGGTTCTTAGAAAGCACAATATTGAAATGCGTAACATTTTTCTTAAGGGGGAGAGGGTTTACTCCCTTTGGTCACTTAGATCTTGGGATCACGGCATACCGGAGGTCTACAATTCATTTCTCCCAGAGAGCACTGCGTTCTACAGTATCAAATGCCATTTTAAAATCTACAAATACAGTATATACCTTACCAGCTTTATTTATCAAATTGTCATCAATTATTGTTTTCAGAACAAAGACATTGTCAATAGTCGAGAAACCTTCCCTAAATCCTGCCTGAAATTTAGAAATCCGATGATGTGTCTTAGCCCAACACTTAATTCTTTCATTTAAGATTCTACTGTAAATTTTTCCAAATATAGAGAGCAGCGAGATACCCCTGTAATTTCTGGAATGCTGTAACTCCCTTTGCCCTTGTAAAGAGGTTGGATAATGGCGATTTTCCATGCTTCCGGATATTCTCCGCCTTCAAATATTTTATTGAAGCTTTTTCTATAGAAATCTACCATTTTATTAACTTCTAGCGAGATCTTGAAAAACTCAGCTGTCAAGCCCTCTATACCAGCTGCATTCCCGTTTTTTTAAACATTTTATTGCACGAACAACCTCTGCTGTGCTAATTTCATAATCAAGCATTTGCACAATTGGAGCCCCAGTCATCCCTTCAGCGGCCAAAGTATTTAATTGTATCCTAAACTCCCCTCCTTCATAGACTGTTTTAAAGTGCTTTATCCATTCTCCAGCAGGGATAGTTGCCTGAATGGACCTACGCCTTCGAATCTGTCTAATAACTTTCCACATGTCACCAATTTCCCCATTTTCGACTACTTGACGTACCTCTTCTGCCTTTGCGTCCTGGCAAGCTGCTTTGCTCTGCTTTAGGACTTCCCTATATGACTTTCTTAGATTTGCAAAAGAAATTCTACGTTCTTCACCCCCCACTCTTCTGTATTTGACAAGTGCAGATTCCGCTGCTTTCTTCGCTGTTTTACACTGATCGTTGTACCAACTATTTGATGTTAAGCGGTTTGATGCATTAACCCTTCCTGTTAGCATGTGTGCACTTGCTTTCTGTATAATATTAGTTATATTCTGTATACTTTCAGTTCCTTTGTGTTGATCTACGTCAAAATATATAGTTTCGTTTTCTAAAGTGTTAATAAAAATCTTTCCTGCCTCCCTCCACCTATATTTAAACAATGGCGTCAATGTTTCGCATGCGCTTTCATCCCTTGCATAAGAAACTAGCCGAGATACCTTAGAGTCATTATCAGTGGAAAATGATGAGAGTCAATGCTGTTTTCAACCTTAAAATTTTGAACCAACGGCAATACGTCCTGTGAACACAGAATGTAGTCAATGACACTACTTCCATTCGTATGCACAAATGTTACTTCCCCTGACATGTCCGAACCGTATTTTCCGTTTATTATTTCTAACTCGTAGGCGTCACAAAAGAACAATAACTCTTTTCCTCTTGCATTCAGGAGTGAGTCCTTGCTGTTTCTGCCGGGTTTTCTGTTATCTAAGTCCCCTTTTTTAATTGTAATATTTTCTTGTCCTATCCTAGCATTCATATCACCCATTATTATTAGCTTTACATCCTGATATTCGTCCCTGATTTCTACAATTGTTTCCCCTAAATCTGTAAAGTATTCTGGCTCAGCATACTGGGACGTAACCGGCTGTTGATATACAGTTATAACAACAACATTAATATTAGCTATATTACAATATATACTGGTTGCTCCCCTGAGATGGCTCTGTATTTCCTTAATAGACTGTACATAATTACTCTTAAAGAAAGTAGCAACGCCCCTAGGATATCTCCCCCTTCTACCTCTCGCTTCTGAACCACTATAAACACCTTGGAATTCACTTATGTCCACAGTTTCATTGTTTTTTAGCCAAGTCTCTGCTAACCCAATTATGTCCAAGTTATTTACCAAGTTATTTACCAAGTTCAAAAATTGACCACTAGCCAGTTTTCCCCTCAAACCTTCCACATTCCAAAACCCCACTGACAGCTGGGCATCTTCATTCTATCTGTTTGTTGTTGTCTTACCTCCTACTCCTAGTGAGCTGGTTCTCCCTATCCTTTGTGATCTGCGGGCTGGTTGCACTGACACCCTCCCCCCTGCTGACGTTGACTTTGTTTTTGTCGTCTGGCCGTCTTGGACCCTGCTACCTGCTGTCCCTTCCGGTAGGGGTGTAACCATACTGCCTTCTGGTGCTCGATCCTCTGCAGAAATGCCAACCACCTCTCCTTGAATTTCTGCTATCTTCTTGTCGATTTCTTCCAGCTCTGCTTTGGTTCTTATTCGCCCGTTTATTAAGAGTTTGTCAAATTTAATTACTGCATGACAACCCTGTGTTTTTGCATTTATCATATGGCGATGAAGAAATTCTCGTTCTCGCCGGATTTTTTCACTGAAATCCTCTCTTATAAACACTCCTATACCTTTAAGATACTTACTCTCTCGGAGAATGGCGGATTTGCACTTATACGACAGGAGCTTACATACAATTGGCCGCCTGTTGCCTGCTTTACCGACACGGTGCGCTCTTTCGATATCGTCAGGCCTGAAATGAACTCCGATCTGGGCCACAACGTCTAGCACCTTGTTCTCCGTGATGTCCCAGCTTTCATTTTCTTCTTCCGTTAATCCATATATAACAATATTATTTCTTCTTGACTGGTTTTCTAAGTAGTCCACCTTGCCCTCCAGCCACTCACATCTTGCCTCCAACTCCTTCACCCGTGTTTCAGACTTCTCCAGGGATTCCATCAAGGAGCTAATAATTCCTAATAGCTCACTGTGACGAACTTTACTTTCCGCGAAACCACTTTTCACTTCACTCCTCAACTTGTCCAACAGACCTTCAATATTCGCCATATTTGCACAACGCTTCTTGAGTTTACTACTACTCACAGAGCGGACCGGAAACGCGTCAACACCTGACCGCTGCTCGAACAAGACTCCCTATCCGCTTTGTAGCAAAAAGCTGTTGGTCCCTCATGGGTTGCCAGAGCGTATTCCTCTAACACATCTTCGAGACACACTGCAACTGCCGGCCAGTCTTGCACAGGTCTCAGCGGACGATAACCAAGTGGTTCAAAGGGTTTTTAAGTTGTGTCAAAGGCAAAATTTTCAAATGCACATTTAGTTATATTAATATCAGGTGTTTCGTACTTCTCGGCTTAGTTTTGTATATTCATATTTATTTCTGACCTTTGTTACGATTTTTGTATTGATCTTTATCTCGGGCTTTTGGTACGCTTTTTATATTCATCTTTATCTCTGGCTTTTGTCATTATTTTTGTACTGATTTTTATATCTGGCTTTTGCCACGATCTGTTTCACAAGGGCGCTAATGACCTAGTAGTTGAGGCCCTTAAGCATAAATCATCATAATCTTACAAAATGTGGATAATAAAATTAGATAAACTTTGAGCAATATTAACAGTTTACATAAACGTAGTACAAATTAACAATTCAGGTAAAAATTGGACAAACTAATAGTTTGAATAAACTGCAAACAATTTAACAATTTGGATAAAACTTAACAAAAACACAAGAATTAAGACATTAAATATTTCCTAATATGGCCAAAGGCACTCGCACCTATACGTAAAAAGAATCAAATGACAGCCGAAACATACAATGAGACAAAGTTAAGAAATATAAATCACATCTAAGCTTATCGAAAAATGTCAACAAGCAAAGCGGATGAACAATCCGATCAGGAATCCTACCGGGAATTAAATTCGGGTTTACTGAGCCATACAAGAAACTCAGCAAGGAAGAGATTTCTCCATTCACACTGGCAGAAACGAACTACCCGAGCCAGGTGAAGGACAATCGAACCCAAGGACAACAAATTACCGACACGCCACATACGGTGATTAAATAAATAAATAATATAACAATAAAACAGTAAAGAAACCGCCCAACGGCAACTACCGAAATTATTTGGAATACATTAGCCGAAATGACCCAATCAAAAGGAGAGTGACGTGCAATCAGCATACAGCTAAACAGCAAACAAACTTATGTTTCGAACCGCTGTTTCATCTAAGGCCGTTTAGATAGACTTACACTAATGCAAATATGAGTACACAGGTGCGTGGACTAGTCCTGTAAAACGCGGGGTGAATGGGTCAGAGCTAGCTTTCAACTTCGTAGATTCATCGTAACCCAACCTTTACCTTCCGCGAGTCTTCTGCTCCGCCAATGTTTGGCTCTGCTAGTATGACCAAACAACATGTATGCCATGCTTGGACTGAGCCTGCTAAGCCCCACTGTGCCATTTTCGATAAGAACTGCTTCTCAGCAGTACCTCTGAGCCCAAAATTGCTGGCTGGCCGGCTTTTGCCGGTCTCTAGCATATAATAAAACTATATAGTATGCGACAAAACAAACTACACTGAATATTAGCTAATGGTGTTGGTACAGATTATGTTAAAAAGTGTACCATTATGTGCCACCCATTGTTCATAAGGCTTCTGAAGATTATTGAACATGTTGATGAACAAAAGTTGCTGTAAGGACGCAAAAAACGACGTAACCTGCGCACTGTGCAGTGATTTCTGTGTAACAGAAAGCTGTTGTTAAGACCCTAAAAAAAAAAAAACCTAGTTGTTTTTTGTCATCAAAATAAAGATGGCTTTCAACTGAAAAACATAATATTATGTTGCGAAGAAACCTGAATCTTCAGACATAGACAACACTCGGCTATCACGGTATACTGCAATTCGTCTCGCCCATCCCTTCCTTTTAGACGCTGAGCAAGTTGAATCTGGTATGCAAATCCACCCAGTTCTTTAAACATCCGCCGAACAGACCTATCGCTCAAACTATATTTCAGTGATGTTGTCGTAGACTACGCTTTGGCGACTCTTAATACCTCTGTATTAGGAGAGTAGCCTCTGATTCTCGTTTGTGATGACAGCTCTTGGGCATCTGCTGTCCACTTTCGTTGGCATAGGACTGATCCTGTTCGACGTAACTTGCCAACGACAGTTAACATTGTTTTGTTATTTGGTGCCTCCTTATTAAATATCATGCTTTTAATGTGAGGCAAAGTCGATCCCTTGTGACAACCTGCTCCATATGATCGGAAATAATGTTCCACGGTAAATACGAGGGCAGTCCCAGAAGTACCCCCTATGTATAAATAGTGGTTGTTGTTTCAAAGAAATGACTATGGCTGAAAGTACCAAGCTTATAAAGGTTAAGTTTGAAATTTGACGATGCTGTGTTGTTAAGTAATTGTTTGGCAGCCATCAATAGTGAACGCCCTCAGGGAATTTGTAAACATGGATAAAACTGGTCATTATGTGATTCAATACTTTCATTTGAAAGTATTAGTCCAACTAATATTAAGGCTGAGCTAGATTCTACTTTGGGGGAGTCTGCTCCTTCGTTTATAACAGTAAAATATTCGGTGGCAGAGTTTAAGCGAGGCCGTACAAGCTGTCAAGATGAACATCGCAGTGGTCGACCAAATGAGGTGGGCATGCCAGAAATTGTGAAGAAAATGACCGTCGTTTGAAAATGCATGGGCTAGCAGGCATCGTAGGCATTTCAAAAAGTGCTGTACATCGCATATTTACTGAAAGTTTAGACATGAGAAAGATGTGCGCAAGATGGGTGCCGCGTTTATTTACTATGGAATAAAAGCAGCATCGTGAGGATGTTTCAATCGAGTGTTTGGCGATGTTTCGCTGAAATAAAGCCGAGTTTTTGTGTCGATTCATAACCATGGATGAAACATGGGTTCTTCACTTCACACCTGAGACGAAGGAACAGTCAAAGCAGTGGATTGAAAGGGGAGAATCGGCCCCAAAGAAGGCAAAGACAGTTCCATCTACAGGCAAGGTCCTGATGTCAGTTTTTTGGGATGCGCGTGGGATAATTTTCATTGATTATCTTCAAAAAGGAAAAGCAATCAATGGCGAGTATTATGCGAACTTATTGCAGCGTTTGGGTGATAAAGTCAAGCAAAAATGGCTACATTTAGCGGAAAAGAAAGTTTTGTTTCATCAAGACAATGCACCATCACACATCCTTATCGCCATGGCCAAAATCAATGAGTTAAAGTTCGAATTGTTTCCTCATGCACCCCATTTGCCAGATTTAGCCCTTTCAGATTATTTTCCGTTTCCAAAGCTGAAGAAATGGCTTGGTTGTAAAAGATTTGCCAACAATGAAGAAGTGTAGTCTGCAGTTGATGACTATTTTGCAGAACTCGACGATTCTCACTATAAACAGAGTATTGAAGTTATTGAACATCACTAAGAAAAGTGTATCGAGCTGAAAGGAGACTATGTTGAGAAATAAAGATGTTTTTACCAATATTTTTGTGTTTTGTTTGTTAGGTCAGATACTTCTGGGACAGCCCTCGTACCTCTTCTGTTGTCAGAACCGTTATTGCAGCCATCAACACAAAACTAATTCTCAATGTGTCAAATAAATATATAAATAAATTATTCATAGCTATCGAACCTTGGACGGCAAATAATCGATAACTTCAGTTTCGTTTTGTTTCGCCACATACCGTATATTGCACGGCCAGGATTACCATGCTGTACAAAGAGTTTTCAACAGTCCGATCTGTTCCTTGCAGTGAAAAGGAACGAAGCATGGTAAAAGGGAAGTTCGATTTTGGTTAAAGCTTCAAAAGGGAAGTGTTTGATAGCGAATTACCACTTGAAATGCGACGTGTTTTGGGACATGCATCGTGTCTAATGATTGTGATGACTAGTGACGAGAAAGTACTCCCGGCGAAACATCTTTACACTTGCACGAGGCTATGTGGAAACCATTAAACATAGATTTTAAACGCTTTTTCTGACTTTCAATGACGATTAAGTGAGCGTTCGTCCAGCGGAATGACTCCAGTGGCTTCTGAGGCTGACATTCGGCAGGTTCCGTGTTCAAAGCTCAACGCGATGTATTATTCTGATTGAGGGTTTTTCGTGGGTTTTCCTGATCACTAGGACAATACCAGTATTCTCACGCACCCCCCACTCCTCATACTAGTATTCTCACGCACCCCACTCCACATCTGTTTCCTATTCATCCTTCAGGGTTGTAGGGCTAGGCGCTGTGTCGGCGTATGCGTGGATGTGCTTTGCGGAGATAACTGTTTCTACCTTGGAATCTCCTACCTCTGACTTATACCTGTCCCTGTGTATCGTAGGGACGCTTTGCCGCGATATATCTTCTGTATACTTTAAAGGACCCTATTGCACTGCACTGTGCTCGCTTCATTCCTTCCTCCCGGAAGTTCAGCAGGCGCAATACTCCTAACATACCTGCAGCGCTGAAATTCTCTTCCGTCAATAATCTATATCTAAGTAAGAGAACATTTTCCTCAAAGAGTGCTTAATTATAATGTAGAATACGTGCTAGTTTTAAGAAGAACGATGACTCCTTATAGCATTTTTTGGATCACTAGCAGGTAGTAGGTAGAGAAAGTATTCTACTATACCAAAATTCGTATTGAGATTTTCTCGGGAATACCTTTTTGTAGGCCCCTGAAAAAAACAACATATTTTTACTTTCTCTTACTTAGTACTTTGTAGTTAGAGAAAGTAGTATATTCCAACAATTCTATATGCAAATTTCATCGGAAATACAGGTTTTGAGGCCTCCCGAAACCAAAACAGCATTTTTAGAAAAACTCTCTCTCTCTCTCTGTCTGTGTGAACTGCATAACTCAAAAATGAAATTTCCGATCAATGCCACACTTGGCATTTAAGTTCAGCATCTGTCAAAGATACGATACGAAGATTTTCAAGAAAATGTCCCCACCCAAAACTATCCTTTATGTAGAAAAAATTTCAAAACTTTTTATTTTCTCAAAAATGGCCATAGCAATTTTGATTAAAGCATGGTATATTTAAGATAGTGCACGACTAAGAAAATGCGTATCTTCAATTGTCTGGGAATAGCTTGCAAGTCCTCTTCATTTGGAGTGAATTTTGTATACCGGGTAAGACATGAGTGAGAGACAGAGAGAGAGAGAGAGAGAGGGAGAGAGAGTGTGAGAACCCATTTCATAAAAAAAGATCACTTTAAAACTCACGATTTATTTACAAATAACTTTTGTTAAGCATCAGGCATTTCCGAGATATCCGTTCTTATTAGTTTGAGTGTTATCAATGCTGTCGCTATTCAGCTGTTTCTTGCGATGTCAGGGAAAGAGTATGGGACTTAAAGGGCCGCATATTGCAAATCGCATTTAAACATCTGACTCGATTCAGTTTCCTCCATCCGTCTTGTACCTGCAACCAAATGTGTATTTGTATAAAGGTTGATCTCGATTAACTGAGTCATTTTAGTAAGAATTGTCTGTAGACGCAAGATAAAAATAAACAATAGCGGATAGAGAAAGTAAAGTGAATGTAAAAGATGCATTGTTTTTAATTGCTGTCACTATTCAGATGTACGTTGCAATGTCATGGAGAGACTATGCGTTTTTAAGGGCTGCTTATAGCGACACAGTTTTCAAAACATTTGACTATCGCATCTCCTTCTCTCTTTATGCCTACTTAGTGATGAATCTATTTCTGCAAACGTTTATCTCGATTGACCTAATGTACATTAAAAAAAATAAAGGTTTTATAATAATAAGATGAGGAGGGAGTTAACAATAAAATATATAGTGAGTAGAAAAATTAGTAGGAATGTAACATATCCGATTTCTTTTTATTAGACTTGCAACGTACTGTAGAACTAGTAGGTGTAGCAAAATGAATTTTTTGTACACCACAATTCTTATGTTATCAGCAAGCAATGAAAGAAGTTGCTTTTCTAAACTAGTGTTTTCTCGTAACCGAAAGGACATGGAGAAGCAAAATTACTGAATATTCCGTTGACGTTAGAATCCCCATTCGATCCCCCATAAAATACTGGTGTTACGGCGCAGTTTAACTTTTGTTCGAACTCTTGTCTCAGAAGAGAAATATTTCCCGGAAGTGACCCCAGGATGCAGCAGCTCCTATGTTAATAGAGATGCCACTACTTACATTTTGTTTATAAATTAAAGGTGTAAATCTGAAGGAAAGTTAAGACGAAGGCAATATCACAAGGTGATTATGCAAAGTATCTGCCTGCATTTTGTATTCCTTTTCTCACTTAAAGCCAGCTAGAGCTTTTCGGAGCTTCTAAGGAAACTTTAAACAGCTTAACCTGTCTCTGTCAAGACCTTGCTCTCAGGAAAGTACCCTCCAAAGAGGCTATATTTGAAAGCACCCAATCATCCATTTCCGCGTGTGCCACTTGAATCACTGCCGAAGGGCTTTGAACTTAAAATCACAACTTCTTTAGGAAATGAAGCGAAACTAATGATGAGAGCAGATTATTATTGTTGTTGTTGTTTTCGACTAGCTTTATTATGACGTTAATGTCCAGGTAGTTACAGGGAGTCTTGTAAAATCTCAGTGAAAAGAATATGCTTGATTCTGTGCCTAACAGAAAAGGAAATCCTTGTATTTAGTTACACATAAACACGTTTATAATAAAAGTTTTACGGCCTAGTATATATATATATATATATATATATAGTAATTTGGTGCTCTGGATGAAAAATAAAGTCCGTTTATTAATCTGCGTACAATTTATACTGTAAACATTTATTTTCTGTAGACATTCGAGGTCTTAAGGTATGCAGTCTATAGCTTATAGATAAAGTATAGCTGGATCTGCTCGTGCAATTCTGGCAGAATGATTTTGTAGGAATAAATGGATAAAAGCAGTGTTCCACTGATTTCAATAGAAAAAGTATCATTTAATTTGTTTTTCATACAAATCATATGCCCAGCCTCCTGCTTCGGTGTGTTTAAATGAAATTATACAGTACAGCGTGCTATAATCGACGGCGAGATGATTCAGACAAAGCGTTGGCGCATAATCATCCGAGGTAGCCTAGATGTTGAATCATCAGATGCAAATGTAAAAGAAGAAATAATCTTTTAGAGCTTATAGCATTTATTGTCTCGTGGACTCCAGAAAATTTGAAAACTTTTTATTGGAGATATGTACATTTACCATTTATTTGTGAGATTATAGGTGGGTACTCTGACATTTATCTCTGCCAGCCCTATTTTCATTGCAGTGTAATCCTCATTGGAGGATGTCAAGGCGCAGCATATTTTGGCGGGTGTGTAGTTCAAGCAAAAGCATGCAGTGTCTTCTCCGAGCTTACAGCCTTCTAGCACACCACAGCGACTTTGCTGTTGAATAGAAAGGAAGATTATAAGCATACCTGGTATAAAGTGTTCGAATTTATTCCAGTCCCCCCCCATATTAAATTAAATTGAGTTTTATTTATGGACGCTCTTTAACTCTTATGGTCCTTAGTGTCTCATTCTATATTGGGCGTGAAAGACCGGGAATTTTGCTCAGAGGCATCTTTATCAGGCTTGAGGTTCTTTTACGTGCCGTAAATCTACAACACGGGACCACCGGCTTTACTTCCCTTCCGAAGGAAGCCATGCTAAGGATTTTTACGCCCGAAAAAAATCCATCGCCCTCCTTGGGAACTAGAGGCTAGCACGGTACCACTAGTCCACGGATGACGACCCCCCCATGCCAGTAGGAATGAATGAGGTATTACTACTCAGTTTAACCTTTGATTTCAAATGAACGGTTTAGAAAATAACAAATGTCCCGGAGAATTCAATTTATCGGGTAATTGAAGAGCTAATAGTACCTACCTCTATCGATAACACGGAAATCGCATTTGAGTATTTTGATAGTTAAGGATGAATTGCAAACAAGAACTCTAATTAAAGGAGTACATTATTATGATTGTTGTATAAGTAAATTCCTTCGTATTTGTCAGCAATTTATAGAAGTTCGCAGTGAGTCCAATTAATATTAATATTCTTTATCGCCTAATTTTCGATACTTGCTGTGTGTTCTAAAACAGTTTAACAGACATTTGAGAAGGTGACAAATTTTAAATGCATAATCTGTTATAAAAAGAGGCGTTTGTGAATGCAGCAGTTTATATTAGTTGTTTCATACATGCAGACGGACGACGGGGCAAAACAGTCGCATGGAGTGTCTTCGTAACAGCTAGCGTATCTTATTTTCTGACCTTGAACATTGATTTTGACTTGCAAACGCAGAAAGCTGAAGGCAAATTCAAATGTCTCTAATTGTTTTTCCAGTAACCTTTGCTATGTAATATGCAAATTGTATGGAGAATACAGGAAAGTAGAGTCTGTTATACTTCGAACTCCAAAGTACCACGAATTGAATACTGCAACAAGCCTGTATTTCATTTGAAGGATGTTAAAGTCGACATGGGACGTATTTTTTATTTTTCCGGTGATACAGTTAGTTGTAGGTAGCCAGCTGATCCTGGGCGGAAGCGTAAACAGATCACGTGGTACTTGAGTGATTGAACAAACAGAACGTGACAGTGTGTGTTTGTTGTCTGACATACTCCGAACAGCAGCGTTGTGCTATTAATATGTGTTAGCATATAACGTGCTTGTTTTATGTTGATACACCCCGTACTTTGGGTGCCATAAACGTACATATGCAACACGGACTCTTGATTGGATGAAGATAAACAGTGATGCAGTGGACGAGAACTACGTCGATGAAACAGTCGTTCATTATTGTAATCTTTGGGTTACATCAAAGGCCGCCAGTTCCTTTCCCGAGCTCCTTTTATCCGGGTAGGTTTAACATTATCTTGGATGAAAATAAAACAGAGGATTTAAGCGAAATTGGGGATCCCATTCCAAGAGGGGTTTCCTTGCTAAATTTACGTACATTGATATACAGACTGGGGCAAAAGTACGTTGACAGTATCCAGCTGGAGTCACGGTTATAGATAGCAGCTACTAATTATTATCATCTCTACTATTCTCTTACGGTTTCAGATGTTCAACAAATCCTATTGTTACTGAGATAGCGCTGCAAATGTTGCACTGCATTTATACAGCCTCACACAATTCGTTGTTCATATCAATATCATCGTTATTATATTGGCATATCCAAGGCGCACACGTTTAACTCTGCCGAGTGCCCTATCTTTCACCATGTTGCAAACGAAAAGTGCATCATGGTGAGCTCTGGGGATCTAGGAGGCTCATATAGGACCAATAAAAAGGTGACAGTGCACTATCCTGCTGAAAAGCACACCTTGTGCATCAGGTCGCTGCCAAATCTACGGTGCAGTAATGGTTTGAAGCATCTCAAGTAGTTGACACCAATGTCTGCCGTAAACGAAAATACCTTCTCATGAAGACCCTCAATACTAGTTTAGCTATTTCCATCACCAATTACGGATTACTTGCTTTCCACTACACACAGTTCTGACTACAACGTATCTTGACAGCTTGAAACATACTTCTTAGGTGCAAATGGCTTGTAGAGTACATCTGTGTGTTGAATTTCATTAGGTAAGCATTACCTCACAAAACTGACTGCATCAGGAGAGGTAATGGGTACAACTTCGCCTGCAATGAACTTTTAACATACGGCCCAAAAATCTCGAAATCACCTAATTCCGCAGAGAAGTTCTGTAAGTCGACTTTTTTTGGGTTTCATTGCTACCGGTACCTTTGCGGTAAAAATCTTGTCGCCTGTTGTGCCGTCTGATCCGGACCGATTTTGGAACATTGTAAACTGATCTGATGACATCCGTAACAAGTAAATTGCCTGACGACTTTGGGGAGCCTTTCAAATGTTTCTTGCCACTTAATTGGGTACTGTCGCTGCATTACGGCTCCTGCAGTATTCCTTGAGAATCCACTTCCTATTCTCTGCAGTGAATTGTCTACCAGCACTGCATATTGCGTAGAAAAACACTCATTCTCAGTCTACATTTGCACCACAGGCATAATGGAGCTTTTCGTGTGACGTGACGCAGCTGTGTACGAAACAAACTGAAATGCAGACCGTCGGAATAAGGTAATCGAAAATAGCATTTTAATGTGTTCACCACATTTGTCGATTAACTCGTGAAATTAAGTGGAAATCTGCTTGCAGTTTCTGAGAGCTGCGCTTAAAACATCTAGTTCTCCCGCAAAGATTGCAAACTACCTTACAGAATTATTCGCCTTCGTGTAGTTGTCTGTTCAAATTACTCGTTTGTACATTGACTCCAACATAAATTATTATCGTTAGCGAATAAAGCAAAACCTATTCCATACATAGCCCACTACAACGCATTGGCAAGTTAGACAAAGAAGCATAAATAAGGGCTAGATTATGTTTCACGTATTTGTTTTAGGCTTTTGTGAACGTGGAAACAAATTGTCTAGTAATTATTCTGTGATACCCTATACTAAACTTGGAAGGTTGACTCAGATATGAAGAATTCAGTGCCGTGGCCGGGTGAATGTTAATATTTACATGGATAAAGTCATGACTTTGAAGAGATAAATAGCTTGACAGAGTTGTTTTATTAGCTATAGATATACAATAAATCACGTCCTCTTGTCAGCCCGAGTATGAATACGGATTTTCCCTCAACCGTAAAACCTACGTTACCAAGATTGTGTCCAAGAGTTTATTTCATTGAGTTTCTTGCGACTAATATGTTTTAGCATAAATTGATACTGAAGGATGAGGCGGTGGGGGGAATGATAAGAATACTGCCAGAATTATATTTATATTATTGCAGCGTTAAAGGAATTTCTGATAGCGAAATATTGACGACTTTCTTTTTATTTATGTTAACACATTACAAGTTTTTAATCGAAACTTCTACAAAATTAGCGATATATGTTTGGTATCTCCTAAAAAATATGTAAATCGTTCCACATACAAATCAAAAATGTATGTAATTGTATAAGAGTGAAAAAGAACAAATTTGTTTGAAACCGGGACAAAATTAAGGGCAATTTATATGAGGGATCTCCTATTTACCCCCAAAAACCAGTAATAAATTTTACCAGTTCCATCGCATTCTTTCGACTACAAAACGAACGTACCTGAAACTCAACACTATGCATACGTTTATATCTCGACTTCTTATTCTTTCCTTGTACCCTTCAACAGCAATAAAGTAGTTTTCTATGCAAGTAAGCCGTCCTAGGTACTTCCATTTTGTATGCACTTGGTAAAATTCATGTTTACTTAACCACTTTCCTATAGAAGGGAGAGTATTGCATTACAACCAACTCCGCGACATCGAAATTTCACCAGAAATGCGTGTTTTGATGTCCTCTGAATCCAAAAGATAGCGTTTTTAACAAAATGGGTTGTGTGATGGGATGGGGAGAGAAAGAAAATAGGATTAAACGAGAAAATACAGAAAAACAATTTGAACTCTAAACTTCGTATTTAAGTACGGAAATTTTAAAGAATAAAACGCAAAGAATTTTACGAAATTCGCTCCAACCTAAACAGTTCTTTAGCGGGAAAATTTATCTTTAGGGTTTATTTTCTTAAAAAAATTTTTTGAAACAATTTTAATTAAAATCGTTTAACCTGATAGACATATCGAACGGTGAATGGACGAAAGGGTTGAAAATGATGCTTAAATGGGCCCTGGGTCTTCATAGTTTGGAGTTAACCCAACACTCGTCTTCTCAGGATAAGAAAGAAAGAAAGAAAGAAAGAAAAACCTGTTCCAGGTAACTCAACGCAGCCGAGATTCCAACTCAGACTTTCTGAATGCGAGGCAAACACCCTACCCCCACACCACGGATATGGGCAAAATCCCAGTATGTTCATATTGGCACGAAAAGTGAAATACATATAATTTTTAAATTTTCTCTTAAGTAAGGATTGAAATCTTCATTATCAATGAATATTTTATGATCGGAGAGCTATCAGAATTGAATTTGGCATTTTTGCTAAATATTTAACTTGATATAAGAATATTTCTATTTGTTTTGAACAATATTTAAGGGGTACATGTGGTTTTGGTGAGTGAGGTTCATACTTGTGTTACACTCAGGATTTAACACTTAAGAACCAAGAAGCTGTTTTCGTTTCCCCTCGTAAATATGACCACATTTGTGACTTATTCTACCAGTTATCCAGAAGATATGAAGATAAAACTGCAGTGAAACGTAGCTCGGAGTATTGACAACCTGTAAATATAAGCGCTTGTGAGGTCAGAAGGGCTTCAGAGAAAGAAGGAGTAAGTCCGAGAATGGTAGTTGAGGTTACCGGGGGGCAGAAAGCCAGCACTTGAGTCATCCCGAATGCTAATTAAGTAGAGTGTTTTTTGTTGTTTCCAGAGCGTGGTTTCTAGGTGCACAATTTTTTAGGTTTCCCCTACCCCGAGTGCGCGGGTATAAACGTACTGAAAGTGTTGATTTACTGTACCTGTTCCATTGGTTCACTTAAACAGGCCGAAACTTCTTACATATTACACATAAAATTGAATTAAGCCGTAGACAGTGTTTACGTATTCAGCATAGTTTTGCAGTCTAATCAAAATTTAAATCAATCTTAACTAGCAGTTTGTTTTATCTGTTGGTTGTTATATATCCGGGTAATTATCATTTCTAAGTAATGACATTAACGGCTTTCGAGATTTTCATTGAGTATGTTTCTTATGAAACTTTCACCAAACACAAATATCTATACTTCTGCTAAGGCTACGAGTCTGTAATCACTGGAAGTATAAACTGGCTTGGCTATCTTTGAAAATTTTCTACAATTGTTTATAAGGCTATTCACAAATGCCAGAAGAGAATAGGCCGATGTTTTAGCGAGGGGAGGAAATGGATTTTTAGTTTTCTTAGCTAAATATATCATCCCTCCTCTCTCTCTCTCTCTCTCTCTCTCTCTCTCTCTCTCTCTCTATGTCTGTGAGAAAGAAGTGAGGTTAAGAGTTTTGTTGGTTTGTCTTTGGTGACATAGCAGAAAATGCATAAAATTGCTTCAGACCTTAACATAATATTTAATACTTGCTAACTTATTTCGCAAGAAAGCAACAAAATGCTTGCAATTCTTTTTAATTCCAATGGAAAAATCTGTGTTAAATTCACATGACTTTATCTAGTCAATCGTTTGATCTTATATAGATTCTATACACTGTTCTTGCAAATTCTAATGTTTCTGTCTGCTTCATGTTAATCTAGATAAGTGATAGCAGAAATAGTTTCAATACGCATTGCGTGGTTGGTACAAGAGAGATACAGCTATAGTAAAATCTTTAAAAAGGGTTGTTGTACTTTGGCTTTGAAATTGCATGCTCTTTCCATGACTTCCGAGAAACAATTGAATTGTGACAGCACTTAAATATAGTATTCAAACATTCAAAGCAGTAACAACGAATATTTTGTAAAACCTGCTACCGCAAAATCGTTATTTGAAATGAATTGTGTGTTTTGAAGAGATTACATATTTTATGTATTAAGTTTTGTTTATCCCTTATGTTTAGCAGTTTGTGCAGAATTATACAAAATGAAATCCTATTGATGAGGAGAATGCAGGATATTCCAAGAAAATCCAAAATATAGACGTTATTAGTCAAGTAAATATCTTAAACATAATGGCGTTTTAATAAAACATTAGAGACAATTTCTAGAACAGAAATATGAAAATTGTCCATACAAAAGGTATTTTCGGGGTGATTTTCTTGAAAATTATCGTGTTGAAGCCTTGGAAGATGCTGAACTCAAATACTAAGTTCGGTATTTATCCTACTTTTCGTTTTGGAATTATGCTGCACACACTGCGCACGCGTGTATCTTTTTAAAAATTCCTTCTGGAGACCTCAGAACACGTATTTCTGGTCAAATCTCGAAATGGAATATTTGGGTGGTATGCAATAGTTTGTTTATTCCTAGAGAAAGTAAAACGAAGCGATACTTTCACACGACTTTCTCAACCAGTGACAAATTCACATATATCTGTATTGTGAAACTGCACATCAGACTTAGAGTGCAATGGTTTTTCTTGCTACCTTTCTTTCGTAAGTAATATAGCCTTTAAAACGTACAAACTAATCGTTTTCCCTTAATAAGTAGTGTGTGTTTGTTTTAATCTTCCGAATGAGAAAGGTTCAGGGATTTTGTGTTTCTCAGAATCAGAAAACGCAAATACTCCCGTTTTATAAAGTTGTTTTAAACGCGTGATCGGAGGCATGCACATCACAAACCGAATGCGTTGCCAATTTGCTGTTTAGCGTTATACTGATCAAGTGTTAGTGAAGCACATTCAATTTGTGGACCTTATGAACCTCAATCAGTTGTAGACGTGACCGGACACATCGCTCCCGAGCTCGAACTCTAGTCACGCAGGCTGCAGCCATCGCGTCACCTTGCCACTGGAGTTGGTCCAGTGTATGATTTTGATTTTGTAATGAAATTGGTTACGGGCCCTGCCTGCGGAAGTGCTGTGGTTATATAAAGCGGGGATACACTGCTCTGGCTGAATGCAAGCTGGGCGTGGCACTTCCGGTGAATAAATGTCAGTGGAAAAATATTGCTCATCTTCCGGGAATCGAACACGGGTCATTCCGTCTAGCAGGAATTACCTGCACAGTAATTCTGTGAAGTTCGGGTTTTCTGTGCATGCTATCAGTGCTTTTGAATCCTGTTTATTCATCTTTTTGCACAGTAAAATTATGGTAGAAAATACCTATCATGCCTTAGCTTCGTCACGTTATTTCTTTATTTTGTTATACATTTTATTGTATTATAATGTAGGCATTTACTATTTTATAATTAAAGTGGTTTTACTAAATGAATTGCTGTGTAACAAAATACCTACCAGAATTACATTCCATTTAATTGTCTTAAAAAGGGATTTGTAAAGGGGAGAAAATAAAAGTTTGAAGTATTTCATATACTGATTAGTTCAGAAAATGTTGCTGTCCTAAGCTCATTTCCATACTTTTTCTCACAAGTTTTTTATTCAGTATAAGATAATATATAAGGTGGGTTTGCGTTAAAGGCGGTTGAATTTTGTCCATTAAAAAAACTAATTTTAATTTTCTTTATATAGAATAATAATTTATAACCTTAAATCTACATGTGGACGAAATTTGAAGGGCTACGATGTTAGAAGTATCCCTCAATTACGTCATGCTTGCACACATTAAATGCCTCTAAAGTTATTTTCCTGTACTTTTACATGCACACTCATATTAATAAGCTATGGGATTCTCGGTAACGTGACATTTTATTCTATATTCTGGAAGGTATAATAAAAAACAAAAGAAAACATATGATGCGTTACACTCACATGAGTTTCTCTACTCTTGTTCAAACTATTTTTACAAACGCTTATTCTCTATATGCTTCATGTTAATCGAGATATCGAGATGTTAATCTTATTGCTAATTTTCTTGTAGATGCAAGGGGAATTGGTAGGTATTAAGCGATAGTCAAATATTTTAAGAGCTGGTTGCTATGTAGAGTATTCCATTCTCTTTGCGTTACCAGCACAAAAAAAATGAATAGCTAATTTGAGAAAAAGTATAAGTATTGGAAAATTTAAGGGAATAACAAGCAATATGTCGAAAATGGTTCTCTCAACAAAAAAAATGTTTGACATAAATTTTGTATTTTAACGCGATCTACATTTTTTGTGTAGTAAAATTTTGTTTATCTCTTATGGTTTACCAGTTATGCAAAAGGCGTTCACAATGAAGAATACTTTTGGAGACATTTCCAGAAAATTCAAGATATACATCTCATTGTCATGAAAATATCTTAAAACATGATATTTTAATCAAAATCGTTAGAGCCATTTTTGAGAAAACAAAATTTTCGAAAAATGTTCCATGTAAAGGGTATCCTGGGGTGTGGGGATTTTCTTGAAAACCTTCGTGTCGTATCTCTGGAAGATACTGAACCTAAATACCAAGTTTGGTGTTTATCCGACTGTTCGTTTCTGAGTTGTGCTGTTCACAGACACACACACAGACACACAGACAGACAGACACACAGACACACACACGGACATGTTTCCAAAAATACTTTTTAGGTTTCAGGAGGCCTAAAAACATATTTCCGGTGAAATCTCGGTATCTAATTTTTGGGTGGAATGCAATGCTTCCCCTACTTAATATACGTAATAGGGAAAGTAAACATATGTCTTATTTTGGACGAAGTAAACAATTTCAGAATCAAAAAATCTGATGTGTTACACTCACATGACTTTCTCTACTCTTGCACAAACTATTTTTACAAACGCTTATTCTGCATATGCTTCATGTTAATCCAGATATCGAGATGTTAATCTTATTGCTAATTTTTTTGTAGATTTAAGGGGAATTGGTAGGTTTTAAGCGATATTCAAATATTTTAAAAGCTGGTTGCTATGTGCAGTATTCTATTCTCTTTGCATTACCAGGATCCCCCCCAAAAAAGAATGACGAATTCCCATTTGAGAAAAAGTATAAGTATTGGAAAATTTAAGGGAATAACAAGCAATATCTCGAAAATGGTTCACTCAACAAAAACAAAATGTATATGACATAAATTGTGTATTTTAACGCGATCTACATTTTTTGTGTAGTAAAATTTTGTCTATCTCATATGGTTTACCAGTTATGCAAACGTCGTTCACAAAGAAGAACACTTTTGGAGACATTCCCAGAAAATTCAAGATATACATTTTATTTGTCATGAAAGTATCTTAAATATATGATATTTTAATCAAAATCGCTAGAGCCATTTTTGAGAAAATTTAAATTTTCGAAAATGTTCCATGTAAAGGGTAATCTGGTGTGGGTGGATTTTCTTGAAAACCTTCGTGTCGCATCTCTGGAAGATACTGAACCTAAAGGCCTTACTTTAACAGTGGTGTAACCCCAGTATTGTGGTTTAGAAATACAGACTTAGTAATTGACGGTCTCGTATAGATTACAGTAAAAATGCCTCATTGCAGCGCGATATTTTTGCAGAATAAAGAGCTCGGGGATGCAAAGTTTTTTTTCAGATTTCACCGGAAATACATGTTTTGAGATCCCCTGGATCCAAAAAAGCATTTTTGGAAACATGTCCGTGTGTGTGCGTCTCTGTGTCTGTCTGTCTGTCTGTGTGTGTACCTGTCTGTGAACAGCATAACTCAGAAACGAATAGTCGTATAAACACCAAACTTGGTATTTAGGTTCAGTATCTTCCAGAGATGCGACACGAAGATTTTCAAGAAAATCCCCCCACCCCAGACTACCCTTTACATGGAATATTTTTCGAAAATTTTAATTTTCGCAAAAATGGCTCTAACGATTTTGATTAAAATATTATATGTTTAAGATATTGTCATGAGAAATGAAATGTATATCTCGAATTTTCTGGGAATGTCTCCAAAAGTATTCTTCATTGTGAACGACTTTTGCATAACTGGTAAACCATAAGAGATAGACAAAATTTTACTACACAAAAAATGTAGATCGCGTTAAAATACACAATTTATGTCATACACATTTCTTTTGTTGAGTGTACCGTTTTCGAGATATTGCTTGTTATTCCCTTAAATTTTCCAATACTTATACTTTTACTCAAATTCGTTATTCGTTTTTACTTTCTCTACTACGTATAGTAAGTAGGGGAAGTATTGCATTCCACCCAAAAATTCGATACCGAGATTTCACCGGAAATACATGTTTTGAGACCTCCTGAATCCAAAAAAATCTGATGTGTTACACTCACATGACTTTCTCTACTCTTGTACACACTATTTTTAAAAAACGCCTATTCTCCATATGCTTCATGTTAATCGAGATATCGATATGTCAATCTTATTGGTAATTTTCTTGTAGATGCAAGGGGAATATGGTAGCTTTTAAGCGATAGTCAAATATTTTAACGCTGGTTGCTATGTGGTGCATTCCATTCTCTTTGCATGTCCAGGACATAAAAAAAATGAATAACGAATTTGAGAAAAAGTATAAGTATTGGAAAATTTAAGGAAATAACAAGCAATATCTCCAAAACGGTTCACTCAACAAAAGAAATGTATATGACATAAGTTGTGTATTTTAACGCGATCTACACTTTTTGTGTAGTAACATTTTGTGTATCTCTTATGGTTTACCAGTTATGCAAAAGTTGTTCACAATAAAGAATACTTTTGGAGACATTCCCAGAAAATTCGAGATATACATTTCATTTCCCATGACATTATCTTAAACATATGATATTTTCATCAAAATCGTTAGAGCCATTTTTGAGAAAATTAAAATTTTCGAAAAATCTTCCATGTAAAGGGTAGTTTGGGGTGGGGGGATTTTCTTGAAAACCTTCGTGTCGCATCTCTGGAAGATACTGAACCTAAATACCAAGTTTGGTGCTTATCCGACTGTTCGTTTTTGAGTTATGCTGTTCACACACACACAGACACACAGACACACACACGGACATGTTTCCAAAAATTCTTTTTTTGGATTCAGGAGGTCTCAAAACATGTATTTCCGGTGAAATCTCGGTATCGAATTTTTGGGTGGAATGCAATACTTCCCCTACTTACTATACGTAGTAGAGAAAGTAAAAAGCATTTTTGGAAACATGTCCGTGTGTGTGTGTGTGTATGTGTGTCTGTGTGTGTGTCTGTGAACAGCATAACTCAAAAACGAACATTCGGATAAATACCAAACTTGGTATTTAGGTTCAGTATCTTCCAGAGATGCGACACGAAGGTTTTCAAGAAAATCCCCCCACCCCAGACTACCCTTTACATGGAACATTTTTCGAAAATTTTAATTTTCTCAAAAATGGCTCTAACGATTTTGATGAAAATATCATATGTTTAAGATAATGTCATGAGAAATGAAACGTATATCTCGAATTTTCTGGGAATGTCTCCAAAAGTATTCTCCATTGTGAACGACTTTTGCATAACTGGTAAACTATAAGAGATAGACAAAATGTTACTATACAAAAAATGTAGATCGCGTTAAAATACACAACTTATGTCATATACATTTCTTTTGTTGAGTGAACCGTTTTCGAGATATTGCTTGTTATTTCCTTAAATTTTCCAATACATATACTTTTTCTCAAATTCGTTATTCATTTTTTTGTCTTTGATATGCAAAGACTATTAATCTGTGGAAAAGGGAATAGTGCTGCACCTAGCAACCAGCTATTAAGAGATATGTATATGCTTAAAGGCTACTGTATTTCTATATTGCCCTTGTAAATATATGTTCCCCTTACATCTACAAGAAAATTAGCAATAAGATAGAATGTGCCAATGTTTATCTCGATTAACATGAAGTAGATGGAGAATAAGCGTTTGTAAAAATAGTTTGTACAAGAGTAGTGAAAGTCATGTGAGTGCAACACATCAGATTTTTTTATGTCCTGGACATGTAAAGAGAACGGAATGCGCCACATAGCAACCAGCGTTAAAATGTTTGACTATTACTTTAAACCTAGCATATTCCCCTTGTATCTACATGAAAATTACCAATAAGATTGACATCTCGATATCTCGATTAACATGAAGCATATGGAGAAAAAGCGTTTGTAAAAATAGTTTGTACAAGAGTAGAGAAAGTCATGTGAGTGTAACACATCAGATTTTTTTTTAATTGAATTTTGAATAGCGCCTTCATATATGCAGGGTGTACACAAATGATTAGAGGGGTTTTAAACTTATTACTTTCTCTACTACGTATAGTAAGTAGGGGAAGTATTGTATTCCACCCAAAAATTCGATACCGAGATTTCACCAGAAATACATGTTTTGAGACTCCCTGAATCCAAAAAAAAAAAAGCATTTTTGGAAACATGTCCATGTGTGTGTCTGTGAACAACATAACTCAGAAACGAACAGTCGGATATACACCGAACTTGGTATTTAGGTTCAGTATCTTCCAGAGATGCGACACGAAGGTTTTCAAGAAAATCCCTCCACCCCAGAGTACCTTTACATGGGACATTTTTCGAAAATTTTAATTTTCTCAAAAATGGCTCTAACGATTTTGATTAAAATATCATATGTTTAAGGTATTTTCATGGCAAATGAAATGTATATCTCGAATTTTCTGGGAATGTCTCCAAAAGCGTTCTTCATTCTGAACGACTTTTGCATAACTGGTAAACCATAAGAGATAGACAAAATTTTACTGCACACAAAATGTAGATCGCGTTAAAGTACACAATTTATGTCATATACATTTTTGTTGTTGAGTGAACCGTTTTCGAGTTATTGCTTGTTATTCCCTTAAGTTTTCCAATACTTATACTTTTTCTCAACTTCGTTATTCATTTTTTTATGTCCTGGACATGCAAAGAGAATGGAATGCGCCACATAGCAACCAGCGCTTAAAATATTTGACTATCGCTTAAAACCTACCATATTCCCCTTGCATCTACAAGAAAATTAGCTATAAGATTGACATTTCGATATCTCGATTAACATGAAGCATATGGTGAATAAGCGTTTGTAAAAATAATTTGTACAAGAGTAGAGAAATTCATGTGAGTGTAACACATCAGATTTTATTTTTTCTCTGTAGTCTTATAATTTTGAACCAACTTAAATTGAAGAGTAACCGTGGAAGTTTGTATTCTAGATATGCAGATTTTGTTTTGTTCTGTTTTGTAGCCATGGTAATGAAATAAAATACGGTAACTGGCATACAAAAAGCTTTTTTGTCTTGGAATTAACGAGATATAATTCAGTGGTTACAGTTCAACCGACATGTACGAGCGAAGATTAGGTCTTAATGCCCCTCAGGCAACTACCATTCATGGTTGATACAATCGGATCCAAACGATGGGGTGCATCTGTAAAGGAAAGAGCGCCGGACGACGAGGATGTGCAGGGTCAGAATGGCTTTCGCGCGGTCCTAAAATATCTGGACGACGGGTAATTCCAACAGTAACAGTGTGTAAGGTGTTAAGAAAACGTGTTAACACTACCTGCACAGTTTAGACCTTCCTAAGACCAGTAGGATCAGTTACACCAGATTTGGTGAATGCATGCATGCCCTGTCATCCCATATTGAACGCTTTTAATTTGCGTTGTGGTAACTACACACTTTTTCTCCATTGAAGTTACGATTCAAAATTATACTGCATGCTTACCACAGAGAAAATGTATGTTTAAAACTCCTACACTCATTTATGCGCATCCTGAACATACAAATTTATCTTTCATGCCAATATCATATTTTAATCAAAATAATAAAATATAATCAAAACTGTTTAATGTCAAGAGTGTCTATGGCAGCGAAAATTCCATGAAAATCTGCAACACTAACGCAATATGGGATTCAATTGTTTGAAGTAGGGTGGAGCTGATGAGTAATCTCTCAGTCATGTCCGTCCAATGACATAGATTTCTCACAGCTCGATTTGCTGCCAAAATTGCGGGATACATTTTGGTTTCAAGGATCTGATGCTTGGTTATGAGCACCAAATCTGCTACTAAACCGTCCGCTTTCCGTGTTTTTACCATGCCCAGAAAACGCAGTTTTATTATTGGTAGCAATAATCACTGGAACGATGAGGGGCAACTCTCTCTCTTTAATGTGATGTTTCCAAGGTTGTTAATAAAACTTTTATTTTGGTAATAAAAACCAACTAGCAATACTGTGCTATATAATTGCAGTGACTGTGCTAAGCAGAAGTACCTAAATTAATGTAGTATAATTAGAGGTGCATTATATATTTTCTAGGTTTAATCTTAAAAACCATGGATAAGTTCCAATAAGTTGCACATGGAAGGAACTGTCAGGTTGAAACCCTGAAACTTAGCGTACATTTGTTAGTATTATAAACACACTTCCATGCTTCATGTATAGGTTCACTCCAAACGCACGTTACAGCTTCTATGTACTACACTTGGTTATCTAGTCATTCGCTTTTTTCACTTTTCGCCATCTTCTTCCGGTCTCCGCTAACTTATAGCCATTTCCTTTCGTTTTCCTCTGCTTTTTTCACTGTTTCCATCGTATTTTTATTTCTCCTTTTATGTTTGCTACTTCTGCCCATTCATTTTCTTCTCCAGTTCTTTATTTCTATTGATTTTATCATTATCTTTCGCTTTCGCCCACATTTCTTTATCTGATCCTTAAATCTTCATCTACAGAGTATATGAGCCTAGCTTTCTCTGCTCACTCTTCTACAAATTGTTCTACCAAAACCTTATTCTTTTGTCTACTTATTGTTAATCAATAAACTTTCATTACACATTCGTTGTGGGTATAAGGCTAAAGCGGTATTCACACTTTTAAAAGCCAGTCGCTGGTATTTGGTACTTTCGTTTATGCGTTATTCCGTTCTCACTCTTTCTCACACACGTTTACTCGCACACACGGGGATTTTTTTTAAATACCTTTTTGGGGGTTCAGTGCCTAAAAACTTGTATTTCCGGTCAAATCTCATATTACATTTTTGGATGCTGTACAATACTTCCTTACTACAAGATAAGCGTCAGAGAAATAAAAAACTTGCTTTACTAAACGCCTTAAAACAATTTTATTAATACCACACACAACAAAGTTGAAAAATCTGTGGAATTTTCAAACAATTACGAAAGTAATAAGCTAAAAAAGCTGGGGAAAATGCCAGAGCACTTAAACTTAATATCGTTTTAGCTTCTGCACGTCAAAGATTGAGGCTTTTCGCTCCTTAATTAGGCCATTAGAATTTTTCTAAAAGTGCAGTCGCTGTACATTACTCTGCTGGAAACCGTTTCTAAGATACGCATGTTGTGTGTGCCAGACAGATGATCGTTCTCCTGCAACATCTGCTTTAACAGCTTGATACATGGCATTAGTTGTACAATCACCTTGCTGTACCACCAAATTAATTTCCATTTGCTTAATAGGAAAGTGGTCTCTTTGATTCCCGGGATTAGGTTATCCATCCGAAATACGCTGGCGAGTGAGGAAAACCGCGAAAAAAGGCAGGATTGCATTTAACTAGGACCCGAATGCGCGTCACGGAGACTACTGCTGAGCCAATTCGACTCGTTCATTCCATTGCTGGTTTTTCAACCAATTTGCATAGTTAAACAATTTAGAATAAAAATGATATATACTTTTAAATTGGCCGGATTATAAGAAGGAAATCAGTTTACATTAACTGTGTGATTTTTCTCAATTTATAAGACTGCCGTATTAGGAAAATACTTCATTAAAACGAAGTGATTAAGTGTTTTAAACATGGAAATCTTAGGTTTTTAGAACGTAATCTGAGCCACCTTAAAAAGTAAAAACAAAATTGTTTTCAAAGCATTTTAAATTCCTAAAGTCTTCGAAAACGTTGTAAACAAATAGTTTAAAGCTATATCGTGTAGAGAGGGATTTCACTACTGTGTACAGGGGTATTTAAATGGCTGCAGAGCACTGCAAAAATAACTGTAAGTGCCACATTAAAGCTTAAGCCCTAAAGACGATGATGATAATAATAATAATGACACTAATAATAATAATAATAATAATAATAATAATAATAATAATAATAATAATAATAATAATAATAATAAGCTTTTATATCAAATTTGATTGAGTTCTTCCCTAGTGAGAAACATATTATCGTGCAATTCGGTTTTCGTACAGTGCTATTCAAATTTCTGTTGAATAAACAACGAGGATATTCACAGAATGGTTACTTCAGAAGTACTGCCCTTAAGTTATCCTTGTGAAAAGGTACTTGGCTGTCAACTTCCTGGAATTAGGTCCATGTTCCTAATTACAGTATAAAGGAATGATATTTCCACATTGTTAAAGGTTAGTAAGTTTTCTCTACTTTGGATCCATCTATCTTTGTGGTATTCTTTAATCAACTCCTTGAATATATTGCGAATGATCTTTTACTCTGGTAATTAGATCAAATAGAATGTGTCAATTCAAAATACGAAGCTCTTCGGATTATTTCTTACCTCCTACATCTTACGGTGGCGTGACAATACATAGTTGGAAGTTACCTACTTGCGTTACTTTACGTTACACTTTGCTCGCCGCGTACAAGGCAAGACGTAAGGTTTCGGCTTCGAAATTAGAAATTGCCAGCCTTCCTTCCAGGGCACATAATTAGCTATGGGGGTTATTACGAAATTGAGGAGTGAAATAATTTGCACAACGCTGGTTATAAATTATAAGTGACTCAATTCACATTACTTTGTGTTTTCGTTAGTTTCACTAACGCCCCTTATAACAAGTTGAGGTAATATTAAATCATTTTAAATGCTGTGTTAGTTTGCAGCGCTTTCTAGTTGCAATACGCCTGACGTCATTGGTGGATTCGCCGCGTTTACAATTGTTTCCTTGTGAAGTTATTGTCTTTGTTTTAACTTCGAAAGTTTTCATATTTTAAACTCGTACAACTTGGTCCATAAGGTGTATCTTTTAAGATATCTTCGGAATATTGTCGTTTCAGTAAAACAAATCTTCTAACATAACGGTATAAAGTTGACGACCCCAGGCAACCCCCTTATGACTCGGAAGTCTGAAGTTCTGTTCCCTCGGATGTGATTATCAATCAAAAGCACTTCACGTCAACAGAAGTGCCTACCCTTCCTTCATTATATCGGCTAAATTAATCCCGCCTCACGCCGATAAAGTCTTCCGCACATTCAGCAGGATAACCTGCCTTCAATCGATATCTCGATCCGAGGTAGTATCGACAGCGGCCAGGAAAAAGAGGTTTCAGTTCCAGTAGGAGATGAATCGGAAGCAGAGCCATTTGGGGGCTCGGGAGGGGGTTGTAATGTATCAGTTTCTCTAAACATGTTGTAGATTTTATTCGTTTTACTTTGAAATTCGGAGTATATGGATAACAGTGCAAAGGTATTTATTCATAAATAAATAAATGCATTGCGTCACGCTACTCTCGCTGCCCCACTTCCGGATCCTATACCTGCAGTTTTATTAATCGTTTTCATTTTTAGACTTGTGTATATGCAGTACACTTAAATGCCTACACACCTTTCGCGCTGAATTGGACGTGTTAAGTGTTACTCAGGTTTTATCAATTTTTATTGTTATTTATTTGTTCCATTTATATGCCGCCTTTAACATCTAAGTCATACCGGCGGCTTTGCCTTTGGAACAATCGCCCATTGGCAATGATTTTCACTTGCTAACTATTGTGTAACTCTTTGCGTTTTCTTTTTAAACATTAAATTCACACACGCATTTACACTCCCTTTCGTGCGTCCACACTCTAGAGAGAATGACGAATAATCCTGGCTAAAGATAACTTCCCATCCATCTGGCAATCGAACCCGGGATCTCTGGATTTGGAAGCTAGCACGCTAACCAGCAGACCACAGAGGCAGCCGACCAGTTTTTTTATTGTATATTGAAGCTTATGTTTTCAATTACATAATCATCGACTTTCATATACTTTAATTCTGAAGGTACTTAATAAGATAAAAGGTCGTACTGTCCTAGGATTAGTGTCATTTTTTGAGTTTGTCAGGTTTTCTCAACCTCATTTTTTAAAATTTATTTATTTTGGAAGTTTATAGTCGCTTTAACATATTAGTCATATCGCGACTTTACAACTTTGTATAAACAAAATATTTAACAATAAAGCAATGAGATTATTTGACATACTGACAGTTTTAAACCATTACAATTAACTAGTATATAAAATTGTGACACTATAACTAATCAAATTGATTGAACGTTGTATACTTTTATATACATTTATGATTTTGAAAAATTCAACTGTCTTAGGATTCATCGAATAGTTGAGTACTGTTATAAGCCATTTGGATAACTGTTAGTGTTGTCTCCATTGATCGTATTGTGGACATTCCACGATTATGTGTTTTCAGTATGTTACACTGGTGACAGATGGGTAGTTGGTCCTTTGAAAGAAGATAACTGTGTGTGATCTTGGTATGGCCCATTCTCAGTCGGGATACTAAAACATGATCTTGTCAGGAAAGAGAATTACTTGGTGGATATGTCGAAAAACGTGATATTATATCACGGAGTTTGCTTATCGTAGAATCAAGCCATCCTATCTTCCACTGTTGGTAGAGCTTATTTTTAATAGTTGAGATAACATTCTTGGCTGGTGTAGTTACAGTGGATGTTTAATGGCTTCTTTTGCTGCCTGATCGGTCAAATGCTATATAAATACAGGTTTTCTCGGTGCTGACTTATTGTACGTATACGAACTATTGACATTTGTAAAGGTTCTGGATCACCAACATAAATTTAACATCAATTTAATGAGCCAGAGTGTTTTAAAATTAAGTTAGTATTAAATACTTTTCTGTGAATACATTTTTAATTCACTTTACTCTACAAAAAAGTCTTATACTTGCACAATTTGCTCTGCCTATTAAAGTTTACATCCTTGCGGTGAGTATTCACATAAAGAGGATTTTTCTGTTCAAGCTGTGATGCAGTTTTGACTAGCGATAATTTCAGGTTAAACAGTGAACCTATACGAAAAAAAGGTGATGTGTTACATTCATATGACTTTCTCTACTCCTTCTATAACTATTTTTAGAAAAGCTTATTCTTCTACACGTTATAAACGTCTGCAGAAATGCTACACATTTGGTTGTAGGAGCAATAGGAATAGAGTAGGCTGAAGCGATAGTCAAATCTTCAAGAAACCAGGTTGCTATATGATGGCTTTGAAATTCCACTCATAGCATGGCCAGGAGGCGAAAAATAAACAATTAGAAATGACGTTAATGCCTATCAAGAATTTGAAAATTTAAACCAATACGAAAGAATATCGCGGCAATGGTTAATGCCACATAAATTTGTCACAAATTATGTGGTTTACTACATTTTGTGTGTTGAATTTTTTGTTATCTTTTATGGTTTACCAGTTATACAAAATTCATTCAGTATTCACAGACTATTCACAGAAAATTCAACATATAGGTTTTGCATGCAAAGAAAGTGTTAATAAAAATCGTTAGAGCAGTTTTTGAGAAAATTAAACAAATGTAACATTTTCCATGTAAAGGGTAGTTTGGGGTGGGAGTTTCTTAAAAATCTTCAACGCTGGAAGATACTGAAATTAAACTGTTTGGTGTTTATCCGAAATTTCGTTTTTGGTTTATACTGTTCAAAGATACGCGAGTAGAACTTTCTCTAAAAAATGCTTTTATTTATTTATTTACTTATTCAAGAAACCTCAAAACATGCACTCTGGGTGAACTTTTGTGTCGAAATTTTTGAGTGGAATGCAGCACTTCCTCCACCTACTAGGTACCGGGTAGAGAAAGTAAAACGGAGGGAATGTATCTTTTTTCGTTCCTTTAGTTGAACCTATAAAAGTTTACAGCATTGAAGGTTGGTCACGAGTTTCTAGATTTACGTATCAAATTAGTTAAATAACTTCAACTTAGGTAGTGTAACTTGTTTTATTTCGCAAACCAGTTGCATCACTCTATATACAATAATTTATAATTCATTCAGTGATTCTGGAAATCATCACAGAAGCTTTGGGTAATTTTGAGAGCTTTAGTGGTACAGCAAAGCGTAGAGATGGCTTACTGAGCTTTGTTCCCTGTTAAAAACGTCCCATCTGGAATCAGAGCAGGGGTTACTGGGTTAAATACTAATTCCTGGGTTACAACACGTCGCTATTAGGCAATAAGAGGTGACATTACGTTATCGCAGCACTCGCAATTAATTCCTGCACAATTACCCTTGATGACTGTAACGTAACTCGCTCGCAGCTCTGGTACTATCTCCTTTAGTGTCCCCAGATCAATGTCACAGCCGTGATCTGCGAGCCACCAACATATCCTCTGAAAGAAAACACCGCAACCTACTCCTTTAATTAAACGGCGCAAGCCAGCTTTTGAAAAACGTTCCATTTACGCAATACACAAGGCGGGGTTAATGAGAAGAACTGCGATCTTAAGAGATTTTGGTAACAGAAAAAACAAATGCCGAGTTGCTATGCGAACTTCAGTCTGGCACGGCTTCGATTCCTGTCATATGACCTTTGATAAAATTTCCTTGTCATTTTCCCGCAAATGTTGCGTTGATGCAAATGTCAGGAATGTAGTCGACCTTAACTTCGTTCTAATTTTCTGTTTTCGTTATTGGTATTTTTCTTTATTGCATGTACCTATCCTTTGTTCGTATCTACTTTCCTTCCTTTCTTTTTTCTTACTGTAGAATATCGTAATCTCTTCCTTTTCGCACTTTTCCCCATTTTATTCCAACGTCGAACATTTCTTGGTTGAAAGGGCATTGGAAATAATGAGCGACTTATCTCGGCGTTTTTCCTGTAGACCCTGATTTGCGGCAAAATTTAGGGGAAGGCATGGGTGAAAATGTAGGATTACAAATAAATTGCCGTCAAGTCTGAGATTAGGGGTAAATACAAGCTGGTGTGACGCAATTACAAATAAATTAGAGGAGAATCAGACTGAATAAACCTGTGACCAAACACGGGGATTTCTTTAGTAGTATCAACGTCTGTTCTTGCTACACCACCGGCGGTGGACACTGATGATACATGAAATAAATTATTATTGGAAAGAAAATTTGGAAGGAGGCGTTCCAGGCCTAAGTTTAAGGTACCTCCATGGCATTTTCCAGTTATGAAGACAGAAAAACCCTGAAGAAACCTCAGTCCGAGAGGACGGTCCTGGCTGGATTTGAACCCGGACCTCCGCTCGGGAGTCCCTGCTTTAACGAGCTCGGCCATAGCCACAGCTATATAGGTAAATAGGCTCACCTCCGTGGTGTGGGACTATTGTGTATGCCTCACTTTCAAGAGATCCGGAGTTCGAATCTCGATTAGTGTGAATGGTCTGATTAAGTTTTTTTTCTTTCTTCCTCCCTGGAAATTTCCCTTATCAAAAAAACAAAATTCGGATAATTGTAAGCCCTGCGGGCTCCTAGCTCATTTGAACATAATTTCATCCATTCTACCTCAGTGACGACCTAACCTGTTAATGGACGATAAAGTCGCAATAAAATAAACAAATAATGCATACTGATATTTAATTGGGAATAGTTCAAACCCACTAGATAACGCATACCTTGAACTCGAGCTTACAGCTTTCTATTAGAAAATGTGGCGCGAACACGGTGCTTATTAAATGTCCATGTTTTCCACAAGAAGTTGCGATGATGAACTATGTATTTGTACTCGTGCAGAATGTAATGCACTTTTTTCCGCACTGTTCCTACCCGTACCTGTATACGTAAGAGGAAGGAGTGTATTCCATCCAAAAGTTTAGTATCGAGATTTTACTGGAAATACATTTTGGGATCACCTGAATCCCCTCCAAAAGGAATTTATAGAGAAATCCGTGAACAGCATAACTCAAAAATGAAAAGTCGGTTAAATACCAAATTTGGTAATGCAGTTTTACATTTTCCAAGACTGCAACACCAAGATTTTCAAGAAAATTCCCTCACCCATACTATCCTTTACATGGAAACATTTGCGTTATTTTTTAAATTCTCAAAGACAGCTCTAACTTTATGATTAAAACGCCACGTGTTTAATATATTGACCTGAGAAATAAAATGCATATTGTTTTATTGGGTTAAATGTGCATAATTTTGTATAACAATGAAATATCACCAGATAGGCAATAACTTACCAGTTAAAATGTGGAGCTCATTAAAATAAACAATTTATGTCAATTGTTTTTTCGTAGCGTTAGCCGTTTTCTGAGTATGCCATGTTGCAGTTTAGACCCAACGTCACCTAAGGACATGCTTGATTGTTTGATGTTCTTGCTTCCACCCTCTTTCTTTTCTTTCTACCACGAATAAAAGCATTTGAATTTGGTTTCCGCATTTTGAAACGTTCTTGCTTAATTTGAAAAATTCCATGGTAAAAAGGTATCGTGAGTAACGTAGCGACGATACAAGAATCAATTTTATGTGAATAATATAATATACCTACTATGAGATATATCATGTGAATTTGTCGTTGTTAGAAAAAGTGTAAATGCAGCACATCAGTTATTTCCCCCCTTTTCCTTTCCTTCTTAAGCACATAGAGGAGTTGCTGATATCAGTATTACGCTCCAAAATTTAGCTCTCTCTCCCTCCTCCCTCTATCTCTCTCTGTATCTCTCACACACACTCACCCAACCTGCAGGTTACGCATTATATGAGAGACACGTGCTGCCAACCGTAAACTAACGACATGGCTGCCAAAATAAAGCATAATCGACAACAGAGGGATGTGATTTGCGACAGTATATGAAACAATGAAATTGCCTCTGATATCACTAACTTTCACAAATAAGTAATAGTTAAATATTTTCAGAAATAGAATGTACATAAGGCATTTTTCTCAGAAATCATTATTCTATTAGAATAAAAAAAGTTGCAACAACAATTTATCCATACAGTGAAATCTGTGTTTCCTTTTACTTCATAGTATGTAAGACTGCAGCGTTTTTGTTAAACATTTTGTTCATATATATATATATATATATATATATATATATATATATATATAAATGATCAAATCTAAAATAGTGTTTCACAAAGATGATTATAATATTCTGCTAACGTTCACTTTTCTTTGTTAATATTAAGTATTTTTAACCTAGCAAATGTCAGTCACACTCCATCATTCCACATCTTAGAAAGCGCTGGTAAAATTTTGCCCCGTGTGACTGAAGAATTTATGTTAAAGTATATATCATGCCGGAGTGTGAGCGATATCCTTTAAAAAGAAGGCGTGGTAGATTTTTAAACATATTTTCTGTCTGTTTTTGTAAATAAGCAATTTGGGAATATAATAGTCATACCATAATGTATCATTATTAGTTAAACAATTAACAATAATTGTTTAGTATTCTGAATTAATGTGCCCCTAAGGCGTGCACTTAAGACTTAAAAAGTCCTATTTCACCGCTAGATTGGCCCTTTCAATGGATTTGTAGAACATTATTATTTTTAAAGTTGTTTTAGATAAATACCTTATTAGTGATAACTTTACTTATCAATGCTGTTATCCTTATTTGCGACCTAAAATAGACGTGTAATACTATTTTTACTTTCTCAACTGCTTACCAACAGTAAGTAGCGAAGGACTAGCATTCTACCAAAAAATTCGATACCGATGTTTTACCGGAAATCACAAGTAGAAGAAGAATTTTTAGAAAAAGTTTCGTGTGTTGTGTGTCGATGTATGTGGGAACAGCATAACTCAAACACGAAAAGTCGGTTAAACATTGAACTTGATGTAAAGTTCGCCTTCCAAGGATGCCACCCCAAACTACTCTTTACGTAGAAACATTTTCGTTAGTTTTTTATTTTTTTGAATACGACTCTTAACAATTTTGATTAAAATACTAGATATTTAAGATATTTTTACGACAAACAAAATATATGTCTTAAATTTTTGCGAATAGCCTGTGAAGTCGTCTTCATTGTGAATGATTTTTGTATAATTTGTAAACAGTAAGAGATAACAACTTACTTTAAAAATGCATGTCCCGTTATAACACAAAAGTTTTTTTGCTGTGATTAGCCAGTTTCGAGATATTCCTTGTTATTTGTTTGAATTGTCAGATGCTTTATACTTTTTTCTACTAGTTTTGTAAAGAGAACGAAATATCAAAGCCATCACATAGCGATCTCCTTTTAAAAGATTTGACTGTCTCTTAAGCCCACTGTATTCACCTTGTCCTTACAACGAAATGTGTAAAAAAAGCATTTCTGAAAATCTTCATCTTAAATAACACGAAGCCGATGAACAAGGCTTTGTAAGAATAGTTTGTAGAAGTGTAGGTAGATAAAGTTATGTGAATGTAACACCAGTTTTTTGTTTTATTTGAAATCATATTCTCATAAGAAAGCCCTGAGATAAAAACCTTTCCTTCACATTGACCAATGCGACTGACATGGTAATTTTAGAGTAAATATTCCAATAGTATTGTGTAATGCACACATACACAGAAACAGCAACTGAGTTATTTCTAAACATTCATTTTTGTAGAAAAGGTTAATTTTATCTACTTTACATTAGTCAAGTTTCCACGACTGATAAAATCGCGCATACAGAAGGCTAGGGCAACAGTCACCTATTTAAAAACATAGTCGCTTTTCTTGCATACTCTTTGCATGACCTCAAGAGAAACAAAAGGGTGTTGATTAGCACCTCGAAAAATGTATTTAGAGTATTAGAAAATGCAAACTAACAATGGTAATTATCTCGAAAACGGTAAATTGACGTATGTTGTATATTTTAAACATAGCTGGATTGGTGTGTACTAGCCATACAGATGTATGTAAAGGTCAATTAAAATTAGGAAGACCTCTAGGGCTATTTACAGAACTATATTCAATATAGTTTTATATCGCGAACATATGCTATTGTAATCAAATTGTTAAGAGTAATTTTTGAGAAAATAAACTGAAACATTTTTTCATACAAAGCATACTGGTTTGGAAATTTTGTGAAAAGTCTTAGTGTTGCATTATTGAAAGATGCTAGAAGTAAATATGAATTTCGGTATTATTCAGTTTTTACCAGTTTCTGATCTCTCTCTCTCTCTCTCTCTCTCTCTCTCTCTCTCTCTCTCTCTCACACACACACACACACACACACACACTTCCGGTACGACATTTTGAATGCAATACAAAACTTCACACGCGTTCTAGTAACTGGTAGAACGAGTAAAAAAGTAAGGAAAATGATGTCTGTATAACCTCTTGAAGTTCTATGTATCTTTAGTGAAATAACCGTCTTATTAAGTAATAATGTAGCGTTGACTTCTTCATAAGATTCCAATAAAATTTGAAACATGTCGTTAAGTTTTCTTCAGTCTTACTTAAACAGTTTCAACTCCGTTGAAATACGCAGATTCTCGTCACCATCACGATAGCGTTATTTTCTCAGCAGCCTTCCCAAACACGCTCACGAGAACTGCCAACATAATGCACAAGCCACTTTAAATACCCCCAGTGGATACACTGTGTACTTTATACACGATAGCCACGGATGACATGGCAAACAAAAGCAAACTACCCCGTTCGCCTGTGCATTGTAAACAAATTAGTTAGAAAAAGAGCCTTAACAAGCCCATACATGTTTGGGTAATGCTCCCCAAAGTTCGGCCGTAACTCTTGATTATGTCCTGTATAGTAAATGAGGCGTCTAAATGGAAAACTCCCAATTGTAAATGTACATTACATTCAGAATACGGGTAAAAACGTGTATATGCTAGTTGGAACATAAAGAAAGGTTATATATTAATGCTAAAATGAAAACTTTGAAACAGTATGACTAAAAAGGAAAATGGACATGTGTCCTTAATGTTTAGCTGTAACAATTCAGCTGCAATTTGACAGGATTGCTGGAAGCATGACTTCTAAATTAAAATTCTATAATGAGGTATCCACCGATTTATAAGCAAAATTGCAACGCATGCTGTTCTTCTGTTTCTATCCATTATAATCAAGTAAAATGTACACTTTTGGACGCACTAACATAACGACAGTCGCAAGTAATGCACTTAGTTGGGGCCATACAAATTGCTTGGGATGTACCTTTGTATGTGTCAGTAGCACTCACTTTTTGTTAGGTATTAAATTTATTTCACGACGGTGAATCGGATACTCCAGTTTGTTTTTGAATTTACTAATTTACTAAGCGACAAGTTCGCCTTATTGTTAGATCTATCTTAGCGTTCAGAGAAAATAATAAACCACTGAACCCTCTTATACTCAGGCCCGGTTTCACAATTTAAGCTCAGCTTCGAATTGGGTTTAAGCGGAGGTTTAAACTACAATGGAGTTTTACAGTGCATAGTTCAAACCATAAGCTGAGCATATACATGGCTTGGCTTAAACGTACTGATGTGGTTTAAGCTAAGGAGTCACTGTATTATCTAAAGAAGACGACATTAGTAGTGGGGATATTAAAATTGTTTTAACTATATGCACTATCTAGAATGTAGAATGTGCCCAAACTATTTTCACGCATGACAAGATCGAGAATTGTACGAGAGATTTCGATTAAGTAAACAGTCGGCAATGATGTTACACTCGCTTCCATTTAGGCCTTCACCGCAGCTTTGGGAGGCATTCTGCTGCCCCTCACAGGTGGAGTATGAATCTAATGTGTTTCAGTTTAATTTGTTACCATTAAAATATTTTTTCGTGGAGATATTGTGCAAAACAGGGTTTTATTTAGTTATATACGTAAACGTGGCTGTTTTAAATGATGGCGAGTAAAGCTATTGCTTATAGTAATATATTTATATGTGACGCCACTGCTTGGCTAGGTTTTAAGCGACAATCAAATCTTTTAAGAGCTGGTTGCTATGTGGAGCATTCCATTCTCTTTGCATGTTCGGGGCATAAAAAGAAACGAATAACGAATTCCCATTTGAGAAAAAGTATAAGTTTTGCAAAATTCAAACAAATAATAAGGAATATGTCGGAAATGGTTCACTGGACAAAACAGTTTGTGTTTTAAATTGTGTGTTTTAACGAGATATACAATTTTTTTGTGTAGTAAAATTTTGTCTATCTCTTACGGACTCTTGGGGACATTCCCAGAAAATTCAAAATACACATTTCATTTGCCATGAAAACATCTTAAACATGCGATATTTTAATCAAAATCGTTACAGCCATTTTTGAGAAAATAAAAAATTTCTAAAAATGTTCCATGTAAAGGGCAGTCTGAGGTTGGGGGATTTTCTTGAAAATCCTTGGAAGATATTAAACTCTGAAGGAGGGTGTTGTTTATGATATTAGCCCCACGTTTAGGAATCAACTTTGTATTTTAATGTTTTTTTTTTAAATATTATATATTTAAGTTTGCCTCGGCTGCGTCAGTAGTAATTTGTAGAAACACGTATCTCTTTGCAGGGGATGATGCGGCTAAAAAATGTAAGCTTACGCAAATTATAATTACTTTCTCTACTACGTAGAGTAAGTAGGGGAAGTATTGTATTCCACCCAAAAAAATCGATACCAAAATCTCACCGGAAATATATGTTTTGGGGCCCCCTGAATCCAAAAAAAGCATTTTTGGAAACATGTTCGTGTGTGTGTCTGTGTCTGTCTGTCTGTGAACAGCATAACTCAGAAACGAACAGTCGGATAAACACCAAGCTTGGTATTTAGGTTCAGTATCTTCCAAGGATGCGACACGAAGATTTTCAAGAAAATTCCCCACCCCAAACTACCCTTTACATGGAACATTTTTCGAAAATTTTAATTTTCTCAGAAATGGCTCTAACGATTTTGATTAAAATATAATATATTTAAGATACTTTTATGAAAAATTAAATGTATATCTTGAATTTTCTGGGAATGTCTCCAAAAGCATTCTTCATTGTGAACGACCTTTACATAACTGGTAAACCATAAGAGATAGACAAAAGTTTTACTACACAAAAAATGTAGATCGCGTTAAAATACACAATTTATGTCATATGCATTGTTTTTATTGGGTGAACCATTTTCGAGATATTGCTTGTTATTCCCTTAAATTTTCCAATACTTATACTTTTTTCTCAAATGGGAATTCGTTATTCATTTTTTTATTTCCTGGACATGCTAAGAGAATGGAATGCGCCACATAGCAACCAGCGCTTAAAAGATTTGACTATCGCTTAAAGCCTACCATATTCCCCTTGCACCTACAAGAAAATTAGCAGCAAGTTTAACATCTCGATTAACATGAAGCATATGGAGAATAAGCGTTTGTTAAAATAGTTTGTACAAGAGTAGGGAAAGTCATGTGAGTGCAACACATCAGATTATTTTACCCACTCCTTTTATTAATGCTTCATACGATTAAATAACACTTCACTGATATAGAGAGCTGTGAGATTGTTTATTAATTACCTGCACTTTTTAACACGTTAACTTTATAATATTCTCGCCGTAATGAATTGTATATATCTCACACTGAATATGTACCGAGCGAACGAACTACTCAGGTACGTTGCCTTCTAGCGACTGGCGTTTACCGCTTAAATATGTAAATTTCTCTATTTCAAGTCTCTGATTGGCTAATCTTACTCCAATCGATTACTTTTATTCAACTTTCAGCTTTTCTGGTTTAGCTATTTATAAACTGTTTTAAAAATTACATTATTGTTCCAAGAATTACTAGTAGCATTATTAAACTTTCCAATTCATTATTGCCTCAAGGTTACCTCATTGTTACCTCATTGTTAGCAACTTTCAGCTTCTATTCTCACAGCTCCAACATTATTAAATTACGCAATACATTCACATAACATTATTATACACGTACACAATAATATAAACATAATACAATGATTGTTACATAATTTTATATATTGTATTATACACATAATTGATTTAAGGCGGGCTGTTTATTATTTTTTATATTATAAAATTAGACTGAAATCATTTAAGCGTTAAAAATACTGCCTCAACTCAAATACCAAGTTTGGTATTTATCCGACTTTTCGTTTTTGAGTTAAGCTGTTCACAGACAGACACACGGACAAACACACTTACATGTTTCCAAAAATGCTTTATTTGGATTCAGGGCACCTCAAAATATGTATTTCTGATGAAATCTGGGTATCTATTTTTGGGTGGAATGCAATACTTCCCCCACTTACTATACTTAGTAGAGAAAGTAAAAATGCTTTTTTGATTCAAGGGGCCGCAAAACATGTATTTCCTGCGAAATCGATATCGAATTTTTGGGTGGAATACAATACTTCCCCTACGTACTATACTTGTAGAGAAAGTAAAAATTACCTAAGAATTTTGTGTAAAATGTATTTGAAACGCTAATATGACAAAGTACACATATTTTGAATGTTGTGTAAATAGCAAATGAAGCCTTCTCCATATTTATTGAAATTCGTAGAATTTCGTATATTTGGGAAGCCATACAATTTAAAGCATACTATAGGGGAAATGTATTCATTAAAATACACAATTTGTATCAATTTTTACGTCCTCTATTACGTATAGTAAGTATTGTATTCCACTCAAAAATTCGATACCGAGATATCACCGGAAATACATGTTTTGAGGCCCCCTGAACTCAAAGAAACCATTTTTAGAAAATAGTTCTGTGTATGTGTGAGTGTGCGCCTGTAAACAGCATAACTCAAAAACGAAAAGTCGATAAATACCGAACTTGGTATTTAGGTTCAGTACCTTCCAATGATGCGTCACGAGGATTTTCTAGAAAGTCCCCCCACCCCAAACTATCCTTTACATGGAAAATTGTTCGAAATTTTTGAATTTCTAAAAAAATGACTAACGATTTTGATTAAAATGCCACATATTAAGGATATTTACATGACAAAATGTTTATCTTTAATTTTCTGGGAACAACGTCTGAAGTTCACATCAGTTGGAAGAAATTTTGTATAATCTTGTACCTTCAACTGGTCAACATTATGCGATAGACGAATGTGTACTGCACAAAAAATGTAGATCCTTTTAAAACACCCAATTTACTTTTTTGTGGCATAAGCTATTTCTGAGATAGGTATCCGTTATTAAAGGTTCGAATTGTTCATTACTTGGCCATTCTTTAAAGTCCTTTCAGCATTCAGTTGTTTCTCGCGATTGCATGGAAACAATATGAAATTTAAAGGCCAGCATTGGCGTCCAGGTCTTAAACATTTGACTATCGCTGTTCTCTTTGAATCTATAACGGAATGTGTAATGTAGCTATTTGTGCAAAAGTTTATTTGGAATAAAATGTAGTAGATCGAAAAATAAGCTTTAGTAGAAAATAGTTTGTATACTGACTGATAAAGGATAGAGGATAGAGAAAGTCAGGCGAAATCACATCAGAAATGTTTTTCGTAGCGTCAGCCGGTTTTGAAATAAATTGCAGGTTTACATTTTCCTGTGTCATCTGATGGATACGCTTGAACGTTTGCAATTCTTCTTTTTGCCTCCATTGCAAGAACTTGTTACCACAACTAAGCTTTTGGATGCTGTATGTGACTAAGCGCTCTTGCTCAGTTTTAAATCATTCCTAGGTAAAATACGTCATGAATATCCTAACGTGGGTAGAAGAATCACTTTAAATGAATATTGCGTATAAATGCTTAACGGATATATACGAATTTTTAACATAGTGGAAGGAAAGTAATGAATATTCACATCAGACTTTTCTTTTTCTAGCTTCTGCAAGACAGCGGAAAATAAAATATTTTCTGAAAGATGCAGGTAATTATGACATTGAAGCCTGGTTACAATTCCTCGGTGCTAGAGGAAGAACTAGTATTAAATAAACGAACTTCATCTTGGAGTACGGAGCCATTAGAATATAAATATATTAATGAGTAACGGTGAAGTACAATGCAATTCTTTTTATACGTCTCAATTTCTGTGAGAAGGAAATTCTTCTCTGACGTGTACAGGTATTCTGCCAGGTAGGAAAGTAATCACATTAATTTGAGATGTCTATGTGGAATGCTCGCGCAACTTTCTGTATCCATTATCATATCATTAATTTGTCCATGTTACATAAATCATGATAAACGGTTGCCTAGAAGTGGTTTAATGAACTAGTAAATACTTAGTTACGTGCAACTTGCTGTGACAATACACCCTTTTCGAATGAGATTGTGTTAGTAGCGAGCTCTTGCGAAAGAGGAAGAAGAAGAAGCGTATAATAGCATATTAAACTTCAGGTTGGTATACGGTAGGTATAAAACAATGCATATTTTGGAAACGGCTAATGCTAAGAGACAAGTTACTTTACATTAACTGCATGTTCTGATGAGTTATACCGTTTTTATGTAGTAACTTCATCTCTTATTAGCTCCCCATGTATATAGACCAATAAAAGTGAGGACGACTGGGACTATTCAGACATTTCAAGACGTTTTATTCGCCATGGCATTACCTTGAAAACACTGTATGTTGATTAAAGTTGTGTTTGTAATTTTTGCACAAACAAAAAAAAATAACGATTTTGCCATGTAAAGGGAATTTTACGAAAATGTTCAATTCGCTCTCTTGAAAGATACTGGACTTAAACCGAAGCTAGGTATTTATCCTATTTTTCGTATGATGTATACCACGTATATAGGTAGAGAAGGTGTTGCGTTCCACCAAAAACATCGATATCCAGATTTCACCGGAAATACGTGTTTTGAGGCACCCTATTTTAAAAACAGTTTTAGAAAAATGCCCGCGGGCATGTATGTTTGTATGAACAGCATAATTAAAAAACGAAATGTCTGATAAATACCAAGCTGGTATTTAAGCTGATATGAGGATTTTCATGAAGATTCCCCATCGGAAACTTCCCTTTATATGGAACATTTTTTTTTAATTTCTGGAAAGTGGCTCTAACGATTTTGATTAAAATAACCATATATTGAAGTCATTTACATGAAAAATAATATTTATATCTTGAATTTCCTGGGAATTTTTGTGAAGTTCTCTTCATTCGAAGGAAATCTATGTAATTTTGCGCAACTGGTAAACCTTATGCGATAAATGAAAATCTACTACACAATAAAAGTGTATATCTCTTTAAAACACACTTCATTCCAAATAACGTTATCGTAGCATCAGCCATTTCCGAAATATCTGTTAATTAATGGTTGGATTTGTTTAATACTTTGACATTCTTTTCAAGTCCTGTCGATTTTCAACTGTTTCTCGCGATGTCACGGAGAGGGTATGGAATTTTAAGGCCAGCGTAAAGCGTCCTGTTCTAAAACATTTGACAATCACTATTCCCTTTGTATCTATAACGAAATATGTGATGCAGCTATTTCCGGAAAGGTTTATCTCAATTAAAATGAAGTAGTTATGAAAATAAACGTTCGTAAGAATAATTTGTATACCCACTAATATGCGATAAAGGGTAGAGAAAATCCTGTGAATGTAACACATGTTTTATTTTAACATGGTGTCAAGAGATGAGCGCAAACATACCGGCACACTCGCGAGAGCGGAAAAAAAATTGTTACTGTTCAGTTCTGAATTGTTCTAAAGTAAAATTATCCATGACTATTAAACTAATTACCCTTGACGTAACAAGACGCTACCCTTGGTCCGCTATTACTTGACTGACTCGGGTTGTTTCTTGTAATTTTTCGCTTGGTAACGAATACTGCCAAGCGACATGACATACTCCGCTCCTATCCTTCCCTCTACCATTCAGCCATGCACGCGCTAATTCCGCAACTGCTATTACCAACAGTATGTATGCTGCATTTCATCTGAATACTTATTATAACAACTGCTCATTTAAGTCGCGTTACAAGTATTCCCGTTCATTATCATTGTTATATTTATCATCGCAGTAATAAGCATCTTGTATCAGTTTCCATGGCGCTAATGATAATATTTATGTTTCAAAACGGTAATTGTATTACCCATGGGTATCGCAAGAGCTCAACAGTGTGAGTAAATTTCATTGGCCGGAAGATTTCAAATCGGCATTACCTATATATACGAGGTGTGATAAAAAGTCACGGGAAGTATGGTTTTACTTAAAGAATTTTTATTTAATCATCAACATCAACTTTGTCCCCTTCAAAGTAATCTCCCTCAGATATAATACACTTGTGCCAGCGCTTTTTCCAATCTTGGATGCGCTTCTGGAACTCACTTTTCGTTAATAGTGTTGAGCTCCTTCAGCGGTCAGTGGTGGCAAAACATCGTCCTTTCATGATTCTCTTCAGCCTCGGGAATAGAAAGAAGTCGCAGGGGGCCATGTCCGGCGAATACGGTTGCTGAGTCAGCATAACGGTTTTGTTTTTTGCCAAAAAGTCACGAACAAGCATTGAGGTTTGAGCGGTTGCATTATGTGATGCAATTTCCACGAGTGGTTTTGCCACAATTCTGATCGTTTTCTTCGCATTGCTTCATGCAAATGGCGCATAACTTCCAGGTAGTATTCCTTATTGGCCGTACAGCATAAGATAGGAACTCCTGATGAACTATCCCATTGTAATAGAAGAAAACAGTGAGAAGAACTTTCACATATGATCTAATTTGTCGAATGTTTTCGGCCTTGGCTCTTCAGGCAGTTTCCATTGGGACGATTGGGCCTTAGTTTCGACGTCATACCCATAACCTCATGTTTTGTCAACTGCTATAACCGTCTTTAGAAGTTCTGGATCGTTTTCGATTTCATTCAGCAATTCCCGAGCGATGTCTACGCGACGATGTTTTTGATCGAAATTCAACAATTTCGGAACAAACTTCGTTGCTACGCTTTAAATGCCCAAAACATCCGAAACAATTGCTTGGCATGAGCCAAAAGATATGCCGACATCATCAGCAACCTCTCTGATGGTGAAAAACAAAAGTTTTGAACATCCGATGTATAAAGCTCGCGAAATTAAAAAATTCCCGTTATTTTCTGATCTCTCTCTCTCTCTCTCTCTCTCTCTCTCTCTCTCTCTCTCTCTCACACACACACACACACACACACACACACACACACACACACACACACTTATAGCTGTTGCATTGAAACGTAAATCTTCTCTACGGCCAGAGCGTTAAGCCCCATTCACAATGAAAAGTAAGCGCAGACGTAGCATAAACGCAAGTCTTTGCATCCATGTTTTTTAGCATTCTCATAGTCACGTAACGCAAGAGTTTCAAACTCCAAACTTTGAGTGCGTAGCGTGTATATAGGACGAATTTGCAATTATTTCTCCGGGTATTGCCAGCATCTCTAAGGCGCTCGATCACGTTGCGAGCTTTTACGCCATGTACTGTGCAATGCCTCTAAACATTTATTGTATCACCTGTTGTGAACTTAACTTCTCTAATGTTTACATGGCTCTAAGCATTTATCTCTATTGTTATGTAACTGAACAAGTTTGATTTGATTTTTATTACGCTTTATATATATGTATAAGTTTTAAGTACGTTTTGTATTGCATTGCCCCTGTTTATTTAATGTTGTATTATAACAACGCAGTTGTGCGACCTAAAATAAATAAAATTTTTAAAAAAAATCAGCTACTCTTCCATTCCGCCGTGCTATGCTATTTCAAATGCTGACGCCAGATGCTGCTCTGTTGTTTGCTTGAGTCAACATATTTTAGTGTCTTATTGGATATTGTGTGAAATATTTGAAACCTGCGGTGCACTCGCAAGGCTTCTGCATGCAACTTAATGCATCTGGAAACCCCTGCTAAATTCTTGCGTTACACTTACGGCTGCATTGTGAATGGTCTTGGTCTTACGCCTGACTGTATGCTGAGTTATGTTAGCTTTACGTCTTTATCGTGAATGGGGCCTTACTTTTGGAACTGTTATTAAATACTCTAGCCATGCTTATTCTTTTACCTCTACCTAAAATGATTTTGTTTCGAATTTTTTTGTACAGAATGAGCTACTTTACGTACCCTAGATAAGTGGTAGGGAACCTGTAAATGATAAATTGCCTAATTTAGCTCTTGGTGCTTGTGAATAAACAAACTCCTCATTATAAAATAAATATCACAGGAACATGTCCCGACTTAATGCGAAAGCTACAAAAATTTAAATGCCCTGATGGGGAGTACTAGCGGTTGCAGCTAATAATTTATTTGTGCCAAGTGGACGGTAGTTTTATTCGCTTGTTCGCGGGCAAATAAAGGCAATAAACTCGGTGTTATCTCTAACGTAGCATGCGGTTAATCTGCATTAATTATCATAACAGTTGCAATTTGTTTTACATGGCTAATTTCTATTATATGGATGCCGTAGTGTTTGTGGCAAAGGCAGCCATTGTGTCAAGGATCGGTCGGTGGATGTGAAAAAAGACATCTCAATTTCTTACCCATTTTGCTCCATTCTCTTTAACTTTCGAAACGACTGTGTCGAGCTCGGCGTGCCTGGAAATGAGAAAAGAAACAAAAACAAATCACTGAAGATTTTACTAGTCTTGATTTCAGCATGAGCTCAAACTTCTTTCTGTTGAATAAACGGTTTAAAAGACAGTTTTTGCAGTCACCGAAGCTCTAAAATCCCGCGTGAATGGTTCCTGAGCATGCGTCGGTTTCCAGTAATGAAACCTACAGGAACGTAACACGACAATCTGACTGCTTTAGCGTGAAGTTTACGGCAAAAGTCATGGTGCAGAAGAAACAATGAAGTCGTCGTTTAAACGTAAACGATCTAATTGTGTTGTAAGAGGTCATTGCTATAAAGCATTACGGGGATTTAAGCTTTTGGAAGGAAAGCCATGGAATTCCAGTCATAGTCGGAGTTCTTGTGACCATATCCTCTAAACCATCATATCTCTGTAGATCCATCTTTTCGAAACAAAAATGCAGCCGGCAGGCTTCGGCGGTTAAAACCAGTCTGCAAGCATAATTTCTGAATTATGTTGCTTCTGTTACCCTATTATGATGAAAATCGTATTTTTAACGCATCGTTTTCAATGCGGGGATCTGAAATAGGTTGTCCATTTTATCTGTTATGTTGACAGTAGTGATGGGGACAAGAACTCTCTCAAGTAACAGATGTTATTTTATAGATATTTACCATATTGGGTAAACTGATGAAGCATTGTGGGATGGAGGTAATTTCGTTTAAACCTTTCGTCGCATCCTTGAAAGACGTCAGGTTTAAATGCAGCCGGGCCCAGTGAAATAAACTTTGTACAATTCTATAGTAAACAAGCTATATTGTGTAAATAACACACGATATTAATATGTTCCTATGTAGCATAAAATAACACATTGCCGTTAGTCTAATATATGTGTTAATTTACATATACAGGTAAATGTAATTAATGTTTATTACACAATTGTAATGTGTGTGTGTGTGTGTGTGTGTGTGTGTGTGTGTGTGTGTGTGTGTGTGTTTTTCATGGAGTCGTCTTGTGTGAAGTTTGATATCCGTAAGGCTTCATGTTCTCTCTCTCTCTCTTTCTCTCTCATTTACACTCGCACCCACACAGAACACGCGACTTCCTGCTATACAATCTTTGTTTTTAACTGAGGAGACACCGAAACGTGCATTTATTGTAAAATCTAAATATTGTTATTACCTTCCCCACCACGTACAGTCCGGTGCAAAAAAAAAGTGCCGATGCGTTTGGTTTCCTGTACAGGTAGTGTTTTTCTTTATTTAATGTTGGCAGACATCAGTTGTGTTGCACACCTATCCGGATGTGCTAATCTCTTATTTGTTTGAACAAAGTGAACGGCAAAAGGGTTGAGAAACGGAATCATTTCACCCGAATGGCTACAAGATACTCGCCAAATCTGGTGTCTGATATCAAAAGTCTGGCACTCAAAGTAACCAATACAGTGGTCGATTTCCGACTCAGGAGCGAAGGAAACCGGGGGGAGGGGGTAAGACAAACATTAGGTGATAGATATTTATTTTTATCTTGTAGAGATTACAAGCCATAAGATAAGTCATATGACATTACAACTTAAAATTTAGTGCATGCAAATCATAAGGGCACACTTTCTTTACAAGTAATTAATAAAGGGAAGTGGTTGGATGAAATTGGCTTGTGAACAATGCCCTTTTATTATATATGTCATTTGAAAGGAATAAGGGATATGGACAACAAACCGAAAATTATTACCTCTAATGAGCAAGGTTATAGGCATGGTAAGAAACTTAGTTACACGAAATGAACCACATAAAACAAAAAAGCATTACAAAAAAAGTCCCAAAACATAGCATTTTCACATTGCTTGAAAAGGGTTGGGAACCTTCCTTATGTTCCTTTTCTTGCAAAACTTTGATAACAAAATTTATTTAAGATAATACTAATTCCGAATTAACCATGGAAAGATAAAATCAGAATAAAAAAATTCATTGTTACAGTCGGGATTTGAACCACCGATCTTCGGCTTCCCGTACTGCTGGTCAATCATCTGAACTACAATGCCGATACTATAACACGTCATGAAATTCTCCATGTTACTTGATTTTTTTCCAGTAAAACACAAGGCATCCTTAACTTTTCTTGAGATAACATACCCCAATGTCGACTTGCATACTTTTTCTTCTCATTCTATCTTTCCAGCCTACGGAAGAACAATTAATAAAACTGAATTGATTGTTTTCTCAACGAATCAAAAACTTCCTTGGTATCCCAGCCTCTGGTGCACATTCGCCATCGCGAAAAAAGGGCTATATAAAAGCCGCCAATCAACTTGGGTTTCTAGAACTAGGTAAGGGATAGGGTGGAGCCATGAATGGGGAGAAATCCCTCACCAGCATAACACGAAGTCCATTATATCGGCACTTTTTTGCACCCAAATTTACATAGTAGGTAGAGAAGATATTGCATTCCGCCCAAAAATTCGATACCGAGATTTCACCTGAAAGGCATACTTTGAGGATCCCTGAATCCCCACCCCCGAAAATTTTTTTTTAGAAAAAGGTGCGTATGTGTGTATATCTGTGAATAGCATAATTAAAAAACGAAATGTCGGATAAATACCAAAAAAACTCAAACTTCTCTTTACATAGAATATTTTTCGAATTTGTTTATTTTCTAAAAATGGCTGTAACGATTTTGATTAAAATGCCATATATTACAGGTATTTATATGACAGATAAAATGTATATCTTGAGTTTTTCTGGGAATAGCCTGTGAAGTCCTCTTTATTCGGAAGGAATTTTGTATAATCTTGTATAACTGGTAAACGTTAAGAGGTAGACGAAAACGTACTACAAAAATGTAGATCTCATTAAAACACACAATTTATTTCAAATAACTTTTTTGTGTGGCATCAGCTATTTCCGAGATATCCGTTTTAAATTGTTCGATTTGTTCAATACTTTGTCATTCTTTTTAAGAGCAATCGATTTTCAATTGTTTCTTGCGATTGCACGGAAGCAGTATGGAATTTTAAGGTCAGCGTATAGCATCCAGTTCTTAAACATTTGACTATCGTTGTTTCTTTATATTCTAACGAAATTGTAATGTAGCTATTTCTGCAAAGATTTATCTGGATTAAAATGAAGTAAAATTATTTGTATACCCGGTAATAAACAATAGAGGGCATAGAAAGTTATGTGAATGTAACACACAAGATTTTTTTGAAATGCAGTACTTCTCCAGCTGCCACAGGTGACGCGTAGAGAAAGTAAAAAGCCTTGCGTATATCATTCCTACAATCTTCTCTGCATACCACCAGTTCTTAGTGATTCTATAAAAACTTTTTTTCACGCATCCTTTTCATATTACTTATCACAAATTTTTGCATAGAAACGTTATAATTCTCTCTCTCTCTCTCTCTCTCTCTCTCTCTCAGACACACACACACACACACACACACACACACACACACACACACACTGATACACACTTTTTTCAGAGGATATTAAGACTCTATTATGAAATCAGGTTGCCTTAATGGACGGCCTCAGGAAATGACCTACGAAGAGAATTTTATTTCTTCTCTCTTTTTTTCTGTAATCATATGCACAGTAACAGGAGCGTTGATTTTAAGTTAGTATTGAAATGTTCAGTTATTTACAAACTTCATTATGTACGATATGCACCCATACTGAAACCGGGTTTTAGAAATGCTGTAGATATCGAGGGCGAACAACTTATGTGTGTCTTAAACCTCATTATTGATTCTGAATACAAATAAAGTAGCTGTCTTATGTGCTAATCGCAGTATCAGTTTACATAGGTAACGAACTTTTCGTTTCTCATTAAGCTAGACTAGTTTTCGTATTAAGCTAGATTAGTTGTAGTGTTTAAATATTTTATATTTTCAAAATATACGGCTATACAAACAATAAAACAAACTGATGTACAACGCGTGTTAATAAAGCATGTTACAGAATCTCTGAAATAGCCCACACTTCAAAATCGCTGCAGTTTGTAATATTGGTTTTTGACTACTGGGGACTTGTTATGTTGGCCACAAAATAGTGGATACAAAGAATGCTACTGAGATAGTAGAAATGTTTAGAAGTACAACAGTGAAAATCAGAACGTAGCTAACATTGTTTTTAAGTACATTTTGTATATTGAGCTTTTTTCCGTCTATAAGAATAAAATTCTGCACCAGCTGAAAAGCTGAAATTCGTGATACGTATATCAAGAACAGAGTTGTATTCAAGCAATATTTTAGTCGCTTGAGCGAAATGCCTTCGAAATATTCTTCGAACGATTACTGACGTACAGACGGCTCCAAATGTTTTCCGGGCCACATGTTTGTATCATTGGGGAGAAAAGCGGGGCATCTTATCGAGAGGTTATGCCAGGTGCCTTAGCTCATATACCTCCTCTACAAGATTAGGCAATGTAATAGTGCGAAAGGAAATACCATCCCAACACATTTTTTTAGACTTGTCTGTAAGAAAATAACTGTGAAAGGAAGACACCAATGACATTGCAGCACAGCGACATAAACAGTATACAAACTAATGTTTCGGAATTTAGAGGCATTATATATTTGTATAACAAGCAATTGGTAAAACAAAATGGTTTGGTTTTTAATATTCACTACTTTCTCTGCCCATTATCAACTATCATGTTCGTTATTTATTATAATGTCCTTATAAAGTATGATTTCTCCGTGCACTTTACCTTAATCATGACAAGTTAGGCCGAAAATTATTTCAAGTTACAGTTTAAGTTACACTTTTTCCTATTTGGTTGCATGCAAGATGATGTAACGACAAGCAACCGCTTGTTTATACCCCAACTCTACTTTTTACCGTTTCTACTACTTGCCTATAATAAGTAGAGAAAGTACTGCATCCCATTCAAAAATTCAATAACGAGATTCACCGGAAATACACGTTTTAAGACCCCCTGAATCCAAAGAAAGCATTTTTACTTACTCTACTACGTAGTTACATTAAGTAGAGAAAGTACTATAGTCCACCCAAAAATTCAATGTCGTAATTCCACCAGAAATCAGTTTGAGACTCCCTGAATCCAAAGAATGTATTTTTAGAAAAAGCTTCAAGTGTGTATGTGTGTATTTGTGTGTGTGTGTGTGTGTGTGTCTGTGTGTGTCTGTGTCTGTCTGTGTCTGTGAACAGCATAACTCAAAAACGAAACGTCGGTTAAAAACCAAATTTAGTTTTAAGTTCATCTTCCAAGGATGCGACACGAAGACTTTGAAGAAAACCCCCACTCCAAACTACCCTTTGCAATGGACATTTTTAAAATTTTTTCTATTTTTTCAAAAATGGCTCTAACGATTTTGAATAAAATACATAGGTTTAAGCTATTTTCATGCTAAATAAAATGTGTGTCTTTAATTTTCTAGGAATCTTCTGTAAATTCTCTTTATTGTGAATGACTTTTGATAATTAGCAAACCGTAAGAAAGAAAGAAAGAGAGAGAGAGAGAGAGAGAGAGAGAGATATTCCTACTGCACAACAAATTAGATCTTGTTAAAGCACAAAATTTGTCAAATAACATTTGTATGGCGTTAACATATCCTGAAATATCTTCGTTATTAGTTTGAATTTCCAAATACTTTATATTCTTCAACTACAAATCACTATTGTTTTTCTTTCTTTTATTACGTTTTGTTACAAAGAGAACAGAATTTCAAAGCGATCAGCAATGAGTGGTTTGGCTATCGCGTTAGCTTAATGTGCTCTGTTTAATGTGTAATTAAGTGATGGTTTATTTCTATTAACATAAAATACATGCAAGAATAAGCTTTGTAAGAATAGTTGGTGGAAGAGTGAATAGAGAAAGTCATGTGAATGCAGCCCATCATATTTTATGGAAAAAGTCTCAGTATGCCTGCGTGTCTGTGAACAACTTAACTCCAAAACGAAATGCCGGTCAAATACCAAACTTGATATTTATGTTCAGCATTTTCAAAGATGTGACAGGAAGATTTTCAGGAAAATCTCCCCACCCCGAACATCCTTCACATGCAAACATTTTCGAAATTTGTTATTTTCTCAAAAATGCCTAAAACGATTTTGATTCAAAATACTCTCTGTTTAAGGTATTTTCATGACAAACGAAATATACATTTTGAATTTTCTGAGAAGAGGTTAATTTGAATGAGTTTTGTATAATTGGTAAACTGTAAGCGATGGACCAAGTTTTGCTACACAAGAAATGCAGATCCCGTTAAAGCACACAGTTTGTCATACATATATTTTATGAAATTAACTATTTTCCAGATATTTTTACTGTCTACTGCGTGTTGTAAGTAGGGGAAGTATTACATTCCTCCCAAAAATTCGATACTAGATTTCACCGGAAATGCATGTTGTAACGTATTCTGAATCCATTTTTGGAAGCATAACTCAAAAACGAAGAGGCGAATAAATACCAAATTTGGCATTTAGGTTCAGTATCTTTCAAAGATGCGACACTAAGGTTTCAAGAAACCTCCCCACCCCAGACTAACCTTTATGTGGAACATTTTTCGAACATTTCGATTTCTCAAAAATGGCTCTAACGATTTTGATTAAAATATCATATATTTAAGATATTTTCATGACAAATAAAATGTATATCTCGAATTTTCTGGGAATGTCTCCAAAAGTATTCTTCATTATGAACGACTTTTGCATAACTGGTAAACCATGAGAGAGAGAGAGAGAGAGAGAGAGAGAGAGAGAGAGAGAGACAAAATTTTACTACACAAAAAATGTAGATCGCGTTAAAGTACACAATTTATGTCATACATTTTTTGTTGTTGAGTGAACCATTTTCGAGATATTGCTTGTTATTCCCTTAAATTTTGCAATACTTATACTTTTTCTCATATTCGTTATTCAATTTTTTTTGTCCTGGTAATGCAAAGAAAATGGAATACTCCACATAGCGACCAGCTCTTAAAATATTTGACTATAGCTTAAAGCCCACCAATTCCCCTTACATCTACAAGAAAATTAGCAACAAGATTAACATCTCGATATCTCGATTAACATGAAGTATATGGAGAATAAGCGTTTGTAAAAATAGTTTGTACAAGAGTAGAGAAATTCATGTGAGTGTAACACATCAGAATATTTTTGTTGTTATTGGTTAAAACGAGTTTTGTAACTGGGAAGTCACTCTTCGTTTTGTTTTTGTCGCGGTCATACAAACAGCATGGAATTTCAAAGCATCGCGTAGTGACATGCTTTTTGAAAATGTGACTATCGCTTTGTGTACGTGTCCTACAACGAGATGCGTAAAGGTGAACTTTTTCTTTTGGTATTTAATTAACGTCCTTTAACCGGGTAGGTCATTTCGGACGGGGAAGGAACGAATTGGTTAAAATGATGCTCAAATGGGCCCGAGGTTCCTAGAGCTTAGAGTTACCTGACATTCATCTTCTCAGGATAAGGGGAAACCTCGGAAAAAAAAAACGTTATCCAGGTAACTCACTCTAACCGAGATCCGAACTCGGGACCTCTTGAATGTGAGGCTCCTCACACTACAGAGATGGACTAAATGTGATTTGAAAGTTTATCAAGAAGTAGAAATAAAAATAAGATTTAATAAAAATAATTTGTAGAATGGTGAGAAGACAAAGTTATGTGAATGCAACAGATTTTAATCGTGGTAGTGCAAAGAGCGTACAGTTTCAAAGGCACCACGTAAAAAGTTGACTATCGTTTTAGCCACTGTATTATTCTTATACTTACAACGAAGTTTGTAAGAGTGTAATGCCAGTTCATCTCAGTTAACAAGAAGTAACTCTCACACAAGCTGTATGTAGGATAAGGTTGGAAAGGTAGAATCAGACTGAAAAATTCAATGACATGACCGGGATTTGAACTACGGATCTTCCAGGTTCTGTCCAGGTGACGCTGTGGTAACGCGTGCGACTAGCCTTTGGAAGGTCCCCGGTTCCCTTCCCAACGACCACACACTCTGACCCATGGGCCTTTTCCCGGGTCGTCAGGCGAATGCTGGAGTGGTTTCTCTCAGCCCCGAATTTCCTGTCCCCCATATCGTTCCATTCCTCATTTCATTCATGCTTAATCCCGTCTGTTTCACGGTTGGAAGTGTTGACAATGGTGTTCCGGTGCAGCGGGGCTTGGAAAAAGGATGCTCTTTATGGAATCTTCCCCGTCTCTTTGTCCTCGGCTGGTTGCCGATGGGGCAACACCTCTTGGGGGGCGTTGGATCCTTTGTGTGGTGGCGGGGTCCCAGGTTTGCCTGCCCGACTGTCAGGGCGTCTCAATCTGGAAACTTTAGGGACCCTGTCATTGGTGCCGTCGCTCCTGGTTTCGGCCGCCCAGTGTCTCACCTCACCCCTCCGCCGGGGGCTCCCCGTCCGTTACACATTCCATTCCAGATCATGGAGAGAAACCTTTTAGGAATTTAGAACGTGAATCATAATACAAAGTATCTAAGTCTAACACCGTATGGTATTTCCAAAGGTTTTTCTTTCTTTCTTTCTTTCTTTCTTTCTTTCTGTTTCTGTCTTCAGATTTTTTAATTTGAAGCAAGTTCACTTTTGAAAACAATTGTATTTTCAGAATAGAGTTCTTTCAAATGATGAACCAATTGCAGTGAATGCAATTCAACCGTTTTGCATTAACACTTTCGTGTCTCTATTTTGAAAATTTAGCTTATTTGTTATCCTAACCGAATAAAACAGCTATATAGAAACCGCATATTTTGCGTTAAACGTTGTTTCCGTGTATCTATTAACATTTTCTCCTTTTAGCTACAATATCTAGGTGTTTTTATTCTTTGTCCACTATACGGTTTCACGTTTCCCCCCCCCCCTTTTCTCTTGTGAGTGTGTGTAAGGGGGAATTATGTTTCCATAAAAGAATCGTTATTCGTTTTCCAGTAATGAACGCAAAATATATCTCATTTTGAGGAAAATTGGATGTTGCACTTAATTGCGCTCAAACTGCTTCAACAGTGTGACATTGATATTATTTTTCCTTCCGTATTTTTAAAACGTTACTTGAATATTATCACAATGAATGTGCCAACTCTATGGATCTACACTCTTAGCGTTAAACGTTGTGATTAATCTCTATGAACATTAAAAACCAAAACAAACTGACATTTAAGATAATAAGGATTTCCCGTAGAACAGTACATTGCGTGGTAATTATGAACCTATTATTATTACTACTAGCAACAAACATTAAAAACAAGATTGGTATACATTAAGTGAACCTGGTTTCTCAAGAAGATTACTGAATAATGCATCTTAAAAGTTCTGTAGCACCCGCATAAATAGTGCAATATTTAAACAACATATTATGTAAAGAAAATGTTAATTTATTTCGCTTATATAGATCTAGTTAAGAGAAAAGTATTTAATTTCGTCTTCTTTCCTCTTGGAGTCAGGTCGCTGAATTATACTAGCATAAGCAAAAGTAAATGTGACCTTTGAGACGATACCGGCACTTACTGTCGTCTATAGTGGCATGACTAGTCGAAAAGACATTCCTCCCCCGTCTTCCTCTACACCTCCTGGTCCACCGGAATACATTTGGAGCCTTCTGAACACAGCTAACCTAGGATTTGTATGAAGTTTAGTTTTTGATTAAGCTGCTAACACACAGCTCTCGCTCATGCCTGCCTTTTAAATATTTTAAGAACTAGGTTCTCAAAACATTAATTCCTGGCGAAATTTTGACAAAGCAAAGCTTTTTTTTTTTACTAGATTGCGGGTTAAAGATCTGAATAAGCATTTGTGTTACGCCTGCAGTTACTCATGTAGGCATCATGTTTGACTCTAGTTGAGTAAGTAGCCTAAATAAGACTCTTAAGTTAGTGGTAAAAGTGTTCATCGTGACTGATAAATGATGACCAAAGTGTTGAGTTAGCATTGGCACTTTTCCAATAATTATATGAGACTGAATAAAAGGAAAATTTGTACTACTCTATTAATTTATAATTTCTTCTTGCATTTTGTAGCATGGAAACTGCATAATGTTTATAAACCGAGGTTCTTGTAATCTCATGTATATATTTAGGCTTTAATCTAAGCCTCTGTTGGGATCTTATATGACCATTGTTTCATTTTTTAACGGTGTGTCCTTCCCCTATCGTTTTATATTTTTAACTAGCAAGTAATCTGTTAAGTAGGTATCAAAGGGTTACCATACAGCGCCTGCAAATGGAGGAGATATCGAGTGGGTTGCGTTGGAAGCTTTGTTTAGGAGTAGGATATGGGTAAGACGCCGAATTACCGTGTTACATTAAATTAGGATTGTTGGCGCAAGACGGCGAGTTATTTGGAAAGCGCAGTTCTTAACATAAATTATACGATTTTAAGATAGAATATATGTAATTCTTATCTGGGAATTAATTTCTTTCTAATGCTCGTGCCCAAACAATGATCAACTACAGCAAATCGCCTACCATCTGACGGCGGTATGAAAATCACGCCTTAGCCTATTTCTAAACTTCGCATTTTTGTTACATGAAGACAGAATTGTCAACTCCGTGTGCGAGTTGTCTCCAAAACGCAGTTCTTCCTTAAATTATACGATTTTAAAATAACGTTTACAAATTCCAACATATGCGTAATCACAAACGTTTAATATTACTGCTCCCTCTTTTCTTTTAATTATTATCAAAATACAAAGTGTTCAGCCGCCATTAGAGCTGGGAAAGATGACATGTTATGATTTTTGTATCACGCATCCAATTTTTGGTTCGGCTTATGGGCATTGAGGAGGTAAGTTGGTTGTAATTCTCTTACGAGATGATTCTTTGTATAAAGAATTGAAAACTATAATATAGTTTTAGTCTGAACGCTTATTCCAGCAGAAAAATAAAGTTTATAAATAAATTGCTTTATAATTCATATATCGAACGATGAAGGCAAATGTTATTGTAATGCGTAATAGAACATCTACATGTTTTTGTGAATTTCATTGTCTTTCTTAAATGCCTTGTTTCTCTGCAGTTTAGCATTTTTGTTTTGCACAAATCATAATTTACGCTGTATCTGAAAGGGTGCTTACTGAACTTATAGGTTTTTTACATTAAATGTATAAGTAAACGTTTAAGTTAAAACATTTCTCTTTTATTATTTCACTCAAATATAAGCAAGTGTGTTTGAGTTTTAGTAGCTTTGTTAAACACTAAATATGAAAATACGTTAAATAACTTATTGGGAACTGAACATCTTTAGCGAAGTTCTCGTAATGCCGCGCGCATTTTACTCCGCGGCAGACATGACCTTCAAGGGCAACCGCGCTATTGTTAAACATCTCTACATTTCAGAACGTTTTTCTACAAATCTGTGAAAGGTAGAAAAATGTGTTAATGAAGTTTTTCAATATGCTCATCGAGATCTATATCTTGTTAAAGGCATATCTGCTTTTGTAGCTTGTATCAGTTATAAGCAGATGGTGTTTCCCTTTTCCTTTCCCGCAACGCCATCAACAGGATTCATTAACAGCATTTCTCATTCTCATAAAATGTTATTTTGGAAACCTCACTTTTGTTGCAAAACATAACGAAAGCAGGAGACATGCAAGTAGAAAACGTGTTGTAGAAAAATAATTTTCACTTTAAAAAGCTCATTCCTCCGAGCTGCTGCTGGCATCTAGGCCCAGCGGGTTGGGGTTCGGTTTAGCTAGAAGGGGACTTTTTCATTAACATGAACCATTCTGTACCTTCGTTATACTCTGAAACGTGAAAATGCAAGAGTGAACGTGTGTTTCTGCGGCAGCAAACGCAATGATTGAATGCAAATGAGATTGTAAATATTCGCATAGCGGTAAATTGTAATTACATTTGTTTTATACCGGTGATTTGTGGTAGAAAAGTAAAGTTTTAATTGGGTATTTTGTGAAATAATACCGAAAATCATGCATTTTAAAAGCCTTCCATACTAACTACACTTAGCATCGTACTTCCTTCTCCAAGCTGAAAAAATGTCGATATATTTATAAAATTTCAACTCGGTACCTGCAAAAGTTCTCTTATTAATTGTGTAGCAACATTTGTATACATACCTTTAAACTCTTATATATGTTCGTTTCGCTTATCATATGGCGAACCCGATAAAATGATTGTAACCTCTATGCAGCTAGTTTTATCCTTTTAAGTTTATCGTTTTATTGAGGTGCATCGGCTTTCATCTTAGTGTCGCTGTGTTACTCGCAAATCGTTTTAATTTCGACCTCCGCAGGATCGGCTGTTAGTGAAAATTAAAATACCCGGTTTGTAGATTCTCAATGTTTTATAACTATTGAAATTTTTAAAAAATACATTTTATGAATATACTGTTGTATTTTTATCAGTATATCCTGAAATACTTCAAATAAAATCAGCTGGAGCTCTGGACTTTCAAGAATTCAGGAGCAGCAAAGTTAATATAGAGTGCAGTATTTGACCAGTGCATCTAGTGGAGTTCGGAATAGCCGCGACTGTCTACTCGTCCAATTTAATTCTATTACGTCGGCGTGCGATTTTTACTTTCTCTACCTAAGTAGACGAAGTTGTATTCCACCAAAAATTCGGTACCTAGATTTTTATGAAAATACATGTTTTGAGTCTTTTAAACGACAGATCCGCGCACGCGCATACTTTTCTTAGATATTCATTGTTATTGGTTTCAAATTCCAAATACTGTGTATTTTTTCTGCTGCTTGCTTATAGTAAGTAGAGGAAGTATTGTGTTCCAATAAAAAATTCGATATTGAGATTTTATTGAAAATAAATGTTTCGAGGTTTCCTAAATAAAAAAAAAGGTTTGGTTTATTTGTTTGTGTGCGTGCATGAGTGCGTGCGTCTGTGATTTTCGTAACACTCAGTTGTTATTTCCAATATTGTATACTTTTTACTTTTTCTGCTGCGTATTACCTATAGTAAGTAGAGGAAGTATTGAATTCCACTTGAAATTTTTATATGGAGATTTACCAGCAGTCGTTTCCCAAATCTTAGCCGCCGATATAGTCTTAGGAATTACTGACAACCTAGAAATAAAATGAGCACCTTTCGTGTACCTGCAAATGTTTAAAATTTATGTAACTGTTGATGCATAAGTGCTCACCTCAAGTGTATGTAAGAGATGCAGCATATTTCACTGTAAGATATAACCACATTTACACAAATTCTGAGTTCATAATAACGCAGAATTTTGGTTGCCAAATAATGCATTTAGCAGTGTGGTCGTAGGCATTTGTTTTATTGATTGTTTTGAAAGGTTTGAATGGAAAATAGTTATTAGTAAATAAATGATTTCATCTATATCAAAGTAACGCAATTGTTCTTCATTTCAGGTGAGTTCAAGACCTCTTCTGTGCAGTATAGCCGTTTTAAGTTTGTAAGTTATACTTTTCATTGATTTCTTACTGGAACTCTGTTATACTGATGTTCGAGGTAACTTCGAAAATTTCAGGATGAAACTAATGTGACATTCAGTAAAATGTACGATCCGCAACAGTTCCTTATGACAAGGTTAACCTTCATCACGTTTCACTTTGTACATGCATGTCCTCTTGCTTTCTTTAGCTTCAACATTTCGTTGTCACACTTTCCCAGTAGTTTGTGTTTTGCTTCTTAATACTTATCCCTTATTAGCCGTAGTAAATAGTGAAAGGGATATCATGTACCGGAATAATAACAATGGAAGGGATTACAGAGATCCTAAACAGTGCAAAGAACAGAAAACCGCCCGGTTCAGATCGCTTAACAATTAATTTTTTTTTAAATATGAATCATTAAACTTTTTATTAAGGTTGATTTTTGAATATATGTTGCATATACGGTCATATACCAGATGCGTGGAATGTTGCGGTTATAATTCCTATATTTAAGAAGAGATCGAGGATCAGATTGAGGTATAACACAGGGTACAAGGTCTGTGGTCTGATGGTAAGCATGCTAGTTCCAAATCCAGAGGTCCTGGTTCAAGAATGGGAATTTTTCTTTAGCCAGGATTGTTCCCCATCCTCCCGAGTCTGGAAGTATGAGCGAGAGTGTAAATGTGTGTGTGTGTGTGTGTGTGTGTGTGTGTGTGTGTGTGTGTGTGTGTGTGTGTGTGTGTGTGTGTGAACTTATTGTTTAAAAAGAAAATCCTACGCCAGCAAACCCAAAGATACACAATAGTAAACGAGTGAACATCATTGCCGAATTTTTATTTCTTTATGGACGCTCTTTAGCTACTATGGTCCTTAGCATCCCATTCTATATTTGCCGTGAAAGACCGGAAATTTTGCTCAGAGGCCTCTTTATGAGGCTTGAGGTTATTTTACATGCCGTAAAGCTACCACACGGGATCACTGGCTTTACTTCCCTTCTGAAAGAAGTCATGCTAAGGATTTTTACGTCCGAAAAAAAATCCATCATCCTCCTCCAGGTTTGAACTCGCGATCTCGAGAGAGTATGGTACCCTCAGAACATAGAGGAGGACATAATTGCCGATGAGCAGTTGTTCCGAAGGCCGAGCCGATATGACCTAAGATGTTAAGGCGGCATATAAAGGAACCACAATATCTATGCAAAAATATTCAACAAAAGACTGGCAACTTTAAAGGAAGCCTTTGTGTTAGAACAAAACGTTTAAAAAGGGCACTCCTTATATTCTTTGTATCTTTTCCGCATCCCTTGTTATATCATCAAATGAAATATACCAAATGGCCTCCATTGATTTTGAAAGGGCTTTTGATACTCTGAATCGAGGAAACTTAAGAAAATAATGAAAGAAAGGGGTATTCCGAATGCGCTTAATAACGGCCATTCTAAGTTTTTTTATGAATGCCTCAATAAAAATGAATGCAGTTTTTTACTTTCTCTACTACGTATAGTAAGTAGGGGAAGTATTGTATTCCACCCAAAAATTCGATACCGAGAGTTCACCGGAAATACATGTTTTCAGACCCCTGAATCCAAAAAAAAGCATTTTTGGAAACATGTCCGTGTGTGTGTCTGTCTGTGAACAGCATAACTCAGAAACGAACAGTCGGATAAACACCAAACTTGGTATTAGGTTCAGTATCTTCCAGAGATGCGACACGAAGATTTTCAAGAAAATCCCCCCACCCCAGATTACCCTTTACATGGAAGATTTTTTGAAAATTTTAGTTTTCTCAAAAATGGCTCTTAACGATTTTGATTAAAATATCATGTGTTTAAGATATTTTCGTGACAAATAAAATGTATATCTTGAATTTTCTGGGAATGTCTCCAAAAGTATTCTTCATTGTGAACGACTTTTGCATAACTGGTAAACCATAAGAGATAGACAAAATTTTACTACACAAAAAATGTAGATCGCGTTAAAATACACAATTATGTCATATACATTTTTTTGAGTGAACCATTTTCGAGATATTGCTTGTTATTCCCTTAAATTTTTCAATACTTATTTTCTCAAATGGGAATTCGTTATTCATTTTTTATGTCTTGGATATGCAAAGAGTATTGATCTGTGGCAAAGGGAATGGTGCTGCAGCTATCAACCAGCTATTAAGAGATAGGTATGTGCTTAAAGGCTACTGTATTTCTATATTGCCGTTGTAAATATATATTCCCCTTACATCTACAAGAAAATTAGCAATAAGATAGAGTGTGCAAATGTTTATCTCGATTAACATAAAGTAGATGGAGAATAAGCGTTTGTAAAAATAGTTTGTGCAAGAGTAGGGAAAGTCATGTGAGTGTAACACATCAGTTTTTTTTTTTTTTTTTTTTTTTTTTTTTTTTTTTTTTTACGTTTTGGACATACAAGGATAATGCAATGCGCCACATAGCAACCAGCTCTTAAAAGATTTGACTATCGCTTAAAGTCTACCACATTCCCGTTGCACCTACAACAAAGTTAGCAATAAGATTAACATCTCGATATCTCGATTAACATGAAGCTTATGGAGAATAAGCGTTTGTAAAAATAGTTTTTTACAAGAGTAGAGAAAGTCATGTGAGTGTAACACATCAGATTTTTTTAAATCACTAGGAATTCAAAAGAAGTAACTAGGTATTCATGTCATCTAGGTTATTTAATCTTCATCCTTAAAGTTGTGAAAAAATGGGAAGCACAATTGTATTTTTATGTTATTAGAGAAAGAAACCATTAAGGTTCATGGTTTTTGCTGACGATAATGAGCACAATTTACCAAAATCAGTTTCCAGCTTATATAAGATAGCTTTAGATTGTAATTTAAAGCTATCCACGAAGAAGATAAAAGTTTTGGGTTTATAGCATCTCAACCCAAACGAAAACATAATTGCAATTAATAACAGTAATTTAGAGGAGTTCTGTAATGTTAATTTCGCAGGACGTACATTACAACAGTGAGGGACTAAGAAACAAAATTCGCAGATTTCTACAGCTCAGGGAACGATGAAACGAACTCTAAAGAAAATACTAGGAAAACATCGATCTTTATCAGGCAATGGCTACTCCAAAATTAACAAACAACACAAAAAAAAAAATAGAGATGCCGGAGATGGGTTTACTAACACCACTTAATGTTTATTGTTGAAAGCCCAGAAGTGTAATTTGTGAAGTGTTACAAATGGTCTTGACATCATTAACACTTCTATATACAGGATTGGTATCAGCATCTGATGGGAATGGATACACACCGCACTGCAGTACAGATGTTCCTCTATCAAACAGTTGGCAGAAGAGATCTTGTTAGGCCTAGAAAGAGGTGCAGAGAACAGCTTTCGTTTCCTGTAAATGGAACAGACCTAAAAACATAAACCATAACGTATTTGATGATGAAATAGTGTAATAGTATGCTGGGATACAAATGCGTTAAATGCATCATTGTAGAACTAGGTAATTTCTAGATTCTTCTAAGCACTTAACGCATGTGTATTGCATAATATAAATCTGTAGTACTTACACGAAAATAATGTTCATAATTTACTAACAGCTGTTGCACATGGCTCCCAAGGCAAGGTCACCAACATAAATAGTGTGTTACTCATTGTGCCTGATATATAAAACTCGTAGTATCCAGCACATTGATATGCTTTGCTAATTTACTCAGGCATTATAATTTATTTTTAAAAAATTGGGAATTCGGAAAGCAAATGTTATCAGGGAAGAACATGATAATTCACACAAACAGTGATCACAAAAACGTTGGTACTGTAAGAATTAATATAAGTATTATCAGACACTAAGGAATTTACCGACTCTTTTAATGGTGGAGCTGCTTTCCATATTTCTATTATGCGTCAAAGTTCCACCTCAAAAATGTAACATATCATATTTCGTATTTTAAATACGCATTAATAAAACATAAGGCCTAGATAATAATGGTACGAATTTCGCACTAATACAGAACGACAAAAGTATTTCCATGAACTTGTATAAAGGTTTTATTTCGTTATTAATAAAAGGTAAATCGGAACTGATACAAACTTCCAAATAACCCCATTTTTCGTCCACCCCTTTGGTGTGGGGGTGCGTGTCTGCCTCACGTTTAAGAGATCCCGAGTTGGAATTTAGATTGTGATGAGATAAATGGATAGGGATTTTTTTCACTTATCCTCAGAAGACAATGTTATTAAACTCTTAGATCTGTGGACTCTGGGCTCATTTGAGCACCGTTTCATAAATTCACGGTCTGATGTGACCGAAAGGGAATTAAACTGTTAAAAAAGGCATGTTTTATATAATAAAATGAAATGAAAATATAATAAATACCAAAATATCTTATTGATTGTTCCCCAAAATTGAGCAGGAGTAACTTAAACACTGTAAAAGTAACCTCTGTGTTAGGCAGCCTATGGGACAAATACATTTTTACTTTCGATTTATTTTGATTCAAGGGTTACTTACATATGTGATCTACAATATTGTTCTGACTCGATCTGTTAACATTTGCCGTTAAATATTTCGCCCAATAAGCGCCGTGCCGCATCGACCGCGTCAATTTTGTTCGCCCTGTGCGGATTGGTTACCGCTCGAGCACGCGATTTGAGACCGCACGCTTTATATTGTTTGTCCGTTACCATTTGATGATGCGGTTGCGAGGTAATCGTATTGTTTGTCACATCCTGAATTCACAGACAGCCTCATAACCTTTTTTTACTTAATGCTGCAATGCTTACCGTGAAGGCAGAAAAGACAGCTTTATTGCCGGCTTTCAAAATGTCACGTGAAATGAAGTTGCACAGAGGAGAGGAAGGGGATACAGTGATAGAGGGGGAGAATGGGGCTGGAGATTGGAAAGAAAGAAGAGAAAGAGTGGGGCGGAGGGAGAGAGTAAGAAAGACGGGTAGAGGATAGAGAAGAAGAAGAAGATGAAGAAGATTCGCATTTAGCTCTATAGTACCAGCAAAGTTGTGGCGTCTGCTAGTTCAAAATAAAAGACAAAATACATCATTCAGAGGAAACAAAGATGTCTCCACGAGGGAAGAAACGAAACCGAACTCCAGATGACAACCATGAAAGAAGATTACTTTATCGGTCGTTTAGAGCGAAGGGTTAATCTTAAATAATAATCTAACCATTTTGTAAGGTATTATATTCCTTTTTAATTTGCTATACTCGCTCTATAAAAAGCTTTTTGAAATTTTGAAGCAATTTTCTCTCGCTGTTAAATACGTTTTTGTCTGAACCCTCGAAACAATGCATGTCACTTGGAACTCCGGTGCGTGAAGTGATTATAATACCATCAGAGGGTTCAGATAGGCGCTACAAAGAGAATATGGAAAATGCCTTCAAAGCCTGTGACAAGGATATGGGAGTTTTTACGGCAGATAAATGTTGTATCGGAGGCATGGCTCTCTCGTTTATTACAATTCTGCTCACACAAGGGTGGAAATGTTTGTTGATGACACAATGGCTTATATATCTTCTCGGAGCCTGCCCCTCTTTTTCAATTGGGCAAATAATGTTCCCATAGAGGGTAGCAATAAATTGCAAGAGCTGGCGGTTGAGGGGATGCCCTCAAGGGTGGGCTTCAGCCAAATTGCGGAAAAAAGTTTATTACTCTCATATTGTATTGTTTTCTACTGTAGGTGAAGCATAAAGTTGCTTAATTTCGTGGTTTTTATTAAATCTGCCGAAGTCCCTAGCTGATTTTAACAACGATGTTTTAAGAAACACCTTAATGACGCAGTTTGGATATTTAATTATTGCACTACTATTAATTACGCTGGTCAGCACCAAAATACTCTTGGGGGGAAAAGGGGTCATTCTTGTGGTTTTCACGACGCTGAATCTGAATTTGAAAACCAAATTGGTCTACCATGTACCATTTTTAAAAGAGCCATAAAATTTGTATAAACAAAATTAAGAATTTGTTTGTACATTTGGAATTTAGTCCTGGTACCTTGCTTTTATCTCAGATTGGGTAAGTAATGAATGATAACATTATATGTAACTGTAAACAAATAAATGTGCATTTCAGCTATGCATACATAAAGTTAAGTACACTTTTATCGCTAAAAAATAAAACCACCTTACTTGCATGCAGGAAGAAACTGCTACTGATGTCATGCAAAATCCATCAACATCGTTACAAGTAAATTAAGTAAAATAGTTTAAATAACACAATGCTGGAAGCAATGACGAGTTGAATTATTTCAGTTATGAATGTTCTGGCTAAAATTGAATGTGTTGTACACTTGAACACCACTGCATCAATTTAGTAACACACATGTACACGTAATACTCACTGCATTTTCTCTGTTTTTATTTTAAATCCTAATTGTAATTTATCACTATCTTAACAATAGCACTGTTACAACTGAAGACAATTTCCACTTTAAAGAAAAACGTATTTACTGTCCTTTTTCTTTTATACAGTTCTTAGGTATCTCCCGCACAAGAGTCCAACAGCAGTCGGTTAATATGTTTTCCTTCCATTTCCCTCTGCATCTCTTTTCCATTTGGGCTATATCTTGGTGAAATCTTTTCACCGTGCTCTTCAGAAGATCTCCCATATTTGGGGAGGGGGTCCAAATGAGAACTTGCTTCACAGACATATTAAAACCCATGTTACAAAATGAGGCAAGTAGACTCTCCACAATTTCTTCAAAATTTGTAGATTTCTTGTTTCCCAGAAAGTTGTAACACGCATTTTCAAATGCATTCCAGGCTCCTCTTTCGATTAAATTCAATTTATCTTTGAATACGGCGTCCTGAAATAGTTGCTTTAGTTGAGGTGCAACGAAAATGCCTACTTTTATTTTGGCCACACTAAATTCGTGGAAACTTTTCCTTCAGGTAAACGAATCCTGAACCTTCTTATCCATTGCATTCACAAATTGTTCTATTAAGCCAATCTTAATTTGAAGAGGAGACACTATGTTTGCCCTGTAAACTAACGCTTCATGTGTCACATTTTTTTTCTTTTATCTTTTTTTCTTCTTCTCGGGGTGGCCTTTTTTTTTTCACAATATAGTGTTTGTTCCTCGCGCGATTGTCCCACTCACACATGAAACAGTTCAATGTTCTATTCCCCCTTTGTAGTCCCTTCAGCAATGCTACAACTTTATGATGGGCACATATGCTCCACTGATGAGCTTCGTATTTATTTCATGCAAAAGATGCTGCATATTTGCATATGTTTCTTTTATGTTAATTGAATTTGCGAGAGGTACTGGCGGATGTATGTTACCAATAATAAGCTTCCTGTTTGTTATCAGACAGATTGCAGAGGCTCGTGCTTTCTAAGCTCCCTTTACATTGTCAAGGTATTTATCCAAACACCATTGTGAAGCCTTCATAATCCTGTCTAAGGATTAAATTATTGGTGACAATTATCATTTTTGCATTAAAACGAAAATAATAGAGACAACTTGCTAATAAAGTTTACAAAAAATGCACTTGTTTCCAATTTCGTTGGCACCTGAACCAAAAATGGTACGTGTTGGAGAAATATGACTAATATATTTTTGATTTAGCGATGTCGAATCCATCAGGCAAACATATGTTTTTCTAAAGAGGTTTTTTTAAATTAATTAATTAATGTATTTATTTATTCATTCATTCATTCTTTGCCAACCAGTATTATTTAACTACTAATTTCAGAGTAAACAGTTGTATAAATCGAGATCACTGGTTTCGGTCCAATGATTCGTAAATATGTGATACGTTTCTAATTCCGTTATAATGATATGGCCATCCCGTGATAAATTATGCCATTTTAGAAACTATATTCTCTTTAGCAATGCATTCTACTGTAATAGATGGTTTAACGTAATAAATATTATTTAAAATAAGGGCGCATGTGAAACGAGTAGATAAGTACAAAACGTTTTTTTACATTCTCTACCGTTTACTATGGTAGCGAAAAGAAATCTTGCATGCAAATAAAGCATTCCGGATAGAAATGTTTCCGAACATACCAGTTTTAAGGCTCACTGAACACAAACAAATTTTTTAAATCCCTCCACCGCTTACGCAAGGAAGCATTCCGTTCAAAAATACCTACATTTGGATTCACGTTTTCAGATCTCCTGAATTTTTAAAAAGAAATCTGATGTATTTCATTTGCATGACTTTCGCTAGCAACTATATTTTTCTCTCTCTTCTATAAACTTTTCTTACAAAAGCTACATCTACTTCTTGTTAATCGCGAAAAGCATTTGCAGAAAAATGCTTCATTGCGCATTTTGTTACAGGTACAAAGTGGATACCGAAGGCTGAAGCAATAGACAAATCTATAAAAAGCGGGTCGTTATGTAATAGCTTTGAAATTCCATATTCTGCACATAACGAGAAACAAAAGAATGGTGACTATGCACTTAAAATGTATCAAGCATTGGAAAACTCCAACTAAGAGCATAAAATATCTCGATTATTGTTAATGCCACATAAAAAAAGGTATTTGGCATAAATTGCGTGTTTTGACCAGGTCTGCATTTTTCATCGTGTAAGTTTACGTCTATATCTTTTGGTTTACCAGTTACTCAACAGTATACAAAGTTGATTTCGAATGAAGAGGACTTCATAGGTTATTCACAGAAAATTCAAAATATATTTACCTTTTATTCATTCAAATAGGTCATAAACATACTTCCTGTTTTAATTAAAATCATTGGCTATTTTTGGGCAAATCAAAATACAGGACTTTTTTACGTTAAAGGTAGATTGGGGTGGGAGATTTCTTTGTGTCGTATCTTACAAGTTACTAGAGTTAAATACCAAGGTTCATATTCATCCAACCTTTCGTTTTAGAGTCATGCTGTTCTCTCTCCCTCCCTCCCTCTCTCTCTCTCTCTCTCTCTCTCTCTCTCCCACTCCCACACACACACACACACACACACACACACACGTGCATGGATATTGTTTTTTCTAAAAATGCTTTTATTTTTTGTATGCAAGGGAGCTCAAAATATGTATTTGTTGTGAAATTTTGATATTGAATTTTTTGGGGTGAATTACAATACTTCCTATCGTATGTTTGTGGTAGAAAAAATGAAAATCGCAACTGCTGGCTTTTTTGTGTCTTGCTTTGTGTTACTTTTTTGGTGAAACATTAAATCTATCTCTCTCTCCCTCAGGGAATAATCTTCACTAAAGAAAATTTTCTATCCCGAAGCCGGGAATCGAACCTGGGACCTCCGATTGACTTTCTGTCTCTCTCTGACTTTAGGATAGCATATCTTAAGTGTTAATTTAGTTATTTACCAAAATCGATCATTACCAGCAAACTTTCGATTACAGTGTTGTTATTACATTAATTCATACCTTAACATTTTGTAGTCGGGCGTTGGGATAGCGAAGTGGTTTCTTTTTCGGCTCTCGTACTAGGGGTTGGGGGTTCGATTCCCAGCTCTGGGGTGGCGATTTGAAGTCGACCCTATCCGCACTTTCACCTCTGACTTGTGAAGTATCCCCAAGGGTCAACTTGGTTCGGAGTCCACGGTAAAAGCTGCAGGTCCTCATCACCCTAACATCGGAGTCGATGGATTCCCTCCCTGGGTGTCTTCACCTCAGAAATGAGTCCAGTCATCGCTTGGTGGGTATCTCCAGGTCATAGGCCACATGGGGAGCGTAAGAAACGACATTATGCAGCCCATTTGCTCATACAGGTAAAGCCGGCATAATAGAATCTCGGTTATCGGTTGTTACCCTGGTGGAAATACGTACGAAACTACGTCTTAGAGCTTGCACCTGCTCCGTAATTTAATTAAAGCAATCACTTCCATAAGTAGGCGATATACACTTTATATTTAAGGTTATTTATAACTTCACGTCAATTTTCCCCAATTTCATATTTTCTTACTTTATGCGGAAGAATAAGTTCAGCCATTTTTGTTTCACATGGCTCTTTTTTGAACACACCAGCAATTCAGTCGATTGATACTTGGACAAAAAACACTGTAGCGAAATGTCACGTTTTTGTAGGTAGTTTCTGGCGAAAAATTCCGTGTACGTCTTCGCTAAATTATAAAGCGGTTTGTCGCTTAAAATTCAGCAAGGATGTGCATCCCGGAGGGAGGGGTGTATGTACATCGCAAAGGAAGTTGCTTTGTACCACCTGCCGAGACGTGGCCTGGATGTAATGGCTTGGAGGAAATTGTATCACATGGAATTCTTTTGTTTTTTCCTGTTCGTAACGCCAGCAATGTAATAACTATACGTGCTCATTATTCTGACCCTGCCTACGGATACCTTCAGGACAAACTCTATAGCTTGATGACACGACATTGGACCAGAGCTGAAATCTTTTTTCCGCATATTTACCTGTAACATGCTTTATTGTTAAATGAAAATATTTACGGAACTTGCGTAGTATTTGGAAACGCATTTCAGTATATCCTGCACGAATCTGCTTTTTTGTGTCAGGTTTGAAAAGCAAAATTAGAAAATTTGAACAACACGCTTTATATCACTTAAGGTTCATGACGATAAACATATGCTTTCATTTAGCGAATAATTAGAAATAGTGTTTATATGAAAAAGGGGAAATATTAAAAAAAATACATTATTTGTTCGGGAGGAGTAAGTCTGGCATAACTCAGCCCAGGTATTAACATTGAGATTTTTACTGTTTTTGGTTTCATGAAATGTAATAAACTTTAAATTGGAGTATAGACAGTAATTTCCATTATTTAGGGCCTAAAATACGGTAAGAAATCCAACTTCAATGCCAAAGTTTTAAAACCATCTAAAAGTGGCATTCTTGGCAGTATTGATGCCGAGATGTCAGTACGCGCATTTTACCTTTCCGTGCTCGTGATATCCTTTGAGATGAAAAGGCTCAATTTACATACGGGCGTATCGCCGTGGTAACTGAAGCGGTAACAGTATCGGTACGGTGAGCTGAAGATCCGCGGTTCGAATCTTGGCCGTGGCACCGAATTTTTCAAGTCTGATTGAGCTTTTCAAAGGTCCGTATTGTCTAAAGTGGAACATTCTCTAATGCTTGCTTTGTCTTTTCTCTTTTGATGCCGTATCTGCTTATGTGCTTCATGTTTAGCAAATTTAGTTTTACATAAGAAATTCTATGGGTTTCTTGCCCCATTCTTCATAAGACACTTCTGTAAATTGTTAATGCTTCTTAGAAGCTTGTTTAACAAGTAAATCGATGATTCGCAAATACATGACTCATTATGATCTTGCACTTGGCAGTGCTCCCTGGAGGTGCATTACTGCAACAAAATGGAAAGTTGCTGAAACTGTAACCTGATTGAACTGGTGATGCTATGATGTTTAAGCTCGCTCAATATCAAACACGTTCATGCAAGCTTATGATATAACTATGCCCCACTACATTAGTCTGTTTTAGCATAGTAGTACAACACATGCGTGCCTCACAAGCCGATGGTTATGCTTCAGAATAATGCTTCCAGATATAACCATCCTCTTACGCTCCTTTATTTCAGTAGTAAAGTATTTGAAAAACTTCAGCAACAGTGCTGTAAGTAAAAGTGTAAAATAATTTCTACACGCAATACAACAGGAGTGGCCAAGTATATAACTTTTGGGCGCCGCAATTCAAACTTTGAAGAGAGCTGCACTTAATTTCGGGTGTTGCAGATTAAAATAAATCCCATAGTAGGTCCCAATAGTACCTTTAATTGCCAAACATTTAGGTTGTACGCCATGATTTATTGAACACATATATCACTGACCATTTTTACGCAACACAAATTACGTTGCGCTTTTTGGGTGTTAATTTGAGCTGTCAGCTGCTAGAAATTTCTAACCAGATTTATCTGGTGCATGACTTTAGTTACGGCAGATCGAAGAAGTTCATTTAAACGTTCATCACTTAAAAACAACTCGATGCTTAGCTTTAATGAAGTGTTGAATGCAGTGACTCACACGAATAAGCTGTCTCAATATGGGGATGTCCTTTAGCACATTCCTTTGATTTGGAACTTTTGTTACGTTTTTGTTTCCAAAATTCAGTGATTGAACACCCATTTAGTTTCAAGTGTTTTCATCTTTCATTCTCTTTAATCTGCAGCAGCTCCAACTCTAAAGCTGTAGATCAACCACAATTGACCTTGAAACAGCAAACTATTTTTTATTATGTCAAAGAGAAAAGAATTTTCCAAAAAAAAAAGCAAATGAAGGTTTAAGTACTTTTAAGATCACTAAACGTGTCATTCATTTCCTCCGCAAGAGCATTTAATTCACATACGTAATCTTCTGTTTCTACCACAATTTCGTTTTTTTTGGGGGGGGAGAGGTGAAGTGCCCTCATGTTTACTTTACACTGAAAGCTGAACAGAATCTCTGGTAGATCTGAAATAGCTTATTTTACCTTGCAATGAAAGGTTTATTGGTTGTAACTGTTGAACAACATTTGTGAAATGTCATGGGTATCTACTAATAACAATTACTGAGCGTCGTCAAGCCGAGGGAAAAGTTCGCATCTTTCTTTAAGCAATGTTTATATAGGTTGTGCTAATGGGAAAAGTTTGTTGAGAACATTACTTACACCTCCCAAAGTAGATCACTATACATCACCAGGCTACTCCTCATCGTTGCGAATTTCTTTTATGAAAGGTTTGAATTGTCGATGCTTTTTGGTATTTGAGCGGATGTAGTTAACAATTCTCTGAACTTCTTCCATAACTTACTCATATTTAATAGTTTAGCCAGACCATGTCACATGACCGTCATAGTTGCAGCAATAACAAAACGCTACATAAATTCGCTATTTGAGTAAGATTTTTATGCGGATCGCGAGTCACGCTGTGCTTACCCGTGCAATAGATTATGGCAGGGGCGGCGGAAGTAGTACCTGCGTGCCATGGCACTATCTATAAAATGAAATACGTATTTTAAATTGTTTGTATACTTCACGACTACATCAAGAATGTAGTCATATTATTCTTCTTCAAAGAAATGACTTGCCCAACAGTAGAAAAGCTTAGAAGCGACTGCCGGTTGCAGGATTCATAGCATTCTGGGCTTTCAGTCTGGCCTCTAGAGGTGGTTTTAAGGGCAAGAGAATAGCTCACATTCGTGACCGTGCCTGTCACGGATTGTCTTTGCACCACATGCGAACCCTTAGTACCAACATTATCGTACATGTAAGACGAAGTATCATATTGATAAGTGAGAAATACTGCACTAATTAATGCTTTGTAGTGTAAAAGTTAGCTAAATTACGTGCTTTATTGTAACATATTCGTATTCATTTTCCTTAATAATTGTTTTCTAGCAATGCTTCCTGCAATGCGAGCAGTCCAGCAGACGATTGAAAAAGAAATGTGCTAAGAAGAGTAAAAACTGTTGTGTGCACGAGTAATTACGTTTGCGTGTGCTGTTTTCTTTAAGTAACATCGATAAAGTAACTGCTTTACTAAGCAGCCTATTTTCTACATTGTCGTTAAAAGATGAGGTGCAATTGAATACATGGGAATACCTACTCCGATCTGCACAATATACCGCGTTCGGAAATTCAGTAGGAACACTTACACGAAAAACAAATGGATGTGTGAATGTAAAGTGAAAAATGTTTTATTCTGCCTTCCAGGCTATCTATTTGGTGGCGATAACCAATGCCCCTCCCAAAAAAGTATGGTGGATTTAGTTCAAGTGTGTTAAAAAATTGATAGTACACGGATACAATATGCTGCTTGGTAACCCATTTGTAAAATTTGCGGTAGCTCGAAATTAGATCATCTGCTTGAGAAAAAGTCGCTATCAGTGCTAGTGTTACCGGCAACAGCAGCATATTACAAATACACTATGTGATCAAAAGTTCGGACACTCCCCACAAACATATGTTTTTCTTCTTAGGTGCATTGTGCTACCACCTACTGCCTGGTACTCATCCGCGACCTCAGCAGTCATTTGACATCGTGAAACAACAGAATGGGACGCTCCGTGGAACTCACGAACTTCGAACGTGGTCGTGTGATTGGGTGTCACTTGTGTCAGAAGTCTGTACGCGAGATTTCCACACTCCTAAACATCCCTAGGTTCACTGTTTCTGATGTGATAGTGAAGTGGAAACGTGAAGGTACATGTATAGCACAAAAGCGTACAGGCCGACCTCGTCTGTTGACAGACCGCCGACATTTGAAGAGGGTCGTAAAGAGTAATAGGCAGACATCTATCCAGACCATCACACAGGAATTCCAAACTGCATCAGCATCCACTCCAAGTACTATGACAGTTAGGCGTGAGGTGAGAAACCTTGGATTCCATGGTCGAGCGGCTGCTCGCAGGAAAATGCCAGACGGCGCCTGCTTGGTGTAAGGAGCGTCAACACGATCGAGCACCTGTACATACTGCATGGGCTGTGGCGGAGTGGTTACATGACAATAACATCCCTGTAATGGACTGGCCTGCACAGAGTCCTGACTTGAATCCTATAGAACACCTTTGGGATGTTTTGGAACGCCAACTTCGTGCCAGGCCTTACCGACCTACATCGATACCTCTCCTCAGTTCTGCACTCCGTGATGAATGGGCTGCCATTCGCCAAGAAACCTTCCAGCACCTGATTGAAAGTATGCCTGTGAGAGTGAACGCTGTCATCAAGGCTAAGGGTGGGCCAACACCATATTGACTTCCAGCATTACCGATGGAGGGCTCCACGAACTTGTACAGGTCGCGCCACGGATTTTGGCATGCGAAAATTTTAATGGAGAGCTACGATGCGAGTCATTTACCGTATAGATGTACGACACATACGGGGCTGCAGCTCGAAGAATGGTGCAAGTTGAGACGGGAGTTGTATACGGTGGAAGGAACCATGTGCTACTTGCAAGGGAGGTATTGAAACATCAGAGGGCTGGCTGACTGGGCTAGCCCTGAAGGTCATATGCCAATATCCCTGGCGAGACCTATACGTCATTTTCAGCCAGGTGTCCGGATACTTTTGATCACGTAGTGTAATTTCAGGGAAGTAATGCTGACACTATCACTGCATTCATGCTTCAGCCGCCACAGGTATATGAAACAGACATTTACAAAGAATGGCATTTTCTCCTATATGTAGGATTCTTCTCACTTGGAAATGTAAACATGTACTGCTCTCAGATTGAGGATAAAGAATATAAATTTAATATACTTACAAACTGCAGCAAAATCTGAATAGGTATATGCATTTTGTTGTGCGTATGCAGCTGAAACAACGCTTTGTAGTTGGTCCTAAAACAATCTAAGTGTGCTGTCAATGAACTTAAGACAATCAAAGCAGTCCCTCAACATTTTAAAACAAGTTATAAAAATCTGTGAGAATTTATACGCACAGCAGCGAATATTTCTATTAATTCTACACCTATATAATTGTAATTCTACATTAACTTTAAAAAACTATTGTTCATTGGCGATACTGAAGCAACAGTGTTCAGATTTCACCTATATTGAATTTGACTCCTATATAATTTCCCAAAATGAATAATTCCTTATAATATTCAACTTCAGAAAATTTTACAACGTAATTAAATTTGCGTTTTTCGGTTGTAAATTTTTAGGTAACAATATGTTACTACTTCGCAGTAATGTGAAACTGCATATATAGGGTGAATCACCTAAAACTTGCACCGCAAATATTTCGGAAATGGAAAATGCTATTGATGTAAAGTTTTTTAAGCATTGATTGATAGTCAGGGGCTCGTACATGTAGCCTATAAACGGATTTTAATATTACTGAGAAGGTGTATTTTTTGAGCAAACATACAATTTTTAAATGGAACAATGCCTAGTTACATCAACAGAATAAAGGTAGGGTAAATTAGAATGTCAATGGTGTTTGTTGCAGGATTCTAGTGCAAGTGGTTTACGAGAAATCGTATTTTGAAAATTTTCCACCCCGACAATTGTTTGTCCCATTCAACCTGCTTAGTTGCTAGGTACGGTGTTGTTATGTTTGTCTGCATTGTGTTTTCTGTTCATTGATTGCATTGTGGCTTTCTGGTCAGTTAGTTTGTGACAGTTCAAGCAGTAAGTCGTGAGTGGAAGATGGGGTTTACTAATGCAGAAAAAGCCGACATGCTCATGGTGTATGGAGAGTGTAGGAAGAATGCAGTTCGTTCTTGTACGGTGTATGCGGAAACGTATCCCAATAGACGTCAACCATCTCGGCAATTATTTATCAACTTGAAAGTGGTACTGTAACACCTAGAAAACGTAACGGAAACAAGCAAGTGACTGGAGAAGAGGCGGAAATTAATGTTTTGGCTGCGTTGCAGCAGATCCGCAAATTGGTTCCCGTACAATCGTACGTGGAAGTGGCATAAGTCAGGCAAGTGTACTGCGCATTCTCCATCGACATAGTTCCATCCCTATCACATCTCTCTCCATCAAGAACTGCATGGAAATGATTTTGAGAATCGTGTTAACTTTTGTACATGGGCATTAAGACATGATACTCCAGATTCATCATGTATCTTGTTTAGTGGTTAGTAAGTACTTACTAATCATGGCCAGGTAAACCGCTGAAACATGCACTATTGGTCTGTTGACAATACCCGTTGGCTTCGTCAGGTGGAACGTCAGCGTCCATGGAGTTTAAACGTGTGGTGTGGGATAGTGAACCATCAACTGATAGGCCCTTTGTTCATAGAAGGAACAATGAACTCGCACACGTATCGCAGCCTCCTAACAGACCATCTGAGACAGATGCTAGAAGACATTCCTTTGCAGACTAGGAGGAACCTGTGGTACCAATATGATGGCTGTCCAGCGCATAGTGCACGAAGTACTACAGCTTGTCTTAACGGATTGTTTCCAAATCGTTGGTTTGGACGAAGAGGACCTGTACCTTGGTTGGACCGTTCACCGGATCTGACCCCTTTAGACTTTTTTCTGTGGGAAAGCCAGAAAGATACTGTCTACAAGGATGTACCAACCACACCAGACGATATGAAACGACGTATTACTGCTGCCTGCTCTGAAATTTCCGCTGAAATGCTAGAACGTGTGCAGCAGTCTTGTTCGGAATATAATAAGAACATAATCGTAAGTATAACCTTTTAAATATAAAAGATCTTATCAAGGAAGATTTATTTATATCATTCGTATAAATTAACATCCTTATTTATATAAGATATAATAACCTTATATATAGCAGACTGGAAGGGTGTATTGAAGCTGCCGGTGGTCATTTTGAACACAACCTTTGAAGGGCTATGTTCTCTTTACTTGTAAGAATTCACAGAAGTATTGTAATTCGCTTTTGGTTTTCTTTAGTTTGTGCTACCACAGGTTGTACAAGTGTCAGTGTGTAAAAGTTTCAAAATAAGATTTCTTGTAAACCACTTGCACAGAATTTTGCAACAAAGGCCACTAACATTCTAATTTACTCTACCTTTATTCTGTTGATTTAACTAAGCATTGTTCGATTTAAAAATTTGTATGTTTGCTCAAAAAATACACTTTCTCAGTATTATTAAAATCTGTTTATAGGCTAAATGTACGAGCCTCTGGCTACCAATCAATGCTGTGAAAACTGCACATCAATAACACTTTCCATTTCCGAAATATTTGCAGTGCAAGTTTTAGGTGATTCACCCTGTATAAAGTTGAAAATATAGATTCCGCCTTGACGTTGTATCTGGTTTACCATTTCCCTACAGTAGTTTTTCAAAAAATAAAAATAACGAAATCTTTACTACGCAAAGAATTCATTGCAGTGCAAATGCAAAGAATCCCTCGCCTAAAATATAATCCCTGTGCTTTGATTTCATAAAGGAGATGTAAAGAGTGGATAAAATGAATAAAGTGGGGAGACTGAAAAAAAAATATGATGTGTTACACTCACATGACTTTCTCTACTCTTGTACAATCTATTTTTACAAACGCCTATTCTCAATATGCTTCATATTAATCGAGATATCGAGATGTCAATCTTATTTGTAATTTTCTTGTAGATGCAAGGGGAATATGGTAGCTTTTAAGCGATAGTCAAATATTTTATCGCTGGTTGCTATGTGGCGCATTCCATTCTCTTTGCATGTCCAGGACATAAAAAAATCTGATGTGTTACACTCACATGACTTTCTCTATTCTTGTACAATCTGATTTTACAAACGCTTATTCTCCATATGCTTCATGTTAATCGAGATATCGAGATGTCAATCTTATTGGTAATATTCATGTAGATGCAAGAGGAATATGGTAGCTTTTAAGCGATAGTCAAATATTTTAACGCTGCTTGCTATGTGGCGCATTCCATTCTCTTTGCATGTCCAGGACAAAAAAAAATGAATAACGAATTTGAGAAAAAGTATAAGTATTGGAAAATTTAAGGAAATAACAAGCAATATCTCGAAAACGGTTCACTCTACAAAAGAAATGTATATGACATAAGTTGTGTATTTTAACGCGATCTACATTTTTTGTGTAGTAACATTTTGTCTATCTCTTATGGTTTAACAGTTATGCAAAAGTCGTTCACAGTGAAGAATACTTTTGGAGACATTCCCAGAAAATTCGAGATATACATTTCATTTCACATGACATTATCTTAAACATATGATATTTTAATCAAAATCGTTAGAGCCATTTTTGAGAAAATTAACATTTTCGAAAAATGTTCCATGTAAAGGGTAGTCTGGGGTGGGGGGATTTTCTTGAAAACCTTCGTGTCGCATCTCTGGAAGATACTGAACCTAAATACCAAGTTTGGTGCTTATCCGACTGTTCGTTTTTGAGTTATGCTGTTCACAGACACACACACAGACACACACACACACAGACACACACACAGACACACACACACACAGACACACACACGGACATGTTTCCAAAAATGCTTTTTTTGGATTCAGGAGGTCTCAAAACATGTATTTCCGGTGAAATCTCGGTATCGAATTTTTGGGTGGAATGCAATACTTCCCCTACTTACTATACGTAGTAGAGAAAGTAAAAATGAATAACGAATTTGAGAAAAAGTATAAGTATTGGAAAATTTAAGGAAATAACAAGCAATATCTCGAAAACGGTTCACTCAACAAAAAAAATGTATATGATATAAGTTGTGTATTTTAACGCGATCTACATTTTTTGTGTAGTAACATTTTGTCTATCTCTTATGGTTTACCAGTTATGCAAAAGTCGTTCACAATGAAGAATACTTTTGGAGACATTCCCAGAAATTTCGAGATATACATTTCATTTCTCATGACATTATCTTAAACATATGATATTTTCATCAAAATCGTTAGAGCCATTTTTGAGAAAATTAAAATTTTCGAAAAATGTTCCATGTAAAGGGTAGTCTGGGGTGGGGGGATTTTCTTGAAAATCTTCGTGTCGCATCTCTGGAAGATACTGAACGTAAATACCAAGTTTGGTGTTTATCCGACTGTTAGTTTTTGAGTTATGCTGTTCACAGACACACACACAGACACACACACGGACATGTTTCCAAAAATGCTTTTTTTGGATTCAGGAGGTCTCAAAACATGTATTTCCGGTGAAATCTCGGTATCGAATTTTTGGGTGGAATGCAATACTTCCCCTACTTACTATACGTAGTAGAGAAAGTAAAAAGTGCAATGCCGTTTATTAACTTTCCAAGGGGAATTAAATCTTATTGTGTGAATATGTATCTTGGAACAACGTACTATCAGCGTACTACAGATGCAACACACGAAGTTTAGGTGGCCTGTGAAAACCTATAGAGATTGTTGAAAATAATCTGCCTCCTTCATACATTTACTCTCTCCGTATAGAAATCACCTACTTCTGAAATAAAAAATCGCGTGAACAACATCACTGGAAAGCGAAATGTCCGATAAGTAATACCGAACTTGTATTTAGGTTCAGCATTTTCCAAAAATGCGACACGAAGATTCTCAACAAAACCTCCCCATCCCAAATTACCCTTTACATAGAAGTGTTTTTGAAGTTTTCGATTTTCTAAAGAATGGCTCTAGTCGCTTTAATTAAAACACCAAATGTTTCAGATATTTACATGGCAAATAAAATGTATATTTTGAATTTTATGACCATAGTTGTGAAACCCTCCTTATTCGGAAGGAATTTTGTATAATTTTGTATAACTGGTACACCATAAGAGATAGACAAGAAGTATTACACAGAAAAAGTATATCTCTTTCAAACATACAATTTATTTCGAATAACCCTTTTTTTTTATTGTCGCATGAGCCATTTTCGAGATATCCGTTGTTATTGGTTTGAATGATTCGATTTTAGGTTTTCGTTAGGCAGAAATAGTAAACATATAAATATTAAATATTATAATTGAAGAGGTAACTGAAGCATTGCGAACGCGCTGAAACAGGGAGCAGCTCTAGACAGCGTTTTTAGTGACGGACTTGGCCAAAATATTTGTTTCTATGACGGAGTCACGTGAAATTCATCGCTTCCCATATGTTTGAGGGGGCACTTACAAGTGACAGGCTCGTGATTTAAGTGTGGATACTTTGCGGCACATGATTCATAGGAGCACGGCTTCTTGTAGATGTTTCTTTGCTTGTATAGGAAACGGCTCGGTTTTCCGACGGTTCTGTGGTGTGTGGTGTGAGGATTTATGAGCCCTTGCAAGCTGTCAAACTTGCCTTCAGATATGCAGTGGAAAATTGAAAATACACTCTTTCCCTTTCCTTGCGAGAATGCTCTTCGCGAGTTGTGGAGGCCGACGTAAGGTTTTGAATTGAAACATTTTGCCGGCGTAATCAAAGGTACGTAGACACGTGGCAAATTAATATCTGTTACTTGCTGCTGAAATATATTGGTGTTGTCTGGCTTGTTTCAGACGCCTTGCAGCACACATTTCGGGAATTACATACCTCTTCACTGCAATATATATATTATTTTGTAAATGCAGTACACGACAAATACACAAACAGTATTTTTACATGCAGCAGTTCTGGAATGAACACAAAGATTTATTTCGCAGAATAGTGGACAGTGTCACGGTAGCGTAATAACTACGGCAGTAATCCCATTATTGCTGCTAATTAAAGCAATAATGACAACAGAATGAAGCATAAAGGAGTTGAACGTAAGTCTTATAGTCCAAAATCCGTTACTCTCATTCACTTAATTAAGGTTCTGGGATTCAGATTGAATTAAATGTTCCGAAAATTCCAGTAATTCCTGTAGCCAACAGGAGAGGTCTTGGTCGCCTCTTCAGTCTGGCCGTACAGTTTGGCCTTATGAAGTAACTTTTGAGCAGCTGCAATAGGATAAGCAGACATAGGAACTCGCAGTTGACTTCAAGTTATTTACATTCGAAATGTTGTGTCAATACAAAGAATGTAAACCGCAGCGAAAGTCAGTGATGAGCAGGTAAACAGGTCTGGCGAGCGCGTCTACAAATGCGAATAGACTGTTTGAGGGGTGGGAGTAGATTGTAACCTGCGACGTAACTGGTAAGGTCCAGTAACAGTTCAGTTTCATTTCCATTCGTCCTGGGTTTAATGCTTAAAAATTCATATGCCTGTTAGTAAGCAAGGTCTGAGTTGCGTTACATTCATTTCAGATTGACATGACTCTGACACCGTGGACACTCCCTAAACCTTCTCATCGAATTTAATTTATATTGGGCGTTTATTGCTCATTTGCGCTAGACCTCAATCAATGTCTCGATATGTCTGTTTCACAATATCTATTTGGGATTCTTTTGTGCCTCCTGCGTGCATTGTATGCGTGTGCGATAAATTTCTAACACAACTGTAACCATGTTCTTGTCGGGTGCACAGTTGTACACCGAGACAGTCATTGTAATGTAAATTACACACTGTTTGGCTTAAGTTTACAAGAACACAAGATCAGCAACAAGATAAAGGTAATTCCAATAGGGAAACCGACTGTTTTACACTCTGTGTTTAATGTTACCTACTGACAAAGTAGAAAGCGGAAAGAAAGCAAGATTAGAAAAACCTTAGTAAGTTAATTCTAAAAGGATAGACAGAGAAAATTTGGATTTCATTAAATATTTGATCACAGGCATTTACATCGTCATCTTCTTCATACAATTTTATGTGGTGCTATTTTTTACTTTCTCTGCTCATAGCTGTAGAAATATAACAAGTATTACATTCCAACGAAATACTATACGAAGATTTCACTGAAATTACGCGTTACGAGGTCCTCTGGGCGAAAAAAAGTCCGTGTGTGTCTGTGAACAACATAACTAAAAAATTAAAAGGTTAAAAACCAAAATTTTGCTCGAAATACACGTTTTGAGGTGTCCTAATTTTTTGGAAAAAGGTTCGTGTGTGTATGTGTGTGCGTGTGTGTGTAGCACAATTAAAAAGTTAAATGTGCTACATTGGGTCCTTTGTATAAATACTGTAATACATAAGGTGTATACGAACATTTATAACGGGTAAAAAATACTCAAATGAGTTCAAGATCCATAGACGTTATACTTACCCAGCTTCGTCATCTGAGAATAAGGGAAAATCCCAGAAAGACCAAATAGCTCACCTTTAACAGAGATTCAAACTCAGGAGGTCTTGAATAGGAACTAGACAAGTTTCACCCGCACTATGAAAATGGGCTTCTGTATCACTGACTATCTGAACCTCCTTCGTATAATAACATACGAGAATCTATTACCTGAAACTATAACTATGCAGGCACCCTAGTGAATATTATGTGGTTAGAGGGATAAACTTTTATACTAAAACATTGTGGAATGGTAACTGATAAAGTAGTGTGCTACATGCCAGGTTTTTTTCGCTCAACCGCCATTCTTTGTTCGTTTTGATCGGAATTAATTTTAACCTTTCGGCACTATTGGCCCTTTGGCATTATAAGTATGGGGTGGCCCAGAGGAATACGACTGTTTTCAGAACGCTGACGTTTCTAGCGATTTTGCGTTACAGTTACGGAATTGGTTCTATGTAACCTTCCAACATGCACTTTATTCAGTCGGTTTAGTAAACAACAATGTGGATAATTGGACTGTTGAGAAGCGTGTGTTCGCTATTAAAGATATACTGAATCTAAGTCAATCTTCTACGTTCAGAGAAGACTTGGGCTAGAATTTAATGTGCGACGTCATGGAGAAAATCCATCCAGTAATGTCATTCTGCAGTGGATGAGTAATTTGAAGCCACGGGCAGTGTTCGTGGTTGGTTCGTTGGTCGTGCGCGTCGAGTACGTATACGCCTGAATAATCTGTCGCGAACAAACCTTCAACGTGTGCTTCACAATGATGTAACATTCCACCCATAAAATATTCAAATTGTGCATCGACATAAACACATTGATACACCTGCTCGATTGGTATATTGTAGGCAGTTCCTTGCAATTTAAATGACGATCCAAATGCCCTGAACAAACTGATTATGAAAAATGAGGCTCGTTTCCATTCGTCTAGGTTCATAAACAGAACTTTCGTAACTGGAATGACGAATGAATGGAAGACTATAAACAACCATTGCATTCACTGAAGGTAAAAGGTACATTTGTGAGATTTCTGCCTTTGGAATAATCGATCCATACTTTTTTTGAAGAGGTACTGCGACCATCAACGTACAGCGATATACAGAAACGCTCGCAACACTTGACTTTGAATAATGTTAAAACTGAGCTTTGGTTCCAGCAAGATGGCGCCACGGTACACATATCTTATAAAGCAATAAACACTCTGTGGATTCTGTTTTCTAAACGCGTAATGCAAGTGCGATCTCCAGATCTGACGGCAGCAACTAATTTTTATGGGGATGCTTGAAAAGTACGACAGGTCACGAATCATCATGCAGTTAAAAACAGCTTGTGAAATTAGGGACAGTGATAAGTTTTATTGCAACGAGCTATGGAGAACCTCCAGAACGGATTACACGAATGTGTTCGTTGTCATGGAATCCACTTAAAATGTGATTTTTAAAAAGATAAGCGATAAGTTCAGATTAATAAATTGCATTGGGCTCCTTATTCCTTGAAAACAATATTTTTATTTAATTCTATGCGATTGTCAACCGAGAAGGTTCTGAAGAAGGCCAGATTCCATTGGCTCATCCTATATAAGATTAAATACAAAGTTAAAATTGTTAGTTTCTGGGAACGTGCCTTTAACGTTAGCGCAGTAGGAACAGTTGCAGGTGTCTCAGTTGAAATTGGCAGATAACGCTTTGTATTTTGCATTACGCGGATGGATTTTTAAATGTAAAGAAGGGGAGGCAGCTTAAGCGTGAAAAATGTGAAGGTTTAAGCGATTTTCCCTTTGGTGAACAGAGGCAGTCTGATGAAAGGAAAATAAGGGATTAGAGAGCGCGGTTATGTGTCCTACATTCGCCTTATTTTTGTTCCATGCCGTAAGCTTTTAATGACATCTGCTCGTGTGATAATGCGGATTGCTGTGTCCTCTGAGAAAGAAAAGTGCCGCGAACTGAAGGAGCACTCGAGCGACGGGCAACAAATGCTATCGATTTTCTGACAATGATTCTGTGTACGCAAAGGATTGTAACATCTGAATGACGACTTTCCTGCGATTGGGAACATCCGCTTTACAGTGAAAACGGAACACTGTCTAAAAGCCGGGTTGTCTCCGATTCGCGGGTTTAAAAGTGATGAATCACTTTGTGCTCCTTAAAGAAGCAAGGGCACAAATCGCGCGCGCTCCATTCGTTTTCTGATGCTACCGCTTGTCTCTACTGGTTTATGCCTTCTTCTGGGGATATAATAATAATAATAATAATAATAATAATAATAATAATTATTATTATTATTATTATTATTATTATTATTATTATTATTATATTTAATTTCTTCCTATTCGCTAAAATATCCTAGGTGTTGTAGCGATTTGCAAAAGTAATATGCTAGGTATGTAGTATATGTATTGTTAAGTTTTCAGAATTTCTACATTCGGGCACACGTTAAGAAGCTCTAATGTGAACTGTCACAGACTTTCTTTGCCATTGACAAATTCCGATATCGCTTTTATTACATATAAAAGTGATTTTATCGTTATTTACGATACAGTTTGAATGATTTCAAATTAGACATTTAGTGAATAGTTGCCTAAAAACGTGCAAACAGCATTCAAATGTTTATACTTGGTAGCGGAACCAATTCTTACGTAGAAAGAAAAGAAAAAAGAAGACTCTTAAGCTTCCAAGCATGACCGTCAGATAACGTGTAAATATGCAACCTGAAATATTTCGAAAACTGCTTTTTCTGCGAAATTATATAATAAATATTTTGTGCATTAAAGAACTGTACAATTTTCCTGTAGGAAGTCTTTGTCTACTTCTTGTGTTGTTTTCAATCAGATAAAATTATCAAAACGCAGTATGAAGAAGATTTCACAGGCTACTCATAGAAAATTCGGTCATGTAAATATCTTAAATATAGGTCACTTTAGTCGAAATCATTGCAAGTATTTTTGAAAAAAGAAAGCAATGGGAAAAACTCATCTGGAGGGTAGTTAAGGTATGGGATTTTCTTGAAAATCCTTGTCGCATTCGTAAAAGATGACTTACTCTCGATTACGTTATACAAACACGCGCGCGCGCGAATATTTTTCTAGAAATGCCTATTTTGGTTTCAGTGGACCTCAAAACTTATATTTCTGGTGAAATCTCGATATCGAATTTATGGTTGGAATTCAGTATACATCCATGTACAGTAGGTAGGTGGCAGAGAAAGTAGAAGCGGCAGTTCCCCATTGGAATTATTTTAACTTTGCAGTTAAAGAACTTGGCGTAAACTTTTAATCATGGAAAACTATTTTATTAAGCGTTAGTATTTGTTTTAATAGTTTTCAGGCGAATATTACGTGCCATTTTAAGTAGAACTTAATTTTGAGGCCACTCCGCGCTCAGGCAGCTGTACCCTGTATTCCGCTCCACAATGCCCATACGCCTCAAGCTACGCCTATATCAGGCGATTATCCCGCCCCTGATTCTTTACGGCTGCGAGGTCTGGGGATCGGCGGCAGCGACCACCATCCGCAGACTGCAAACCGTTCAGAACAGGGCGCTTCGGATGATCTATGATACCGGGCGTAGATTCCCATCACATATCCTACATACCCATTCCGCTCTCCCATACATCGTGGACGTGGTGCGGGAGAGAACCCGCACCATGTACGCGAAACTTACCTACCACCCCAACCAGCTGGTTAACTCTTTGGGCCGCTATGACCACAAGACGCCACGGCGGAGGAAGAGCTACCGGTTGCCGAAAGACGGCTTGGGCCCCCGAGGCTGAAGTCTACCAATCCCTCATCTCACAAACTTCCCCAAGTTAAGCAGCATTGGGCCCGGTCGCTGGCTGGATGAGTGACCATCTACCAGCGACCCGCCCTGCCGCCAACTTGAGTACCCCCATCCCATTACCTGTATTCCCATCTTGCTTTGCTGCCATGCCGGCCTGCTTAACTTGACGACCACACAAGCGGTCGCCCAAGTTAAGCAGCATTGGGCTTGGTCACCGCATGGTCGCTAGTCCGCCCATGAGGAAACGCCGAGACCCAGCCAAATGGTAGTGCAGAAAGCTAAACCCCGCCCAAGACAGACATAAATCAAAAGCTTGTGTATATTCTTTTAAACCTCCTTTATCGCACAGGTAAAGCCGCATACGCGGCTAGGTACTGTGGCGATTATATTCCGCCCAGGTAAACCTGGGCGACCTGTTCTCGATTGCTGGATTGCTGGACATCCTGTCTTCTATATACGAAATACATCATACGTATCGTTGTAAGTGTGATGGCAAAGGACAGCGCCGTCGGATCGGTACTTCAGTATGTGAATGTCTTGTATATTGCTATTGGTTTGGTAGAAAACAACACGGAAAAAATCTGATGTGTTACACTCACATGACTTTCTCTACTCTTGTACAAAGTATTTTTACAAACGCTTATTCTCCATCTAGTTCATGTTAATCGAGATAAACATTTGCAGACTCTATCTTATTGCTAATTTTCTTGTAGATGTAAGGGGAAAATATATTTACAAGGGCAATATAGAAATACAGTAGCCTTTAAGCACATACATATCTCTTAATAGCTGATTGCTAGGTGCAGCACCATTCCCTTTGCCACAGATTATAATTCTTTGCATATCCAAGACAAAAAAAATGAATAACGAATTCCCATTTGAGAAAATAAGTATTGAAAAATTTAAGGGAATAACAAGCAATATCTCGAAAATGGTTCACTCAACAAAAAAAATGTATATGACATAAATTGTGTATTTTAACGCGATCTACATTTTTTGTGAAGTAACATTTTGTCTATCTCTTATGGTTTACCAGTTATGTAAAAGTCGTTCACAATAAAGAATACTTTTGGAGACATTCCCAGAAAATTCAAGATATACATTTTATTTACCATAAAAGTATCTTAAACATATGATATTTGAATCAAAATCGTTAGAGCCATTTTTGAGAAAATTAAAAGTTTCGAAAAATCTTCCATGTAAAGGGTACTCTGGGGTGGGGAGATTTTCTTGAAAACCTTCGTGTCGCATCCTTGGAAGATACTGAACCCAAATACCAAGTTTGGTGTTTATCCGACTGTTCGTTTCGGAGTTATGCTGTTCACAGACACACAGACACACACACGGACATGTTTCCAAAAATGCTTTTTTTGGATTCAGGGGGTCTCAAAACATGTATTTCCGGTGAAATCTCGATATCGAAATTTTGGGTGGAATACAATACTTCCCCTGCTTACTTTACGTAGTAGAGAAAGTAAAAATTGTATCCCTTTCTCTCAAAGTTCTCTGTCCATAAGCTTTCGAAAGCTGATTGATTCTAATACAAAGAAATAAACAGAGCAGTGTAGAACAAGCTTCAGCTTTCATGAAATAAACGCATGTAGCAGTATCAGCTTTAAGGATTTCTCTATGGCATTTTTAAAGTCTATAGCTAAAACTCTGCAGAAATGAATGGAAAGTTCTGCTTAAAAAGGGAACAAATTAATAACAGTGGTAAGCAACGCTATAACTGTTATATACGGTTCATCTGTGTACTGGGTTTATAAAAGATGGCACTATATGAAGATACAGTGACATATTTAGTATTCAATTTAGTGTAGTATACAACTTGGATAATATACAGCTTGTTTAATAATCGGAAATTCACTGAGGGAGATCTTCAACTTGAAAAAGGTAGATGAGGTTTTTGTTGTTCTCCGGGATTCGATGGGTATTCGATGAGTTCCCCTCTTGAAGTGATGTTTTGGGGGTGTGACAGGATAAATATTTAGCTTAACCCTTAGTGACAGATGTAGTTGCTTAAGTTTTGAGATTTACGCCATCTTTTTGGCAGTGATTTTATCTCGCTGTTTTATGCCGTTATACGGAAAGCCTAACTGCGTGAAGGTTGATGTTAGGTGAAAAAAGCCAAATTAGATTTCCAGTGTTCTAGTTTTATACGATCTGAGGAAGGTAGTCTGGGTAATAAAACTGCTTATTTAGATGGACTTGATGTGCACTTGTTATTGGGATGTAATGCGAAGATTTGTTTCCACGCCTGATCTTGGAGCAAGGCGTGCTCTGCAGTGTTGCGAAGCATTTCGACAGCCCTACTTCAATAGAATTACCTTTTGCACTCAAGACCATTTGGCTATTTCGTTATGCTAGATGATGCTGATTTCTTCAGGCCATTCGTTTTTTTTTATAACTATCGAAGCATTTGATTTTTGATATGACAATATTGTAAAACATTTGCAAATTAACTTGTTTTATAAATTACAAACGTTTAATAGCTGACTCTTTTAATCTGCTTATGAGTTATACTAATTAAGAACCTTAAAATTTTTTGCATTTAATTATAAAATTATAAACGTTTTAGAAAATGTAAATCGTGTTAATCTCGAAAACAAATACACCCTGCGCATTTTAGAGGCTATAGGAAGTACATAGTTTGTCATTATTTTATTTATATACTGGGACCTATAGAAATATCTTCCATGTCGTAGTAGTTAATCATTTTTGTTGGTAATCACTAATTTTGGTAGTCATGTGATAAAATCAATTCCAGAGTTTGGTCAACAAAATTAAGTTTTTTAATGTTAAATGAAGTATAAAGGGCAATTCTTACTGAGGTTTTTGTGGTGATTTAAATTTTTTTTTTCAAAACCTTTCCATCATCGACAGTGTTTGAGTAGTTACATGGGTAACATCCCTGGTAATTATACATTTTAATAAATGTAACATCTAGTTAGAATACTTTTACTTATCTAAAATATATGTGAAGTAGATTTTCTACCTACTTTGCTTGAGAAACATCTCTTTCATCAATAAAAGAGTGGAGCGATTAAAGATCAGGCCATTGTAATTGAAACTCATGATGATATCCCTCTCAAAGAGTATATGTATGCTATTGATGAACTCACCGATCCTTCTCACATTCGATTTGTATCCAGAATCTCAAACAACAGAATTTGCATTTATTTAACTAACAAACAGATAGCTGAAACTTGTATCCAACACCCAAAGATTAAAGTTAGCAACGTTATCTTGTCCCTGGTGCCAATCCTAACTAAACAATGCAGTATCACACTCTTAAATGTACACCCAGTTATTCCAAACTCAATTTTAGAACACCTTTGAGTAACTTTGGTATTAACCTCACCTCTGCAATAACTCACATTCGTGCAGGATTTAACACTCCAGGATACTCCCACATTCTCAGTTTCCGGCGTCAACTGTATGTTCAACCTGAGGACCTTGAGAAGCTTTTTAGATAATTTTGAGGTTTACTAGGCGGGCACTACGTACTGGGTTTATGTCTCTTCAGATGCCCCATGTGCTTCACATGCAAAATGGATGATCCCTCGGCACGTCAGTGCTCTCATAAGTCGCTGATCAGCCTATCTCAACCATTATTGAATGCAACACTGAAGACTTTCCTCCTCTCACAACAAGAGAATTGGGTCCCAATGACATAACGTACCCTTAGAAGGGGCCAATATCGACACTGGTTTAGTGGAATCACATATTGGATGCTTATAATAATCCAACTTTGCAATGCTTGAATGGTTCACCAAAACAAAGGAACAATGAAACTCTGACTGCTCCTGTTCACACAAATCGTCCACTTTTCTCTACCAGAAGTGTTGCAGTCGAACTCTGCATGGGGCAGCCGTCTCTAATTTTGACATGCCTCCCAAAGTGAAGGATAACTCATCTAATGAAGACCGCTCAAAACACACACAACTATCCCTAGGCAAAAAGCCCAAACCATCAGATACAGTACCCTCCATCAGCGATTCTCTGTCGATCAAACGTTCCTAGAAGTTACACCAAGTGAATTTATCCTCACCTTTCCCCAACTTTGCAGCTTATGTGGTAACACCTTCGGCTCTAGTGATGTCGCCAATATAGACTTAACCTATATTTCAGATTTGTAGGGGATGGTCGTAATGCTCCGCAAGATCTATTCTCACGTTAAAGGCAATAGTATAAAGAATCGCACTACTCGTATCCTGAAGAAACTATTGGCAACAATAGAGAGCCGTTCTGATGTACGGAACTACTCCTATAGACTCTATTGAGGACGACGGGTCTCTTTCTTCATAATGAACTGCGACCTCACTTTACTGCAATGGAATATAAGTTTTCACTCACAACTCGAGTATCTACAGCTACTTTTGCACTCCCACAACCCTCTCATTGTTTATAAGAAACTAACTTCAGCGGATTCTATATTGCTCCTCTCCAAAGATATTCTGGTTATCACCGGAACCGCACAGACTCGACGGGCTAGTGGAGGTGTAGCCACTTATGTTAAGGAGATCTTACAATAAATTCCTATTAATACTTCACTGGAGGCTGTTGCTATCTCCGTTCTTTCAATACAGATATTTGTATTTTCAATCTATCCCCCAAGCAGCATTGCTGTTGATCTCCGTATGCTTTCCGCACTGATCGCTCAACTCCCCAAACCATTCATACTACTAGGCGACTTTAACAGTCACAATGCTGTGTGGGCAGTGATAAACTTGATCAACGTAGTAAAATGTTTGAAACCTTTCTACATACGTCAGATTTAACCCTTCTAAACCTTCCAACACCCACCCATTAAGATATTCATCACATCTACAGCTGCATTGATCTCACCATGTGTTCTTCCAGCATAGCAGCTTTATTCCAATGGTCCGTTTATTCAACACCTCAGGGTAGCGAGCACTTCCCAATCACTGCCATTGTTCAAAACTTAATCCTACTGTACTAATGAGACCTCGTACTTGGAAGCTCAACAAAGCCATTTGGAGCCTTTTTAAAGACCTTTTTCGAAAACGCTTTGCAACACCTTGCACTTCCAGAAAATTTTCCACAGATGGATATCGATGAAAACGTTTTTAAACTTTCTTTTGCTATAGTTAAGACTGCAGAGCATACTATACCTACTACTAGAAATGATGCCTAACACCGGACTGTTCCATGTTGGAACGAAACATACAAAGAAGCTATTAAGTTAAGACATTAGGGCTTACTATAAATACAACGAAATCTTCCACAGCTACAAAATATCAATTCAATGACTTCGCGCTGTTGCGAAGTGTTTCACTTCGTGAAATTAGTCGCAGTAAAAGGGAGTCTTGGTTGGCCTTCGTCTCCTCCCTTACTAATAAGACTCCTCAAGCGTAAATGTTGTATGAAATCCAAGCTATTTTTGGCACAAGTCGGACATGCGTGATATCTCATTTTCGAATAACACTCTCTGACAATGCCATCACCGAACCTCAAGCTACTGCAGATACTCTTGCATCTACATTCTCTACTATATCAGTGACTGACCACGACACTACATCTCCCCTCTTTATTCCAGCGTTTTCCTTGACTTTTTCCTACTCCACTCAATCATTCAATGAGAACCTAACAATGGATGAAATGTTAATTGAATTACCGTTGGATGAGTAAAAGCGCTGGGCCTGACAACATTCCCTGTGCACTAATTGAAGAACTTTCTCAGAATGGCTTACTGTATTTATCTCGGCTATGCAATCACACCTGGACAACACAATGCGTTCCCAGTCAATGGCGTTCATCTATAGTATTTCCCATACCTAAGCCTAATAAGGAGACCACTCGCTTCCTAGCAACTATCGCCCTATTTCACTGACAAGCACTACTTATATGCGCAGTACTAGAGAAGATCATTAACAGAAGACTATGGTGGTTTCTGGAATGCACAAAATGCTTTAATGGCTTAAAACGTGGTTTCCGCCAGGACCGGTCTAGGCTAGATACCTTGACACTACTAGAATAAGACATTTGTGACGCCTTTGCTAACCACCAACATATGCTCATTTCAAATTTCGTCATTGCAAAAGCCTACGATATGGTGTGACGTCTCCCCATTATCCAGACACTCCTTAAAGTCAATTTCAAAGGAAATATGCTTGCATTTATTGCCAACGTTTACAAAATCGACGGATGCGTGTGAGAGCAAATGGTGTTCTGTCGCAAAGTGTTATTCTCGATAACGGTATATTACAGGGTTCGGTATCGAGTGTAACACTCTTCTTGGTGGTTATTAATACAGTTTTTTCATTCCTTCACCCCCTCCAGTACGAACAGCATTATTTGCTGACGACCTGGCCATTTCTTGTAAAGGGAAAAATATCAGCATACACAAGAACTACTAGTCAATCCAGATAACCTCCAAAAGTGGAGTCAAATCACCGACCTTAGATTTTCTCCTAAAAATGTGAAAGTATTGTTTTCTCCAGGCTAAAAAGACTATCCAAAACCCTATACTACCCTATACTAACTTCCAGCAGTAAATATCACGAGAACACTGGGTTTACACTTTGAATGCAAGCGACATGGATTCACCCTATTAAACTCCTCAAAGCTGACTGTGTTCGACGTCTGAATCTTTTAAAAGCATCGTCTACCAAAACATGGGGAACCGATCTCAGTATTCTACTTCGCTCTTACAAAATGGCCATCCTCTCCAAGTTGGACTGCGCTTCTGTTGTTTATAACTCCGCCAATCTTTTTAGTCTTAAGTGATTGATACTGTTCAGACCTTGACACTGAGGATTGCACTTGGAGCTTTCCATACTAGTTTTGCAGAGAGTTCTGAAAATTGTGACTGATAAACCACCTCTTTCTTTGCGACGTTAAATCGTAAGTCAGTGTAATACCTCAAGACTTTCATCAGACCTGCGATCTCTTTAACTTTGGTTCAGTCGTATATCCCACTACAAGATAATGCTCACTCTAGACATTTCCCGATTCTAGCCCAATTCCCAGTTCCCAATTCTCCCAAAGAATGGCTACATACTTCAAAGACTTTTATTTGCCAATTCCCTCTCTGATTTCCCGTTCCGTCAATATAAATATTATACCATGGAAACTTAAAACCTTTTTATCAACACCGCTGTGACAAATATACCAAAAGTGATACACAAGGCTCTCTTTACACCACTTTGTTCAAAAAATTACTTGGAAAATATCCCACCTATGGACCAATTTACACTATTGGTACTCGGTGCGACAACAATAACAGCTGCGCTGTGGTTGTCCCTAATCATACCATGCTCTAGAATCTGGCACCATTTTCTCTTGTGAACCTTTTGCCATCTGTTTCGCCCTGGATTATATATCAAGGAACAAAGACCTGAACTCTTACGTTATCTTCACTGATTGAGTGTCCTTTTGACTCTACAGCAAAGATCCCTCGCCATTCTTTGGTACTGGAGATCTGTCAACTATACAATGACTTAATATCAGCTGCAAATAAATCATCTTTGCACGGATACCATCTTAGCGAAATATACCAGGAAACGATCTCGCTGATACTGCCGCTAAGGAAGCTACAAAGTATCCTAACACATTACTAAACCTCAAGCTTCCCCATGAGGACTATCACACTAAGATGCAATATCTTACACCAATGGAAGACAGATTGGACTGCTATGCTACGTCCAAATTTTAAAAATCTCTCTTGAGTGTCTAACAGTAGTCTGTCAACACATTTGATGTCCATTTCTCCTGGTAGCGTCTTTGCATTTCATCGATGTCGTGGTGGAAACGCTGGTCATGTTCGTCGCTTGCAGTGCCGAGGTTCTCAGGAAAGAAATCAAGATGGAAGTCCAACATGTGTATTTGCAAAGAAATATTACATCCCATGATCTTGTAGTTATCAATCAGCCCAATGACAAGTTCTATGTAATGTTCTTGTGGTTTCCTAGAAAGTTTATGACAATGTTTTTGAAACAGAACCATGCAGCTCTTGCATATTTAACAGGTTCTCAAACTGAATCTTTCATAATTTCCTAATTTGAGGCCAACAAGTATCCGAGATCAGATACTAAGTAATTCGACTATATATTGGTCACACTGCAATAGTCGTCGGTGGTGTAGTGGTTACCATGCTAGCCTTTAGTTACCGAGGTCGCGGGTTCAAATTAGGCTAAGGGCGATGGATTTTTTTCGAGCATAGAAATCCTTAGCATGGCTTCCTTCGTAAGGGAAGTAAAGCCGTGGTCCCGTGTCGTAGATTAATGGCACGTAAAAGGAGCCTCAAGTCTGATAAAGAGGCCTCTGAGCAAAATTACCGGTCTTTAATGCCCAATATAAAATGGGACGCTAAGGACCATAGCTGTTGAAGAGCGTCCATAAATAAAACTCCATTCAATTCAACACTACACTAACCCATTCCTACCTCCTCCTCTCATGAACCTGCCCGTACGCATCTGTAATTCATATTTCACTGTTCCATCATGTGATCACAGCTTGCCTGAAATACATTGTTCAGCGACTTAATTGTGGGGTTTCTGAACACCTATAGTTGGCCTTGGCGACTAACAATGCCGCAGGAAAGTCATCAACTTCAAATTTGTGCAAATTTGTTTGCAAAACTGTTAATGATATTTAAATCATTGTTAAGTTTCTTATTGTTTCACATTTATTGTAATCTGTAATGTGGCATGTTGCAATTTTTACTTCAAGTACATCTCAGTATGTAGTCGCGATATGAGTTTATTGTTGAAGCGACTGTAATAAAGAAATAAAAGTATTCCCTCTTTTAGTTTCGCTTCACTGATCTTTGGGAACTTAGTTATCAGAAAAAGAAATACACTTCCGTTACGATTCTTATTCAAACCTGGTTTGGTGTCTAATAGAGGCAATACGATTTTGTCAGCACTTGCAAGTGGTTGATGAACAACATTTTCTTATCCTGGATTGAACGAGTCTCTCTTTGGCCAACTTTTTAAAATAAATTATTGCTTCTATCTCTAGATTCTATGCACAAGGAACAGCAGAATTCTGTGTAGCCAAGTTGTAATAGAATTAGGATAGCTGCACATATATGCAATGAAAAGTCATCATACCGGATACTGGGTAGCAAGATATGCATGTTCATGTAATCTTCCTTCATACCAACTGCTTGGACTATAGGAATGGATGGAAACTTGTATCCGTGATCTAGCAAGACTACTTTCAAGCTTCTTTTCGAGGAATCGGTGAACAAACGCTAATCTTCAGGTTTATGTTCAACACCGCGGAACTCCATAAAGGAATCAATGTTATTGCAGAAAACTAGGTCCTCCTGTTTAAAAAATAAACGCTCAAATTCCGTTTAGCGTTAATGGAAATAACTTATTTTCGTGCCATCCTGCAAGACGTGCCAGTCTTAAAGTCTTGAAACAAATAACTTCGCTTTTCTTTTGGATAACCTCAAGTTCACGAACCAAATCATTTAGATGCTCCTTTGTTGCAATTTACCAATGTCATCAACACTTACAAAATCTTCAGTGACATTTCTGTCGTCTGGTGGAGTTGGTATGAGAAGGGAGGTGAGGGACTGGTCGAATTGCTGATTCTAAAGACGGACATTTAACAGTATGTTTGGACTTAAAACTTATTCTAGATATATTTGTCACCTTCTGGTGTAGTGGTTACCATGCTAGCCTCTAGTTTTCGAGGTCGCGGTTCAAACTCGCTGGAGGGCGAAGGATTTTTTCGGGCGTAAAAATCCTTAGCATGGCTTCTTTCCGGTGGTCCCTTTGTCGTAGATTTACGGCACGTAAAAGAACCTCAAGCCTGATAAGGAGACACCTGAGGAAAATTACCGGGCTTCCCAATATAGAATGGGACGCTAAGGGTCACAGCAGTTAAAGAGCGTCCATAAATAAAACTCAATTCAATTCAAGCGGAAGTAGCAGTCTGTTATATTATCCTTGGTTCCCTCCATATAATAGGAACTGTAAAGGCATAGGACGACACCCTTTTAACCAGCCAATTAATAGTTTTACACATTTGGTTCAAAAATAATTCCGGATCCCAAAACTTATTCTGGTCTATTTTATTATCAAGAAGTAAGCGCTTTTAATTCGAGGAGTAAAATTTCGACTCTGCGCTTTTAAAATGAGCTCAATGCAAGCGTAACAAAAATTGTTTTTCTCGTGTACACATTTGCGAGACATGTTCCTCCTGCTAATACATAATGAGTAAGAAAAAACACTATTAGTGACACTACGCTTGTCAGTTCACAGCTGAAGAACACACGGGGTTAGTTTCTTTCATTAAGTGAAGCTTCTCCTCTGGCAAGTAAGCAGGACATTTTCTATCTGTAAAAGATCATCTTACTTATCTGTTGGAATAAACATTGACCTGGACGGAAAAGCCATAATTTGTGAGGAAAGATTCATTGTTGAACATTTTCGTCATCCTGAAGTCACAGACAACAATCGCCTAAAACAAGTATGCCAATTGTTGACCCAGTGAAATAAAATTATTTTCGTTTAATCAATACGTTTAGCACCCTACGCTATTAAACGTGAAAATAGTTTTTTTAATATTACAGACAGTTGGTGGCTGGTAGATCATTTCTGGCTTTATTGTTGGATTTAGCAGATGCATATACCTATGAATCAGCTGAAGTTATTTATTTAACATTTTTATTTTTGATCAATGTAATTATTTTAAAAAGCTAAAAAAGCTCTAGGCGTTTATTATTATTCAGGTTCACAAAAAGTTGGTATTTCAACTATACAATTTTGTTCTGCATTGGAAAATACAGCTTCTCGTTAACATTATAAATCATTTCGTATTGTCGCTACATCTAATGCTGCTAATGACTACATAAAATTTAAAATAAACTATTATTATTATTATTATTTTGAGTGCATTTGCATTGCAGCTGTATTTCTCCTAGTGGAGCCCTTTTATGATAATGCATCTTTTCAATTCTATTTACATATATGCACGTTGATCAATAGAATTATCATTCATATTGTAACTTCCGCGCGAATTCCCAGTTTTATTAAAAAATAGTTTAAAGAGAAGCTTTTCAAACACCGTTTAAATATTTCCATTGATTTATGCATATGTGCGTGTGTTCTCTGTTTTTATCCATTTTTTGGGGTGGTAAATACGAAATGTAGGGTGATGCATTGAAACCAAATTACTGTGTAGTAAATATGAAGTTATATATATAAATTAAGACACATAAGGTATCACTGCAAATAATATGCCATTTTATGAAACCCAGTTATACACTTTTCATATCTGGAAAATAGGTGTCGCAAATAACCATTTCTGCGCCGGAAGTCTTCCAACCTGCGATGCGTATGGTCAAAAGACTTTTGTAACAGCATATTTGGCATAGCATTAATTTCTCTGTGAATTATTGTCTTAAGGTCTACAAGAGTTTGTTGAACCAACTTAGCTCTCCAAATATTCCCAGATAAACTAGTGCACAGGCAGAGGAATCTGGGGATCTTGGAAATCATGTGTGTCCATTCTTGGAGATCCTGATTCTCAAAGAGCCGACGCACGGCTGCCATGGGAATTTTAGAAGTGTGTGCGCTTTGTTGCTGGACCTTAAAGGCAATAGCCACAGGAAAACTAATGCTGTTCTAGTTAGAATGTTACAAAAATAGTTTGACAATACATATTCTCGTAGGCTATAATTAATTGTTTTCCTGTGTTGCATAAAATGTATACCTAAGACAAAAAAGAAAAAAGAAAGAAAGAAAAAAACAACAAACAAACAGCACACTCTCGAAGTGTATATTTGTCTAAGTCCAAATCGTTTCCGCGGCCGGTTTACAATGGCATCTCGGGATGCGTGCCTTTAACTTCGTTTTATTGGCCTTTCATATTGTGTGTCAGCTACTGAATATCCCTTGACAGCCGAGCGGTTAAACGCAGGTAATTAGCAATGAGGCTTACCGAGGTACATATCTCGAGCATAATTTTGTTTTGTTTGTTTTTTATTGCAGAAAAGCACAGTATTAATTAGACATATTATAATGTAATTTCCAGTTGCTAGGGCTTATTTGATTTCAAGGCATCTATGCTCACACATAAAAACTGAAACTCTCTCCTTTTCGTTTTCAAACTAAATATGAAATAAGTAGATATTATATTCTTAAATTAAAAATCAAATAAAAATAAAATTAACGTAATATAGGGTGTGTAAACCCTCTGTTTTATTACTGCCCTCTTTCTACGTGCATGGATGATATCAAGTGTCTAGTAATTTTCACGAGAGGATACTTCCTCCCAAGCATCCTGTATTTAATCTCATATAACCTCTTTGTTTTGCATTATCAATTTAACTACAAAACTTTCTTCACCTCTCCACACATTTTCAATAGGATTCAAATCTGGTGAGCAAGGAAGTCAATCAATCAATGTAATATCTTGCCTTTGCGAGAACAGTTTGAAACCTGTTGACTTGTGTGGACAGGGTGGTTATTCTACTGGAATTCAGTCATTCTATTGCGATAACAGAAGCAACTACACTGTCTTCCAGGATTCCTTATACCGTCATCAAGCTGCCACAATACACCATAAGACCACTCGTGACATCCAATGTCAACACGACACATATGTGACCTTGGCGATCCATTTGTGGCACGAATTTTGTGTCGTAACATTTGGGGCGGTAGACAATTACGTCCCCCTCCCGCCCATTTGTAGATGAAAATGCCACCTCGTCTGCGATTATAACTCTATTCCAGTTATGATTGACACTTTCTTCTGCAAATATGAGGCGAGAAAATCTGAGATCGTCGTATGACGCTGCTTCTTAGCTACCGATGGAGCAAAGCCTCGCTGTAGTTAAACGACGCGGTTCTACCCGGGAAATTAGAATTACTTGTAATTGTAAACATGTGGAAGGGATTCCTGTCTGCCTCTTCTTTTATAAGTGGAGTGTCCTACTGAGGAGTGGACAAACATTTTCGACCCGAAACGGGTCGAACGACAAATCATCCCTTCCCTGGATAACTGCACCCCTCGTAGCCGTAGATATGGGGACTTCAAGTGCTCTTGCAGCCTGGGAAACACAGTATCCAGCAACGTTCACTAACGTAAGGAGAGATATCCTTGTAGCTTCATCTTTATGTGTGCGCTCAGTCATAGCAAAAGTCAGTATGATTGCTAATATATCTTGCAGCACTCCAAGGCTATGAGGTACGAGCGCATGATCACACCAGCGTCATTCATAACTGAAGAATGTGACAAGAGAGTTTGCACGTCCAATATTGTAAGTCAGTTAAATATTTCGTTTAGTTTTTCACTTTAGAATTCTTACGAATATGACATTAATTTGAAAACGCAAAGAGTAATTTGTATTTTATGCATGAATGTCTTAAAAGCAATAAATATCTTATGCATGGAAAACATAGGACATTGTCATATATTTAACAAATTTAAATTTAAATAAAAAAGCATACATATCAAAGATTCGAACCCAGGCTGTTCCAATTACGAGACTCACCGCTCAGCTACTATGCATACAACCACACTGAAATGTACCTTTCTAATTATCGCATAGCTTTGAAATGAACGCAGGGTGATATTAAAATCGTCCTCCGTGGTGTAGTGGTTACCACGCTAGCCTCTAGTTCCCAAGGTCGGGAGTTCAAATCCGGCGGAGGGCGATTAATTTTTTTCGGGCGTAAAATTCCTTAGCGTGGCTTCCTTCGGAAGGGAAGGGAAGTAAAGCCGATGGTCCCGTGTCGTAGATTTACGGCACGTAAAAGAACCTCATGACTGATAGAAGCTCCTGAGCAAAATTACCGGTCCTTTACGCCCAATATAGAGTGGAATGCTAAGGACCACAGCAACTAAAGAGCACCCATAAATAAAACTTAGTTTAATTTAATTTTGGCGATATTAAATTGTGTATGGTGAACGCAGCGTGAGCGAATGTTTCCTATGTTTTCCGAATTGAAATCCCTCTCTGACCGTTGCTCATTTATTTTGTCTTTATTTGCATAGATAATGTAATCATTTGAATAGGTCTGTATAGGAGCCTTCGTTAAAAAAAAAACACTATATTTCGTCTTATTTTATATTGTTGTCCTGCCACAGCTTTGCTTTCTTCTCCAGTAATCTGTGCTTTTAAGAATTGTTTGCCACTAGTCTTAAAATAGGAATCGCAGAATTACCTTTTTTGTGCTTAATTACGGCGTTTCTTGCCTAAATTTTCTTTATATCCATATAGACGAAAGTTTGAGTAATTCTTGTCCCTTCCGTTTATTTTCTGTCTTTCTACAGTTGTATTTCCTTTCTCTGCCCTCTGTCGCGAAAGTAAAGCGAAGAGGATCTGGTCTTCGTCCTTGCTTTCAAAAGATGTTGGATGAGAGAGGAAAGTCAGTAAAGAAAAATAGGAATATAAGACCTGCTGGAACAGGAGCTTCTATTCTTTTTTTCCTCTCCCAAAAAGAAGCTTGTTTCTGAAAGGGAATGGGAGATTGTAATAAACTAGCCGCGGTTATGCTGAACGGCCACATGGTAGTCTTCATTTTGACATGGTTTCTTCTTAACGTGCAACATCAGCCTCTTGATGCTTCACATTCGAGTAGCTTGCCGTTTTTCATTTCGGGAGCCTTATGTACTGTTCTTAGAAACGGAATTTAACGCTACTACTGCCATTCATCATGCTTCAAGTGTCGGAAATGTGCAGAATTTTTTTGTATTAGTAAAATCTGGTGTGATGGTTTCATACGACTTTAACAATGACAAATTCACATATGCTCATTATATACTATTCGTACGAAAAGGGTTTCTTCTATGCTCGCTATGTTACGACATATTTAAACTTGGGAATTGTTTAAAATTAAGCAAAAAGGTTTCAACATGTGGAACAGCATTCAAAAGTTTATTGGTAACAAGCTCTTTCGATTGACAGAAAAGGAGGGGGGGGGAGAAGCAAAAATCCCGAACTTGAAGGGATGTTTGTCGTTTTGCATGTCCATTAGGTGATGCTAGGGAAAGCCTAAACTAGCAACATGGAATATTTCGAATATTGTTAACACTATGAAAACAAATTGACACAAACTGTGTGTTTTAAGAACCCCAACAGTTTGTTGTAGTACCGTCTGTCTGTTAGGACTCCTTGTTATGCAAAATTTAATCAAACAAAGGGTAGTTGAACATTCACAGCAAACTCAACGTATTCATTTCTTGTCAGTATATTAAACACTTGACTTTGTTTTCAGAATCGTTTAAAAAATAAAACCACCCATTTTTTCATCTGAAGGATAAGGGTTGTGGAATTTTTTGAAAAATCTTCATGTCGCACCCTTGGAAGTTGCTGAACGTATTAACAAGGTTGACATTTGATCAAAATTTGTAGTTTGGAATTTAGTGGAATTCATTTTTTAGTTTTATTGTTCACAGATAAACACATGTACAGACATACACACATCGCGCGGATCTTTTTCTAAGGATTCTTTGCGGGGGGGGGTGTTAAGGAGATCCCGAAAGTGTTCACTTATTCAAAATAATTTTATATTTTATCCTACGGAAAAACCGTCTGTTTTGCTTTATGGGCACCAGACATCAACCTGTAGATTGTTCCTACTTTGCATCGCTTAAATATATTTTTCTTGTTAAAATAAATTGGGTTATAAAATATAAAGTTATAAACTCTTACCATTAGGGAAGCTGAAGGAAAGAACTATGAACACAAATTTCTTTGAGCATTAGCATTTATTTGCATGGCTTTTCTAAAAATGCTCAGACAAAAGTGTATTTTTCTTATCACATTCTGTTAGGATAAATATCCTTCAAAAATGGTTTCGAGTAGGTACACATTTTATGGTAAGATGCAATGTGGCTAGATAACTAAGGTGAGCCACTCCGGGGTGGGAGCTGCCATTGGCTGCCCGCCTGTGACGTAAGTGAGAGTGAAGACGAGAGCGCGGAATACATACACAGCGCAGTGAACACACTAAATTCCTCCCGATTAACACCCAATTGTTTATTATTAGCACTTCTTCCAGTTTTTTTAAAAGGTATACTATTTCAGAACATTCTACAAACATTGTGGGCTAAACATAAAGCAAAACGAATGGAAACTGCATTACATTACTAATATATTTACGTATAAACAAAACTACTGGAACACATCCAGGACTTCAACGTAAACTGTAGGCGCTACAAGAGATCTAAGCATACATTACTTTAGTACTAAAGGAAAATTTACAACTACTCTAAAGGAATCGCTAAATGGATATGCTGGTGTATTTTTTTTACCGTAAGAAATGAAAACAATAATTCCAGAATGCATTATTCTGTTACAGGATGTAAAAATGAAAAAAAAACATACCTGCAACATTCCACTTGTACTTGGACCTTCAATAAGTGCATATCCATGCCAATCGGGAATGAACTGCTACGGAACTGCATCTGGGAGCAGAATTTTCTTAACCGGCAAACCTAAAAGTTCACTCTTCAAATCCCGTTTATAGTTACTAAGAAGAAAGTGCACTGAACATACACGTGAATTATCAGCGTTAAATTTGTCAGTACGCTTACAGCGAGACACCCACACGCGCTTTAATTGCTCATTTTTTTTTTTTTTTTTTTTTGGAAATGTGTGATAATTCACACCAACCGTTTTAAAACCGTAATTACGGTATTGTGCTACAGCACAATACATTCTACTCTTAACATTCTTACTCATTGCACACCGACTTAAACACTTCACCAAAGCAGAGAAAACTGAATCTATACTCAAGATTCTAGTTTAAATATGTGTGTGCAACTTATTTGTTGAAGTGGGGGGGGGGTATATGCCTGAGTGATAAGGAGCAATGTACTTTCGTACATCTGTTGTTAAGTTGTGAAGTTTCCGCCAACATAGCGAGATAAAGTAGGATAATTGTACGTGACTTTTAAAGCGAAGAGAAGCTCAGATTAATATCTGTTGCCTTTTACGCAGTTGAGCGGCATAATTATTTCAAAGGAAATGCTGTTTGCTCTTACAGCCAAAGTTTAACACACCTTTTTCCGTTCACTGTGGTTCTGTAAAGGATTATATACCTGGAAAAGCTTGCCATTTTCAGGGAACATTTGGCCCGCATTACATCTGTTTTCATGTTATGAGTCGGCCTACCTGCCAAAAAGTAAGTTCTTTATATTCCTCAGGAATGCGTATTAAACAGTATATTATTGTGAGCAGAAGCTATTTGAAGACCAAGTATCATATAAGCATGATCCGGATTCTGATGACATGCCATCTTTTAATTCTTGCAATAAAGGTATTGCTTAAGTGTACATAAATCCTTATCATGGGTCCCATATTAAGAAATATATATATATATATATATATATATATATATTAGGTCATTTTGGTAGTTTCAAGTTTTCTATTTTGGATAATGTTTTTTTCGATATTACATCATTAATTTGTAATTTCTTTGTCCTTTGCGGCTTTATTTGGTAACTTCCTTGCATAAGTATAGAGTACATAAAGATTATTGGTTGGTGTGGAAAGAGTTGATTGTGGGTGGAGAGATGGTTATTGTCAGGGAAACAGGTATAACTACTGTTCTGAATTCATGTCCAAAATTAGGGATGAGGAGGTCAGTTTTCCCTTTTTTGCTTAATAAGTGCGTATTGCTCTTATTTATGTATGACATGGACTGTGAAATCCTCTTCATTTGCAATAAACATTGCATATTCTGAGTTCTCAAAAGAGTTAATGCTACACTTTTGTAAGACCTGTTTAAAAACACAATAAGTTAGAAAATTAATTGAAAATATATTTGTTCTATGTTCTTGTTTGGAGAATCTGAAAAGCAAAGAAAATAATGTTCTTACTTGTTTGAAGAATCTGAAAAGGAAAGTAGGAAAATGTTCTTTTCTTTTCAGATTCTTTGAACAAGAACATTTTCACTGCTCTTTGACTTATTTTTTCTTCTTGTATAGGAGTTATATCAATATATAAATTAATTTATAACTTTCTGTACACTAATTTTAGTAAATCAAATAAATCTCATTTTAGATAATTTTTTGTAATTACAAAGTCATTTTGAAACAAATGTAGTCATTTTAAAAAAAAATTAGTCATTAAAATCCGCGCCCTGCTTATAAAACACCGCTCTGACATTTTCTCTCATGTATTTACGTTCATCTCCCCTGTATTTGCTCACAAAATATTGATTTGTTTCGTAAAGCCTCTCCTGCCAGTTTGGCGTGAAATGTGTCCATGTTTTATACAAAATAACGAAAACTAAGATACGAGTAAGTTATTGCACTTTCCCTGCATAAATACTAAATAATATAGGCACCTAATTACAATTGGCAAGTTCCTTAGATCTATCTCCTTTTAAAAGGATCAGTGTAATATGTTTCAATGATCGCCAGTGCAATACACTAATACACCTCCTTTTAACAACACCCACTTTCCCGTGGGTGAAAGCATTACATTTGTGTGCTTTTAAGGGTATTGGTTGCGAGCGTACACTAAAGCATACAGGAAAGGTTGTTCTAAAATTAATATCTCCAAAATATTAAGGCTAGACGCATCCTTGTTCTTACTCTTTCAAGTAGGAAGGATCAAATGGGAACTATGTACAATTAATTATTCATTAATTAAAAAATTAAAACAACTTTATACTAGAAATAATTAAGAAACTAGGTTTATATAAGCACATTCTCAGCCTAAATAATGAAGCCAAAATATCAAAATTCTGAACACATCATTCGAATGTACACTACTCTGTAAATTCGGTTTATTTGAAAATTGGAGGATATTTGCAAGACTTGCTGTGCAGATAACTGTTTTTCAGCATGTGTCCATTATCTACTTCAAGTAGTCGAATGTTATGTGAATTTAATTCATTTTGTGGAGTTACTCTCTTCTGCCAAAATAGTTATATTAATAAAATTCTTTTTAAAAAAATTATTTTAAATATGCATGTCGATTATTCATGCTTTTACCTAGACGCGAAAAAAAAAGTCTCGGAAAACATGCACATATATCAAGTTTTCAGCTATCATGACTTTTAAAACTGCTATGTTTAAGTCATATTACATAATAGCATGATCAACATACAGTTTCTCTCATTAAGCTGCGTTTTTCACAATCCATAAACAAACAATACAATTTAATTTCGAATCAAAGTTTAAGACCCGATAGCGTATAACGTTGAATTTTATATAGCGTATAACGTATTTTATTTTCGTTGCTAAAATTGGCCGAATAATGTGTTATTGGTTTTCTTTAACATAATATAATTAAAGTCAAGCAATAGCATAAACTAAGAAAATGGTTTTAAAGCTTGCAACTTAGAGCTTCTGAACAACTTTAATATAACAAATATCTGCTTTATATCTACATATCTCTCTTTCTTTGAATAACATGTATGCTGTAAGTCATCCCTCGACCAAATTTCATATATCGACAGCGTTTTAGTGAATATTTCAAGGAGAAATGAAATTGGCGCCAGTTGGGTATTTAGCTGTAAAAAGACAGGTTTGTGTTTATTATTTCCAAGACTAAGTCTAGTTATAGATGTGATTTTGTTTCAAGTAGTATAGGGTCGAAACAGATCGTATAACGATAATATTATACGAACTTTCGTGCCGAAAAGTACGGTGCAGAATACTGGCTAGCTAAAACTTCACTCTCGATGACGTCATGCAGTAGGCGGACCGAAACCAGTACAAGCGAAAACAGTGCGGGAAGAGACGATGGAGAAGTTGAGATGAGAGTCAAACGCTTCCCATATGCTAGCCTTGCTATATATATATATATATATATATATATATATATATATATATATACACCCTTTGCATGACAGTGTGAGAAACAAAAGAACAGTTACTGCAACATAGTAAGGCATGTTGCTTAAAATGTGAAACAATTCTAAACGAACAAAAGTGAATTTCGTAAGGTTTAATGCCACGAAAAAACTTACTTGGCATAAATGTATATTTTAATGAAATATGTCTTTGACTCTTACGTTTCGCAGTCATATAAAATTGGAAAGTGAAGAAAATAATGAAAATATTAATTTTATTCGCATTTGCAGTATCTTAACATACAACATTTTAATCAAGCCGTTGTAGTCGTTTTATTAACAAAATAAAAATAACCAAATGTTTTGCGTGTGAAGGGTTAGAAAAATATGCAAAATCTCCCCTAGTATCAGTAAATGCTTCTGAGATAATAAATTATGCTGCTGCTCTCGTTCTCTTTCTCCTTCGTACTCTGCCTCTCTCCACGATCGGCTTTCTAAATGTGCTCTTTTTCTTTCTTTTCCAGGGAACGCGAAAATTTGTATAGAATGTCTGGGTCGAATACAATACTTAAGTGCTTGAGTTATAAAGAAAATAAACATTGGTGTACGTGTTACAGAATGATTTGGAAGTATTGGCATTCAGTAGTTTTCTAACTTTTAGTCCCGTGGGATTGTATTTTTAATTATTTGTTTATATAAAACACAGTAAACACCATAGTTTTGAATTCCAAAGTGGTAAACGTTTTGCTTGGTTTTATTTCTTAATGCTGGATGAAGTTTCTTTGCCTTTAGTGAGAAAATTATACCTTTAGGACGCTTTTAATTCATTTACCTACATCGTAATAGAGGTCATCTTTATCTATTACTGTTACGAAAGTGCACAATTGGTTGACTGTGTCCGGGCAACAAAAGCTAATCATCATATTGCTTATCTTCTAAGCGTATTTTGCGTTGTATAAGAATATAACGATTAGCTTTTGTTCCCTTAAAACTATGAATAAATAGACTGAAATAAAATGTCTAGATTTTTCAGAAAGTATATCCAAAGTTGCATGTTCAACTGCTTCTAATTGCAGCTGGTAGACTCAAATTCATCTTATTTCCTCATTTTCACTTTTTGAAGTGAGAAAGTGAGATCTCAAATGGCATATATATATTTAAAAAATGCCACTAAAATACGTTTGTTTACAAAGCGAGAGGAAGAGAATGGGTGCGAGAAAGGAGGAGGCGTAGCTGCAGATTCAGGTAGTAATGGTAATAGAGTATGTGTTTTATATGCTTGCTATCAGTGCCACCCGGAGTACTGCCTTTTATTCATTGCGGTCATTAAATAATATTTATACCATTGCGTCGTATAACATGACAAATGCAGATTGTTGGTAAACAGCAAGTGAAGATTTGAAAAACTCACAAATCGTGGCCATAATCAATATTTAATCAATATATATATGTATATTTTATATATGTACAGTTAATATAGGACAGTAATAGTTTTATGGATATATTTAAACATATGAAAATATCTGCATGGAGATATCGTTTTTACTAGCTTTATTCATACATTTAACTGAATGGGAAATGGTAGTTACCATATTTTACATGCAAACTGTATACATATTTTTAATAGGTATGTACGTAATAATTAGTAAATGAAACAAAAGAAAAAATATTGAAACAAAGTTCTGTTTATTACAAAATTAACTACAACACTGGTCCAAATGTAGAAGAACTTCACAATTACTACTTCAAGTTTGATTCTTAGAGATCTTGAATCTTTTTTTGATTTTTTGGCACTTGTCTGTTCTTGTTCATCAGCTGCACCAAGCTATGGTTTTAGTCTTGTGTAGTGTGCATGGCGTACTTCTCGGATGTAAATAGTAGACTAAGGACATCTTGCAGTTTTTCTTTGTTTATTGGGCGTGGGCACTTGCACAAGACTAGAGGCTGTAGAAGACCAAACCGTTTCAAGTTTGTTGTAATGTCTGAATGAATACGACCCCTTTGCGTATTGAACATTCTGAGACGTCACCAAAGTATGACTTGGTATGAATAATAAATCCAGGGTTATTCGCATTCAATTCCAGTCTCATAGCGGAACTTATGATTCCATTGGATTGACTGAAGTACTCTTTCAATGAACTTGTGTTGAGAAAGTGTTGTGTCTCTATTCGGTATATAAACAAGGGGCTCTTGGATTGAAACTTCAAGACCTCATCCTAGTCATTTGGAATATTGACATATTGAACAATATGTCTTCTAAAATATTGCTCCACAGTCCAAAATCCCTATCATAGCGCAGCATAATGTGCCCAACATCAAGAAAAACATGCTGCAATTCTTTACTCTACTAGTTGACATCACCATTAGCACCAAACCAACAGTGGTCCAATTTTTCTTTTTTGGCCCGGAGCAATTATCTAGGATAACAAGTTTCTCACACTTAATGTCATGCAAAATAAAATGATTTATAATGCAACTCGCTATTTCGTGAGATCCCCTTCCTTACTCTCGTCCTAATAGTAGAAATACTCTTTCGTTGCAGAACAGTCATGGGTAATTTCATTGTGTATATATAAACATTTTCTTCTGTAGAAAGGGAACTACAAGACAGTTTTGGAGTCGGGAGAGCTTATTGCAAGTCAGCACCAGAGCAGTTCTATCATTGGGTGGGGTGCTGATTTTATAAATTGGTTTCCAGCTGGAGCTTTCTTATGTTGGGGTTGTAAAGTTCTTGCTACTGAATTTCCTTGAATTTCCCTTCATCTTTTTATAAGTCTGCATGGTTTGTTTGTATTTTCAGAAAATCACATTTTTTTCATGTTGAGTTTATAAAACTAATATTGAAGTCCTCACCAAATATTCTTCTTAATTTGTCATTAGAAACAGATTTTTTTTAACTCAAAGCAATACTTTGCACAGAGTAAATTGACTCAGTACTGTACTCCATTGACAAACACATTATCAGGGTTCTTGTTACGTGAGTAATGACTGTTCTATTTGGGCAATTTATCAATAAACGTATGTGCAGTATTAATGTTTTGCTCCAACATTCTTTGGCCTGGAAGACGATTCCAGAAATTCGGTATGGGAAATTGTTTATCAAAGAACAATGGAAACCTTTAACTGACAGACTGCTTAAATGTAGTAAGTCTCAGTTAAAAGCAATAATAGCCCTTGCCACTGGGCATGCACCAGTAAGAAAACACCTACACATAACAAAGGTTTCAGGGCAACATGGACTGTAGATTGTGCAGGCCTGAAACTGAAACATCCTATCGTATATTATGCTCCTGTGAAGCTTTAGAATCAAGGAGATATAAGATCTTTGGGAAACATTTTATGGAACCAGAGGACTACTACCTCAACACACTTTTGGGCCTGTGTACTCTGGTGACGGACACAGGACTAGTGTGAAGGGGTAACAATCATTGCAGGGTTACCACAATAAATCTTTAGGCGGCAGTGCAAGCAGAGCTTTTGCAGACGGGCCCAGTCCCCCCCCCCCCAAAGTTTTGCTCTGGACACTTTTGCTTATGTTTTTCACGTCTTTCTTGTTTATCTTGTGGAGGTGTTACGGCTTCCTTTACTTTATTATCAACGAAAATTTCGAGTATTCTTCTATTGTGTTTTTCCATCAACATTACTTATAATCGCCGTATTATAGCTTGTCCATTGAAACAGTTCCGCTACCAGTGGACGAATGAAGTGGTGGGGAGCTATTTTGCAACTTGTTGCACGTTGGGGAACAGGAGGGCTAAATGCTACCTGGCAGGCTCAGTTGACAATGCTAACAGTTGATTCATTATTGTGCATACACTGCCGTTTGTGAAAATTGCAGCACCAAGAAAGAATTTCCCGAATAACTCCAAACTTGGTGGAAGTGTAGAAGAGTGTGCAAGCAATACGTGATTAGGTTTGCAGTTAGATGGGGTACACGTAGGCAGATCCCTCTCGTGTCGGTCCGACAAGGTCAGTGTTGCGCTCAGTGTAGTCAGCGCAGAGCTGTCCAAAAGGTGGGAACAATAGAGTGAGTGCCAGTATGCCTCGTCGACGTCAAAGGGATCCAATCGGCATGTGAGTGCGTTCGAACGGGGCAAAGTGATCGGTCTCCGGGAGGCGGGTTTGTCATACCGTGACATTTCGGCTCGTACAGGGCATGCCGCTACGACAGTGATGCGTACGTGGAAGCAGTGGATAGATGAAGGTCGTATACAGCGAAGAGTGGGTACTGGACCACGGAACATGACCACAGCACGGGATGACCGTCATCTTGTCCGCATTGCCATAATGGACCGCACAGCTTCATCCACAGTGTTGGCTCGACGCTGGAGCACTGCAACAGGTGTGAGCTTGTTCTGTATCAACGGTTCGTCGCTGTCTGCTGCAGGTTGGACTGGTTGCATGCATGCCATTATGTCGGCGTCCATTGTCCAGAAACCACAAGCTCCTCCGACTGCAATGGGCACGTGAACACCGTCAGTGGTGTGTTGAATGGCAAAATGAAGTCTTTTCGGACGAGTCCCACTTCAACGTGTCCTACAGCGATGACCGCATACGTGTCCGGCGATACGGTGGTGAGCGCAACCTGAAGGGCTGCATTGTTGAGCGGCATAGCTTACAAACACCAGGTGTGATGGTTTGGGGCGCCATTGGTTACAACAACCGTTCTCGCCTCCTACGAATTGAGGGCACTTTGAACAGCAACCGGTACCTAACGGTGGTTGTAGAGCTTGAGATACTCCCCCTGCTTCAGGCATCTCCACAGACATTTCAACAGGACAATGCCCGGCCACATATTGCGAGGAATGTACAAGCCTTCTTCGAAGAGCGACGAATACCATTGCTTCCCTGGCCTGCACGTTCGCCTGCCATGTCGCCTATCGAACATGTTTGGGATGTGCTTGGTCGGCACCTGGTGCGTCACGGTCCTCCAGTAACCAGTGTCACGGATTTGTGGGCTCGAATTCGAAGTGCGTGGAGGGAAATCCCTCAGGAACTTATTCAGAACCTTTTTTATTCAATGCCACGGCGTATAGCACCTCTAATTGCAGCGCATGGAGGCCACACCAAATACTGAATATTAGGGCTCAAAGGTCATGTATAGATTTGAAAAGTTTATCATTTGTTCGTTCATGTATCTAACTGGTGGTATTAAATTCATGCGTTTCCTTCTTGGTGTTGCAATTTTCACAAACGGCAGTGTATGTACATGAGTAATTAAATTGTTTTTCCCACGCTGTTAATGAAAGAAGAAATTATAAGTTAACGTTTATAGTTACTGCGGAACTACTAGTGCTATTGTTATCAGAAGCCATATTAATTACCGCTTTTATAACAAAGAAATAACACTATAAAGAAAGCACTATAAAACACAACAGAAGTAACAGCGCAGTTATTTTGCGTGAAGGCTCTCTGAGTGCGATGTGTATATTGCACTCAAACTACATATTAAGCATTTGAACAATACATACAAAAACAAAAAACTATTACCGAGAGGTAACAAAAACTTTTTTCTTGTGTACTGGCTTCATGAGCTTTGCCAGGTGAGATAGCGGGAAAAGGGAAGACATGTTGTGAGAAGCATCTGATAACAGAATATAATCAATGCATAAGAAACATCGTAATGAGTCGTATATAAAATGCGCTCCATATTTATTTAATTTTCATGTAGTATGGATAAATGTACTTATAAACTCTGTGAATAAGTGCGACATACACCACGTGCTATATTCACTCACTGAGTGCTCAAAATCAGTGACAGGACTCAGTGCTGAAAACCAAAGCGTTGTTTCATCCTTGCACACTTGAACGTATTCACGTTATTATTTCTAATAACACCTGACTACTGTTTATTTTATATTACACCAAGGCCTTGTCTATTTTTATATGTGCATGCATTTCTTGCAGGGTTCACAAGACCAAAACAAAATACAAAACAGTACTTCAAAAATTAATAAGGCACACCATATAATATCTGTATTAAAATATTTGTAATATACAGACACTAAAAATGATATATGTTTGTTATGTAGAATCTGCTCTTGCTCATGAAATTTTCACATGGGGTGCTGCCACAGAAATAAAAGCTCTTCTTGTAGCACAAAAGAAAATAAAGAAAGATGTTTAGTGTAAATAGGATGACTCACTGCAAAACTTAGATATTTTAAGGAAAACAACATACTAACCTTACCCTGCTTATATATTTTAGAAACTTTTTGTTTCATAAATAACATTCAAAATTTCCAGATGAATAATACAGTACATGATCATAAAACAAGGAACAGAAACAAAATACATTTACAAGGTTCCAGCTTTACTAAAAGAGTTAACTTCGTTTTACATAAAGGTATTCACATGTACAACTTAACCTCTGAGAAAATAAAATGTAAGGATAAAAAAAATTCAGAAGATGCAAAAAGATTTCTAATAAATCATAGTTTCTATAGTATTCAAGAATTTTTTCAATATTTAGATATCATTGTTAGCTGTAAGAAAGGAGACTTGTATTTAACCCCTGTTATTATGCGTGTATTTATATGAATAATATCTACAGATTTCAGTTTCAATTGTATTTGTACCAAAACTCTTCATTATGTACTATAGTGACCATTACGATTGTATTTTTCCTGTAATTTTCTTTTTTGGTTTTTACGTTTATATTTTATGTGTTATTGTGTTAATCCCTAATACAGAGTTGTTTTTATTCAGTGGAAGAACAAATATAAATAATTTAGTTTATAAGCTTTCTTATGGAATATACTAGGTTTTACAATTCCAAAATATAGTATAGTCACCTACTTATGTAAGAAATTAAGATTTCTGTATTTGTGTATTACATAAAGTTGTATCTGTTGTTTTTGTGCTAGCAATTGCATTGTTAAAGAGGCCAATATTTCTGTATTGAAATCAAATGATGAATTTAAATAAATAAATATAACCACGTGCCAGCAGTATAAATAAATGCGTCAATAGTGGAAGCGGAAGTGTTATGTCATGCTGGAGGTTTTGCGCGGAGAGTTCGAAGGGGTGTTGGACGGTGATTGGCACATACGTAACTACAGTGACGTGGTCTGTCGCTGAGCTGTCACAAGGGACAAGTTATACGGCGACTATATGTAGTGATATGTAAAAGATCTTCGTGAAGGATTGGCATCCTTTTTTGTTTTCGTCTTAGTAATTGAAGTTTCAGTTACTCCAAATAAATAGACATTTTGTGTGTTGTCCATATTACTAAATTCTTCAGAAAACTGAGTTTCTAGTATGGTTTGTCACAATATTAAAAGACATTTTCTTTTACAATTTCAATTCCCCCCCCCCAACTTCCTTGGAGATTGTGGGCACCCTTTACCACATTTAATGATGTAACTTTTCCCTAATTTACGAGATATATTTGATTTTTGCGGTTTGTTGATGCCCTTCTTTTATTACCTCTCTTCCATATAAACTCTTTACTGGCATACTGTTTGCCGACACGTCAGAATTCGGAGGAACGATTTCCATAAAGCCTCAGCTTGTTGTGAGTATAGTATCACAAGTCTGTGGTTGACTGCTGTTTTCACATGCTTTAGGAGCATGGTCTGTTATTTAAACTATAATACACAATGTAAAACTCAACTAAAAACATAGAAGAAATGCATGAATTACCATGTTTAAAATGTAAAATGCTTTCAAATAGTTGAAACATAATATTAGTTTGGTATGAAGCAAACTAACCACAATACATTTATTGGAATAGACAAACAAGAAAGTGAATATGCTAACTTAACTATATTTGTGTAATTTGTCAATCAGTTGAATTACTATTCTTTGTAGTTTTAACTTCTTTTATTGAATAATAAAATAATAATACTCAAGCCATTGTAAATTAAAGTAATGTTTGAATGAGTAACATGGTAACTGCTGTAGATACCAAGTTTTACAGCCAAACCATGAAAGATAGTAAGCGTTTTGTTCTTACCTTGTTTTGCGGTATTTCTACAGAATCGCTAACATGTAATAGTTGCAGATTGTAGCATGAGTGTTGGCCTCCATTATTTATGTCTTCATTTTCTTCCATCACATCTAAAATCAGTATACTTAAATCCTCTTCTGCACAGCTTCTATAAACAGGCTTGTCCTATCCGCCATCTTGTATAGGTACCAACTTTTTCATCAAAACAAAAGACACTTACCATATGTAATAGCCAACGCTTTTCGTGTTTTAAAACATGTTCCTAAAAAGGCAGTTTAAAGTTGTTTATTACTGACTATAGAATGTGTTGGAATCCAAAATCATATTTTGACGAAATTGTCAATTACCATGTTACACGACCGAATGCCTCATTTATTGAAAGCCTTTTTGTGAGACTCACGGCTCCAAGCACTGTTGCTGCGTACGCGCGAGTACTGTGACTAGACCGAACAGAGTTGGAACAGCCTGCATAAATTGATAGGGAATTTACTTGCTCCAGTCTCCGATTTCGGTCCGTGTTTTCGAGGGTACTCAACATATCGGCATGGTGGCGCGCGAAATAAATTCACCATTTTGTTTTTTAATAAAAAATTTAATGTTAATACAATGTGAAATACACACATACCACAATACACAGTGTACCACGTGAAATTGTTCTAGCTCAGTACATGCTCAATATGGCCACAATTTCGATTTTTAACTTCATTCAAGCGAACACTGATGTTAAAGATTATTCTTCGGCACATGTCTTCCGTGATTTCACTACGAGCTTGTAGACTGAGTCTTCTGAGCTCCAGTGAATCTTGTGGAAGTTTTGAGAAAATCTTTTCTTTTCGGTACCCCCAAAGAAAGAAGTCACATGGGTTAAGATCTGGATTGTTGGGGGTCATATTTGGCAGCCGTTGAAACGGCTCTGGAAACCTGTATAAAATAATCTGCATATTGAAGCTTTTCGATAAGAAATCCAACTGAATGTTCGCATTATGCGCCTTGCCCCATCTACATGAACTACTGCATAGAGAAGGGCAACGCAGTAGCAAGTACGATGTGATATATTCACACATATTCTATCTTTATTAGTGGGCATACAAACTATTCTTACTACGCTTATTTATCTATCTACTATGTTTTAATACAAATAAACCTTTGCAGAAATAGCTATATTACACATTTCGTTATAGATACAAAGAGAAAATCGAGTCAAATATTTTAGAGCTGGATGCTATACACTGACCTTAAAGTTCCATACTGTTTCCGTGCAATCGCGAAAAACAACTGAATGTTGACAGGACTTTAAGAGAATGGCCAAATAATGAACAATTCGAACCATTAGTAACGGATATCTCAGAAATGGCCTATGCCACAAAAAGCTTTCTTGAAATAAATTGTGTGTTTTAAAGAGGTCTACATTTTTTAAGTAGTATGTTTTCGTCTATCGCTTAACGTTTACCAGTCATACAAGATTATACAGAATTCCTTGCGAAAGAAGACTTTACAGGCTATTCCCAGAAAATTCAACATAAACATTTTATTTTTCATGTAAATATCTTTAATATATGGTATTTTAATCGAAATCGTAGAGCTATTTTTTAGAAAATCAAACTTTTCGAAAACTACTGCATGTAAAGGGTAGTTTGGAGTGGGGAGATTTTCCTGAAAATACTGGTGTCGCATCTTTGAAAGATACTGAACTTAAATACCAAGTTGGGTGTTGATCCGACTATTCGTTTTTAGATATCCTGTTCATATACACACACACCGACAGACACACACGGACCTTTTTCTAAAAATGCCTTTTTTTTTTGGATTCAGGGGGCCTCTAAACATGTATTTCCGGTGAAATCCCGGTATCGAATTTTGGGTGGAATGCACTACCATCTTTAACTACTATGTACATGGTAGAGAAAGTAAAAAGCTGCGGAAAGAAGTTATTAGCTATACTTGTTCGTTCCTGTACACATGTCTGGTACAGTCTGTAAATGGTTCTGGGGCCCATCGTGTATACAATTGTTGAAATCGCCTCTTGAGTCACAACAATGCTTTTCGTTTCGCGAAAGAGCCCGTGCGTGTGGACGACAAGACGTAGCTCGCACAAACTAAGCGCGGCCTGCGTATGTAGCGCTGAAGATTTGGTTTGTGCAAACTCTTAAGCGTAAGCGAGTGGACAGTGTACAAGCCAAGGCTTCAGCCGGAAGGGAAGTTTAATGCAAGATGTGTGATGTGCGCACACATTCCAAGCAACTTATCACCGAGTTTATCGGATCATGTAAATAGTTGCCATGCCTTTGGAAGATAAAGTCTAAGGAATATTCCGATAGGAATAAGAAGAATGTGCCTTACCAAAAGATGGTACAGAAATTAAATCTCTGTACGATCTCCCAGTTCTAAAACCCTTAAAGTAAAATTCATTCTTTCATGAGGAGATTCGCACATCATAGTGTTCTGTCGTTCAACTACAGGAGTCACCAAATAGTTATTCTTTGTATTATGCACTTTCGTCCATTCTTAAGTAATTGCAGTCATCTGGATCTTCTCTTAAATCTTTCATTATATGTATATGCGAGTGTATTTTTCTTCCCAGAAGCCTTTTTTTTTACGCCATTTTGATCGGGAGGGTTTGGCACTGTTTCTTTTCACCAATAAACAGTGCAGAAATGCTTATAACAAAAATAAATCTTCTGGCTACGTTGTTTGATCTCAACAACCTCTTTCGATGACCAATTTCATACTGAGGTTTGCGCAAACTTACTTGCAACATGTGGACGCAGCGGTGTTCTATCTTGTGCAAAGTGTAAGCAAGTCGCTGCCGTGTGGCGACGTTTTACGCAGCTGCTGATCGCTGCTGCGTATTAAGTCTTCCTAGCGGGGGTGTTGTGAATTACACGTCATTTCTTTTCTCATTATTTTGTTTTTGCACACTCCGCCGATACTACTGTGAGATACGTCACGGAATGTCTTGAGCGATTCACAACTTATATAAGAATCAAGTGATAACTCATTTCGTGCGTCACCCTGCACTTCCTGTTTTATGCAACTTAAAGGTAAACTTCGGTATTCCATTCTCTCTTATTTTACCTTCTCTAACACCTATCTATAATAGGTAACTATTGTATACCACCCAAAAATTTGATATAGATATTTCACCCAAAATGCATGATTTTAGGATGCTGAACTAAAAAAAATTAGGCTTGCGCCCGCGTGTTTGGGTGTGTGAGCGTGAGAGAGAGAGAGAGAGAGAGAGAGAGAGGGGGACGGGGTGTAGAAGAAGAGAACAGCATAGCTAAAAAATGAAAAAAATTTGTTTGAATTTTTTATAAAAGTTCTTAAAAACAGACAAACTTATTACAGGAACTCATTAAAGCACACAATTGTCAAATAATTTTGTTCCCACAGTTAGCCATTTTAGAAATATTCCTCTTGCACGTTGCACGTCTAGACCTTTCCTAAGCGTAATCAAATGGCGTACTTGAAAGTTTGCAATTCTTATTTTCCCCAGATTTCTTTCCATTGCAAGAGCCGTGGCCATGAAAAAGCAATTGATACTGTTTCCGCATGTAGAAACCTTGGTTTAAAAAAATTACTAGTAAAAACACATCATAACTTAGGAAAATAATTATTTTTATATGGACAGCACCTGTATTATATAATGTATGCCAAGTTGTCATCGGTACCGAAAGTGGTGTGAATACATCACATCAGAATTTGAATGACTTTTATAATGATAACCATGTAGTACTAGACCAAAGTCGAGAATGTATTAAGTTTATGATGAGAAAGCTAATACAAGCATTTGAAGCTGGGAGACTCGGAATGAATATGAATAAAACAAGATATCTAGTAATCTAAGCAAGAGGAAGGGCATCACATTATTCCAAGGGACCATCAAGTCCGTCAAGCGGTTTAAGTATTTGAGGTCGATAATTCACAAATCTGCTACCGGCTACGGAGATGTAGATTAGAGAATGGTACAGGAAAGAAGCCCAATAAAATATGAATAGAGTTTTATGGAGTAGAAGTATCAACAGACACGCAAAAAGATTAGTCCAATTAGTTGTAGAACACGTTTTAATTTATGGCTTTAAAGGAAGGGCCTGTTGAATAGTCAGAAATCCAACTTTAGGCGTTGGAGATGGATAGAATTCGACGATTAGCCAATGTATTAAAACTGCATAAGAAGAAGAATGAAAGGAGGAAGTTGGTGGAAATAGTGGAACTAGTACCTGACATAATTGGGAAATGAAATTTACCATAGTATGGCAATGTCAAAAGAATGCATGAGGAATTGACTAAGGACTTTCCTTGAATGTTCATCTTCTGGAATGGGGAGTCGGAAAGACGAGAACATGCATAGGAAAGGTAGAATTAGACGACTGAAAAATTGCAGCCACATCCGGGTATTTGAACCATGGATCTCCCGGTCTCCGGCTGGTTGCTCTAGCCACTGAGGTACCATGCCAACATGCCGACACAACATTAATTTCTCTTAACTGATTCACATTTTTTTCCAGTAAACCACACGGAGATCTCAAATTGTATTGAGATGACATACCCCAATGGCGACTTGCAACATTGTAAGTACTTTTAAGTCCCGGGCTTCATAGTTTGAACCACTATTAAGTCAATGAATGGAATTAATTGTTCTTCCACACAAGCCGTGTGCTGGACAGTGTTGGAAAGGTAGAATCAGACGTCTGAAGTAAGTCGTCATTGGCGTATGTCATCTCAATACAATTTGAGATCTCCTTGTGGTTTACCGGGAAAAATGCGAGAAAAATGTTGGAGTATTTAAAGTCGTGTCGGCATGTTGCCATGGTTGCTCAGTGGTTAGAGCAACCGGACGGAGACCGTGAGAGCCATGGTTCAAATCCTGGCTATGGCATTGAATTTTTCAGTCGTCTGATTCTACCTTGTCCAACTCACGGCTTGTGTGGAATAACAATTAATTCCATTAAAATGCATAGTTTGTACAAGGGAACTGCTTAGGTTGTGAAGGACGATGTTGGGAATTCAAGGTAATGTGACAAATGGAAGAACCTCAAACGTTTCCAGTTTACCCTAAATTTTATCATTTATATATAGGTGTTGTCTTAATTTCTGAATTTCTGGTTTTATCTTTTAAGGTGTAAGCTTTTGCTGATTTTAGGAATCTTATTGATACGATAAAAGACGTAAGTGAAATTATATGAAACTACGACTGCGCTAATTCTAATTATTATAACGAGAAGTGTTTGATTAATGTCTTATCTTTGTTGGTATTTAAGTATCATCTGGTTTTAAATAAAAATTATGAAGCGAAGCTCCTTAGCAGGAGGTAACTATTGGAATTAACAGCACGGCGAATCTGAAAGGTAAATCCGAAGTTGCGGCAGGTAATCGACCCACGGATCTTCGGCTTACTGTGTGGAGGCTGTAATCAAAGAGCTGCCAGAATGTGACTTGAATTCCACCCAACTAATTCTGTACATCGTGGAAACCTCGAAGATTACTTGAGCGAGGGAGTCAAATCCCGGCCTCGACCCGCAGCTTGGAACCCTTTGACTGAGGATTACAGTTAAGATTACAGAGTTGCATCAGAAATTTTTTGGCTTTGGTTTTTCTTTTCTCGTTCAAAATTTCAGGACTGATCTGTAACTGTTTATGTGAGATAACGAATATTCCTGCTTCGATTTGTGTTTGCTTCGCGTAATGCTATCAAGAAATAGGTCCTTTGATAGGAATGAATGAGTGGTGAATTCTAGGCACAAGGTTAATTTGCCAAATTCCATTTTTAAATCTGCTTGGGTAACGTAGTTAAAAAAAACAAAAACAAAAAAAAAAAAACCCGTTTCCAAACTTTTGATAGTTGCTGGATGCCGTTTAATTACATTTGAAGTTTTAACTACCTTATCAGTTAAACACAGCTGTAATGTGGTCATTTGAAGTTGCAAAATGCTGACTCTTCAGTACGAGGAAGAAGAGAAGATCACAGTCGGGTGGACTTATACCTGTTCTGGGTAAGGTTTGTTTTTCGTAACTGTAATCGGTCAACACATGCCCACTGGCTTATCTACATTCCGTCTTGCATTATGCTGAAGAAGCAGGGGCCTTTATTTTGATGAGTATCTATTAAAATGCCATGTATCGATGACTTGGATGTAAAATATTTACAGGCTATTTATTCACAAGTGGTCTATATTCTTTTTAAAATATATTCTTTCAGATAAAAGTGACCTCTGCAGTGAAGTCTTCAGATGATCTCTGTCTTCCGGGACGTTGTCTTCTGCAGTAATGCTTTCTTAACGAAAATTTTAACAACATTGGGAAATGATGCTACTGCAATCTACTTAGTGTCATCGCAAATTTTTAAAAAATATTAATAAATTTCAATTGGTAAATGCAAGGCTTCAATTTTAATGACAATATTTGATCTGTTATCCAGTTCAGTAGCTTAACAAGTTTCTAAGTAGTTGCATAAAATCTGTACAGTCTTTGTTCGGATTGACTCTCACTAATAACACAATAGATATGTAAACAGTAATCTCCATGGGAACAGAATACATGCGCAATGTTCATTATTTCTGAGAATTTCTGAGATCCTGGGAACTAGTACCAATTTACTAACAGGAATTTCGATGGAGAAATGTTCTGCGTCTGTAAGTATAAGCCGAAAACATTCTTAGTTCTTCCTAAAAGCAAAGAAGGAAAATTGGAAGTTGCTTCAAACTGAAGATCAGGTTAATATAGTTTTTTACTTTCTCTACTACGTATAGTAAGTAGGGGAAGTATTGTATTCCACCCAAAAATTCGATACCGAGATTTCACCGGAAATACATGTTTTGAGACTCCCTAAATCCAAAAAAAACATTTTTGGAAACATGTCCGTGTGTGTGTGTGTGTGTGTGTGTGTGTGTGTGTGTGTGTGTGTGTGTGTGTGTGTGTGTGTGTGTGTGTGTGTGTCTGTGAACAGCATAACTCAGGAACGAACAGCCGGATAAACACCAAACTTGGTATTTAGGTTTAGTATCTTCCAGAGATGCGACTCGAAGGTTTTCAAGAAAATCCCCCACCCCAGAGAACCCTTTACATGGAACATTTTTCGAAAATTTTAATTTTCTCAAAAATGGCTCTAACGTTTTTGATTAAAATATCATATGTTTAAGATATTTTCATGACAAATGAAATGTATATCTCGAATTTTCTGGGAATGTCTCCAAAAGTGTTCTTCATTCTGAACGACTTTTGCATAACTGGTAAACCATAAGAGATAGACAAAATTTTACTATACAAAAAAATGTAGATCGCGTTAAAATACACAGTTTATGTCATATGCATATTTTTTGTTGAGTGAACCGTTTTCGAGATATTGCTTGTTATTCCCTTAAATTTTCCAATACTTATACTTTTTCTCAAATTCGTTATTCATTTTTACTTTCTCTACTACGTATAGTAAGTAGGGGAAGTATTGCATTCCACCCAAAAATTCGATACCGAGATTTCACCGGAAATACATGTTTTGAGACCTCCTGAATTCTAAAAAAGCATTTTTGGAAACATGTCCGTGTGTGTGTCTGTGTGTGTGTGTGTGTGTGTGTGTGTCTGTGTGTCTGTGAACAGCATAACTCAAAACCGAACAGTCGGATAAACACCAAACTTGGTATTTAGGTTCAGTATCTTCCAGAGATGCGACACGAAGGTTTTCAAGAAAATCCCCCCACCCCAGACTACCCTTTACATGGAACATTTTTCGACAATTTTAATTTTCTCAAAAATGTCTCTAACGATTTTGATGAAAATATCATATGTTTAAGATAATGTCATGAGAAATGAAATGTATATCTCGAATTTTGTGGGAATGTCTCCAAAAGTATTCTTCATTGTGAATGACTTTTGCATAACTGGTAAACCATAAGAGATAGACAAAATTTTACTACACAAAAAATGTAGATCGCGTTAAAATACACAACTTATGTCATATACATTTCTTTTGTTAAGTGAACCGTTTTCGAAATATTGCTTGTTATTTCCTTAAATTTTCCAATACTTATACTTTTTCTCAAATTCTTTATTCATTTTTTTTTGTCCTGGACATGCAAAGAGAATCGAATGCGCCACATGGCAACCAGCGTTAAAATATTTGACTATCGCTTAAAAGCTTCCATATTCCCCTTGCACCTACAAGAAAATTACCAATAAGATTGACATCTCGATATCTCGATTAACATGAAGCATATGGAGAATTAGCGTTTGTAAAAATAGATTGTACAAGAGTAGAGAAAGTCATGTGAGTGTAACACATCAGATTTTTTTTCTGTCCTGGACATGCAAAGAGAATGGAATGCGCCACATAGCAACCAGCGTTAAAATATTTGACTATCGCTTAAAACCTACCACATTCTCCTTGCATCTACAAGAAAATTACCAATAAGATTGACATCTCGATATCTCCATTAACATGAAGCATATGGATAATAAGCGTTTGTAAAAATAGTTTGTAGAAGAGTAGAGAAAGTCATGTGAGTGTAACACATCAGATTTTTTTCTATTGATTGCAGCTGTTTAAACTGCATGGTTATATCGCGACTTCTCATTGGGGTTACAACGTTACACTACATCATCAGTGCAGCCTATGTAAGGGATATCACATGCAATGTATTTATAAGAACAGGTATCAATACAACAAGCAAAGGTACAGTTAGTTAACATTAATAAGGTAACATTGGTGTGCATTAATAAGATTAACACATGATAATATACTGCTAAAATTAGAGGGAAACATGTTAAAATCAAAGCCCAAAATAAAATAGTGAGGCAATGTAAATTTTGACAGTCAGATGTTATATTTTAAAGCATTGTTTGAAACTACGTTAAAGTTCTTCTAAACAAGTGTTAGTGTTTCTCTGAATAAATTAGTGAAGTTGAAAAAATTGTAGAAATCAAAATGAGAATTATTTCATTCATTGAATCATTATTTTTTAAAAAAACAGGTTTTACAAGAATCTGTGGTAGGATATGTTATTTTGTGTTCTTTAAGTCTAATACAATGAGACATCTGAACGAAGCATCAGTCATACAAGCAGTTGCGTGAATTGAAGATGGCATTCCATTCGCTTCGTCTGTAGGATTCTTCTTGTCAGCCTATCTGTCATCCATAGAGCTTGGAGGCGATATATAGAGACGGGTGGATTCAAGAGGCGGCCCGACAAAGGCGTAAGAAGAAGACAGCAGAGGTACAGGATAAATATTTTGTCCTCACAGCTTTGCGCAGACACAAATCTACGTTAAGAGATCTACAAAATGACATATGAACAACTGGAGTGGTGATTTCTGATCAGTAGAGCTGCGACGTCGGAGTCGTTATGTTTGTTTATAGGCGTCCTGTAGGCGACTATTTACAACGAGAGGGTTACCTGTACAGTTGACTCAAGTATATCGCCGCGCAGTGTTCACTTACATGGAAGCCAAAGGAAAGGGTAACAAAGTCAACAACCAACGTTGCAAAGCGATATATTGCAGTATGGGAAAAGTGTTTTCTCTATTATTAAAGAAAACGTTTATTACAAACCATGCAATAGCATAATTGCTTTTGCGCATAGTACCTACATCGAGTGTTGTGCGAAGACATGTCAACACAGAAACACATAATCATTGTATTGCAAAATATGAGTATAACCTGCTATAGCAACGATCACCTTCATTAAATCAAACGTTTAATGAACTATGCATTGTATTTATCTTTTCCGATATTCTCTTATACAAACTACGTTGCGCGTCGTAATTTGTTGCAATAAATTTACATAGAATCTTATCCATGTGCACACTGTGACGTATCATTTTGTGTTAATGATTTAATAAAGACATTGCAGTTGTATGTTAGCTATATATGTTGTAACCAGTATTGCAGAAATAGAGTAACTTCAGAGACATGCTTAATTCTTCGTGTATAGATGTACCGCGCGCGGTCAATGTCAATCCTTATCACTTCACCCTTACCTTCCTATCCTATATGCTTTCCTCCACGTAGCGACTCCGACGTCGCAGCCCTACTGATCAGACTGTAGGGAACAGGCTGAGAAATGAAGGGTTGAGATCTAGAATCCCCTTTAAATCCCCTTGTTTTGATACGTCAGCACAAGGACGCCCGGCTGAGATTTCCTCAGAATCGTCTCAACTGGCAGCTCCGACAGTGAAAGGATGTTCTCTTCATAGACGAGTCAAGGGTTTGACGGGTTAAAATTGGTCGTACAAGTGTATGGAAACGCCCTGGTGAAGTCTTGCTCCAGCCACTATTATTATTGAACATTACAGATTTGGAGGATATGGTATGGGCTGCCATTACTATTGAGTCTAGGACAGAGCTTGTCGCACAGCGCACATTAACAACAGTATTCTTCAACATGTCGTACCCTTTGCTTATGGAATAAACCCTAATTTTCTTCTAATGCACAATAATGCTAAAACCCATATAGCACGGAATACCAAAGATGTCTTACAAGAATGACAATGGACTGGCCTGCACACAGTCCTAACCTCAATCCGATTGAGCAGCTGTGGAATAAGCTGGAAAATTTTGTTCGCGAACGGCCTGCTGTGTCAAAAGCCTGGGAGAACTCGCAAATGCACTCACTGAAGAATGGGAGAAAATCCCACAAATTGCTATTGGGAGGTTGGTGCGAAGGTATTATACCACGTAGTTATTTTGCAGTTTCTGCATCTCTGGAGGACACGCTAGCTACTGAGTGTTGAAATAACCGTGGAAACATTGATTAGTAAACTATGTAATCTTGTAGTACTTCCACTTTGTTTAGTGTATCAGTGAATAATTTGATCGTGTTTCCAATCCTGTGAAATAAAAGTTTGCTAGAATGTTTATTATAATTTTACACAAGTCTTCAGTCTGTAATTACAAACTGTCAAAAATTAAATTGTATTAATATTTATTGTGTAACTTTGGTTTAATCACTTGTTCCTCTAATTTTTGTGTGCAGTGCAATTAGTAATCCGTTTAACATTTGCATTATACGCACATCGAAGCAAGAACTTCTGATTGCATTTCATTATACAGTTGGATTTCTTGTAAGAAGTTTAGACTATTGTTGAACTGTGGTTGGTCCAGAGCTGTTGAGAGTTCGTTTGGCAGTTTACATTTAGTTCGCTGTTTATCATAGAAGTTGCAGATTGTAATGAAATGTTTCACTGTTAACTGGCAATTGCAATGGTTACACATTGGTGGGTTTTCAAGACACACAAGGGGTGTGTGTGTGTGTGTGTTTGTGTTTGTGTGTGTGTGTGTGTGTGGTGTGTGTCCAATACGCGGACGAGTCAACAGTCTGGTCCTTACGGTGGTAACATTTGTAAGGGTAGCTGGAATCAGCGAGAGTATGCACCTCATATCATTTGCTGTTGGACAGGGCAAACCATTCTTGTTTCCACTGTTGAACAAATGCACCTTGAATGAAACTGAATGTAGTCGCGGTGGGCTCTTGAGGACTGGTTAGGCTACACGGATGTTTGGCAGCTTCATATGCCTTCTCGTTTCCCGGTATACCTATGTGCGACAGGATCCATAAGAGCAGGATTGTCTTGCCTGAAGACAGTATTTTATTATATACTATTTGGATCTCCAGTAGTAGTAGATGGGTTGCGTTCTTCTGCTGGGGAGCAACTAGAACATTCATATTGTATCAACAAATATAGCTGAATTATAAAAGTTGGAATTTATCAAGGGATAGGAAACGGCGAGCCAAGTTCATAACCTGTTTACAAAAGCTTTTTTTTTTTGGTGTGTGTGTGTGTGTTTCCTCTAATTTTAGCGTTTATAAATTGGAGGCTGAATTGAAAACGACCTTATATTTTCTTACAGATGATCCATTAGAAGGGTGGAGAAGTTAAACAGCGCGGAAGTGGAACATATGCTTGATATGATGACCGGTGAATGAAATTTGCAAATGTGCTTAGGCTAATTAGTTCAAAGAAACATATAAATCATTTTTTACGTTAAACATTGCATATGAAACAGCTTTGCGCAGGACGAGTGTCGCACTGCTTAATAGCAGATAAAAATGCGTTTGCTCTAAGATAGTAGCATCACCGAAAAGTTTTAATAACAGGAGAACAGATTTCATCTAGTGGATGTGACTTGAATCCCAGTCCCATGGACCCTTTGTTCAGCGTCAAAGAGGGCAAAGTCTGTCACATATATATGAAAAGTAATGACAGCTTTCCTCAAATTTCAGACCCCCATACTACCGGGTTTATCTTGAATGATGCGACTGGCGGCCGCCTGGTCTGACATCAAGCTGGTTAGGTTGAATCTCCTCTGCGGTAGCCTAGCTCTTCTTTGGCACGGTGTATAGTGGAAATAATATTGTCTGTTGATTGTGAATTGTGTTTACTGTGTGTGAGTAAGGTGTATACTATACAATAGGAGGGATAATATTTTAAATATGATTCCGGACAAAATGATAACCTGGAAGGCAGTTGAAATAACATTCTCTGTATCCTACCCGGATCGCAGTGAATAGAAAAAACGAATTGGTTAGAAGAGCTGTCTGGATCAATGTGGCTCACAGTTGGATCGAAGACTAGTCATGACACAGGTGCAGGAATCTTTGGCTGTGGCAAGAGACTATTATAGGTCTCGGTCAATATGCCAGTTTTCCAGGCAGAAATAATGCTATCTTGCCTAGTCTATAGGAAAGTGAATGTAAGGGTTATGCCAATAGACATATTACTATACTTTCAGACAGTCAAGCAGCCTTAAAAGCTCTTGAAGAGAATGAAATCAAATGAAAGCTTGTCTGGGAGTGCGGAGAGTCCCTCATGAAACTGGCTGAACACAACACAGTATCACTGTTATGGGTGCAATGATATATAGGAATTCAAGGATTTGGCTAAAAAGAATTATTTATTCTACCGATCGGGCCGAAACCCATTTTCCGATTGTCCTACGGATGTGCTCGAAGGGTTATCCGTAGGTGGACTTTTGGAAAACATGAGGGGTAGTGGGAGTCAATTGCAGGACACAGGTACTCAAAAATAACAATCCCTGATCTAGACAATCGCAGGACTCGTGAAGTACTTTCTCTGAACAGTATCCAACTTCGTTGAATGGTTGGAGTGACAGAACACGGCTATCTCAAGGGACACTTTATACAAGATGGGTAAAGAAGTTGATCCAATTTGTATGAGATGCAAAAATGCAAATGAAACGGGAAGTCATCTAGTATATTTCTTTAGCTTCCGAAAGGCAGCGTCGTTACTTTGAAGGGAAGTCATCTGTTGTGTGACTGCGAGCCACTTGCAGGTCAAAGGTTTAAACACTTTAATGAAGGGTTTATGAAATTCCATGAACTTAATAAGATCTCAGTAACAAAGCTAGCTTCCTTTATAAAGGATGCATCATTCTCAGAGGCTAGGAAATAAAGGGGTGCACAATGGCTCAACAATGTTAGAGATGCTTAGGTCTTCGGTATGTTTTGCTCCAGTGGAGCTTAAATTTATGCACACATTCCCTGGTGTCACCGTTCTTAACAACTCGCAATATATAGGTTGTTAGACAGATTTAAAAGACTTGGTCTGTGTTTGACAGAAAGAAACTTAAGACAGCCAGCAGTTCTAATCGAGGAAAAATTAAGCGACGAAGGGACTATTTGCAAAGATGTCCAAGAAAATTACTGCCTAGCATCACAATGTGTTTTTATAAAGAACTACTGACTGGTCCTCTTGCTAATCAAATTAAACCCAACTGATTATTATTTATGGGGAATACTTGAAGGCAAGGTTTAGACAACAAATCCCCCTACGCTCAACGAATTGTTAGAAGGCAGTATAGGACTTACTGTCGAATCTCGTCCAGTGTTCATTAATGTATTCAAAAGATTCCAGGCTTGTATAGACGTAGATGCGCTCATTTCGAATACCTTATATAACGAACGCTAAGCATGAACTTCCTGTTGTTTCGCATCGTTATCGTTATCTAGGAGCAGATAGGTCCACGGCTACTTCTACAGCACGAACCTGTCATGGCGGCGGCGAGCTGTCAGTTGCGTCATTCAAGAGAAGCCTGTTACTTGTCCTCTTCGGCTATTTCAGGAATAGTATAGGAAGTATCCAGATACTATTGCCTGATCGGCTCCAGCGGGCTGAAACATTATGATGCCTGGCGGAACGATTGAAGATCATCTTGCTCTTCGTTCTCTGCCATACCGTTTTTCATTGAGTTTGCTGGGTTTAAGGCAGATAACGATGAGAGATAACTAGACTTTCCCAGTTAGTAGGCTGCAAAATAGCTGGCTAAAGAGAATGATAAGATTGGTGGATTTTAATTAATTCATTTTAAGTCTTTAACAAAACTTTGTACTTATAAGAGCCACTTAACAGCTCAAGTCTTTTGGTCTCTCGTGCCTCCTTCGAAAAAGTGCTCCTTGTCAGAAAAAATGACACCTATAATGTGTGTATGTACGTGTGTGTGTGTGTATGTATGTGTGTGTGTAATGTGTATTGCATTCCACGCAAAATTACGATGTGGAGATTTCGCCGCAAATATATATTTTCTTTTTTGATCCCCCTGAATAAAAATAGCATAATGCGTGCATGTGTGAGTATGTGTGTGTGTGTGTGTGTGTGTGTGTGTGTGTGTGAGAGAGAGAGAGAGAGAGAGAGAGAACAGCATAATTCAAGAACTAGAAGTCTGGTATATACCAAACTTGCTATTCAAGCTCAGTGTCTTCCACGGATGCGACACGAAGATTTCTAGAGAACCCTCTTAATTTAAACTACCCTTCGAGAATTTTTCATTATTTTTCATGATCTCAAAAATGGTTCAAACGATTTTATTAAAGTACCATATGTTTAAGATGCTTGTATAACAAAATGTATATCTTGAGATTTCTGCGAATAGTCTTGGAGTTTTCATTCTTAATAAATATGGTATATTTTTGCGTAACTGGTAAACCATAAGGGATACGCAGAAACTTAATACACAAAAAATGTAGATTAGTTAAAACATACAATTTATGTATTGTTTTGGTATTAGCCATTTTTTTCTCGGGATATTCGTTGTAGTTTGCAAGCGCTTATCTCTATCATGAAGAAGAAGCAGATATAACAACAAGCTTTTGTAAGAATAGTTTGTAGAAGAAGGAGCAGAGAAAGTCATGTGATTGTAATAGATTAGAATTTTTAACCTTGTTTCAGAATTGTCCTCAGTCATCCTAGACTGTTACTGTGCAAATTCGTGGAGTTTCTTTATGTGCAAAGTATAAGGAGTCGAAAATTGTATCTGATCTAGTCTGCTACTTGCTCGTAGTTGGACGCGTGCCGTAAGTTCAAACCATCTTTTATAAAGACGTAAGGAGTAGCCCCAACTCCACGGATATTATTCGATATTTTACAGTACTGATGGAAAAACCAACTTCCTGTCATTACTGGTATGAATGAAAATAAAAATACCGCTTTTTACCGGCAAAAAAAAAAAAAAAAAAAAAAAAACACACACACACAGAGTAGGGAACAAACATGGAAACCATTATCAGGGTGAGCGACAATAACGCATTTATGATTCGATAAACACAATCGATCCTGTAAACGCTTCTATAGCAGTGGTTAGCATTGCAAGAACGACGTATCTCTCTTTGCGTTCGATAAGGCGATAAAGTTATAGTTCGAATATCGGACCCATAATCTGCTAGCAATTTGCTATCTCATGTTGCATCATCCAAGTAATTTCGTGAACAGATTATCGTTGGATGCTGCTGGTAAGCGAATGTAGCGTATATAACGTGTATTGCAGTTAACTTTGTATTCACGTATATTTCTTTGTATAGGACCACACAATTGTAAAACATGAAAGGGGATAGAAATAGGCTCATTCCGGTGTTGAGTGTTGCACACATACTGCAACCGTTAAAGCACACGCAGTTAGCTTTCCGACTGCGGTGGTCCACCTTGTTAATACGAGGTTTCTCGATAATTTCGAGAACACCGTTTTCTCTACGGTATTAAATGAATCAGTGAATCTATGAACTGCCATTGGAGAAATGCGTTACATCGCATGTGGCAGTAATATTCCGAAAGCTTAAAATACAAATTAAATACATTTCTTACTGGCCATTAAAATTATTATAGGTTTAGTTTATTGGTAACCTCATCCATACTTTTATTTTCAACATCCTTATGCTGTGCAGTTACATTCAGCAAAATCACTTTTTACTTTCTCTACTGCTTAGCTGAGATGGAAAAAGTACTATACTCAACTTAAAAATTCAATATCGAAGTTTCACCAGAAGTACGCGTTTTGAGGTCTCCTAAATCGAAGCAAAAATAATTACTTTCTCTACAGCTTACTTATAGTAAATAGAGGAAGTGTTTGTATCCCATCCAAAACTGGATATCGAGATTTGACTGCAAATAGCGTTTTGAAATAAACTGAAATAAAAAAATCTGATGTGTTACACTCACATGACTTTCTCTACTCTTGTACAATCTATTTTTACAAACGCCTATTCTCCATGTGCTTCATGTTAATCGAGATATCGAGATGTCAATCTTATTGGTAATTTTCTTGTAGATGCAAGGGGAATATGATAGGTTTTAAGCGATAGTCAAATATTTTAACGCTGGTTGCTATGTGGCGCATTCCATTCTCTTTGCATGTCCAGGACATAAAAAAAATGAATAACGAATTTGGGAAATGTATAAGTACTGGAAAATTTAAGGGAATAACAAGCAATATCTCGAAAACGGTTCACTCAACAAAAAACATGTATATGACATAAATTGTATATTTTAACGCGATCTACATTTTTTTTTGTAGTAAAATTTTGTCTATCTCTTATGGGTTTCCAGTTATGCAAAAGTAGTTCACAATGAAGAATACTTTTGGAGACATTCCCAGAAAATTCGAGATATACATTTCATTTCCCATGAGAATATCTTAAACATATGATATTTTAATCAAAATCGTTAGAGCCATTTTTGAGAAAATTAAAATTTTCGAAAAACGTTCCGTGTAAAGGGTAGTCTGGGGTGGGGGGATTTTCTTGAAAATCTTCGTGTCGCATCTCCGGAAGATACTGAACCTAAATACCAAGTTTGGTGTTTATCCGACTGTTCTTTTCTGAGTTATGCTGTTCACAGACACACACACACACACACTCACACACACACACACATACACACACACTAAGACACACACACAGACATGTTTCCAAAAATGGTTTTTTTGGATTCAGGGGGTCTCAACACATATATTTCCGGTGAAATCTCGGTATCGAATTTTTGGGTGGATCACAATACTTCTACTTACTATACGTAGTAGAGAAAGTAAAAAGACGTTTATAAAAAAAGTTCCGTGTGAGTGCCTGCCCATCTGTATGTCCGTCTATTTGTGAGCAGCATAAGTCATAAATGAAAAGTCCGTTAAATACCAAACTTGATATTTAAGTATTTCAGCATATTCTAAGGATAGGATACGAAGATTTTAGGTAACCTCTTCCACCCCAAACTACTCTTTACATGAAACTTTTTTTGTTGTTGTTATGTTTCTATTTCCTCAAAAATGAATCTTAAGGATTTTGATTGAAATCAAATGTTTTGATACATTGTGGGCAAGTAAAATGTATATATTAAATTTACCAGTAAAAGCTTGTGAACTCCTCTTTATTCCGGGTTAGTTTTTTATAATTTTGTATACCTGGTAAACCATAATTGATGGACAAAGTCTAGTATACAAAAGATATCGATTTCGTTAAAATATACAATTTATGTGTAAAAATGTTTCTAGAATTAAGTATTTCTTAGATATTCGTTGTTATTAGCTTGAATTTTCAAATACTTTATACTTTACTGAAGTTCTAAGTAGCCATTGAATTGTTTCACCTGGCAATAAAGAGAGGAAACATTTCAAGGCCAGCAAATAGCTTTTTAAACATTGGACTACAGCTGTAGCCTATTGTACTTGCAACAGAATATGCAATGAAACCATTTCTGCAAACGTATCTCGGTTAATATGAGGTAGTTAGAAGAAAAAGTTTTTGTAAGAATAATTTGTACAAGAATGGTTAGAGAGTCATTTGAGTGTAACACATCAGATTTTTTCCTTCTGATTTCCTTTCCTTTCCTTCCTTCCTTCCTTTCTTTCTTTCTTTCTTTCTTTCTTTCTTCAGAGAAATGCATGAAATTTCCTTACACATTTTACTCTCTTTCAGGTGTATTATTGTCTGCTATAAACATACCTAGATATTAAACAATAATACAATACTATCAGCTTTGGTATCGTGTTGCTGTGCATCGTTTCTAAAGGGAATTATTGGAAGCGGTTACGCTTGCTCAATCGTTTTGTACTCAATGTTGTTGAAATGAAAGTTTGATGTGCAGAGTAGTTTAAATAAATATGCACTTATAAGTTATTTTCGCTAGAAATAATTATTAGTTTACATTATATTTTTTAAAAACACTTTTGTTTTTAATCGTGATGAATCTCACAAGCACACCAATGGGAAGAATGCATTTTTTAGTTATTGATTTACATATTTATCGAGCTAACGTCTTATAAAATCAATAATATAAACAGAACGAATATACAATAAGTCAGAGGGGAGTAGAAAAGGCAGAGAAGTGCGACAGGGATGCTCCTTATCACCCATGCTCTTCAAACATCCACTCGGGAATTTTGGTACAGAATTGTTTCCAAAGTAAGGTAATGAGAGCAACAAGAGTAAAATGTGAACCAAGTGGAAAATAAAAAGTAAACAAAAAATCCAACCGATATCTCGGAAATCATTAATGCCACAAAAAAAGTCATTTGTAATACATTGTGTGTTTTAAAGAGACCTACCTTTTTTATGTAGTGCATTTTCGTCTGTCGCTTAACGTTTAGCAGTTACATAAGACTAAAAAATTCCTTCCGAATGAAGTGAATTTCACAGGCTATTCCCAGAAGATTCAAGTTATACCTGCATTTTATTTATCATGTAAATATCTGTAATATATAGATTTTAATAAAGATCGTTAGAGCTACTTTTTAGAAAAATAAAACATTCCATATCATTCCATGTAAAGGGTAGTTCAAGGTGGGGGAGATTTTCTAGAAAATCTTGCATTGTATCTTTGGTGATGTTGATTTAAATAACACGTTTGGCATTTATCCGAGTTCTCGTTTTTAAGTTATGCTGTTCAAACACACGCACATACGCACACGGGCTTTTCCTTTTTTTTCCCCTCTAAAATGCTTTTTGGATTCAGGGGCCTCAAAACTATATTTCCGGTGCAATCTCGATGTTGTTTTTGGATGGAGTGCAACACCTTCTCTACCTACGATGCACAGTAGCGCTCAAAAGTATTTTGTAGTTGAGGTTATGTTGTCAGTACTGTTTGCATGCCGCCACAACAAGAGCAACGCGTTTAACTGAATCACTCTGTATAGCTTTACGTTGTTGTGGCCACATACCTAGTAAACAAGCAAGTTCATACAATAACAATGTAAGTATATATTTCTTTAGTTCAAAAGTATTTTGTGATGTGATTTGGTGGTATGGTTTCATTAAATATTGTTACTTAGGCATTCAGACGTGTTTGTTTATTTGTAGAGACAAATAGAAACATACCAAAACAAAAAGAATACTCAGTTGATGTGAGATAAGCTGTTTTGAATGCTTTGAAGAAGGGAAAGTAGCAGTCTAGCGTTGCTAGAGAGTTTGGCATATCACAACTAATAAGTGTGTATAGTCGACGGCAAAAACAGGAAGGAACAGTAGCCAATAAACCAAGATCTGGTCGTCCTCGAAAAACCAAAATGAGGAAGGACAGAATGATTTGTAAGCAGTCGGTTGCTGGTCCAAGAAAACCTACATGCCTCTACTGCAAAACGTCGCCTAGTAGCAGGTGATTTAAATGGTAGACGACTATCACGTAAACCACTCATAGATTAAAAAAAATTGGAAGGCTAGGTCAGACTTTGCAAAGAAACACCGTACTTGGAATTCGTAGATTGGTCTAAGGTTTTGTGGAGTGATGAGAGTAAATTTGATTTATTTTCTTCTGATGGTGTTCAATATATACGTCGACCAAAAAACCAAAGGGACAACAAAATCTACCAAGTACCGACCATTAAGCACGATGTTGGCAGAGTCATGGTGTGGGAATCTTTTCTAGAAGTGGGGTTAGTCCTCTAGTTCCAAATGGAAGGCAATTTCCTGTGCCGTGACATTTTAGAAAAGAATATGAATCCACATAGAAGAAAGAATATGCCACGTAATTGGATTTTTCAGCAGGACAATGATCCAAAACATACCTCCGGCCATTTAAAAAAATTCTTTTCAGATAAAAGATGAAACTTTTGGAGTGGCCAAGTCAGAGCCCGAATCTAAATCCAATAGAAAACCTCTGGAATGAATTGGATCGACGTGTTCGTCGTACAAGTTACTCAAACAAGGATCAATTTGCTGCTGCCTTATTGGACGAATGGTCAGAACTCCCACTCGACGGATTACAAAAGTTTGTGGATTCAATGCCAAATAGATGTGCAGCTGTGACCAAACCTCATGGGTATGCAATGAAATACTGATTTTTTTTCTTCAGATTCTAAGATATTCTTGTTTTATTCTTGCATGCTTAGACCTACAATTACTTTTGAGCCAGAAGAATGTTTAGTTATTTTTATATAAGATAACTTTGTTTAAACTAACTGTATTTTTGTAGTACTAAATTGATTATAATTACATACTTTTAAATTAACCGCCGGAATTTTTTCTTTTAAATGCCTATCTTTGTGGAATTGTAATTAATCTTCCTACAAAATACTTTTTGAGCGTTTTTGTATGCGTTAGACAAAGCAAAAAGCAGCGTATTCTATGGCAACTGAAGAGCTGAGGTCATTAACGCACGGACTCCTGAACGGGAAATCTGCGGTTCAAATCCCGCCAGAACTGTCCTCCCTGAGGTTTCTTCTAGGCTTTCCTCAGTTCTTATAACTGTCAAAGCTGGGGAGGGATCCTAAACGTAGGCTTGGAACGTTTCCTTCCCAAAGTTCCTTTCATGCGTCCACCGCCTGTGGTGCCTTATGGAGTAAGAACGGGTATTAATCACTTAAAAAAAATCTGATGTGTTACACTCACATGACTTTCTCTACTCTTGTACACACTATTTTTACAAACGCCTATTCTGAATATGCTTCATGTTAATCGACATATCGAGATGTCAATCTTATTGGTAATTTTCTTGTAGATGCAAGGGAAATATGGTAGCTTTTAAGCGATAGTCAAATATTTTAACGCTGGTTGCTATGTGGCGCATTCCATTCTCTTTGCATGTCCAGGACATAAAAAAAATCTGATGTGTTACACTCACATGACTTTCTCTACTCTTCGTACAAACTATTTTTACAAACGCTTATTCTCCATATGCTTCATGTTAATGGAGATATCGAGATGTCAATCTTATTGATAATTTTCTTGTAGATGCAAGGGGAATATGGTAGGTTTTAAGCGATAGTCAAATATTTTAACGCTGGTTGCTATGTGGCGCATTCCATTCTCTTTGCATGTCCAGGACATAAAAAAAATGAATAACGAATTTGAGAAAAAGTATAAGTATTGGAAAATTTAAGAGAATAACAAGCAATATCTCGCAAACGGTTCACTCAACAAAAGAAATGTATATGACATTAATTGTGTATTTTAACGCGATCTACATTTTTCGTGTAGTAAAATTTTGTCTATCTCTTATGGTTTACCAGTTATGAAAAAGTCGTTCATAACGAAGAATACTTTTGGAGACATTCCCAGAAAATTCGAGATATACATTTTATTTGTCATGACAATATCTTAAACATATGATATTTTAATCAAAATCGTTAGAGCCGTTTTTTAGAAAATTAAAATTTTCGAAAAATGTTCCATGTAAAGGGTAGTCTGGGGTGGGGGGAATTTTCTTGAAAACCTTCGTGTCACATCTCTGAAAGATACTGAACCTAAATACCAAGTTTGGTGTTTATCCGACTCTTCGTTTTTGAGTTATGCTGTTCACAGACACACAGACAGACACACACACGGACATGTTTCCAAAAATGCTTTTTTTGGATTCAGTGAGTCTCAAAACATGTATTTCCGGTGAAATCTCGGTATCGAAATTTTGGGTGGAATACAATACTTCCCCTACTTACTATACGTAGTAGAGAAAGTAAAAATGAATAACGAATTTGAGAAAAAGTATAAGTATTGGAAAATTTAAGGAAATAACAAGCAATATCTCGAAAACGGTTCACTCAACAAAAGAAATGTATATGACATAAATTGTGTATTTTAACGCGATCTACATTTTTTGTGTAGTAAAATTTTGTCTATCTCTTATGGTTTACCAGTTATGCAAAAGTCGTTCACAATGAAGAATACGTTTGGAGACATTCCCAGAAAATTCGAGATATACATTTCATTTCTCATGACATTATCTTAAACATATGATATTTTCATCAAAATCGTTAGAGCCATTTTTGAGAAAATTAAAATTTTCGAAAAATGTTCCATGTAAAGGGTAGTCTGGGGTGGGGGGATTTTCTTGAAAACCTTCGTGTCGCATCTCTGGAAGATACTGAACCTAAATACCAAGTTTGGTGCTTATCCGACTGTTCGTTTTTGAGTTATGCTGTTCACAGACACACAGACACACACACGGACATGTTTCCAAAAATGCTTTTTTTGGATTCAGCAGGTCTCAAAACATGTATTTCCGGTGAAATCTCGGTATCGAATTTTTGGGTGGAATACAATACTTTCCCTACTTACTATACGTAGTAGAGAAAGTAAAAAAGGAACTACGGAAGACATTAATGAAGTGTGACTGGACTGTGTCATTGTATAGTGCGGAAAATGGAGATTCCGACAAAATAAGAGAAATTGGGCAGTTTTGGAAAAAATGAGCAGACGAAATATGTAATGAGGCTGTTAAAAATGCAGCGGACAAAATATCACGCTGAGATGTGATCAGTTAAAATATTGCTCAGTTTAGAACAAGCTATTTGCAGGAACACGAGATGAGCGGAAATGCTTGCTAAAATATGTATGGAGGGCATGGGAATAGGAATCGCTTTTACAAAAAAAATATTACGTACATTAAGAGGAAAATATGGAATTCCCACTCTTAGCAGAAATCTCGGATTGACTGAAAGTCAGAGAAATACTACTGAGTAAAATCTTGTGTTGCTAGTTTTATTATTATACACATCTTCAATTTGCGAATTTCTGCTTTAGGATCCTATATTCCAAACTGTCTTCTCTAGTAAGCTAATCGTTAGAAGACAGTTATATCTTTACCCACAATCGTCTTAGCAGGATCGCTTACTGTCTGATATTTCTGGAAACAAAGTATTGTTTTGGTGGTTATGAACTCGGTTTGTTACGGTTTCGTGGAAGCAGGACTCCTCCCAGTGACATTTGAATGTCAGCCACGCGTCCCCTCCAGTCGAGAGGGCTGTGGGAAGGGGGGGAACCTGTCATGTGAAGGGGTTAAGCTGCTCCATGAGTGGGCAAGAAACTTTGTTTGACAAGATGATTAAAATTTCTTGCTAACGCAGCGAATAGAATAGCAGGCAATAACATTGGATAAATTCTAAAGCCAGATGAAATTTTTAATATTGGTACAGCAGAAAAATAGAAACATATTGTGGTACTCGAGAGCTAAGTTTGGATGGATGAAATGTTTCCAAAACGTCAAGCGCAAAACATATACCATCCAGCGGTGTTTCTCGTGAGAGGGTTCAATCCCAACTTCTAGACTATTTGTATGACACTAGTTTTTAATGAAATCTGTCTTTTAAAGAAAACCAAGCCATTTGTCAAGAATCTTTTTCTTTTTTTATGAACCATGCATTTTATTGTGGTTCAAAAAATGTAAGTTATAAATGTTTCTCCTCAGGGTGTGTCTGGTTTCTTACATAAAATGCACAAATCCAAAATTAGTCACTCCGGCTATATTCAGGGATGTTCACTTTGGTGAATACACTCGAAATTATGAGCTATTTAGGAAAAATCAAGTTTGTCGTTAACTATTTACTCAGCAAATACGAACCGATATGCATTATCATCATCGTGAGTAACGCTGTGTACTTACATTAGTTTCATGCAAGCCGAAACATGCTTCCTGAACACTCCTGAAGCAAGGCATGCTTGGAAGGGTTAGGATGTGCCTCAGCGGTCCCATGTTCAACTGTGCTTTCGCGCTGGGCATATGCGGGCTAAGTTGAAATTAGATTTAAAACATTTACTGCCATGCCTGGTTCACAATCCTGATTTTCGACCTTCCGTGTCGAAGCTCTATCGCTGGGATAATGTGATGAGACTGGCATGGATAGCTAAATATTCGTGGCTGGAGTATGGTCCGTGGCATTGGTTTTTCCAATTCTGATACAACTTCCAATTATTTGGTGTTTATTAAAAATCTTTATTATCTTTATTGTTCTGTACATTTTAGAAAATACAGCTTCTCAAATATAAACTACGTAGAATCCAGATTACAAGCATACATAAGCAGAACTGATTACCAAGTTTCCACTTCCTAGTTAGCTCTCATTTGGTGTGCTTTAGAGTCAGATTTTGTTTACTTTCTCTGCCTACAAGACAGCTGGTTGCGTAGTTTTCGGGACTGTGAGGCGAGTTCGATTCAACCGCCCTTTTCGTGGTTTTCTCTGGTCGATAGTCCAATGCCGGCATGGTTTCTCATCTACCGCAATTTCCTTTCCATAATTTCCCATACCGTTTCCTTATCATGTTTCAGGTGTGCTTTTAGGTTTCGTGGCGTATGGCGGTGCTGGAGAGTATCCCCCGTAGACATTAGAGGGCTGCTTGGTTGACGGGTCCATCATCCGCTCTCTGGACATTTCCAGTAGACGGGTTTTCGAGTCAGAAACTGTTAGGGACTTTCGTGCGTCTCTGTGGCCTGCCTGCGGCCTGTAGGCTCCTTTGGTTCCTTTATCCCTTCCTCCTGGAGGTGTAGCCGCAATAAATACCTCGTGAGTAGCAGTGCGCGAGGGGTCCCGCTCCGTTGTATACTGTATAAGAAAGATTCATATGTGTGATATTCTCATTTGATTCCCTTTTATAAACAAGGACATATGCTCCAGCATCACAGCCCAGTTATAGATAGCATACACTAGTAATATTTGAATTGGTATTCTTTAGGTAATCCAAGAAAGAATGTTAAACTTCTGGATTAAGAAGTTTTAAAGAAGTACGTTTTGTTGCTATCAGCATTAATAACAGTTTTGTTTTCAGAAATCAGTTTCTTGTTTCGTTTCAGTCTTTCAGCTGCTTATAAGCAGCAAATGCATTTATTTATTTATGTGACGGAAGGGTAGAATATGATTTTGATTAGTGGGGACTTAACAAGCGTTTCAAATTAAGATTGATTTGTTCATAGAAAACTAAAAATGCTCAAAGCAATTAACTACGCAGAAAAAAAAATGGCTCTGAAGGTTTTTATCAAAACTTTGACAAAACATTCAATAAATTAGTATACACTCCTTTCTGTTTGCCAGTGAGGTTTTTCAAATCATGTGAAATGGTGTGTTTCAAGTTGTTTAAAGGTAGGTAATCAGTGAGAAATAATCCTTAGGTGCATAAATCCAAAAGCTGACATTGCAATTATCTTCAAAATAAACACTTTGCGATTCCATTTCCCCCATCCGCAGCGCTCTCTCCCTTCTCCGTCCTCCTCCCCATCGCTTTCTCTTCTTTCTCTGTAGCGTACATGTCACTTGATGTTTTGAAAATCCAGAAAAAACAAAAAAAAAAAACACTTTTTCTAATTTGCTAGTAAATATTACAATGTAAATAAAAAGTTAAAGGATACTTTAACACATTATTTCTAATGCCTGCAGATCGATCGGAACTATACTTCATGCGCCATATTATAACCGGTTTATGTACAGAGAAGTGATTGCTGCTACTTCATGAAAATTCTTTATTAAAGTTTTATAAATAAAACTTGTTAAAACGTTTTTACAAAAACTAAATAATTAGCGAGATTTTTCGGTTGTTTGATTTTGCGTCCTATTAACTCCCGCCCCCCCCTTGGGGCAAATAATTAAGCTATCATTTGGTTGTTTTCCAAAAGGAAGGTACGGTGTGTTATTTATACCAAATTTCATATCCCCTCCACAACACACACACACACACACACACACACACACACACACACACACACACTCACACTCACACACGCACACAACAAATTAAATGCGAGATTTTGCTTCAGAATAGCCAGTTACACATTTTGGTGTTAATGCCTTACCCACAATTGAAAATTACAGGAAATTTTCGGATACATTGTTAGTGTGTGTATACTTCTTAGCTAATACGTTTTGAAGGAATGTAGCGTGAAGTTCTCAAAAATGGCATTTTCTCATGCATGCAAATAAACAAAGAATCTGAAGTAATACATTCACATGACTTTTCTGTCCTGTATCGTTTATTAGCGGGTACACAAATTATTCTTACTCAAGCTTATTACTTTCTCTACTACGTTTAGTAAGTAGAGGAAGTATTGCATTTCACCCAAAAATTTGATACTGAGAAAAATACAAGTTTAGAGGCTTCCTGAATCCCAATAGAGCATTTTTAGACATGTCCGTGTGTATGCCTGTGAACACGATAATTCAAAAACGCGAAGTCGGATAAATACGAAACTTGATATTTAGGTTCAATATCTTTCAAAGATGCTACACGAAGTTTTTCAACAAAATCTCCCACCCCAAACTACCTTTTACGTGGAACAGTTTTCGAAATTTTTGATTTTCTAAAAGATGGCTTCTAACAATTTTTGTTAAAATGCAACAGAGGAAGGATATGAAATATATATCTTGAGTTTTCGGGGAGTGCCCATGAAGTCCTCTTCAATCGAAAGATATTTTGTACAATCTTGTATAACTAGTAGGTAAACGTTAAGTGCACAAAAAATGTAGATCTCTTTAAGACAATTTATTTACAATTTTTTTTGGCATAAGCCATTTTTGAGATACCGAAAGGTTCGAATTGTTAATTTTTGGTCGTTCTCTTAATGTCCTTCCAGCATTCAGTTGTTTGTCGTGATTGTGTGGAAACAGTATAGAATTTTAAGGCCAGCGTATTGCGTCCAGTTCTTAAACATTTGATTTTCGCTGTTCTCTTTGTATCTATAACGAAATATGTAATGTAGCTATTTCGCAAAAGTTGATTTGGATTAAAATGTACTAGATAGCAAAATAAGCCTTAATACGAACACTTTGGTTATCCACTAATAAAGATAGAGGGCAGAGAAAGTCATGTGAATGTATCACATCTGGGTCCCCCCTATCTACTACATTTTAATCCAAGTAAACCTCTGCATAAATAGCTACATTACTCATTTCGTTGTAGATTCAAAGGGAACAGCGAGAGCCAAATGTTTAAGAACTGGACATTATATGCTGGTCTTAAAATTCCATGCAATTGCGAGAAACAACTGAATGTTGAAATGACTTTAAGAGAATGGCCAAGAAATGAACAATTCGAATCTTTAATAACAGATATCTCAGAAACGGCTTACACCACAAAAAAGGTAATTTAAGTCAATTGTATGTTTTAAAGAGATTCACATTTTTTGTGTACTACGTTTTCGTCTATCGCGTAACGCTTATCATTATATAAAATTCTCTGCGAATGAAAACTTCATAGGCTATTCCCCGAAAATTCAAAATATACATTTTATTTGTCATGTAAATATCTTAATGTATGGTATTTGAATCAAAATCTTAGAGCCATTTCTTAGAAGAGAAATGTTCCATGTAAAGGTTAGCTTGGGGTGGGGGGATTTCGTTGAAAATCTTCGTGTAACATCTTTGGAAGATATTGAACCTCAATTCTATGTTAGGTATTTATCCGACTTTTCGTTTCTGAGTGATGCTGTTCACAGACATACAAGCACCGGTATTTTCCCAAAAATGCTTTATATGGATTCAGGGCATCTCAAAACATGTATTTGCGGTGAAATCTCGGGTGGAATGGAATACTTCCTTACTTATCTACGTAGTAGAGAAAGTAAAAAGAAATTCGGATTGTAACATAAGGCGAAATCTTAATATGAATATATATGGGGTTCATGTATTACATTCACATGCCTTTCTCTACTCACTTTTCTACAAACTATTCTTACAAATGCTTATTATTCGGCTACTTCTTGTTAAACCAGATAAACTTTCATTTCATATTTGCACATTTCGTTGCACGATATATACTAGGTAACGGTATAGTCAGATTTTTAAAGAACCTGTTTCGAAATTCTATGCTGTTTGCATGACCACGAGGATAGGGTAAGGGGAGGCCAATAACGATTTCACATTTAAGAAAATTCGTATTTGAAAGTCTTAACAAGAATATCTCGGAAGTGGTTAACTTCACAAAACAAAATCATATAAATTAGTGCTTTAACGAGCTGTACGTAATTATATTATTATTATTATTAGAATTATTATTATTAATTTTGTAGTAAGAGTTTGTCTTACTCTTTAGCGCTTGCGCAAAGTCATTCATAATGAATAAAACTTCATAGACTATTCCTCGAAAATTCAAGATATATATTTCATTTGCCATGAAAATATCTTAAGCAGATGATATTTCAATCAAAATAGTTAAGCAAGTTTTGAGAAACTCAAAATTTTCTATGTACAAGGTAGTTCGGGGTGGGGGAATTTTCTTGGAAATCTTTGTGTCTCATCCTTGGAAGATGCTCTTAAATACTAAGTGACTGTTCATTTTTAAGTCACGATGTTCACACTTACACGGACCATTTTCTAAAAATTCTTTCTTTTAATTTCGGGAGTTCTTAAAACGTTCATTTCCGATGAAATTTCCGTATCAAATTTTAGGTTGGAATGCAATTCTTCCTCTGCTTACTATTGATAAACAGTAGATAAAGTGAATGAAAAAAAAAGTTTTTAACCCTAAACATGTCTCCAAACGTTTTAGAGCAAGCCGGTTCTTGCTTCAGTGCAATTTGAAATAGCATAAGTAGAACGGTTGCGCCATCTATGTATTGCAACGCAAGTTACAGACAGCAGCGCCTCCTAATTCGGTCACCCGCCGAGAGATGGCAGGACAGGTTGTGGTTAGGCTGGAAATCAATAAGGGGCAGCGAGATTACGCAAACACATTTTTCATTTGTGTGTGTGTGTGTGTGTGTGTGTGTGTGTGTTTAGGTTGGCTGTACCCGTGCTCGAAATGACGTCATTGGGTTCCCATGGGTGGGCTGTAGGTCCTATTAGCCCCTTGGCCTGGTAAAAAAGGTCGCTGCGACAACTGGGGCACTTTAAATAATTTAAATGTTAATCCTTCATATGCTCAGGGAATTATGCATAACAAAATATGCAACCAGCTGTCTTTATTGTCGAAGCACAAGTGGTGCGTCATATCGCAAATGCCATGGCTAACGAAATAGACAGGTTACGGTGCGAATTAGAGTTACGTAGTAATGGTAGTCTGAAAAATGGCTAACATTGAATAGTTTCATGATACTACTGTGCGTTTTCCATGTATTTAACAAGCAACTTGATCGTTTGTTGAGAATATGGATATGTTAGGCGACTGTAATTTCTCTTCATCGGTCCGTGGCTGGACTAGAAGTATCGGCTGATTTCATTTCGCGCCGTAGCCGATCTATCTCGTCAGCCACGGAAAATGTTAAACCCCTTTCACGTAAAGCTTTTAGTCCGTGAAATGATTTTGGCAAATCCCTGAAACCCGGATTTACAAAGACCATTTTCTCTGATTCACACGGATGCTAAACAAAATCTTAAAATTGGAAACAGTTTGATCGATGAATAACATTTTTTTTCAGATAATCTGTTATTTACGTCTTTTTCTGCACATTAATATTTTTTTATTCAATTATTTTCCATATTCGAGCGTGCGCGTTTTTTTATTTCTTTTGCACTTTATTATAGTAGGTGCAGGAAATAATGCTTGCGAGATTTCACCGGAAATGCATGTTTTGAGGTCTCCATAATTATAAAATAGTTCTTAAAGAGAATGAGAGAGAGTGTGTGTGAGAGAGAAAGACCAAACGTCGTATTTAAAGTTAAGCATATTTCAAGGTACACGAAGGTTAAAAAAGGCTGTCCTTTACATGAATAATCGAAATACCGCATGTCTAAGATATTTGCATGCCTAACAAAGTGTATTTTCTTCTAATGGCCTGTGAAGTCCTCTTCATTCGGAATGAATTTTATATAATTGGGTATAACTGGTAACCCATAAGAGATAGACAAAAACATCTTACACAGAGATGTAGATCTCTTTAAAATAAGCAATGATATCTGTCATTTTAAAGACATTCGTTGTGATTAGTTTGAAGTTTTCTATAATTGTTAAGGCTGATGTTACTATTCGGTTGTTTTTGACGATGTTATGGAAAGAGTACGGGATTTAAAGCCATCACTTAATGACCTCTTTTCAACATTTGACTTTCGCTGAAGTCTCCTGTATGCTTTTTGTACCTAAGTATGTAATCAAAGATTTTTTTGCAAACGTTTGCAGACACCTAGAGTTTAGCGCCTTAGTAAGGGCATGCAGAGCGATTGGATATATTAATCCCATGGTGTATGTGTCTACATATGCATTCATACCCGATTTTTGTTTCAGGTAAGTGCTGAGCCTGTAACAAGAAAGTGGTGAGTTTGCATAACATTTCCGATTTTCTGTAACTATTTTCCTAACATAACCTATGTTCTGTTCGGGTATACATATCAAAGTTAACTGTTTTACAAAGCATTCGTCCTAATATAGCAGTGAATGAAAATCACATAATTGCGGCCACAAAATAAGTGAAAACCGTGTTATAGCAAGCCGACTTCACCATGAACTTAATATCACCGAATGTATACCTACATGTTTCTGAACTGTTTTGAGGGTACAGGTGACACGTTGCGTGTTGACATGTTTGCTATGAATAGACTACGTTTGTTTTTATATGAGTCTCACTAAATAATTCGGACATGTTCATTGTAAATTTAGCGTAAAGTTCCAAATAGACTGAAACCCGTGCCCCATGCGTCATCGTGAATACGGCATGTAATGATTGCAGCAGTGTTCTGGATCTGACTGCGTCTGTTTTTGTATGCTAATGTAAACATGGTAACATGAAATCGATAATTTTTAATTGAAATGACAGGTGATATGCACATTATTCATTCGCAGCATTTGAATTATTTATGTAGTTCAGAATACGTTAACTTCGATAGTTGTTTTCAGTAGCATTTACAGGTTAAAATGTTGATATTCTTCTTTGTATTCTTCTTCATTCTGTTATAAGACAATTGGAGAAGTGGTATCCTAAGCCCTAATCAACTTGACAGCAGGGATGTTGAAAATTTTGTGTTGACTGCAGAATGTTTTGCAAAGAAAGGATAGTTATATCATAATTATCATAAGCTTTTTTTTTCCAGATCAAGAATGAGAGTAACGGTATATTTTCACATGCCTTAAACAATGTTTTTCTATCCCCTTCTTGCTAATTAAGATACATGTTCTCACAGAAAGATTTTTCTACGTAATAATACATTTTTATACACGTTCGAACCAAACACAGGAGTCAGATTTAGCTCAATAGTGATGTACGTGCTAGTCATGAGTTCACACAAAAAGATTAACATTTAATGTTTTAAAGTGCGGGGAAATGTCATACACGGCGAATATGACTATGTGGATCGGGCCACCAAAAGGCGAGTTCCTTGTACAGGCACCATTAACTATGGAGGATAGATGTAAACAAACTCAAAGTAGCCGGTCTGCTGCAATGTAGAGGAACAGTGCATTCGCTTCCTCGTTCAGTAGTATTCCTTTATAACGACGCCTCTGGTGCCTTTCTTTCATATACCAGCGGGTTAATTGTAGAACACAACTATGGAATGTTTAACATTTCTACTCCTACCACCAAGTCTGCCAACTTTGAAGACGTTAATTGTGGTAATATTGCCGTACTTTTCGTTTACTTTTAGAGTTGAAAAGGTGGTTTTCTGATCTTGACCCGTTTTATTAATAAGTGGTTGTATGCACAAATAAATGTAAACGTTTTAAATAGTTATAAACGAATTACACAGAAGTTTTAGGCATTTTCATTTTGTGGCGGAAATGGTGCGGTAATCTAGAAGGCTTTCCACATAATTTACCCTTAATTTTTGCACAATTTAATCAAAAAGTGGAAATGAGAAGTACTCTTCAAGTTTTTATATCAATTTTCAACCTCCGTATCTGCAGCATGAAAGTAGCAAGTTTCCGGGAGGCTATCTATAAATGACGCTTAATTTTATTTCTGTTTCAGCCATATTATAGATGTTTAAACCAATACTTCTCAAACTCTCGTACATAAGATTTCAAAGTGTAAGTGGGCGATTCGTGAACCGTTTTTGGTCGAATAGTCATAGCAACGTTAACAAACGTCCTGCATCCAAAATGGAGAAAAAGAAAGAGAGAAATCCTCCCAGAACCAAATTTTAGTCGTTTCAGAGTTAAGATTTCATAAATAATTAAAAACGAAGAAAACATGGACATAAAATGTCATTAGAAATACACTATGGGATGTGAGAGCTAATGTAAGAAGGTTTCGGCAAGCAGCATATTGATTCTGAAATACATACCCTGAAAGATTAATTACAAAGGAGCTAGGACAATCTTGTAGATAAACTTTATGGTGTAATTAGATATTCTTTTGTTTAATAAGAAATTAGAGGAACAATCCGTACAGCATATATCAACTTGGCTACTAAATTTAACAAAACGTTTATAAGAAAATTATACATACCTTCATTATCGAGAAACCTTTGACGGGGTCTTGTGTTCAGCTTTTGCTTGCTGGATAAGCTCATGTTACTGTCCCATAATGAAAATATTTGTATTTCACTTATGAGGGTGTTCTTGCAATATATTACTTTGTTACCAGTTATGTTGAAATTTATCTAACTTTTGCTTGAAAGCCCCGGTACTGGGGGCCTTTGTCATTTTTCACTTGATTTTCAAGAACTATGTCCGTTATTAAATCCAGTTGAGTGTACATTGCTGCTAATATCGATAAGTGCATTTATTAATTTGGTAATACTAATTTTTGAGTGACATTTTAGAGTCTATATATTAAACAAAATTCTTCATAGTGTGCTGCCTTCGTTTGCTCATCATCAAAATGTTTTTACCGTTTTTCGTTCCTACATTATTCTGTATGCAAACATATGGATGAATGTCAAAATTTTTTTTTTTTTTTTTTTTTTTTGCTGTTAGCATTGCTCAAGAGACACATTCCTTGTGAAATCTCAGTTTCGGATGTTAGGGCCAAATACAGCAGTTCCTTCTGTAAATGATAGAAAAAAACTGTTAATTCACATGAATTTCTCTATCCTCTATCGCTTATTAGTGTATACATATAATTTTTACGAAAGTTTATTTTCTTGTCTACTTCTTTTTAATCGAGATAAACCTTTCCGGAAACAGCTGCATTACACATTTCGTTACAAATACAAAGGAGATAGCGATACTCAAAATGTTTTAGAATTGGACACTATAGGCTGGCCTTAAAATTCCATACTCTTTCCATTACATTGCCAGAAACAATTGAAAATCGACAGGACGTTTACCAGTTATGCAAGATTATATCAATTTCCTTTCAAAGCTTCACAGGCTAATCCCAGAAAATTCAAGATATATATTTTATTTACCATGTAAATATCTTTAACATATGGCATTTTAATAAAATTCGTTAGGCCTTTTTATACATCAAGTTCGAAAAATGTTCCATGTAAAGATTAGTTTGGGGTGGGGGGAATGTTCTTGAAAATCTTCGTGTTGAAAGGTATGAACTTTAATACCAAGTTTGGTATTTACCCGACACTTCGATTTGAGTTCTGCTGTTCACAGACACACACACACACACACACACACACACACACACACACGCACACACACACACACACACACAGACGGACTTTTTCTAAAAGTTATTTTTCTTGGATTCAGGGCTCCTCAAAATATGTATTTCTGATGAAATCTCGGTATCGAATTTTTGAGCGGAATGCAATACCTTCTCTACCTACTATGTACGTAGTAGAGGAAGTAAAAATATATAGAGTATTGGAATATTCAAGTTAGACACCAAAACGAATATAGGAGATGTTTATTTATATTAAAAAGTGGACATAAATTGTACGTTTTCTACAAGATCTACATTTTTCGGGAATTAAGTTTTTGTCTATCTCTAAATGTTTTACCAGTTGTACAAAATCAATCAGAATGAGAAGACTTCACAGACATACGCAGAAAATACAACAATAATACATTTTATAGTAATATAGCTTTCTGAAACATCTATTCCAATTAAAATCGTTTAAGCCACTTAGGAGAAAACCACAGATAAAGAAAAGGTTTCAGTATAAGCGGTAGTTTTTTGAAAATATTTGTAGCATCGTAAATGGTAAATTTGGTATTTGTCAACATTTTCATTGCACGCGTTCACACACGCGCGCGCGCGCTCACGGATTTTTTGTTTTTTCCAGCAATGCTTTTTCGGATTCAGTGGATTTCAAAACATGTTTTTTCGATATAATGTCGATATCGAATGTTTGGTTGGAATAAAGTACTTTCTCTACCTTCCATAGGTATATGTCAGAGAAAATAAGATTGGCTGCCTTAAATGTTTGCCACTTGTACAGAGTGAGCTAAAAGACTCCAAACCGGCTGCGGTGTTTTTCCTGTCCGCGTCCTCGGCGCTCGTTGCCGTCTGCCGCTATCATACAAAGGCGCGGATGAAACCATAACTACTTTTAAAGGCTTTACTTACCAACTTTACGAAAGGAGATGCTGAAACTGGCCACCGTCGTTGTCCATACATTTTGGCACCTCTTAGGAAACTCGCCGTATTTCACGTTGAGAAATTTCCTGGTGGATATTTTGTTTTAATTTTTCCAAGGTGTGTGGGTTTGTCTTGTACGCTTTATGTTTTAAGTTACCCCGGAGGGGTATTTTATGAACAATATTACCGGCTGCGCGGTGTTTTTTCTCTGAACGTGTGGAAATATGATAAAAATATGATAACGCACTGCTGCTATTAAAAAGTCACGCTGTTGTGGTTTTGCTGTGCAGTTTTGAGTCGACGTTGCTGTGATGCAGTTCAGTTATTACGAGTTTATTTTGCCCTGTACTTAGTCACAAAGTATATTATGGCTCAGTATTTGTTTTCTACTGCACAGCGTATATTTATTTATGATTCGTATGTGTTAACTCGGTCAGCTCGCCAAGTGAAAGTACGATTTGCAGAAAGATTTCCAGGTGTAAAAGTTCCAGGCCGTACAACAATCTATGAACTTTACAGTAAATTTCAGGCCACAGGAAGTGTTCAGGCTAAGAAATCTAAAAGACGGCGTTCGGTTCTTACCGAAGAAACATTAGACTACATCGGTTACCGTTTGGAAAATTCACCCCCCCCTAAAATTCCATGATGCATAGTTTCCTAAAGAGGTGCCAAAAATGCATGGACAACGACGGTGGCCAGTTTCAGCATTTCCTTTCATAAAGTTGGTAAGTAAAAGTAGTTTTAAAAATGTTGTATGGTTTCATCCACGCCTTTCTATGGTAGTAGCAGACGGCAACGAGCGCCGAGGAGCGGACAGGAAAAACACCGCGCAGGCGGTTCGGAGTCTTTTGGCTCACCCTGTAGAAGGAGAAGGTTACAATACGTACCAAAGTGATTTTTTTTTGTAAAGGGAACCGTATCCCTTTATCAGCAAGGCTTTCAGAAATACTATTGCGATTGCATTAACGTAACGTCATAATCTCAGTACCAATGAATTACGTACCTTAATGTTAAGCTTAGGTAGGGTAACAAGCCTAACCATTTTCGATGGTTTCGAGCGGTCACAGATGTCGTTAAGCATGCATTGTAACCGTAATGCAGCGTTATTGTTTGGGGGCAATGCTGGAACCGCGATGAGGAATGTCGACTGAAAAGTCCATCTCTGCGGAATAATAATTCCGTATACCTTTTGTGAGCATGTGGCCTGGTATTTCAATAGCGATAGGATTACAGACGCGGATGTTGGAAGCTTTGTCCAAATCTCACAAATGCTCTTATTAACAGTCCAACCGAAATATCTCCACTAATTTCTGGGTATATATTTATTTTTGCTGCGTACGCTGTTTGGCATTTGTTCCGCTGTGCTCAATAGACTCTGATGATGTCGGCGCACTTCGGATTTAGCCGCTTTTTTTGTTCCAGCTCTTTTTTTCCCCCTGTTGCGAACTCTGTCAAACTGTTTCTTGCTCGCTCTAAGCCCCGCCAGCCAAAGTAAACTAATTTAATTCTCACTCGGTAAATGCCCGAGTTTTGCACGCGGTTCCGCCCATGTTGCATTTAACGTGCTACGCTGCACAAAACTAAATTATATGGAAAATGCTCTCACAGCTTGGGTGGGTAGTTGTCAGACCACTGCAGTACCGCTTCAAGTGCGAAGAGGGGCATGAAAAGGGTGACTGGTGATTTAATGTGAGGCCCTTGTACATGTTAAGGGTGGTAGTGTGATCCCTATTCAAGTTTTTTGGATGGTAGCTTTCAATTGGAGTTCAACATTGTTCTTAATCTTCATTATGGCATGAAATTCCTCAGGCTCGTGGTATAGTGCGAACCCTTTTCCATGTTAACGAGCGGCGACCCTGTATACAAACACGATTGTTCTTTGTCACAAACTAAACTACGTGCGGTGGATACTATTTCTTTGTTTTTAACTTTTATAAGTGCAGCAAGCAATTATAAAACGCATTATCCAAATGTTCACTTAAATTCTCAAACTGTGTTCTGCTGTTTGTCATGGCATTATGTCTCTTCAGAGCACATTAGTAACACTATGAAAAACTTACATATTTACGTCGTTTTTCACTCCATCTGTTTTAGAAGTTTATAACGCCGGTTCTTACTGCATACGGCACCACAGGCGTTGGACACTGATGATATATACAATTAAATTATAGTTTCGAGAGGAATTTTGGGAAGGAAACGTCCCAAGTCTAAGTTTAGGGTACCTCCCAGCATTCGCCAGTTATGAAGACTAAGAAAACCTATCAGGGAGGACGATCCTGGCCGGATTTGAACCGCGGATCTTCCGTTAACGAATATGTGTGTTAAGAACTTGGCCACCCGAGTCGATCGATCTGTTGTGATGCTGATTCAGAATTATACCAGCAGGCTTCCAAGAATTGATTGTTAGTATGTGTGGTGTAACAGAACCAACCCAGTAGATAGTTTATTTCCAGCTGATGAACGATGAGGACTAAATGAGCTCTGTTCAATAGAAACAAGAGTCGCAACGAGTATCACTTCACATGTGCCTTAATGATCTTCCAATCGGAAAACATTGTTCTGTTCTGAATGAAGCAATGAAGACAACTGGTAATTTAAATCCCCGATTTCTATTCAGAGCATAATAAGAAAAGTCAACAATCGTAGGATGTCGATAACTTGGCTCAACTTTATTGTAACAAATAAGAAAATCAGCAGTCATTATTTGAGCGTATTATATTTAAGAATGTCTTAGCAGACAATTGTAACTCCAAGGCATAAACGTGTAATCTATTCTGGAGTAAATGCATGAGAATTACAAATAAAAATAACGGATTAGTTTTATCTATTATCGTATGCAGTTCTTTCATTTCCTCCCTTTCTTTCTTCAGCAAAACATAAGTCAAATTTATGTCTTTAAAACTTTCAGCAGTGTACCGTATTATTAGAGCAACCCACGTTATGCTTTATTTTTATAGCTATGCTGTATCTTTTTGATGATTATGCTTTACTATGCTTTATTTTAATGCATTTCTTGCACATAAATAAACGTCAGTATCTTAAATGAATTTTTATGTGACAGTAAAGTACGTTTGTTTTACGAAAATAATATAAAGTTATAAAAAACACACTACAATAAGAGAACAATATTAAAGAATTAAAATCTAGTCATCCATGTCATTCTCAGTCTCTGTAACACATTCTTGAGGTTGATTAATTGCAAGTTTTAGGTGATTTTTAAGATTTTCGTCTGTCAGACATGACAGTTTATAATTCAAAATACAATTGAGCTTAGAAAAGCTTCTCTCAAATAAAGCAGATGATGGAGGAACCACTACTGCCTTCATTGCTGGCTTGCTTAGTGTAGGCATCTTAATCGATTGTTTCTGCCGGAGGATAAAGCAGTAATAGAAGACAAATTTTCCCCCTGTACAATTGCTGTATATGTTGTTTCTTCCAATAGAACAACTGTGTTAGCGAAACGTTTCGGTTCATCTGAAGTGAAGATGATATAAATTTGCTCAGGAGCGGTTAATATCGGATCTAAATTCTGAACTTCCTTCCAGAAGCCTTTTGCAGGATGGCGTTCATTCATATATGTATTACGTTTTTTACATGCTACGTCAAAACCTTGAAGCATATGAAGAACTGATAATAGAATAAGCCAGGTCTGTGTTGCATCAGCATTATCTGATTCCAAAACCTGTATTTGTTTACATATACCATCAGAGATTTCAGATATAGTTCTGAGTTGAAGTTGAAGGGTTTTATTTTCAACCAGTCGTTTTAAATTTGTTACAGCAGCGTTGACATTGATACTGTGATATTTTCCTACCTGAAGAGGCAGATCACATGCCTCTGATTCTTTTATGCAGCCCAGTAATCTCTCCCATCTGGCGGAAGTTTTCACTAAAGCAGCCTTAATAGCTGCAATGAATTCATCAACAATTTTAAGCGAAAATATAACCTCTTCAGCACACATCAGCCCAACTGGTAGAATGTAAAACCTGGGGTGCAGCTCCAGCCAATAGCCTGCCAGCAGAAAATACGTATGTTGCACTGTCGTATAATAAAACAATGGAGTTAGATCTGTGAACGCCAATGAGATCTAGTGTTTCAAGTATTAAATTTAGAAAAGCATCTACATTGCAGTGTTGTACAATTTTGGTTTTCACAAGACAGGTTTTCTCGCTCAAAACACCCATGGGGCAACAAGAATATTAACACCTTACGATTCTTTATATCGTTTCATCAACGACCAAATATACAGATTTAACCTAACACTTTGACTTGGTTTTCTGGAAATCTTCTTCAGCATACATGATAAGAGATCGTCTCAGAGTGGTTTCACTGGGAATCGGTTTCACACCTGTAGCTGTTGCTATCCGCTGACGAAACTGTTCATTGCGGAAGACATGGAATGGAATACCAGCAGAAATGTTTTTGCACAATGGAATTCTTTTCAAAATTAATGCACTCGGAATATAAGGTACATAATAGTTTCTCCCCTTTTCAGCCACAAAATAATCTGTGGGAAACTCACGAACCCTTTGGATTGCATTTACAGAAACTTTTTGGCGTGCTGTTGTTCAATAGATGTGAACTGCTCTGATTCAGGTTGTATACTGAACATAAAACCGTTGAACTTCACGCGCAAGATGTTCATAATTGAAATTCCTAGCTTTTCATTGTTGCTGGAAATATTGTTTATTTCTGCAGTGAATCTATTCTTAGATTTTAAACAGGCAGTTAATTTCCAACAATTGTGCTTTATATTACATATTGTGCTTTTAAAACTTATTTTTCCCAGACCTCCAAAATCATGTTCTCGGTAGCAACCACATGTCTAAAGTTATTATACTTTTTATTTTAGTTGTTCTGCTTGTTTTTTTTTTCTTTTTAAACACAAACATGTGTAAAACAAAGCAGAAAGAAAGAAAAACAAAAATATGCTAAGAAGCTGCGCGAATAAATCAGTTTTTATGTATGCTCCTTGTATTTTGTGTGAAAGGCTTAAACATACAGGATGGACCATTTAAGTTGAGACTGTACAATAGCTCCAAAACTAAGCGTTGTAGTAAGAAATGTCTTTGATAAAGTTGCATTATATTATGGGGGAAAGTAAATGCCATTAGTCGTGTTTTATTTGGAGGACGTTGTGATAGTCATTTTAGAGTCAATTTAATTTGACCCTAATTGTAGATTCCCGTTTAAAAAATATTATAATTGCCCCATAATATCAAGCAACTTTTATTAAACACATTTCTTTCTACAACGTTTAATTTTGGAGATACTGTCAGCCTCAACTGGTCCACCCTGTATATTACAGATGTTTTTACAATATAAGTTTTGATAGCTCAAACCTGATATTATTTGCTAAAATAGTTTTTTTAATGAACAGTAAAAGCTGTTTCATGTTTTATAGTGCGCCATCCATGCCATATACTTTTTGCATAAAACAACATAACGCCATATCAGGATTAAGAACAATAAACAACCATCCCACTACCCAGCACAGTATAATGCTGCGATGAACGCCACAACAGTATAATAGCGAGGTATGCGACACTGTTCCATATCACTGCGTTTATTTATCAACTGAGAACGCCTACTAGGAAATATCTATTATGCCTACAGGAAGGAAGAGGTACACTTCTAAACGAAGCAAATTCTGCTCAGGTAATTTTGCCTTCCTTTACACAGCGATACCTGATAATTCTGTTAGGCTTGCTTATGATGCAAAGCTAAATCAACATCGTATGATATTTAACATTTTACAGTCACCAATGCACGTATTGAGAGGAAAACTGCACAAGATATTAGATTAAGGTTTAACATTCTATCTAAACGGTCATATTTATTAAATGTTAAAGCTAGTTTTAATTGTATCTCTGAATGTACCAAAGACAAAAATAAACATGAATACGAACTTTCCTGCCCTTTACATTTTCTCAAGTATGCTGATATATTATGAATTATTAAGATAAAATACATTCTTCCTACCATTAATCACGATAAAAATGATTGCCTAGAAGATATTTCAATTAGGCTATCTAGTTTTAGTTGCATCTGTTGTTTCATTGTACATGTAAGATCAGAGACGAGTCAGTTGTTTATACAACAAATCAGATTTCTTTGTCGTGAGATCACGTGAAACAAGAGAATTAAATATTGCCGCAACTTCTTAATCTATTGTAGTTCAAAAGTCATACCCTTTGTGATTTTTTCATATCCTGTGTGTTCCTGTAATGCACGTGTTAGATCAACACTAAAGACCTTTATCTAAAAATGCTCTTTATTCAGAAAGCCTCAAAACATGAAGGTATTTCAGGTGAAATTTCGGTATCAATTTTATGGGTGAAATGCTATACTACCTCTATTAGGCACGTAGTACGAAAGTAAAAAAAAATGCCTCTGTGTGTGTGTATGTGTGTGTGTGTGTGTGTGTGAGAGAGAGAGAGAGAGAGAGAGAGAGAGAGAACAGGATAACTGAAAAAAACAAAAAATCGGATAAATACAACACTTTATCTCCCTAGCAAGGATACAACATAAAATTTTCAAAAATATCGCCCCTTCAAAATTGCCCTTTATATGGAAAACTTTTCGTTAGTTTTCATTTTCTCAAACTGGATCTAAAGATTTTGATCAAAATACCATACGTTTAAGATATTTCCATGACAAATGTACATCTTGAATTTCTTTGGAATATCCTGTGAAGTCCTCTTCCGTCTGAAGGAAGTTTGTTTAGCTAGTAAACCACAAGGGGTAGACAAACTTACTACACAAAAAAGATCTCATTAAAATACAAAATTGTATTGCCACAGTAACTATTTTTATGGCATTAACTTCTGAGATATCTTTTGTTATTGGTTTGAATTTTCAAATATTTTATATTTGTTTAAAGTGCTAAGTCGCTGTTCGTAAGTAGGAGCTCCAGTGCAGACTTTAGAAGTAGATTTCCTCTCTTCTGCTCGATGTTCAAGAATTAGATTAAATAATAATAATAATAATAATAATAATAATAATAATAATAATAATAATAATAATAATAATAATAATAATAATAATAATAATAATAATTGTGTACCCGAAGATCCGGCGAGCAACGGTACGCGACCCATTGATTGAGCACTTTTGTCAGAGAATTGAAATGCGGTCCACTGGAACAGGTGCATAAATAAACGAGAAAATCGTAAAGGAGTGGGCAGGTTTTATTTACGTGCGGGTTGGAGTAGAGTTTCGCTCTCGACGCCTGCATGATCCCAATGATACTACACTGCAATACACCAGGGTCGAGAAGTTGGCTAACCTGCACGGGGCTCTGCGGAAATGAGAACCCACGGAGTTTTATCGGCCGCATCGCTTCAGAGATAAACTTAAAACCCATCAACTACCGACGTACACTCTGAGTAAACGAATTTTTCAATTTTTGCCTGAAAAACAAGTAAACGTTGAATTGTTGATCGGGTTGAATGAGGATTCATTTTACGCGTGTTAATTTATTTTTCTATAGAATAAACACCAGCTCTAACGAGTGCTTGCCATGGTAACAGGTTTTATTGGCATCTGCGGACGTTGAAGTCAAATACGCTATCAACACAAAGTGCATTTATCCTCGAAAAATAATTTGCAGTCTTACACACTTTTTGTACAAACTACCTTCATCAAAATTGCCTGAGGAATCACTGATTCTATACTCAGTGTTTCGTCTACACAAATAAACATTATTCAACGTATCCGTCGTTTTCTGCCGTGATCGTAATCTACAATTTGCTTATATGTGTGTGTTCTGGTATCTTCTGTCTGCCCTCTGAATTTGTGTTTTGGCTTTATTTCTGTTAGTGACATCATTTTGGATTTCCCGTTTACATAATAAAGTGGCGATGGTTTTTTAATCCACCAGCGTTTCTGAAATATTCGTTTTTATATACTTCGGCATATATGCAATTGGGATTAGGACAGCTTTTTTTATAAGAACACCACAATACATACGGGATATTCATAAATGTGCAATGGTTAGAGGAATACAGACCTTTTGCATAGCTTGGCAAAATTAAGTATTGCTCTTTGAGATATGTTTACTTTTGAATTCATTCTAATGATAAAAATAATAAAAAAAGATTGATGTGTTACATTCACATAACTTTCTCTAACCTCTATCAGTTGATATGCAAATTATTCTTACGAAATATTTTTCTATTCTACTTCGTTTTAATAAACACTTGCAGAAATAGCTATATTATACATTTCGTTAGGGTGCAAAGGAACAGTGTTAGTCAAATGTTAGGAACTATTTGCTGACATTGAGATTCACGCAGTTTTCATGCAATCTTGAGAAACAACTAAAACTCAGTGGTGTTTAAAAAAATGATAAAAAGTATTGAACAAATCAAACCATTAATAACGGAAATGGTTGATGCCACCAAAAAAGTTATTTGATATAAATTGTGTGTTTTTAAAGAGATGTACATTTTTTATGTAGTACGTTTTCATCTATCGCTTAACGTTTACGAGTTACAGAAGATTATACAAAATTCCTTCCGGTTGAAGACTTCACAGGCTATTCAAAAAAATTCAAGATATACATTTTATTTGTTAAGTAAATATCTTTAATATAAGTTATTTTAATAAAAATCGTCTGAGCGTTTTGTTTTTAAATCAAACATTTCGAAAAATGCTCAATGTATAGATAGTTTGGGATGGGAAGATTTTCTTGAAAATCTTCGTGTTGCATCTTTAGAAAGTACTGAACCCTATAAATTTACCCGTTGACCTGTCGGACAAATACCAAACCCAAGTTTGATATTTATCCGACCTTTTTATTTTCAGACACAAGGGCACGCGCGCGCGCACACACACACACACGGGCGTTTTTCTAAAAATGCTCTTTTTATTCAAATGGCTTCAAAACGTGTATTTCCTTGTAATCTCGGTATCGAAATTTTGGACGGAATGCAATACCTCCCCTACCTGCTATGTATGTGGCAGAGGAAGTTAAAATCTTCTCTAGTTGATATTACTCATCAGTTCACTATGAGATATTTTAAAAACTAATGTGTTGCATTCACATGATTACCTCTATCCTCTCCTCTATAAACCATTCTTATAGAAGCTTATTCTATTGTCCACTGCAGAAATGTTTTCATTACACATTTCGTTGTAGATACAAGGGAGATAATGGAGGCTGAAGGGATAGTCAGATCTTTAAAAAGCGGATAGCTATATGATGGCTTTGAAATATCACTTTGCATCATCACGAAAAACAAATGAATGTTTAGCACTTCAAAAAGTATGTAAAGTATTTGAAAATATAACAATGACGAATATCTCGGAAATGGATAATAAAGGAGGTTTATTTCACAAATAGTTGTGTATTTTAAGCAAGTCTTCATTTCCTGTGAGGCAAGTTTTAGTCTGCCCCTTACAGTTCGCCAGTTATACAAAATATAAATAAAATTCATTCAGAATGAACGGATCTTCACAGTCCGTTTGCAGAAAACTTAAGAGTTTTTATAATCTTACACATTTAAGCATGTTATTCAAAATTCTAGAGCTATTTTTGAGAAAATAAGAAAGAATAAGGAAACATTTTCCATGTAAAAGGTAATTTGAAGAGGTTTGGCTATTTTTTTAAAATCTTCGTGTCGCATATTTGGAAAATGCAAACTTAAAGACAATTTCAGCATGTATTCGAATTTTCTTGATTTATGCTGTTCACATACATACATACATACATACGTACATACGTACATACGTACATAAATCCGAACCGTTTTTTTAAAAGGAATGTTTGTTTTTTGATTCAGGAAGCCTCGAAATGCGTATTTGCGATGAAATCCCGGAATCCATTTTTTGACTGGCATACAAGCACTTCCTCTTACATACTACCTGCATGTGAGTGATAGGAAAAGTAAACATTACAAATTGGTGAAGTAAACAGGTCTGGCGTTTAACAGGTCTATGATAAAGCTGTTGGGAGTTAGAGTAAATTTTATCAGACTAGATGATCATGTAGTTTCCCACTCTTGTTTGCGTTCTAAAAACAAACGCTTCGGAAATTTCACACTACGCACATTTTTATTAATCTCTTTATTATTTTCTGCATAGTTTCAGGAGGTCGTTGAATTCTTAGTATACTTGTGCTTCTTCTGTGTTCTCTCTCTGTTCTCAGTGGATCATATTGCATGTGGTAATTGTGCGGTATTGTGTTAACATGAACGGCGTAGTCAACAGGTTCGGTTTACTTGATACTTTAAAGCTCTCCCGACCTCTGGGATCATGTTGCTTCTGTTGGTTTGATGAGGGCTTCCTCCTAATCCTCTCTAGATAATATCGTCCTGTACTTGCTTAACTCAGAGTTGCACTCTGAACGCAATTAAGAAGTCTTTGGATGTGAAACTTGTGAAATACTTCCGCTTTCTGTTTGTCTTATATAGCCGGGGTTGTTGGATCTCCGATCAAAACTTTGTGGTTATATTTACCATTCTTTTAATTAATCACATTTATAATCACAATTCAAGCACTAGTAGCTCTTAATGGTAATGTAGCAATTTCTATAACAAAATGTGTTCCATACAGTAAACAGTAAAAGATTACAAAAGTGAATAATGATGATGATGATGATGATGATGATAATAATAATAATAATAATAATACAGAACAAAAATATGTTATGTGCTCATAGGGTTGCTATAATTCTCTTCCACAAAACCAGGATGTATTACGAGGACTTGACTGGATTACGAGGACTTGACTGGATTACTTATATTCAGTAATAATCAGTGCTTTCGTGTTTTGTACTTTAATACTACTTAGCAGTATCTGTGAGGGCTTTCAAGATTTTTTTTTCACTTCTCTTGGAAAACATAACCATAAAATACCTGGACACTTGTTTTAACGGCTAAACACTTCTGTTCTTTGTTGAGTTACAATAATTATAATGTAGCAGAAGGGAGCTTACCTTGATTTGCAAAGACGTCAAATTAGCAGTCACCTTCCTGTATTATTTGTTTTCGAAATTTACTCATACATGGCCTTGATTTTATTTCTGCTTATATAAGCAGAAGTTGAAGTTCAGTGCGGTATTTATTTACTTGATGTTTAAGAGACATTTTAGAAAGGGAACACATTCCCCAAAAGATATGGCATTCAGTTGTGCGAGGAAATCAAGAGGCAGTTCTATGGAGAGAAAGGTTAGCTACGTTCTTTGTGCAAAGGAGTAAGAAGGGAGAATCTTTAACTAGGACATTTTTGTTGTTTTTGCTCTTTTTTACATTCTCTACTACGTATAGTAAGTAGGGGAAGTATTGTATTCCACCCAAAAATTCGATACGAGATTTCACCGGAAATATATGTTTTGAGGCCCCCTGAATTAAAAAATAATCTGATGTGTTACACTCACATGACTTTCTCTACTCTTTTACAAACGCTTATTTTCCATATGCTTCATGTTAATCCAGATATCGATATGTTAATCTTATTGCTAATTTTCTTGTAGATGCAAGGGGAATTGCCAGGCTTTAAGCGATATGCAAATATTTTAAGAGGTGGTTGCTATGTGGAGTATTCCATTCCCTTTGCATTACCAGGACAAAAAAATCTGATGTGTTACACTCACATGACTTTCTCTACTCTTATACAAACTATATTTACAAACACTTATTCTCCATATGCTTCATATTAATCTTATTGCTAATTTTCTTGTAGATGCAAGGGGAATATGGTAGGTTTTAAGCGATAGTCAAATGTTTTAAGAGCTGGTTGCTATGTGGCGCATTCCATTCTCTTTGCATGTCCAGGACATAAAAAAAAATCTGATGTGTTACACTCACATGACTTTCTCTACTCTTGTACAAACTATTTATACAAACGCTTATTCTCCATCTACTTCATGTTAATCGAGATAAACATTTGCAGAGTCTATCTTATTGCTAATTTTCTTGTAGATGTAAGGGGAATATATATTTACAAGGGCAATTTGGAAATACAGTAGCCTTTAAGAACATACATATCTCTTAATAGCTGGTTGCTAGGTGCAGCACCATTCCCTTTCCCACAGATTAATACTCTTTGCATATCCAAGACAAAAAATGAATAACGAATTCCCATTCGAGAAAATAAGTATTGAAAAATTTAAGGGAATAACAAGTGATATCTCGAAAATGGTTCACTCAACAAAAAAAAATGTATATGACATAAATTGTGTATTTTAACGCGATCTACATTTGTGTGTAGTAAAATTTTGTCTATCTCTTACGGTTTACCAGTTATGCAAAAGTCGTTCACAATGAAGAATACTTTTGGGGACATTCCCAGGAGATTCAAGATATACATTTTATTTGTCATGAAAAACATATGATATTTTAATCAAAATCGTTAAGAGCCATTTTTGAGAAAATTAAAATTTTCGAAAAATCTTCCATGTAAAGGGTAGTCTGGGGTGGGGGATTTTCTTGAAAACCTTCGTGTCGCATCCTTGGAAGATACTGAACCTAAATACCAAGTTTGGTGTTTATCCGACTGTTCGTTTTTGAGTTATGCTGTTCACAGACACACACACACACACGGACATGTTTCCAAAAATGCTTTTTTTGGATTCAGGGGTCTCAAAACATATTTCCAGTGAAATCTCGGTATCGAATTTTTGGGTGGAATACAATACTTCCCCTACTTATACGTAGTAGAGAAAGTAATAAATAATGAATTTGAGAAAAAGTATAAGTATTGGAAAATTTAAGGGAATAACAAGCTATATCTCGAAAATGGTTCACTCAACAAAAAAAATGCATATGACATAAATTGTGTATTTTACGCGATCCACATTTTTTGTGTAGTAAAATGTTGTCTGTCTCTTATGGTTTACCAGTTATACAAAAGTCGTTCACAATGAAGAATACTGTTGGGGACATTCCCAGAAAATTCGAGATATACATTTCATTTGTCATGAAAATATCTTAAACATATGATATTTTAATCAAAATCGTTAGAGCTATTTTTGAGAAAATAAAAAATTTCGAAAAATGTTCCATGTAAAGGGTAATCCTGGGTGGGTGTATTTTCTCGAAAACCTTCGTGTCGCACCTCTGGAAGATACAGAACCTAATACCAAGTTTGTTGTTTATCCGACTGTTCGTTTCTGAGTTATGCGTTTCACAGACACACACACACGGACATGTTTCCAAAAAAAAAATTTTTGGATTCAGGGGCCTCAAAACATGTATTTCCGGTGAAATCTCGGTATCGAATTTTTGGGTGGAATACAATACCCCTACTTACTGTACTTAGTAGAGAAAGTAAAAAAGCATTTTTGAAAACATGTCCGTGTGTGTGTCTGTGAACAGTATAACTCAGAAACGAACAGTCGGATAAACACCAAACTTGGTATTTAGGTTCAGTATCTTCCAGAGATGCGACACGAAGGTTTTCAAGAAAATCCCCCCAGGCCCAGATTACCCTTAACTTGGAACATTTTTCGAAAATTTTAATTTTCTCAAAAATGGCTCTAACGATTTTAATTAAAATATCATATGTTTAAGATATTCTCATGGCAAATGAAATGTATATCTCGAATTTTCTGGGAATGTCCCAAAAGTGTTCTTCATTGTGAAGGACTTTTGCATAACTTGTAAACTATAAGAGAGAGACAAAATTTTACCACAAAAAAAATATAGATCGCGTTAAAATACACAATATATGTCATATACATTTTGGTAGTTGAGTGAACCATTTTCGAGATATTGCTTGTTATTCCCTTAAATTTTCCAATACTTATACTATTTCTCAAATGGGAATTCGTTATTCATTTTTTTTGTCTTGGATATGCAAACAGTATTAATCTGTGGCAAAGAGAATGGTGCTGCACATAGCAACCAGCTATTAAGATATATGTCTATGCTTAAAGGCTGCTGTATTTCTATATTGCCCTTGCAAATACAAAATAAGGGGAACATAGTACGCCTTAAGCGATAGTCATATATTTTTTATACTGAGAAATAAATGAACTGCTATGATTTTGTGAATCTTCTATCGGCTTTTGGTTCAAAGGAATGCTGATTTGAACCAATTTCGTAAGATCGTTTCATTTTATTAATTGATATCTTATTGTTCATTATAGTAGCATTTTAAATGTTCCTGTTTTAGTTTGTTTTTTGTTTAAACGGTTTAAGGGCTGTTTCATTTTATTTATCATATATTATTTGTTATAGTACCATTTCAGGTGTTTCTGTTCTTTGTTTACTGGTTTACGTTTAAAGACTTTTCATAGTGCCTAGTCAGAAACGAAGGAGTTTTAATTTTAAAGTTAAGAAGTGTTTTTCCGTGAAAGCAGCCAAAGTGATTGCTGGTACCCTGAGCCAAAATAACGATATATTTGGTGAGGTTAAAAGCACACATTGCACAAGCAACTCGGTGATGGCGTTATATTTTTCAACTGTAATAAATGTTGATGCTTGTAGTTCTGAAGTAATAGATAAAATTCTTCATTTAGGCAATGATTTGCACTTCAAAATCAATTTCAAATTATGATGGTGTTATGCCATATCGGCCTTGTGCGCTGATGAGGTTTGGCTGCAGTAATTGTAATTGATGATGTAAAAGTAATCTGCAATGCAGTGACAAATAATTCTGCATTACAAGGGATCATAACGAGGGATTTAGGCAGTGTGTTAAAAACATTTTTTTTAAGTCCTGGACATCCAAAGAGAATGCAATGCTCCACATAGCAACCAGCTCTTAAAAGATTTGACTATCGCTTAAAGTCTACCATATTCCCCTTACACCTACAAGAAAATTAGCAATAAGATAGAGTCTACAAACGTTTATCTCGATTAACATGAAGTAGATTGAGAATAAGCGTTTGTAAAAATAGTTTGTACAAGAGTACAGAAAGTCATGTGAGTGTAAGATATCAGATTTTTTCCCCTTTCTTTCTGCAAGCACAGATCAACGTACTAAATGAGTAGTCCAGGGCATATTTCTCCATTGTACACGAAACTTTTCAGTTCATTCTCAGTTCCACCTTTACATTAGACTGCCCTCGTGACTCAGTTTGTAGAGTACCTGCCTGCTGTTCTAAGGGTCCGTGATAGGATTCCCGACTGGGCTGGAGAAAATGTTATTTGATAAAGAAGTTTCCTGGGTATGTCCAGTTTGTCCTTTGAATGAGAGTTTGGGTGTGTGTTCGGTTATGTAGTAATAAGCTGACAATATCAGGACTGTCGCCTTGTAGGTGCCTGAATGCATGTTCTATAGTCATATGTGATGTTTATCATAATCTACACAACCGTACGGCACTAAGACGTGTGCCAAGACTTCAAGCCTGATAAAGAAGGCTCTGAGCAAAATTTCCGGTCTTTCACGCCTAATATAAAATCGGATAAGAACCACAGCAGTTAAAGAGCGTCCATAAATAAAACTCAGTTTTTTATTACTAGGATGTGTGCTAAAAAGAATAAAATAAAGCTCTTACGTTAGTATTAAATGTAAAGGATGAAGAAAGTATTGCTTTTCTTTCAAAAATTGTTGTATTATGTGTGAAGCTGTTATTTCAAAGCATAATGATTAAAAAGAACGTGTTTTAAAGTAATAAAGGAAAGAAGAAACCGAGTGTATAAGTGCAATAAGAAATTTTATATCTACCCGTGTGAAGTGGCACGGCTTTCTGAATTATACCAAATCTAGAAGGGTTTCACTTAGCAATGAATTAAAATGCATAATCAGTAACACCTTAATTGCAAATTTGCAGCTTGGTAAATAATTTTAAAGCAATTTCTATTTTCTAGTTGAAGCAAACACTGAAAAGTTGCAAAGTTGAATGTTGGAAGTGGTCCATGTAAGCTCATATGCCATGAGCAGCTCAGTGAGCTTTACAGCACTTCAATAAACATTCCACTGGCCAATATACACCAATTTCTCCAAAAGGTAGATGCGTTCTAATGGAAAAAGGTTAGTACTTTCTATACGCTGCCTCTTGAGGGGATGAGTGAAATATCAGTTTTCTATATTTCTAGAGCTACAGCTTAACGTTTTGTACATATGTTTAGGATGCAACAAGCAATGGTTTGACAGAGTTTAATGAGTCTATTAGTTTTGAGTTAACGTTTTTGTGAAAAAATTTGCCAATTTCAAGATGAAACTTGTACCACGGTGCTTTTTTCTAAAACAACTTCTTTTGCAAGTTCAGATATATATATATATATATATATACACACACACTAGTGGTATCCGGTTCAGAGCGCACCAAGACCATCCTACTTACTGATGCTTTTTCCAAATTTCCTCAGTCTTCATAACTGGCAAATGCCGGCAAGGTACCCTAGCATTTCCTTCCTAAATTTCCTTTCCCAATTATGATTTCATTCAAGTATCCTTGTGCTCACCGTCTGTGGTGCCGTATGCATTAAGTATGGACGTTAGACACTACTTAAAAATTATTTTTTTGTTTATGTAGGTATACACGTGTTATGGAAATTAAAGTGCGGGAAAATGCCTTTAACATAAAAAAATTAGTTTTTATTTATGGACGCCCTTTAAGTACTGTGGTTCTTAGCGTCCCATTCCATATTGGGTGTGAAAGAACGGAAATTTTGCTCAGAGGCCTCTTTATCAGGCTTGAGGTTCTTTTACGTGCCGCAAATCTAAGACACAGGATACCGGCTTTACTTCCTTTCCGAAGGAAGCCATGCTAAGGATTTTTACGCCCGAAAAAATCCATCACCATCCACCGGGTTTGAACCCGCGATCTCGGGAACTGGAGGCTACCCTAGACCAAGAGGACAACATGGGTTTAAGGGTTTGAATTAAGATTTTTATAAACAATGACCGTAGTTTCCCCATCACGTCAAAACAGCTCCTCATATTCTGTGGTTCCATAGAATGAACAAATCTTTCTTCTCCCGCTTGAACATTTTGTTCAACAAATCTTCCATTAGCCGCATGTAGAAGGTTTATTACCTCCCCTACATTGGGTAATGTGGTAGAGCGTTTAGGACGCTTAGTGAATGAGCAAATAAACTGGCCAGAAGGTCATCTTTGGATGTAGACGATTAGATGCAGCGAATTAATTCGCTATGCACAATGACATGGAAATAATTTGCCCCCTTGCTACCAAATTCAGTGGTGACAAGTGAATAAACGCCCAGTATAATCGAGGCATTTCAGAAGGTCCATTACACAGAAGCTGATTCAGCTACATTTCTGCCAATAAATGTCTGTTGCGTGCTCTTCAAGGAAATGTATGAGTTTTAGTCAGCTCACGGTATTCTCTGTAGCTGGAATGAAAAATTAGTGAGCAACAAATCGTATTGACTGAATGCTATTTAAGAATTGGCAACTGCAGTGCTTTAATACATTTGATGCAGTTATTTTATAAGACAATAACTATGTAACAAGGCTTTATGCGCAAGATAATCTCTTAGTTTCCCGCATGTGCCTTCTTTACATGGTTAGATGGAATGATATGTTATAAGCTGTTATATCAACGAAACTTCATAAATTGGCGTGACTGTAACCTCCCGTCCTAGATTGGTATAGCATCGATTTCCTTTGCAGATTTCTCGTATATTCGCTCGCTGGTACGATTCAACCAGATGGACCAAATATACACTGCCGTTTGTGAAAATTGCAACACCAAGAAAGAATTTCCCGAATAACTCCAAACTTGGTGGAAGTGTAGAAGAGTGTGCAAGCAATAAGTGATTAGGTTTGCAGAGAGATGGGGTACACGTAGGCCGAGCAGAGCCCTCTCGTGTAGGTCCGACAAGGTCAGTGCTGTGCCCAGTGTAGTTAGTGCAAAGCTGTCAAACAAGGTGGAAAGAATAAAGTGGGTGCCAGTATGCCTCGTCGACGAATAATCGGTCTCCGGGAAGCGGGTTTGTCATACCGCGACATTTCGGCTTGTACAGCATGCTGCTACGAAAGCGATGCGTGCGTGGAAGCAGTGGATAGATGAAGGTCGTACGCAGCGAAGAGCGGGTACTGGACCACGGAACATGACCACAGCACGGTATAACCGTCATCTTGTCCGCATGGCCATAACGGACCGTGCAGCTTCATCCACAGTGTTGGCTCGACGCTGGAGCACTGCAACAGGTGTGAACTTGTCTGCATCAACGGTTCGTCGCCTTCTGCTGCAGGTTGGACTCGTTGCATGCATGCCATTACGCCGGTTATCATTTTCCAGAAACCACAAGCTCCTCCGACTGCAAAGGGCACGTGAACCCGTCACTTGGGTGCTTAGTGGCAAAATGTAGTCTTTTCGGACGAGTCCCGCTTCAACGCGTCCCACAGTGATGGCCGCATACGTGTCCGGCGGTACCATGGTGAGCGAAACCTGGAGGGCTGCATTGTTGAGCGGCATAGCGGACAAACACCAGGTGTGATGGTTTGTTGCGCCATTGGTTACAACAACCGATCTCGTCTCCTACGAATTGAGGGCACTTTGAATAGCAACCGGTACCTAACGGTGGTTGTAGAGCCTGAGGTACTCCCCCTGCTTCAGGCATCTCCACAGGCCACATTTCAACAGGACAATGCCCGACCACTAATTGCGAGGAATGTACAAGCCTTCCTCGAAGAGTGACGGATACCATTGCTTCCCTGGCCTGCACGTTCGCCTGCCATGTCGCCCATCGAACATGTCTGGGATATGGTTGGTCGGCACCTGGTGCGTCACGGTTCTCCATTAACCAGTGTCACGGATTTGTGGGCTAGAGTACAAACTGCGTGGAGGGAAATCCCTCAGGAACTTATTCAGAACCTTTTTGATTCAATGCCACAGCGTATAGCAGCTCCAATTGCAGCGCATGGAGGCCACATACTGAATATTAGGGCTCAAAGGTCATGTATAGATTTGAAAAGTTTATCGTGTGTTACTTGTCATGTAACGTGTGGTATTAAATTCATTGAATTCATGCGTTTCCTTCTTGGTGTTGCATTTTTCACAAACGGTAATGTATTTCGCTATCCTTGTTCGGTTTCGTGATATCTAAGGTACCAACCCACCTCTTTTCAAACTACAGCAGATAATGGAATTCTCGTTTTACAGCAATTACTTTTCTGTGGTGTTTAATGTCTGTTCTTATTGCAAACGGCACCACAGGCGGTGGCCACTGGTGATACATAAAATGAAATAATTGGGGAAGGAAACGTTCCAGGACTAAGTTAACTACCACCTTGGCATTTGGCAGTAATGAAGGCGGAGGAAAACCTGGAGAAAATCTCAGTCAGGGAGGACGATCTTGGCGGAATTTAAACCAATTAAATATGTAAATCAGTACAACAATACTATGTAAGCGAAATCTCGTATTATTTCTACCAAAAATACAACTGTATTATCTGCGAGGTTCTTTAGTCCATACAAATATTAACTTTGGTGTTAATTCATCTGGCTAGCAAGCAGTGGACACAGTTCCTACTCAGTTGAAGATTGCTATTATTAAAATATGTGTAAATGGGAATCTATTGTAATATTAGAGAGAGAGAGAGAGAGAGAGAGAGAGAGAGAGAGAGTTTATCTGTGGGGGGGCGGTAATCTCGAGAAACCGTTCAACGGATTTTGATGTTTCCGAGGGATGTAGGCTATAAGCAGCTTCTAATTTCAATTCCTAAATGCAAAGACTAGAAAGGATTTAGAAGGCTGGATTTTGTAATGTGAAAATTTCGGATGCCCCAAAGAAAATACACGTAAAAATAAGACAAAAGAGGCAGCAAAACAAAGGACAATCCGACCTACGTATAACGTGTGATATGTACAGGATACTTATTCTAAAATATTTAATACCCTTATGTAAGAGCACTTTGCTGCATTTCCTGTGTATGTTAAGGTGCAGTTCATTTCCAGCGAATGCAAAATAATTATATAAAGAAAAGAAAATTGTGTTCAGAAATTGTTCAACCGATACTATAATCCTCAACTGAGAAGATGGTTCTATAGTGTTTAACGTGGTGTGGGGGAATTTTCATATTTTCGTTTCGCCCTATTTCGTTGTATAACATCAGCCCTTTTGTTTTATGTGAAACCTGTGTAGCTTTTGCGTAATTAAATAATTACACCACCGAAGAGAAGATACAAAGGTTCAAAGTTTTATCTACTGCAATTATCTAAAAAATACTCGATAATTGTTTCACCGCTAAATGATACAGGTTACACTCCTTTTCCAGAACTGGAAGAATGTCGGGGGAGATATGAAGTCATAAATACAAAAGCCCGCAGTTATTTCTACCCATTTTTGTGAAGATTTCATACGTAATTAGGAGTATCCCGGAACTTTATGAAATTAAAGCTGTAAGCGGTAAAGTGGGATTTGCTATTAAAAATCTCCAGACCGTCTTAAATAATTACAGAAAGAATACGCAGGGACGTAAATTAAACTAATTAAATTGCCATATCTAGGTTTAAGAAGCCACTCGTGGAACTCTGGATAGGCCAGCTAGTATGACATATTTAGAGAACAGTTTTAGTTTTCGATAGTAAACTATGTTGCTTGTGGAGTTAAACAGATAAGCTGCTCATTGCTGTTCGTCTCGTTGTTGTTCCATAATAGGCATGCTAATTCATTTCTGTGTTTGCATTTCAAAGCAGACTCTACATTACCAAAGTGTTCTGTTTTAATTTTGATGAAAACAGTGAAGATTAACGTAATGTTGCAAGTTCTTTCTTTAAATTTGGCGATAGCATTATTCAAGTTTTCCTGCATATAATACGTTGCAAGCAGCAAGCATGTGGTTCGTTAAAACAACAGACGAATAAGAGTAGGGTGTTGGATGTTGCGGCTTGATCTGTTGTTTATTGCTTAGGGAAATTCCAAATGTGCGGTTAAAAGCTACAGAAATTAAATTCAAGAATATATCTAGCGTCACTTTAATTTCCTTAATGAGCCCCTAATGGTTTTTCCATTACCTGCAGGAAATATGTCCCAGTAGGGCAGAGAAAGGTGGTTCTCACAGCAAAGGCACCATTGTATTTCGAACATTCATGTTGTATGTTCACACTTTCCCAAGTACATACGACATCTTGAAACTTTGCGATTCGTCATTGTTCTTTCCAAGAGCCCAAGTAAGCATTTGAATGTTGTTTCTGCATGTTTTATATAACTGCTTACTTTGAAATGATATCATGAATACTTGAATATAGGTGAATTTGTCATTTGTAGAGACAGTTGTGGAGTGTACATAATGGCATTTTATCATTGTATGTGAAGTATTTATATTTTAAATTTATTTTAAAAAATGGCGCTGCATCTGCCATTTGGTACTGTGAATTGTACACCCTTTCACAGGGAAAAAAAATCATAACTCCTAGACACTTTGGTGTAGAGAAGTCAACTTAAGTCCATCTGCAAATATATGACAGTTTGTTTTGCGTTTTTGCTTTGAACAGTTTTGGGGATTAGTGAATGACATTTTATGGTACAAATAACATTTTTTCTTCTTCAGACTATTGAAAATAGTAATTCTATTTTAGGATGAAAAATAATTTCTTTACATATAATTGTGGATGTCTTTTGGTGTTAAAGATGTGTTTCTTTTTTAATTGCTTATACGTTTGAAGCAAAGGATGGTATAATTGAGGGAAAAAATCCTATCTTCCATAATAAACAAACTTATTGGTTAAAAATAGGTCTGTGAACTTAGAAGGCACAAATGTGCATTCTGTAAAAACTTGAGTCTGATCTTAAATAGTTTCTGAGATAATGGGTTATCAATTTAGAAACTATACCACTGGTGGGGTAGGTATTTTGATCTCCTCTTAAGGAAAGAAACAGTCATGGTTAAAAGCTTAATAAACTGTTAACATATTATCTCTGCAGATTTCTGTACATTTACATAATACTAATTTATCAAGATATTATAAAAAGATTTGGTTAACTTACATAAAGTTGAAAAGCTTATTTTCCTGATTAGCCATTTTCGCTGAAGATTAATTTTCCAGATGGCTCATATTGGATGTTTACGATATTCAACACTGGGGTAGCGGGAAACACTCCCAAGACCTTCGTAACCATTGGAAATTCTATACTGTTAATGTAAAGCGCGAATCTTCAAACCATATTACCTTCATCATTCATAAATGTTTGACTAGTAAGGGTGTCAAATTAAGTAGTGTGTACTTAGTTGCATGCAACATTCAACTCTGTACCACAAGTCCATTTTGTTAATAATGTACGAGAGAAAGGGGTGGGGAAACCCTTATAGTCTCACATTCGCTTTCTCTAACCAACATCGTTTATTTTTATACATCTTCTACACCTAATTTTACAAAAGTTTGTTTTTCTATACCTTCGTGTTAATCGAGATATACGTTTTAAGATACGGTTCTATTACCCATTTCGTTGTCTGTGCAAGAGGGATACAGAGCCGGAGTTAGTCAAATCTTTAAAAAGCCTTACTAAGTCGTCGCCATTGGGGTATGTCACCTCAATACAATTTGAGATCTCCTTGTGGTTTACCGGGAAAATGCGAATCAGTTGGAGAATTTAATGGCGTGCCGGCATGTTGCCATGGTAGCTCAGTGTTTAGAGCAACCGGGTGGAGACCGGGAGATCCGTGGTTCAAATCTCGGCTATGGCATTGAATTTTTCAGTCGTCTAATTCTACCTTTCCAACCCTGTCCAACACACGGCTTTTGTGGAAGAACAATTAATTCCAGAAACAAACATGCTTTGTTTTCTTTTGCCAGGACCAGCTAGGAATTGCGCATTGTCTTAGATTTGGTGATGTATTTCGCTTTCATTATTACGAAAGGAGGTTTTTCTCATTAGGATATTATTTATCTTGTACATGTTTCTAAACTTAAAAGATGGGGAACGTATTATTGAGATCAAATATACCTGCACTTTCACATAGTGTCCAAAGTATTGAATGGGGCACTGGTGGTAATACATAGTAGCTTCTAGCTATGCATTAACGTTTAGGTTTCAACAGAGCTATTTGCTAAATGATAGAAAACAGGAATTCAATGTGACTTCCAGTGATGTATTAACCTTTATGTATTCGTGTAAGTGTATTTAAGTTATTTGGCAAATCATGGATAGCTGGAATTCATGGAATTAAATGTTCAGTGAAAGAGGGTAATTTGAGGCCCCTATTCAATTGATTATATGTAAAATTACTTCATTGTGTTCAGTTCAGTTCATTTCATTTTCCTTTTAAGTGTTTTTTTATTAGTTATTTATATCTTAAATGGCTAAAGTGTTGAATTCCAAATCTTAAACAATCTTTTCCAAGTTGGAAGTATCAACATGATGTTAACCTGATTTAATACATTTAATTGCACACCCACACACACACACACAATGACGTTATATATATGTGTGTATATATGTATATATATGTGTGTGTGTATTAACTCAAAAATTTTCTTATATTCATATCTTAGTTGTGTCAAATTTTGAATATTGTTTTGAATTTTAGTTACTTGCATGTTAAATTGGTGTTCACCCTCTTCCACCGGCCTTTCTAAGTCCTAGCATGTAAGATTCCTGTTTATGTGTTTATTTTACTGTATTAGATAATACAATTGGTTGTGGGGCCAATAATTTAGGTCCACTCACTGGCTTTAAATGGTGTTGCAAAAGGGGCGGATGAGAAGAGTATAGTCCCGTAGAGGCGCACACCGCAAGGGCGTACTCTGCAGTCGGGAGAAGCAAGAGAAGGGCCAGTTGGATGATGATGATGATAATAATAATAATAATGATGATAATAATAATAATAATGATAATAATAATAATAATAATAATAATAATAATAATAATAATAATAATAATAATAATAATAATAATAAGATTGAAACTAGTGGAAGACTCGGACAAATAGCAACGAATATCTCGAAAATGGTTAACGCCACAACTATTTTATAAATTTGTTTTAATGAGATGTAAATTTTTCGTGTAATGAGTTTTTGTCTATTATGGTTTGCCATATAACATTCATTCAGATTGAGAAGGACTTCGTAGGCGTTTCACGAAAAAATTAAGATATACATGTTTTAGTAGTCGTGCATTTATCCTAAATAAATAATTGAATCAAAATTATTGGAAACATTTTTGGAAAAACGAAAAATAATGAAACATTTTCCGCATAATTGATAGTTTGGGTAAGAGACATTTGATGAAAATCTACCATAACGCATCCTTAGGAAGCTAAGCTGAAATACTGAATTTGCAGTTATTCGACTTTTACTTTTTAAGTGTTGTTCACACAGGCACGTGGTACGGAGTTTTTCCCCCTAAAAATTGCACTTTTTGGATTCAGGTGAATTTTAAACATTTCTGGTTAAATCTCTTTATCAAAATTTCGGATAAAATACAATGCTTCCTCCGTCTACTAAAGGTAGGAGAAAGTGAAAACACCGAATTGCAGTTCGCACATTTTTAAATGATACAAGGCACCGACGTACAGCTGCGTATATTTCGGAAACGGTAATTCTACGTAGAAAGTTGACCCAAAGCACATGGTTTTAATAACATTGCCCCATGTAGTAAATTTGTCTTTTGTATAAAATTCATTGGGAATGAGGACTTCACAGTATGTTTACAGAAAATGCAAGATAAATATTTTATTCCTTATGCTAATGAAGGAAACAGGACATTCATTAAAACATTTCCTTTTAAAGTGATGGAGGAGTTTCGTGAAATTCTTCGCCATGCATCGTCGAGAAGTGCTGGATGTAAATATATATCAACATGCAAACATCTATTTAATTATTGTACTGATTTTGTTCTGATGAGTATATCATCTTCCTATATTATTTGATCAAAGATTGCACACAGTTTGAAACAAATATTAGGAAGAATATATAATGGAATGGCATTAATGAATCTTCATTAGAAGCGTTAGGACACAGGGCGTGTCATCAGTTATTTCTCTACGTAGTGATAAAATTGAATTAAAATACAGGGGTGCCACTGTACTATCCGCCGTAAGGTTTGTATTTTTATAGCACACTAACTTGCATGCTCCCGGGTTCGATTCCCGGCTGGAGGATGGGAATTTTTCTTGGGCCAGGACTATTCCCTATCCTCCCTAGAGTCTGGAAGTATGAAAGAGAGTGTGAATGTGTGTGAGAATTTAAAGACAAACATAAACACAAACAGTAAACGAATGAACCATTGTCACGAGTAATTGTTCCAAACGCAAAAGCCGCCCGTATGACCTAGACGTTAACGACGGCATGTAAATGAATGGGGGGGGGTGGTGGTGGAAAATTGCATGCCTTTTTTTTTTAATTTAGTTGTTATGCTTGGCACCTGTCGCGTGAATGACCGGAGTTCGCTATCACAGCTTAGATAGTGATTTTTCTTTATTAATCTTGGTTAATTATATTCTTATTCATTTGCAACTTTCTTGAGACCATAGCTGATTATTGTGCTTTCTGTTTTACATATATTGCCAGGACATGCACTCAAGTATGTCAGGAGTGACTAGACTCCACCCAAGATATCTTTTCGATTTAATGGACTGCTACCGTTAAAAGTAAATAAAATACTGTGGAATCCCATAGATTTACAAACACACACACACACACACACACACACACACACACACACACACACACACACACCCTCAAAGTATCCGTCTGCACTTCAAAAAATTCTAGCAGCCAAATTAATGCAGGGAAAATCTAACTTTTTTTCTTTTTACATAAACATCAAATGGTAATACAGTTTAGGCATTTTGACGGTCTTTCAGATAGTTCAATTTACCAGTTTTATAAGTTTTTGAAGCCTCTACAAAAATTGCAACATTTTTGTACGTGGTGTTTTCAAAATTCTCTTATGCATTGGGTGGAACATATTTTTGTTCATACATCAATATACTTTCATCGACATGTAACTTAAACTGGTGGAGAAATAAATTCGTGAAGTCGTAAAAAGTGAGTCGAAAATAAGGAATTAAGGCAAACATGTTGAAAATGTCCCAACTTTGACATTTTATGCCTCCGTCAAATAAAACCCTATTTTCACCGCAAAGTCAAGTAATACACAAAATAAAATTGCTCTACAAAATGCATGTAAGATCATTTTAAAAACACCACGCACAAAAGAGTTGCAAGTTTGGCATATTTTTTAAAAAATTATTAAACTGATAAAACGAACGACTTGAAAAACCGCCAATACACGTAAACTGTATTGCCATTTGATCTTTATGTCGAAAAATATAGATTTTTCCCTCCATTCATTTGGCTGCGAGAATTTTTTAAAGTGCAGACGAATACTTTCTTGAGGGGGTGTGGGTACACAGGTTCACCGAGGCCTTTTATATTTGGGCCGGACTGGCAGAGAACCGAGATTCATATAGGTCCCTCCTTGGCTATGTGCATGCGGGCATGTGGTGTCTGAATGGCACCCAGTTTGTGTGTGTGTACGCAGGATGTTTCAGAATTCGATCGATTAACTTTAAGGAATTACAGAGGAGTGCAGGGGGAACAATATGAGATAGGACATCTATGGTCCCAGAGCGCATGATTTTCTGTAACAAGCCAAAATAAATTTGAGCAGAACGCAACTGATACCACCTCAATGGTATACGTAAGCATTTGCTGCACTGCCAAGAAGTGTAGATAATTGGGTTTCTTTTATGGGCCCAATTATGTGCACTTCTTGGCAGTGCAGCAAATGCTTACATATACCATTGAGGTGCTGTGTGGCTCAGTGGTAAAGTAGGGAGTTTCAAACCAGCGACACCAGATTAAAAGTTCAAGCCCTTCCGAAGGATACTTTTTCTTTCTGTTTCTTGAAATCGTTGATTGTAAAGCATATGGAATACCGCACTGCTCTATTTATCACCACTGCTGTTAAATGCATTCAAGCAAATCAAGCGAATGAATTTTGAACAGGAATGCACAACATAGGATACTGTAATGTTCTCAACATACACATGATGTGTAATCAGAATTCTTTATGAAGACGGCTTTAAAAATGGCATTACCACACTATTGAGCTTACGAATTGAAAGAATGCGCCGTTAGCTCTGGAAAGGAGATAACTAGTGTGCAAGGCTAATCAGTCACATCCCTGCTTAAACTTTATTTTTCACTTCCAGGAACCGTAGAAAAGCGTATTTCTTCTACAAATATACGGAAACAGCTAACAGTAAGTATTTCCATTTGTGAGCTCTCATTTTCGGAAATACACATTGTCCTTTTGGAAAGCGCTAGTGAATCACGAGATAGTACTCCTATACATTTTCAGAAAGTCAAATAGACACCTAAGAAAGCGCGTGCTGCCACTCACACGGATAGCTCATTCGGTAACATCGTTGAATATAGTGATAGCAGTATCCAATTCCCTGTGTAAATAACTTGTTTTTAAGATGAGAGGTGTATGCATACATGAATAGTAGTGGTAATTTTAATTTAATAATTTCCGGCCTATTGTGCAATTAAAAGCTACATTTCGAATTCGTTTTCGTAAATTTGCATCACATCCTTATTAGACTACCGTCATGTTATTGCCGTTGCATCGTTTAAAACGCATGCGCTATATCATTACCCGATTATTTCTTGTACCCATGAAACGGAATATTTATTGCCGCTTCTTTTGTACAACGTTTTATCAATAATTTCTACACTTAACTAAATAGCTTCAATAAGGAGCAGGCGTCTAGGCACTGCAACCCACTGTGCGAACCGGAATATTGCAGCTGTTCCTACGCAATGCACATAAAGTGTAATAAACCCTTTAAGAAAATGACTATTTCACCTAAGCTAAACTTTTTGCTTCTGGATTATTCAGAAATTAAAGTCACCATCGCTATTCGCATATGCATGCACCTCTCATCTTAAACACAAGAAGAAAAGCAAAGTTATTTTACAGAGGGAATCGAACACAACTACTTCGCTCTAGCCAACGATGTTGCAGAGTGAGCTGTCCATGCGTGTGGCAACATTCGCTTTCATTTGACTTTCTGCAAATGTATAGGAGTGTTATCTCTTGATTCCTAAAAGGACAATATTTGTATTTCAGAAAGTCAGACTCAGTGTTACTGTTTCGTATATTTGAAGAAATACGCTTTTCTACATTTCCTGGAAATGAATAAATCAAGCTTAGGCAGGAATGTGACTGATTTACCTTGTACACTAGTTATTTCTTTTCCAGAGCTAATAGCGCATTCTTTACATTCTAGTGTATAAGCCCAAGGTCATGGTAACGCCATTTTTAAAGTCGTCTCCGTAAAGGATTCCGACTACATATCATGTGCATGTTTAGAACGTTACAGTATCTCATGTTGTATATTCCTACTCAAAATTAATTCTTTGATTTGCTTCATTACACTTCACAGCAACAGTAATAAGAAATGGAGCAGTGCAATATTCCATAATCAACAACTTGAAGAAAGAAAGGAAGGAAGGAATCATTTGACTGGGTTTGAACTTGGAATCTGGTGTCCCTGGCTTGAGAACTCCCTACTTTACCGCTGAGACACACATGTGCACTTCTTGGCAGTGCAGCAAATGCTTGCATATATCATTGAGGTGGTATCAGTGGCGTACTGGCTATATTTATTTTGGCTTATTGCATAAAATCATGCGCCCTGGGACCATAAGTGTCTATCTCCAATTGTTATCCCAACACCTCTCTATAATCCCTTAAAGTTAATCGGTCGAATTCTGAAAAACACACTGTATATATAACATGTAAATTATTCACATTTAATGTAGTTTTAATTAGGAAGTCGTCTGAAAAAAGACAAAACACATTACTAATGTTTTATGTTGACACAGTTTGAAAATATTTTACACATACACAGACACACACAAACACACATCTATGACCTTTCTTGTAAAATATTTTACATATCACAACCGCCTCCAGCACAATACTATGCCCATAACAAAAAATAATATTGGCATCAAATGTGATTAAGTAAATGGCAGCTTCTTTTTTGCCATGTGTAAGTGAAGATTTTTGAAATTTATTGCTTATTGAACATGGCTTTTAATTTTGTAAAACTATTTTGCACCAAGTAAAAAAATTACACTTTGTCACAATTGTCAGCCAGACGAGTCAAGTACTTATGCATAGTTGAATCCCAGTTTATAATGTATTAGATGTGTAGTAATGTTGTGCTAATTATTCGCACGGGTCCTCTAGTTATATTTAATTATATACATTTTTAAGTATTTATATTTCTATTCTTTATTTTCCAGCTGTAAACCATAGTCCTTTCCTAGAGCTAGTGGCTCTTTGGAAGCTTCTGGCGTAATAAAATGTATATGTGTACGAATTGGGGCGATCATATAAATGCTCGAGAGAGAGAGAGAGAGAGAGAGAGAGAGAGAGAGACAAACATGGAGTGGATTTCTTATACTTACTAATTAGCCGTTCAGCTTAGAATCAATGTGGCTAGCTATGAGTTTGACCATTTATTTTTCCACTATAAGGATTGTGGCAGTAATTTGTATCACAACAATGTAAATGCCAGAGTGATTGTAGTGTAAATAAGCATTATTGTATGACATTGGTTTGAGAAGTTTGTTAATTATAAGCATTGTTCGGAAATAAGTTTACACGGCCTCACTGAAACTGACAATAAGAGCGGGTAACAATGAGCGAGGGGGTGAGTTGTTTATCAATTATTAGAGACAGGCAAATGACGTCAGATTGGCTCGCTTTTCTCAGAAATGGCGGGAATTTCTTCCTTAGAGCATATGTTTTCGTTGTTTTGATTGGATATAAAAATAGACGCTAGTGTTGGCGCGTTTTATTAACCAATTGCAGCTCTGTTATAATCTTTAGGCATATCGGGGTGTGGGAGTATAAAAAGCTAAAGCCAGAGGCAAGTATTGCCCAGTTCAACAAAATCATCCACGCGTTACACGTCGCTGAGTCCAGCAGAATCATTCAGAAGTTAAACGTCGCTTAGTTCTTCAGAATCGTTCGCGGGTTATACGTCGCGCAATTTTACAAAATCTGTCGCGTTGTAAAGTTAGTTATAAATGTGAAATACGCGAATTAATAATGTGCAGTAAATAAGTGATTATAGTGATATTAGAAAATATAACAGTTTCAGTCTGGCGTGTATCAAGAGTCAATATGTGAACTTAATTAATTGTGACGGTAATAAAAGTGTAAAAACAAATTCTTTTATCAGTGTTATCTTTAGTAACAACATCTTTCCGTTTACACACCCTGTTTAATAGATTTGCTCGACTGAATAATAATAATAATAATAATAATAATAATAATAATAATAGCTAGCCGGAGGACAATGAACCCAACATTCAAAGTAGTAAAACAATAACAGGCGCTCAGAAATAAGATAACACGAAGTGACCGCGACAAATTGGCTCCCATACGTGGTGCATATAAACATGAAGCATCTTCTAACTACCAACAAAAATATTCCACTTCAAATTTGGCTCCCAAACGTGGGGCTAACAAACAAATATACCACTTCAGGATAGATAATTTGCAAATTATTGAGGCATTTCTGTCACTCAGATTTCTATGAGTAAACTGTGTGCAATTAGGGCGACATAGCTCCGCATCGAGGCCAATTACAGAGTGGATATCTAACTTAACAGTACTTCCTTTACATACTACGTATTACGGGTTTGCATTGCCCACAATGCAGGTGTGACAGCTATAAGGAGAATCTCTTACTCTAAGTTGGGGAGGTGGAAGTAACTGGTGCTTTAGAATATGAACTTATATAGTTAGGTGATTCCTACATTTTTATCTCCGATTTATCCTTTAAAATATATGTAGAGATAATGTGTGATTTCGTGATTACTATTTAGCGTAAACACTAACTTTGTGCAGGAAATAAAAAAAATCCTTCAAAAGTATTGATTTATTTTGGCTTCTTGGGAAAAGCATTGAGTATTCATATTTTAAAAGATTCTATATAAATATTAAATTACAGATTCTGTTAATACCACTATATGTAAGATGAAGCAGAGAAATCAATGGTGTTTCTATTCATAATAGCAATCAGTGGCATTACAGCCGTAATAGGATCATCACGGGTAGACTGTCGAGGAGGTACCTTAAACTAAAGCCTGGAACGTTTCGCTCCCATATTTCCTTTTCCAAATATTTTATTTTATGTATGATCAGTAATAATAATAGAATTTTATTTATGGACGCTCTTTAACCATATGGTTTTTAATGTCCAATTCTATACTGGAAGTGAAAGATAGGACATTTTTGCTCAGAGGCCTTTTTATCAGATTTGAGGTTCTTTTGCATGCCGTAAATCTACAATATGTGACCACCGGTTTTACTTCCCTTCCGAAGGAAGCCATATTAAGGATTTTTACGCCCGAAAAATATCCATCGCTCTCCGCCGGGTTTGAACCCGCTTCCTTGGGATCGTCAGTGTCACCGCTTGTGATGCGCTATGTAGCAAGATCGGGCGTCAAATAGTATTCTTCATGAAGCAGAGTAGCACTGCACCCATACAGGAGCAGAAAATCCACCTCATAAGCGGGCCTCATTCCGTTGCAGGGAACCTCAGTTTCATCGCGCAAGTCCCCCTTAAATAAACGCTCCAGTAAAACAGATGTTTTTGGCGATATGACTTTGAATTCCTAGCTTCTTTAAACACGAGTTAAAAATCTTGTAACCAACTATCTTGCTACAATTTCTGGGATTCACTGTTGATATAAAGATAGGGATACATTGTAGTTGAGCAATGCCATTCTGTGTGTTCAGTTGCCTTATTACGCTGTGATGTGCACACCATTTATTTTATGCTCTGTAGGTGCACTAAGTTTCAAACACCGTGCTTGGGGATCCGCTAGGAGAGACTTGGAGTAGAGGAAGGAATATACTTCATTGGCAGAGTTTCAACAAGGTTTAACAGTCCATTTGGTACAGATTAGGAAGTAAACCAAAGGTTTCGAGTGTAGCATGTTCGTAACCTCTATGCAAGAACACCGGTATAACCCAAAGTAAAGTGCCCAAAAAATGAGAGAGATGAAATGCGTCCTGCATTCTGTTCCTCTCCTGTTGCTTTAAAGGAGCTATTGCGTTCTTGGACCGAAATTTTTTATATTGCGATCTAACGCTGCAAATGTAAAACAAAAATTCCCTCTGTCCCCTAAAAAAAACAAAGAAAGAAAGAAGTGAGTTTTAGAAAGAAGGGTAAATCGATCTTCAAAGATACATCTAAAACTAATTTGATTTGTTTCACTCATATGACTTTCTCTACTCTTGTACAAGCTATTTTTCCAAACGCTTATTCTCCATCTACTTCATGTTAATCGAGATAAACATTTACAGAAACTATCTTATTGCTTGCTAACTTTCTTGTAGGTGCAAGGGTAAAGCGAAGGTCAAATCTTTTAAGAGCTAGTTGCTATGTGGAGCATTCCATTCTCTATGCATGTCCAGGACACAAGAAAACGAATCACGAATTCCCATTTGAGAAAAAGTATAAGTGTTGGAAAATTCAAACAAATTAGGAATGTCTCGGAAATGGTTCACTCCACACAGAAAAATGTATAAGACATGAATTGTGTGCTTTTAACGAGATCTGTATTTTTTGTGTAGAAAAACTGTATCTCTTTCGGTTTACCAGTTATGCAAAAGCCATTCAAAATGAAGAGTACTTTTGGGAACATTCCTAGAAAATTAACTATATACATTTCATTTGTCATGAAAATGCCTTAAATACATGATGTTTTGATCAAAATTGTTAGACATTTTTGAGAAAATAAAATTCTCGAGAAATGTTCCATGTAAAGGGTAATCTGGGGTGGGGCTTTTCTTGAAACTCTTCGTGTCGCATCTTTGAGATGCTGAACCTAAATACCAAGTTTGGCATTTATCCAACTTTTCGTTTTTTAATTATGCTGTTTACAGACACACAGACACAGTCAGTCTCACACACATACCTTTATCTAAAAATGCTTTTTTGGATTCAGGGGCCCTCGAAATACGTGTTTCCGGTGAAATCTCGTACCGAATTTTTGGGTGGAATGCAGTACTTCCCCCTACTTACTGTACATAGTAAAGTAATAAGCGATTTGCAATGCAGCATTTGCAACACTGATTATTTGAGGCCATTTTATTACCCTAACTACCTTATATCTGTACCGATTGTGTGGCGTGTTGGTGAAAGTCTACGTTAACTCGCTGTTTCCACTTGTTTGGGTAACGATGGGTTGGTCGTGTTTGGTTCCAGGTGTGACGATGGACTTTTACTTTCTTCACTGCTTACCAAGGAGTAATACTCGATATCGGGAATACACATTCTGAGGTCCGCTGAATTGAAAAAAGGTGGTTTTACCTTCGCTACCACTTAGTAGGCAGAGGAGTGTTCATTGCACTCCATCCAAAAATTCGAGATTTCCTCGTAAGTTAGTTTTGGGGCCCTCTAAATGAAAAGTAAAATCTTTCTCTCCTCTTACCTCAAGTAAGTAGAAGTATTGCATTCCACCCAAAAGTTCAATGTTGAGATTTTACAGGAAATTCAAAATTTGAGGTCCCTGAATAAAAAACGAAAAAAAGGCCGTGCGTTTGCGTCTGTGTCTGCGAATACTCCAAAATGAAAAGCCATTAAATACCACATTTGGTATTTAAGTGCAGCATTTTCCAATGGTCGACACGAAGATTTTCACCCAAATTCCTCCAAACTACCTTTCGCATTGAAATATATTCGTTATTTTTTATTTTCCCAACAATAATTAATTATTTTGATTAAAATACCCTATTTTATGTTTTTTCATTAAGAATAAAATGTACATCTTGGTTTGGGTGGGGGGGGGGGAATTAACCTCTGAAGTCTCATTGAATTTTGTGTAATCTTTAACTACAAGGAAACCTTAAAAGATAACACAAAAACTATAGGAAAATGCGGAGATTATTACAATACACAATTTGTGTTATATAAACTTTTTCGTAGGATAACGGTTTTCGAAATATTCCATCTTGAGTGTCATCTAACGGATTTGCATGACAGGTTGCTATTATTGCTCCCCCCACCTTTCTTTCCATCGCAATAGTTTGTTACAACGAATAAACTTAGAATAATTTTTCCACACGTAACTAAGCACGTCTTTTTTAATTTGAAATCATTACCTAAGCAAAAATAGATTGCGAGTAACGAAAAAGGTGGTTAAAGTATCATTTTTATATGGATACTATAACATATAATGCATATACGTGAATTTTCTTTGGTAGAGAGTCATGTGAATGCAACACAAGATTTTTAGAGAAAGGTGCGCGCGCGTATAGCATTACTCATAAACGAAGGATTAGCAAACTTGGTGCATATTAAGCTTAGTATCTTCCAAATATGCACCTTCAGGAAGTTCCTCCCAACCAAAACCACCCTTTACATGGAAACCTTTTCGTTATTTTTTATTTTACCAAAAATGGCTGTAACGGTTTTGATTAAAATGCCATATATTTTAAGATATTTACATGACAATGTTTTTCTTTAGGTTTCTGGGAATAGCGTGTGAAGTCTCTTCATTTGGAACGGATTTTGTATAATTTTGTACAACTGGTAAGCCATAAGGTATAGACAAAACTTACTGCGCAAAAAAGTATGTCTAATTAAAACACACACCTTATATCAAATAACTTTCTTGTGGCATTAACCATGCTGAGATATCGGTTGCTTTTAGTTTGAACTTTTCAATACTTGTCATTGAAGTGGTTATCATTTCATTGTTTCTAGCGATTTCATGCAAAGTTTATAGAAATTAGAGGCCAGCATATACCCACTCTAAACATTTGACTATCGCTTTGTTTGCTGCATCCCACTTGTACCTACAACAAAATATGTAGTGAGACTATGTAAATGTTTATCTCGATTAATACTGGGTGATCAGCATACAGCAGAACAGGTTTCGCGGTTCTGAGCGGGTGACAGCATGTCCGCAGTAAATATATTACAATTTGTTGCTTAAGTTATTTCTAACAAAGAAACCTGAAGTAAACCCTTAAAAATGAAAGTACTCGCGTATATCAAGCCAGAAATGTTGGAAGTACCTCTCTTCATTGTTCAAGCATTTTTGGTACCTGCATATGAAATTGACCATTGCTACACTTCCCTCTGAGAAATGGCAGTAATTTTTTGATGAATGTTATTCTCAACTTCCTCTAAATTGTGTTGAGTTGTTTTGTAACTCTTCTGTTTTAATCCTCCCCCGAGAACGGGTGAACGTTGGCATATGATGTTAGTGATAACTCTATCTTCAAACACCTCATGGATTGCCTGTAAGGAGAAGTTAGTTAACTGTATGTGCTGTCGCAGAGTCCTGCTGAAAGTCGCGTAACTTCTTTCCCTCTCAGTTAATTCGCCAACAGATGGTCGTAAAATGTTTTACACAAGTCTCTCACTATTAATTGTTTCCGAAAAAAAAGGCGTATTATTCTCTCACCGTTAATAGCGCACCACACTCCTATTTTTTGATCAAGCAGGGGGTCCTGGTGAAGGTGGTTAGGATTTTCAGCTTCAATAAGGATTGTTTTGCGTATTAATATGCCCACTTAGGTGTAATGACGATTCGTCCGAAAAGAACATTAGATTAGAGTCCATTTGACCGTCATGTACCTGATTCAAAATTCATTCACAAAACCGCATCTGTAATGCAGGGTCAGCCGTTTTAAGTTCTTGCACTACAGTAATGTTATAGGGCTTTACCTTGAGTAACTTTGTAGCTATTTGAACAGAGACATAGAAAATTTCCATTTGCTGGGAAAGACGTCAAAGTGCTTTTCTAGGAGACCTTTCCAGAGCGTGTCCAATGTTATCTAAGAGTTTCTTCTGTGAGTATTCTACATGATTTCTTTTCAAGAAGACTTGATAAGAATTTTCACGTAATTTATTTACTAATCTATGAATCGTAGTTCGACCTGGAACTTGAACATCAGGGAATCTCTCTTGAAATAATCTCCTTACGGCACTCGTACTCTGTTTGGACGTATGAATAGTAAATGAATACTTTTTGGAGAACAGAATTCCGTTATCCGAATAGAGCCATTTCACTTAATAAGCACTGTATTGCGTCGGCTAAGAAACACGTGCCACGTTTACAGGAGTTCAACTCTCACTGAAGCCTGGCGCTTCACTGCTAAGAGCCGTGAAACCTGTTGTGGTCTATGCTGATCACTCACTATGAACTAGACAGCAAAATAAGTTTTTGTAAGAGTAGTTTGTAGAAGAGATAAAAATAAAGGATGGTGGGCTTCAACGATTTCGATTAAAATACCAAATGTTCAGGGAATATGCGTGGCAAATAAAATGTAGATCTTGAATTTTCTGGAATAGCTTGTTAAGTCTTCATTGTGATTGAATTGAACCACAAGAGAGATCTTTTACTGATTTGAATGTTCAAATAGGTTAAAGTTTGAAATTCTAGGTAGCCATTCAATTGTTTCTCGTAGTCTAGTAAAGAGAGAAATTTCAAAGCTGGTATATAACGACCCACTGTCGGTTCAACCTCTTGTATCTACAACGAAATGTGCAATGAAACTATGTGTAAACGTTTAATACTCAAGTAGGTAGAAAAACGAGATTTTGTAGAATGTATATAAAATACACGATTGCGGGTAGGGAAAGTCATGCAAATGTAATATACAATTTTTTAAATAAAATCAAAGTCCATTTTCTAAGAGACATTGCATCTTTGTATCTTTTATAAAATTACATGGTAACGAGCCACCGGAAACCACAAATTTCGAAACTCTCATGATATCCTTGAACAAACTCTATACATTTGCAGGTAGGCTTCATATCCACTCTTTTTAAGTGAGAGCAGAAGATAACCTAAATTATTTAAAAGAAAATATTTTTACTATTTAGGCCAAATTTGCTGATAAAACTTCGCATATGCACCTCGCAATGAAGGAATTCGGCGTAATCATGAGCTTTTCATTAGCTTGAAGAGCTGTGCGGTGTTAATATTGAAGTTTGCACCGTTCTCTAATTTGTTTGTAGTCTACAGCCGCTGCTGCCTCACCGTGAGGTTAATTAAATGTCAAGCTTGGGAGGAGCAGGAGCCCAGTTTTTTTTGGGGGGGTGGCTGGGAAAGGGGTTATGTGCGCGCTTCGTTTCCCTTAGTAACGCCCGTTTATTTTTGTCACAAGTGGAATGTGCGGCCTTGCACAATCTTGTTAACGTTTAAGTAATACCATACTACTGAAGAAAACATATCTTTAGCAGAAAAGAGTAGAGAAAAAGCTCTCTCTGCCACTTAAATATTCTTCACGCTCATTACTTTTGTTGTTTATGCTTTCGAGAGAAGAAATATCTGAGGAAAAGTGGGATATTATTAATGTTTAAACGGAAGAAGCAGAATAAGAAAAATTATTCTGAATATGGTAAAGGCTGGAGTCGGAAATGGTTGGGGATACGAGTCACCAATAAGGGTACACATGAGCAAGTCATATACTATTATATAAACGCGGTCTTAGGCAACAGACGACTGCCAAAGGTAGACCGTAATAAAAGTGTAATTTTTGTTTTTCAGGCTTTGTATTCAACCACAAAGAACCGAACTGAACTGAATAAAAGATACAAGTGAACAAACACGGTATTGTTTTAGCAAGTGGAGTGCTTTCATTGATCTGGGTTATCTCTTAAATATAGGTAGTTTAATAAAAATCGTTAGAGCCATTTCTAAGAAAATGTTCAGTGCAAAGTGTAGTTTGGGGTGAGGGATTTTCTTGGAAATTTGTGTCGCATCTTCTGTTCACACACACGCGCACATACATTCACACACACACACACACACACACACACACACACACGTTAAGTTTTTCTAAAATTGGATTCTTTTTTGGATTCAGGAGGCTTCAAAACGTGCATTTTCGATGAAATCTCGACATCACCGTTTAGGCAATACAATATTTTCTGTTACCTTCTTATGTGTAGATGACAAAGAAAGTAAAAAGGAAAAAAGATTTTGTTGCAGTTAGTCTGTTTTTCATGGATGGCTTTTCTTTGCAGTACACACCATTATTATTATTATTATTATTATTATTATTATTATTATTATTATTATTATTATTATTTCAGTGACTTCGTTCTCTTTCCAATACTACAGCTCATGTAAAACGTCGTGACACTCCATATACGCAAGAGAGGAGAAATGAGGAGAACTGTCGAGAGTGGTGGGGAAGCAAGGGAACAGAAGTATATCAGAACTCGGAGGCGCACGCTAATCGCCACCTCTCTTATTATGGAAGTGGGCTGGTCAGTGCTATTGCTCATCTATGCTTTAGGAGTGGGGAACTGTCACGACGTTTTACACTAGCTGTACTTACTTAATAGTATGGCGCCGACGGGCTGGCCCAGGTAAGAAAGAGAGAAGTATTGCTCTCGCCCAGCGTAAACACCAGAGGCGCTATGGAGAGAGAACCAGAATCTTCTGGAAGTTTCTCTTCTCCCTGCTTTTCGAGCGTTCTAGAACTCTGGAAGTTTCCAACTAAGATTCTCAGGAGTGAGAATGGTGCAACAAAGAGTGCTGAGTGCGTGTTGTGACGACTGCTGTGACGTGCAGCGGGATAGCCGTCCGGCAGTAGAAGAGACTACGTCGTGCGTATTTTACGTCGCGAAGAAGCGAAATGGCATTGAAAACTGGCCAAAGTTACAATAGTTTGTATTTGCATACCGCCAGTTTGCTTTTCGTGCTTGTTGATATAAGACATTTCGTACATCGCGCAATTAGTATGCACAAGTGTGTAATTTCTTTGCTATTTCTCCCGTCTTTTTGTAGTTTTTATAAGTACGCATCTCTCCCATTCCATATCTAAGAGCAATTCATGCGTTTCTGAAATTCCTTTTAAAAATCATGATTTAATGTGAAAGAGCGAACGTGAAGTTGGTTAGTAACGTGATCACAGAATGATAAGACTGTCAGCTGAGGTAATCAATAAGCGAAAAGAAAGTACAGGTGGAAGCAATAAATTTTATGTGTAAGGCGTGCTTAAAATGCAGAAGCATTTCGCCGTGATCGAAGTTGGAGCTCTCACATTATGGGATAATATCAGGGTAAGATACAGTGATGTGAGATTATACAGGGTCTTCCTGCGGCAGTTAGCGTTTCTGCAAATCAGTCGTACATAGGCAAGGCGTTGTTTTGATTACGACACAACTCTTCACGCCTACACCAATCTGTCGCGTGAATGGGAATGGTCCGTCGTCATATTTCGTTCTTCTCTCAGTACAAGGAAAGGGAGCATACTACAAAATTGCGAGGAAAATATTGTCACAACTTCCACTGTAGTTTTAGTTAATTTCAGCTTAGTTTCACTCCTAGTGGACATGACTACAGACATAACTCAAGACAATGGAAAACATGAACAAGGGATCTACATGGTACCCGGGAATCGCCCCCAAGAACACTCGAAGTTTACTTTGTTTCAACTAAATGTTATTAACAAAACTGTACTTTACAATTTATCTTAATTTCACATACCTGAGAAAGTAGAAGAAAGAATTAATTCACCTCCCGGGTAATGTAGCAGTAACATCTTGTCCGTTTAGCTGCCCCACTTACTCTGCCCGCTAACGGAAGCGTCCCTTCTTTCCCCAACTGTCCCCACACCATCGGTACTATAGCTAAATCCCCTGGCCCATTTGAACAAGTCTATAAGATTTTGGGTATATTCTTAACGATTACGGAGTACTTCCCGAGCTTTTAAGACAAAAGTGACATGCTTTATTACGTAACCTATTTGCGCAGTGTTCAACCTCTTGTATCAGTGTTACTGCAAGAACGTGCTATACTTAATATAAAATACTGTAACTGCCACAATATGTTGCAATAATGTACTCTACTCCACCTACAATAATATCCAACCTAAGCAGATCCTTATACCGGCTTTGAAATGCAGAACACTCGGTACTCTCTACACGACATTTTGAGAAGCAATATAATAGTGACTTTGGTACTTCAAAAAATGTATACAATTTTGGAAAATTCAAAACATTAATTACGAATATATCGGAAATGGTGAATGTCATAGAAAATGTATTCCATGTGAATTGTGTATTTTTAATAAATCTACCATTTTTGCGTACTAAGATTGTCATGTCTTAAGGTCTACCGATTACACAAAATTATACAAAAGTCTTAATGAAGAGGAAGGACTTCACAGGCTATTCGCAGAAAACTGAAGATATGCACTTTAGTTTTCTAAACATGTGGTATTTTAATCAAAATCGTTAGGCATTTTTGAGAAAATGATTTTCGAAATAATTTCTATGTAAAGGGTAGTTTAGGATGAGGCATTTTCTTTAAAACCTTCGTGTCGCATCATTGGAAGATGCTGAACTTAAATACCGCGTTTAGTATTTAACGGACTTTTCGTTTTCGAGCCATGCTGCTCAGAGACACACAAACAGACGGGCTCACACACGGACCTTTTTCCAAAAATGCTTTTGTGTCTGGGAGGGGGGATTCAGATGCCTGAAAACATATTTCCGGTGAAATCTCCACGTCGAATTTGGGGAAATACAATACTTCCCTTACTTACTATGCTTAGTGGAGAGGGTAAAAATAAAACACAAATTAAGTGCCACGGGATTTTGGCGAAGTTCTCGTGGATCACATCTAAAATGAAGTAATAGTACAACAAATGGGTGTAACTGATTCTATTATCCATACCATAGAAGCAAAGCGATTATCAAGGTGGTATGCACAAATTCATTGAATGGAAGAGGAACGAAGGTCCTAGAATTGACTCTGGCGAAGATGGGGAGGCCAAGAAGAGCTTTGATGGGCAATATTGTTACATACTGGGTAGATGGCCTAAAAGTTCACATGAAAATGAGGTGACATGTACTTGCTTGGCTGCGGGGGACCGAAACTGGTGTGGAGGTTAAGGGGAAGCGTGGGTTTTTACTGCACAAAATCCATAACATAAATCTACTCACACATTCCTAGATTTATTTCCCAACCGTTTGGGGTTCCTACATTATTAAAAATGGAAGGTGGGAGATGTCCACCGATCTAAAGCCCCGCTTACACACGCAGTCCGTTTCTCGCGGAATCCTAACTGAGACGCTATTCCCACTACTCGTGGCTAGCAAAACTACCAGCCAAGAGTGACGTAAACAACAGCGTGTCTGGTAATGACAATGTAGAATAATGATGTAACCCCTCAAATTATTAATATGCCACAATATTAGTATCAGCTGCAAGAGAAAGATTGGAAAGAAACGATCTTAGCATTGTATAAGTTCGCATAACACACCGTTATTATTATTATTATTATTATTGTTATTATTATTATTATTATTATTATTATTATTTCAGCCACCAGCATGTTTTCTAAGGTACCGCTTTGCCGGTATTCCCCGACGATACCTTTAAGCGTTTGCCATCTCTCCCCTCAAGATTTAGATTCCCAATTTACAAACTCAGTCGTCCCTATAAATCCCAAACCGAACAAAACACGTTGGAGTTGTACCTGCACAACATTAAAGGGAATTTATGCCAGCAGAGTTTCTCCACATGGGGGGAAAGGCATAAAGCTCGCCGTCACTGGATCATTTTGTTTACGTCAGAGGCTGTTAACATGTGTGGACACGTACAACACACAGCAAGGGTTTTACTTTACGCGAGATACGTGGAACAAGTTTTATTGCCAGTACAGTACGCCAAAAAAATGTAATCTGGCAAAACAAACGTAATGCGATTAACATTCAAGCGCGGATAATCGTTCCGAGATAAATGGAAAACCTCGAAGCGAAGTAATTTAAGGGTAGGCTAGCTTTGCTGGGAGAGGATTTAAATGTTTCGGTATCTGTGCCAACATACCCAACAGAAGGTTGTGGAAAACACTATTTATTAGATGCAGAATATTCGTTAAAACCATGTACGGCTTAACTTCCTATACTTAAAAAGAAAATCCCAATGATACAGTTACAAAATTTCTATACCCACTATTATTTATTTTTGCATCTGTTCTACAAATTATTAATTCAGTAAGCAATATACTATTTCCGGAAATTGTCCTTACACTTTTTTGTTGTGGGCACATTAAAGCGTACAGGAGGCCTAGGCAACGGTCAAATCATTAAATAGCTGCCTTCGATATTTAATGATATTTTCATCATCTCAAGAAACAAAAGAATGGCGAATTAGCATGTCAGAAAGTTACGTAGGGTGTAGGAAAATTTAAGCTAACAATGCGATATATCTGAAAATAGTAAATGCAACAAACATTTTTGTTTTAAGTTATAGGTGGGTTGTTAAAATAAGGCACAATTAAAAGGTGCACGGACACAAAGTTTAATTATTTCATAGGAATATTAAAAAAAGATAAATCAGCCATTATTCTGAATGATGGTGACGTTATCCAAAGTTTTAAATGGTAGCCCCTTTCTTTCTTTTTACTTTGTCTACAACATATCTGTTAGGTAGAGCAAATATTGCATTTCACCCAAAAATTCGACATCGGGATTTCACCGTAGCCTTTGAATGCAAACAATTACTTTTAGAAAAATTTGCCCGCGCACGCACTTTGTGTGCGCGTGCCTCCATGAACGGCGTAACTCCAAAAAGGAAAAGCCGGAATAAACACCGAACTTCGTAATGGTTAGAGCAACCGCACGAAGAGCGGGAGAACCGTGTTCAAATCCCGCCTGTGTTGAATTTTTCAGTTGACTCTATATTAAAAACTTGCGAGACCAGGCTAAGGTCTATGAAAAGTATAATTAATTTATATAATAATAATAATGAAAAGTAAAACCGAACTGTTCAACCCTCTATAGCCAGAATTGTTTTGCTACATATGTCGCTCCTCCAATTCCCAAACCGGCTTTAATACCCCTTTCAGCAGCATGACAATCAAAGCGATTCGAATAACCGTGATCGTTAGTGCGATAGGAAATGGACTGAGCATCCAAAGTCGCGATTCGGTCCCAACGACTGCAGTCAAATATGCTTGTGGTTAAGGAAGGGGACGGCCAAGTAAAATAACCTGTGTAATGGCACAGTAGGATGCTGACGGGGTTACATTTGACTAAAGTTGCATGGATTTTGCTCTTTATTTTAAAAAAAACACGCTTAGTTTTATTGCAAAAATATTAATGTTTTAACAATATAAACCAGGTATAAATAGCATAATTTTATTGTGGAAGGTTAGTACAATATGGAATTAGAAAATAAAAGCCCATTAAAATAAATAAACCTAAAACATTACGAAATGTAACGAATATGTAACACCGAGCTATAAAGGATTAAGTTCAGCGCCTTCCACAATGTGGCACGAAAGCTTTCTAGAAAATCGCGCCATCCTACACTACCCTTTACATGCAGAACTTTTATTTGATTTTGTCTAACGATTTAAAATACCACATTTAAAGATATTTAAATACCTAAAATTTAGGGGAAAGGTCCCTAATTTGAACAGCCTCTTAAATTGAACCGCCCCGATATTTTCTAAACTGTTCGACAGATGTCACCATAATCCTAGCAGAAGCGTGTCGTGTACAGCTATGAATGCTTGGAGTTGTTGACTTTGCATTCTGAGCTGTGGTTTCAGTTGTATGAAGTGTTGTGTGTTTTTGGTGTAATATTTGTAGTAGTAATATTTGACTCGTCTAGCTAAGCTTATACGACCAATTAGGAAACCTATTGAAGTTCTAGGGTTGTTCAACTGCGAAGAGTATATCTTGTGAATAAGTAGCGATATAATATGTTAAGTTAAAAAAAAATCACGTTAAAACAGTGGCTGACATGAATATGTGAATGTGAATTGTCTGAAATTATGGACATGATCCGGTGTATGAGTTGTAGGATATGGCTTCTACAAAAGTGTGCAAAAGTTAGTGCTAAGAAGAAAGTGTTTTATTGTGAAGACTGTGTATAATTGGATTCTTTTGTATGAGAGTAAAGATTAGTAAAAGCTATATTTGCAAATAATACCTATTCCAAAAACCAAGTGATTGTCATTATATAAAAATTCAAAATGTTCAAGGAAATTGCTATTTTAGCACAATCTTGGACTATACTTTTGTTGCTGATAGCATATTTGTTTTAATGTACAATAAAATATGTGTACTTTGTATTAATAAAAATACTTTTAAAGTTAAATGTATGTGGTTCATTTTAAGACACGGGTGGTTCAATTTAAGCGCCACATTCGTATTTGAACCGATTTACACCACCTCACTTTTTAAATGTTATTTAATTGATAATTGTATTAATTTTAAATTGTGTTGATATTGATAGTGCAAGGATTTGTCACTTTAGCTATTCCTAGAAAACTCTATATATACATTTTATTTGTCATGTAAATATCTTTATTATATGGCATTTTAATCAAATTCGTTGAGCCATTTTTTTAGATAATCAATTTCGAAAAATTTTCAGTGTAAAGGGTAGTTTGTGGTGGAGAATTTTCTTGAAAATCTTGGTATCGCATCTTGAAATGTATTGAACCTAAATACCATGGTTGGTATTTATCTGGCTTTTCGTTTTTGAGTTATGCTGTTCACAGACACACACATACACATGGACTTTTTTCTGGAAATGCTTTGTTTATTGTTATTCAAGTGTCTCAAAGCATGCATTTCCGGTGAAATCTTGTAATCGAATTTTTGGGTGGAATGCAATACCTTCTCTACCTACTATGTACGTGGTAGAGAAAGTAAAAAGGAATGAATAAAGTAAATAATATCTGTTTACATCCTGGCATAGTTATTAATATGCCAGATGATTCATGCAGATTTAATTGTAATTTTTTATTTTTATTGCCCTTGTACGTACTATGAAATGTGTAACGAAAGCTTCTGCTAATGTTTATCTCGATTAACAGAAGTAGATAAAAAAAATAAATATGATGTAAGAATGGTGTGTAGAAGCTAAATAGAAATCAACAATATTGGCTAGAGAATGTCATATGATTGTAACACCGATGTGTAAGTGCTGTCACCATTCATTTATTTCTCGAGATCTCATGGAATTTGAAAGCTGGTATGTAGCGACCACTTTAGTCTTCTATATCTCCTTTGTACCTAGATGAAATGTGTAACGAAACTATTGCTGCAAACGTTTATCTCGACCAATATAAAGTATATAGAAAAATAAAGTTTTGTAGGAGAGTTTGCAGAGGCTATATAAAAACAAACTATAGTGGCTAGAGAAAGGCATCGATTTTTTTATTTCCGTGCAAAGTACTAATTTTGTTTTACACATAAGGTTTGGTTGATATTTAATTCTTGACTTTTGAATGGCATTTTGTATGAAGAAAAATGTTTTATTTGTGATATCAGTTAAAAATAAAATACTTCAATACAACATGAAAAGGTTACTATAGTTATTATTATTATTATTATTATTATTATTATTATTATTATTATAGTTGATGGTAGAAGACGTACAAAAGTGGTATTGTCGCCTTTCAATGAAAATTTCCAATCTATTTAACAAGCATCCAAGAGTAGGATAGCAATAATATCCAAAGAATACAGATTTGTCACATATAAAAATTCCTGGTAGATGTCAAAATACCAAATTTGAGGTGTCCGAGCATTTTTTAAAAAAGGTTATTTTGTTTTTATTAGTATTATGGGTTGCTTATGAAAAAATCCTAAACTTTAGCACAGCAATAAGTTTTTACGTTAACTCATACGACTTCCTGATTACACAATTTCTCCAAGCTTAAATCAGAATGTAAGGAGAAAACTCAAATGCACGTGTTATGCTTTATATCAGTATCTCGAAAGTATGATATTTTAATCAAAACAATTACAATAGTTTCCGAGAAAATAAAAATAAAGATCATATTTCCATGCAAAGGGTAGTTTGGGGTATGAGAACTTCGCGAAAATCTTCTGGACTGAAATGCAAAGTTTGGTATACGTCCGACTTTTCCTTTTTGAGATGTGCTGTTCATACACACATGGACCTTTTCTAAAATTATGATTTTCATTTACTCAGGGATCTCAAAACGTCTGCTTCCGGCAAAACATCTTGCATTGAAGTTTTGGGTGGAATGGAATATTTCCTCCAACTGCCATTTGTAAGTAGTAATAAAGTAAAAAAAAACTGGAATACCACGTGAAGTCACGGCGCTAGTATAAACGAAAGTGGAGGTGGTAACTTCTGAAAATTCACTGTCCTGTAAGTTTAATAACATCCGCTTAGTATTAGTGGACTAGTATTAACTTAGAATAATATTTTTTGTAGTATCAGGTTAAGTTTTAAACTGCTATATGCAGTAATTAAAATTTTCTATTGCATTGCATATTCCTGTACAATGAGATTTCAAGATAAACGTTTTGAATAGCAACATTGGAATACAGCATTAGAGTCGATAAACAAAAAAGGGAGAAACGAATTATTAAAACAATTGAACCGTGATAAATGCGGAAGTTTCCAAAGTTTCGGAGGAACATCTTAGAAATAAAAGCGAGATGAATGCAAATGGGCAATTATTATAGAGGGAAAAGCTCGCTAAAGGGGACTTAATTCCAATCTATATGCTAATTCTATTCTTCCTGTAGTTTTCTTTTTATAAAATAATAAGCCCCGTCTGTTGTTGCATGAAGGAAGAGATAAAATTAAGAAATTTCCTCGAATATGTCTCTCTAGAGAGACGCCTGACCTGTTTTCCTGAAAAAACAGTATTAACTGCAGAGCGGTGTGTAGAAGGGAAACGATAAATATAAATAGTCTGCATCAAAATAAATTAACCAAGAAGTGGAGGAGGCTTTTTGCATCTTGTTTAAACGAGGACCGATGTATTGAAACCCATTGTTAACAATTATTATTTCTCTCAGCTCTTCTGCCTCTCTTACTTCATGATATGGCGCTTGATTCCTTAATGAAATTGAGGCAGAGATGAGAGCTGATGTTACCGCATCGATTATTATGGAAGGAATAATCTTGAACTAATTTAAGTATAGTAGATAATACCAGTCGTTCAGTCTTATGAAGTGGCAGCGCGCATTCGAATCTTACACGCTTAGCTTTTTACTCTCCATTCTTTACCGGGATTGGATATTTGGGCCTAAAATATTGTGTGAAAATTAGAAATAGGTTATACCGTCTTATAATTTTAAGATATGTCGTAAAGAATTAAAACTAATCGTTACGGCCTTCTCGTGGGTTCGTTTGAGAAAGAATTAACATTAAATAAATTAAAATTATCCTAAAACAATGAATGCAGTAAATTACATTAGTAATTACTACCGCTTAAACCCTTCGTCCAAAGGGGTAAGAAAGTAAAATTGAATAAAAATGATTCATCGACCCATGTTACGTTATTCGCGATACATAAACGTGCGACAGAAGGAAAAGCAGTACCTTAAACTTTCAAGTAGATCTGTCAGATGGCGTACTTGGAGAAATGTAAACAGGCCACATAGAATATCTCGTATACGACTAACAATACGACACGTTTGATGCAAATTTGCTTCCGTCCATTGCTAAAGATTTCCCAGTTATACAAAACTGTATAAAGTTCAAACAATGTGAAGAGGGCTTGGCAGGCTATTCACGAAAAATTCCAAGATACGTGTTGCATCATTTAACAAATATGGCGTATTAAACAAAATTATTAGAGCCATTTTGATAATATAAAATATAACAAAAAGAGCCCATGCAAGGTGTAGTTTGGGATCCTCTTCGTATCTTCGTGTCGCATCCTTGGAATATGAACAAAATTACTGGCGTGTTCTGCGGTTTGCATAGATACAAAAGCTTAAGGACATATTCACCTGTTGTGTGGTTTAAAATTATGTTTTAGAATGTCTTGCATATGTTTCTAACTTCATTCTCTTGTCTTCCCTATACCCATCTTAAGTTTCTTTCTCTACCTTCTTCCTGTAGGAGTCCATTCGTTTACTCTTTTGATATCATGTGACCAAACCACCACTTTGTTATGCCTTTTAAGGATTGTATGACGGATCCTTGCACTTTTCTACCTTACAACCATATTTAAACATTGTTGAAGTCTTTGCGCATGGGGGTGAGAAGTGTAACTCTGTGGGGCAGGTTTAATTTAATTCATGTTTTCAGCTTTCACTTACCACGTCTTTAATCGATACTTTACTTTAGTTTTAAGAATTGAATTATATGCTTGCTTTTGTTTCATTGCATGCCTTTATCGCATAACATCCTGACATTGCACATCTTACTTTATTAACTCTTTCAAATCCTCTTTATGATTTACAGTTTTAGTTACTGCTAAATATATTCAATGTGCTACAACCAGTAACAAGAGCTGATGTCACTTTACCAATGATGCAGGAATTTCAGCAGAAAGAGAACCCATGGGGAAAGAAGAGATTCGTCAAGTGCGTTGTGTGACATTTTAACTTGAAATGAGGATGCCCTATTTGAAGGATTTGAAATGTGGATTTGAAATAAGAGATAAAATAAATAATTTATTTTAGAAAGAAGGACGAAAGAAGAAGGTGACATGGATGAGGAAGAGGAAAAGAAAAATGCTTAGGACAATGCATGAAAGAAACTACGTGCTAAGAAACATATCCAAAGAAATGATAATTGCCAAATGGGCTCGAGACAGAAGTAGCTACCAGATGACGGACATAAAGATAAAAGATTCGTGAAAGTAGACAGAAGAAGAAGCGGAAAGCAGGGAAGAATGTAGGAGAGATAGCACCGAAGAACCTTCCTTGGACAGAAATCTATTAATAAATTAATATGTATGCGTTGCATTCGCTTATGATTTCGTTTTGAATTTTCTCAATAAAATTTCTCGAGCCTGCGGCTAGTTTCATTTAATTTGTTTTCTTTCAAATGAGCATTCAGCGGTGATTTTCCATATCCTTTTGTATATTTCCAACACATGTATATTTTTCTTTCTATATTATGTTGCAATTATCAATTGGTCATCAGCGAGTAGGAGTGAATACAGTTTCATACTTCTGTTATGATCATGGGATTTTTACCAGTCAGTGCATTGGAATGTATTAAACAGAGTGGTGGCTTTATTGGTCTTAAACATTTTACACGTTCAAACTCGTACATGCACGGGTGAGATAGACCGTACGTGCTTATATAATACACTTTGGCTCATTTGTTTCAGTCTATATTCATCACACTGTAGTACTTTGAAGTTAATGACATTTTATAAGAATTGGAAAGGAAACAAGACAAACTAACAACACAAATCACACACACACACACACACACACACACACACACACACACCAAAAAGAAGAAGAAGAACTTGTTCACAACCACACGCTATGTTTACAAAACAAACAAATACCGGCCACTAACCCTCCCCCTCCCCCCTGACCCTCTTCGTTACACTGCGATCTGAGCTGCATAACCTTTCGTAAAAATGTACCAATCGCTCCCCCCTCCTAACCAGCAAGTTCCAGCAATCTTGTAATCCTCTCCTTGAGTTAGCACAGGAATCTGGCAAATAATTTCTCAGTTCTGGCTTAGTACAATGCGCTGGAATATGAACCCAAGATTATGGCACATATACATTTACATTGACACTACCGTACTCTAGGAAGGATAGGCAATAATATCAATTAGACTCATATCCTCAGCATATAGGAAGAGATTCGATCTCGGATTCACAGGAGAGTATGTTGACCACTACACCGCGGTGGCAGTCTGTGCAATTATCGTCTATATTTTTGTTGCTATACAAGCTAAAATGAAGGAAGAGCCGCTCCCGTTTATGAAATAGATATGCAGGTAGATTAAGTTGAACACGCTGTGTACTGTTAAGATATTCCATTTGCGAAATAGTCGGCAAATACCACTCATGATTTCATCTCTATATAATCTATCCCTTCGCTGCTCTCGTGGTTCTTGAAATTATCCATAAAACGGATTATTACACATAGAAAATGTCAGAGCTGAAATGCAACGAAACTATTCTATATGCAGTTTGGGAAGGATATTAAATGCAAATGATTTGGCATACGCTAACACAGATAGTCTTATTTCCGGTTTTGTTTCGTTCTGTTCTGATAACTAAGGCATAACTGGGCCACACAAGTCATAACCGAATATGTTGACCACTGTTAGATTACCCGCGTATCTTATTGTGCGTATTACTTGTGCAGTTGAACATTTATCAGTGATCATAGTTGAAGTGGTTCATGCCGATTTTCAGTGATAAAAGGGTAGGGCAAACAAACTTTGCGTTTATTACATCTCAATGTGTTTTCTTTACACACCAACGGGACTTACTCGTAATTATGGGTTGATGACATCGCTACGCTTTCTGCGCTAGAAAAATGTAGCATGAGTGTGTACTGCGTATAAGTACTTGTACACGACAAACTAACCATTACATGAGCATATGTAATCTCTCTTTATACTGAGCAAGACAAGCGTTCGGTGTTGCGTGCCATCCAATAGGCTTTACAACACAAATGCGGCATTGAGCATCGGACACAGCTAGAGACAGTGACTAGTACTTCGCAAGAGTGCGTTTTGTTTACATCTGACACACCACAAACAGGTTTCACAATAGCACACTACTCGATGGATTTAATTTAGCGCATTAAACAAGCTTCTGGGACCCCTTTTGCTTGTCCTCAAAATGCTTATTTTGGGACTGCCTTTCTACAAGGCAATTTTTTACACATTTTTCCGCACCCGGTGTATATATATATATATAATTTTTATATGTGTAAATATTTTATATACTATATATATAATTACTTTATATATAATTCTTACAAAATCCTTGTATTTGCTACTGGCAAATATGCACCAGATATGCCTTCAGTGTATATTTTATTGTAGATACGGTCGCGTAAGGGGATTGATATTTAGCTGTCTTAATATCTATGTCTATAATATGATATATCCGATGACATTGCCCACTTATTGTATGGATTAGTAATGACCACCATATTTTTTAAAGCGTGCTCTCTAAAAAATGGAAAAAATTAAACAAACAGTAGGGAATATTCCGGCAATACTTAGCCTCACAAAATGTTTGTCACAAATTACATTTTTAAGGAAATAAACCTTTATCTGTGTAAGTTTTTCACTACTGTTATTTCTCAGTTATGTAAAATTCAACGTGGCATTCTGCCGAATGCATCCTTTTATTCCAATGAAATCTCAATGTAGGATTTTTGTGTTGAATGCAGAATTTCCTCTTAAGATAGAAATTGTTGGAGAAGGTAAAAAGTCAAGTTATGCTTCAACGCTGTTATCACGAACACAGGGACAAAAGAACACGGTGAGGAAGCAGCTATTATCTGCAGAAATTTTCTCTCGTTAACTCACATGGACATAACATTTATAAGAGTGATCAAGTATCAACAAGTTACATTCGTTATTCAGTACGGTTACTTCTAATTTAATCTTGAAAATATATGCACTCCTAAGATTCTGTCCTATTTAAAACAACTGGAAAATGTTACGGCACGATTGCAACTGTCATAGTTCAAAGCGTACTTGAACCACTTCGTAATAATATTTATGCAACAAGTGAATAATCTTTATGGTTATAACACGAGTAAATGTTTTTGTAGCACTTTACTACTGTCGTTCGTTCAACAATTTTTAAGTGTGTCATATTAACATTTTCTTCAAGTTAGATACATTTTCTGCAATCTTAGTATTATAAACTGTAGGAAATAAATCCTGAAATAATTCGGCATCTATAGCTGACGTGAGTGAGAGTTTCCTCTTAAGTTATGAGAAGTTAGTTTTTCACCCTGAATTTCATTTGTTATTACCTGGCGTGTTGAACCGATACGCCACTTGCATATATTCCATTCCTGGGAGAGAAGTGAGCAAGTATTATGTAATTATAAATTCAGATCTTAAGTATTGTATGTTTAATACTGCACAGAGGCTGTTGTTTCTTCGTTGCTCAGAGAAAAGAATATCAGGTAAAAGAAATGGAATACTGGCATTCCGTCATTCATTACTATAGGAAATACGTTATTGCTATTGGCACGTTATTGCCACAATGAGCCAATTATGCGCGGTTTGAATGCAGTAACAACCTGTTTATAATGGTAGGGCCACATAAGAAATACACTGCCGTTTGTGGAAATTGCAACATCAAGAAAGAATTTCCCGAAGAACTCCAAACTTGGTGGAAGTATAGAAGAGTGCGCAAGCAATAAGTGATTAGGTTTGCAGAGAGATGGGGTACACGTAGGCCGAGCAGAGCTCTCTCGTGTCGGTCCGACAAGTTCAGTGTTGCGCCCAGTGTAGTCAATGCAGAAGTATCAAACAAGGTGGAAACAATAAAGTGAGTGCCAGTATGCCTCGTCGACGTCAAAGGGAGCCATATCGGCATGTGAGTGAGTTCGAACGGGGCAGAATGATCGGTCTCCGGAAAGCGGGTTTGTCCTACCGTGGCATGCTGCTATGACAGTGGTGCGTGCGTGGAAGCAGTGGATAGATGAAAGTCGTACGCAGCGAAGAGCGAGTACTGGATCACGGAGCATGACCACAGCATCATCTTATCCGCATGGTCATAACGGACCGTACAGATTCATCCACAGCGCTGGCTCGACGCTGGAGCACTGCAACAGGTGTGAACTTATCTGCATCAACGGCTCGTCGCCGTCTGCTGCAGGTTGGACTGGTTGCATGCATGTCATTACGTCGGCTTCCATTGTTCAGAAACCACAAGCTACTCCGACTGCAATGGGCACGTGAACACCGTCACTGGGGTGCTGAGCGGCAAAATGTAGTCTTTTCGGACGAGTCCTGCTTCAACGTGCCCGGCGGTACCGCGGTGAGCGCAACCTGGAGGGCTGCAATGTTGAGTGGCATAGCGGACAAACACCAGGTGTGATGGTTTGGGGCGCCATTGGTTACAACAACCTATCTCGCTTCCTACGAATTGAGGGCGCTTTGAACAGCAACCGGTATCTAACGGTAGTTGTAGAGCCCAAAGGTACTCTCCCTGCTTCAGGCATCTCCACAGGCCACATTTAAACAAGACAATGTCCGGCCACATATTGCGAGGAATGTGCAAGCCTTCTTCGAAGAGCGGCGGGTACCATTGCTTCCCTGGCCTAAACGTTCGCCTGACATGTCGCCCATCGAACATGTCTGGGATATGCTTGCTCGGCACCTGGTGCGTCACGGTCCTCCAGTAACCAGTGTCACGGATTTGTGGGCTCGAATACAGACTGCATGGAGGGAAATCCCTCAGGAACTTATTCAGATTTTTTTTGATTCAATGCCACGAGTATGGCAGGTCTAATTGCAGCACATGGAGGCCACACCAAATACTGAATATTAGGGCTCAAAGGGCATGTATAGATTTGAAAAGTTTATCATTTGTTAGTTGTCATGCACCTGACCTGTGGTATTAAATTCGTTGAAATCATGCCTTTCCTTCTTGGTGTTGCAATTTTCACAAACGGCACTGTTTTTAAATATCCTGTTTATTACGAGTAGCTACTGTAATTTTTTTCGAATGCTCTAGACGCATGTTTTTTATGAAATAACCTTTATTGTTATATTGCTGCGAATCCAGTTTTGTGTGGAGTAACACATAGTAATACTGCGAACAGTCTTAATATTTAGTTATGTACCCTGCAGCTTACAACTTACATACCTGCGGCTTAATTAGAAAATAAGAATAGTGTTATGTAATCCAATAATGTTATATTACTAGCTTCAAGAAAAATGAATAGCAGCAATACTTTGTGTACCCACACGTAATTGCAAACGGCATGAATATTCCTCGAGGAAGATGAAGCACCTTCATCTTTTGTCATGGTGGGAATAAAGCTATCTAATAGCTATGGCTGGCTTAAAGATCGATCTTCGTTTGGTTTTTCAACGCAGGTTGAGTTGTTTGACACTGGCAGATCAACCCACACCAATGGTGAAGGATGCACAATTGCTTCCAGTCAGTGTGTTTGGGTTTATAACAGTGATAAGCTGCCATGTTATTGGATTTCATTGCTCTCTTTGCCATAATTTAAGGATTTCTGATTGTTACATTCGCACGACTTTATCCACTATCCTTAATTGTTATATCTCATTTGCTTATTTTTGTATCTGCTTCACGTTAAGATAAAGTTTGCAAAATAGTTTCATTACACATTTTATTGTAGGTACGAGGTGGATACACCATATTGAAGCAATTTTCGATTGTTTATAAAGCTAGTCGCTATATGGTGCGTTGAAACTCCTTACTATGTATTTCCACGACATCCCGAGAAAAAACAATGTTGAAAGCACTTCAAACACGACTATGTTATGAAAAATTCAAACCAATAGCTATACCTAGAAAATGACTGTTGGCACAAAAAATTGTGTGCTTTTAATATATCTAGAGTTTTTGCCAGTAGGTCTATCGCTTATGACTAGTTGAACAAAATTATACAAAAGTCATTGAAGAGGGCTACACAGGCTATTTCCAGATAATTCGAGATATACATTTTATTAGTCCTCTATCTTCAACAAATGAAAATCGAAAGTCTCATTTTTGAGAGAATAAAAAAATAACGAATATTTTCCATTGTAAATTAAAATCTTTATGTTGTGGAAGATACATATTTTGAAGTATCCTGAATGTAAAAAAGGTACTTTTAGAAAATTTCGTTTGTGAACTAGCTAAACTAAAAATCTAATAGTAGCCTGCCTCCGAGGTGTGGGGGTAACGTGTCTGCCTCACATTCAAGAGGTCCCAGTTCGAATCTCGATTAGGGTGAGTTACCTGGGTAAGGGTTTTTCCGGGGTTTTCCTTTATCCTGAAAATACAGTTGTGAGGTAAATTTAAGCTCTAGCATCCCCGTTCACATTTGAGGATCATTTCGATCGTTAACCGTCCGTTACGACCTATCTGGTTAAACGATGTTAAATTTCAACAAAACAATTAAAGCGAAAAGTCCGATAAATACTAAACATAAATACCAGTTTCGTTTTGAATTATTGTTGTTCACAGATTCACAGTGACACGCACGTTTGCGCGTACACACATGCGTACATTATACTAAAAGTATTTTTGGAGGGGTTCAGGGATCCTGAAACGTGTATTTCTAGTAAAATCTTAATACCAAATTTTTTGGGTGAACTAATTCAGTCTATTAAGAAATCCCTTGTGCTGCATCTAATGTTTCCATTTAGAAGTTGTCGCTGCATTCTGCCTTGCGTAAAACTTTACATAAACGCATTTGTAATTTTGCTGAGTTGTGAACTGCTTTACATTTATGTCTTAGGTAGTTTGGTGTTAAAGGGGGAAAGGTTCGTTAAGAGCGTTGCGCTTTTAGCTTTATGTGGCTACGTGTGTAGTGGTTTTCATCAAGTCCTGGGCTACGTTTATCAAATTTTCTCGAGCATGCAGACCGCAGCACGGCCTGCTTGTCCTCCGGAAGATTTAGTGGACTCCTTAATCTGACGGGAGCAGTGGAGAACAACTCCAACTTATTAAGAAAATTAAATACTGCATTCAAGTAATTTTACAGCACCTCCACTTCCCCGCTACGACAAAAACTACTTCCACCGTTCTAACACAAGATGAGTAATCTTGCTCAAAGAGCATTTCCAAGAACCTCCTAATAATACTAACTAGATTCACCGCTAGCACTCGTGTGCTGGGAGAAATTGAAACTGCTCGCGCAGGTCGATCCTAATGCGCTTGCTATGACGTCTGTGTATGACTGGCAAACTGCGTTTGGGGTGTGAACAATTGTCTAGTGTCTGCCTTTTAAGAATTAAAATATTTGCGATTGGATTAAGGAATTACAAGAATAACAGTAATCTAAATATTTTAAGGGAGAAAAATTGTGAAAAAGAATATTAACGGATTATTGCAAGGCGTGGTTTTAGAGTACCGTTTTGATATTTTGCCGCTGCTGTCGCGATTTTTAGCATGCGCGATCACTTCCCCAATTCATTAACAAGCCAGGCGCAGCTGTGGGCGATCGGCGCTTTGTATTTTCCTGTTGTTAGAGCGTTTCGAAAGGTTCAAAACAATCGAACGACCCGCCAACTGTAAAGTCAGATCAGTGATTCGTTTTTTGAATGCGAGAAATGTTGCTCCGGCACACATTCCCGCCAAATGTGTGAGGTTTATGGGGAAGACATAATGAGTGACAATACTTGACCACACACAGTCAAACTCGATATATGATCGCATCATTTGGTTGAGAACAATTCGATCACCTACCCTACAGTCCGGATTTGTCATCAAGCAATTTTCATCTGTTTCCTCATCTGAAGAAATATCTTGATGGAAAAAATTTCAACGAGTATGATGAGGAGAAACAAGTGTAGACTTGGCTTTCATCACAGGCGGCACCATTCTTTGACGAAGGCATACAAAAACTGGTTTCCCGTTAAAAGTGCCTGAATAACGGCGATGACTATGTGCAGAAGCAGTGTAAGGCAATGAATGACAAAGTATTTGGAAAATAATGTTCTGTTGTTTTTAAAACATTATCGGTACTTTAAAAACACTCCTTATAATCATTATTTCACTATTGAAAATTTTGAATCACGACACCGGACGAACATGGGCTATAGATATTTCGAAAAAGGTTTAAAGCTGGAGGATGTTGTATTTAGGGCATTCAGTTTAAATCTCATGTCGTTGAAGATATTAGAGGGTCCTTTTTTGGCTCTTTATTGAAAGCAAGACTTCCAGCACAAAGGATTAAACGGAGAGGTTTAACATCTTTTAAAATTAAGTTATTGGAGGGGGTTAGTTGCATGTCGTGTTCGTATTACCAAATTTCCCTATGATTTCGCCGAACATTATCAAGTTTGATAAACCTTCAAACACTTGTATTTAGAATCTGGCAGAAAATACTCTCCCATTTTCCTAAACTTCTGCTACTTTTAGTTTAAAACTCTAAAATCTCTAACATGCAGAGCCTAACTGGCGAATACAGACAAAACTTTGTACACCAAGGGAAATTCTAGGTTACCTTAAAACCTGCCATATTTTTAGCCTCTTATGTAGAAATCTGCACTGTTATATTCATCTGATCAAAATATTGTACAATTATAGGATTTGCCAAACATCATTGGCTACCTTAAAACTTTCAAAAGCTATTCAGCCTGCATTTTCAGCCATATACTGACATCTATATTGTTGAAAAGTACGCATACACTTAATTTTCAACCTATTATAGATAAAAATAAACTGCTTGACAAATCAAAGCACGCATTTTTGGGCGCTTGAGCTATGGCCATTACGAAAATTACAGGATACGTTACAACTTCAATAAACCACTTCTACTCACATTTACTACCCTTTATGTACACGTTTTCACCATTTGCCCAATCTGGGCAAAACTTTGGATACTTATGCTTTAGGTACGGGTGAAAATTCTAAGCTACTCAAAACTTTAAAAAAAGAAAGAAAATGAACAGCTCTAGACTTAAAATAAGAGCTGAAGCTTTCCTGACGGCATAATAATTTTTTGGGATTTTTAGCCAGGTAAGTAAGTAGATAGTTTGAAACCGATGTTTCGAAGGTGTTCAGTTTCAAACCATTTACTTACCTGCTAGAAGCGCGAGAAAATTTAAGTTCTAAGATCTATTTTCAATCTCTTACTCATTGAATGCATCCATGCAATGTCTGGTAAGTGAGCTAGTATACCAGACTTGATTAAGAACTTGGGAGCGAAGTCCAAGTCCCCTCTCTCCAACAACTCCGCTATAGATTGGTGGAAAACTGCCTAAAGAGGCTGTTGCGCAGGCTGTAATACAGGTTAGTGCTGCCACTTTCCACCTATTATAAAATGCATTACTGCTAAATTTGTTGATCATTATGAGAGAAATTATCATACTGTACTGACCATACTCGAAGTGGCCTATCACTGTCCCTATTCATCAGCGACCTGCATGCAGTTTAAAGTAGTAATATACTTTGTATTGGAAGAGTTGAATTATAGCAAAACGTTGTGTGCATAAATTTAGTATATGCTGTATTAAAAACGAACTGTTCTAGATATCGTGACCGAGATCATAGACAGTGTAGACGCATTACATGTGGAAGTGCCTGAGAGGAAACAATTTTAGCAATGTTGTATTTAGCGATATGCAGATTATGCTGGCGAACTGAAGTAGGCTAGCTTGGCGTAAAGCTAGTCTACTGGGAATAATCTTTAAGGGAATATGTAGGCTTAATTGAAACGAGCCTTTAGAAGGATTACAGTATTCCTGAACAGTGCTTTCGAGATAAATTTGAGAGAATTGTTATAGTAATAATTTATGATCGCTATTGGCGGTGGGTCCATGGCTGGCGTATACCTCATGTTCCTCTGAATTCGCCTAGAGCATCTCCTGCAGGTAGCAGAATTAATCATCTAAACTGGCGCGCTGCGAGGTACAGTATTAGCAGTCTATTAGAAGTTATTGTTTAATATGGTCGGTGATATTTCATACTTTGTAGCGCTGACAAAAAAGTTTTCATTTTTGTTCGCAGTTCTAGCAATAGTAAATGTTTAGGATATAAAACTACGGTAGCAACTCCAAGGAAAACGAGGAGCTTGTATATTAGGAGCAAGGAGATAAAGGCACATATACTCACACATAAATTGACTCCAGAAAATATTCGTGTCCACTTTAAAAAAAAAATTAAAAACATCTAGCAGCCAAATAAACCTACAGAAAATTCTGATTTTTTATATAAAGAAAGGACAGGTGTAACTGCAGTTTACGTTTTGTCGATTTTCACGATTTTTCATTTTATTGGTTTTATAGTATTTTAAAAATGTCTCAACACTTAAGTGTGAAGCTCACAATGTTAATTTATATGCATTTAATACAGCGAACTTTCTGCTATAGCTGATGTCTGAAATTGCGAAGAAAATGGCTTGTGATATGATTTAGGAACAAAATGTAGTAGTCAAAAATTATAATTTCCTCAAAAGCTGCCTCATTAAATCCTCAGTTTTTACGACTTCACAAATTTGTTTCTCCACAGTTTAAATCATGTCAATGACACCCGGTAAAGAAAAAGAAAACGTTCAAGTAACCGGCATCGAAATGAATTAAGTTAATGGAAAAAAAACAGCAATTCGTTACGGAAAGCTTCGGGAAACCGTTATGTGAGGACTGAAACGCATAGTTTACATATGGATTTCTCTACTTCAGTTTTGAGTATAGTTCATGAATAAATATTAAGTTATTAATTCTTTGCGCAATTCAAACCCCATTAGAACCACACAAAAGTACCTTGTGCAGGTACTTATTTTGCAGATGTATTTTTAAGTTACCTGACAAATTTAATGGCTGCATAATATTAGTTTACCTAAAACATACTGACGTAAAACTTGGCCAAATTCCAGTAACTTATAGATACAATAATTAAGGAAGGCCGCACGTTAACGTTGAGTGAGAGGGGGATGGGGAAGAGAGAGAGAGAGAGAGAGAGAGAGAGAGAGAGAGAGAGACAGTTCTAAAAGTTTTAAGGCCATGGTACTACCTTGTTCAACCAGTGAATCAGAACTACAACCATAACAGCAGAGGAGAGAATTGAAGCTCTGAACTTTCTTAGTCCCTACTACGATTAGACAAAAGCTTCTGTTCAATAGTATGTTAGAACCAATTAATTCCCGCGCCGATAAGAACTACATACACGTAAAAGAATGGAATCAAATAATTATCTAAAATATTATCGGACTGCTTCCAGAATATATTTACTCCTCGCAGGAGTTTTGCGTCTTGGTCAAGGCCGGCTGTTTTTACCACTCAGGACGCGACTTCTGCCTGCCTGTTTGGAGCTGGTTGCGATTGGCGAGAGACGCATAATCGGTCCGATTTTTTTTTAATGAATCACTTGCAAGTTAACAGACGAGCTGAAAATGACAGTCTAACCTAATTTTTAATCCGTTAGCGGAAGAAGCTAACGGTTTCAACTCACCCCGCCACTGTTCTGCATCAGAGGAGTTCATGAGTAAAGTTCGGAAAGATAAAGCAGTTAGTGCTGGTGCAACAAGGATGTATGCTGGAAACCTGCATACCAGTATTAGTCTAAAGGAAATAGAGATGTGGGCTGACCTAGGAAAGATGTGAAGATCAGTTTTTAAATTTATCGCGAGTAAGATAATTCGTACTTTATGGTAGAATTGAGAACTTTTTGAAAATTCTATTTTGTCAGCCTGGAAAGTCTCAATGAGTAAATCATAATGTTAATAAGATTTTAAAGTCTTCTGGAAAAAAGCGTTTAAAATCTTTTAAATGCTTTCTCAAACTGGCAAACCCGTACGTAGTCGTATATCACCCTTTCTGTTTTATTATGGAATGTATCAGCACAACAATGTGTTACACAGATCAGGAAGCAAAAACAGTAAATAATGACAAGAACTAAGGCCAATAAACAGTTTTAGATAAAGGCAAAGGTTACTGCCCCACTAAAGATCTTCTGAGGCGCTGTTGAAGAGCAGAGGGAGACGACTCCTGATCCAAGGAATTTGCAGCAGTTCTTATATCTAAGGAGAAATGCGCTGCGCCGGCCACAAAGCGGAGGCAATGAAAGAAATAATGAGTCTGAGAACGAATGCCTGTAGGGATTGTGAATCCAAGTTCATGATGTAGTTGAGTTGTGTACATACATACCAAGGGACATTCAATATCAGCCATAGAACTTTTATTTTGAACTTCTGCGGCTCCACCTGAAATTCGCCAGGCATATGTAAGCAATTGACGAAGCAAAGGCGTGTGCAGAAGAGTACCTGCTATGCTGTGTCCGTAGGGATGATTTACGGTTGAGAACAGGGTACAATTTGTACAATCTGGAGTAGGCTATATTTAATTTGGAATCGATATGAGAGTTCCAGGTCAAAATGGACGCCATTTAATATAATCCACACTCTACTAGGGTATGGGCATTGAATGTAAAGTGGTATGAGGTGGAAAAGTAGGACGATGTTAGGGGAAAATCTTAGTTTCACATTTTTTTGCGATATGAAGAAATCCTCCAGTTGTAAGGAAGACGCCTACCTCGCATTAAACGCAAATAAATTATGTAAAAGAAAAATATTGGAAGAAATAAGAACTGTAGGACGAAGCTTATCAAAATATCTGAAATAATGCTGGAACAAGAGAGTTTAATTAAGGAACATTAGAAAAGGAGAAAACAGAAAGGAATAGTAAATATGTAATATAATATAGGAAGCTTTTGTGTGCATGCGTATGTGTAGAACTGAATATTGTAAACAGTAAAATTTATACAGGAAGTTGGTTAATGTAGAAAGGTAATTAGCATCCGGACCGCACAGGACAATTGGGAAAAATCCATTGCAGGTAGAAGGCTAATTAAGTGACTGAAGAACACATGATAAATAGTGACTGGAGCGAGTGAGATAGATAATGTTAGAAAGATACAGAGATAACTCGGAATTTCCAAAGTAGTCAAGTTTTGTCATAGAAAACTACATTATTTTATTTTCATGAGACGCCAGAGACTGTAGCCAATGGGAAAACAGGTTATAGATTACTTGTAGTGCTAAAACTAACGTATGTCTGGCAGAGTACAAAAAGTGCAGGATTCCGATAAATATTCTTCCAGTTCTGATCCTCAACAGGTCCACTATACGTCGTTCTGTGCTTGTGGGAAGCGTGTGAACCCAGATGTTCAACTTAGAACTACAAAGGTAGCTACGAGTTAATTGGAAATAATGTGTAATTCGGGGAATCGCAAAGTGATCCGGACAAATATAATGTTGTGACGATTGTAAGTTTAAAAGGCTTCGTATTTTAGGACAAAACTGTTTAAGAGAACAATGACTTTAACATTAGAAATTGTCATTTCCGGGATGCTTATGCCAGAAAGAAAGAATCGCGTGATTGAAGGGGAATGATTGCCGAATTGTTCTGGGAGCTGCTGACTTGTTTTGGAAAGGTGCTAGTTATACTTAATCGTTGAGCGAAGCGCCCCCCCCCCCAGTTGTATAAAGAGGGACACTTTTTAACGATTCGCTCTCTGCTCTTTGTGACGTGACTGGCCGGACTGGGTTTCCCTTTGGTTCTTTAAATTTTTCTAGTTAAAACGTTAAAACCAACTTAAGAACATGCACGAAGAAGCATGGAACTCCGGACCTCCTGTTGCGATAAACGGGTAACATCAGCTATCTTGCGCAACTATACTCCAACCCTTTAACATGTCTATCTGTGTAGTGTAGATTCTAGTTAATTAAATTAGACTTGGAGCCAGAGTTGCAAGTAATTGTTGCATTCCTCTACCAACCCTCTTTCATGCAACTAATGCTAAGCCTAGCTCCTCCATGAAATTTGAGACCTCCAGATTGGTAATGTGATGGCGCCGGTGTTAATTTGAACTATCGTTCCCAAAAGTGGTAGCCGCACCGGCGTAACTGGCTAGCGGCTTCATTATTGCTTTTTATTTAACTGGAAAATCTAGACAAGCAATAACACGTGGCTATATTCAACTCTCATTACAGGGCCCGAGTAACTAAGGTCTGTTTCATATAACTTTGCCCCATTCTCTGAACTGTCACGTGCACTAGTCACCTCACTTTGGCTGCTGTGGTGGAATAGATCGTTGTGCGATCCAAAATAGTTATAAAATAGTTCCTTACCTAGCATAATAATTTACCTTAATATGAGAATTGTTCAAATGTATACGTTATCATAACCGTATGAATTAAATGTATTGCGTAATGCAGTTAATGCATCTGGAATGCATGTAAATTATCAACAAATAGATGGGAGAATCCTTCAATTTAAACCTGCTTCTCACCATGACGAAAGCACGTGCATCAATCATGACAGTGTTTATATCGTTATTATTGCCTGACCTTGCATTGCACACGCCTTGTTTGTCACCATTCGAAGGTGTACATTAGCCAGTCAGAAGAAAGAGGAAGAAAAAGTCGCACGGAAGAATACATGTCAGCGGGACAAGGTTCTAATATACAGGTTTTAGGCAAATATAGGCAATTTAGGGCATCAACGGCGAAAAGAGAACAGCGAACCTCGAGTCAGCATTCCGGACTTCAGTAATACACCGCTACAGTCGACGTTATCCGACACCGCTAAGCGGTTTTGAATCAAAGACATTAGAATATTGAGGGACGTCTGTAACTTATATCACCATGCACGCGATTTATGCAGGTTGAATTATTACGTATACCTGTTTGGGTATTTGATAACGCTGCGCTCAAAGGGTAGCGATTTTTGGCTTTTGAAAGATAGACTTGAAATGAAAGCATTGACATTCACATCCCAGTTTCCTGCAGCCGGGGTAGTGACAGTAGTTAAATCTTATCGATTCCTAAATTAGTAGGTTATTAAATTATACGCGATAAAGCTTAAATGAGCCTGCACTGTGTTAAGGGGAACGTGCTGAAACTGCACGATAAGATGTGCTCCTGTAGTAAGTTGAACCACATCTAACTGCCTGCACGAGGACGCCTTACAAAGAACGCAGGTAAATTAGGTTTGCGTCTGTTACGGAGGAGATGCTGTCTTCATTTTGCTCTGCGTTGTTCAATCAAGTTATTATTAGCCTTGTCTTCCCTCGGCGTTTGTTTCACTCTCATATTTTGCATCTCTCTCTCCCTCTCTCTCTCTCTCTCCGAAGATGACGGGAATGATACGGCAAGTGGAAGCCATACCGCTTTTATAGTCCCTTCATTTCCTGCTCTTACTGCATATATTTGTTTTATCAACCCTACTTGTTTGCCTACCTACTCATGCACATTTTCTTTGATCTTTTTCTGTCCTTTTTCTCTTTATCGTCTCGTATTCTGTGCGTTTTAAATTACTAGCCCTTTCCATTTACATATATGTTTGTTTTGTTCCTTCTGTTTGCTCATTCCTCACTGATAAAAGTTTATTTTATCGTATTCTGTGTTTTTGAATTTTCCCTTTTACTGCTTCCGCATTTCTCGTTCGTGCAAAAAAAAATGTGACTTTATTAATTCGCCTTCGATTTCAATAATTTGTAGACAAAGAAGTTTTAAAGATGAGTTAAACTTGGAAAAGCTTGTTCAGAATGACTCCACTAAAACTTGTGTGTCCTGAATGGGTAGTATTTCTGATTTATGCCCCTTAGTTTGGTTATTATGTTAGTTACACATAGATTTTGAATTTTACTATTCGCGATAAACGGCTCCTGTATAAATGCAATAGGGCAGGTATTATTTGTGGGTGCGCGGTGTTAGTGATGTTTGTTCCGCCCAGAATTCGCAGAAAGTGATTGGAGCCAAGTCAGCATTCTGCAGAGCTAGCAGGTTTATTGACAAACTTAAATGACACAATATAAACGCATACGCTTAAATGGGGAGGAAAGCGTTCCCCTTAGAGCGAAAATAACATTTTGACACGACCATACGGTCAATAGGTGCGCGATTTATATAGCAATGAAAGGATTGTTACTGTGACTATCTATATTCCTTCACATAGAAATATACGCAGCTTTAGCTTCATTTCTACATGCACTCTTACCAAATTCACCTTCATAAGAATCTTCTTGTCACTGTATACCTTGCTAATCGTGTTATTAGGAGCTCACATAAAAAGCTGTAAATTACACCAATAAATTTCCGGTTGATTTTCTCTTAAGTGTGGGTACATATTTTAAACGCGGTATTTGTATTAGTTTACAGGTGTAGAGCGAACCGGCAAAACAAAAGACTCGCTTCCTTTTACTGGCTGTTATAAAAGGGTTTAAAATTTTAAGAGGTGGTGGTGAGATTAAAAAACAGATGGGTCCTGAAATGAATAACTTTCGAGATTATAAACTAATTTGTTCACAACAAATACTCATGTGCCTTCCGTACATTGTAACTCATTTTACTAAACAGAAAGAAATCATTTTATTACGGTTTACCTAGACATACAGCTATCTAATAAGAAACAAGCAGAGTACGTACATTTAGAGATGCAGTATTCTGTATGCTTATACAGTACAGTATGCTTGTTAGTGTATACATTTTTATTCTCTTTGCCAAAAAAGTCAGTATAGGACTTCTGTATTAGACTGTTTTTATATTTACGCATTGATTTATTTGTTAATTTGTTTCCAACTGTTAGAAGTTTTTAACACCTTATCTATATGGTAATGATTCTGCTGGGAAAGTACTTTCTCTATTACCTACCTATAGTAGATAGAACTAGCTGTTGCATCCTATCCAAAAATAATTTCGATATTGAAATCTCGCCGAAATACATGTTTTGAGCTCCCCTGAATCAAAACATTTTAGAGGGAGGAAGAGAAGACTGCGTACTTCACAAATGAAGAGTCTGTAAGTTGGTATTTAAGTTTAGCATTTTCGATGATTTGACACGAAGCTTTTCAAGAAATATCCCCTCCCCCCAAGCAGAGACTAACCTTTATATGCAAAAATTTTCGCTTTTTTAAATTTTTTTAAAAGTGACGTAATGATTTTAATTAAAATATCGTATGTTTCTGACATTGACTTGAAAAATAAAAAATGCATATTGAATTTTCTATGTAATATATGTAAAGTCTCCTTGATTTCATATAATTTTGATAACTAGGAAACCTTAAAGATAGAAGCATGCACAGAAAAAATGTAGACCTCATTAAAATACACAAATGGTGACAAACGTTCTTCCCTTTAACCGTTTCGAAATATTCCCATATTGCAATATTAGGCGTTTTCTAAGCAGCATGGAATGGGTATGTTTGAACGTTTGCAATTATTTTGCTTTATTTTTATCTTTCTTTTTCATCACAGGAGCTTGTAACCTCGGATAAACTTAAATGCTGTTTCCGTCCATTATAACTAAGCACTGTTTGCTTAATTTGAAATCCTTCTCGGGTAAACATACATAACGAATAATGTAAGGTGTATAGAGGAATCATTTTTATATGAATAGTATAACATAATTATAACGGATATAGGTATGTAAATTTGTCATTGGTACAGAAATTCTTGTGAATGTTCACTCAGTTCTTTTCTGTTAAACATCCTTAGCCACAGTTAGTGTCTGCAGATACACAAACATGAAAGAAACGCGTTGTGTGCTTAAGAATATTTTGCTTCTCACGTCTAGGTAGATGATTTTGTATTTTTATTTGAGACTGTACGTTGCCGGATGATTCCGCTCAGCGCTAAACCAGATAGAAAGGCAGAAATTGTCATTCTTACTTGGAGCTCGACCCTCGTAAAACGAAGCGGCGAACGGTCCATTAAGTTTTTTTCTTTATTACAGATCACTCGGGTGCAATCAAGAGTGAACCGAATTTTGCAAGCTTCGCTTACGATTGCCGTTTCTTGATTTGACTTCCGAGCAGTTTCGTTCTCAGTTTTATAGAAAGACACTTTTACTTAAATTCAAACATTAACTTAGTGGTAATCTCCTGCTGGTTACAGCCACGTTACGCGGAGTAAATGATCCAGCTTTGTCGCAAATATTATTTAAGTAATAATAGATGATTAACAGGATTATTGTACATTGAATTCCTATGTTTCTTTTCTCGGCAAGTATTTAAGCTAGGACAATGACTCTTTAATTATGTTAAATGAATATTATGTGGAATTGCATTTTCGAAATATACATAACTGTACAGAAGGCTCAAATGGTAATCTACATAACTGTCCTGATAACAGGATCTTTCTTATCGTTTTCGGCGTACTTGTTAACTTCAGTTAATTGGTTACATTAGTCAGCTTGTAGTCTCGTTATTATTCCGGCTGTGTATTGTGCTAATAAGCACAACTGTTTTTGTAGTGCTTGGAATCGAAATAAATGGGTCGCCCTCCGTAGTGTAGTGGTTACCATGCTAATCTCTAGTTCCCGAGGTCGCGGCTTCAAACCCGGCGGAGGGCGATGGATGTTTTCGGGTGTAAAAATCCTCGGTATGTCTTCCTTCGAAAGGGAAATAAAGCCGGTGGTCCCGTGTCGTAGATTTACGGCACGTAAAAGAACCTCAAGCCTGATAAAGAGGCTTCTTAGCAAAATTACCGGTCTTTCACGTTCAATAAAGAGCGTCCATAAATAAAACTCAATTTAATTCGAAATAAATGACATTCAGTCAACGTGTTGCTTAATCAATTGCACAGATCAAAGTGGTCGAAGAATGAATGGCACACCTATGGTAAGCAACACAAAAATGAGTTATCTATGTGCCTCTGCCTTTTTTACGTGGGGAGGCTTTACGATCTGTTTGGGTTGTGGATGATTTTTAGGCATTGAATAAGGGGAATATACAAGGAAGTTTCCGTAGTTATTCTATACCTTTACATATTAGGCTAGAGAAATAAAAGTGAATTAAATGTTATATTACAAGCAGGCGACACATCTACAGGTAGCCGAACACGTTAGTAATCCTATGCACTCTTTTTTCTTGTGCCTTGGACATTTGCATAAATTAATTTGGATATAGGTTTTAACATTTTGAAACCAAGTATTTCCAAACTTTTTTATTAGACGCCTGTCGTTGATATTTGCTGCCAATGGGCTTCTAACTCGAAGAATAACATAAGTGCTTAGATATATTTTTATCGTCGTATATAAAATATATTTATTTTTATAGAACGATAATTTGTGAACAGGCAACATAAAAATAAGGATTTCCCTACGTTTTGCTAGCAGGTGTGTGTGTGTGTGGGGGGGTATTAATACCCACGGTCCTATTTAGAAAATGAATCATATGACATTTTAATTACTCGCCTCAAAACGTGAGGTTGAATTTCAAATGGGTGTAAAATTAAAAAAAATCGAGATGTCTAGCTTTTCATGCAGTTCTTTTAAATGTTAAAAGTTTATAAGCTTAATGCTTCTGACAGGTTACATATCAAAATTCGATAGAAGGCCGTTTAAGATGTAAAACTATTCTTCCAGTATAGCAGTTATTAGGAGAAACAGCATGGTTACATTCACATTAAAAGCATAAGGAAGAAACGTCTATTTACTGTTAAACTGTTTGCTTACCTTTTAATTTTTATCAACATTCCCACAAAAGCGTTATCATTAGTTTTCGAAACGTCACAAGATACATACATTGCACAGAGAGGAGGAGCGGTGGACGTGAAACTGGAAGATATCGTGCAAAGGCCGAGAGCGGGTGAAAGCAAGAGAAATACATAGCAAAGAGGAGGATATAGGACAGGGGTTGGGGAAAGGCGAGAGAAGGAATGAGAAACTGAAAGAGATGACATGATAGTAAAATCTCCACAGTTGACGCTAGCACATTTAAACTATTCATCGAGTTTTTGACAACGTTACACATTTTTGTGTGTTGGAAAACTTGGAAAGCGGAGAGAGTTGGCGCCGCGGCAATGTCTGCCACTTGCATTCGGGAGGTCCCGGGTTCAAAACCTCCAGGACCGACCAACCAGACCGAAGTTTTTTCACGGTTTTCCTCGGTCGCTAGGCGAATGCTGGTTTGGATAATTTGACCCCCGAATTTTCCTATCATCCCTTTGATCACTACATTTCATTTCCTTTTTCTTCACCGCCATATCAGGCTTGGGCTGATTTTAATATGCTTCTTGTTCTATCTGCTGACATTGGCATGTAAGACCTACAAAGAGAGGGGTAGTCCGTTGAAGAGGAAGAAGAAGAAGAAGAAGAGCTTGGCTTTATGAAAGCTTAAACGAATCACTACACAAGCTTAGTTGATTTTTTGAAATCCATGCATACATCATAACCACATACATTTAATAAGACTATACTAATCCCCAATTATTTATGTTACGTTTTAATTTGAAAAAGTTCACCGCATTTAAATATTTCCACTTTGAGTCTTAAGATTCTCTAAATAGTGCTAAAATTGCATTCATATAAGCTCATAAAAATGAAATTTAACTTGGTTAATAAAAACAACAGTAAATACTAGCGCGTCTCTTTTAGAGGAAGCAGAAGGAAAAATTAACCTTTTGTGTTAATGATATGTATAACATATATGAAAATAAATGGTAATGGATAGAGAAATCTTGTTATCTATGCAATTCATCTTAATAAGCATAAATATCTTCATATAAACGAATCAGACTTGTTAATTACGCAGTAATACGAAAGGAAGCAACAAGCGCAGTTCAGAAAGAAGAAAATTCAGGAGGGGAAAAACCAGGAAGCAGAGAACTAATTAAAGGAGAGTGAGAAGGTTAGAGAAATCAATACAACATTGAAACAAAGGTGAAAGGCAGTGTGGTCCAGGGGATGTCTTGCCACGTGTCACCAACGAAAAATACACGCCACACTCTAAAGCTGGCAAGAGCTGGTAAGCCGATTTTGATCCAATTTCCAACCGAGCATTGCGGAAATCCACTCACCAAATCCAATTTTCCTCGGAGACTGCGATCTTCTGCCTTCGCCGGAAACCAGTAAAATAACATTCGAAGGGACAAATATTTTGCAATTATCATATTTTTCAGCTCACACAAATAAAAGCATTCATAAAACATGTGCATTAAAGATCTTATTTGCTCAGTTATTTTCATTTGTGCGAAGGCATTAGTTTCATTGCGCACGTTCGTTTTTTAATCGTGGACCATTTAAAAAGTTTGTAAGACATGATTAACAATTAAAGTACAGAGTTTGCTAAGCTTCACATAAAATGGGCATCAATAATTCAATATAGATATATTTAATATTCATGTAAGTGCCTTTAGTGTGCGTTTGGCTCAATCCTTACGGTAGCTGTTTGGCACACAAGGGATCCAAATTCGATCCGGACTAGTTTCGCTTTTTTACATTTCACAAATTTACGGAATAAGGAGCCAAGAGAGCTTATATGCGCGGCTTGACAGACTGCATATTACTGCAACTTTAGCGGAATTCCACTGCGCCAAACGTTATCACGATGAGTTTTTCTGCTTATGTAGTTTCTTTACTGCAGTGTAAATGGCTCTGGTAGGTAGATATATCGTATTCCACCCAAAAATAAATTTAAGATCTAACCCCCCCCCCAAGAAGAAGGCATGTTTAGAAACGTTTTCTCGCGCGCAACTTTATATACATAACGTGTGTGTGGGGGAGGAAAAATTTGTGAGAGAGTGTATTAAAGCCTTAGCTCAAAAACAAACTTTTGGTTTAATACCAAACCCTTTTTAAGTCAGTACTTTTCAAGAATGCACCACGAAGGTTCACACGAAATTCTACCACAGTGTACTGTCCTTTAATGCGAAAAAGTCCTTAATTTTATTTTTATAAAAAGTCTCTACGATTATGATTGAATTGCATGTTTGCTGTATTGGCATAAAAATAAAATGTACCTTTTGAATGTTCCTTTAATATGTTCACTGTATTTTAATTGAATTTTAAATAATTGTATACAATTGGTAATGGAGAAGTACAGACTTACTGCAGGAAAATGTAAAGCTCACTGAAATCTCCAGTTTAAGTTAAAATAACTATCTTGACAAGCTGTTTTCGAATTATTCTGCGTTGTATGGTTACATTGTCCCAAGTACGCCTGCAATTGCTTTTTCTTTATTTCTTTCTTTCCTCGCTTACGATTTGTAAATTTATTCCTTCACTCTTGAGAGAAACAATCAAATGTTGCCTTCTGCATTTTGCACGTAACTAAGTCTATCATTCTTAAATTCAAATCGCCCTCAGGGGCTCACCTTGGTGAGTACGGGAGTGGCGACCCGAGGTACCTGAGCCACTCAGTGTCTGGGGCTATAACCAATCCACCCTGTCTCCTGGGGTCAGAAACAAGGAGACCTGGATCTCCAGGTTGGGGGTTAAGCATGGGGCTCTCAACCCCACTTGTAAAAACCTTGTTAAGAAGGATGTTTTTTGTTGGCAACTTGGAATGTTCAAACTATGTTATGACCTGGAAAAATGAAAGAAGTGGCAAATAACGCTTACGGTATTGGCTGGACAGTAGTGTTGTAAGAAAAAAGTTGGAGTGGAAAAGGAAGAAGAATAGATAAACAGGGATACACATCGTATTGTGGATCAACTGAGCCTGGATTACACAAGATAGGATTTATTATCGCAAAGGGAATAAAGAAGAGCCTAATAGAGCTGGACCCAGTTAATGAAGGATTGTGTAAAATAGACAAGGTCCAATTTCGAAATGTGATTATACTTTCTGTGTACGCATCTGTGGAGGAAAGGACGAGTTGACAGGGAAGAGTTTTCGTGAGAGTTTGGAGGGAGAGATTGGTGAAGGAGTTTATGGACACGTTAATGTTCTTGGATGATTTTGGTACCGGAGTGGCGGGCAGGCAAGTGTTACATGAACTAGGTGTCGAGGTTGGTGCCTTGCATGGACAGTTTGTGATTGGAATTAATTGGATTATTAAACAAGGAAGTTTCTCGTGTGTTATTGTTTTTTATAACTGTGTAGAATTGCATTGTACGTTTACGTTTGCTCAGGGCTAGTTCTTATTTACCATTTTCTTTGAGATTTCTATTGCTTAATTTTTGCATTTGTTGATTTACTATTTCTATTTTTGTACTCCTGGTGTTTCTCTCTGTGAATGCTCTGACTGTATTGGTTTTGTACCAGAATGTGATTATATAACCAGAACTGCTTCTGTAATCTGAGTTGCTTAACTTGTGCTGCTGCTGCTAAAATTGAAATCATTTTAAACGAAGATTTATAGTGAGTAACGTAACATTGATAAAAGCACCTTTTAAATGAATTCGTAAAATAGGTAGAATATACGTATATGTGAATAACTTAGATAAAGTCATGTGAGTGTGTCACACCTGTTTTTCTTCTCTCAAAATCGAAGTATAGGAGGTAACACACGCACAGAAGTTTGTTCGAATAAAGCTGTGGATGCGCATACAATTTTCCCCTCACCGCCCACTTCTCTAAGCGGTTTTACTTGCAACATAATCACATAAGGTGATTTCCAGCATTATTATGTAACTCAGAAACCTTTTTTTCCCTATAGAGTTTGTAAAATCTACTTCTGCCTGTGTATGCGTACCCTGTAAGGCTAAAACCAAAACAAAAAAGAAAAAAAATCGTGCAAAAATACTTTTTAAATGTGCCACTTCAGTGTGTAGTTATAACTACTAAAAGCAGCGAAATACAAAATTGATAGGATTAAAGCCGGATAATGCATTAGCTACATTAGCATGTGGGACAATATTTGATTACAATTTCTAGTCCTTTTAGCGAATAGTTTATTAAATGCAGCAGAAAATCTAGTTCAGTATGCATTATTATAATTCCCCATTTAAAGCCTCCGTTTATGCCATATATATTATCTGCTCCTCAATCCCAGGGATTCACTGTTAAATTCCATTAATGTTTTTATTGTTAATCTCGCTTTAACTTTCTGCATATCGCATCGGCTATTGTAGGTTCGTTGTACGTTCACCTGAGCCAGCCATATGGATATAGTTAAGCAGTTGCCCTCGTATACCATCTACTTAGGTAAATTGATAGATAGGCTTAATTGCGTAGTCGCTTTTGTGTACCAAATATTTGATCTCCTTTTTCTGTGTAGGTGGAACCGTTGGATTGTTTTAGTGAATATCCAATCCGATACTTACCTGGCGATTGAGGGAAACCACGAAAAAAAATCCCAGTCAGATTGTGGCCGCTACACAGAATTTAAGCTCGCGAGCCAAAGACCATACCGCCTGATCCAAATCGCTCGGTAAATAGCATTGTGTTTTGTGGAGTTATTTTTGTCCCTTATGAAGGCGAATTCTAGGCAACATAAAACATCTAAATGAGCAACTAGAGATTCATATCCGAAATCTGTGAAGTCTTCGAAGCTTTGGAAGTCCTCAAAATAAAGTGTCATTGAGGATACTATGATACACCAAAGAGCATGTTATAACTGTGCAGTATAACATGCAATCGGAGAGGTCTTTAAGCATTGAGTGGTATATGTACATTTGAGAAGATTTATTGAGGTTGGGATACAGCGGCGGTGGTACAGTGTCAGCCAACTGGGAGCTTTGTGATGTGGAAGAGTACGTCTCTTTTGCTCCTTGCATAGAGAGGAACTTATTGTGGTTGGGATACTGCGGCGTGGTGCAGTGTTAGCCAACTGGGAGTTTTGTGATGTGGAAGAGTACGTATCGTTTGCTCCTTGCATAGAGAGGAACTTATTGGGGTTGGGATACTGCGGCGTGGTGCAGTGTTAGCCAACTGGGAGTTTTGTGATGTGGAAGAGTACGTATCGTTTGCTCCTTGCATAGAGAGGAACTTATTGGGGTTGGGATACTGCGGCGTGGTGCAGTGTTAGCCAACTGGGAGCTTTGTGATGTGGAAGAGTACGTCTCTTTTGCTCCTTGCGTAGAGAGGAACTTATTGGGGTTGGGATACTGCGGCGTGATGCAGTGTTAGCCAACTGGGAGCTTTGTGATGTGGAAGAGTACGTCTCTTTTGCTCCTTGCGTAGAGAGGAACTTATTGCTGTTGGGATACTGCGGCGTGGTGCAGTGTTAGCCAATTGGGAGCTTTGTGATGTGGAAGAGTACGCCTCTTTTGCTCCTTGCATAGAGAGGAACTTATTAGGGTTGGGATACTGCGGCGTGGTGCAGTGTTAGCCAATTGGGAGCTTTGTGATGTAGAAGAGTACGTCTGTTTTGCTCCTTGCATAGAGAGGAACTTATTGGGGTTGGGATACTGCGGCGTGGTGCAGTGTCAGCCAACTGGGAGTTTTGTGATGTGGAAGAGTACGTATCGTTTGCTCCTTGCATAGAGAGGAACTTATTGGGGTTGGGATACTGCGGCGTGGTGCAGTGTCAGCCAACTGGGAGCTTTGTGATGTGGAAGAGTACGTCTCTTTTGCTCCTTGCATAGAGAGGAACTTATTGGGGTTGGGATACTGCGGCGTGGTGCAGTGTTAGCCAACTGGGAGCTTTGTGATGTGGAAGAGTACGTCTCTTTTGCTCCTTGCGTAGAGAGGAACTTATTGGTGTTGGGATACTGCGGCGTGGTGCAGTGTTAGCCAATTGGGAGCTTTGTGATGTGGAAAAGTACGCCTCTTTTGCTCCTAGCATAGAGAGGAACTTATTGGGGTTGGGATACTGCGGCGTGGTGCAGTGTTAGCCAATTGGGAGCTTTGTGATGTGGAAGAGTACGTCTCTTTTGCTCCTTGCATAGAGAGGAGCTTATTCGGGTTGGGATACTGCGGCGTGGTGCAGTGTTAGCCAACTGGGAGCTTTGTGATGTGGAAGAGTACGTATCGTTTGCTCCTTGCATAGAGAGGAACTTATGGAGGTTGGGATACTGCGGCGTGGTGCAGTGTTAGCCAACTGGGAGCTTTGTGATGTGGAAGAGTACGTCTCTTTTGCTCTTGCGTAGGAAGGAACTTATTGGGGTTGGGATACAGCGGCGTGGTGCAGTGTCAGACAACTGGGAGTTTTGTGATGTCGGAGAGTACGTCTCTTTTGCTCCTTGCATAGAGAGGAACTTATTGGGGTTGGGATACTGCGGGGTGGTGCAGTGTTAGCCAACTGGGAGCTTTGTGATGTGGAAGAGTACGTCTCTTTTGCCCCTTGCATAGAGAGGAACTTATTGGGGTTGGGATACTGCGGCGTAGTGCAGTGTTAGCCAATTGGGAGCTTTGTGATGTGGAAGAGTACGTCTCTTTTGCTACTTGCATAGAGAGGAACTTATTGGGGTTGGGATACTGCGGCGTGGTGCAGTGTTAGCTAACTGGGAGCTTTGTGATGTGGAAGAGTACGCCTCTTTTGCTCCTTGCATAGAGAGGAACTTATTGAGGTTGGGATACTGCGGCGTGGTGCAGTGTCAGCCAACTGGGAGCTTTGTGATGTGGAAGAGTACGTCTCTTTTGCTCCATGCATAGAGAGGAACTTATTCGGGTTGGGATACTGCGGCGTAGTGCAGCGTTAGCCAACTGGGAGCTTTGTGATGTGGAAGAGTACGTCTCTTTTGCTCCTTGCATAGAGAGGAACTTATTGGGGTTGGGATACTGCGGCGTGGTGCAGTGTTAGCTAACTGGGAGCTTTGTGATGTGGAAGAGTACGCCTCTTTTGCTCCTTGCATAGAGAGGAACTTATTGAGGTTGGGATACTGCGGCGTGGTGCAGTGTTAGCCAACTGGGAGCTTTGTGATGTGGAAGAGTACGTCTCTTTTGCTCCTTGCGTAGAGAGGAACTTATTGGGGTTGGGATACTGCGGTGTGGTGCAGTGTTAGCCAACTGGGAGCTTTGTGATGTGGAAGAGTACGTCTCTTTTGCTCCTTGCGTAGAGAGGAACTTTTTGGGGTTGGGATACTGCGGCGTGGTGCAGTGTCAGCCAACTGGGAGTTTTGTGATGTCGGAGAGTACGTCTCTTTTGCTCCTTGCATAGAGAGGACCTTATTGGGGTTGGGATACTGCTTGGTGGTGCAGTATTAGCCAACTGGGAGCTTTGTGATGTGGAAGAGTACGTCTCTTTTGCTCCTTGCATAGAGAGGAACTTATTGGGGTTGGGATACTGCGGCGTAGTGCAGTGTTAGCCAACTGGGAGCTTTGTGATGTGGAAGAGTACGTATCGTTTGCTCCTTGCATAGAGAGGAACTTATTGGGGTTGGGATACTGCGGCGTGGTGCAGTGTTAGCCAACTGGGAGCTTTGTGATGTGGAAGAGTACGTCTCTTTTGCTGTTGCGTAGAGAGGAACTTATTGGGTTTGGGATACAGCGGCGTGGTGCAGTGTCAGACAACTGGGAGTTTTGTGATGTCGGAGAGTACGTCTCTTTTGCTCCTTGCATAGAGAGGAACTTATTGGGGTTGGGATACTGCGGGGTGGTGCAGTGTTAGCCAACTGGGAGCTTTGTGATGTGGAAGAGTACGTATCGTTTGCTCCTTGCATAGAGAGGAACTTATTGAGGTTGGGATACTGCGGCGTGGTGCAGTGTTAGCCAACTGGGAGCTTTGTGATGTGGAAGAGTACGTCTCTTTTGCTCCTTGCGTAGAGAGGAACTTATTGGGGTTGGGATACTGCGGCGTGGTGCAGTGTCAGCCAACTGGGAGTTTTGTGATATCGGAGAGTACGTCTCTTTTGCTCCTTGCATAGAGAGGAACTTATTGGGGTTGGGATACTGCGGGGTGGTGCAGTGTTAGCCAACTGGGAGCTTTGTGATGTGGAAGAGTACGTCTCTTTTGCTCCTTGCATAGAGAGGAACTTATTGGGGTTGGGATACTGCGGCGTAGTGCAGTGTTAGCCAACTGGGAGCTTTGTGATGTGGAAGAGTACGTATCGTTTGCTCCTTGCATAGAGAGGAACTTATTGAGGTTGGGATACTGCGGCGTGGTGCAGTGTTAGCCAACTGGGAGCTTTGTGATGTGGAAGAGTACGTCTCTTTTGCTCTTGCGTAGAGAGGAACTTATTGGGGTTGGGATACAGCGGCGTGGTGCAGTGTCAGACAACTGGGAGTTTTGTGATGTCGGAGAGTACGTCTCTTTTGCTCCTTGCATAGAGAGGAACTTATTGGGGTTGGGATACTGCGGGGTGGTGCAGTGTTAGCCAACTGGGAGCTTTGTGATGTGGAAGAGTACGTATCGTTTGCTCCTTGCATAGAGAGGAACTTATTGAGGTTGGGATACTGCGGCGTGGTGCAGTGTTAGCCAACTGGGAGCTTTGTGATGTGGAAGAGTACGTCTCTTTTGCTCCTTGCGTAGAGAGGAACTTATTGGGATTGGGATACTGCGGCGTGGTGCAGTGTCAGCCAACTGGGAGTTTTGTGATATCGGAGAGTACGTCTCTTTTGCTCCTTGCATAGAGAGGAACTTATTGGGGTTGGGATACTGCGGGGTAGTGCAGTGTTAGCCAACTGGGAGCTTTGTGATGTGGAAGAGTACGTCTCTTTTGCTCCTTGCATAGAGAGGAACTTATTGGGGTTGGGATACTGCGGCGTGGTGCAGTGTTAGCCAACTGGGAGCTTTGTGATGTGGAAGAGTACGTCTCTTTTGCTCCTTGCGTAGAGAGGAACTTATTGGTGTTGGGATACTGCGGCGTGTTGCAGTGTTAGCCAATTGGGAGCTTTGTGATGTGGAAGAGTACGTCTCTTTTGCTCCTTGCATAGAGAGGAACTTATTGGGGTTGGGATACTGCGGCGTGGTGCAGTGTTAGCCAACTGGGAGCTTTGTGATGCGGAAGAGTACGTCTCTTTTGCTCCTTGCATAGAGAGGAACTTATTGGGGTTGGGATACTGCGGCGTGGTGCAGTGTTAGGCAACTGGGAGCTTTGTGATGTGGAAGAGTACGTCTCTTTTGCTCCTTGCATAGGTGAGGAACTTATTGGGGTTGGGATACTGCGGCGTGGTGCAGTGTTAGCCAACTGGGAGCTTTGTGATGCGGAAGAGTACGTCTCTTTTGCTCCTTGCGTAGAGAGAAACTTATTGGTGTTGGGATACTGCGGCGTGGTGCAGTGTTAGCCAATTGTGAGCTTTGTGATGTGGAAGAGTACGCCTCTTTTGCTCCTTGCATAGAGAGGAACTTACTGGGGTTGGGATACTGCGGCGTGGTGCAGTGTTAGCCAATTGGGAGCTTTGTGATGTGGAAGAGTACGTCTCTTTTGCTCCTTGCATAGAGAGGAACTTATTGGGGTTGGGATACTGCGGCGTGGTGTAGTGTTATCCAATTGGGAGCTTTGTGATGTGGAAGAGTACGTCTCTTTTGCTCCTTGCATAGAGAGGAACTTATTGGGGTTGTGATACTGCGGCGTGGTGCAGTGTTAGCCAACTGGGAGCTTTGTGATGTGGAAGAGTACGTATCGTTTGCTCCTTGCATAGAGAGGAACTTATTTGGGTTGGGATACTGCGGCGTGGTGCAGTGTTAGCCAACTGGGAGCTTTGTGACGTGGAAGAGTACGTCTCTTTTGCTCCTTGCGTAGAGAGGAACTTATTGGGGTTGGGATACTGCGGCGTGGTGCAGTGTTAGCCAACTGGGATCTTTGTGATGTGGAAGAGTACGTCTCTTTTGCTCCTTGCATAGAGAGGAACTTATTGGGGTTGGGATACTGCGGCGTGGTGCAGTGTTAGCTAACTGGGAGCTTTGTGATGTGGAAGAGTACGCCTCTTTTGCTCCTTGCATAGAGAGGAACTTATGGAGGTTGGGATACTGCGGCGTGGTGCAGTGTCAGCCAACTGGGAGCTTTGTGATGTGGAAGAGTACGTCTCTTTTGCTCCTTGCATAGAGAGGAACTTATTGGGGTTGGGATACTGCGGCGTGGTGCAGTGTTAGCTAACTGGGAGCTTTGTGATGTGGAAGAGTACGCCTCTTTTGCTCCTTGCATAGAGAGGAACTTATTGAGGTTGGGATACTGCGGCGTGGTGCAGTGTTAGCCAACTCGGAGCTTTGTGATGTGGAAGAGTACGTATCGTTTGCTCCTTGCATAGAGAGGAACTTATTGGGGTTGGGATACTGCGGCGTGGTGCAGTGTTAGCCAACTGGGAGCTTTGTGATGTGGAAGAGTACGTCTCTTTTGCTCCTTGCGTAGAGAGGAACTTTTTGGGGTTGGGATACTGCGGCGTGGTGCAGTGTCAGCCAACTGGGAGTTTTGTGATGTCGGAGAGTACGTCTCTTTTGCTCCTTGCATAGAGAGGACCTTATTGGGGTTGGGATACTGCTTGGTGGTGCAGTGTTAGCCAACTGGGAGCTTTGTGATGTGGAAGAGTACGTCTCTTTTGCTCCTTGCATAGAGAGGAACTTATTGGGGTTGGGATACTGCGGCGTAGTGCAGTGTTAGCCAACTGGGAGCTTTGTGATGTGGAAGAGTACGTATCGTTTGCTCCTTGCATAGAGAGGAACTTATTGGGGTTGGGATACTGCGGCGTGGTGCAGTGTTAGCCAACTGGGAGCTTTGTGATGTGGAAGAGTACGTCTCTTTTGCTCTTGCGTAGAGAGGAACTTATTGGGTTTGGGATACAGCGGCGTGGTGCAGTGTCAGACAACTGGGAGTTTTGTGATGTCGGAGAGTACGTCTCTTTTGCTCCTTGCATAGAGAGGAACTTATTGGGGTTGGGATACTGCGGGGTGGTGCAGTATTAGCCAACTGGGAGCTTTGTGATGTGGAAGAGTACGTATCGTTTGCTCCTTGCATAGAGAGGAACTTATTGAGGTTGGGATACTGCGGCGTGGTGCAGTGTTAGCCAACTGGGAGCTTTGTGATGTGGAAGAGTACGTCTCTTTTGCTCCTTGCGTAGAGAGGAACTTATTGGGGTTGGGATACTGCGGCGTGGTGCAGTGTCAGCCAACTGGGAGTTTTGTGATATCGGAGAGTACGTCTCTTTTGCTCCTTGCATAGAGAGGAACTTATTGGGGTTGGGATACTGCGGGGTGGTGCAGTGTTAGCCAACTGGGAGCTTTGTGATGTGGAAGAGTACGTCTCTTTTGCTCCTTGCATAGAGAGGAACTTATTGGGGTTGGGATACTGCGGCGTAGTGCAGTGTTAGCCAACTGGGAGCTTTGTGATAAGGAAGAGTACGTATCGTTTGCTCCTTGCATAGAGAGGAACTTATTGAGGTTGGGATACTGCGGCGTGGTGCAGTGTTAGCCAACTGGGAGCTTTGTGATGTGGAAGAGTACGTCTCTTTTGCTCTTGCGTAGAGAGGAACTTATTGGGGTTGGGATACAGCGGCGTGGTGCAGTGTCAGACAACTGGGAGTTTTGTGATGTCGGAGAGTACGTCTCTTTTGCTCCTTGCATAGAGAGGAACTTATTGGGGTTGGGATACTGCGGGGTGGTGCAGTGTTAGCCAACTGGGAGCTTTGTGATGTGGAAGAGTACGTATCGTTTGCTCCTTGCATAGAGAGGAACTTATTGAGGTTGGGATACTGCGGCGTGGTGCAGTGTTAGCCAACTGGGAGCTTTGTGATGTGGAAGAGTACGTCTCTTTTGCTCCATGCGTAGAGAGGAACTTATTGGGGTTGGGATACTGCGGCGTGGTGCAGTGTCAGCCAAATGGGAGTTTTGTGATATCGGAGAGTACGTCTCTTTTGCTCCTTGCATAGAGAGGAACTTATTGGGGTTGGGATACTGCGGGGTGGTGCAGTGTTAGCCAACTGGGAGCTTTGTGATGTGGAAGAGTACGTCTCTTTTGCTCCTTGCATAGAGAGGAACTTATTGGGGTTGGGATACTGCGGCGTAGTGCAGTGTTAGCCAACTGGGAGCTTTGTGATGTGGAAGAGTACGTATCGTTTGCTCCTTGCATAGAGAGGAACTTATTGAGGTTGGGATACTACGGCGTGGTGCAGTGTTAGCCAACTGGGAGCTTTGTGATGTGGAAGAGTACGTCTCTTTTGCTCTTGCGTAGAGAGGAACTTATTGGGGTTGGGATACAGCGGCGTGGTGCAGTGTCAGACAACTGGGAGTTTTGTGATGTCGGAGAGTACGTCTCTTTTGCTCCTTGCATAGAGAGGAACTTATTGGGGTTGGGATACTGCGGGGTGGTGCAGTGTTAGCCAACTGGGAGCTTTGTGATGTGGAAGAGTACGTCTCTTTTGCCCCTTGCATAGAGAGGAACTTTTTGGGGTTGGGATACTGCGGCGTAGTGCAGTGATAGCCAACTGGGAGCTTTGTGATGTGGAAGAGTACGTCTCTTTTGCTACTTGCATAGAGAGGAACTTATTGGGGTTGGGATACTGCGGCGTGGTGCAGTGTTAGCTAACTGGGAGCTTTGTGATGTGGAAGAGTACGCCTCTTTTGCTTCTTGCATAGAGAGGAACTTATTGAGGTTGGGATACTGCGGCGTGGTGCAGTGTCAGCCAACTGGGAGCTTTGTGATGTGGAAGAGTACGTCTCTTTTGCTCCATGCATAGAGAGGAACTTATTGGGGTTGGGATACTGCGGCGTAGTGCAGCGTTAACCAACTGGGAGCTTTCTGATGTGGAAGAGTACGTCTCTTTTGCTCCTTGCATAGAGAGGAATTTATTGGGGTTGGGATACTGCGGCGTGGTGCAGTGTTAGCTAACTGGGAGCTTTGTGATGTGGAAGAGTACGCCTCTTTTGCTCCTTGCATAGAGAGGAACTTATTGAGGTTGGGATACTGCGGCGTGGTGCAGTGTTAGCCAACTGGGAGCTTTGTGATGTGGAAGAGTACCTCTCTTTTGCTCCTTGCGTAGAGAGGAACTTATTGTGGTTGGGATACTGCGGCGTGGTGCAGTGTCAGCCAACTGGGAGTTTTGTGATGTCGGAGAGTACGTCTCTTTTGCTCCTTGCGTAGAGAGGAACTTATTGGGGTTGGGATACTGCGGCGTGGTGCAGTGTCAGCCACTGGGAGTTTTGTGATGTCGGAGAGTACGTGTCTTTTGCTCCTTGCATAGAGAGGAACTTATTGGGGTTGGGATACTGCTTGGTGGTGCAGTGTTAGCCAACTGGGAGCTTTGTGATGTGGAAGAGTACGTCTCTTTTGCTCCTTGCGTAGAGAGGAACTTATTGGTGTTGGGATACTGCGGCGTGTTGCAGTGTTAGCCAATTGGGAGCTTTGTGATGTGGAAGAGTACTCCTCTTTTGCTCCTTGCATAGAGAGGAACTTATTGGGGTTGGGATACTGCGGCGTAGTGCAGCGTTAGCCAACTGGGAGCTTTGTGATGTGGAAGAGTACGTCTCTTTTGCTCCTTGCATAGAGAGGAACTTATTGGGGTTGGGATACTGCGGCGTGGTGCAGTGTTAGCTAACTGGGAGCTTTGTGATGTGGAAGAGTACGCCTCTTTTGCTCCTTGCATAGAGAGGAACTTATTGAGGTTGGGATACTGCGGCGTGGTGCAGTGTTAGCCAACTGGGAGCTTTGTGATGTGGAAGAGTACGTCTCTTTTGCTCCTTGCGTAGAGAGGAACTTATTGGGGTTGGGATACTGCGGTGTGGTGCAGTGTCAGCCAACTGGGAGTTTTGTGATGTCGGAGAGTACGTCTCTTTTGCTCCTTGCGTAGAGAGGAACTTATTGGGGTTGGGATACTGCGGCGTGGTGCAGTGTCAGCCAACTGGGAGTTTTGTGATGTCGGAGAGTACGTGTCTTTTGCTCCTTGCATAGAGAGGAACTTATTGGGGTTGGGATACTGCTTGGTGGTGCAGTGTTAGCCAACTGGGAGCTTTGTGATGTGGAAGAGTACGTCTCTTTTGCTCCTTGCATAGAGAGGAGCTTATTGGGGTTGGGATACTGCGGCGTGGTGCAGTGTTAGCCAACTGGGAGCTTTGTGATGTGGAAGAGTACGTCTCTTTTGCTCCTTGCGTAGAGAGGAACTTATTGGTGTTGGGATACTGCGGCGTGTTGCAGTGTTAGCCAATTGGGAGCTTTGTGATGTGGAAGAGTACGTCTCTTTTGCTCCTTGCATAGAGAGGAACTTATTGGGGTTGGGATACTGCGGCGTGGTGCAGTGTTAGCCAACTGGGAGCTTTGTGATGCGGAAGAGTACGTCTCTTTTGCTCCTTGCATAGAGAGGAACTTATTGGGGTTGGGATACTGCGGCGTGGTGCAGTGTTAGGCAACTGGGAGCTTTGTGATGTGGAAGAGTACGTCTCTTTTGCTCCTTGCATAGGTGAGGAACTTATTGGGGTTGGGATACTGCGGCGTGGTGCAGTGTTAGCCAACTGGGAGCTTTGTGATGCGGAAGAGTACGTCTCTTTTGCTCCTTGCGTAGAGAGAAACTTATTGGTGTTGGGATACTGCGGCGTGGTGCAGTGTTAGCCAATTGTGAGCTTTGTGATGTGGAAGAGTACGCCTCTTTTGCTCCTTGCATAGAGAGGAACTTACTGGGGTTGGGATACTGCGGCGTGGTGCAGTGTTAGCCAATTGGGAGCTTTGTGATGTGGAAGAGTACGTCTCTTTTGCTCCTTGCATAGAGAGGAACTTATTGGGGTTGGGATACTGCGGCGTGGTGTAGTGTTGTCCAATTGGGAGCTTTGTGATGTGGAAGAGTACGTCTCTTTTGCTCCTTGCATAGAGAGGAACTTATTGGGGTTGTGATACTGCGGCGTGGTGCAGTGTTAGCCAACTGGGAGCTTTGTGATGTGGAAGAGTACGTATCGTTTGCTCCTTGCATAGAGAGGAACTTATTTGGGTTGGGATACTGCGGCGTGGTGCAGTGTTAGCCAACTGGGAGCTTTGTGACGTGGAAGAGTACGTCTCTTTTGCTCCTTGCGTAGAGAGGAACTTATTGGGGTTGGGATACTGCGGCGTGGTGCAGTGTTAGCCAACTGGGATCTTTGTGATGTGGAAGAGTACGTCTCTTTTGCTCCTTGCATAGAGAGGAACTTATTGGGGTTGGGATACTGCGGCGTGGTGCAGTGTTAGCTAACTGGGAGCTTTGTGATGTGGAAGAGTACGCCTCTTTTGCTCCTTGCATAGAGAGGAACTTATGGAGGTTGGGATACTGCGGCGTGGTGCAGTGTCAGCCAACTGGGAGCTTTGTGATGTGGAAGAGTACGTCTCTTTTGCTCCTTGCATAGAGAGGAACTTATTGGGGTTGGGATACTGCGGCGTGGTGCAGTGTTAGCTAACTGGGAGCTTTGTGATGTGGAAGAGTACGCCTCTTTTGCTCCTTGCATAGAGAGGAACTTATTGAGGTTGGGATACTGCGGCGTGGTGCAGTGTTAGCCAACTCGGAGCTTTGTGATGTGGAAGAGTACGTATCGTTTGCTCCTTGCATAGAGAGGAACTTATTGGGGTTGGGATACTGCGGCGTGGTGCAGTGTTAGCCAACTGGGAGCTTTGTGATGTGGAAGAGTACGTCTCTTTTGCTCCTTGCGTAGAGAGGAACTTTTTGGGGTTGGGATACTGCGGCGTGGTGCAGTGTCAGCCAACTGGGAGTTTTGTGATGTCGGAGAGTACGTCTCTTTTGCTCCTTGCATAGAGAGGACCTTATTGGGGTTGGGATACTGCTTGGTGGTGCAGTGTTAGCCAACTGGGAGCTTTGTGATGTGGAAGAGTACGTCTCTTTTGCTCCTTGCATAGAGAGGAACTTATTGGGGTTGGGATACTGCGGCGTAGTGCAGTGTTAGCCAACTGGGAGCTTTGTGATGTGGAAGAGTACGTATCGTTTGCTCCTTACATAGAGAGGAACTTATTGGGGTTGGGATACTGCGGCGTGGTGCAGTGTTAGCCAACTGGGAGCTTTGTGATGTGGAAGAGTACGTCTCTTTTGCTCTTGCGTAGAGAGGAACTTATTGGGTTTGGGATACAGCGGCGTGGTGCAGTGTCAGACAACTGGGAGTTTTGTGATGTCGGAGAGTACGTCTCTTTTGCTCCTTGCATAGAGAGGAACTTATTGGGGTTGGGATACTGCGGGGTGGTGCAGTATTAGCCAACTGGGAGCTTTGTGATGTGGAAGAGTACGTATCGTTTGCTCCTTGCATAGAGAGGAACTTATTGAGGTTGGGATACTGCGGCGTGGTGCAGTGTTAGCCAACTGGGAGCTTTGTGATGTGGAAGAGTACGTCTCTTTTGCTCCTTGCGTAGAGAGGAACTTATTGGGGTTGGGATACTGCGGGGTGGTGCAGTGTTAGCCAACTGGGAGCTTTGTGATGTGGAAGAGTACGTCTCTTTTGCTCCTTGCATAGAGGGGAACTTATTGGGGTTGGGATACTGCGGCGTAGTGCAGTGTTAGCCAACTGGGAGCTTTGTGATAAGGAAGAGTACGTATCGTTTGCTCCTTGCATAGAGAGGAACTTATTGAGGTTGGGATACTGCGGCGTGGTGCAGTGTTAGCCAACTGGGAGCTTTGTGATGTGGAAGAGTACGTCTCTTTTGCTCTTGCGTAGAGAGGAACTTATTGGGGTTGGGATACAGCGGCGTGGTGCAGTGTCAGACAACTGGGAGTTTTGTGATGTCGGAGAGTACGTCTCTTTTGCTCCTTGCATAGAGAGGAACTTATTGGGGTTGGGATACTGCGGGGTGGTGCAGTGTTAGCCAACTGGGAGCTTTGTGATGTGGAAGAGTACGTATCGTTTGCTCCTTGCATAGAGAGGAACTTATTGAGGTTGGGATACTGCGGCGTGGTGCAGTGTTAGCCAACTGGGAGCTTTGTGATGTGGAAGAGTACGTCTCTTTTGCTCCATGCGTAGAGAGGAACTTATTGGGGTTGGGATACTGCGGCGTGGTGCAGTGTCAGCCAAATGGGAGTTTTGTGATATCGGAGAGTACGTCTCTTTTGCTCCTTGCATAGAGAGGAACTTATTGGGGTTGGGATACTGCGGGGTGGTGCAGTGTTAGCCAACTGGGAGCTTTGTGATGTGGAAGAGTACGTCTCTTTTGCTCCTTGCATAGAGAGGAACTTATTGGGGTTGGGATACTGCGGCGTAGTGCAGTGTTAGCCAACTGGGAGCTTTGTGATGTGGAAGAGTACGTATCGTTTGCTCCTTGCATAGAGAGGAACTTATTGAGGTTGGGATACTACGGCGTGGTGCAGTGTTAGCCAACTGGGAGCTTTGTGATGTGGAAGAGTACGTCTCTTTTGCTCTTGCGTAGAGAGGAACTTATTGGGGTTGGGATACAGCGGCGTGGTGCAGTGTCAGACAACTGGGAGTTTTGTGATGTCGGAGAGTACGTCTCTTTTGCTCCTTGCATAGAGAGGAACTTATTGGGGTTGGGATACTGCGGGGTGGTGCAGTGTTAGCCAACTGGGAGCTTTGTGATGTGGAAGAGTACGTCTCTTTTGCCCCTTGCATAGAGAGGAACTTTTTGGGGTTGGGATACTGCGGCGTAGTGCAGTGATAGCCAACTGGGAGCTTTGTGATGTGGAAGAGTACGTCTCTTTTGCTACTTGCATAGAGAGGAACTTATTGGGGTTGGGATACTGCGGCGTGGTGCAGTGTTAGCTAACTGGGAGCTTTGTGATGTGGAAGAGTACGCCTCTTTTGCTTCTTGCATAGAGAGGAACTTATTGAGGTTGGGATACTGCGGCGTGGTGCAGTGTCAGCCAACTGGGAGCTTTGTGATGTGGAAGAGTACGTCTCTTTTGCTCCATGCATAGAGAGGAACTTATTGGGGTTGGGATACTGCGGCGTAGTGCAGCGTTAGCCAACTGGGAGCTTTCTGATGTGGAAGAGTACGTCTCTTTTGCTCCTTGCATAGAGAGGAATTTATTGGGGTTGGGATACTGCGGCGTGGTGCAGTGTTAGCTAACTGGGAGCTTTGTGATGTGGAAGAGTACGCCTCTTTTGCTCCTTGCATAGAGAGGAACTTATTGAGGTTGGGATACTGCGGCGTGGTGCAGTGTTAGCCAACTGGGAGCTTTGTGATGTGGAAGAGTACCTCTCTTTTGCTCCTTGCGTAGAGAGGAACTTATTGTGGTTGGGATACTGCGGCGTGGTGCAGTGTCAGCCAACTGGGAGTTTTGTGATGTCGGAGAGTACGTCTCTTTTGCTCCTTGCGTAGAGAGGAACTTATTGGGGTTGGGATACTGCGGCGTGGTGCAGTGTCAGCCACTGGGAGTTTTGTGATGTCGGAGAGTACGTGTCTTTTGCTCCTTGCATAGAGAGGAACTTATTGGGGTTGGGATACTGCTTGGTGGTGCAGTGTTAGCCAACTGGGAGCTTTGTGATGTGGAAGAGTACGTCTCTTTTGCTCCTTGCGTAGAGAGGAACTTATTGGTGTTGGGATACTGCGGCGTGTTGCAGTGTTAGCCAATTGGGAGCTTTGTGATGTGGAAGAGTACTCCTCTTTTGCTCCTTGCATAGAGAGGAACTTATTGGGGTTGGGATACTGCGGCCTGGTGCAGTGTTAGCCAATTGGGAGCTTTGTGATGTGGAAGAGTACGTCTCTTTTGCTCCTTGCATAGAGAGGAACTTATTGGGGTTGGGATACTGCGGCGTGGTGCAGTGTCAACCAACTGGGAGTTTTGTGATGTGGAAGAGTACGTATCGTTTGCTCCTTGCATAGAGAGGAACTTATTGGGGTTGGGATACTGCGGCGTGGTGCAGTGTCAGGCAACTGGGAGCTTTGTGATGTGGAAGAGTACGTCTCTTTTGCTCCTTGCATAGAGAGGAACTTATTGGGGTTGGGATACTGCGGCGTGGTGCAGTGTTAGCCAACTGGGAGCTTTGTGATGCGGAAGAGTACGTCTCTTTTGCTCCTTGCGTAGAGAGGAACTTATTGGTGGTGGGATACTGCGGTGTGGTGCAGTGTTAGCCAATTGTGAGCTTTGTGATGTGGAAGAGTACGCCTCTTTTGCTCCTTGCATAGAGAGAAACTTGTTGGTGTTGGGATACTGCGGCGTGTTGCAGTGTTAGCCAATTGTGAGCTTTGTGATGTGGAAGAGTACGCCTCTTTTGCTCCTTGCATAGAGAGGAACTTATTGGGGTTGGGATACTGCGGCGTGGTGCAGTGTTAGCCAATTGGGAGCTTTGTGATGTGGAAGAGTACGCCTCTTTTGCTCCTTGCATAGAGAGGAACTTATTGAGGTTGGGATACTGCGGCGTGGTGCAGTGTTAGCCAACTGGGAGCTTTGTGATGTGGAAGAGTACGTATCGTTTGCTCCTTGCATAGAGAGGAACTTATTGGGGTTGGGATACTGCGGCGTGGTGCAGTGTCAGCAAACTGGGAGCTTTGTGATGTGGAAGAGTACGTCTCTTTTGCTCCTTGCATAGAGAGGAACTTATTGGGGTTGGGATACTGCGGCGTGGTGCAGTGTTAGCCAACATGGAGCTTTGTGATGTGGAAGAGTACGTCTCTTTTGCTCCTTGCATAGAGAGGAACTTATTGGGGTTGGGATACTGCGGTGTGGTGCAGTGTCAGCCAACTGGGAGTTTTGTGATGTGGAAGAGTACGTATCGTTTGCTCCTTGCATAGAGAGGAACTTATTGGGGTTGGGATACTGCGGCGTGGTGCAGTGTTAGCCAACTGGGAGCTTTGTGATGTGGAAGAGTACGTCTCTTTTGCTCCTTGCGTAGAGAGGAACTTATTGGGGTTGGGATACTGCGGCGTGATGCAGTGTTAGCCAACTGGGAGCTTTGTGATGTGGAAGAGTACGTCTCTTTTGCTCCTTGCGTAGAGAGGAACTTATTGCTGTTGGGATACTGCGGCGTGGTGCAGTGTTAGCCAATTGGGAGCTTTGTGATGTGGAAGAGTACGCCTCTTTTGCTCCTTGCATAGAGAGGAACTTATTAGGGTTGGGATACTGCGGCGTGGTGCAGTGTTAGCCAATTGGGAGCTTTGTGATGTAGAAGAGTACGTCTGTTTTGCTCCTTGCATAGAGAGGAACTTATTGGGGTTGGGATACTGCGGCGTGGTGCAGTGTCAGCCAACTGGGAGTTTTGTGATGTGGAAGAGTACGTATCGTTTGCTCCTTGCATAGAGAGGAACTTATTGGGGTTGGGATACTGCGGCGTGGTGCAGTGTCAGCCAACTGGGAGCTTTGTGATGTGGAAGAGTACGTCTCTTTTGCTCCTTGCATAGAGAGGAACTTATTGGGGTTGGGATACTGCGGCGTGGTGCAGTGTTAGCCAACTGGGAGCTTTGTGATGTGGAAGAGTACGTCTCTTTTGCTCCTTGCGTAGAGAGGAACTTATTGGTGTTGGGATACTGCGGCGTGGTGCAGTGTTAGCCAATTGGGAGCTTTGTGATGTGGAAAAGTACGCCTCTTTTGCTCCTAGCATAGAGAGGAACTTATTGGGGTTGGGATACTGCGGCGTGGTGCAGTGTTAGCCAATTGGGAGCTTTGTGATGTGGAAGAGTACGTCTCTTTTGCTCCTTGCATAGAGAGGAGCTTATTCGGGTTGGGATACTGCGGCGTGGTGCAGTGTTAGCCAACTGGGAGCTTTGTGATGTGGAAGAGTACGTATCGTTTGCTCCTTGCATAGAGAGGAACTTATGGAGGTTGGGATACTGCGGCGTGGTGCAGTGTTAGCCAACTGGGAGCTTTGTGATGTGGAAGAGTACGTCTCTTTTGCTCTTGCGTAGGAAGGAACTTATTGGGGTTGGGATACAGCGGCGTGGTGCAGTGTCAGACAACTGGGAGTTTTGTGATGTCGGAGAGTACGTCTCTTTTGCTCCTTGCATAGAGAGGAACTTATTGGGGTTGGGATACTGCGGGGTGGTGCAGTGTTAGCCAACTGGGAGCTTTGTGATGTGGAAGAGTACGTCTCTTTTGCCCCTTGCATAGAGAGGAACTTATTGGGGTTGGGATACTGCGGCGTAGTGCAGTGTTAGCCAATTGGGAGCTTTGTGATGTGGAAGAGTACGTCTCTTTTGCTACTTGCATAGAGAGGAACTTATTGGGGTTGGGATACTGCGGCGTGGTGCAGTGTTAGCTAACTGGGAGCTTTGTGATGTGGAAGAGTACGCCTCTTTTGCTCCTTGCATAGAGAGGAACTTATTGAGGTTGGGATACTGCGGCGTGGTGCAGTGTCAGCCAACTGGGAGCTTTGTGATGTGGAAGAGTACGTCTCTTTTGCTCCATGCATAGAGAGGAACTTATTCGGGTTGGGATACTGCGGCGTAGTGCAGCGTTAGCCAACTGGGAGCTTTGTGATGTGGAAGAGTACGTCTCTTTTGCTCCTTGCATAGAGAGGAACTTATTGGGGTTGGGATACTGCGGCGTGGTGCAGTGTTAGCTAACTGGGAGCTTTGTGATGTGGAAGAGTACGCCTCTTTTGCTCCTTGCATAGAGAGGAACTTATTGAGGTTGGGATACTGCGGCGTGGTGCAGTGTTAGCCAACTGGGAGCTTTGTGATGTGGAAGAGTACGTCTCTTTTGCTCCATGCGTAGAGAGGAACTTATTGGGGTTGGGATACTGCGGTGTGGTGCAGTGTTAGCCAACTGGGAGCTTTGTGATGTGGAAGAGTACGTCTCTTTTGCTCCTTGCGTAGAGAGGAACTTTTTGGGGTTGGGATACTGCGGCGTGGTGCAGTGTCAGCCAACTGGGAGTTTTGTGATGTCGGAGAGTACGTCTCTTTTGCTCCTTGCATAGAGAGGACCTTATTGGGGTTGGGATACTGCTTGGTGGTGCAGTATTAGCCAACTGGGAGCTTTGTGATGTGGAAGAGTACGTCTCTTTTGCTCCTTGCATAGAGAGGAACTTATTGGGGTTGGGATACTGCGGCGTAGTGCAGTGTTAGCCAACTGGGAGCTTTGTGATGTGGAAGAGTACGTATCGTTTGCTCCTTGCATAGAGAGGAACTTATTGGGGTTGGGATACTGCGGCGTGGTGCAGTGTTAGCCAACTGGGAGCTTTGTGATGTGGAAGAGTACGTCTCTTTTGCTGTTGCGTAGAGAGGAACTTATTGGGTTTGGGATACAGCGGCGTGGTGCAGTGTCAGACAACTGGGAGTTTTGTGATGTCGGAGAGTACGTCTCTTTTGCTCCTTGCATAGAGAGGAACTTATTGGGGTTGGGATACTGCGGGGTGGTGCAGTGTTAGCCAACTGGGAGCTTTGTGATGTGGAAGAGTACGTATCGTTTGCTCCTTGCATAGAGAGGAACTTATTGAGGTTGGGATACTGCGGCGTGGTGCAGTGTTAGCCAACTGGGAGCTTTGTGATGTGGAAGAGTACGTCTCTTTTGCTCCTTGCGTAGAGAGGAACTTATTGGGGTTGGGATACTGCGGCGTGGTGCAGTGTCAGCCAACTGGGAGTTTTGTGATATCGGAGAGTACGTCTCTTTTGCTCCTTGCATAGAGAGGAACTTATTGGGGTTGGGATACTGCGGGGTAGTGCAGTGTTAGCCAACTGGGAGCTTTGTGATGTGGAAGAGTACGTCTCTTTTGCTCCTTGCATAGAGAGGAACTTATTGGGGTTGGGATACTGCGGCGTGGTGCAGTGTTAGCCAACTGGGAGCTTTGTGATGTGGAAGAGTACGTCTCTTTTGCTCCTTGCGTAGAGAGGAACTTATTGGTGTTGGGATACTGCGGCGTGTTGCAGTGTTAGCCAATTGGGAGCTTTGTGATGTGGAAGAGTACGTCTCTTTTGCTCCTTGCATAGAGAGGAACTTATTGGGGTTGGGATACTGCGGCGTGGTGCAGTGTTAGCCAACTGGGAGCTTTGTGATGCGGAAGAGTACGTCTCTTTTGCTCCTTGCATAGAGAGGAACTTATTGGGGTTGGGATACTGCGGCGTGGTGCAGTGTTAGGCAACTGGGAGCTTTGTGATGTGGAAGAGTACGTCTCTTTTGCTCCTTGCATAGGTGAGGAACTTATTGGGGTTGGGATACTGCGGCGTGGTGCAGTGTTAGCCAACTGGGAGCTTTGTGATGCGGAAGAGTACGTCTCTTTTGCTCCTTGCGTAGAGAGAAACTTATTGGTGTTGGGATACTGCGGCGTGGTGCAGTGTTAGCCAATTGTGAGCTTTGTGATGTGGAAGAGTACGCCTCTTTTGCTCCTTGCATAGAGAGGAACTTACTGGGGTTGGGATACTGCGGCGTGGTGCAGTGTTAGCCAATTGGGAGCTTTGTGATGTGGAAGAGTACGTCTCTTTTGCTCCTTGCATAGAGAGGAACTTATTGGGGTTGGGATACTGCGGCGTGGTGTAGTGTTATCCAATTGGGAGCTTTGTGATGTGGAAGAGTACGTCTCTTTTGCTCCTTGCATAGAGAGGAACTTATTGGGGTTGTGATACTGCGGCGTGGTGCAGTGTTAGCCAACTGGGAGCTTTGTGATGTGGAAGAGTACGTATCGTTTGCTCCTTGCATAGAGAGGAACTTATTTGGGTTGGGATACTGCGGCGTGGTGCAGTGTTAGCCAACTGGGAGCTTTGTGACGTGGAAGAGTACGTCTCTTTTGCTCCTTGCGTAGAGAGGAACTTATTGGGGTTGGGATACTGCGGCGTGGTGCAGTGTTAGCCAACTGGGATCTTTGTGATGTGGAAGAGTACGTCTCTTTTGCTCCTTGCATAGAGAGGAACTTATTGGGGTTGGGATACTGCGGCGTGGTGCAGTGTTAGCTAACTGGGAGCTTTGTGATGTGGAAGAGTACGCCTCTTTTGCTCCTTGCATAGAGAGGAACTTATGGAGGTTGGGATACTGCGGCGTGGTGCAGTGTCAGCCAACTGGGAGCTTTGTGATGTGGAAGAGTACGTCTCTTTTGCTCCTTGCATAGAGAGGAACTTATTGGGGTTGGGATACTGCGGCGTGGTGCAGTGTTAGCTAACTGGGAGCTTTGTGATGTGGAAGAGTACGCCTCTTTTGCTCCTTGCATAGAGAGGAACTTATTGAGGTTGGGATACTGCGGCGTGGTGCAGTGTTAGCCAACTCGGAGCTTTGTGATGTGGAAGAGTACGTATCGTTTGCTCCTTGCATAGAGAGGAACTTATTGGGGTTGGGATACTGCGGCGTGGTGCAGTGTTAGCCAACTGGGAGCTTTGTGATGTGGAAGAGTACGTCTCTTTTGCTCCTTGCGTAGAGAGGAACTTTTTGGGGTTGGGATACTGCGGCGTGGTGCAGTGTCAGCCAACTGGGAGTTTTGTGATGTCGGAGAGTACGTCTCTTTTGCTCCTTGCATAGAGAGGACCTTATTGGGGTTGGGATACTGCTTGGTGGTGCAGTGTTAGCCAACTGGGAGCTTTGTGATGTGGAAGAGTACGTCTCTTTTGCTCCTTGCATAGAGAGGAACTTATTGGGGTTGGGATACTGCGGCGTAGTGCAGTGTTAGCCAACTGGGAGCTTTGTGATGTGGAAGAGTACGTATCGTTTGCTCCTTGCATAGAGAGGAACTTATTGGGGTTGGGATACTGCGGCGTGGTGCAGTGTTAGCCAACTGGGAGCTTTGTGATGTGGAAGAGTACGTCTCTTTTGCTCTTGCGTAGAGAGGAACTTATTGGGTTTGGGATACAGCGGCGTGGTGCAGTGTCAGACAACTGGGAGTTTTGTGATGTCGGAGAGTACGTCTCTTTTGCTCCTTGCATAGAGAGGAACTTATTGGGGTTGGGATACTGCGGGGTGGTGCAGTATTAGCCAACTGGGAGCTTTGTGATGTGGAAGAGTACGTATCGTTTGCTCCTTGCATAGAGAGGAACTTATTGAGGTTGGGATACTGCGGCGTGGTGCAGTGTTAGCCAACTGGGAGCTTTGTGATGTGGAAGAGTACGTCTCTTTTGCTCCTTGCGTAGAGAGGAACTTATTGGGGTTGGGATACTGCGGCGTGGTGCAGTGTCAGCCAACTGGGAGTTTTGTGATATCGGAGAGTACGTCTCTTTTGCTCCTTGCATAGAGAGGAACTTATTGGGGTTGGGATACTGCGGGGTGGTGCAGTGTTAGCCAACTGGGAGCTTTGTGATGTGGAAGAGTACGTCTCTTTTGCTCCTTGCATAGAGAGGAACTTATTGGGGTTGGGATACTGCGGCGTAGTGCAGTGTTAGCCAACTGGGAGCTTTGTGATAAGGAAGAGTACGTATCGTTTGCTCCTTGCATAGAGAGGAACTTATTGAGGTTGGGATACTGCGGCGTGGTGCAGTGTTAGCCAACTGGGAGCTTTGTGATGTGGAAGAGTACGTCTCTTTTGCTCTTGCGTAGAGAGGAACTTATTGGGGTTGGGATACAGCGGCGTGGTGCAGTGTCAGACAACTGGGAGTTTTGTGATGTCGGAGAGTACGTCTCTTTTGCTCCTTGCATAGAGAGGAACTTATTGGGGTTGGGATACTGCGGGGTGGTGCAGTGTTAGCCAACTGGGAGCTTTGTGATGTGGAAGAGTACGTATCGTTTGCTCCTTGCATAGAGAGGAACTTATTGAGGTTGGGATACTGCGGCGTGGTGCAGTGTTAGCCAACTGGGAGCTTTGTGATGTGGAAGAGTACGTCTCTTTTGCTCCATGCGTAGAGAGGAACTTATTGGGGTTGGGATACTGCGGCGTGGTGCAGTGTCAGCCAAATGGGAGTTTTGTGATATCGGAGAGTACGTCTCTTTTGCTCCTTGCATAGAGAGGAACTTATTGGGGTTGGGATACTGCGGGGTGGTGCAGTGTTAGCCAACTGGGAGCTTTGTGATGTGGAAGAGTACGTCTCTTTTGCTCCTTGCATAGAGAGGAACTTATTGGGGTTGGGATACTGCGGCGTAGTGCAGTGTTAGCCAACTGGGAGCTTTGTGATGTGGAAGAGTACGTATCGTTTGCTCCTTGCATAGAGAGGAACTTATTGAGGTTGGGATACTACGGCGTGGTGCAGTGTTAGCCAACTGGGAGCTTTGTGATGTGGAAGAGTACGTCTCTTTTGCTCTTGCGTAGAGAGGAACTTATTGGGGTTGGGATACAGCGGCGTGGTGCAGTGTCAGACAACTGGGAGTTTTGTGATGTCGGAGAGTACGTCTCTTTTGCTCCTTGCATAGAGAGGAACTTATTGGGGTTGGGATACTGCGGGGTGGTGCAGTGTTAGCCAACTGGGAGCTTTGTGATGTGGAAGAGTACGTCTCTTTTGCCCCTTGCATAGAGAGGAACTTTTTGGGGTTGGGATACTGCGGCGTAGTGCAGTGATAGCCAACTGGGAGCTTTGTGATGTGGAAGAGTACGTCTCTTTTGCTACTTGCATAGAGAGGAACTTATTGGGGTTGGGATACTGCGGCGTGGTGCAGTGTTAGCTAACTGGGAGCTTTGTGATGTGGAAGAGTACGCCTCTTTTGCTTCTTGCATAGAGAGGAACTTATTGAGGTTGGGATACTGCGGCGTGGTGCAGTGTCAGCCAACTGGGAGCTTTGTGATGTGGAAGAGTACGTCTCTTTTGCTCCATGCATAGAGAGGAACTTATTGGGGTTGGGATACTGCGGCGTAGTGCAGCGTTAGCCAACTGGGAGCTTTCTGATGTGGAAGAGTACGTCTCTTTTGCTCCTTGCATAGAGAGGAATTTATTGGGGTTGGGATACTGCGGCGTGGTGCAGTGTTAGCTAACTGGGAGCTTTGTGATGTGGAAGAGTACGCCTCTTTTGCTCCTTGCATAGAGAGGAACTTATTGAGGTTGGGATACTGCGGCGTGGTGCAGTGTTAGCCAACTGGGAGCTTTGTGATGTGGAAGAGTACCTCTCTTTTGCTCCTTGCGTAGAGAGGAACTTATTGTGGTTGGGATACTGCGGCGTGGTGCAGTGTCAGCCAACTGGGAGTTTTGTGATGTCGGAGAGTACGTCTCTTTTGCTCCTTGCGTAGAGAGGAACTTATTGGGGTTGGGATACTGCGGCGTGGTGCAGTGTCAGCCACTGGGAGTTTTGTGATGTCGGAGAGTACGTGTCTTTTGCTCCTTGCATAGAGAGGAACTTATTGGGGTTGGGATACTGCTTGGTGGTGCAGTGTTAGCCAACTGGGAGCTTTGTGATGTGGAAGAGTACGTCTCTTTTGCTCCTTGCGTAGAGAGGAACTTATTGGTGTTGGGATACTGCGGCGTGTTGCAGTGTTAGCCAATTGGGAGCTTTGTGATGTGGAAGAGTACTCCTCTTTTGCTCCTTGCATAGAGAGGAACTTATTGGGGTTGGGATACTGCGGCGTAGTGCAGCGTTAGCCAACTGGGAGCTTTGTGATGTGGAAGAGTACGTCTCTTTTGCTCCTTGCATAGAGAGGAACTTATTGGGGTTGGGATACTGCGGCGTGGTGCAGTGTTAGCTAACTGGGAGCTTTGTGATGTGGAAGAGTACGCCTCTTTTGCTCCTTGCATAGAGAGGAACTTATTGAGGTTGGGATACTGCGGCGTGGTGCAGTGTTAGCCAACTGGGAGCTTTGTGATGTGGAAGAGTACGTCTCTTTTGCTCCTTGCGTAGAGAGGAACTTATTGGGGTTGGGATACTGCGGTGTGGTGCAGTGTCAGCCAACTGGGAGTTTTGTGATGTCGGAGAGTACGTCTCTTTTGCTCCTTGCGTAGAGAGGAACTTATTGGGGTTGGGATACTGCGGCGTGGTGCAGTGTCAGCCAACTGGGAGTTTTGTGATGTCGGAGAGTACGTGTCTTTTGCTCCTTGCATAGAGAGGAACTTATTGGGGTTGGGATACTGCTTGGTGGTGCAGTGTTAGCCAACTGGGAGCTTTGTGATGTGGAAGAGTACGTCTCTTTTGCTCCTTGCATAGAGAGGAGCTTATTGGGGTTGGGATACTGCGGCGTGGTGCAGTGTTAGCCAACTGGGAGCTTTGTGATGTGGAAGAGTACGTCTCTTTTGCTCCTTGCGTAGAGAGGAACTTATTGGTGTTGGGATACTGCGGCGTGTTGCAGTGTTAGCCAATTGGGAGCTTTGTGATGTGGAAGAGTACGTCTCTTTTGCTCCTTGCATAGAGAGGAACTTATTGGGGTTGGGATACTGCGGCGTGGTGCAGTGTTAGCCAACTGGGAGCTTTGTGATGCGGAAGAGTACGTCTCTTTTGCTCCTTGCATAGAGAGGAACTTATTGGGGTTGGGATACTGCGGCGTGGTGCAGTGTTAGGCAACTGGGAGCTTTGTGATGTGGAAGAGTACGTCTCTTTTGCTCCTTGCATAGGTGAGGAACTTATTGGGGTTGGGATACTGCGGCGTGGTGCAGTGTTAGCCAACTGGGAGCTTTGTGATGCGGAAGAGTACGTCTCTTTTGCTCCTTGCGTAGAGAGAAACTTATTGGTGTTGGGATACTGCGGCGTGGTGCAGTGTTAGCCAATTGTGAGCTTTGTGATGTGGAAGAGTACGCCTCTTTTGCTCCTTGCATAGAGAGGAACTTACTGGGGTTGGGATACTGCGGCGTGGTGCAGTTTTAGCCAATTGGGAGCTTTGTGATGTGGAAGAGTACGTCTCTTTTGCTCCTTGCATAGAGAGGAACTTATTGGGGTTGGGATACTGCGGCGTGGTGTAGTGTTATCCAATTGGGAGCTTTGTGATGTGGAAGAGTACGTCTCTTTTGCTCCTTGCATAGAGAGGAACTTATTGGGGTTGTGATACTGCGGCGTGGTGCAGTGTTAGCCAACTGGGAGCTTTGTGATGTGGAAGAGTACGTATCGTTTGCTCCTTGCATAGAGAGGAACTTATTTGGGTTGGGATACTGCGGCGTGGTGCAGTGTTAGCCAACTGGGAGCTTTGTGACGTGGAAGAGTACGTCTCTTTTGCTCCTTGCGTAGAGAGGAACTTATTGGGGTTGGGATACTGCGGCGTGGTGCAGTGTTAGCCAACTGGGATCTTTGTGATGTGGAAGAGTACGTCTCTTTTGCTCCTTGCATAGAGAGGAACTTATTGGGGTTGGGATACTGCGGCGTGGTGCAGTGTTAGCTAACTGGGAGCTTTGTGATGTGGAAGAGTACGCCTCTTTTGCTCCTTGCATAGAGAGGAACTTATGGAGGTTGGGATACTGCGGCGTGGTGCAGTGTCAGCCAACTGGGAGCTTTGTGATGTGGAAGAGTACGTCTCTTTTGCTCCTTGCATAGAGAGGAACTTATTGGGGTTGGGATACTGCGGCGTGGTGCAGTGTTAGCTAACTGGGAGCTTTGTGATGTGGAAGAGTACGCCTCTTTTGCTCCTTGCATAGAGAGGAACTTATTGAGGTTGGGATACTGCGGCGTGGTGCAGTGTTAGCCAACTCGGAGCTTTGTGATGTGGAAGAGTACGTATCGTTTGCTCCTTGCATAGAGAGGAACTTATTGGGGTTGGGATACTGCGGCGTGGTGCAGTGTTAGCCAACTGGGAGCTTTGTGATGTGGAAGAGTACGTCTCTTTTGCTCCTTGCGTAGAGAGGAACTTTTTGGGGTTGGGATACTGCGGCGTGGTGCAGTGTCAGCCAACTGGGAGTTTTGTGATGTCGGAGAGTACGTCTCTTTTGCTCCTTGCATAGAGAGGACCTTATTGGGGTTGGGATACTGCTTGGTGGTGCAGTGTTAGCCAACTGGGAGCTTTGTGATGTGGAAGAGTACGTCTCTTTTGCTCCTTGCATAGAGAGGAACTTATTGGGGTTGGGATACTGCGGCGTAGTGCAGTGTTAGCCAACTGGGAGCTTTGTGATGTGGAAGAGTACGTATCGTTTGCTCCTTGCATAGAGAGGAACTTATTGGGGTTGGGATACTGCGGCGTGGTGCAGTGTTAGCCAACTGGGAGCTTTGTGATGTGGAAGAGTACGTCTCTTTTGCTCTTGCGTAGAGAGGAACTTATTGGGTTTGGGATACAGCGGCGTGGTGCAGTGTCAGACAACTGGGAGTTTTGTGATGTCGGAGAGTACGTCTCTTTTGCTCCTTGCATAGAGAGGAACTTATTGGGGTTGGGATACTGCGGGGTGGTGCAGTATTAGCCAACTGGGAGCTTTGTGATGTGGAAGAGTACGTATCGTTTGCTCCTTGCATAGAGAGGAACTTATTGAGGTTGGGATACTGCGGCGTGGTGCAGTGTTAGCCAACTGGGAGCTTTGTGATGTGGAAGAGTACGTCTCTTTTGCTCCTTGCGTAGAGAGGAACTTATTGGGGTTGGGATACTGCGGCGTGGTGCAGTGTCAGCCAACTGGGAGTTTTGTGATATCGGAGAGTACGTCTCTTTTGCTCCTTGCATAGAGAGGAACTTATTGGGGTTGGGATACTGCGGGGTGGTGCAGTGTTAGCCAACTGGGAGCTTTGTGATGTGGAAGAGTACGTCTCTTTTGCTCCTTGCATAGAGAGGAACTTATTGGGGTTGGGATACTGCGGCGTAGTGCAGTGTTAGCCAACTGGGAGCTTTGTGATAAGGAAGAGTACGTATCGTTTGCTCCTTGCATAGAGAGGAACTTATTGAGGTTGGGATACTGCGGCGTGGTGCAGTGTTAGCCAACTGGGAGCTTTGTGATGTGGAAGAGTACGTCTCTTTTGCTCTTGCGTAGAGAGGAACTTATTGGGGTTGGGATACAGCGGCGTGGTGCAGTGTCAGACAACTGGGAGTTTTGTGATGTCGGAGAGTACGTCTCTTTTGCTCCTTGCATAGAGAGGAACTTATTGGGGTTGGGATACTGCGGGGTGGTGCAGTGTTAGCCAACTGGGAGCTTTGTGATGTGGAAGAGTACGTCTCTTTTGCTCCTTGCATAGAGAGGAACTTATTGGGGTTGGGATACTGCGGCGTAGTGCAGTGTTAGCCAACTGGGAGCTTTGTGATGTGGAAGAGTACGTATCGTTTGCTCCTTGCATAGAGAGGAACTTATTGAGGTTGGGATACTACGGCGTGGTGCAGTGTTAGCCAACTGGGAGCTTTGTGATGTGGAAGAGTACGTCTCTTTTGCTCCTTGCATAGAGAGGAACTTATTGGGGTTGGGATACTGCGGGGTGGTGCAGTGTTAGCCAACTGGGAGCTTTGTGATGTGGAAGAGTACGTCTCTTTTGCCCCTTGCATAGAGAGGAACTTTTTGGGGTTGGGATACTGCGGCGTAGTGCAGTGATAGCCAACTGGGAGCTTTGTGATGTGGAAGAGTACGTCTCTTTTGCTACTTGCATAGAGAGGAACTTATTGGGGTTGGGATACTGCGGCGTGGTGCAGTGTTAGCTAACTGGGAGCTTTGTGATGTGGAAGAGTACGCCTCTTTTGCTTCTTGCATAGAGAGGAACTTATTGAGGTTGGGATACTGCGGCGTGGTGCAGTGTCAGCCAACTGGGAGCTTTGTGATGTGGAAGAGTACGTCTCTTTTGCTCCATGCATAGAGAGGAACTTATTGGGGTTGGGATACTGCGGCGTAGTGCAGCGTTAGCCAACTGGGAGCTTTCTGATGTGGAAGAGTACGTCTCTTTTGCTCCTTGCATAGAGAGGAATTTATTGGGGTTGGGATACTGCGGCGTGGTGCAGTGTTAGCTAACTGGGAGCTTTGTGATGTGGAAGAGTACGCCTCTTTTGCTCCTTGCATAGAGAGGAACTTATTGAGGTGGGGATACTGCGGCGTGGTGCAGTGTTAGCCAACTGGGAGCTTTGTGATGTGGAAGAGTACCTCTCTTTTGCTCCTTGCGTAGAGAGGAACTTATTGTGGTTGGGATACTGCGGCGTGGTGCAGTGTCAGCCAACTGGGAGTTTTGTGATGTCGGAGAGTACGTCTCTTTTGCTCCTTGCGTAGAGAGGAACTTATTGGGGTTGGGATACTGCGGCGTGGTGCAGTGTCAGCCACTGGGAGTTTTGTGATGTCGGAGAGTACGTGTCTTTTGCTCCTTGCATAGAGAGGAACTTATTGGGGTTGGGATACTGCTTGGTGGTGCAGTGTTAGCCAACTGGGAGCTTTGTGATGTGGAAGAGTACGTCTCTTTTGCTCCTTGCGTAGAGAGGAACTTATTGGTGTTGGGATACTGCGGCGTGTTGCAGTGTTAGCCAATTGGGAGCTTTGTGATGTGGAAGAGTACTCCTCTTTTGCTCCTTGCATAGAGAGGAACTTATTGGGGTTGGGATACTGCGGCCTGGTGCAGTGTTAGCCAATTGGGAGCTTTGTGATGTGGAAGAGTACGTCTCTTTTGCTCCTTGCATAGAGAGGAACTTATTGGGGTTGGGATACTGCGGCGTGGTGCAGTGTCAACCAACTGGGAGTTTTGTGATGTGGAAGAGTACGTATCGTTTGCTCCTTGCATAGAGAGGAACTTATTGGGGTTGGGATACTGCGGCGTGGTGCAGTGTCAGGCAACTGGGAGCTTTGTGATGTGGAAGAGTACGTCTCTTTTGCTCCTTGCATAGAGAGGAACTTATTGGGGTTGGGATACTGCGGCGTGGTGCAGTGTTAGCCAACTGGGAGCTTTGTGATGCGGAAGAGTACGTCTCTTTTGCTCCTTGCGTAGAGAGGAACTTATTGGTGGTGGGATACTGCGGTGTGGTGCAGTGTTAGCCAATTGTGAGCTTTGTGATGTGGAAGAGTACGCCTCTTTTGCTCCTTGCATAGAGAGGAACTTATTGGTGTTGGGATACTGCGGCGTGTTGCAGTGTTAGCCAATTGTGAGCTTTGTGATGTGGAAGAGTACGCCTCTTTTGCTCCTTGCATAGAGAGGAACTTATTGAGGTTGGGATACTGCGGCGTGGTGCAGTGTTAGCCAACTGGGAGCTTTGTGATGTGGAAGAGTACGTATCGTTTGCTCCTTGCATAGAGAGGAACTTATTGGGGTTGGGATACTGCGGCGTGGTGCAGTGTCAGCAAACTGGGAGCTTTGTGATGTGGAAGAATACGTCTCTTTTGCTCCTTGCATAGAGAGGAACTTATTGGGGTTGGGATACTGCGGCGTGGTGCAGTGTTAGCCAACATGGAGCTTTGTGATGTGGAAGAGTACGTCTCTTTTGCTCCTTGCATAGAGAGGAACTTATTGGGGTTGGGATACTGCGGTGTGGTGCAGTGTCAGCCAACTGGGAGTTTTGTGATGTCGGAGAGTACGTCTCTTTTGCTCCTTGCGTAGAGAGGAACTTATTGGGGTTGGGATACTGCGGCGTGGTGCAGTGTCAGCCAACTGGGAGTTTTGTGATGTCGGAGAGTACGTGTCTTTTGCTCCTTGCATAGAGAGGAACTTATTGGGGTTGGGATACTGCTTGGTGGTGCAGTGTTAGCCAACTGGGAGCTTTGTGATGTGGAAGAGTACGTCTCTTTTGCTCCTTGCATAGAGAGGAGCTTATTGGGGTTGGGATACTGCGGCGTGGTGCAGTGTTAGCCAACTGGGAGCTTTGTGATGTGGAAGAGTACGTCTCTTTTGCTCCTTGCGTAGAGAGGAACTTATTGGTGTTGGGATACTGCGGCGTGTTGCAGTGTTAGCCAATTGGGAGCTTTGTGATGTGGAAGAGTACGTCTCTTTTGCTCCTTGCATAGAGAGGAACTTATTGGGGTTGGGATACTGCGGCGTGGTGCAGTGTTAGCCAACTGGGAGCTTTGTGATGCGGAAGAGTACGTCTCTTTTGTTCCTTGCATAGAGAGGAATTTATTGGGGTTGGGATACTGCGGCGTGGTGCAGTGTCAGGCAACTGGGAGCTTTGTGATGTGGAAGAGTACGTCTCTTTTGCTCCTTGCATAGGTGAGGAACTTATTGGGGTTGGGATACTGCGGCGTGGTGCAGTGTTAGCCAACTGGGAGCTTTGTGATGCGGAAGAGTACGTCTCTTTTGCTCCTTGCGTAGAGAGAAACTTATTGGTGTTGGGATACTGCGGCGTGGTGCAGTGTTAGCCAATTGTGAGCTTTGTGATGTGGAAGAGTACGCCTCTTTTGCTCCTTGCATAGAGAGGAACTTATTGGGGTTGGGATACTGCGGCGTGGTGCAGTGTTAGCCAATTGGGAGCTTTGTGATGTGGAAGAGTACGTCTCTTTTGCTCCTTGCATAGAGAGGAACTTATTGGGGTTGGGATACTGCGGCGTGGTGTAGTGTTATCCAATTGGGAGCTTTGTGATGTGGAAGAGTACGTCTCTTTTGCTCCTTGCATAGAGAGGAACTTATTGGGGTTGTGATACTGCGGCGTGGTGCAGTGTTAGCCAACTGGGAGCTTTGTGATGTGGAAGAGTACGTATCGTTTGCTCCTTGCATAGAGAGGAACTTATTTGGGTTGGGATACTGCGGCGTGGTGCAGTGTTAGCCAACTGGGAGCTTTGTGATGTGGAAGAGTACGTCTCTTTTGCTCCTTGCGTAGAGAGGAACTTATTGGGGTTGGGATACTGCGGCGTGGTGCAGTGTTAGCCAACTGGGATCTTTGTGATGTGGAAGAGTACGTCTCTTTTGCTCCTTGCATAGAGAGGAACTTATTGGGGTTGGGATACTGCGGCGTGGTGCAGTGTTAGCTAACTGGGAGCTTTGTGATGTGGAAGAGTACGCCTCTTTTGCTCCTTGCATAGAGAGGAACTTATTGAGGTTGGGATACTGCGGCGTGGTGCAGTGTCAGCCAACTGGGAGCTTTGTGATGTGGAAGAGTACGTCTCTTTTGCTCCTTGCATAGAGAGGAACTTATTGGGGTTGGGATACTGCGGCGTGGTGCAGTGTTAGCTAACTGGGAGCTTTGTGATGTGGAAGAGTACGCCTCTTTTGCTCCTTGCATAGAGAGGAACTTATTGAGGTTGGGATACTGCGGCGTGGTGCAGTGTTAGCCAACTGGGAGCTTTGTGATGTGGAAGAGTACGTATCGTTTGCTCCTTGCATAGAGAGGAACTTATTGGGGTTGGGATACTGCGGCGTGGTGCAGTGTTAGCCAACTGGGAGCTTTGTGATGTGGAAGAGTACGTCTCTTTTGCTCCTTGCGTAGAGAGGAACTTTTTGGGGTTGGGATACTGCGGCGTGGTGCAGTGTCAGCCAACTGGGAGTTTTGTGATATCGGAGAGTACGTCTCTTTTGCTCCTTGCATAGAGAGGAACTTATTGGGGTTGGGATACTGCGGGGTGGTGCAGTGTTAGCCAACTGGGAGCTTTGTGATGTGGAAGAGTACGTCTCTTTTGCTCCTTGCATAGAGAGGAACTTATTGGGGTTGGGATACTGCGGCGTAGTGCAGTGTTAGCCAACTGGGAGCTTTGTGATGTGGAAGAGTACGTATCGTTTGCTCCTTGCATAGAGAGGAACTTATTGAGGTTGGGATACTGCGGCGTGGTGCAGTGTTAGCCAACTGGGAGCTTTGTGATGTGGAAGAGTACGTCTCTTTTGCTCTTGCGTAGAGAGGAACTTATTGGGGTTGGGATACAGCGGCGTGGTGCAGTGTCAGACAACTGGGAGTTTTGTGATGTCGGAGAGTACGTCTCTTTTGCTCCTTGCATAGAGAGGAACTTATTGGGGTTGGGATACTGCGGGGTGGTGCAGTGTTAGCCAACTGGGAGCTTTGTGATGTGGAAGAGTACGTATCGTTTGCTCCTTGCATAGAGAGGAACTTATTGAGGTTGGGATACTGCGGCGTGGTGCAGTGTTAGCCAACTGGGAGCTTTGTGATGTGGAAGAGTACGTCTCTTTTGCTCCTTGCGTAGAGAGGAACTTATTGGGGTTGGGATACTGCGGCGTGGTGCAGTGTCAGCCAACTGGGAGTTTTGTGATATCGGAGAGTACGTCTCTTTTGCTCCTTGCATAGAGAGGAACTTATTGGGGTTGGGATACTGCGGGGTAGTGCAGTGTTAGCCAACTGGGAGCTTTGTGATGTGGAAGAGTACGTCTCTTTTGCTCCTTGCATAGAGAGGAACTTATTGGGGTTGGGATACTGCGGCGTAGTGCAGTGTTAGCCAACTGGGAGCTTTGTGATGTGGAAGAGTACGTATCGTTTGCTCCTTGCATAGAGAGGAACTTATTGAGGTTGGGATACTACGGCGTGGTGCAGTGTTAGCCAACTGGGAGCTTTGTGATGTGGAAGAGTACGTCTCTTTTGCTCTTGCGTAGAGAGGAACTTATTGGGGTTGGGATACAGCGGCGTGGTGCAGTGTCAGACAACTGGGAGTTTTGTGATGTCGGAGAGTACGTCTCTTTTGCTCCTTGCATAGAGAGGAACTTATTGGGGTTGGGATACTGCGGGGTGGTGCAGTGTTAGCCAACTGGGAGCTTTGTGATGTGGAAGAGTACGTCTCTTTTGCCCCTTGCATAGAGAGGAACTTTTTGGGGTTGGGATACTGCGGCGTAGTGCAGTGATAGCCAACTGGGAGCTTTGTGATGTGGAAGAGTACGTCTCTTTTGCTACTTGCATAGAGAGGAACCTATTGGGGTTGGGATACTGCGGCGTGGTGCAGTGTTAGCTAACTGGGAGCTTTGTGATGTGGAAGAGTACGCCTCTTTTGCTTCTTGCATAGAGAGGAACTTATTGAGGTTGGGATACTGCGGCGTGGTGCAGTGTCAGCCAACTGGGAGCTTTGTGATGTGGAAGAGTACGTCTCTTTTGCTCCATGCATAGAGAGGAACTTATTGGGGTTGGGATACTGCGGCGTAGTGCAGCGTTAGCCAACTGGGAGCTTTGTGATGTGGAAGAGTACGTCTCTTTTGCTCCTTGCATAGAGAGGAACTTATTGGGGTTGGGATACTGCGGCGTGGTGCAGTGTTAGCTAACTGGGAGCTTTGTGATGTGGAAGAGTACGCCTCTTTTGCTCCTTGCATAGAGAGGAACTTATTGAGGTTGGGATACTGCGGCGTGGTGCAGTGTTAGCCAACTGGGAGCTTTGTGATGTGGAAGAGTACGTCTCTTTTGCTCCTTGCGTAGAGAGGAACTTATTGTGGTTGGGATACTGCGGCGTGGTGCAGTGTCAGCCAACTGGGAGTTTTGTGATGTCGGAGAGTACGTCTCTTTTGCTCCTTGCGTAGAGAGGAACTTATTGGGGTTGGGATACTGCGGCGTGGTGCAGTGTCAGCCAACTGGGAGTTTTGTGATGTCGGAGAGTACGTGTCTTTTGCTCCTTGCATAGAGAGGAACTTATTGGGGTTGGGATACTGCTTGGTGGTGCAGTGTTAGCCAACTGGGAGCTTTGTGATGTGGAAGAGTACGTCTCTTTTGCTCCTTGCATAGAGAGGAGCTTATTGGGGTTGGGATACTGCGGCGTGGTGCAGTGTTAGCCAACTGGGAGCTTTGTGATGTGGAAGAGTACGTCTCTTTTGCTCCTTGCGTAGAGAGGAACTTATTGGTGTTGGGATACTGCGGCGTGTTGCAGTGTTAGCCAATTGGGAGCTTTGTGATGTGGAAGAGTACTCCTCTTTTGCTCCTTGCATAGAGAGGAACTTATTGGGGTTGGGATACTGCGGCCTGGTGCAGTGTTAGCCAATTGGGAGCTTTGTGATGTGGAAGAGTACGTCTCTTTTGCTCCTTGCATAGAGAGGAACTTATTGGGGTTGGGATACTGCGGCGTGGTGCAGTGTCAACCAACTGGGAGTTTTGTGATGTGGAAGAGTACGTATCGTTTGCTCCTTGCATAGAGAGGAACTTATTGGGGTTGGGATACTGCGGCGTGGTGCAGTGTCAGGCAACTGGGAGCTTTGTGATGTGGAAGAGTACGTCTCTTTTGCTCCTTGCATAGAGAGGAACTTATTGGGGTTGGGATACTGCGGCGTGGTGCAGTGTTAGCCAACTGGGAGCTTTGTGATGCGGAAGAGTACGTCTCTTTTGCTCCTTGCGTAGAGAGGAACTTATTGGTGGTGGGATACTGCGGTGTGGTGCAGTGTTAGCCAATTGTGAGCTTTGTGATGTGGAAGAGTACGCCTCTTTTGCTCCTTGCATAGAGAGGAACTTATTGGTGTTGGGATACTGCGGCGTGGTGCAGTGTTAGCCAATTGTGAGCTTTGTGATGTGGAAGAGTACGCCTCTTTTGCTCCTTGCATAGAGAGGAACTTATTGGGGTTGGCATACTGCGGCGTGGTGCAGTGTTAGCCAACTGGGAGCTTTGTGATGTGGAAGAGTACGTCTCTTTTGCTCCTTGCGTAGAGAGGAACTTTTTGGGGTTGGGATACTGCGGCGTGGTGCAGTGTCAGCCAACTGGGAGTTTTGTGATGTCGGAGAGTACGTCTCTTTTGCTCCTTGCATAGAGAGGACCTTATTGGGGTTGGGATACTGCTTGGTGGTGCAGTGTTAGCCAACTGGGAGCTTTGTGATGTGGAAGAGTACGTCTCTTTTGCTCCTTGCATAGAGAGGAACTTATTGGGGTTGGGATACTGCGGCGTAGTGCAGTGTTAGCCAACTGGGAGTTTTGTGATGTGGAAGAGTACGTATCGTTTGCTCCTTGCATAGAGAGGAACTTATTGGGGTTGGGATACTGCGGCGTGGTGCAGTGTTAGCCAACTGGGAGCTTTGTGATGTGGAAGAGTACGTCTCTTTTGCTCTTGCGTAGAGAGGAACTTATTGGGTTTGGGATACAGCGGCGTGGTGCAGTGTCAGACAACTGGGAGTTTTGTGATGTCGGAGAGTACGTCTCTTTTGCTCCTTGCATAGAGAGGAACTTATTGGGGTTGGGATACTGCGGGGTGGTGCAGTGTTAGCCAACTGGGAGCTTTGTGATGTGGAAGAGTACGTATCGTTTGCTCCTTGCATAGAGAGGAACTTATTGAGGTTGGGATACTGCGGCGTGGTGCAGTGTTAGCCAACTGGGAGCTTTGTGATGTGGAAGAGTACGTCTCTTTGGCTCCTTGCGTAGAGAGGAACTTATTGGGGTTGGGATACTGCGGCGTGGTGCAGTGTCAGCCAACTGGGAGTTTTGTGATATCGGAGAGTACGTCTCTTTTGCTCCTTGCATAGAGAGGAACTTATTGGGGTTGGGATACTGCGGGGTGGTGCAGTGTTAGCCAACTGGGAGCTTTGTGATGTGGAAGAGTACGTCTCTTTTGCTCCTTGCATAGAGAGGAACTTATTGGGGTTGGGATACTGCGGCGTAGTGCAGTGTTAGCCAACTGGGAGCTTTGTGATGTGGAAGAGTACGTATCGTTTGCTCCTTGCATAGAGAGGAACTTATTGAGGTTGGGATACTGCGGCGTGGTGCAGTGTTAGCCAACTGGGAGCTTTGTGATGTGGAAGAGTACGTCTCTTTTGCTCTTGCGTAGAGAGGAACTTATTGGGGTTGGGATACAGCGGCGTGGTGCAGTGTCAGACAACTGGGAGTTTTGTGATGTCGGAGAGTACGTCTCTTTTGCTCCTTGCATAGAGAGGAACTTATTGGGGTTGGGATACTGCGGGGTGGTGCAGTGTTAGCCAACTGGGAGCTTTGTGATGTGGAAGAGTACGTATCGTTTGCTCCTTGCATAGAGAGGAACTTATTGAGGTTGGGATACTGCGGCGTGGTGCAGTGTTAGCCAACTGGGAGCTTTGTGATGTGGAAGAGTACGTCTCTTTTGCTCCTTGCGTAGAGAGGAACTTATTGGGGTTGGGATACTGCGGCGTGGTGCAGTGTCAGCCAACTGGGAGTTTTGTGATATCGGAGAGTACGTCTCTTTTGCTCCTTGCATAGAGAGGAACTTATTGGGGTTGGGATACTGCGGGGTGGTGCAGTGTTAGCCAACTGGGAGCTTTGTGATGTGGAAGAGTACGTCTCTTTTGCTCCTTGCATAGAGAGGAACTTATTGGGGTTGGGATACTGCGGCGTAGTGCAGTGTTAGCCAACTGGGAGCTTTGTGATGTGGAAGAGTACGTATCGTTTGCTCCTTGCATAGAGAGGAACTTATTGAGGTTGGGATACTACGGCGTGGTGCAGTGTTAGCCAACTGGGAGCTTTGTGATGTGGAAGAGTACGTCTCTTTTGCTCTTGCGTAGAGAGGAACTTATTGGGGTTGGGATACAGCGGCGTGGTGCAGTGTCAGACAACTGGGAGTTTTGTGATGTCGGAGAGTACGTCTCTTTTGCTCCTTGCATAGAGAGGAACTTATTGGGGTTGGGATACTGCGGGGTGGTGCAGTGTTAGCCAACTGGGAGCTTTGTGATGTGGAAGAGTACGTCTCTTTTGCCCCTTGCATAGAGAGGAACTTTTTGGGGTTGGGATACTGCGGCGTAGTGCAGTGATAGCCAACTGGGAGCTTTGTGATGTGGAAGAGTACGTCTCTTTTGCTACTTGCATAGAGAGGAACTTATTGGGGTTGGGATACTGCGGCGTGGTGCAGTGTTAGCTAACTGGGAGCTTTGTGATGTGGAAGAGTACGCCTCTTTTGCTTCTTGCATAGAGAGGAACTTATTGAGGTTGGGATACTGCGGCGTGGTGCAGTGTCAGCCAACTGGGAGCTTTGTGATGTGGAAGAGTACGTCTCTTTTGCTCCATGCATAGAGAGGAACTTATTGGGGTTGGGATACTGCGGCGTAGTGCAGCGTTAGCCAACTGGGAGCTTTGTGATGTGGAAGAGTACGTCTCTTTTGCTCCTTGCATAGAGAGGAACTTATTGGGGTTGGGATACTGCGGCGTGGTGCAGTGTTAGCTAACTGGGAGCTTTGTGATGTGGAAGAGTACGCCTCTTTTGCTCCTTGCATAGAGAGGAACTTATTGAGGTTGGGATACTGCGGCGTGGTGCAGTGTTAGCCAACTGGGAGCTTTGTGATGTGGAAGAGTACGTCTCTTTTGCTCCTTGCGTAGAGAGGAACTTATTGTGGTTGGGATACTGCGGCGTGGTGCAGTGTCAGCCAACTGGGAGTTTTGTGATGTCGGAGAGTACGTCTCTTTTGCTCCTTGCGTAGAGAGGAACTTATTGGGGTTGGGATACTGCGGCGTGGTGCAGTGTCAGCCAACTGGGAGTTTTGTGATGTCGGAGAGTACGTGTCTTTTGCTCCTTGCATAGAGAGGAACTTATTGGGGTTGGGATACTGCTTGGTGGTGCAGTGTTAGCCAACTGGGAGCTTTGTGATGTGGAAGAGTACGTCTCTTTTGCTCCTTGCATAGAGAGGAGCTTATTGGGGTTGGGATACTGCGGCGTGGTGCAGTGTTAGCCAACTGGGAGCTTTGTGATGTGGAAGAGTACGTCTCTTTTGCTCCTTGCGTAGAGAGGAACTTATTGGTGTTGGGATACTGCGGCGTGTTGCAGTGTTAGCCAATTGGGAGCTTTGTGATGTGGAAGAGTACTCCTCTTTTGCTCCTTGCATAGAGAGGAACTTATTGGGGTTGGGATACTGCGGCCTGGTGCAGTGTTAGCCAATTGGGAGCTTTGTGATGTGGAAGAGTACGTCTCTTTTGCTCCTTGCATAGAGAGGAACTTATTGGGGTTGGGATACTGCGGCGTGGTGCAGTGTCAACCAACTGGGAGTTTTGTGATGTGGAAGAGTACGTATCGTTTGCTCCTTGCATAGAGAGGAACTTATTGGGGTTGGGATACTGCGGCGTGGTGCAGTGTCAGGCAACTGGGAGCTTTGTGATGTGGAAGAGTACGTCTCTTTTGCTCCTTGCATAGAGAGGAACTTATTGGGGTTGGGATACTGCGGCGTGGTGCAGTGTTAGCCAACTGGGAGCTTTGTGATGCGGAAGAGTACGTCTCTTTTGCTCCTTGCGTAGAGAGGAACTTATTGGTGGTGGGATACTGCGGTGTGGTGCAGTGTTAGCCAATTGTGAGCTTTGTGATGTGGAAGAGTACGCCTCTTTTGCTCCTTGCATAGAGAGGAACTTATTGGTGTTGGGATACTGCGGCGTGGTGCAGTGTTAGCCAATTGTGAGCTTTGTGATGTGGAAGAGTACGCCTCTTTTGCTCCTTGCATAGAGAGGAACTTATTGGGGTTGGGATACTGCGGCGTGGTGCAGTGTTAGCCAATTGGGAGCTTTGTGATGTGGAAGAGTACGCCTCTTTTGCTCCTTGCATAGAGAGGAACTTATTGAGGTTGGGATACTGCGGCGTGGTGCAGTGTTAGCCAACTGGGAGCTTTGTGATGTGGAAGAGTACGTATCGTTTGCTCCTTGCATAGAGAGGAACTTATTGGGGTTGGGATACTGCGGCGTGGTGCAGTGTCAGCAAACTGGGAGCTTTGTGATGTGGAAGAGTACGTCTCTTTTGCTCCTTGCATAGAGAGGAACTTATTGGGGTTGGGATACTGCGGCGTGGTGCAGTGTTAGCCAACATGGAGCTTTGTGATGTGGAAGAGTACGTCTCTTTTGCTCCTTGCATAGAGAGGAACTTATTGGGGTTGGGATACTGCGGCGTGGTGCAGTGTTAGCCAACTGGGAGCTTTGTGATGTGGAAGAGTACGTCTCTTTTGCTCCTTGCATAGAGAGGAACTTATTGGGGTTGGGATACTGCGGCGTGGTGCAGTGTCAGCCAACTTGGAGTTTTGTGTTGTGGAAGAGTACGTCTCTTTTGCTCCTTGTGTAGAGAGGAACTTATTGGGGTTGGGATACTGCGGCGTGGTGCAGTGTCAGCCAACTTGGAGTTTTGTGATGTGGAAGAGTACGTCTCTTTTGCTCCTTGCGTAGAGAGGAACTTATTGGGGTTGGGATACTGCGGCGTGGTGCAGTGTCAGCCAACCGGGAGTTTTGTGATGTCGGAGAGTACGTCGCTTTTACTCCTTGCGTAGAGAGGAACTTATTGGGGTTGGGATACTGCGGGGTGGTGCAGTGTTAGCCAACTGGGAGCTTTGTGATGTGGAAGAGTACGTCTCTTTTGCTCCTTGCATAGAGAGGAACTTATTGGGGTTGGGATACTGCGGCGTAGTGCAGTGTTAGCCAACTGGGAGCTTTGTGATGTGGAAGAGTACGTATCGTTTGCTCCTTGCATAGAGAGGAACTTATTGAGGTTGGGATACTACGGCGTGGTGCAGTGTTAGCCAACTGGGAGCTTTGTGATGTGGAAGAGTACGTCTCTTTTGCTCTTGCGTAGAGAGGAACTTATTGGGGTTGGGATACAGCGGCGTGGTGCAGTGTCAGACAACTGGGAGTTTTGTGATGTCGGAGAGTACGTCTCTTTTGCTCCTTGCATAGAGAGGAACTTATTGGGGTTGGGATACTGCGGGGTGGTGCAGTGTTAGCCAACTGGGAGCTTTGTGATGTGGAAGAGTACGTCTCTTTTGCCCCTTGCATAGAGAGGAACTTTTTGGGGTTGGGATACTGCGGCGTAGTGCAGTGATAGCCAACTGGGAGCTTTGTGATGTGGAAGAGTACGTCTCTTTTGCTACTTGCATAGAGAGGAACTTATTGGGGTTGGGATACTGCGGCGTGGTGCAGTGTTAGCTAACTGGGAGCTTTGTGATGTGGAAGAGTACGCCACTTTTGCTTCTTGCATAGAGAGGAACTTATTGAGGTTGGGATACTGCGGCGTGGTGCAGTGTCAGCCAACTGGGAGCTTTGTGATGTGGAAGAGTACGTCTCTTTTGCTCCATGCATAGAGAGGAACTTATTGGGGTTGGGATACTGCGGCGTAGTGCAGCGTTAGCCAACTGGGAGCTTTGTGATGTGGAAGAGTACGTCTCTTTTGCTCCTTGCATAGAGAGGAACTTATTGGGGTTGGGATACTGCGGCGTGGTGCAGTGTTAGCTAACTGGGAGCTTTGTGATGTGGAAGAGTACGCCTCTTTTGCTCCTTGCATAGAGAGGAACTTATTGAGGTTGGGATACTGCGGCGTGGTGCAGTGTTAGCCAACTGGGAGCTTTGTGATGTGGAAGAGTACGTCTCTTTTGCTCCTTGCGTAGAGAGGAACTTATTGTGGTTGGGATACTGCGGCGTGGTGCAGTGTCAGCCAACTGGGAGTTTTGTGATGTCGGAGAGTACGTCTCTTTTGCTCCTTGCGTAGAGAGGAACTTATTGGGGTTGGGATACTGCGGCGTGGTGCAGTGTCAGCCAACTGGGAGTTTTGTGATGTCGGAGAGTACGTGTCTTTTGCTCCTTGCATAGAGAGGAACTTATTGGGGTTGGGATACTGCTTGGTGGTGCAGTGTTAGCCAACTGGGAGCTTTGTGATGTGGAAGAGTACGTCTCTTTTGCTCCTTGCATAGAGAGGAGCTTATTGGGGTTGGGATACTGCGGCGTGGTGCAGTGTTAGCCAACTGGGAGCTTTGTGATGTGGAAGAGTACGTCTCTTTTGCTCCTTGCGTAGAGAGGAACTTATTGGTGTTGGGATACTGCGGCGTGTTGCAGTGTTAGCCAATTGGGAGCTTTGTGATGTGGAAGAGTACTCCTCTTTTGCTCCTTGCATAGAGAGGAACTTATTGGGGTTGGGATACTGCGGCCTGGTGCAGTGTTAGCCAATTGGGAGCTTTGTGATGTGGAAGAGTACGTCTCTTTTGCTCCTTGCATAGAGAGGAACTTATTGGGGTTGGGATACTGCGGCGTGGTGCAGTGTCAACCAACTGGGAGTTTTGTGATGTGGAAGAGTACGTATCGTTTGCTCCTTGCATAGAGAGGAACTTATTGGGGTTGGGATACTGCGGCGTGGTGCAGTGTCAGGCAACTGGGAGCTTTGTGATGTGGAAGAGTACGTCTCTTTTGCTCCTTGCATAGAGAGGAACTTATTGGGGTTGGGATACTGCGGCGTGGTGCAGTGTTAGCCAACTGGGAGCTTTGTGATGCGGAAGAGTACGTCTCTTTTGCTCCTTGCGTAGAGAGGAACTTATTGGTGGTGGGATACTGCGGTGTGGTGCAGTGTTAGCCAATTGTGAGCTTTGTGATGTGGAAGAGTACGCCTCTTTTGCTCCTTGCATAGAGAGAAACTTATTGGTGTTGGGATACTGCGGCGTGGTGCAGTGTTAGCCAATTGTGAGCTTTGTGATGTGGAAGAGTACGCCTCTTTTGCTCCTTGCATAGAGAGGAACTTATTGGGGTTGGGATACTGCGGCGTGGTGCAGTGTTAGCCAATTGGGAGCTTTGTGATGTGGAAGAGTACGCCTCTTTTGCTCCTTGCATAGAGAGGAACTTATTGAGGTTGGGATACTGCGGCGTGGTGCAGTGTTAGCCAACTGGGAGCTTTGTGATGTGGAAGAGTACGTATCGTTTGCTCCTTGCATAGAGAGGAACTTATTGGGGTTGGGATACTGCGGCGTGGTGCAGTGTTAGCCAATTGGGAGCTTTGTGATGTGGAAGAGTACGCCTCTTTTGCTCCTTGCATAGAGAGGAACTTATTGAGGTTGGGATACTGCGGCGTGGTGCAGTGTTAGCCAACTGGGAGCTTTGTGATGTGGAAGAGTACGTATCGTTTGCTCCTTGCATAGAGAGGAACTTATTGGGGTTGGGATACTGCGGCGTGGTGCAGTGTCAGCAAACTGGGAGCTTTGTGATGTGGAAGAGTACGTCTCTTTTGCTCCTTGCATAGAGAGGAACTTATTGGGGTTGGGATACTGCGGCGTGGTGCAGTGTTAGCCAACATGGAGCTTTGTGATGTGGAAGAGTACGTCTCTTTTGCTCCTTGCATAGAGAGGAACTTATTGGGGTTGGGATACTGCGGCGTGGTGCAGTGTTAGCCAACTGGGAGCTTTGTGATGTGGAAGAGTACGTCTCTTTTGCTCCTTGCATAGAGAGGAACTTATTGGGGTTGGGATACTGCGGCGTGGTGCAGTGTCAGCCAACTTGGAGTTTTGTGTTGTGGAAGAGTACGTCTCTTTTGCTCCTTGTGTAGAGAGGAACTTATTGGGGTTGGGATACTGCGGCGTGGTGCAGTGTCAGCCAACTTGGAGTTTTGTGATGTGGAAGAGTACGTCTCTTTTGCTCCTTGCGTAGAGAGGAACTTATTGGGGTTGGGATACTGCGGCGTGGTGCAGTGTCAGCCAACCGGGAGTTTTGTGATGTCGGAGAGTACGTCGCTTTTACTCCTTGCGTAGAGAGGAACTTATTGGGGTTGGGATACTGCGACGTGGTGCAATGTTAGCCAACTGGGAGCTTTGTGATGTGGAATAGTACGTCGCTTTTGCTCCTTGCGTAGAGAGGAACTCGCTGAGAAGTGCTGGTAAGAGCGATTCTTACTTACATGCCCAGCGGGGCTAGGGGAATGCATATTGTGCATACGTGGTCGTAAAACCTGATGCTGCAGTTCTCTCTTCCCTTCCTTTCTCATCGTTTATCGCCGCAATGCCCCGCTTCTGTTCCCTGTCATCACACAGACTGCGATATAACAAGCAATCCAGTTATATGACTTAGCTGTTTCTTTTCGAATTTGTTGAAAAACAAGTATACCCATACAGTCCTGTTTCTAAAACGCTTCATAGTTCTGGAGTCAATGAGTATAGTTACACTTACAGCGAAATCTCAATATCGAATTTCTTTATGCATTGCTCTACTTTTTGATGTGAAGAATACAAGAGTAATGGCTACACCGTATTTACATGCACTGATAAAATATGTAGGAAATTTCAACCCCAAAAGAGTCTTTAAATTGCTTATTAATCTTTAAGTATCCGTTTTTTCCTTTCTAAGTTTCTACTTTCGTGCCATTTCATTTTCCCGTTGTTGGTATGTCTTTATTGTAGCTCCTCCTTTTTCACTTTTTTTCGGAGTTCTCCTTTTGCATGTACGTATATCTTCTCTGCCGTCCGTTTTGAGCTTTCTCTTCCTCCATTTCTACCTGCTTCTCTACCTTACAATGCAGTCCTCTTGGATGTCTGCAAGAGGAAATTTTAATTAGCTTGTCCATCTCGACCGAGTTGGAGGTGGGAATCTTAAAATGTTTGCATTTAATTTTGCGAGCACTGGCAGCTTCACTAGAAGTTTCTACGCTATAAACGAATGAGCAATGAGCTTCTTTATAGCTTTTTTGCTCTGTTTGCAAGGAGTTCACAGGAAAAACTAAAATGTTATTAAGAGAGCCTTTGATGTTCTCGTTTCTCTCTTGAAAGCGGTTATCTGGAAGCAAATACTAGCTAAAGTTATAGAAAAATATCTACAGATACTAATGTACTTATTAGGTGAAAGGTAAAACGGTGAAAAAATGTAGGATTAAAATATGTCAAGAAAAACGAGACTCTTATTAAATTGCAGGATTTCGAGTTCTAGAGAATTCGTACTGTTGCAATCGTAAAGCCCAATGTTCACACCATTTTTTTTTTTTTTTTTTTTTTTTAGAATATCTAAATCTGTTTTTTCATTTAGCTTGTCTTACATAGCACGTGGATTGGAATGTAGGCGATAGAGTGGAGATTAGGCGGCAGAACCATCATGAATATGCAAGCAGCAGCCTCACACATGCAAATTTATTTTTTTGAAAACTGTATTAATGAGAAAACATTTGTTGCGTCTGTTAATGGGGGGAAAATTCTTTCATGCTACATCTCATTTTGCTATTTGGATTAAAACGTGCACCTTAATTGTTCAACTTTGTTAAAAACTTCTTTCTTGCGATGTTTCAGAATCAAGTTATCTACTATGGAATCGTCGCTATGCAAAACATACATGTGTCTTGGTGAACAAACTGCAGTCTTTGCGTAACTGAGCGTCAAGGGATAAACTAACGAAATTTAACATACCGCCCTCATTTTGGGGGGGGGAGCGTAAAAATCCTTAGCATGGATACCTTCGGAAGGGAAGCAAAGCCGGTGGTCCCGTGTCGTAGATTTACGGCACGTAAAAGAGCCTGATAGAGGCCTTTTAGGAACATTTCCTATCTTTCACGCCCTATATAGAAAGGAACGCTAAGAACCGATGTAGTTAAACAGGGTCCATTATAACAATTCAGTTCAAAGCCCTCACTTTTCCAATAGTGCAGTGTAAATTAAGCTAATGATAGGTCAGCGAATCAGCACAGTACTTCGTTGAAGAACATGGTAATTTTCAGGAGGTTGTTAAAGTGTATGAGGATAAAATTAAGTTGAATAAAGAACTAATTCGTAGCATAGTAAGTGCTTCAATGAAAAATGAGCCTTGAGTTAGTGATTGTGATACAACGCGAGAGTAAAGGCTCAGGGCAAGTTTCAGGCTTGCTTTCGGGAGCAACTAAGGCTATGTTTTTAATAGTCCCAAAGGCAAATCGAACTGGATGTGCATTTTCTAGTCACTAAAATAACCCATTTGCCTCGATCAGCCCAACGGAGACATTCGTTTGCTACACACGTATGAGGCGCTGTCATGCAACCTACTGTACCGAAGTTTAAAATTATTAGAAGCGGTCCAAATCCTTGCTTACGGTTGAAGAGAACAACAGAGCTTTCGTTTGGACGCGCAGCCGACCTAATAACTTTCTTGGCACCGGGAAACATGCTGTTTGCCGGCGGAGTCGTATATTCATAGCCCCTTAAATTCAAGCGCATAGATTTCTAATGTAAATTATAACTACAATAACCACATACCTGTGTCATAGAAAATGTTTGAAATGCCCTTGTGCCGCCTCACATCTCTCACACCTTTTAAAAAAATATGCATTAACATTAATTCTTCATAGCCATATAAGTAAAACCATGCTTGTCAGGAGGGAGGGATCATGAACATTATTCAACTTCCGGTTGCAGAAATTAACTCGGCTGGCATCCTGTGATTGCAATTCCTGAAATGCAGTTATCATATATGGTTTTAACTTCAAACGTTTAGTGGCATTCCAAGCCGAGGTTTGCAAAATTTCTGATTCCTGTGCAAGCTTTCTCAGGGATTTCTTTGGACTTCGTTCTAACTTTTCTTCGATGTCGTCGAGCTTTTCTTTTGTAAGAACATGGTGATTTAATTTCTGTTTCTTATCGAGAATAGATAACGTTTCCCTAAATCTATTCGCAGATTACGAAACGTAATTTAAATTTATTTAAATATTTATTTATAATTTAATTAAAGTTTATGAGAAAACAGCGATCGCTCAAAAAGCATTTTAAGCTCGTGAACGCACCAGTGCAAGAGATAGCCAACTGATAAAGATAAATAAGTAAATTGGTGATGAACACACTCGCTCACCGACCACTTGCATGTGGGTAACCTCTTCAGGGAAAATTCATTTTAAGCATTTCTTTTTCATCCAAAGAAGTGTACGTGCTACATCCTTAACTTCTTTTTCTGCCTTGAAAATATGCATCAACCATGAAGTGCATTTTGCATCATAAAAGTTTATTGCCGAGTACGTCTCAAAACATTGAAAAACTGGCTTTGCCGTAGTATGCTTCATTGGCTATGCGTCAGTGCGTATCATTGTGAAAACTCGCCAATTCTTCTCTGAAGCCAGCCGTGCGCATAAATATTGACATGCTGCCAATCAAACGAACCTAGCTGCACATGCCTGTGTTATCTGCGTTTTGCAGGATCAATTTTAGCGACATTTAAATTAAGTTGAACTTGATTACCTTTTGGTCTAAGACATTTGTACTACTATTAAAACGTTTCATGTGAAAAACAGTAGAAATTTGTTCTACATTGATAGTTCTTCATATGGGATGCGCTTATCATAAAATGTGACTGTATATTGTGCACGTCAGTCATATAGCATTCAGATGTTTTACTAAAAAATTGCCCTGTGCTCTTTTAAACAATGGTACGCTAAAATAATACATTTCTTTCTAACTTTGTTAAATTTCCTGCATCGGTAAGGAAGGCGGTAAGACAAAGATAGATAACGGTGGAACTTCTGAAAGCAAAGTACATGCAGGTGTGCAAGGCAAGACATTTGCTAAGGACAAGAGCAACATTTGAGAAAGTGGGAGAAGATAATGGGATCATTATCTGAAAACATAGTCATACCGTTAAAATGTAGCATCGATCGGGAGACGTACGAAGTACAATTACCCGAGTTTCCGTCTTAGCCATTAATCGAGCGTGAACGCTCCTTGACGATAATGCAGGTCGCACTCTACAACAAAAAGTTGTGTAGTACTCGAGCAGTGTGTTAACTTGTTATTGGCTTAGTGCAATCCGCTCAAACACAGTCTCTCATAGAATAATGACCTCTTAAAACTGAGTCACTGCCTTTAATGCGTTTTTAAACATAGAATCGCGCATTAAACGAGCTTAAAGGTTCTGAATTTGTTTCAGCAAATGTTGATGAATGCAAGATAGGGTTACGTTTGGTGCTGGCTTTGTGGCACATCCTGCACTGTCGAAAGCTACAAGAGAGCTGCCCCAAATCGGAAAACTTGACGGTTATGAATAGTGGACAATCTGATTTTGGTGTGATCATTCGTGTGCGTTCTTGTTTTAACAGAGCTGCACCCAGAGTGAATGCTACGAGGGCAGACCTAAAAGTACCCTATCTGACGTATATATAGCGGTTGTTGTTTCAAACACATGACTATGGTAGAAAGTACCACCCTTATAAAGCTGAAGTTGACGATTCTACGTTGTTTAGTAATTGTTTGGCAGCCATCATAGTGAACGCTCTCAGCGAATTTGTAAACACGGATAAAACTGATCATCATTATGTGGTCAATACTCTCATAGAAACGTCTTGGTCCAACTAATATTAAAGCTGAGGTAGTTTGTACTCTGGGGGAGTCTGCTCCTTCGTTTACAACAGTGTAATATTGGGTGGCTTCGTTTAAACAAGGCCGTACGAGCTGCCAAGATGAACATCGCAGTGGTCGACCAAATTAGGTGACACGCTAGAAATTGTGAAGAAAATCCACAAAATGGTATTGGATGATTGTCGACTGAAAGTGCGCAAGCTAACAGCATCATAAGCATTTTAAAAAAGTGCTGTACATCGCATACTAACTGAAAATTTCGACATGAGAAAGCTGTGCGCAAGATGGGTGACGTTTACTCACAATGGAAGAAAAGTAGCGTCATGAGGATGTTTCAGTAGAGTGTTCGGCGATGTTTCGCTGCCATAAAGACGAGCTTTTGCGTCGATTCATAACCAGGGAGAAACATGGATCCATCACTTCACGCCTGAGACGAAGGAACAGTCAAAACAGTGGATTGGAAGGGGAGAATCAGCTCCAAAGAAGGCGAAGGCTGTTCCATCTACAGGCAAGGTCATGGCGTCAGTTTTTGGTATCCCCGTAGGATAATTTTCATTCATTATCTTCAAAAAGGAAAAGCAATCAATGGTGAGTATTATGCAAACTTATTGCAACGTTTGAATGATGAAATCAAGCAAAACCGGCCGCATTTAGCGAAAAAGAAAGTTCTGTTTCATCAAGACAATACACCAGTTCACACATCCATTATCGCCATGGCCAAAATCAATGATTTAAAGTTCGAATTGCTTCCTCATGCACTCTATTCGCCAGATTTAGTCCCCACTGAAGAAATGGCTTGGTGGTAAAAGATTTACCAACAATGAAGAAGTGAAGTTAGCAGTTGATGGATATTTTGCAGAACTCAGCGGTTCTCACTATAAACAGGATATCGAAGCTATTGAACATCGCTGGGAAAAGTGTATCGAGCTTAAAGGAGACTATGTAGAGAAATAAAGATGTTTTTTCCCAAAATTTTTGTGTTTTCTTTGCTAGGTCAGGTACTTCTGGCACAGCCCTCGTAGGTATGGCTAGTCTCAGGAGCAGCATCTGTAATATTAAGGTCACGAGCATAGGCAGTGATAGTTTAGGAAGAATTTTCAGTAAAAGAATCATCTATTTGAAACGTATTGCATGTGTTTTATTTGAAGCCCTTTTATAAGATTTCGGGTAATAAAATCGTAATCAACTAAAATCAGCAAAACTCATGTGATGTAACGATGCTAGCAATTAATGGATCATGTCAATGCCAGCGCCAGATTCTAAAGCTCCGACAATTCTCAAGATCATTTAGTTTTCAATGCATTTCAATAACTAGCGCAATCATGTTACATATTGAGCCAGAACTTTCTGGGAAATCAGTATGCTCTTTCCTTAGCTTTAGAAATATTACGGCCAGTATTGATCTAAAATTATTTCACAATTTAAAAAAATAAAAGAATGTTATAATGCTTTAGCCGAAAAGGATAATAAGAACCTCAGGATTGAAATATACATTATATCTTTGGGACGATGCTCCTGCGTTGATGTTGCTCCAAATTTGCGAGGGAACATTGCCAGGGAACCGGGAGGCATTGTTTAAGGTTCAGTAATTCCAAGTTGGTATACCTGCTGGAGCACTTGAAGTGATGTTTACACAGCGACTAATCCCGTAACAAAGTTACCCTCCAAATTGCATAGCTTATTTCGTTAACCACAACACACCTATTGATCCATTGAGAGCATAAATGCCTTGATCACAGCATATTGGCTTAACCGTTGCATGATTTCAAAATATATGAAGGCTTCTTTGCAGCTCATGATAAATGTTTTGGGCATTAACGTGAAGCTGAGCTTGGTCTAATTATGGTATTAGTTTCACCAATAAATAATCTGGGAATAATTTACTATTACGATAAATGCTTTAAATAGCTCATACTGGCTTGTCTGAATGACAGCACTAGAATGGAGTATGCAGTCCCAAATCAAACTGGATATTTATTGTTATAGTAGGTCTTTAATTCTAGAACTAGCTTAATATTTCTATTTTACTCGCTGCTTTCTTATAATATATAGAGCAACTACTGTAGTAACTCAAAAAATAAATGTTCAGATAAATACCAAATTTGGTATTTTGAGTTCACCATCTTCCAAGGATGTGACTCAAAGCTTTTAAAGCAAATTCTCTCACCGGGAATTTCCTTTCTCATGGGAAATTTATTTTGTAAATGCCATATACGTATTTAAGATACTTGCATGGCGAATAAACTGTATATCTTGAATTAATTTTCAGAGAATAGCGTGCAAGTTGAGAAACTTGTTGCTTCACCTATGGTACAAAGTTTCCGGTAGCCTTCGCCCCAAGTTTAAAAATGTTAACTTTGTAATTTGACTGTTTCTTTAAATATTATATATATTTATGTTTGCTCGGCTGCGTCAGTATTATTGTTAGAGACATGAATTTCTTTGCAGGGAGTGGTGCTGCTAAGAATGTAAACTTACACAGATTATAATTTTTACTTCACTTCTTTTATTAATTCTTGACACGATTTAAATAACACTTCACTGATATAGAGAGCTGTGAGATTATTTATTAATTACTTGCACTTTTAACACGTAAACTATTTTTGTCTCACACTGAATACGTATTAAACTTCTCGAGGACGTGTCTCACGTCCGGTTAGGAACGCTGTCTGCTAGCAACTGACTTCTGAATTTGTAAATTTTGCTCCATTTCAGTTTCTGATTGGATAATCCTACTCCAATAGAATACTTTTATTTAACTTTAAGCTTTTTTCTGGTTGTTGATTGGCTATTTATAAACTGTTTTAAAAATATTACATTATTGTTGCCAAGAATAACTAGTAGCATTATTAAACTTTCTAATTCATTATTGGCTCAGGGTTACCTCATTGTTAGCAACTTTTAACCTATTATTCTCACAGCTGCTACATTATTGAATTACGTAATACATTCACATAACATTATTACACACGTATACAATAATATAAACATTAATACAATGACTGTTACATACATTTTATATTATACACATATTGCTTTAAGGCGGGTTGTTATTATATTTTATATTATATATTTTGACTGAAATCATTTAAGTGTTAAATACACTGCCTCAAAGTCCTCTTCATTATAAGTGAGTTTTGTATAATTGTGGTATAACTGGTAAACCGAAAGGGATAGACGAAAATTTCCTTAAAGAAAGAAATAATAGAGATATAGTTAAAATTCGCAATTAGTGTCAAATAAGTTTTGTGGCATTAACCATTTCCATAACCATTTCGTTATTGGTTTGAATTTTCAAATACGTTATACACTTTTTTAATTACTAAGTCACTTTTTTTCCCTCGTGATCGTGCAAAGAGTGAATTTCAAAGCCATCACATAGCAACCCGATTTTTAAACATTTAACTATTGTTCAGTCTACTGCACCGTCTTGTGCCTAAAATAAAATGTGTGTAATAAAAGTATTTCTGCAAATATTTATCTCGATGAACATGAAGGGGAAGAAGAATAAACTTTTGTAGTAGTAGTTTGTAGATGAGCCCGTTGAGAAACTCATGTGAACGTAACACATGCGATGTTTTCAGCAATAACTGCACAATCTTAATTTCCATGAATACAACACCTGGCAATGTACTTAAAGCCACTAGACACTGTTTAAATCGCCTGAGAGTTTAGTGTGCTACCAACAGTGCGGTTTGTTTCTGTTTTCACTATCTGTAGTCTCGACATGTGATACCAGACAATGAATAAACTGAGGAAATGAACGTGGAAATTAGATCGGGGACAAAAGCGCTCGCTTGCACTGCAGTTGGGAACAATGTGGGACTGTAAGGTAAGGGAGCTGGTTTGTAGTGTGATTTAAACTCCCTTCGACGATATTGTAGGCAGTGGGGTATGGAGGTAAATATTCTTAAAACTAAAACAGTCGCCTTTAAAAATGGATATGTGTACGGCAAACATGAAAATTGGACCAAGGGGAGCAAGAAGTTCAAAATATCAAACATTTCGATTACCTAGGAGTAAGGTTTGATTTGGGTGGAACAAGAACATGGAGTTTATAAAACAAAGGGATTGGACAACTTTCTGAAGTATTAAGGATATTGACCCGGGTACCAGATATGGCAGTAAAAACATTACAAACCATGTATGAAGCAATGGTTAGGTCACTGTACGGAAGTGAAGTGTGGGGATGGGAGAGGGTGGATAATGTAAATAAAGTACAATGTAATTTCTGGAAGCGCATTCTAGCGTTGGGGAGGGGTACTTCAAACTACGGAGTTCTTCGTAAGGTAGGATGCTGGGAAGATGCTGTATTTGCTAAACTAAATGTAGTTAGGTACTGGTTGCGAATCATTAAAGGTGATCAAACAACTCTTAGAGCAATATGTTATCGTCATCAAATGAACAACATAGAGCATCCAAAATGGTGGGCGGCGGGGTTTACAACGGGAATTATCAAAAATTGGCTTAAACGATATCTGGCAAAGGGGTAATGAAAATATACACAGTGCCTTGAAAAAAGTCAAAAGAAGACTATGTGATATAAACAGGCAGAAAATAGAGTCTGAATGTAGACAAAGATCAACATTGGAGCTACAAAATGAAATAAAAACTAGGTGGGGTAAAGAAACATATATTTTGGAATTGAGTATAAAACAGAGGACGGGAATAGCATGGCTTAGGTTGGGAGGGTGGAAAGCTCGCAAGATTGCTGATGATGATGGCAGGAGAATTTGCCCATCATGCGGGGAACAAGAAGACTGGACGCATATTTTGGCAGCATGCGTGCAGACGGAGGGTATCAGGAAAAAATTATTACCGGAAGTATTTTTGGCTTCCAACAGACGGAGGGCAGCATGCTGGGACTTGGTTCTAAACAGTCAAAACTGGCGAAGCTTGGGCACATACTTAATGGAAGTACGTGTACTAAGAGATGAGGTGTTTATGTAAATTTTCTTTAAATATATGTGGTGCTTGAGCACTTGTGTGTGTGTGTGTGTGTGTGTGTGTGTGTGTGTGTGTGTGTGTGTGTGTTTGCGTGTGTGATTCAGAAAATTTTTCAATTTTATATGTATATAATGTGGTGATTATAAACATAGTTGTTTTCTGGTCGATTCTGCAAATCAGGTATATAGACCAGGTATTTTTCTAGAGAGCATGTACGGTCTTATGATCCATGACTGCGTTATGCAATTAATGTAATATTAAGTACTTAATAAATACCACCACCACCACCACCACCACTACTACTACAGCTGTTATTGGGACTTTAGACAGGTAGCCGAAGCAACCAACTTGGGAAGTCAATAACCTAACTTGTGATGCTGTATCCGATCTTTCCATTGTTTAGCTTTTTACGGCTATAACTTAAAAATTATTACACTATTATGAGACATAGCGCCGTATATGTTTCGTCTCCAATTCGTCCTGGAGACATTGCGCGAATTCATGGACAACTGAACTACAATAATACCGAAACACAATGTTACAATACCTGTGTACACCATAATCAATGATACTAAGGAAACACTACGTAAGAAAGCGATTAATGTAATGATGAAGATGATATTGATTAATTAATGTATAAACAATAGCGGTCCTAAGGCGCTACTCTGAGGAACTCTTGCCAGAGGAGCTCTTCTGCGCTAAGACAGGATTTGATGCTCAGACCAACATTGTCAGAAAATTAAATGTTTACGTTCATATTTTGTTGATCGAATGGAATTGCAAGTATACAGAGTATTTTGTCCTAATAGATAACGTAACATAATTATTACTGGAGTAAAATTTATACAAATTGCACTAATGCAATTTTGATAGTATTTTCATACCACAAAACACATGTAAGCTTCTTTAATTACTTTCTATACCACGTATAGTAAGTAGGGAAGTATTGCATTCTACCCAAAAATTCGATACCGAGATTTCACAGGAAATACATGTTTTGAGGTGCACTGAATGCATATAAAGCATTTTTGGAAACATGTCCGTGTGTGTGTTTGAACAGCATAAGTCGGAAACTAACAATCGGATAAACACCAAACTTGGTATTTAGGTTCAGTATTTTCCAGAGATGCGACAAGAAGGTTTTCAAGAAAATACCCCTACCCCAGATTACCCTTTACATGGAACAGTTTTCGAAAATTTTAATTTTCTCAAAAATGGCTCTAACGAATTTGAATAAAATACCATAAGTTTAAGAAATTTTTATGGCAAATGAAGTGTATCTCGAATTTTCTGGGAATGTTCCAAAAGTATTCTTCATTGTGAATGACTTTTGCATTACTGGTAAACCATAAGAGAGAGACAAAATTTTACTGCACAAAAAATGCAGATCGCGCTAAAATACAGAATTTATGTCATATACTTTTTTGTTGTTGAGTGAACCATTTTCGAGATATTGCTTGTTATTCCCTTAAATTTTCCAATACTTATACTTTTTCAAATGGGAATTCGTTTTTACTTTCTCTACTACGTATAGTAAGTAGGGGAAGTATTGCATTCCACCCAAAAATTCGATACCGAGATTTCACCGGAAATACACGTTTTGAGACCTCCTGAATCCAAAAAAAGCATTTTTGGAAACATGTCCGTGTGTGTGTTTTGTGTGTGTGTGTGTGTGTGTGTGTGTGTGTGTCTGTGTCTGTGTGTGTGTGTGTGTGTGTCTGTGAACAGCATAACTCAAAAACGTACAATCGGATAAGCACCAAACTTGGTATTTAGGTTCAGTATCTTCCAGAGATGCGACACGAAGGTTTTCAAGAAAATCCCCCACCCCAGACTACCCTTTACATGGAAGAGTTTTCGAAAATTTTAATTTTCTCAAAAATGGCTCTAACGATTTTGATGAAAATATCATATGTTTAGGGTAATGTCATGACAAATGAAATGTATATCTTTTTCTGGGAATGTCTCCAAAAGTATTCTTCATTGTGAACGACTTTTGCATAACTGGTAAACCATAAGAGATAGACAAAATTTTACTACACAAAAAATGTAGATCGCGTTAAAATACACAACTTATGTCATATACATTTCTTTTGTTGAGTGAACCGTTTTCGAGATATTGCTTGTTATTTCCTTAAATTTTCCAATACTTATACTTTTTCTCAAATTCGTTATTCATTTTTTTTATGTCCTGGACATGAAAGAGAATGGAATGCGTCACATAGCAACCAGCGTTAAAATATTTGACTATCGCTTAAAAGCTACCATATTTTCCTTGCATCTACAAGAAAATTACCAATAAGATTGACATCTCAATATCTCGATTAACATGAAGCATATGGAGAATAGGCGTTTGTAAAATTAGGTTGTACATGAGTAGAGAAAGTCATGTGAGTGTAACAAGACAGTTTTTTTTGTCCTGGTAATGCAAAGAGAATGGAATACTCCACATAGCAACCAACTCTTAAAATATTTGACTATCGCTTAAAGCCTAGCAATTCCCCTTGCACCTACAAGAAAATTAGCAATAAGATTAACATCTCGATTAACATGAAGCATATGGAGAATAAGCGTTTGTAAAAATAGTTTGTACAAGAGTAGAGAAGGTCATCTGAGTGTAACACATCAGATTTTTTAAGGCAATATCATACAGTGTTAATCAATAAGATCGAGCGCGCCCCTGTAGTGTGTGGGTAGCGTCTCTGCCTCACACTCAAGAGTTCGAATCTCGGTTAAGTGAGTTACCGAATAAGGGTTTTTCCGGGGTTTTCCCTTATCCTGGGAAGACAAATGTCGGGTAACTTTCAAGTTCTCTGGATCCCAGGCTCATTTGAGCATCATTTCACCCATTTCATTGATTCATCGTTCGATGTGACCTAACCGGTTAAGCGACGCTAATTTAAAAAAAAAAGCATTCATTCCTAACTATTTTCACTTTATGCAAAACTATTATAAAATTCGTTTTTATATATTATAAAATCAGTTTAATGTTTTAAAATGAAAACCTGCAATTAGGACCAATTTAAATTGGCCCTAAAATGACCATTACAACGTCCTCCAAATAAAACACGACTAATGGCATTTACTTTCCCCCATAATATCAAGCAAATTTTACTTAAGACATTTCTTTCTACAACGCTTAGTTAGTTTTGGAGATATTTTACAGTTTCAACTTAAAAGTCATCCTGTATATTAAACTAAGTATTAGTTAGTAGAGATATGATTGTAACACTTCAGATTTCTACAGTATTGTTGCCGGTGTTTGAATTCTTCAGAGGAAATTACTTAAATAATATTTAAATGTGATTGCAAATTTTAAAGCCATTAATTCGTTTTCCCAAATAAGTGTCCACGTTTTTACATAATTAACTATAAAATTGTATTTGTGATGTTTATGAACATATGTTATGTAAGCGTATTCAAGTTCAAATTACAGTTCAGTCATAATAAGTATATTGTCTTAAAAGCATTCACGTAAGATCGATTGTAAGAACAAAGTGATTGAAAAGCCTTGGATTTGGTCGAATGCGTGCTGAGGTAACAGAAGGGAGTGATTGTCGCCTCACATCGACAGGTATCTAATGGGGTGCAATGGACCGTGAGAGGAGTGGGATCAATCTAAGTCAGTTCTGCCTTGCCAGTCTCGCAACTAATTACTTAGGTCTCCTAGAAACAGTGCATTCATTTACGGTTCTTAAGAGGGAATTATCACTCAACGTGGTCTGATATCAAATCATTCTGCAAGCCTGTTGCCACCCTCCGGAATCTATACATGGAACTAAAATAACATGATGTAACATTTTCATACGCGAACATGTGCATCAAAACAAACAAGCAAACAAACCAGAGATGTGCTTCCTCAATGATCACACTTTGGTTATATGCTCTCAGTGCAAAATCGTAAACAATCATTGATAATAGGTTATCTTTTACCTGCAATAGGTAGAGAGAGTGTGTATAGAATTCACCCAAAAATTCCATATGGAGATTTCACCAGAAATGCACGTATTCAGCTCCTCTCAATCCGAAAGAAAAGTAGTGTGTGTGTGTTTGTTTGTGTGTGTGTGTGTGTGTGTGTGTGTGTGTGTGTGTGTTTGAATAGTGCAACCCAGAAGCGATAAGTCGGGATAAGTTCAGTATCTTCCAAGATGCGACACGAACTTTTCAAGAAAGTCACCTCCTCCCAACTAACTTTCACACGGAGAAGTTTTCGTTATTTTTGATGTTCTCAAAATAGCTCTAATGATTTTGAATAAAATAACAATGTGTGAGGTATTTTCATGACAAATAAAATGTATAGATATCTTGAAATTTCTGGGAATAGCTGGTGAAGTCGTCATTTTGTATTATTTGTATAACTGGTAACCTATAAGAGATGGACAAAACCTTACCTTTCAAACAAGTAAAAGTAGATCTCGCTAAAACACAAGAGAGAGTTATAACTATATCACTTGTTCTAGTGAAAATATATGGGAATAATTCTATAAACTTATTATTTAGGATAACTGAGACAGTGGAAATAAAAAGTGAAGGTGAATTCTTTATTAATCTTCTTCTTTCCAATAAGTAGCTTAAACTCCTCATGAAGTTTATTAATAATTAAATTTCAGTTATGTGAAATAATTCTTGTGGCATTAACCATTTCCAGATATTCGTTGTTACTGGGTTTACTTTTTAGATTATTACACTTTTTTTGTAGTTTAAACAGTCATTCAGTTATATTTCTTGGTCATACAAACACAGGATTTTCAAAAGTTCTTTCATTACTTTTTAGGAAATGCGTAATGAAATATTTCTGCAAACCTTTAATTCTGTTAACATGAATCAGATGAAAGAATAAGCTTGTGTAACAATAGTTTTAGAAGAATGGGTAGAAAAATCACGTGAATGTAACACGAAATAATAGTTTTTTGAAGCGGTCACTATTCCGTTGTTTCTCGCAATATGATGGAAAAGGTATGGAATTTGAAGACTAGCATATAGAGACCCGCTTTTTAAAGATTTGTCTATCGCTTCAGCCTCTTGTATTCCTTTCGTACGCCGGTTGATCCCTCCCCCCCCCCCACAAAAAAAATCCCTTGATTGTGACAATCGAAGGGCTTCGTGTACCTTCGTAATAGCTGTGTTCACAACGCACGTGCAGGAACTGTGCATGTGAGCGCAATGGTCACCTTATAACGGTATTTCTCAGTGGTGACGCTTATGAACCACTGAAAACAGAGCATGGAACGTTTCGTTGGCCAAGAGGTTAAGGCATTGCTTGCGCTCATAAGCTCCTCTGTTCAAATGTCGCATTAGTTATTTTTGTCGTTAATTTTTTGACTGAATGTGTAGAACATAATATTGCATTAATATAACTTAGACATTTTAAGTTTTAGGTATATCTATGTATACAAGAACATAATTCTACTAAAACACTCGTTTTAAATAACTAAAGAAATAAATGCAAATAAAATTATCTTGTAAAACTAAAACACACACAAAAAAAATAAAATTAATATCGGGTGTGTGGACCCTGAACACGTATAAACTGATCTCAATTTTGGGGTTATAGATGAAATTAAATCCCTGTAGTAACGTGGACGAGAAGCTAAAGCATCCCAGGCTTTTTGAATTTGTGCTCAGAAACCATCTTTTGTCCGTCGCGCATCTGGGGGGAAATACGAGCGCAGCTCCCTTTTCACCTCAGCCCACACATTTTCAATAGAGTTCAAATCTTGTAAAAGGGAAGCCAGTCTCTCTCTCCCTTGATTCTCTGAGAACCAATTTGAAACCTTTCGACATATGTGGACAGAATGTTTATCCTGTACGAATTCAACAATTCCATCAGGATATCCTATCCTCGCAGAGGGAATCGAAATATTTTCGAGTATTAGTGTATTGCTTACTGTTCAGTTTGACGACAACACGCTAGACCATCTCTTGTTATCTGTCAAGATACAGATATGCGACCATGATGAAATTGTGAAGCCATGTATTTTGCGTCGTAATAACTAATCTATTATGAACATTACCAAACGCCGTGTATTAAATACGATATATCGAAAAGAAGTAGTCACTATGTGTTGATTAAACATTAACAAAGGGGGGGGGATGATTTGCTACATACGAGAAGCGAACCTGCGTTCTTAACCACAGAAGTACCCTTGCTTTACGACAGCACTGGAGAATACACATAGAAGGTAGCATGAGTGTTTAATGCCGTACAACTTGCTGCAGCGGCTACACAACTGTATTGCGTATGGTGTAAACAAGGCGCTGTGCCGTGTCGAACTTAGAAAAAATTGGCATTCAAGACATGGCTGTTTTTGGTTCACGGGTGATCTTCTACAAAATGTGTAATGAAACTATTTCTGAGACGTTTATTTCGATTAACATGAAGTAGGAGTAAGAGTAGCTTTTGTAGGAATGGTTTGTGGAGAGATAAAAATAAACGGTAGTGGTTGATGAATGTAACACATCCCTCTTTTTCTACTACCTTATCCATTGATCGATGTATGTGTTGTAAAGCGACATCGCAATCCGAAGAGTAACTAACGTGAAAGTGTAAGAAACATGTAATACAATAGCTGAGGATTCCAGCTCCCGTTTCCATTTAGAAAATTGGCGTACCTGTTTCTGCAAGCAATCGTCTTGTGCCCTCGTTGCTGTTATGCTGAACCTTCCATTGTAATGTTGCAAATACTAATAATAGATGTGGAGGCTTGTAAAGAACCGCTTCATTGTCTTCGCTCTGTGCTTGTTCCTCTCGTATGGTATATGCTTGTAAAATGCTATTATTCATGTAAACATTTTGGAAAGCAGAGAAATGTCAATAGATATTCATATAGTATACCCGTACAGAAGAGCATATTACTGGAATACATCCAGAGTTATACAGTGAATCATATGCACAATATCATACTTTTTTTCCCAACTGTGCATGACATTAACACAGCTTTGTTTAATGGAGTAGAGCGTTTTGTTTGTCCTAGCGCAACTCCGCTTTGCTTCTAATGTAGAAAATCGTATTTGTCAGATTAGAATGTCAACCTGAAAGTGTTAGATTTACTGGTGTGTGTGTGTCTTCAGTGACAAATAAGCGAGTTTTAATTATATGTAAACTAAACACTAAATCCGCTAAAACGGAAGAATTGACCCTTAGAAAAGCGGGTTTAGGTTGCAAGGGTAGCTGCCTCATGAACCCGAAGTATTTTTAGAAAAAGTGTGAGTGAGCGAGAGAGAGGGAGACAGAGAGCAGCATAACTAAAAACGAAAAGTCGGATAAACACCAAACTTGAATTTAAGTTAAGTACCTCCAAAGATGCGACACGAAGATTTTCGAGAAAATGCTCCATCCCAAACTAGCCTTTACATGAAAATTTTTCGAAACTTATTTTCTATAAATGGCTCTTAACGATTTTGATTAAAGTACTGTATATTAAGGACACTTACATTTCAAATAAAGTGTATATTTTGAATTTTCTGGGAATAGTCTTTCAAGTCCTCTTCATTCGGAAGGATTTTTGTATAATCTTGTATATCTAACTAATAAACGTTAAGGGATAGACGAAAACGTACTACACAAGAAATGTAGATCTCTTTAAAACACACTATTTAAAATAACTTTTTTGTGGCATCAGCCTTTCCGTTAATTCCATCCATTAATGGTTCGAGTTGTTCAATACTTAGCCATTCTTTTTAAGTCCTGTCGATTTTCAATTGTCTTTCTCGATGTCGTGGAAAGAGTATGGAATTTTAAGGCCAGCGTGTAGCATCCAGTTCTAAAACATTTCGCTGTTCCCTTTGTATCCATAACGAAATGTGTAATGCAGTTATTTCCAGAAGGATTTATCTGGATTAAAATTAGGTAGATAGGAAAAAGTAACTTTCACAGGAATACTTTGTATACCCACTAATAAACGACAGGGTAGAGAAATTCATGTGAATGTATCACACCCAATTTTTGTTGAATTTACAGGGTTGAGAAACGTAAAACATAGGTAAACGTCTACTGATAGAAGAATGTAGACCGTTAAAATGCACATTTTTGTCCAATAAAACGTTTGAATTTTCCAATTTTTTAAGTAGTGCTTTTTAATATGTTAAGTTACCATTCTTTTGTTTCCCAGTGAGCTCATGCAAGGGCTGTGAAGTATCCAGGCTAACGTATATATCAACCTCCTGCATATCTCCTGTATGCGAAAATAGATATGAAGAGAGAATAATTTGATTGAAATCCTTTTGTTTTAATGTTGGGTTAACATCATTATACCTCGCATTGGGTGGTACGATATAAGCTGCAGTGACTTGCTAAAACAAATTAGTTTTACACTTGCAGAGCTTTGAAAAGCTGTGTACAAACAAAAAGGAATGTCAAGAGAAACTACAGGGAGGCTTAAATATCGCCTGTAGGCTCAAGCATAATCAATAATATAATGCAATTGGTTCACCTACAATGGGAATTGTAATTGCGGACGAGTCTTTTGGGAAACTATAAGCATTGCTCAGTTTTGCATCTGTTTTATTTCCTCAAATTACAAATATAATGATTGTAACAGTGTATGGACTAATAGATACGTGAATTACTATGAAGTCCCCACCCCCATTTATATGCCGCCTTTAACATCTGAGGTCATGTTCGCGGCTTTACCTTTGGAAGGAAAATAATTGCCAACGCTAATTTTTAGCTTGTGTTAATCGTTGGATCTGTAATGCTTTTGAAGTTTTTTAAACATCAAATCACACGTATCCACTTCATACTTCCAGACAGCAGGGAAGTTGGGAAATAATTTTAGCTAAACAAACCGGGACAACTAGATTTAGAGTTTAGCTTGCTAACCATCAGACCACAAAGGCAGCTCAATATTTAAAGCATTATTATTTTAGTCCGGTGAAAATTGCCAAACAATTACATTTTTAGATTTTTGTCCAGTTTAATAAGTTCTCCTCTTTAATTTGTGTGTTTTGTCATTGGAAGCAAAATTATTATTTTAAACATATTTTTAAAACTGCTAATTCATCTATAAATTTTTAATCTAAGCTCTTAGTTACTTCACAGAAACAAGAAAATAACTCCTATAATCTTTGAAATAGAGAGGTAAATTTCAGTTCGTTTTTTAGGGGAAGTTTTGTCCTACAAAGTGATACCATTAATAAATTCGGCAGCTTCCATATGACCAAGCCAGTGGCTTCTATATTTTCAAGTATAAGTGAGGTTTTCCCTCAAAGTTTACTTTGATCGTACTTTTCTCTGGATAAAAATTCCCTGGTGTAGATGACCCGCATTCTCAGAAACTATTGAAGGTGCTAAATTTAATTTTAGTATTACCAAAACATTTTTTTAGTTCTGTTCTTGAATCACTGTGGTGTTATTGATATGGTTGGTCATTTAAAAAAAACAGATTCTGATGTTTTGCGTTAACATGACTTTCTCTGCTCACTGTTCTACAAACTATTCGTCTACTTTCTCCGTTTACCCTCCTTGTTAGGACTTACACCCTACAGGATTTACAAGTGGGTGCCTGGGGTCAGACGCTTGTCGGGGAGCTGACACTAATGGATCGTATAGAACAGGAATGGGTGATCAGCCCGAAGCCTGGTAGGAGACGAAGGAGATGATATGAAATGACGGTGAAATGGATGAAAGGAAAGGTGATGATGAACAGTAGGTGGAATGAATGGCGGGGAAACCCGAGCACCCGGCCAGGCGCCGCTTTGTCCACCAAAAATCCCACACACGGTTCCCTGAATCGAACACGGGACCGCCTTGGTAAGCGGTGAGCGCTCCTACCACTCGGCCATGGCGTACAAACTATTCATACCAAAGTTGGAAAGGTAGCATCAGATAACTGAAAAATACAATGCCATCGCCGGGATTTCAAACACAGATCTCCCGGGTTCCTTCCGGTTGCTCTAACCACTGAGTTACCGTGGCAACATGCCGATGCGACATTAAATTCCCTGTGTGTTTCACATACAAGAGGTCCCGATTTCAAATCTAGGATATGGTTAATTACCTGGATAAAGTTTTTTTCGGGGTTTTCCTGAGAAGACGAATGTCGGGAAAACAAAAGCTCTAGGGAACCCGGGCCCATTTGAGGCCATTTACGCAATCTAGTTCATTCTTTCTCCTATATGACTAACCCGGGTAAGGTTAATCAGTAAAGCAAGCAAAAAATATAAGATACTAATGGTTAAATGATCCTTGAAGATCAAAACCCTCACCCCCAAAAAATGATTGTGAAAAGTATAGTATTTAAAATAAATCGATAACAAAGAAAATGTCGAAAATGCCATGCCACAAAAAATTTATTTGACATTAATTGTATGTTTTAACAAAACCGAAATTTTCTGCGTAGTAAGATTTTGTCTAACTCTTAACATGTTGTAGCTTAATTAAAACGGTTAGAGCCATTTTTGAGAAAATAAAAAATAACGAAACTTTTTCCATCTAAAGAATAGTTTAGAAAGAGGGACTTTCTTAGAAATTCTTCGTGTCACATCTTCGGAGGAAACTGAACTTAAATACCAAGTTAGGTATTTAACCGACTTTTCGTTTATTTTGTTGTTCACACATACGCACACACACTGGCCTTTTTCTAAAAATGCTGTTTTTTTAAATCAGGGAACCTCAAAAAGTGTATTTCCAGGGAAATTTTGGTATCGAATTGTTAGGCGGAATGCAATACTTCCCTACTTGCTAAGCAGTAGAAAATACACATTTGCATATTCATACATTTTAATACAAGGTTATATGACATAGGCACACATCTGCATCCTGTAAACAATTTCTTATATCCGAAATAATGGATCATGAAATTAGGAAATTTAACTTCGGCAAATTAGGGTATTTAGACTGCCGTTTATGTAATGTTTACATTTCATCTCCTTGCAAAATTAAAAAAAAACAACTAAAATTCCAATAATTTGGTGTACTATTAAAATGTCAGGGAATCACGCCGTCATAGCTACACGATAAATTAAGATTAGATCAATTGTAGCTTATTTGATACCACTAGACACAAGACTTATAGGTAATGTATCTGACACACACAAAAGTTTGACTTTACAGCATTCGGGTGTGTGTAGAGCAAAATTAGAAGTCCGTTAAATATGAACATATTTATACTTTTGTGAAAATGTGATGTGCCATTTTGGATGTCTGTCATTCTTGCTTCAGCACACACAGCCAGACCGCTCAGTGTTCCTGATTCACCCGACGGAGCTTGAACCAAGCAAGGTCTTGTTGCTGCATATGTTTTATTATGTGGTCCTTCATATGCCACACTTCATTCCAATTGTTTGTTTCACAAAGAGTAACTATTACAGGTTTTGTTTAATGTAATACTTGCAGTGTTAGCGGCTTATTGTTCGGTTGAAATGGCGATCGAAAAACCGCCACTAAAGCAAAGGATTTTCTTATACTTTAGCTAAATGAAAACTGACGCATGTCGAGATAAGTTCGAAATAGGGAAACGGCTGGTTTGTTTAACATTAGAATTCGGAGAAAAGTAGTGCCAACGGAGGAAAAACAGCATTAAATAGGGAAAAGTTTAGAACGCTCCCCAAGAAAATTCCTTAGTCCTATGTCTGAAGAAGGCTTTTCAAAAGCATCAGCGTATATGGCAACTGAACTTTAAGGCTGAAACCGTTCCGTTCTGTAATTAGGTTTACGTATAAGTAAAAATGAATGGGACGGTACGGAATGAAGCCTCCGGAAACCAACCGCAACCGGTTCCATACCCTCCCAAGCTCTCCCATTGGAAACATACTCTGACCGCTCTGTACACTTAGTAAAGCTTACATTTTAATAGTGTGTTTTTTTTTAATTTCTCTACCACGCATCTAGCCAAGATTTCCCGGAAATGTTTTGAGGCTCCCTGAATAAAAAAATTGAAAAAGGCCTGTGTTTGTGTGTGTGTGTGTGTGTGTGTGTGTGTGTGTGTGTGTGTGTGTGTGTGTGTTGAAGCAACATACAGTACTACCCACGGGCAAACTAATACAATAACTCATTAATGTATTAGGATATCTAATTCACAACTTCTCAGCGTCAACACATTAATAATTTCTTTCTTAATTTTTTTGTTCTAAGTTTTTACGTGTTATGTATATATATTTTTTACTAATATTGTACATATAATAATTAATCATAGTGTACACATGGTAGAGAACAAGTATATACGTTATAATATATAAAATATAATATAAGAGGGAAAGACCATTGTTAACTATATAACCAGTAATATAAAATTACGAGAAATGCAGTAGCATCTACGTAACCATGTAACGAACCTTGGATTCATAATTAAGACGATGGAGTCTCTAAACATAAATATGTAACATAAACTGTTATTGGATAGTAGCACCAATCAGATACATTGATACATGCCTATAATTCAAATACGTAAGTTAAAAAAAAACGGTTGGAGGGAACGCTAACAGAGCTTGTCTGTGTTCGAGCGGGAAGGTAGTGTATAAGCTCGTCTCTAAATAGACGCTAAAACTACGTATTTAAGGTCTACCATTTTTACATATTTTAACATGACAAAGGTAATAGTCAATTATGAATATCATATGTGGTTTACCCAAAATACAAGTGAAATACTTAACAGAATACGTGTGTGCAAAATATTTTAACATTCTCCATACCTAACCCTGACAAGACATAAGTGCTCTCGGATACAAATGCAGCAGCCGTGGCACAATTATAAAATAATAATTACAACATACTAACACACACGCAAGAATACAGATATACGATCATCAGATTCCAGTCCACGACAGCGTCGAATTACGTCACGAGAGTACGGACATCAAGACGACCTACAGGTACGAAATTCAGCATCCATCATCATCATCATCATCATCAACGTAGTGGGGACCTACCAAAGAGGAACCGCTACAGAGAGAGAGAATTAGGCTAAATACCGAAGTTGGTATTTAGGTTCAGTACCTTACAAAGATGCAACACGAAGATTTTCAAGAATATCCCCACCCCAAGCTACCCTTTACATGGACTATTATTCGAAATGTTTGATTTTCTAAAAATGGCTCTAACGATTTTGATTGAAATATCATATTAAATATACTTACATGACAAATAAAATGTATATTTTGAGTTTTCTGGGAATAGCCTGTGAAGTCCTCTTCATTCGGAACAAATTTTGTATATCTTGTATAACTAGTAAACGTTAAGCGATAGGCGAAAATGTACCTACTACATAAAAAATGTAGATGTCTTTAAAAAACACAATTTATTTCAAATAATTTGGCATCATCCATTTCCGCGATACCTGTTATTAGTGGTCCGACTTCTTCAATATTAGCCATTCTTGTAAGGTCCTGTCGATTTTCAGCTATTTCTCGCGATGTCATGGGAGTGTTGAATTTTAAGGCCAGCATGTAGTGTCCAGTTCTAAAACATTTGACTATTGCTATTCCCTTTGTACCTACAACGAAATGTGTAATGTAGCTGTTTCCTGAAATATTTGTCTTGTTAAATTGAAATGGATAGGAAACTTAAATTACGTAAGAATAATTTAATACCTATACCCACTAATTAGCGCTAGAGGGTAGAGAATGTCATGTGAATGCAATACATCATAATTGTTTACTTTCTCTTCCACGTACAGGAAGTATTGTATTCCACCTATAACTTAGATAGTGAGATTTCACCGGAAAAGCATTTTTGAGCCCCCCTGAATAAATAAAAATAAGCATTTAGAGAAAGCAGCGCGCGCGCGTGTGTGTGAGCGATTAGCACAACTAAGAAACAAAATCTCGGATAAATATACCAAACTTGCGTTTAAGTTCAGAATCTTGTAAAGATGCGACACAGATCTTAAATTCCCCATCCCAAACTATCCTTTTCATGGAACATTTTTCGAAATATTTTATTTTTTTAAAATATCTCGACGATTTTGATTGAAATATATATTCAAGATATTTACATAATCACTGAATGTATATCTAGAATTTTCTGGAAATAGCCTGCTAAGGCCTCTTCATTTGCAAACAATTTTGTATTACTTGAACTGGTAAATCCTAAAAGATAGACAAAAGCGGTAGAAGTTTTTAAAACACATCCTTTATCTGAAATAAGTTTTTTGTGACACGCATTTCCGAGATATGCGTCATTATTGGTTTGCATTTTTCAGTAGGATGGTTGTCATTTTTTAAAAGTGCTGTTGCTTTTCTGTTGTTTCTCTGTACATGGAAAGCCTATGGAATTTAAAGGTCAGTTTAGGTATAGCGGCCCGCTTTTAAGCATCTGTACTATCCCCTTGTGTTTACAACGAAATGTATAATGGTATATACCTGCAAATGTTTATCTCGATTAACATGAAGTGGAGAGAAACATAAGCTATCGTAATGTGGAAATTATGTAAAATAAAGAATGACTAGAGATAGTTTGGGAATGTAACACACTGGTTTGTTTCATCGCAGACCTGTTTGTGTTACCTTTACTTGAACCCTAACTTAAATATAACATCCCTTTCATGCCTACAACCAAAGAAAGAAAGAAAGAAAGAAACTGAATAAAACCTATGGTACTATCGTGTAATTGAACAATACTACTAAATTTCAATAAATTTGACCCCTTTGTTTACTTCATTAATCTTTCAGATGGGGTTTTATAAACGCTATTGTTTTGCTGCTTGGAGCAGTTACGGTAAAGTAAGAACCAGTTTCCAGTGAATGAACTAATGCGGAAGTTGTATCATAAAACTAGAACCTCGCCCGTTCAGAAATACAAAGACCTCAAGAGGCATTGTATTTCTTGGGGTGCTCGAAATCTAGAGAGACGGAATGAAAAATAACAGCGTCTCTTTGAAAAGAGTCGAAGGAAATTAATTCCGTACGGTATTGAATTACTTGAGATAGAATAGTTGCGTTGGGGCAATTTCCATCGATTGCATGTGAAGCACTATATAATATATTATAGTGTCTCGGCAAACAGCTGCAGCTTCCATTAGCGGAGATATTGGAAATTGAAATTATTCAACACTGGCGTGTGTAGAGCACTAGTTCGATTTGACTCCCTCTGCGGTTGACTTCTAAATCCCAAGATCCGAGGTTTGTTCCTGCTTGGGGATTGGAATACGACAATGAAATACATATTTCTATGGATGGACCATGACCGAAAAATATCACATTTTAAACTTCTTTAGTCATAACTTCTAACCTTTAACTTGTTTGGTCATATTGGGGCTTTGACTTGAGAAACAACTGATGGTGTTATTGCTCGCTGAATATACAATCCCTTAACGTTGGTTTTATTAGGTTTATACTAGTAAGCACTCATTCGTATTTTCAGACTCCGTAGAAAATGGAGAATCATTCCGGTTAAAGAACAATTCCCCGCCCGCAGGGAATTGAACGCGGGGCATTTGGGTTGAGAAGCCAGAGCGCTGACCACTCGACTGCAGAGGCACTCAACTAATTTTTTGGGGGGGAGGGTTTTTTCTATACCCCTCGAACTGCTTTGGTCATATCGGGGGCTTTGACCGAAACATTTTATGGTACATTTACTTTTTGAACTTATAGGTTAGGTTACTGTGAGTTTTCGTCGTTTTAAATTTATTTTTACGCGCACATTCACTCTCACACCCACACTTCCAGACTCTATGGAGGGCAGGGAATAATCCTAATTAAAGAACAATTCCCTGCCCTGCCGGGAGTCGAACTCTGGACCTCTGAGTTGAGAAGCCAGAGCGCTGGCCACTCGACCGCATAGGTAGTCAGCAACTAATCTTGCTAAGTAGACTAAAGTAACAACAGGTTTCTACTGTACTCAACGATAGAGGGGAAAAATCAATACCAAAAGTGTCAAATAATTAGCTACATTCAACCAACGTAGATAATGAATTCCGACAGCTGTTAGGTAATTTAAATTTTTCATTTGGTCTAACAGTATAAGTGTGCGAAATTTTGACTAGATAGATCAAAGAATATCGATTAGTACGTAAGGGTTGAAAATAAGGTTAGCGAAAGCTTTTGAAAATTGTAGGGAAATTTGTACACATTTGTTCAAACTCATATAATAAATACTTCTTGATAACATATTCACAGGAGAATTTAATGTGAACATATACAATCGTCCTCCAATATCGCAATTTTAAAAGATTTTAGATATCCCTTTCGGGCGGTGTGTGATTAATAAAGGGCCAAAATATCCTCATATTAATATTTAACGAAATGGTATTGAAATTGTCCCATCCCCAATACATACGCACACAACTTTTCCCTCTTGTTAACGTCATCGCTTGCTCACTTGCGTAAAGCGTACATATGATGAGCGCAACCTCGTCGCGAGCTGCGCCGCTAAAAAGAATTGAAAGTTTTGCAAGCTGCTCGAAGTAAATTTTTTTTTAATGCGAGTCGAGCGCCCTTGCGCTAACATCAGAGCACTCCAGGAGCTCAGGGAGTGACTCCTAGAAAGCAACATCGAAGCAGCCTGGCACGCACTCAAGCTCTGTATATGTGCACTGACACTGAAAGTGCAGCGCAAACATTATTTTGATATGATAGAAAATCGCCTAGCCATGGATAAGACGAGCGTCTCTCCTTGCACTGCCATAGCTTGCAGTTGCAAGTTACGGCACGGCACACACTACGGAATTCCGCCAGAGTATCAAAGTATACAGCTCGCGACGGTGTTCGGTTTGCAAATGTTACACAGCTTCAGAGCTGCTGGGAACAGTTAACTCATGTAAGGTTCTCTTCGCTGTTCGGGGAAATGGAATCCATCAGTTGCACTTAGGTTGGCCACGGTAAACTGCTGATTTAGGAGTAAAGTTACTGAGCTATTATTTAACATTGGCCATGATCAATGCAGGTTGGAAAGAGCAATTTAGTTCTGAAAAGTGAGAGTTCCAGTCTGGAATCGAACTATGGTTCTCGGCGTGACGCATTTAGCAGGTTGTAATCAATTCCCTGATGGGACAGCAGGTTCCTTTTAAATTTTCTCCTACTTTAAAAGAGAAAGTGGCAGGTGATGTACCTAGGCACTACCGGTCCTGGGAAATTGGGAAATTTGTCATTTATCCAGAAGACGTGCAGCTTGCTTTAATAGTAAAGCTATAGAAACGAAACCACGCAGTCATGGCTTATTAAATGTAAATGCTTTTATACTTGGACCTATGCAGCGGTGTGTCACATAAGGGGTAAGCCAAGGACGGTTTCGTGTACTGGAGACGGGAAAATAATATGAGAAATATTTTCTTAGCGGAGTTTCCCTTCGCTTCCAATAACAGAGATCACATAAAATTTTTGTAAACACTTAAAATCCTAGCAATTGTTTTCTTTTGGGGCGAAAAAGTAATTAAAGTCTCTCCAGGTTTATAGGCCACCGAACCCTTTGAAAGTATTTTATTTACTTCTCTGCCATAGAGTAAGTTAGGTAAATGCATATTAATCCACCCATAAATTCGATACTCAGATTTTACTATAAAAAGTTTTTTAGGTCTCTTGAATCCAAAAATAGAGCGCTCGCTCGCGGGCATTTTTGCGTGGTGTTTGTGTTTGAATGTGAGAAAGAGAGAGCGGGAAGGGGAGAGAGGGATAGAGAGAGCAGCATAATTAAAAACCAAATGTCGTAAGATAGTCAAATTTCATTCAGTGAGACAACGATCAATGACTCCGGGAAAAGATTTGCAATTAAATCCTCTCCTTAAATAATCCTTTACATGTTTATTTCGTATTTTCTCAAAATGCCTTCCAACTGTTTCGATTAAATTACCACATATTTGAAATCACACCAAGACTTTACAATATGTGCGTTGAGTAGCCTTTGAGGTTTTAATCCTTCTCATTGAATTTTATTTACATTGGCAATCATAAAATTTAGAATCTTAATGTTACAAAAAAATTGTAAAGCTCATTAAAATGCACAGTTATGTTAAATTAAATTTGTATGTATTATTAGCCATTTCCGAACCATTCCTTCTAAGTGTAAAGTTTCGTATTTTAGAGCAGGTCGTCTGTTTGAGAATTTGATTCCTTTTCCTTTGCGTGAGATGGTTACTCATTCTGATTGTTGCGTAATTTGAAGCATTAGCAGCTAAATATTTACACATCATTTGTATAAGAAGAATTTATTGAATGACAGAATATATAAGGGATATATGTGAATTACCACAACAGCATTGAAAGTAAAATAGAATATTAAATGTAATGGGAAAGCTTTCATTTTTCCACAAGAATATGCTTTAGCTGAACATTTTTAGTAATAACTGAGAAGATGTGATTACAGCATCTACAGAGTGTTTCATTCCTTGATATGGCCCCTCGCATATTTGTCTTTTCCGCCTTGCAGGAGCTTTTATGGCTGTAGATTTTATTTTTCCTTCTTAGCTTGCGGGAGTTGTGTCATTAGCAGGGTTAGGATTTTTAGGTGCGAATTTCAGATGAAACAAGGAAGGGAAAAGGTGCTCAAATAAGGTGAAAAAAGGGACAATAAGGTGCTGGTTTATTTAAGGGGATGCAAAACTGAAATTGCTATTTTCGTAACTATCCATTCAATCGGGTTGAAATTTTAACACTTGTCAGTCTTCTTTAGATATAATTTTTTTGTGAATTTCAATCCAAAATCTTAATTAGTTTTTAAGTTATTATTTTCAAAATATAAAATTATGGGTATATGCAAAATGCAACACATGATGCATTTTAAAAAAAAAATCTTATATTGCTTCTATGTCAAGGAACTACAAACCTGTCATATAATTTTTTTTCTACCATTCTTAGTTTAAGAGAAAAAAAAGTTTTGCAGTTTTGTATTTGCATTTTTCTCCTTTTTTGTATACATTGTTATCTTGAAAAATTAGTAGCGCAAAAACTATTCATTACACAGAAAAATTATATGGCAGTTTTATTTATTTGGGTTTTTGAAATAAGCATAAAAATGTCAATATGAATGGATGAAAACTACATCGTGTGGAACATTTTGAATATGCAGAAATGCTAAAAATAAGAAACGCCTTAAAATCAAGTTTTAAAGATATAAACAGCTAGCTACCAAATGCGCAAGGGTATTTAAAAAGTCTCGTAACGATCCGGAAGTGTTCGCTAGGTCAAAAATAAAAGTGATTTCTAAAACTACAAGCAATGAAGAATTTTTTGATAACATAATTTTTTGTTGTTGAGATTTTGGGTTAATTTCAGTTGTGCATTCCGTTAACTAATTCAACGATTTCTCTTTCCTCTATTCTAATTTATTGAACTACAAACAAGTACATTAAATTATCACTCATCAAAAGAAGGAAAAAACATGAAGCTGTTGTACTTCAAGACATTAAGCATCTCCACATTTTTAAAAGCAAGTCTGTTTCTATTAGGAGATAGACTGTCTTTGTAGACGCTAAAGCTTCTTTCAACATCCACAGAAACCAGTGGGGCAAACCTTGTATTCACTCGGAACGGCAACTTACAGATGTGGCGAATTCCTCAATGTCTGGATTCTTCTGAAGAGTAGATTCAAGTTTGTCTTTGGCAAAACCATCTAACTGCTCCCTCACGGAAGTAAAAATATTCCATTGTTTTTCCTTTTCCAGACCTTGTTCTTCCAATCGTTTAATAGCTGCAGGCAGGCACTTGTTAACTATGGACACAATATAGTTCTGTCTGCAAATTATGTATTTTCTCCGGTAACAGAAGTTGCTGTGCCATGGAAATTGCACCTGCGTCGGATGGATCCAAAGAAAGCACAAACTCTTCAATTTTATCAAAATTCTCACACAACATAGCAGCACACTCAATCCAAGATCCCCAGCGAGTAATGACCGGGAAATTTGGAAGGGGCTGGCCAGTGATTTCCCTGTAGTAAACAACACGGCTCGGAGCTTTCAGTAGAATATTCTTCAGGGCACAGATGAATTGATTTGCGATGCCGTATTCGTTCCTTATTGATTCACAAACCCCGTAAAGGGCATGAGCCAAGCATGTCAGATGCTTCAAGTTAGGAAATAAAGGTTTCAATTGGTTAACAGCTGAAACCATGTATGGAGCCTGGTCCGTAACCACAAGAAGAAGTTTTTCAAACTCGATACCAGTAGACCAGGGTTTTTGGCAGAATTCCATAATGGATTGCATTAATGTACTGGCATTGGCTTTCTGCAGCTCGTACATTTTTAACATGGGCTTAACTTTCTCCCCTGCTAAGAGAAAAGGTCCGTAACCACAAGAAGAAGTTTTTCAAACTCGATACCAGTAGGCCAGAGTTTTTGGCAGAAGTCCATAATGGATTGCATTAATGTACTGGCATTGGCTTTCTGCAGCTCGTACATTTTTAACAACATGGACTTAACTTTCTCCCCTGCTAAGGTAAAAGCTAAAATGTTCAAAACATATCGTTCCATTGAGTCTATGGGTTCATCCACAATGGTTCCCACATCGCAATCAGACACTTTCTCCTTGATTCTTTATATGGTTTCTTGGTAAACGGGGTCCATGTAGTTTTTTCTTAAAATACTCTCGTTGGGCATTGGCATCTTTGTGTATTTTTTCAAGAAATCCCTTGAAGGCTGGATGGTTCACCTTATTGAATGGAATTCTTGATTGTGTAAGAGCTGCACACAAATCAATGTTTAATTCCTTCAATTTTTGGCTTTTTGAAGAACTCTATTGAAACGCATTTCATAATAGAGGTTGCCGTGATTGAAGAGTCTTGTTCATTTGATGCTTAGAGCTGGAAATGTGTTGTTCGATGTGATCTCGCTGGTGTTTTTCATCTAACAAAATTCCTGAATCACAAACAGTACATCGCATAACAGTTCTATCAGTGTCTATGAAATCTTGATTGAATTCCTCAGCCAGAACAATAAATCGAGCACTGGACATCTTTTGCATGGTAAAATCTTGTACTAGTACACTCGTTGCTAACACTAGTTCACTTGCTAACACAATGCGACTTCACACAACTCACTCTTGTGCCCATTCGCTGTCCACATACTCTTATAACACCGCAACAATTACCAGAATGTTCTCATTCATGCTGGAACTTCAGTCTCAGTGATTTCTAGTAGTTTCGAGCAGAACCCAGCCTTAATAATTCTCAGAACTGCGCGAGTGAGGTTACTGCCGTCTCTGCGTGCCCAGCCTTCGCCTCCACGCAAACAGATGACGTCTGACATTCACGAACAGTAGGTACTGATTCTGGTGGGATAGAATTACTCATTGTCAATTGCATTATTACGGCCTACTTTATAGCAGTAAAGCGAGAGAAAGAGGTTTTCGTCGAACACACAATTATTTTCCATAGTTGCGGGTGTGCTTTCAATTCCCGCGCGGCGTTTACTGAAAGAAGTAGGCTTACTATTCGCACGTACACAGCAAGCTGTGGAGACGTTAATTGAAAGTTAAATAACAAATTGGAATGAAACTTAAAAGAAAAAAGGGGGAAAAAGGAGATTATGGGCATGGTTGGGGAAAATGGGATAAAGGTGCCGAAAAGGGGTAAAGGTCCCAAAAAAGGGGAAAAGGTGCCAGAAAAAATGCCTCTTTTCGCAACTAGGAACAAAATTTCACACTGTGATATCTTTCTGCACAGCTTTAATTTAGCCTAAGAAAAAAGGTGCGCACCTAAAAATCCTTACCCTGGTCATCAGCATCTTGCCGCGTACTATGTATCCTCCACATAGAGGACGACAATGTGTGAACCGAATGTACTAAGTCATTCTGAACAGTTTTGGTTCTGAAATGTGCGATTAATTTATGGTCTAACTAGCAGGACAAAACAAAAGCACAAGCATAATTTGTTGCATTCCCGTTTCATTCACGAATGTCTACACATCTGCAATTATAATTCTTCTTCTTGTATATAAGGAAAACCCTGGAGACCAGGTGAAAAATTTATTCTGATCACCGAAAATCTTTGTTAAAATGCATACATTCCGACAAGAAGCTTTGCGTACAGCCACTAATAATTATAAGGTAAGTGTATATATTGTTCACGTGTATCTTGAGGTCGTCCTCCATGGTGTAGTGGTTACCACGCTAGCCTCTAGTTCCCGAGGTCGCGAGTTCAAACCCTACGGAGGGCGATGAAGTTTTTGTAGCGTAAAAATCCTTATAATGGCTTCATGGCTTCCTTCGGAAGGGAAGTAAAGCCGGTGGTCCCGTGTCGTAGATTTACGACACGTAAAAGAACCTCAAGCTTGATAAAAGAGGCCTCTGAGCAAAATTACCGGTCTTTCACGCCCAATACAGAATGGGACGCTAAGGACCACAGCAGTTAAGAGCGTCCATAAATAAAACCCAATTTAATTTGTGTATCTTGAAAACGTTATACGCAATAAGAAAAAATCACACCCGAGGTCGGCAGCCCTTATTCCTGGGCTTTCCAGCAAAAGTTATGTCAACCCGCGTATGCACATACACAGGGCCCAGATAATAGATTAAAGGTGTGAAAGGTTTTTGGGGGGTCTGGAGAGCATGCATTACAAATGATGGACATTGATGATACATAAAATATATTTGTTAAAGGGAATTTAGGAAGGAAATTTCCATCCTAAATTTAGGCTACTTCCCCAGCGTTTGCCAGTTATGACTGAGGAAAACCTGGAAGGAACCTCAGTCAGGGAGGACGATCGTGAAAGGATTTGAACCTCGGACCTCCCGTTCACGAGTTCGTACCTTAACGAGCTCGGCTACCCATGTCGGTTGCAAAATAAATAATTATTTCTCAGAAGCCAGCTAAGGTATAAAGCAAGATGTCGGAAAGTTGAGTCGTATCTTATATCCATTGATATGAGCTTTAACATCAGGTTATATAAGCGGCTCTCCATTTGGAAACAATTTCCATCAATATAAGAGGTTAATCCTAATCAAGGAAACGGTAAAGCCGAAACTCCATCATAAGTCCTTTGGTTTTATAGATTGTCCCTTTAAATTTTATCTTTTAACCTTACAATTTTAAGGCTGAGCACCGTACAATTGTTAACATATATGACTATCGATTTCTGTTTTAAAAAACAACGCAAGCGTGCTGTTTTACTTGATGTTAAATTTCGAATTCCAAATGCGCAAACTATACACATTATGACAGCTGAATACTTGCTGATAGGTATGCAATATTTCTGTGAGTAGATCCTTAAATTAACTATTCGCGGTTTTACAAACGATATTGTGCAGGTGCAGCAACGGTGACATCCTTATTGGAGCAAAGTGTGCTAGTTACTGAAGCGTGAACCCTCGAAGATGAAGGCGGTATCTGTCTTCGAAAGTTTGGAAATTAATTCCACTCCGCCCTGGCAGAGAACTCGAGAAGAATTACTTACTTGATTTATGCCGCAAGGAAAGTTTCGCTTCCAAGAGCTCCCCACTTCTGACTTACATGTGGCTGTTTCACCATGAGATGAAATAGAATTCAGCAAGTTATTGGTTTCCTCTTGCTGTACTCGAGCGTAAAGTGTAGGAATATAGCATTTTCCAAAAGATCAGATCCTCGGTCAGAGCAGCAGAGAAATGAGAAGCGCATTATTACAATATAAGCCATACGCCTGCTTTTTTTTCGAGGGGCTGTTGAGTGAAATATGTTAAACTATTCCATTCGGACCGGTAAGTATTCCTATACCCCTTTTAAAGAATTCAAGGAGCCAAATTAATAAAGACAAGGTTCCCATTTTACTACCTATGGTAGGTGGAAGAAATGTAATCCGCGCAGCAATTCGATGTTGAGATTTCACCGGAAATGCGTTTTGAGATCCTCTGAACTAGCCCTTCACCAAGCACCCTTCTAAGAAAAATGTGGTATACAAATTCCGAGGATGCAGTACGAACATTTACAAGCAACAATGCCACCCCAAGCCAACCTTTGCATGAAACATTTTTCCTTGTTTAAAAAAAGAAACAGGATTTAGATTAAAACATCGCATACTCGTATATCTGACATTTATATGAATAAAGCAAGTCTTGATTTTCTAGGAATAGTCTGTGAAGACACGCGGCGCTTGATTCTGATTGAATGTTATAGAACTATGGAGTAGACAAAAACATTTATGACGAAAAAATGTTGATTATTAAATATGTAAACAATTATATTGTGGATTTTTTTTGAGGGGGGCGACAACTTAATCAGGTTACCTGATAGTTAATACTCTGGTCGGAATTTTATTTCAAACTACAGCTTTTACAATGTTATGTCCATTCGGTGGCTACTCATCAGGCCATGCAACGAGTATTCAAAATATTTTAAATATAGCGAGCTTTTTTTTACTTTCTCTACCACGTACATAGTAGGTAGAGAAGGTAATTGCATTCCACCAAAAATTCGATACCGAGATTTCACCGGAAATAAATGTTTTTAGTTCCCCTTAATAAAAAAAAGAAAGAAAACAAAAGCATTTTCAGTAAAAGGTCCGTGTGTGTGTGTGTGTGTGTGTGTGTGTGTGTGTGTGTGTGTGTGTGTCTGAGTGTCTGTCTGTGAACAGCATAACTAAAAAACGAGAAGTCGGATAAACAAACTTGGTATTTTTAAGTTCAGTAACTTCCAAATAAGCAACACGATTCTTCATTTTCTAAAAAATGGCTTTCTGGATTTCGATTAAAGTACCATATATTAAGATATTTACATGACAAATAAAATGTATATCTTGAATTTTCTTGGAATGGCGTGTGAAGTCCTCATTCGGAATGAATTTTGTATAATCTTGTATGATTGTAAACGTTAAACGATAGACGAAAACGTACTACACAAAAAAATGTAGATCTCTTTAAAATGCACTATTTATTTCAAATAACCTTTTTGTGGCATTAGCCATTTCCGAGATATGTTATTAATGTTTCGAATTGTTCAATACTTAGCCATTCTATTAAAGTGCTGTTGATTTTCAGTTGTTTTTTGTGATGTCATGGAAAGAGCATGGAATTTTAAGGCCAGTGTATAGCATCCACTTCTGAAACTTTGACTGTTGCTATTCCCTTTGTATTTATAACGAAATGTGTAATGTAGCTGTTTCCGGAAAGTTTTATCCGGATTAAAATGAAGTAGATGGAAAATATACTTTAGTAAGAACAATTTGTATACCCACCAATAAGCGCTAGAAGGTAGAGAAAGTAATGTGAATGTAACAAATCAGATATTTTATTAAACATTTGTAGTACAATCAATCTTTTTGCTTTCATGTAGCTGTAAGTCTTAGAGCCATTGGTGAAAGCATACTTCTTGATTAACATGAAGTAGGAAAAGTAGGTTGTTTCTAAGAATAGATTTGAAAGTATGTAAATTAAAGTGGGCAGAGAAAGGCGTGTGATTGCAACCGCAGACCTTTTTATGAAGATTCTTTCCTATCAAATGTTTTGCGTAGAATGAAGTAGTATCTGTAGGTGAATGGTAGAGAGATTTGCATCAGAACAAGGGTATTAATTGAAACCATTTAAAAAGCTGTAAACATCAGAAAATAAAAAAGTACTTGCAGTAGTTTCTAAATTCGGCGAGTACGTCTTTTAGTTTATTTACCTGAGTCGTACCTAACCCAGAGAAGGTATTCATTCGACTCAAAATCTACATAGAGATTTTATAGGGAATAAAATCACGTTCTGTGATTTGCTTGTTAAAACAATTGTATTGTTGGATTCAGAGAATTAATCTTGTGATCTGGATAACTAAACTCAGTATAAATTCATATTATTATAATTATAATAATAATAATAATAATAATAATAATAATAATAATAATAATAAGTTCAGGGGTTAATGAAGGACCGCGTTTTCCGTGTAAGGGTGGGATCGATTTTTTCGAACCTTTTTCTTAGGAGAACGGAGTGCCTCAGGAATCCATACTAAGTGTTACTCTGTTTGATATGGGAATTAATTCTATCTCGAATTGCATTCCTCCAGGGGTATCGTCATGTTTATTCGTAGACTACCTTGCCGTCTGTTGTACTTCTCAGCGTACGTCGTTTTTTGGAACGCCATCTGCAGCAATGCTTAGACAATCTTCAAGAATGGAGTCCTAAAACTGGCTTTCGTTTCTCAACTGAGAAGTCAAACTGCGTTATTTTCTGGCGCCGTAGGGGATGATTACCACCTTCGTTCGATTCGGTCCAGATTTACTTCCATTCGCGGATGTGTTGAGATTCCCGGGATTAACGTTTAATAGGAAAATTAGCTGGTCATCGCATATAGTGCAGCTGAAAACGCGATGTGACCTTTCTCTGAATATCTTGCGGGTATTAAATGCAAATCTTGGAGCGGATCGTACAGTTTTGCTGCGACTATATCGCGCCTGAACCGATCTAATTTAGATTATGGGTGTATCGTTTATTCTTCAGGACGACCATCTGTGCTGAAAAGATTAGATACAGTCCATAATCCGGGCCTTCGTGTGACCATTGGTGCTTTTCCAACTAGCCCAGTTATGAGTTTTTATCCCGAATGGGCAGAACCTCCTCTCCGATATCGGCGTGAGGTCCTGTTAGGAAATCCAAAGTTCGCTTCCTTTTTCAACATCGCGCTGGACGAACATTATTAGAACAGCTCCACTAATCCATAGCCTGCTGGTGTTCGTTTCCGGGAGCTTCTTAGAAAGCACGGCATTGAAATGCCAAACATGTTTCCTAAGGGGGTTACGTGTGACATCTCACGTAGACCTCGGGATTGCGGCATACCGGAAGTCTACGATAGCTACTTTTAGTATCCACCCCTTTTTTTTTTAGAATTTTTTCGGGTTACAACAACAGTTGGATATGCGTATGTTCATGGAACCGAACCCCAATGATAGCACTTCCATTTATAGTGCAGAGCTGTATGCCAAATACCGAGCCACTTTGTATGTGCGCCGTCGAATATTGGGAGATTTTGAGTGATTGGCCACTGCAGTTTTACGCACGGTCACTTCTTTGTCCGCTATGTAGCCCAAACCTGTCGGTACGTCATGTGCTGCTAGAATGTGTTGCTCTGGCGCGTCTTCGGGAGTCCTTGCAACTGCCGGCCAATCTTGCAGATGTATTAGCGGACAATAAGCATGCGGTTGAGGGGGTTTTCAGGTTTGTGTCGGGGATAACTTTTCAAATTCGACTTAGACATATTCATATCAGGTGTTTCGTACTTTTCGCTTTATATTTATATATTGGTATTTATTTCAGACTTTTGCTATGATTTTATATTGATTTTTACCTCTGGCTTTTGTTAGGTCGTCTTATATTCATCTTTATCTCTGTCCTTTGCCATGATCTGTTTTACAAGGGCGCTAATTACCTAGTAGTTGAGCGCCCTTAAACACAAATCATCATCACAGTAGAAATATAAAATTTCATACTTCGTTGAACACATTAAAATATGGGAGGTGAAGATGTTCAGGAATTTCACCTACCTCAGTCATTTGAGCTGAAAATTTTTCTCTTAAATTTTGCCTCTAAAACTGGTTAAAAATATCTTAGGTTTCAGATTTAAAATAACGCAGAAAATGTACTCGTTAATTTTCTTTAATTAGACTGCGGTCTCTTCTTTCTGTTATACAATTTGATATAAGTGATGTACTCGTAGAGCGTGTTTCATTAGAACAAAGAAAAACTAGTGACGGAGAAAACTGAGCTAAGTATCTTGAACATACGGTTTTAATAAGATCGTTAGTTATTTTTTAGAAAATAAAAAATAGCGAAACTTTTTCTACGCGAAGTTAGTTTGGGGGGGATTTTCTTGAAATGAAATTCTTCACACTGAAGATATGAACGAGTGATACCAAATGGCACAACATGCCCGGCCGCTATTACTACTTTTAATTTCGATTTAAATCAGGATTTAAACAAAAGAGAATATCCAATATGTGGCGAAACGAGCCGTTGAACGAAGAAAGTGAAGAGAAAATATGTAGATTTAAGTTATCATGTACGCAGTATTAGGTACTCTCGATTATCTCTGCGCGGTTTATCTGGTTTGCGTAATACCCATGCATGATTTATGCCCTAAATATATTTAGTACATATTAATATAAAGTAGCAAAAAAGATCATGACAAAAGTATCCTAGAATTCAAATCAAAACGGTGTGTTGTGAACTAAGCTTTGCTGTTTCGGTATTAGAACTGTGTCCTGTTGAGTGGTTAGGAAAAGAAATGTTCCTGTGTGAAAGAACGAATGAAAGGAATCCGAGCCGCAGCTATAGGTACCTACTTTAATGCGTTTTACAGATAGTTCTTATACTTACATACACTTTCTCCGTGTTGTAATCTTCTGTTAAAATATTATATATACCCCGCCTTCGACTACAATGGTCTTATCGGCGGCCTTTTCTTGCCTCCTATGATTCAAATAGGCAATGGTGTTAACTCGTATTCACTTGTCGGTGGGTTTCTAGTAAACTAGGTTTTAATCATTACATCACACACACACACACACACACACACACACACACACACACACACACACACACACACACACTTCCAGACTCTGGGGAGGATAGGGAACAATCTTGGCTAGAGAAAAGTTCCCACCCCCAGGCGGTAATCGAAGCTGGGACCCCTCGCACAGCAGGCAGGTGCTCTACCAACCGGGCTGCGGGGCCAGCCTCTGTAATTTGTGTTGGTAATCCTATCAGGAATTAAGCGAAAAGCGGTGATGTTAACTGTAAAACAAAAAATTAGAAAGCAAAGCTGAAGTATGAGTAAAACTTAATGTATTTCTCATACATAGGCTTTGCAACGTGTCGATATTTTGCTGGATTATTTGGGACAAAGGGGCTTTTATTATACTTTGACATTACTGCAGGAAAATGGGAATTGCCATAAAGAAACAAATTATCAGAGGTGGAAAAGTATCAAAGATTATTTCAGGGCATAATTATGTAAGTAGGTACTTTAAACGACGCGTGCGTGTGCTCACACACACACACACACACACACGCACGCACGCACAGATAAATTTTAATCTTGTTGTAAAATAATACTGTACACCTACTGTATATGGCAGTGAAATGTACAATTGAACTTAAATGTAGATTTCAAGATAGGCTTATATACCTACCACATGCTATATAATCAACTTTGGTATTATTCGGCACCTATTTCCGGTGATTAACCCTGATAATCTGAAATATAATGTGCTTTAGTAAGACAGCCTAATCGCTCCGGTGTGAATTATGTCACGAAAAATGTACCAAAATGTTTTTGTTTCCTGCTAAAATAAGGAGTTTACAGACTAAAATGGTGTTATAACCTTGCATTATTTTTTGTGAATTGAATAGTCTTATAAGTGGATGTGTCACCTGCTTATAAGACTATTCACTCGCAACCCTTTTTATACAAATACTCATATAGTTATTTATCAAATAGTAGAAGTCTTGGTAAATATTCACAAACTGAGAAAGTCGCATGAAAATTGCCTCAATAGAGCGACTGAAGGATCACAAAGCTTACATGATATTGAAAATGTTAAGATCTGATCAAATTTAAGAATTTAAAAATTTAATTTGATCAATTTAAACCATTTTACATATTTTTTTAAGGTCTAAGAAAAATAATTGTTCTTCCTGATCGTAAAACAAATACGTTCCCCTCCCCGCCGCAGGATTAACAGCATGAATCTGTAGTGTCATATTTTTCTGTTCTCTTCTGAATTTGTATAATACAGAAAAAAGACAGATCTAAGGTCACTGCTCTGAGGGAGTATTTTTAACATTTAAATGATTTCAGTCTAATTATATAATATAAAAAAGTAGCAGCCCGCCTTAAAGCAATATGTGTAAAAATAACATAAAATGTAACAGTCATTCTATTATGTTTATATTATTATGTACATGTTTAATAATCTTATGTGAATGTATTAGGTAATTTAACAATATAGGAGCTGTGATAATAGAGGGCGAAAGTTGCTAACAATGAGGTAACCTTGAGGCAATAATAAATTGGAAAGTTTAATAATGCTAATAGTAATTCTTGGAGCAACAATAATGTAATTTTTGAGAGTTTATAAATAGCCAATCAACAACCAGAAAACCTGAAAGTTGAATAAAAGTATTCTATTGGAGTAGGATTAGCCAATCAGAGACTTGAAATAGATCAAATTTGCAAATGCAGGCGGTAGAAGTCAGTTGCTAGTAACAGTGTTCTAACCGGACGCGAGACGCGTTCCCGAGCATTTAAATACGTATTCAGTGTGAGAACATTATAAAGTTTACGTGTTAAAAAAAGTGCAAGTAATTAATAAAAGAATCTCACAGTTCTCTATATAAGTGAAGTGTTATTTAATCGTGTGAAGAATTAATAAATGGAGTGAAGTAAAAATTATAATTTGTGTAAGCCTACATTCTTTAACCGCATCACACTCTGTTAAGAAACATGTTTCTACAACTTAATACTGACGCAGCCGAGGCAAACAAATATATTTAATATTTAAAGAAAACATACAAATACAAAGTTGATTCTTAAACATTGGGGCGAAAGCCACCAGAAAATGAACGTTGGTGCGAGGGCTACCGGAAACTTTGTGCCATACGTGGGGCAGTTACTTCATCAAGTTTGGCTCTTCAACTGCAGCAATACAACTACTCCTAAAATAAAAACTTCTTCAAATTGGCTTTCCAACAGTGAAGCAACTAAAAATCCATCAGCTTTTATGCAGACCATTCCAGACAGTGAATCAGAATATCTCCTTCGGGGTAAACAAAGAGCTGCCAAGGACAGTTTTCGAATCCTTAACTTTAAACATGCGATGTTTAAATTCAGAAATTACAAGGCAGAATCTTACGCCAGTTTGCATTTAAACAGCGGTTCTGTATACCCCTGCCTCTGTTTGTGCTGGGTATCACGTTAATTGTGTAGTTTACACGTTTATTAATATTTATGCTTCCCCACACTATTCCGTGCCGTTATGCCGGCACTTTAACAAGGGTTTTATATCGCCAGGGCACGCTCTCAAATTGCTCCTTTTTTATCTTTTTTATTTGTTGTTACTGACGAGAGAGTTTGGAGTTTAGGAATAACCAGGTTTTAGAAGTGTAAAGCTTTCCTGGTAGAACAGCAGAGGAGGTTACATTAATTGCTAAATGTATATGCCGTGCTTAGAACAAAGTTAAAATTCATAAAGTTTTAGATAATTAGTTTGCCAAATTAACAAAAGCACTTTTGCATTACACTACTCCATCGCCTTCTGTAAGTGATGTTCAGTTGAAACTTTTAAAGTCTGCATCGAATAGATTAGTTGAACGGGATTCCTTTTTATTTTCTCACCACTTACCTAGTAGGTGGAGAAATTATTGAAGTTCACCGAAAAATTCGACATCGAGATTTTACAGGAAATACGCGTTTTGAGGCCCGTCAATAAAAATCTGATGACTCACATGACTTTCTCCACTCTTGTAAACACTATTTTTACAATCGCTTTTTCTCCATCTACTTCATGTTAATCGAGATAAAAATTTGCAGAAACTATCTTATTGCTAATTTTCTTGTAGGTGTAGGTAGGTAGGCTTTAAGCGATAGTCAAATATTTTAAGAGCCGGTTGCTATGTGGAGCATTCCATTCTCTTTGTATGTCCAGGACATAAAAATACTAATAACGAATTCCTATTTGAGAAAAAGTAAAAATATTGGAAAATTCAAATAAATAACAAGGAATATTTCGGAAATGGTTCACTCAAAAAAAAAAGTATATGACGTAAATTGTATGTTTTAACGAGATATACTTTCTCTGGTGATCTTTTCTTTGAGAAGGTGATACATTTTGTTTTTGAGGTAGAGAATTTAAGCCCAGTTGTTGACCATTTTTGTAGTTGTTTCAAGGTAGACTGAAGTACTTGGGTGATGGTAATATTTTCCCTTGACAGGGTATTGTAGTATCGTCAGCGTAGAGGCAGGCCTTAATTTGTGATTAGAGATGATACAACGTGGTTGATAGCTACAAGAAAAAGAGTTGCGCTCAACACTGAACCTTGATGAATGCAGTTTTCAATCGAGACTTCTTTGGAGAGTATACCGTTGGCCCTGACTCGTAAACTCCGGTTGTGAAGAAAGTTCCAGATAAAAGCTATCATCCTTCCTCGGATGTTGTTATTTAGAAGAGCTTCTATTATGTGAGATTTGCATGTCAAATCACAAGCCTTCTCAGGATCTAGATTCGTAGCAGATAGGTGTTGAGATTCTGAGAAGGCTTTGGGGATTTCTGTTTCAAGCATATTAACCCTCTATTCGTAATATCGGCCTTCTAGACCGCTGTTGCTTTTAATTATTCGTTCGTTGACAAGACAGTTAATACTAGCGCCTTCTGTCTTTAGCTGTGTGCTACTCAGTCCTTAATTAGACATTGTGCAGTGTGGAAGTTTCCGCCACTATAAACAAATCATTGTTGTCGTGTTTTAATTAGAAGTCTGCATTTTTACCTGTCACTTCTGGAGGTCCTTTAGACTATTATGTCGTTTTACGTCGTACTTATGATTGTATTAAGGTAACAAACAGTAAGTGTTCATTTTAATAATTACCAAGTAATTGCAACTTATTTTTATTTCGTAGCAATAACAAGTATTTCAAGTGGTTCTCGTGAGTCAGAGCCACGGATCCCGACTTCCAGACTGGGATTACGCAGTGGATGAATGATGTGACAGCGATGAGGATGAATAATGGGGATAATAACCAAGTAATAGACTATTCAGATGAAGATCCAGATTTCATAATAGAGCATAGAGTATGGGAATCTGAATCAACGAACTGCCTACAGCTGCGAATATTGCGATAAATACTGAAGGGGAGGAAGTAGTTTACTTGGTATAGCAGGAAACCACCTTCGCATGTCATTGGAGGGCTACCTGGTGTCATTAGTGCTTCTAAAGCCTTAGGCTTGGAGGCTAATTCTGTAAATATTTGTAATTTAGTTTTCAATGAATATTTATCCTCAATGAAAATATTCACTGCTGGGCATACTGGAGAGAAAATAAAAGACACTGCTAACCTCTTAAACTATCGAACAGAAATTATCTTTCATTGGTTTACTGCTGTTTACCTCAGTTTTCAAATCAGATCATGAAAATATGGCATCATTACTCCTATTTTTTACTGCACCTGCTGGACAACTAATATTTTACTATCTACAATGTCATTGGAGAGGTTTGGGGTTGTTTTTGCTTTCCGCTTTGGTATTGGCACGGATGGTGAGGTACGAAAACAATGAAATCCTGTGGCTGCAATCTCATTATTTGAGACGGTTATCTCAGTCTGTCAAACTGTTTACTTTAGGGAATCCGTCTGCATTGTTGGTCCCTTTTATGGGGAGATGCGCATTTAGGGTGCACGTGCCTGACAAAATATGCCATCAAAGTGATTTGCCTAACAGTTGCTCGCTGCTAATGCCTGTACAATGCAAGCATTTGCATCGGCAAGGGATATGATTTACAGAAGTAGAAAAGAAACTTGGGAAACCAACTGTGAGTATTGCGTGTTTGAAAGTGCATACAGACGACAAATCGTAATATTACTGCTGACAACTGCTCCACTTCTATTGAACTAGTAAAGGAATTGAGAACAAGAGGCCTATCTTAGGTAGGAACGATAAGAAAAAATAAGAAGGAAATCTCAACATAATTTCAGGTATCCCAAGTAGTAGAGCGGTAGGCCTTATATGGATTTACAAAGGAAATCACTCTTCTATTCTATGCCCCCACCAAAAAAAAAAAAAGAACCATCATGTTAGTTTCGTCCACGCTTCACCACAGAAGCGAAAGTGATGAAAATTGAAAGCCGGAAATAATGCATTTCAATGAACAAAATCTGATATGGATTCATTTGACATTAAGTGTGCAAATTACCCCAGCAGTAGATCTCTGAGATGGCCAATGGCTATTTTTTTCTCAATTCTGAGCACAAGCATTGTGAATGCTACAATTTATACTTATACTCCTGAAAAATGTGCGTACTACCAGATTTGATTTTGTGAGGAACCTTGCAATAGAGCTGGTAAAAACTCCCCTTCAGCTATGTCTCACAATATCCAACATCTCATCAAAATTAAAAATAAGTGTCCACGGGGTACTGAGACTAAACGTGAAGAAATGCCGGCATGCGATGACAATAAAACTGGCAGGCTTGAGAAGAGGAAAACCTGGCAGTATTTTATTTGCCCGTATCAGGAAGAAAGAAAAAAAAACCTTGCCTACAAATGTATAAACTGTGCAAAAAGCAAGTGATTGAAATGTTCCCATAAAATGTGTAAAACTTGTGCATAACAAGAAAATAGAATATTTAGGCATTGTGATGCTCTCTTTGTTACTAAAATAATGCTTTGCTGTTTTGAGAAGTTTATTAAACGTGTTATAATTAGGTTACCTTATATGATGATAGAATTCTTACTAATGTATAAACTTATTACAGCAAAAATAATGATACGGTTTAGGGAGGGAAAATCTGTAGTATTTATCTGTATCAGAAAATAAAATGCCTGCAAATGCATAGACATTTTTTTCTGAAATGTTCCTGTAGAATGTATAAAATTTGCACATAAGGATAAAAATGGAGTATTTGGGTATATTTGCATATATATGGGTATATTTGGTAAAAGAAAGCATGCTTAAACATATTGAAACGTTCTTTAAAAGCTCAGAATTAAACTAGGTCATATATTATTGTAATTGTGACACTTCTGTCATTACAGTATCCATTATTTAATAATAATAATAATAATAATAATAATAATAATAATAATAAAATGCATTAAAATGTATCGATAATAAAAGTAATTCCATTGATAGCGAAAAGACAAATGTAATGTGTTAATGTGTTATTTATCCCTAAAAATACAAGTTAAGTGTAACTTGTGTGTTGGCGTAATTGTGAGGGTCTTATGAGTAGGGGGTTAATATATCTGTGGTTGAATGGAACTGCGGAACCCACTGTGAGAATTGGTTAAGTGTTGCTGATTGAGAATCCATTTTAGTCTTTGGTTAATGACTTTTTCCATAAGCTTGATCATAGTACAGGTGAGAGCTATAGATCGAAAGTTTCTAGAAGTACTGTGGTCTTTGTTGGGTTTAGGAATAGGAATTATTGTTGCTGTCGCCATTGGTTAGGAAATACTTTATTTATCCAGATAAAAGTATATGTTTCATTCAGATATACCAGTCCTTCACGAGGAAGTTGTTTGAGTAATTCATACGGTATATTGTCCGGTCCAGGAGCATTTGATGTACATTGCTGTAGATTGTCCATTAGCTCATCTAGTGTAATTTCTTCATTGTAGCTTTCATGGCAATATGAAGTTAGTTTTAGGTGTGGTTTAGACTTTTTATATTGTTGAAAGGAGTCGTCATAATTGGAGTTACTTGGCATTCTTGCAAAGGGATTTTCCGTTTATTTATTCTATCCCATACTAATCAGGAAGGGGTGCTATGTTTTAATGAAGATACCAAGGATGACCAGCTTAGTTGTTTGCTCTCCTTGGCGATTTTTCTTGCTTTTGGTTCTAACTTTTAATTTTGTTCTCTAATGATGGGTGCCTCTTATATTGTTAGAATGCCGTGTGCTTATCTTTTAAAGCGGATTGGAGGATTCGTTCCACCGTAGTACATATCTTTTATTGTTAAAAGCGGTGGTCTTTGGTACACTCAATTCTGCGGAGGCGACTGTTAATCCAGTAAACTCTTAAATAATAGAATCTACTTCACGATGTAACGACCTTTCAGTCGAGGGAATTTTTGAATGCCCTCTTTGATGGGATTTTGTTATAGTGGTCAGTCAGCTTTATGAAACTTCCTCTTGGAGTTGAAGGTGTATGAGGCTATAGAATTATTTAACGAGATTCTGATGGGCGAGGGTCGCTACCAAGCAGCGAAGAGTAAACAGACCAATGGAGTAGTTCGTAGATATCAGGAGTACTGGTCGATAGTACTAGATGTTCCATGAGCTAGATCATGGAATGAGTTAAGTATAATCAAATAAATTAGTAAATTAGTATTAAATTATTTTCCCTCTTGTGTTAGTGTGACGACTTCCCCATAGTGTTAGTGTATAAAGGCTGTTAAAATCGCCCAACATTATGAAAGGTTTGGGAAGTTGGTGCATTAAATTATTTAGTCATCACTTCGAAGAGCAAAGTTATTGAGGATGTATGTATTACAAATGCTTACTGGTTGCGGTAGATCAACAGATTGTCTCTAGGTCGGTTAGAGGGATTCCTTGTGGTTTAAATTGCTTTTCGCGTATGTTGTTACCTCTCCACTTGCATGAAGTGCAGTTGTAAGATTCTTATAGTATATCTTAAATAATTGTTTTGTTAGAGGCAGTGTTGTTACTAAAGTTTGTTTCCTGTAGACAATTCCAGGTTGGTGACGGTTAATTAGGAGTTATAAAAGTTTAAGTTGTGGTCGGAAGCCGTTTAGATTCCATTCCATTATTGAAGATGCCATTAATATGACAATTATTTGAAGTGTGCTGTTTTTCATTGTCTAAGGAGAGCAGATTCATCACTTCAGTAGTCAGGTGTAGGTTCCTATTGCAATGTCTTTGTTCTAACTCGCAGCTTTTTAACAATGCGTGTGCATCTATTTTTCATGGTTTTATCGGTGAAGTGAGGACGCAGTGTTTTTAGCGCATAGGCAATACCCTCTGTGTCTTGGGTATGACTGGAAGCAATTGTGCTGTATCAGTAGCTCCTATTGTGTTTTCAAAGAAACTATGAAGCTGCAAATAGTCGAGAGAAAGGAAGTTGGATTACTTTAAATTCTTTGTTTAATTGGTCGGAGCGCAATATTTAAGGCTGTAGTTTGTGTATTCTTATTAGGCTTTTTTGATAGTCCGGTAGATTTAAGATCTCTAGGGTGTTTAGTGGAGGTATTGCATTCATCATTGAGTTTGACAATTTCATTGTTGGTTAGTGAAATTGGCGTTTTAAACCGAACAGCTTGTGGTTGTTTAATTGCTGAACTTTGAAATATTTCTGATTCTGAGGTAGCGAGATCTGAGAGTTCCTTGCGAGAGCTTAATGGAGCTTGAGTTTGATTAGGTCTGTCATGGTTATGATTAGCCATTTCCGTTGCTTTAGTGAAGAAGAGGGTATACAATCTTTATTATTGACCTTTGGAGTTGGAACTAGGGCTGGAAATTTCGAGAACTCTAGATTTACGCTGGGGATTTCGTGAGAAGGATCTGAAAGTACATCTTTAGGTGCTGCACTGATATTATGGCAATGTTTATCAAAATGTCCTTCAGTTTTACATAGGAAACAGGAGGGGAGATCAGAAGATAGATATATGATGCAGTTTCTTCCATCATGTTGGGGTTGTAATGTTTCTGGAAGGTTATTAGGATCTTCATTTAGGATGTACATCTCTCTTCTAAAGCTTAGTATGTGCGACAAACCTTGGATTGATGCTCCTGCTCTAATTGGTGAAAGTTTTGACATTACTGCAATGCCGAGTTGGTTTAGTTCATTTTCAGTCACACAGTTGGGCATTACTGGGCAAACATAATTCGTTTATTCCTTGTTAGAAGGGGTCTTATTTCCAGTGAAACATTGTTTAGCATATTTGGGTGTTTTTGGTGATTTTCTCAGCGCATATCTCACTAGATAGGAATACACAAATCCTCCCATTAGATATGCGAGAAACATATCATATATTGTTAGGGTTGGTTATATTTCCTAGCGCAAGAACGTAATCCTTGATACGAATGCCATCATAGGATTCGATAACAATAGCTTGCTCTTTGGTAGGATTTGACAGTGTTATATCAGAGTAGCTTGGCCTTGTAGATGCATTGGGTTCGTTATTAACAGGTTTCATTAGGTTATCTGAATGTTTGAGAGTTGTATTGTCGGAAGTAGTAGTGTTTTCATTTCTCTGTGGGTTCATTTGCTCACCTTTATTACAACTTAATTAACTTTCGTTGGATTATCATTTATTGAGAATATCTCTCTGTTTAGAGATGCCCATGGATGTATAACTGTGATTTTAGGTTATGCTAGGAAAGCGTTTTTAATTTTACAGTTTTACTCAAAGCAAGTATAAAGATTAACCCTACCTTTACTTAGGGTTGAGTTTATACTGTGTACGACAGAGAACTTAACCTTCTTTGTCGCCAAATGATTCCATAGAGATACTTAATGTTTCCCAGTCTCTTCCTCTTATTTCACATACGCCCCCCCTCACTTGCTAGTCTCTGTGACTTCTGATAGGACAGAGGCAAGAAGACCTGAGAGCGGAAGGAAAGCGCACGCACGCACGCACGCGCGCGCACGCGCGCACACACACACACACACACACAAAATAAGAGTATACACAAACTTCCAACCCCAACTAGGGCATCAAAGTTTCCAAAAATGTGCTGTCATTGTGGGCACGTCAACTGTGAACTGGTGATCCTTGTCATTTTCCCAGGTTGGAAAGTGTGATCCGTGATACAGATTCCCTAGAGGTGGGATGTTATGTTGAAAATCTACACTTGCTTTCTTGTGCATTTGATGAAAGATTTCACGATTTGATGGGCTTACAAATGGATTTTGATTATTCGCTACACCATTTAGCATGCATATTGATGATAGTTCCGAAGATGTTAACCTGGAGGGTATCGCCTTGAAATGCGACATTGAGTTAGCTGACAGGGGAACTTCTACAGGCGATTTCCTACATCAAGATTCCCTCGCTTACATAGGCGTGCGGCATCTATGATTGCAACGTTTGGTTCGACGTATGATGTGAAGCCTTATTTTGAGCTATGAAACGTGATAAACGCCCTGAGAGAGCCAACATCAGTGATCATAACTTAGGGTGTGCATTAAGGGTTCGTAGTTGTTTCATTATCTCAGAGTGTGGCAAATATTTTGAAAACCAGATGTCAGAAAGCAAGAATGTCTACCGAGAACTGGATGTATTCAATTTTTGCTTGAAACATGTATTCACTACACAGTTTATATTCGTTTAATTTTAATATTATCACTTTATACTAAGTTTATTTTGTTATTTTATAGTTATGCAATTTTTTCACTAATAAAGTACTGTTTTGTTCTTATAGTAAAAGATATTGCATGTATATGCTATCATTTGGTTGTATGGGACTAAAGGCTATAATTGGTTTGTATTGGGTTGTTTTGTCTATAATTTAATACCAAGCTCAAGGGGAATATTAAACCATCTGCGACGCAGTTTGTGACTGATTCTTTCTCTACTATCCTATCCGTAATATTTTAATGGTAACGCAACTACAGATTACCGAAGGTCACTGCGTGTAGTAGTTATTTGACTATTACGCGTACACCTCGCCGGCACAGCCCCTGACCTTCAACACCGTGCGCACAGTACAGGTACGGCGTGCTTGGGAGTTGGTTGTCCCTGAACTAGACGGAGCACAAGCGCATTTCCCTCCAAGTATGTAACGTACTAGATGCCACCTATCCCAGGCGTTGGATCGGAAGGGAAGGTTGAATCTTCCGAATTGACGCCTTGATTTCTTTTTCTGTGGCATATTAAATGTCTCGTGTATGAGACACCACTTTCCGACCAAGAAACACTTCTTGCTAAGATACTTGTCCTATGTGATGAGGTGCGTGCGATGCATAATGTAGTTGGTAGAGTGCATCAGAATTTTCTAGATGATGCCTGTATTGATTGTGGTGGAAGCCATTTCGTATACCTTCTGTAACACTGATTTGTTGATTAAACAAAAAATAATTTATTGTCCGTCCTCACAGTCCTAGACTTGCAACCGACCCAGGATCACCTCCTAGACCACAAGTTCCCATACCAAAGTTGTAGCTCCTTAAGTTTGTGCGCAACCTTTTGAATCGCCCTGTATATACGTGTATTGTAAATAAACTGTAAATACTCCATGGTATATCTTTAGGTAAAACATGGGTTGTAACGATTTGTAATTAAAAAACAAGGTTGTGACATGAAATTTTTCAGAAAATCCCCCAGCACCAAACTACCCTTTACATGGAAAAAGTTTCTTTGTGTTTGATATCCTCTAAAAGGTCTTTTACAATTTGATGAAAATGTCATATGATTAACAGATTGACCGAAATAAAACGTGTATCGTTAATTATTCATAAATAGGGTCTGTAATGTTCCCTTTATTAGATTAAATTTCGTATAATTAGGAAGCCTTAAAAGATAGACGAAGACTTAAAGTCTAGCTCATTAAAGGCGATTTATGTCACATACGTTTTTTCGTAGTGTTAAACGTTTTAGAAATATTCCATGTTGCAAGTAGGTATAGACCTCCCAAGCGTCGTCCAATGTACATGCTTGAGAGCGAACCTTTTCTTTCTTTTTTCTGTCTTTCTCTCTCTCTCTTTCTTTCCTTCCTTCCTTCCTTCCTTCCTTCCTTCATAATATCTTGTTATCTCGAAACATTTAATGCGGTTTCGGCGTGCAACTGTTGTAACTGGACATTAATTCTTGTTTAGTCATACAAACTCGGCGCAGGACGATTGATTTTTTTTGGGCGTAAAAATCCTTAGTATGGCTTCCTTCGGAAGGGAAGTAAAGCCAGTGGTCCCGTGTCGTAGATACACTACGTGATCAAAAGTATCCAGACACTTGGCTGAAAATGACGTACAAGTTCATGGCGCCCTCCATCGCTAATGCTGGAAGTCAATATGGTGTTGGCCCACCCTTAGCCTTGATGACAGCGTTCACTCTTGCAGGCATACTTTCAATCAGGTGCTGGAAGGTTTCTTGGGGAATGGCAGTCCATTCTTCACGGAGTGTGGAACTGACGAGAGGTATCGATGTAGGTCGGTGAGGCCTGGCACGAAGTCGGCGTTCCAAAACATCCCAAAGGTGTTCTATAGGATTCAAGTCAGGACTCTGAGCAGGCCAGTCCATTACAGGGATGTTATTGTCGTGTAACCACTCCGCCACAGTCCGTGCAGTATGAACAGGTGCTCGATCATGTTGAAAGATACAGTTGCCATCCCCGAATTGCTGTTCAACAGTGGGAAGCAAGGAGGTGCTTAAAATATCAATGTAGGTCTGCTCTGTGATCGTGCCACGCAAAACAACAAGGGGTGCAAACCCCCTCCAGGAAAAACACGACCACACCATAGCACCACCACCGAATTATTCTGTTGGCACTACACACGCTGGCAGATGACGTTCACCGGGCATTCGCCATACCCACACCCTGCCATCGGATCGCCACATTGTGTGCCGTGATTCGTCACTCTACACAACGTTTTGCCACTGTTCAATCGTGTAATTTTGACGCTCCTTACACCAAGCGAGGCGTCATTTGGCATTTTCCTGCGTGATGTGTGCCTTATGAGCAGCCACTCGACCATGGATTCCAAGGTTTCTCACCTCACGCCTAACTGTCATAGTACTTGGAGTGGATCCTGATGCAGTTTGGAATTCCTGTGTGATGGTCTGGATAGATGTCTGCCTATTACTCTTTACGACCCTCTTCAAATGTCGGTGGTCTCTGTCAGTCAACAGACGAGGACCACCTGTATGCTTTTATCGCTGTACATGTCCTTTCACGTTTCCACTTCACTATCACGTCAGAAACAGTGGACCTAGGGATGTTTAGGAGTGTGGAAATCTCGCGTACAGACTTCTGACACAAGCGACACCCAATCATCTGACCACGTTCGACAGCGTGAGTTCCACGGAGCGTCCAATTCTGCTGTTTCGCAATGTCTAATGACTACTGGGGTCGCGGATAGTGAGTACCAGGTAGTAGGTGGCAGCACAATGCACCTAAGATGAAAAACGTATGTTTGTGGTGTGTCCGGATACTTTTGATCACATAGTGTATCTCAAGCCTGATAAGGAGGTCTCGGTGCAGAATTTCCGGACTTTCACCTCCAATGTAGAATGGGACGCTAAGGGCCAGAGCAGTTAAAGAGCATCCATAAATAAAACTCAATTTAATTTAACTAATTATTCTTAATTTTAAATCATTCAAATGGACAAATATATCGTGAGCAACGTATTGTGAATAGAATAATCACTTATATGTGAAGCTGTGAAAATGTATCACATCCGATTTTATTTAAAAATCTTCATAGTATCCTTAAATGGTGTCTGATTGAGATATGCCATTCGGTATCCGATTTTTTTTATCTGTGTTTCCATACACGCTTGCGTACATACTTTTTTCTAATTCAAAGAGCTTCATAGCTTATAAACTTCAGGAAACATTTCAAAATCGATTTTAAATGGACCACAAAACTTCCTGTATCACAGAGATAAAGTAAAAATGACAATATAGGGGAAGACATTCTTCCAAAACTGACATAGATTTCTTTTATACTATGTATTCTAAATTATATGCTTTTGCCTTTAAATCATATTTGTGTAAAGGATATTTGGTGAAGCTAGCAGTATACGTGTTATTTTTATGTATACAAAGGAATACGGTGGAAGTTACCTATTTGCACTTTCCACCTTCACTGCTTGGAATATTTACGATTAGTGAGATTGTCTCGGCGATGGAAGTACCTACACTGTGATGTTTAACCCTGTAGTCTGACATAGGCTTAGAACCTCTACGTTAGTTACACCGTAGCATGGGATTTCAGATGTCACCTACATTTAACTGACACAAGATTAAACACTATATCCGTTTAAGAGAAGTAGCGACGCAGCTGTTGGTGTCATACACCAATGTAACGTTCACGGAAAGGTGGAATAAGCCACATAATATATGTCGGTACTTTGGAAACCAGATTTGTGCAGATGATTTTGGCGTGCCAACAATCACACACTCAAGACGATCTTGATGGATACTAGTGCATTAACAGTGTGCATTTATTCATTTATTTATTCATTAATTCAACAAAACGTCAACAGCTGTACGTGATGTTATTCACTAACTGCATTTTCATGCAACTTTTTAAGTTCCTATGGACACATACACACACATGTGTATGTGTGTGTGTGTGTGTGTGTGTGTGCGTGCAGGAGCATTCCTCACACGTAGACCAAGAAATTATGTTATATGAAAAAGGGCCTGGAAACGCTTTGTTACCATGTTACAACCCATATACTCCAACTCATTAATCATGGGAAACACACAAGAATAGAACGTACCACATACCACATGCAACTCTTTCTCACAGATGTTCAATATGCGTTCCTGAGCATTGATACATGCATCAACCCGCCGTCGTAGTGAATCCCGGATGCGCTGATGTATCCCTGGAGTATTACGTATGGTTTCGCAGCTTTCCATAATGCGGGCACGGGGACTCTGAACGTCTGGTACAGGGTTTCGATACGCAATAGCTTTCAAATGCCCCTACAAATAAACGTCCAGTGGGTTTGGGTCCGGGGAGCGTGGAGGCCAGGCGATTGGTCCAGCTTTACCTATTCATCTGTCACCGAATCTGTGGTTTAGAAGCTGACGGACATTAACACTAAAATGAGGAGGTACTCCATCGTGCATGAAGTACATGTTTTATCGCACTGCTAAAGGCACATCTGCTAACAGATCAGTTAGAACATTCTGTACGAAATTATGGTAACGTTGTCCGTTGAGCCTGGGTGGAAGAACGTGAGGCCCTACCAAACAGTCGCCAACAATACCGGCCCAAACATTGACAAAACACCTTTGTTGATGACTTGCTTGAACAGTTGCGTGAGGATTGACGTCAGCTCATATATGCCGAGTGTGATAATTTACAATCTGATCGCGTTGAAATGACGCCTCATCTGTGAACAGCACTGTTGCACTAAAATTAGGGTTGACACTTTGTTGCATAAACCATTCGCAGAAGCGTACCCGTGCGGGAAAATCAAATGCTGATAGTGCCTGCACACGCTGTAAATGGTATGCATACAGCTGAACCTTGTGTAACACTCGCCAGACAGTCATGTGGTCAACATTCATTGTTGCAGCTACTTGTCTTGTACTGACACTAGGGGCGTCGTCAACTGCCTGAAGAATTGCCACCTCCCGTTGCGGTGTCCTCGTCCTTCTAGGCCTCCCCGGTCACGAGTATCAGGCTGAAATGCCCCATGTTCCCTAAGACGACGATCAATGGCTTCAAACGTTTTCCTGTCGGGGCACCTTCGTCCTGGAAATCTCTCCCGGTACAAACGTTGAGCTCAAGCGCCATTGCCGTCTGCTAATCCATACATCAAATAGGCATCTGCCATCTCTGCATTTGTGTACACTGCCATTGCACGAGGTCTGTGATCAACTCTACTAGTACGTACGAGGGGCACTATTTATATTTTGAGCCTAATAATTAAAACAAAGTAATTTCTGATTGAAAGCTGCTTTATTGTCTTTTAAAATATACTCCTCTATGATCAATATGCTTTTGCATCCGTTTTAACCATTTGTCAAAGCATTTATTCCAGTCTTCTTGAGACACCTCCAAAACATGTTTTTAAAGGCATCAACGGCATCTTCTGCCAACGAAAATCGTCTCCGCAATTTATTCTTGGTGTTCGGGAACAAAAAGAAGTCATTGGGTGCCAAATCAGGACTGTGGCGGTTGACCCAGCAATTCGATTTTTTGAGCCTTCAAATACTCTGTTGTTAGACGAGATGTGTGTGCGCTCACATTGTCTTGATGAACGATCCTACGGTTCTTGTTGGTTTTCCTTACTTCACCGAAGACTTCCGGCAAACAAATGGTTGTGTACCATTCGGCATTGACAGTTTTACGTTCCTCTAAAGGCACTGTTGCCACATGGCCAGTTTTGCTGAAAAAGCAGGCGACCATTTGCTTCGAAGTGCTTCGAGTGCGAACAACTTTTGTTGGATTTGCTTCATCTTGAAACACCCATACAGTCGACTGCTGTTTACGTTCCGGCTCATACGCATAGATCCATGATTCGTTACCTGTTACAATCTTATATACGTCTTTTGAGGCAGCGCCATTGTATTTCTTGAGCATTTTTGTACACCAATCGAACGAGCATCTTTTTGAGATGGCGTCAAATTATTTGGGATCCAACGAGAGCAAACCTTTTTCACGGCTAAATAATCATCCAATATTTTATATATGCTGGTGGAACTAATGCGTAGGGTTGCCTCAATCTCACAATATGTCGCATGACGATCTTTCATTGTTAGTTTTTGCACAGCAGCCATGTTTTCTGGCACAACAACTGATTTTGGACGACCATCACGAACTTCATCATTGAGCGAACGGCGGCCACGATTAAGTTCGTTATACCAGCGATACACAGTGGCAAAGGATGGAACTTTGTCACCAAATGTGGAAGTTAGTTGATCGATGCACTCTTGTCTTGATAATCCACGTCGAAAGTCGTGATAAATCATTGCACGAACATTTTCACGAGTTAATTCCGTGGTTTTGTTGACACTCAATTTTCAAGTTAGTGTAAACAAAACAAATGACACTGTATTGACAAAATGTTTATAGTAGATTATGGTAAAAAATGTCAAACTTTCCATTGGAAACGTCAGATGGCACCTACAACATTCAGGGTTGCCAAGGCGCAAAATATAAATAGGGCTCCTCGTAGTAAACCGTGTGCTTGCCAAGGTCGTACTGCTCACTGGAACAGTTTATGTTACCTGTAAACAAGGAATAACGTAAGTTGCATGGCAACAGGGATATGTAAAGCAAAATACTGGCGGTGCACTTACGATAATGACAACGTAATCAAGAGTGCATGTTCCCCATGATTCTAACGTTCTGTTCGTGTATGCTTCCCATGATTAATGAGTTGTAACATGGAAAGAAAGCGTTTCCAGACCTATGTTCATATAACATAATTTCTTCGTCTACGTGTGGGGAATGTGTCCTGCAAATTGTGCCGTACATTTATGTCACATCCTGTATAATACTATGATGGACATGATGAAAAATAATATAAACAGTAATCGAAGACTCTTTGGGTCAGCCAGCTTTGCTATTTATGACGTAGCAGAGTCTGTGACGAAACACTCCTTCGAAAATTGGCGGGTATGAGGTGCAGAGGAATTTGAAGTGATGTAAATTAACAGTAATGGATCTGAAGGGCAATTGTTTGATTCCTGTTACTATCATTTTAAAAAGACGAAACAGTTTACAAAAATATTAACTTGAAATCCTGTACTAGGCTTTTTGAATTTAACAAATATGTCTCTGCAGTTATAAAAGCCCCTACATAGTGGAGATATTGTCGTAGCCTCTTCTTATATTTACTCAAAAATGATGGGGAGCTACTCGCTTGCAAAGAATGTACCGGGAAATTAATCAAACTTATTACACGGCGAGGCTACGACGAGGGACGCAGCTAAAGAAAGTACAGAAAATATTACTAATTCGAAACGTTACATGGCTTAAAGGAAGGAAAGGACTCTACACTAACATAATTAAAACTTCGAAAGAATGGATGGCTAAGGAATTTATTATATAAAGATAGATAACGTAGTGCTTACACTCTTAGCCCAATGTCTGCCGGCGAGGCCATCATGCCTTGGCACGGAGAAAGCAGTTGCACACCCTTACAGCTCGAAGGTTACCTCCTGACTCGCTTTCTCAAGCCATGTCATCCTCAAGCGTCAGTGACGCTAAACAACTCATCCCCTCCTAAAATGCCTAGTTCCCCCTACTCCAAACCAACTGCCATCTCAAATCCCGGTGACCAGAGAGACGTATGTCCTATAATCTCTGCATACGTCACAATATTCTATTAAAAGCTGTACCGATCTGAAAATTGTAGATTATCAAAACAAACATCTTCGAATGCTAATAGTCTGTCTCTTATATAGGTTTTGTATTGCGTGTAAACAAGCGCCCCACATTCTACAGAAAAGTCTGGCGCAGTTATTAATAAGAAATGGAGGTATTTAATAAATTTGCTAAGCCATACTAAAACAAAAAATCCAGGGGAGTGGACGGAAATTCACATGTAGATATTATTATGAACGCATGGTGTCATGAGTACTTATTATTGCTTGAAAATACAATTTGTATAATAATAATAATATTTGCATAAAGCATTTGATGTTATGAATTATGTTGTGAAAGGTCAAATATATTAATTGTAAATCAGAGAAAGAAAAAGAAAAACGAATAACGTCAAAAGTGAAATGCGTTATAAAGAACGAACGAAAAATGCTGCATTAGCAACAAAACAAATATTGTAAATCCTAATAAAGATAACAAAACAGAAAATCCGAACTCAACTATGTTTTAAAATAAATTAGAATTGTGAACTTGTTATTTATATTACTATATGATTTAACTGCAATAAACTGTAAATTAAATGTATTTATTTCGTTATGGTTAGCAACCAAGCAGAAAGTAAACAACATTCAACTTTTTCAAGAACTGTTAAAATTTTGTTCTGAAGAAAAAGCTTTCTAAAAAACTAAAAACTCATATCGGTTCGCAAGGCGAAATGTATTGTGTACAAGAAAGTGTAAATAACGGTTGAACTACAAAAGAAATCCAACGAGCATTATTAGAAAACTCTAAGTAAAGAATTGTATTCTGCAAGATTGTTCATCGTTTAAGCATTAACATTGCCCTTGAAATAAAACTAATCTTTTACTGAAATTAAATTATGCAATTATTATTTAACTGTCTTGCCTTACAAACACGAGAATACACCCTAGAGAAGAGTTAATTGCTATAAACTGAACTATTTTAACTGAACATTTTAAAATACACCGGACAAATAAAATAAATTAGTCGACTCTTCACTAATTGGGACCGCCTGACAATCAGTTGTACAGTGCGTACTAATCTTATTGTTATTCCTATTGTTATCTCTACTCAGCGACAATGGTCATTAAAATACGCCTAAGTAAAATACACATTTTACAACATGGGCTGACCGTTGTTGTATGTAGGTGGTTGTGTAGTAACATGTGTACTGTGGTGAGCTCACCTGTGTTGTGCGTATGTACATATGTAACTGTGTTTCTTAATGCTTTAATTCATACGTAATAATGAGTGGTAGGAGTAAGAGAAAATTTGCGTAGTTTAATGTGAAACTCGAGACTTTGAAAAGACTATTATAGACAAAGGAGAAACATTCAAAAAACTTGCTGCTGAGTATGGAGTCGGTGAAGTGACAGCTGGAGATCGGCGTAGAAACAGAGGCAAAATTGAGAAGATTTCGTCTAACATGTGCTCCATTTCGTCATTTGAACGGATATCATGAAGAAATCTGTGTATGAATAACGAGTGAAGAGTTATTCATTTTGTTTACTCAGCAAAGACAAAAAGGAAATCCAATTTCAGGGTCTATTGTGCAAGAAAAAGCTGTATTTTTTAGGAATGAGTTAAAGAAAGACAAGGACAATTTTATTGCAAGTTTAGTATGGTTGGATAGGTGGAAGAAGCGATACGGCATAAGGCAGCTTGAAATTTGCGGTGAAAAACTTTCTGCGGATTCTCAAACTGTTACACAATTTTGTGAGAAATTAAGAAAAATTACACAAGAAAAAATCTGACTTCCTGATCAACTTTACAGGATATATCTGTATCGGTGTCAATATTTGGGGGACGTGTTCCTGACAACAAAACAGTAAAAAAAGGTTCATATGAACATGGGTATAAAAATCATTTATTTCAGAGTTACAACACAAAATTGAAAGTTACAAAAATTGCTCGAAGTGGCTTCCTCTTGCTTCGATGCATGCAGTAAGCGTGCGTTCCATGCTCTGGCGTACTCTTGTGTTTCGTATTTGGTCCAATTCAGTTTGGATACGTCGTCTCAAAATGTCAACATCAGGTACAGGATTTGCATAAACCAAGGACTTCAAATGTCCGCAAACAAAGAAATCCATTGGATTCAAATCAGGCGATCAAGCAGGCCATGCAATGGGTCTCCCTCGACCAATCCATCTTTGCGGAAATCGATTATTCAAAAACTTGTAAACTATCATATTGAAACGAGATGGAGCAACATCAAGTAAAAACCACTTTCGTTGGATGACATCCAGAGAGGCACATTATCAGTTAAATGATGCAACTCATTTCTGAGAAACTGGAGATAGGTTTGTCCATTCAGACTCGGAAGGAAAAAGTAGGGACCAATAAGGTGTTCTTGAATGATTCCACTTCAAACGTTGAGAGAGAACCTCTGTTGATGGTTGTCCTGTCGTACTTCATTAGGATTTTCAAATGCCCAGTTATGAGTGTTATGAAAATTGAAGATGCCGTCGCGAGTAAAACCAGCCTCATCCGTGAATAAGATACAGGCTAGGAAATTGATGAACACAGTGCACTGCTGTAACGTGCGTTGACAGAGACGTCTTCTTGGCTCAAAGTCCACCTCATTTAATCCTTGCACACATTGAAGGTGATACGGGTACAGAAGATTTTCATGCAGAATTCTCCAGATAGTCATATGACTAACTCTTTCCCTTACAGCCATACGTCTTGTGTTTTGTGATGGGTCTGCATCCACAGCACGAACAACTCGTTCTTAAAGCTCAATGCCTCGTACCGCTCTTGATATCCCAACATCCCTAGTACTTCTCTCAAATGCGCCATTCTCTCTCAAGCGTTGATGAATTCGTGCGAATATTCTTTCACACAAACTGCCGCCAGGGTACCTTTCTGCATAAAGTTCACGTGCTCGTGCTGCATTGCCGTCTGCACGCCCATACGTGTAGTGCATATCCGTCTGTTCACTCATGGAATACATCTTCTTTGACCTATAAGAACCAAACGTTGATTTTCAGGCCATTTACATATGAACTTGTTTTACTGTTTTGATGCCAGGAACACGCCCCCCCAATATATGACACCAATAATATATAGTATATAATAATGTATAATTGTGATGAAACAGGACTAAATTATATTTCCGCATAATCGGAATTTTTTGTAATTCGAGGTAGCCTCAGTCCCAATTAGCTCGAATTACCGTGTCTCAACTGTAATAATAATGATATCTTAGTCATTAGTTATCCTCTTTTCTATGGGATATCTCAAAGATGTGTCTTTACTAAGTACACGCCGCGGGAATATGAATGAACTGAGACAATAATTTATACTTAGCATTGCCAAGCCATGATCCCCGCGATGCTGGATGCGACCTGCAACATGGTTGAAGGTGCGAGTTACTATTTGGAGGCGAATGGTACACACGTGGAACTAACTGGTTATTTCCCTAACAAGAGTCTGAACATAAAAGGATCAAACTTGCATAATCCTACCAACGTCGATTCATTCCGCACAGATAATAATTTTGTTTGCATTCTCAGAAGGCAGCCCAACACACACTGTTGACAAATTCATGTTGCTTTACACTAACGATGATAACAAGCACCCCGTTTATAAACCTTTACGGACCTTTGATATCGGGAAGAAAGAAAAAAAAGTGTGAAAGAGGTTTTGGTAGGGCACATGCTATATAGACCGCCTTGTGTTGCTACTACGTGGAAGATTATCATGTTCAGGAAGAATGCCGGATGGCTAGGCAACTTCTCCGACAAAGGAGTCCTAGGGGGATTGAATTTTAAGCTCAGCGGTCAGACAAGGGATGTTATATAGCAAGACACACTTTGAAATGAATACCCATACTTTGCAACCTTGAAGGATGTTTGATTTAAATGTCGGGACTTAAAACGACTTTTGGTTTCTGAGCGATCCTCTTCACGGTTTTCTAAAGTATGATTTTTTTTCCTGTTAGGCTCATGGGTTTTCGGGACGCATACTTCTGGTGATATAATTGGTTGGAGAAAGTAAAATTATGATATTGAGAGTTTTGTCTTGGCTACCTATCTCGTTGTCAGCAGATACTGAATGTTCCCCTCCATCTCTCTCCCTTCCTCCCTCATGTATGTACCGTATCTTTTTTCCGCTCCTATTAGTCCTTAACACTCGTTTTTGAACGTGTGCATTAATTCGTACTGTTTTTGTGTTTCAGGTAAGTGCCAAACTGAAAAGGAAGTGGTAAGTGTACCGCATTTGGCATGTTTATCTTTCTATTTTATCTAATACTGCCTTCCTGATACACACCTAATTTGTATATCACACATCGAACGGTTCGCAGAATGTTTTTCAAATGAAATGAAACTTTCGTGTACTACGAATCATTTGAAATCCAGGACAGATACTCCAGATGTATGCGGATGACACCATATGCAATTCTGAACACTGGACGATGCAAGCATTCAAAATGGGACGATTTACTCAACCAGTTGGTCGTACAATGTAGACGGAAATTCGTGGCAAAGCAGGCAGTTCTGGGAAAAAATCCGATGCCTTCGCGAATTCTGCCTTGCGCACATGTGAGCGCAACTAAGCCAGTGATATCTTCTGGTTTAGTGACCCTTTAATCCCAGTGTTTCTCTTCAGCTGACAGCAAAAATATAAAACTAAATAAATTAAATATAAAACACCTACACCTGCTAAAACATTAGTCAGGATTGTGTTGAGTGCACTTTGTTTGGTTTTGAACAGCCTTCTACAAACAGCTGTAAGCACTGCTCGATATTTATTTGTATGTATTTCACGAACCTTCCACATATATACTTTAAAGAATATATATGAAGCAATAAGTTGGTATATCGAATAGATGCCTTAAACACATGTACCGAGGTAAAAGAAATTGTAGAAATTGTTTGATGCAGCAGAATGAGCATGTCTTTCATATTAATTATTCATAAGTCTAAAATGCAGACAGTATTGAATGAAGTACAGTCTTCACATGTTTTCTGTTTTCAGGGTTCTAAGGTGAATGGATATCTGATTAAATTGTAGTGGAAAGTAGTTTACGAAATGGATATGAAGAGATGACATGTAATCCCCCAAAAAAGATTTGATTTCTTTATGTAATTTTAACATGTTCATTTATAACAGACCATTAATCATGTTCTTTCTCGTTGTTTCTGTTCCAAGGCAATAACTTTAGTTTGATTGATCATACCATGTCTCATAGTTGCATTTTGCGTCATTCATTTCTTTGCAGAGGTAGACTCAGAAGGTAATGCTAATACATTTTTTTTCTCCTAGGAAAGCTTGAAATTCCTGTTTCAGTTTGAAAACAGGGACAATACGTTGACACGGGACAAACAGCCTGATTTGCAGCTAAACAAAAGGGACGCCTGTAAATATAAAAAACATTTTAAACTTATGATAAAAATCTGTGTGACATTCACATGAGTTTCTCTACCTATTCAACAAACTATTATTGCAAAGCTCATGCTATAGATTTTATTTGTTATGAAAATATTTTAACATGTATTCTAATTAAAATCGTTAGCCTTTTTAAGAAAATAAAAACTAGCGAAAACTTTTCCATGTAAAGGGTAATTTGTGTTGGGACATGTTCTTGAAAATTTTGTGTCGCATCCTTTGAAGTTCCTGAGCTTAAATACTAAGTTTGATATTTATCGGACTCTTCGTTTTTTAGTTATGTTGTTCACAGGCACACATATAAACGCAGCATCTTTTTTGAGGGTTTAGGGGTCTACTTTCTTTACTAGCTGTTAAGTACGTAGTCGAGAAAGTTAAAAGGAATGATTGGAGGTTCCTCTCCTTTCCTGGCGCCTGACCTCACAGTTGAAATAATTTTGGATTAAGGTATCCTGAATGAGTTAAGTGCAAGATGGAACCAGGAAAGTGAGCTATGGGATTAAAAAGCGACATTTTTATCCCTTATAAGCAAACCAATGGTTATGGTGCAAGCAGATATTCAAAGGGATCTGATATTTTATTTCAAAAGTACAAATATGCTTTATTAGTTACAGGCAGAATCAATGGTTTCATATATCTGCCATGTTTAAAGTTCGCTAACTCGCGCTTCCTACCCAAAATGTTGTTTCAGCTTTTATATAATTTTGTTTGGAGTAATGAAATATACCTACTGAGCTTTTGTTTTCCGCGCATTCGCTGCGGGCAAACGACGAAAGCGATCTGAGCAAGTATCTTCTATGCCACTGCAACATGTTTGTATTCTATGTAATATCCAGATCTTGTAAATTCCTTTTTGTAATTAAGCCGTGTAGAAATCGGTAATTCACTGTTTGAAATTTTTTAGACCATCTATAACAAAAATGCTTTGAAAATAAGTGGAATGCTTGCCGTCTGCTTCATTAGGAGCTGTAACTTAAGGGTTTTTAAATCCCAATTTAAAATACATAAAAATGAATTCTGTGTTTTAAATATCAGTTGCGTACCCAATCCATTTCTGTATTTTCGTATTAGCTGTGTTTTAGTAACATACTCCTAATCTTCTTTCTCGGTTTACCCTCCCCGTTTGGAGGTCTTACACCCCCAGGACTTGCAAACCAATGCTTGGCGCCCGTCGCCTGTCGGGAAGCAGACAGATCTTTTGGATCGGATAGAAGAACAAGGATGGGTGATCAGCCCCGAAGTCTGGTATTAGGGTGAGGAAGGAGATGATATAAAATGACGGTGAAATTGATGAAACAAAGATGGATGTAGCGATAATTCTAACTACACAAAAAGAAAATGTTAACTATTGTTGATTACTGAGTTACTTCTAATTAATCTAACTTAATGATTCTCTGCAATTTTTGGCTCCGACTAAAAACAAACCATCTTAAAGACTACAGAAAACTGTATAAATGTTTCAATTCCCGTGAATATTAATAAATAAACAGCGTCGCAGCTGCGCATTGTTTTTTTTTTTTTTTTTTTTTTTTTTTTTTTTTTGCAAGATTACGCAAAACAGACGCGAAGAAACGACGGTTGCTTCCGTTCACGTACAACTTGAGGATGTAGAATATCACCCCTCTTGCATTCGGGGGAGAAGATGCTCGAAAGAGGCAATAGTTAGCGTCTCTCGGAGGCTGGGGAAAAATAGGTTGAAATTCAAACTTTTAAACTCGAGGCAACGAGGAAGCACTCGAAGCTAGCAGAAAGGACAGCAACCAATAAGATAGAAAAGGAACTTCACTCATGTGAGAAAACCGAAGGCTGTTAATTTTGACTATTTAAGGGGATGTTTTTAGGATTAGCGTCTACTCCGACACTCTGTTGCATAGGCCACTCGCGGGTTATCGCAAGAATGTGACACTCAAAGTCCTGCGAATTTTAGACCCTAGGCGTGGTAACTAAGGTCATGTTTAATAGCGCACGGAATAATTCTGATATATAAATGAATAGTTTGCACGTGTGTTACTTAATTAATCGAAGTATCGCCAATTGTGAAAGAGTAGAAATGTGCCGCGCTGAAGAACTAGAAATCTTTGAACTAAGGAACGCTGACTTGGCAGTGGCAACCGAGAAACAGGAGCCGCAGTGATGATTATCACAAGTGTAAGGAAACCCTAGTAGGGAGTAATCGGAATGGCGATTGTGCCCGCTGAGAGTCCAGATTCGAGACGTACAGGCGTGTGTGTGTGTGTGTGTGTGTGTGTGTGTGTGTGTGTGTGTGTGTGTGTGTGTGTGAGAGAGAGAGAGACTAATTAACAGAACTGTAATCTTTGAGAGGGTATAGCGATGTCAAAGATAATCAACCTCCGTGTGCTCATTTCATTATACCTCGCCCACCTTTTTTCCTCTTCCCACCATTCGCACTTCGCCGACAACGTTGCAGCACAGTACGACACCTTCGCCGAAAGTTTGGGCCGACCCTGCGTACGCTACCTGGCCCAAGAGGTCATCTTTGAGCCTGACAGCCCAAAAGAAGAGTAAGAAAAGTAAGGGAGGAGCACTTGCAAACGTCCGTCAGGTGTTCAACGATGGGCACAGCGACATACCCCATCAAGTGTGGCGTGATAGGCAAAAACGCCGCAAGGAGCAGTTGGAGTGACTAGCGGGGGAACCGGAGAAAACCCGCCCAGATACCGCTTCGTCCACCATAAATCCCACATACGGTTCCCGGTCCGCCTTGGTGGGATGCGAGCGGTCTAACCACTCGGCCACACTGTAATAAAACATTGATACGCATATCGATTTGAAATATCTTGGCTGATGAAAAAGGAAAAGCGGTGGTCGATTGCATTGTGGAAGGAAAACATAGTTACCTGAAGATGTAACAATATGCGTAACCGAAAAACGGTGATGGATGCGACGTCTCATGTTCTGGAGTTGCTTGGTGTCTGTGGGACAATATGTGATATGCTCAATATCCCCTAGCGTCAGGATCGGGCGTGAAGAACTTAAGAAAAACGATAAACGCTATTAAGCCACCTTAATATAACAATGAAGCTTACTAAGTTTTAGAATGTCACAAATTAAACGTTTTATAACCCCCAATACATTAACTTAACTACTAGTTCAAACAGTGATATTTAGGCATGACATTGGACTGGAATCTTAGCCGGAAGAAGCATACTGAAATTTGAAACTGAAACCTAAGAAACTTCAATGGGAGAAATTCAGAACTCGACGTACGAAATAAGCTATGTTTTCACCATGCAGCAGATTGCGCCAAGAACAACAATAGTAATCACATACGAAGAATTAAAAATATTATTTTAAAATGGTAATAACATGTGCACAATTATCATATATGTACATCCAGATCTCGTGGTTAAGAAAGAAATTAAAATACCTGCAAGGAAACATCAGAAAACACTTCTAAACCATGATTGAAGGGAATAAAACAGACGTCGTATGAATATTGCGATCCCCTGAACACTCGAAACTTGCCTACATGTAAAAGGAATTTTACTAAATAAGCTGCTGCTTAATTGTAATTTTATACAATATCTTCGCAGAGGACAGAGCAGGAAAGTTCTGTGAAAGCCTGCTTTATATGGTATTATGTGTGTGTGTGATTTATTTGTTGATACTACACTTCTGTGTAGTTAGCATAAAAATATTCGAGTATTTTTATTCTAATCCTGCGCATGTGTCTAATGAATTTTCCGGATGCCAAAACCTTTAAATAGCTATTGTGTAAGTAAATTTAGCTTGACAGGCTATATGCCATGTCCAGAAATTTATAGTTGGTAGGGAAACTTCATATCCATCAGTTTCGTCCCTGTTCCATTGAGTATTGTGGTTATTCAATTAGTTAACCCTTAATTTGATAATTGTAGAGCCTTTTTAAGTTATAAGAGAAGGTATAAAAGTTTAAAAATCCCATCTAATTAATACAGTGTGGTAGCTTATGTTGGAGAAACACATTTATATTTTTCCGTCTTGGCGAAATCTAAGTTGTATTTTGTCATTTTCCATTGCTTCTTACGGTATATTGTACTGTAAGGTTGCAACTTAGTGTTGCTCTCACGCTGTAGTATAAGGCGGCTCGGGCTATGTGCACACTGCTTTCCTACATGCCTATAGATAGCAGCATAACAGGCAAGAGTACGGCCATCCTCAAAACACAGACGTATAGTCCTTAAATACAAGTATCTAAAATAAGCTAAGAAATAAGTGTACAAAAGGACCGGATATCGGCATGCGCATTAAAGTTAGGTGTTTTGTTTTTGTGTGTCTAGGAGCCGGTTTCACCAACCGATGTTAAAAATACTCAACATTTTGTTGGCTAACTTATGTTAAAAGTTAACATACTGTTAAAACGTTTGGGTTACGTGAAGCTTTTATAACGAGTAGTTAGCTAACAGTTTATCGTTAAAATCAACTGCGAACGACAACTTATGAGAAAGTGGTGACGGAACTACACTGCTTCTGAATGCGCTCCGATGCCTTCTTGTTTATGTATCGCAGCGCTCCCTGTTTCAATAGTAGACAACTAATTACATTCATACAAGTATTGCCATGTGATTTTCCTGACTTAACTTGAGTTGTGATGTCAACTGTAAAATTCACGTGCAGACGAACTAGTTTTTCACAAATCGAAAAGGAGTTAATACAGAACTAGTTACTAAGATTAGAGGAATTATCGAGTGCAAAAACAGACGGACTTAAAGGAGAACGGTGTAGCGTGGGGCAAAATCCGCGAGCAATTTAATTACAATGTATGTGTTTTTTCCCAGGTCCAGTAAACAAGTTAGGTAATTTTATGCTTACGTAAAATATAGCAGAAAGAGACCCGATGCGAAGACCATTTAGAACGGTTTAAAACTGTGATGGACTCTCCATGAAAACTAAGGTGGACGAAGTGTGTTATCACTTATTGGATCAAGCACACTCAAAAATACTGTTTCTTCTTGAAGCAATTGCTTCGGAAACCTTCGGGAGAAACCCACGAACGGTAGCTTTGAAAATTTCAACTTTATCATTTACCATGAAAAGTGCCATTAGCATACATCTTAGAGTAATGAACACTTGTAGCATAGGAGAAAGAGGTATGCTTCTGTTGGTAGTACTCTAACCTCTTTCTTATTCCTCTACAGCCTGCTCATGACCGCTCTGGACTGTCTGAATGTCTATAAAACTTCCCGCTCTTGCAGATTTTCAAAACTATCATGACGCACGGCTTTTCTTTGTTTAGGAAAAATGGAATTCAGAAACTTCAAATACAGCAAACTTGCGCCAACAGCTTGGTTTACGGCAGCCACTTTCCATTTTTTAAACGCCTTAACACAAGCGTACGCAATGTTAACTTAACACGAAGTGTAACACAATTCTATAGCTAACATTGCATGATGAAATAGAACTTATATGAAATTCAGTGTTACATCAGATTTAACATCGATTGGTGAAACCCGCCCCAGGAGTTGGAAAGCCGATGCTTATTCCTGGCCTGTTTCCAGCACAGGGCGAACTCGGGGCCTTACCCTGACCATCTATACATAGAATTCAGCAACAGTTGAGCAGTTTTGATTTTGCAGCCGGGTTTTTTTAGTTATCTTTTGAAAGAACAAGTTTTTAACTGTGAAACAATAGAAGAGTAAGTTCGCCAGACTCTCAAGTGACAACAGGTGAATCCTTAGGGATCCAAGAGAAAACTTACTAAAACTTTTTACATAACGCAGCTCGGCTTGGCGAAGCAGTAAGAGGGGACAGCTTTCCTCTTCTAGATATTTGCTCTGACTTATTCTCCAAGCACGCTGGTGCCGTTAAGAAATTGTTTCTTAACGAAAGTAAAATAAACGCCTTTGTATTCCTACCACTATGCAATGTTCTTAGTTGGATACAATTCAATCCGTCATTAAACCGAGAAGTTTGTGAAACGTTTATTTCTAAATTTTTACATGTGCGCTGAGAAATACAACCAACCTGAACGTGTTACAATCACACGACTTTCTCTATCCACTGTCATTTGTTTTTAAATTGTCGTGGAAATTATTCATACAGAAGCTCGTTTCACTAATTCATCTTGATCATGATACATCTTCGCAGTAGTTGTTTAAATACATGTTTTTTTAGCAGTTGCACAAGAGAAAGCTGATAACGACAGTCAATTGCTTTGTATTTTTATTGTCTTGATATTACGTTCTCTTTGCATCGCTTCAGAAGAAACAAAAGAATTGCACTTGAAAGCGAACGATTTAAAATACGAAAAGCAATTATTTTGGAAGCGATTAGTACTATGTAATAAAACTGTTTTTGCAAGAATTGTACATTTATAAGATGTTTTTGTTATGATTTCGCAGTTATATAAAATTATATAGAATTTAAATCAATCACGGGCTATTCACAGGAAATTCAAGATACACAGTCCATTTGCTACGTTAGTTTCTAAAAAATGCAGTGTTTCAACATAAATTCATAAATAACCAACTTTTTTTATTTAAAGGTTTGTTTAGAATGAGGAATTCCCTTAAAAATCTTCACCTACCATTCTTATACATTGACTCAAGTTTGAATTATATTTGAGACTTTTTGTTTCCGATTATGCATTTTAAAAATAGACTGACACGCCGTGCTCGGACGTTTCTTTTTTTCTAAAAATGCTAATTTTTGGATTCAGTGTACCTGAATTCAATTTCTGGTGAAAACTCAATAGCGAACATAATACTTCTTTTACTAGCATAGGTAAGTAATAGAGAATATACATATATTATTGCAAATAACTCAGAAGGAAATCATCTTATTATAATGCGGTAAATTATTTGCTGGAGAGCATAAAACAGTGATGCCATTTTGTGACACTCGGTGTCATTATCCTCCTTTCTCTCTCCAACTTCGTGTGTTGGGGTGGTAGGCCTTTACGGCGACACAGTGCTACGATAGAATTTGAATAAAATGAGACTTCTCACACTTCTTGGAGTCTATGTTTCCATAGTAACGTTGACTCCGCTGTTGCTCTAGCCAGTAAGATGCCACCACCCTTCTTTCCCTTCGCTTACAAGGTCAGCTTTGAGGGGTAAAGCGTTGCCATATTGGCGTGGTTTACTACTGCTCACTAGCGTTAATATGTCCCAGCGAGCTTTTGCTATACGGCTGCTAAACAGCTGACACATGCTCTAATGCAATATGGCAACGCAGTTCTCCCATTTCTCCGCTTACAGTGTAATGTCAGGAGTCTCAGGTTGTTTAAATGGTACTGTAATAGAATAGACTGTGGACGGTAGGCAAACCAAAGAACAAAACATGCCCCTCCATTGGCAACCGTGGTATAAAGTAACAGAAAGGAGCATTCAGGATGAATGACATGAAAATATTCGCCTTGCATTCTTAAACTGTCCCAGTTCAACATCGATCCAATTTTCCTTCTTGAATAATGCTGTTCTCACTCCTTCACGCGCGTACGTATTTCTGAAGTATCTTTATTTTAGATAATTCAGGTAGCCTGAAAATGTGTGTTGAATCAAATGCAATGATTCTGTTATAATCACATGACTTTGTCTGCCCATTATAACTGGCCTTTAAATCAATTCTACAAATTGTTCATTAGGAACTTATATTCCTGTTCTACTTCCTGTTAAACATGATAAATCCAATTTGTTCTCCTAAGAATACAGGAGGATAGGGCCTGAGTCAAACATTTTAAAAAGGAGGTTGCTTCTTTGCGCTAGCTATGTTTTTGCATGCTATTTGCATGATCTCGAGAGAAAGAAAAAGTTCAGAAACGTATTGCTTAATATTGGAAAATCAAACTAACAGCACATATTCTACAAATCAGTGTTTTTCACATGAATAGTCAAAATACTTCAACCAGTTCTGAAGCTTTCCTACAGAACATACGGTTTCCCAGTTTTATAAAGTTCACTAAAATTCGATGAGAATAAGGAGAGTATTTACAGAAGATTCAAGATGCGACAGGAAGATTGTGGTGAAAATTCCTTCGCAAACTGCCCTTTATATGGAAAAATGTTCATTATTTCTTATTTACTCAAAAATGCTTTCAATGGTCTGAATAACCCTTTATATTTCCATGAGAAATAAAATGTGTATCTTGAATTTTTTTCATCTTCATTCAGAGGAGTTTCGCATAATTTTGTGTAACTTGTAAACCCAAGAGATCGACAAAAACTTGATGCACTAAGAAATAAACAGAATGTCCCAAATTGATCTACACACACTTCGAAACGTTACTTCTCAGCAACGAAATGAGAGACACAACATTTTGTGTGTGTGTGTGTGTGTGTGTGTGTGTGTGTGTGTGTGTGTGTGTGTGTGTGTGTGTGTGTGTGTGTGTTCTATTCCTTGAACATCCTTAAGCCGTACCTGTTCAAAATGTTCACTTTGTGCCACAGTACATTCCCAACAACGACGTCGAATAGAGCAACGTACAGTCTGGATTGTTGATAATGGAATATCATTGATGGCATGTTCAATCCGATCTCTCATTTCTTCCAGTGTTTCTGGTTTTGTGGCGTCCACCGTGTTCTTTAAAGCTCTCCAAAGGTAAGTCTAGAGGGGTTACATTGAGAGACGAGGCGGGAGCTCTGTATCACTTCCTCTTCGTCCTATCCATCTATGATTGAATGTGCGATCGAGAAAATTTCTCACAACGACAAGGAAGTGAGGTGGAGCCCCGTCTTTTTGGAAGTAAATCTCGTTTTATTCTCAAAGGGATCATTAAGACGTGGAATCATGAGTTTCAACAGTTGCAGGTAAGCTTGTCCCGTAACAGTTTCTTCGAAGAAGTAGGGACGCAATTATTCTTCTGGAAGACAGACTACACCTTACCGTTAATCCTGGAAGATTGACGGTATTTTCTTGAACGATGTGTGGATTTTTGTTAGCCCAGTATACACAATTATACCGATTAATTGTGTCATTAAGTTTGAATGTGGCTTTATTTGACCAAACAATTGAGTCTTGAAAATCTTTCCTTTCGTCACACTTGTTCAGAAACCACTCACAAAATTGCAGTGGCCTATCTGGGTCGTCCTCATTTAGTGTGTGGATAAGTCTCGGAATGTAAGGCTTCCATTTTCGACCTCGCACAATTCGATGAACACTTTTTTTATACCAATCTCTCAGCACATTGCCTCACTGGCTTCTTGGTGGATCGTGCAAAATCTGCATGACTGCATCAGCACTCTCTTTATCAGTGACACTTCTCTTTTTTCCGCACCGACCTTTCGACATATCTGCACCGTTTCATCGACTTCAAACTTGTCTCGGATTCTTGTTGTTTTTACACTTGTGGTGGGGTCTCAAATTCAACCCTCCAACGTCGTTGAACTTCGGCAACATTCTCCACTTTCCAATAACATTTAAGTAACCATTTATTCGAAGGGTAAGCTCACCGGAATTTAGTTTGTTTATAAACATATGAAGAACGACAAACGTGTTGCTATGTTTTTCCACTGCCTTCTGGATCATACTCAGCAAAATGAAGTGTGTATATACCAATTTGGGACACTCGATAGATCTCTTTAAAATATGCAGTTTATTTGAAATAACTTTTGTGGTATCGGCCATTTCCGAAACATTCTTTCGTCTTAGTTTGAATTTTCTAATACTTATTATTTCCGAAGTTTGTGTCTTCGAGTCCATACAATGAATATGGACTCTCAAAACCGCCGTATAGTGACCCAGTTATTAAAGATTCGACAATCGCTTCAGCCTTGTATCCCCCTTGTACTTACAACCAAATGCGTAATGTAACCATATCTGCAAACGTTTTTCTCAATTCAGATGCAATAAATAACAGAAAAAATTAACTTTTTATGAATAGTTTGTAGAAGAGATACAAAAATAAACGATAATGAGTAGAGAGCCATTTGAGGTTCATATCGAATACTGAAGGTCCAAAATACGAGTGTAAAAGGGCGACACTGAAAAGTTTTAGAATACCATGTTTTTAAAAAAACATTTTTTTAAAATATTTGACAGCCACTTTCTAATCTTTTGTGAGTTGAGTGCCCTGTAGTTTGTTCGATTTGCTGTAATAGTTTAATTCATTTATACATTTTGTGTTCATCTAAAAATGAATTTGACTGGACAAAATTTCCGGACTGATTTTTTTAACGATTTTAAATCGTCAGTAATCCCTAAACAATGTGAAGATCGGCTTAGGAATGCATTTGTCAAATAAGCCCCGTCTAAGGCAACAATTTATGATTGGTAAAGCGAATTCAAAGGAGATCGGTGTTTTCTTGGTAATGAATTCTTTTTAAGGATGCCCAAGAACTGCTGTTGCTGATGAAAATATAGGCTGCTGTTCGAGCAATGCTTTAAATATTGACGGACATCGTATGAGTTTATTCGGGCGACATTGGGCATTGGTATGAATCAAATCCAAAAATTTTACATCAACAGTCAGACATGACAAAACTTCGTTGTCGATGGATTCCACAAACTGATTCCCGATAAAAAAAACAACAACGCATTGATTGGTAAAGAAAAACTGGAAAAATTCCAAGGCGGTACTACAAATTAGGTTTGGAATATCGTTACTGGTGATGAATCCTGGATTTATTGTTATGATCCTGAAAAGTAAAGTCAATCGCTCTTTCGAAAACAAACTAAGCCTACAAAAATCCGACGAATTCGCAGTGCTGATAAGAGGTTTGCTAATTTTTCTAAAGCGGACCATCTTGCTACTATAGCATTAGAAGTTAAATCTACCGTAGTGCCGATTGATACACAAATGTTTACCACAAAGTTTTCAAAAAGTTCGTGAAAAGCACCCAAAAAAAATGTTTCATCATGACAACGCATCGTCGCATACAACAAAACAAACAACTGAGTGTCTGGATGCCCTAAAAGTCAGCACCGTTCACCATACAGATCTGGCCTAGCATCTTGCAATTTTTTTTTTACAGAAATTAAAGATAAAATGCATGGAATCACTTTTTCGAATTCAGATGAAGCAGTGGAACACTATCTATAAAAATGTGGTTTCTGAAGTGTCACAGGAAGAATGGCATCATTGCTTTTGTCGCGGTATCGTCCGTGTTAGCTTATTTGCTGAGCGCCTGTTATTGTTTACTGTTTTGAATTTTGGGTTCTTTGTCCTCCGGCTAGCTATTATTACTCAATCGAGCAAATCTTTTGAACAGGGTGTGTAAATGGAAAGGAGTTGTTACTAAAAGATAACACTGGTAAAAGAACTTGTTTTTACACTTTTATTGCCGTCACACATTATTAATTTCACATAATTACTTTTGATACACGCCTGACTGAAGCCGTTATATTTTCGAATGTAACTATAATCGCTTATTTGCCGCGCATTATTAATTCGCATATTTCACATTTGTAACTAACTTTACGACGCGAGAGATTCTGTAGAATTGCGTAACGTGTACTTCGTGAATGCTTCCATAGATCTACTTGACGTGTAACTCGTGAATGATTCTGTAGAACTGCGCGACGTGTAACCCGTGAATGATTCTGTTGAACTGTGCGATACCTGCCTTTGGTTCTAAAATTTATACTCCCTCACCCCGATATGCCTAAACATTATAACAGAGCTGCTATTGGTTAATAAAGCGCGCCAACATTAGCGTCTATTTTTTTATCCAATCAAAGTTACGAACACATATGCTCTAGAGAAGATATTCCCTCCATTTCTAAAGAAAGGCACGCTACTCTGACGTCATTTGTTTGCCTCTTCTAATTAATAAACAACTCATTGTTACCCGCTCCTATTGCCAGTTTCAGTGAGGCCGTGTAAACTTATTTCCTAACAATGCTTATAATTAACAAACATCTCATCATTGTCATACAATAATGTTAATTTACACTACAATCACTCTGGCATTCACAGTGTTGTGATATAAAATACTGCCTCACTTTAAGGATTAGTTTCATCGAATGCAAAAGTGTATTGCTGTTAAAGGAGGACGTTTTGAAAAAGAAAATCATTTAAAATTTTGAAAATCAATCCTTGTTTGATTTTCTAAAAGTGTTCAGTGCCGCCCTCGCATTTCCTTTCTTCATATTAAAAAATACGCGATTATCAATCCATTAACCCTCCACCATTCAGTCAAGTGATATCTTGATATCAATTTTAAGTTATATTTACCTTATGGAAAGAAACGATGACCTAAGGATTCAGGGTAAAAGTAAGATAGAATCAGCAGAAGCGTGGCTCTTACTTTCATGTTGTACAAAAGATCGCTTAAGAAATGAAATCAAAGAAAAGCTTTGTGTAAAACCTTGCCAACAAATGACAAAAGAAGGTATACCCAGTTCTACGATGCTATTGAACGGTGGCTAATAGGATTAAAAGCAAGGGGGGAAGGTTAGTTCTCAACTCACACGGCTTACGGGTAGAGAGGACTACCGCGTATTTGTAAAGATATGAGGATCCGCAGCACACATCGAAGGACATACGTAAAAAAGTCAGTCACAGGAGTACTATCTGTTGGTTGCATTCATTAGGGCTATAGGATGAGCTTTGGATTATAGGTCACATTAGAAGGATAGTAGAATTCCCAGAACCTCTTATGTTATCGCACAATTCGATTGAACTGCTGCGGTGGCCGCGTTTGGAGCGGTAACCATGCCAACAAGCTGGTCTAAGAAGATTCTAAGAAACCCTTAATAGGAACCTGCGCAATTAATTGGTAATGGCTCGATAATTTAGGGCAGCGATAAAAGAATGGACGGCCGGCAAACTGCTAAGTGTAGTGGGTACTCGAATTCTTATGGCTCCTTTAGAGGTCTGAAACTCTTATGGAGCAAAATAGAAACAACTGCTTGTTTGCTTCCAGATCTAGAGGTCCTGGGTTCGAATTCCGGCTGGAGGATGGTAATTTCTCTTTAGCCAGAATTATTCCCGCACTCTTCCTAGAGTCTGGAAGTATGATTGAGGGTGTAAATGTATGAGTGAATTTAGTTTATAAAGAAAACCCAACGTAAAGAAACCCAAAGATACACTATTTCTGGAAACGACGGTGACTGAAGATTGTCAAATGAAAGGACATGTCCGTTTTACTAATCCTACACTGTTGGAGATGCAATAATGCAGAAGAACTGCCGCATCTTCTCTACCGTTTACGTATGTTTTTTATGTATGTATGTAACAATCTGAACCTAAATTGCTGCACAGTAACACCAAACAGTAGTTCATTTCTTACTACATAAAATGTTATGGTCCGTAGTCATCAGTATTTTGGTTCCACATATCAGTTTATTTCCTCTTTCTCTGTTTACCCTTCCCGTTGTTAGGGCTTACACCCCTAAGACTTATAAGCGGGTGCCTGGAGTCCGACACTGGGAGCATAGACTATGGATCAGAGAAAACAGCCACGATGGGTGATCAGGCCGAAGCCTGGTATCAGAGCGAGGAAGATGACATGAAATGGTGGTGAGATGAATGAAAGGAAAGATTATGGTGGAGCGACTGGATAGTGAATGGCGAGGGAACCCGCTCAGATGCAGCTTTGTCCACCACAAATCCCACTTGCGGTTCCCTAGGATTGAACACGGGTCGCCTTGGTGAGAGGCTAGCGGTCTAACCACTCGGCCACGGCGCTGCCATACATTTTGTTACTACATGAAATCAATTGGTCCTATTTATCAGTATTTTATGCCACATGTAAAATTACTTTTGAGAGCCGCGTTTGCTGTATCTACGAAAGAAGTGACTTGCTACACTTACGGGGACAAGGTAATCTGAACACACGGAAAATACACCGTAAGTGAGTTAAATTATCACTGCTCTTAAAGTTCTCAATGGTTTTCCCTGAAATTTTTATGAATTATAGTATAAATCATAACAATTATTTCAAATTTTTGTTTGCATTGATAGCTTATGTAGTTCAATCCGTAAAATTATTTCATTCAACAGAAAAATAAATTTACCCTTAAAAATGTGAATTCATGTAGATTTTTCCCTGATACTACTTGCCACACTTTTGCATGCTTGTTCGTGGTATAATCAGCTATTTTCTGAACCTCAATTATTTAGTTATGTATATCAGTTCACTAGAAATAGAAAAAAATTATTTGCAAAGTTAAAAAAGTAAAAAAATGTGGGAAATGTGCAAATTTCAGCTCTCTACCTCTCATACTTTCTCAGAAAAAGGTACATAAGTATCCAAAAATGTTGTTTTGAGAAAACTGAATTTAAAGTTTGAACATTAAAATTCTGACACACTTCAGTACATTCCGGGATCATAATCATCTGCACCTTTATCCCTGGATTGTATCAGCTTTTCTGATTGCCTTCTCTTGGTCTTGGCCTCGTTTGTTAATTGCTGAACTGCTCGCTGGGCATGATATAGTGGTTTGTTGTTGAAAGATACAAAAATGTTCTAAAAAAAGGGGGCGTTCCATGACAGCTTTAAAGGAATGTAAACTAGCATTTAAATGGTATTTAAATGTTTTAAAAATCTCTTAAGTCCCAAAAAGTTTATATTTTCTGAAGCTGGAAATAATAGAGATTTTATTAGTGTCTAAAACGAAAAATGTGATTTTTGAACATTTCAGAGTACCTTGTCCGCTTTAGTGGGTCCTTAGTCAGCTGCATTATGCAAAATTATTCTATTATTTAATGCTGTTCTCAGCATTGCCGTGTAGCACCGAACAGAAGTTCTAAGCTGCCTTAGAAACTTTGTACTTTCTCCTGTCCAATGATGTGTCGAATGTTTTTCTGACTTTCATGGTTTGTTTGAAACAAAAATTGAAATATCGTCTGTTTTTTTAATCGGTATATGGTACATAGATACAGGATATGCGAATTAGTAAAAGCTACAAAATGTATAATGGGAGTATCAGATATCTTTGCCACCTTATGTCCGGTCATATCGGGTGGTGAATGCATATAATGAAATGAATGCTTAAGTAACTTACACGAAGATAAGGAATGCCCGAAAAAGTAAAATAGGGTTATTTAGGTAATTCAATCCAATCAAAAATCCAGCTTGGGCCTCGGAATTTGAGTCAGACACGCTAGCTTATCCCGTTCAGATGGGGCGTTTGCATTTCAGTCAATATGGAAAGCTTGGAAAATTGAGCTTCTTATTCGTGTGTTCTTTTTCAGATGGAATAACATCTCAAGGCTCATTTTAAAAGCTGCCTTAGGGATCATTGCAAACAGAAACCTAACTTTAACGGACCATAGAGATTTTGATGTGAATATTTATAGAAATATCGACTATAATATCAATAACGATATCAAATAGTGGATTATAGGTTAAAATGGGTGCAGAATTCCACCCCTCCTGTGTCATTTTATGAAAAGGGGGACAGGTTTGACCAAAATCGAAGAATTTCCGCAGAGAATTTGGTTTTCACTAATATACTGAATAAATAACAATGTTCAGTTTTTTCACAGCCCCATTTGTAAAGGACTGCGATAAAGTAGCTGCGGAAATGCTTAAAGTCGCGAGAGTTAGAAGGGTAGGGCAGAGTTCGGGCGGTCTGCTGTAAGATAGTGCCACTGTGATGATTGCAAAAGTATGCAGAAAACCTAAAGGATTATTTGATGATAGCTGTGTCAGGACTCAAAATAGGAAAATTAAACCTCCTGTCAGCGTCTATACTCGGAAAGAAATTTTACATGCTGCTGAAGTTACAGAAAATCTGGTAGAAGAGATGCAGCAATAGTACTGGAAGAAACGCAAAAGTCGCAAAAAAGAGCCACAAGAATTAAGAAAGCCATTAGATCATCTTCTGCAGCTCCCATACCATTTACACTTACTTGTAATAAACAATGACATAACAAAGAAACAGTACATTCAAATTAGAAGTCAATCCAAAGAGAAAAAATACAGGTATTTTATCTTCGTATCAGGTTTTAAGACAAAGTCGTAGTGCTATCCACCAAATGAAGACATAACAATAACATAATATGCTTCTGCAACATTAAAGTTGGTCACTACTTGATCATACAATTAAACGATTTGTTCAGGTGCAAGAGGATGTGCTGTTACAATCAATTTCTGGACATAAATCTTTACACGTAACATTTAAATGGGAATGTGATGGTTCTAGTGGACAGAAATTTATCTCAGAATTTGTAAAAAGTAATTCTGATATATTTGTAATCTCATTTGTTCCTCTTTATATGTACTCAGTACGTTCTGATGCCATAAAAAAGAAAAATTCCTTGATTTTCTCATTTTTTGTGTTTTAAAGATGACATTCAATGTAAAAAAAGAAATAATGATGGGGTTGGACACCGAAGGAGTATAGTGGTTTTGAAAATTAATTTTACAAATATGTTAAGTTTTATATTTCAGTGTTAAAGAGAGACAAGAAATAACATTACATTGTTTCTATATTTGTGTTTAAAAAAAAACTCAAATTTCGACTATGCCCTATGGAATGGACACCAGATCTGAAAGGGTTAAGCTTAAGTCTTAAAATGCACAGAGGCCATAGTCATATTATTGCACATAGAGTACCAAACGCCTGTTGTGGGCAGAGGTGGGGAACGCAGCGGCCGGGCAGCAGACCTTGTTCCGGCAAACGAACACCTTTGTGGGTGTATTTTTATTTATTGTATGAAAGGATCGCAGAGTAATTTTTCCTTAAAGAAATACAAATCAAATACATTCATAATTTTAGCACTGTAAAGCTCTAATTTAGTCTTTTATGTCGAAACATATTCATAGGTTAGTCCTAGAATTCTCTCTCTTAGTTATTGATTTGCAGTGGAATAGTAATTTTGTCCTGCTAGAATTGTATTCTATCCACTGAATTGGTGTGTTTCAATTCTTACTTGATATAGACGCAGCCCTTATCTTGAGAGCAAATTGTCGCATGCGGAAGTAGGTAGAGGGGGGAGGGCATGGCCCGTTTCTAGAGAAAATACTACTCTCTTCTTCGAGTCCCTTTCACTTCACCAACAAGCAGAGACAGCTGCGGGTACTATCCTTCTGTCCCCCAACTCACTCCTTCGCGTTCATTGGTCGCGCAAACTCCTGTATCTAGCTCTGGAGGAGTATTTCCACTACCATGATTCCGGAAATGAGAATAAGTTTTTATTATCTTCCATGTCTACTTTTGTCTACTAGTAAGTTGTAGAGAGGCTGACGGATACAAGGAATCTTTGCATAGTTTTATTGTTGATTTTAATAAACAGTTGTGTTTTTAGATTTGAAAAAGTGTTGACAAACAATATACAGAGCGAAATTTTGTAAATAGTGAATGTAAATCGTATGTAAAACATGATGAAATTGAGAAAGTAATAATAATGTTATAAGTCATAATCCTATAAAAGAAAGTTGTGTTAAATAGTCGAGAACGTTGTTACAAATTGAAGAGAAAAGCTATAGACAATAACTCCAGCAAAATTATTCCCGAGGAAAAGCAAACTTTTGACATTACATGGTATTATGCTTAGCTGAAACCTTGCTTATCGAGCTGTATCAGTAAAATTATCCAAACTGCCGACATCTCTACCAGAATTTCATGAAGTGCTTGAGGCAACAAACTTGAAGCAAATACAGACGAACAATTCTTATTCGTGAGCAATATGTTTTCAATGCAAATGAATTTGAAGAAAACGTTGCAGAGTCGACACTCTTAACGCAGATAGAACATTTAAAACTTACCCGAAAGAACTTTATCAATTTTATATAGTTCATAAACCTGGTTTTGTGTAGCAGAGTAAACGTTTGGCCATGGACTCGGATGAAGTAAGCACTGGGACTGAATTGATGTAAGCTTGCCCTTTAAATTTCCAGAACTGAAGTGAGGCACATTTCTTTACATTTAAAAATATTTCCATAACATACACAAGGGATTGTAATTACATTAGCAGTTAGTTTCTAACGTAGTTGTTTATTGACAAACTGGAAGAACCGTGAGTAATTAGAGAATATTAGTTGTACTAAATAAAACTTAAATGTTTGTCCTTAAAGTGTTGCCCTTAACTTTTCTTATTTACATATATGTTCTTCTCTGAAGTAAAATGCGTTTGCTATGACTAAGTTCAAATTGCTATTTTGTAATATGACTCACTCTCTGCCGTTTTACGGTTGGAGTGGCGCCTCATTCCACGTGAATTAGATAAATCCAATATTTCGATACAGGTGCGGTAATTGTATAATTGGGGAAAAAGGAAGAGTTTCAAAGTAAGAGTCAAAGTCGAGAATTTTCTACATCCTATATTCCTAATGCACTTAACACAAGTATATTGCATGCTGGTTTTCCGAGATAGTGAATAGTAGAAATACTACTGACGCGAAAATAAAATTTAAATATAACAGTTGTTCAACATGGTGGTTCCAGTAGCAATCTCAACATTAACATTGGTAGCGAACTGCGATCGAGTGTTATCCACGCCTGGTTATAGATCTTTAAAATAAAAAATTGTGTTACATTAACATGACATTCTCCACCCATTCTTCAAGAAAGTATTCTTATAAAAGCTTTTTCTTTTAGCTGTATCATGTTAATCGTTATAACCATATTCTATTTTTTTATTTACATATTTCCTTGTAGGTACAATTGGGATAGGGGGATACAGTAGGTTTAAGCGATTGTCAAATAATTCAAGAGCCGTTCGCTATGTGATGACTGAAATTCCGTTCTCTTTGCATAACCAAGACGGGAGGGAAAAAATTAAAGAGAAAAGTATAAGTATTGGAAAATTTAAACCAATAACAAGGAATGTCTCGGAAATGGTTAACTACACAAATAACAAATTGTGACAGGAATTGTGCTTTAATGTGATCTTCATTTTTGGCAGTAAGATTTTGTCCACCTCTTACGGTTTACCAGTTATGCAAAAGTCAACCAGAATGAAGAGCACTTCAGAGGCTATTCTCAAGAGGATTCAAGATAAACATTTCGTTTGCCATGAAAATGTGTTAAACATATGATATTTAGGTAAAATTGTTAGCCATTTTAAGAAAATCAAAATATTCGAAAATTTTCCATGTAAAGGGTAATTTGTGGTGAGGGATTTTCTTGAAAATGTTAGTGTTGCATCCTTGGGAGATGGGAGAACTTAAATACCAACTTTGGTATTTAACCAAATTTTCGATTCGTCCAGACACATAGACTTATCTTTTTCTTAAAATGCTTTTTTTTTGTTCAGGAGGCCTCAAAACATGTATTTCCGGTGAAATCTCGACATCAGATTTTTGGGTGGAATACTTTACTACCCCTACTTACTATACCTATTAAAGAGAGTAAAGGCGAATAACGGCTTGCCATTTGAGAGAACTATAAGTATTGGAAACTTCAAACCAATAACAAAAAATATTTCGGAATTGGTGAACTCCACAAGAAAGAAAGAAAGAAAGAAAGAAAGAAAGAAAGAGAGAGAGAGAGAAAGGGGAAAACATTTGTGGTCTTAAACTAGATTTAAGTTTTTTGTGTTAGTAAGATTTTGTCCATTTCTTACGATTTACCAGCTATGCAAACGTCATTCAGAATGAAGAGAATTTAAGAGGCTACTCCCAGGAAATTCAAGATATACTTCCATTTGTCATGAAGATATCTTGAATATACGGTATCTTAAACAAACCTATTAGAGCTATTTTATAAAAAATCATAATTTTCGAAGCATTTCCCTTGTAAAGGGTAATTTGGTGTGGGCGGGGTATTCTTGAAAATCCTCGTGTCGCATCCTTGGAAGATGCAGAATTTAAATACCAAGTTTAGTTTTTAACCGATTTTTCAATTTTGAGTTATGCCTTTTCACACACACACACACACACACACACACACACACACACACACCTTTTTCAAAAAAAAATATGTTTTGGGGTTTATGGGGCTTCAAAGCATATATTTCCGGTGAAATCTCGTGATTATTTTCAGTGTAATGTAATACTGTCCCTACTTACTATACGTGGTACAGAAAATCAATAATTTACAGCTCATACCTGGCTGTTGGATGAGTTAAATCGTAAGTAAATCTTAACAAATAAAAGTCTGATGTTACATTCACATGATTTTCTCTACTTTTTATCATTTACTAATGTATATAAAAACTTACTGTACGAAAGCTTATGCTTCTATCTACTTCATTTTAATCATGATAAACATTCGCAGAAATACCTATATTACACATTTCGTTACAAATGCAAAGGAAATGGCGATATTCAAATGTATAAGTCGTGGACGCCATATGCTGGCTCTAAAGTTCCTAACGCGAGGAACAACTGAATGAAATCGCGAGGAACAACTGAATGTTATCGACATTTTAAAGGAATAAAGCATTGAACAATTCATACAATTCGAACCATTAATAACGGATATCTCGGAAATGGCTTATGCCACAAAAATACGATTAATCTTAGTTCCTTCCGAATGAAGAGGACTTAACAGCTTATTCCCAGAAAATTCAGCATATACATTTTATTTGTGATGTAAATATCTTTAATATATGCTATTTTAATCAAAATCTTAGTGACATTTTTGAGAAAATTAAACATTTCAAAAATGTTCTATTTGAAGAGTCTGTTGAAAATCTTCCTGTCGCATCTTTGGCATATACTGAACTTAAATTCCAAGTTTGATATTTGTCGGACTTTCACACATACATACAGACAAACACAGGCGTGGATCTTTTCTAAGATGGTCGTTTGGATTCGCTGGGTGTCAAAACATATTTCTGGTGAAATCTCGGTATTGAACTTTTTGGTGGAATGCAATGCCTTCCCTAGCTACTGTGTGCATGGTAGAGAAAGTAAAGAGCCAGGTAAGATTTCAGTGATAAAATTCAACTATCAAATGTGATTACATTCCATTTTTGCGGCAGTAAATACATAAAGAGTTAGAGGGCTTAACATAGTTCATGCATACAGGTGGATTAGGTTATCAGCGTTATATATATAGTAAAAATTGCAACACCAAGAAGGAAACTCATGAACTCAATGAATTTAATACCACAGGTTAGGTAAATGACAAGTAACAAATGATAAATTTTTCAAATCTATACGTGACCTTTAAGCCCTAATATTCAGTGTTTGGTGTGGTCTCCAAGCGATGCAATTAGAGCTGCTATACGCCGTGGCATTGAATCAAAAAGGTTCTGAATAAGTTCCTGAGGAATTTCTCTCCATGCAGTTTGTATTCGAGCCCACAAATCCGTGACACTGGTTATTGGAGGACCGTGACGCACCAGGTGCCGACCAACCATATCCAGACATGTTCGATGGGCGACATGTCAGGCGAATGTGCAGGCCAGGGAAGCAATGGTACCCGTCGCTCTTCGAAGAAGGCTTGTACATTCCTCGGAATATGTGACCGGGCATTGTCCTGTTGAAATGTGGCCTGTGGAGATGCCTGAAGCAGGGGTAGTACCTCAGGCTCTACAACCACCGTTGGGTACCGGTTGCTGTTCAAAGTGCCCTCAATTCGTAGGAGACGAGATCGATTGTTGTAACCAATGGCGCCCGAAACCATCACACCTGGAGTTTGTCCGCTATGCCGCTCAACAATGCAGCTCTCCAGGTTGCGCTCACCACGGTACCGCCGGACACGTATGCGGCCATCACTATAGGACACGTTGAAGCGAGACTCGTCCGAATAGACTACATTTTGCCACTTGGCACCCCAGTGACGATGTTCACGTGCCCATTGCAGTCGCGGGAGCTTGTGGTTTCTGGACAATGGAAGCTTGTTGCAGTGCTCCAGCGTCGAGTCAACACTGTGGATGAAGCTGCACGGTCCGTTATGGTCATGCGGACAAGATAACGGTCATCCCGTGCTGTTGTCATGTTTCGCGGTCCAGTACCCGCTCTTCGCTGCTTACGACCTTCATCTATCCACTGCTTCCACACACGCATCACTGGCGTAGCAGTATGGCCTGTACGAGCCGAAATGTCACGGTACGACAAAACCGCTTCCAGGAGACCGATCATTCTGCCTCGTTCGAACTCACATTCCAATATGGCTCCTTTTAACGTCGGCGAGGCATACTGGCACTTACTTTATTGTTTCCACCTTGTTTGACAGCTCTGCACTGACTATACTGGGCGCAACACTGACCTTGTCGGACCGACACGAGAGGGCTCTGCTCGGCCCTCGTGTACCCCATTTCTTTGCAAACCTAATCACTTATAGCTTGCACTCTCTTCTACACTTCTACCAAGTTTGTAATTATTCGGGAATTTCTTTCTTCGTGTTGCAATTTTCACAAACGTATGTATGTATATGTATGTATATAAAGTCGGTGTGCGTACTTGCGTGGGTGTTCCTTATAGGCGTCCACGCCGTTGCATCGATCTGGTGCAAATTTCGACCAAACTTGGCACAGATAACCTTTAGCACAACGCGAAAATTACTGTCTAGCTTAGAATTCGAAATTCTGCCCCTTTTCACACGATTAGTTATTTAATTTTATGTAATGCCTACAAAAGCTCGCAAGACCATCTCAACAATAATCGCAATAGGTCGAATATTGCCAGCATAAGAATAATTACTTAGGCTTTCACAGCCTCACAAAATAATAAAGGAACGGCGAGTTCGCATATTATTCGTTGATCTTCTCTCTGACATTGATCATGGAGTAATAACAAGTCAAATAAATAAATTGCAACAGCTATGCTTGCCTGTGGCTATGATTGCGTAGATGTAAAGGGCTACAATCGCTTGGTAAAAAAGTTAACATTTCGAGCCTCTGTTGGACTGTGATAATAGCAAAAGTAAAAATGCAGACAAAATACCACTTACTCTTCTCTATCTTCGTTTGATTATTTATGGGTATTGATATAAAATAACCCAAAAGCATTCAACATAATTGCATTGACTACAGAAGTTATAATGTGCTCAAACGTTGCTCTGACATGAGTAATAAATAAGTTGAAGTTCATATCCCTTCATTCTGCGATCATACTCGATGCTCGTTCGGATATTTATTTATTATAATTCGTAGTCTCTTTCTTGTAAGCAGCTGGTTTCTTTCTTAATGGGAAGTTTGTGATACGTTTATAGGCACAAAAGCAAAAGAAAAAGTGACATACAAAATGACAGTGGGCATGGATAACAACAGCAACATCAAGCCAGTCGAAGCATTCACAGTTAACTCTTTAAGTACCTTGCATAATACCTACTTTTTAAATGTCTTTAAAGAAAGGCAGGACTATTGGGCAAGTGCAACCTAAGACTAAAGTTTGTAGCGATAAACTAAGTATCAAACCACGGCCACGCCGGGAATTTCAGCTACTTCTAAATAAAATGTAGGTATTGTGAATATAGCCATAGAATGAGCATTGATCTAAGGGAAACCGATCGTTAAAAATTGGTCGACAATTACTTGTCAGAATATCAGTTTTAATGGTTTTCAGCTTATTATTCAGTCCAGTACTTCAAGAATATTTTCACGTAAGAGTTTTGTCATCAGAGTTCATGAGTTACATGATGTAAATAACCCTGGCAGGTAGATTTTTAGCTTTCTTTTAGCTTTCTCGCCTTTCTTTGAAATGTTCCAGAAGCGTTGCTACAAAGTGTGTTTCTGTTAATCGGTTTCAAACTTAAGAATTTTAAGTAAAAGAATGCAACTGTTTTAGGAAAAATATATCATCAGAATTTTAGATCAGTAGGTATGTGCGAATTCATAAGTGTGCGTTTCTCGGTTGTAAGATACGATTTTAGATATTTTCCAACATGCTCCTAAGCTACCAGAGGGAAATTTTCAAAATGGTTTCCCCAGTACAAGTTAATTAAAATTTGCTATGTACATAGTTATTATTGTAAGTTCATGAGTTAATATCGCTCTCACCAATACTTGATAAGAACATTTTTGCAACAATTGAAACTGAGAATGAACAATTTGTTTTCTCTTATTAAGTTCCAAAGTGCCGTTGTTAAACTGTTTTGAGTTACCAAGTGTCCTTTTTTATTTTTTTATTTATTTATTTTTTTGTCTACTTAAATAAAAATATTTATTTTTGTGTGTCGACCAGGAATACTGGTCGGGAAACTCTGCTCTAAAGGTTTCCTAACTTACACAGCAAATATACAGAATTCCAATACAAAATTTGGTGAAGAAGCGTATATTGCATTCAAATGAGCTTTTTGAAATTTAAAGTGCCTTGACTGTCCAATAAACTAGTGTATATATATATATACTAAATCAGGAGAATCACAGAGTTTCATTTTATCAGAAATAGAAAACGTCACATCATCTAATTATTTTACAGGTAGAGAGGAGTTAAGTTCAGTTTAGAACAGAATGCCAACCAGAATACCAACATAATGGTCTGAAATAACAAAAGGAAAGAAATGGTTTGGGGAAGAATAATGATGAGACGGACCTGGAATCTGCCACCTATTTGAAAGGAAAAGAATGCACAGCAGTATTGCGCCCTAAATGTAAAGTTTACACGGTTAAAAACACTAAAAGCCTTTCATGGAATTGGAATGGTTTAAAGTGGAATCGAGAGGGGGAGCTTCCAATGGACTCCGGACCACAATTTACCACTCGAACGGTCAAAATGCTAATTTAGTCCAGTGTTTGTAAAGCGAGAATGGCACTGGCATGGTATCAAATGTCGAAACCCCAACCTCTGAGGCTTGGGCGAGGCTTCACAATCCTTTGCAAGACTTCTTACTTTACAATTACTTTCCGAATAAGAAGGAGCAGCTACATCATAATTCTTTTTGATAGGTCATATTGAGAAAGGAGACTGTGCATCGATTTTGGATTAAGAGTAGTTTTCGGTGCAGATGTACTAGATTACGAAAGTCATACATGCAAAAGGAACGCCCTTTCGGAGGTGTGTTTTTTGCGCGTTAGTGCGTAAAGTGAACTGTAGATAAATGACACTTTTCCCTTCTATAGCATTCAATACATTAGGTAATTGATTTAAGGAGCAATGAAGTACTATTTTAATCGTTCTGGTAAGAAGAAACAATTTTATTTTAAACCATGCACCATATTAAAAGTGCATCACTGTGGTTTTATTTCCATAGGGAATACAACTCATGTGTGTACGCATTTTTCTGTTGTACAATTTTGTTGCGACTTTTCTATATTCAAAATATTTCCTTTCCCACAAAAATAGAGACACCGGTCCCGCAGGTTTGGGTAGTGTTCTTAGAATATCTAATTGAACTTGGGATTGAAATTTTTCTTGTAATTGTCTTTTTAGTTTAAAATAAATTGCATAATCTTATACCACTTTTAGTATTTGTTACAAAGCTGTTAAGAAACAAGGTTTTAAAAAACGCATTTGTAGTTAATTGTTGGAGAGATTTTTTTTAATTAATAAAATTGATGTAGGCAGGCAGACACCTAATTACAATTTGAAGAGCAACACATATTTTATAGCTAGTAATGCCTGCACAAACAATCGAATCTCTAATTTAACATTTAAGAAAAGCATTGTATGCTATTCATTCCCCCACTCACTTATGCTTTGGTTGTACTGTGTAAACAGTAATACATGAAAATAGTCGTAGATGAATATAACGGGTTTACTCCAGTTTGGTACATTTATTTCTGAAATTGTTGATGGCTTTAAATCTTGTCCAATCTCTGAAGTTCCAGCACCCTGTGCTGCTTTTCCCACAGCTATAGAACTGCATGCTGCAACTTCTGAAAGACCATTTTCCCTTCTTTTCTTCAATTTCCTCCACAAACACTGCCACATACTTCCTTTCTCTTGTGACCCAGAAACGAAAATTTTATGATAATTACATCAAATCCATTAGCTTAAAACTGAAAGTAAATTTCGTATTAATTTGTTTTAATATCAGCCATGTTGCTCTTGCCTATAATAGTTCTGCTAGATTTAGAAAATGACGAATAACAAATCCATTTATCAATTAACACGTGAAAATACAAATTGGATAGCTAAACAAGCCAGTTTTTCTTCCGTTTTATTTGTGTAATGTATTGGGTCATTCAGAAGTCACTTCAAACCTTGAAACATTATAACCCTAATCATTTGGGATATAAAAGGAAACAAAAGCAGTTACTTTTTAAAAATCAACTTTTAACCAGTATCTTGAAATTTTCGCTAAGCCACCAACATTTGTTCTTGAATCTAACCCAGATTCGAAAGCCTGATACATTTTGCTATATATGAGGGGCATTCAAATGAAACCTGGTCAGTGCGTCTAACTTTGCATTATGCGTAAGGTGGCACCACGTAACTGCGTGTATGGTGGCAACATCTATTGGTAAAGCTACTGCAGCGTGCGCAACGTTTGACGTTGCATAACGACAGTGTGGTTTCACGCCGAAGAGAAGGTGGTCACACAAGTTATCGTCCACTGCTGAAAATGAAGGCGAGTATGCAGGAACGACGAGGAGTGATTCGATTTTTAGCGGCGGAGGGAGTTGGAGTCCGTGAAATGTATCGAGGGATGAAGGCTGTGTACGGTGAGTACAGTCTGTGTCGTTCAAGTGTGGTGGAATGGCGCAGATTCCTTGAGGGGCGCGAGTTACTGGAAGACGATGCTCGTCCTGGAGAGGCTCATCGTGTCATCTCACCTGAAATGATTGCGTAAGTGAATGCTTTAGTCTTGGGCAACCGCAGAATCACCGTGGACGAGATCCATCAGTTACTGGGTATCAGCGTGGGCATCATTCACACCATAATGCATAAACACTTGAAATTTCGAAAAGTTTGTCCGCAGTGGGTTCCCCACCAAGTTACCGCCGAACAGCGCAATATTCGAATGGCGCTGCCTTTGAGTCATCTGCAACGTTATCATGAGGAGGAATACGGCTTTCTGTCGCATATTGTCACTGGTGACGAAACATGGTGTCACTATTTTGAACCGGAAAGCAAGCGTCAGAGCAAGCAGTGGAAACATGCGGCTTCACCACCTCCAAAGAAATCAAAGGCCGTGCACACCAGATCTGGTAAAGTCATGATGTCCTATTTGACCACAAGGGTCCACTGCTTCCTGGAACGGGGAACCACCATCAATGCCCAGCGTTATCAAGTCACTTTACAGAACTTTAGACGAGTCATCAAGTCGAAACGCCCAGGCATGTTGTCCAATGGCGTTATTCTCCCGCATGATAATGCCCGCCCACACACTGCCAATACGATGAAGACGACATTGCAGCAGTTTCGATGGGAAACGCTGGAATATCCACCGTACAGTCCAGACTTTTTATTGTGTGACTTTCATGCTTATGAACCTCTAAAACAAGCTATTCGCGGACATCGATTCACAACGGACAACGAAGTGTGTGAATTGGTCCAGGCCTGGATCTGACAGCAGCCTACTAGCTTCTTCAAAGATGGAATCGACCGGCTAGTGTCGCAATGGGATAAAAGTGCCAACAGTTTTGGCGACTATTTTTGAGTTAATAAAATCGTTACCGTTACTTTACACAAGTGACCGGGTTTCATTTGAATAACCCTTATAGATTGTGAATGTCAAGTTAATACACCAGTTGTATTGCAACGTTTACAAACAGAAACATTCTCAAAAGGGTTCAGTACTGTAACTTTTCTCAGATATCGAAATTTTTGTAGTTTATAATAGCATTCGACCAGATGTATTCTAGCATTTAATTCTAGCACCATGACTTGTATCTAGACGACTTATGTTGCAGTTACTATGAAAGTGAAACAATATTTTGTATGTTTTAATTCTCTTAACTAAGAATATTATGGAATTTGTTATGCTTTAAAGTGTGAAGTATTTTGAACGAATCTATATTTTGAGCATTCACTGTGTGTAGGTACATTTACATTCGCCATCAGCAGGGTCACCCTAACGGGGGCGTATAACGAGGTTTTCCGGAGCAGTGTCCCCTCTGGTAGTACCTATCTGCTGTCTCCGAGTATAATTCTTTTATCCTTAGGTTGAAGTGAACCAAAGCAAACCTAACACACACATCAACCGTCAAACGCTTACCGGTTGCACGTGTAGAAATGGTTCGCCTGCATATAACAATTTGCAGCAATTAGACAGGCAATCCAGCTGAACTATCACAATATTAACACAATAGTAAAGAATGCAAATTAAGATTGAAGAAAGTGACATTCACAGACAATTTATGATACAAGAGTTAAAAGCGAGGTTTTGTCCTGCAAGCAGAACAAAATTGCTTTCAACATGCGTGTCATACACTGCTTTTGAGACAGTTGTCAAATTTATAGGCAAATTATAGATTATGAATTGTTGTTTTTAGCTATTTCGTATCTGTGATGCTCAGCGCGGCTGTGATGATCACTTGTTTCTTTTTAGCGTCAGTGCTGACAACATGAGTTAAAAAAAAACATTATACATAAAGAATGCTATTAGTTTGCAGTATTTACTAATGTCTTTGTAGACTTTGAATTTCAGGCACAATTTGATCATAGAATAATTTGCTCACATTGTTGGAGATATCCATGTTTTGGGCTTATCTCCAAAATATATTTACAACACATTTTCACTATATAATAAGCTTTTACGTTTCTTACCTTGCACCATTGAAGGAAGCTACTATATGCTATTTCCTATGTTTCCTCGATTTTTGACAGCAATTCTGTTACCCTCTCGGCTGCTTGTAAAATTTCGGCTGGTTCTTCAGATTCCATAATTACTGCATTCAAATTTTCCGCCATTACATCAACAATACAAGTCTCTTGGATAATAATCTTCACATCTGCCAGAAAATCAAAGTTGGTAGCCCTAGTGTTGTAATTTTATACCACCCAGTGGCATTCCCCCCCTCTTTTAATTAATATCATCTGCCGTTAAAAGCGCTTATTTTACCTCCATATGTCTAAATAAGCATTACGGTTAGCTATTCACTGCGCATACCGCCTGTTTTTCTGCAGTATGGCGAACTTTATACTCAAACCAGTCCGTTGCTTGTGAGTGTGTCAACGAGGAGAAGGCGTCTTCTGCAGTGACCAAATATAGAAAAAGCAAACCATTAAACAGTGGGAGGAATACGATTGGAACCACGTAAATAGTTTTATGATAAAGAGCTTTGCATCATCCTAGGGGTTTTAAATTATAAGCAACAATAGTAACTAACAATAGGTCTTCTGCTCATCAGTCACCTCTTACTACACAAGAACCTCGTTTATCCCTCATCAATCTGGATTTCCAGTTTATCCGGATTGATGTTTTGCTTCTCTAAAGCAGCGTAAATTTCAAACAAAAGAAACTTACACGGTATTTCAGAACATAAAAGTGAGTACAGTACTGAGTTTAACTCCCCGAAAGTGCTGTATTTTTTCTTATTCTTGTTAGCGCCAAAATAAACGTATAGATTAGTGGTTTATATTCATTTAAGATTGTTTCCGGATTATCCAGGTTTTCGTTAGTTTGGATTACCTCCCTCCCACATAGTCTGGATAAACGAGGTTCTTGTGCACAATGAAAGTTGACTCAGCCTCTTTATCATCCGCTCGCCAGAACATAACGCACGTGCGCGTCGAAGCGATATATTACTTCACTGTAACAGTAAAAGCAGATCACAGCTCATAGCGATGAATGATTGGCCTAATGGTAAACAGTTTTGCTCAGGGATGCTTTCTCTCAGCGTGTGAATAAACATTTTTTTATATTCCCTCCCGAAAAAGGGACTTTACTCCATGTTGGGGAGAGAGAAAAACTGAGAGAATATATCATCCTCCAACAGATTTCAGCCCGCAACTTGCATGGCTAAGGATGACTTGTTTTCATTAAAATTCTCTTCCTTTCCCAGTTATGAGATGCTGCTCTCAGCGCTGCAGCTATCTCTAACGATAACAAAACCTACTATTAAATCAGCATACAATCGATTCAGTTCCTCATTTTGTGCTAGGTTTAATATCCTGATAACGAAAGGCATAGATTACCTAGTGTTGCTATGTGGCTCTCGTACTACTCCTTTCTGGAAACCGTTTCCTTTGCGAGCAACCAGACCGTCAGATGTGGTTAATCTCGTCGTAACAGTAGTTCCGTTACTCTTCATGCGGGTCAACCAATCACCGCAAACCCTCTTCATATGACCGTCAAAGGTAGAACGGCTTCGGTGAATTAAATGGCTCTACCGTTGCCTGGTCTGTTGGTTACTACGTCTGGGAGGCGGAACGTTAAAGCGATAGTGCTTGTCTCGATTTGAATTAATAGGATGCTAAATAATTTATCTAAATACATCTGAATAATAATAATAATAATAATAATAATAATAATAATATGGAAATGATGGTTAATGTGAAGATGTAACCCTTTCGATTATTTCTTTTGAATACCTGCATCGAACTTGTTCGTTCAGGATAATCCGGAAAGTTGACCATGTACTCAAAAGCATTCAACTGATGGGTGTGTGAACTCTCATCTCAATTCTTCGAATTCTTCACTTTTTTCATATACGCAGTTGGCTATAACTTAGCATTATGTATCAAATCTTATTGATCATTACGAATCAAATCAGTCAACTGGGACGTACAAAATGTCGCACCGAATTGCTTGATAACACTATGCAAACTTCCTTCCATAGAGCGCCTTTCATGTTTTTCTCGATTGTTTCGTTTTCATTGAAGCAATGTTTTAGTTGTCTTGAACTTCTCATAATGGAAACTTTGACTCGAAAGACAGCTAATCCGTTGAAACTAAGTTACTTCTGCATGACAACGCATAACACTCCAAAATTAATACTTACCGTAGAGTAGGAAAAAAGCCCAATCTCTATCTGTTGGGTATCAAACCTGAGATACCTGTGTTTAGAAGCCAGCCAAGTGATCACTATAGGCACCGATCAAAGAAAATTTATAGTAACACGATTAAGTGATCCTCATTGCATTCACAGCAGCGAAATCGAAATTAATTTCCATGTAAGCAGCAAACCGGTATTACAGACCAGTATTGCCTCTTGTGTCCCTTCTAAGAGAAAATATTTATTTGAATGACTTCCAGCCTACTTTTAATGAAAATAGAATTTGCAGTTTAATATTATATTTGTTTTTCCACAAAATTGTTCAGCATTATAGTTCAGATATACAAATCACAGAATTACCCCCCACAAACAGGTGGGTAGCAGGAATGTAACCAAATGTGAAATGAAACAGTTTTAGCTATACGCCCTAAAAACATCTCTAAATTTATACGCTATTGGTTTGCTTTTGAGAGCCAAGTTCAAAAAAGATGATATACTGTATACTCCCAGTGTATAGTTGTCTGTGAAGACGGTATTGGTAAAAACTGAAAGTTTTGCTATTCGTGGAATTGAGAGTTTTACTCATCAAAAGGTTTCTGTGTGAGTATTATTATTATTATTATTATTATTATTATTATTATTATTATTATTATTATTATTATTACTCACAATGTTTGCTGTTTATCTAAGGTAGAACTATTATACTGAGGTGTCATCCGAAATATGTCATTTATAAGCTGCCGGAATAAAATATTAAACAAAAACAAAATAGAAAGCGAGAATGACTTTTATGTTTATGTATTAAAGAATAAACACCAAACAAAAATTTGAGGTCAGTATTTTTAAGAATACGAGACGAATATTTTCACTCTTGGCACTTTTTCAACCTGAAGCTACACCTTGATTGGAAATATTTTCATTATTTATTATTTCTCAAACCGTGTCTATTGCATTTGATTAAGGTTATCATTTGTAAAATGAATATATTGAGTTAGCCTGGAAGCCCTCTTCATTCTTATTCGATTTTATGGTAGGTTAAACAAAACAAGAGATGGGATAGCTCAAATTAGGGAAGTATAGAATTTGTTAAAATATTATTGATGCAGTAACAGTTTCCTAAATTTTTGCTATATATTGCCGCGTCATTTATGTAGCATGTTCTATTCTCGTTTTTCGATACAAGCTCGTTGCTATTGAGACCCAATTTTCTGAATGGACCAATATTTTCAATATTTCTGTAGTTCGCGCTATACCAGGCAGAAGTTTCAGCTCAGTCAGCTTCTTTTTCAGAATGCACCGAAATAGAAATACTTGGTCACGTGCTGGAATCATTCCCTAAAGGCGAACTGCTTTTAACTAGCACTAGCAGCTCCTGTCATCTTCTCTGAAAGCTGTAGACTGGGAAGTCTGTGAAGTGAGCATTTGTGTAAGTTAAGGTTCATCCAGAAGAGCAGGCATATTATTGCTTTCAACAGTTGTCGTCGATCCCACCATTCAACTTGAGAGATCTGGAACAAGCCGACGAGGTTGATGGGGAGAAGAATTCCATCTGCGAGCCGTGCATCCCTTAACTAGCCATGAAATATCTATGCTCTGCCACTTGCAAAATCTCATGTGTTACACTCACATGGCTTTCTCTACCATCCATCCTTATTAATGGGTACACAAACTATTCTTATTAAATTTTATTTTTTGTCTACTTTATAAATAAATTCTGTGTTTTAAAGGGATCTAAATTTCTTGTGTAGTACGTTTTCGTCTATCGCTTAAAGTTTACGGTTATACAAGGCTATACAAAATTCCTTCCGAATGAAGAGGACTTCAAAGTCTATCCTCAGAAAATTCAATATGTACATTTTATTTTTTATGCAAATATCTTAAATATAAGATGTTTTAATCAAAATCGTTAAGAACCATTGTTTTTAGAAAATACAAAATTTCGGAAAATGTTCCATGTAACGAGTAGTTAGGGGTGGGTGATTTTCTTGAAAATCAGAGTGTCGCATCTTTAGAAAGTACTGAACATAAATACGAAGTTCGGTGTTTATCCGACTTCTCGTTTTTAAGTTATGGTGTTCACAGTCACACACACACACACACACACACACACACACACACGGGTGTTTTTCTAAACATTGTTTATTCAGGGAGCCCTAAAACATGTATTTCAGGTGAAATCCCGGTATCGAATTTTTTGGCGGAATGCAATGCCTTCTCTACCTACTTTCTAGTGGTAGAGAATGTAGATAGATAGGTATCTTTATTGGTTTCAAATTATTCAAGTTATTACACAGGTATTTAGTGCATGGGTCATTGACCGTATATGGATATTTAAGATACAAGGTATGGTGACAAAATAAATATCAGAAAAAGAAACAAAACAAGAAATAGGAAAATCGGAATAAATTACCTTTGACTGACTGAACAAATTTGACCTAGCTCCGTGCACTTTAGCCAAGAAATTGCCCATGTTTTGCAAGTTCCTCTGGTTAGCCAATAGATCCCAACATACCATTCTCTTTCTTGACGGACTTAAGAATTTTTCTTTGAGTTTAATTGTTCGCTGGTTCTCCCACTGAGCGCATTCCGCCAAGATATGTACCCAGTCCTCATCGAAACCTTGATTGAGCTGCTCTTGGGGAATTGGGGAGACTTGTCAAAGTTAACATAGAAATATCTCATTTAATTCTAGATTTTAAACTATTGGGATTGTATTCTCCAATATTTTTATTTTTAAGTCTGGCTCGTATTAACTTTTTTCCCCCCAACCTTTTGTATTTTGCAATTGTATTATATAATTTATATCATATAAGTAACTAAAAGGCGGAAACAGCCCAACTGGGCTACAGCCTTACCTTCTTAACTCGCACCCGAACCGAAGACACTCCCCCAGGATGTATGACAATGCCCGGAATAGACGCCTGACGGGGGGCAGAGCGCCCACGGATCAGAGAGTGAGAAACCATGGTGGGTGATCAGCTACACGCCCGGGATGAGAGCGAGAAGAGAAGAAATTAATCATAGGAAAGTTGATGATGGAACACTAGTCGAATGAAACATGGTGGGGGAAACCGGAGAACCCGGAGAAAACCCGCCCAAACGCCGCTTTGTCTGCCACAAATCCCCACATGCGGGTCCATAGTATTGCACTCGGGCCAGCTTGGTGTGAGGTGAGCGGTCTAACCACTCGGCCACGGCGCCGCCGTTATATATCATATATACATGTTATTATCATACATAACGTTTGTCATTTTGGGGTCCATGAGGTCACGGATCGTAAAATCGTCTGATGCCTTTTCTAGTATGATACCTGTGGGTTGATGAGAGAAATTGAGGTGTGTTTCACATTATACTCCAGTAAAGGTACCTTTTAACTTTTACCTATCTGAAGGTCCGTGTGCCACACTTTGCAAACCTTTTACGCAGTTATCAGAACCAGTTGTAACGTGGAACATCAACTTTGTGTGTGCCGTGGGAAAATAATTTGCTGGTGAAATTGACAGAATCCATTACCGAGAGTTGGCTTCGTACTGATAGTTCAAAGCTTTTGAAATGTTTGTATATCAGAATCGTTTCTTCTGTTTATTCCAAGTACTTTCAAGTCTGGAAAACATAAAAAGAAGAGAGAGTTTTTATAGGTCAAAGGGCGCAAACAAGGAATTTTATTAGTACGGTCGGATGAATTATATGGTAAGAATGTGACTAAATAGATTCCATTGTAATTTGTTAAAACATTTCTTTACTAGGTGTTTATTGTATTGCTTGGAGCAGCTACAAAAAATGCTTGCGAGGTGGCTCAGACGGCAGCATCTATAGCTCGCATTCCGAAGGTCATGGGTTCAAATCTCATGTACCCGTTAATCTGAGGATGGTGTTCTTGCTTTCCCCATACTCACCAGTTTATTGCCGTATTGAATATTCAATATCACGACCCAAAGCTCCGCCCAAAGACTAGGAGAAATAAAAATATAATAGATGGTACGGAAAGACGAATATGCAGCGGGGGCCAAGATCAAGTTACTCCAGAATGTGGAACAGGAAGGCGACTACGCGACAATCTTCATTTCTGAACAAATAAAACCCAGCCCAAAAAAAGAGTAGTTCATAAATCTAAACGCCACGTGACCTCAGCAGGGCAAAGGGATCATACTTAAAATGTTCACCTGTCAGGTTTTGGCTTTAGTGAAAAACTGCTGTAGAGGACTGAGACAGCAACAGCTTTACGAGAGGTAAGAGCTGGAAGTATTTATCTCTAAGATTAACATAGTAGATGTCTGAGGAAGGCGAGTGTGAGCAAGTTACTCAAGCAGATGGTACAGAAATGCGACCACTCGACTCTAAGCCCATCTGTATGACACATTAACCCGTTGTATCAAAGAACCTATAGGAAACAGTCGCGATATTACCTATAAAACTGTTGAGTCGGTGTTTAATAAACCCAGCCCTATCCCTACTCCCCAAAAATGAAAAATGATTCTGCGACAGTGAGAGGAGCTATAGTAGAGTTCTCTATAGGATTTCTTAATAATAATATTTCATAGGGAAGTCCTTCCCCCCTTTATTTTTGCAATAGTATCTTTATGTGCAAGCACTTGAAAATAAAAAAATACTAAAATACCCTAATTATGCCTTCAAACATTCAGTGTTAAGAAAGGAAACATATTTCTCCGCTCTCCGCTTTTTGAGTGCACCGATAAGATAAAGTGACGCTTTCATAATCGCTAGTGAATGTTCTACGCGGTGTTTCTCATCAACTTTTTATTAACCTCCTTTTTGTTTAATTTTTGAGTTCAAAAGAAAACAGAATTACTTGACGATGTTACAAGGGGTTTCATATATTAATAAAACAATCATAACGGTTTCCCATGGAATGAAAGGTTCTTCTCCTTCTGCTGTTCTTCTTCAAGGCATGTAGTATTGACCTAACCATTCTCAGAGTCCATCTGTTCTTTTAGTTCACATGACGTTTTCCCGATGACTGGTCATCATATACGTAATATTCTTGCTGGTGAATTTGAGGACATCATAGTGTCCTCGCCAACTGTGTTTATTTTCAGTTATTCTTTCATTTAGACATGTTTGGTTGTTTTATGCCATATCTCTAAGGATATACCGGCAAGAATTTCGTAGGAATTTCATTTCTAGAACATTTCATTTCCACGAATTTATAAAATCGAAATATTTAAATTGAGCTCTAAGTTGTCATAAAAATTTAAAATCATTTTTTTTTCTTAAGAAAGGACAAGGAAGTGAAAACAAAACTAACGCCTTTTTCATTCAGAATTACGTGGTTTCCTTTGACAAAAATATCATCTGTGGTCTGGATTTTCTGCATTAGTAAAAAAATTATACCAATAACTTTACTGCGTGATATTTTCGTGTTTAATAAGCTACTTCGAGCTCCGTATTCTTTTATTACCCTTAATAAAAGCACATATAATCAAGGTAAAAACAAATTCATGGCGCACACGCACCTCGGCTCAGCATTTGTATAGACTTAAGACACACACACACACACACAAGCATATTTTATAAAAATTAAATTTGTAACACATCATATTCAACGTGAAGAAGGTCTTAAAATCGACATTTTCATATGGCAAATCTAAAGCTGAGTTTGCGAACTTCAATGATATTCTATATACAACAAGGATGATATCGGATTGTGAAGCTAGAAGAATCTGTGTTGCGGACGAGCAGAAACGATAAAAACTTTTGCGCTCTACAAAAGGTAGCCAACACGGAGAGTGAGAGAACACGAAGCACTCGGATGGATGGAAGTAGATTGCCTACAAGAAGTGTAGACATAATCTGATTTTAATGACATTTCGTTTCCCTTTTATTTTTAAAGAGCTTCTAGAAGAGGAGGGCTTTTTCTTTTACTTCACAGCATCTTCATTGTCTCGCTGAATTATTTCTTTTGGTCGAGACAGGATTTCTCTTTGGCACAGTGCGAAGCCAGAGTTTGTTGCTCCTATCGAAGAAAAAGTCTTGTTAAGTACTTTGCAGGTGCTTAGAATCGCTGCTTTGTTGGGCTTAAGAAACACGACGCAAATTACTTTCAAAGTTTAAGTATCGTAGAAAGAAAATAAGACTTGGAAAGGATAACAACGAAGTTCCAGTGTTTCTTATTTTGAGATTATTCCACCGTTTGTTACAGCGGTTTGCATTGTTTCTGTATGTATTTGTTACAGTAAAAGTTTCAGATATTCGCAAGCAAACACTTCTAGAAAAGTGACTGGAATGATGTAGGTAGCTAAATTATGGTCGTTCATTTTAGAGCGAGATCTCCGGAGTTTTAAAACATTTACAAATGAAATAAAGTGCGGAATCGTTCTGTGGTTTTAAGTATGTTCACATATTAAGAATATTGCGAAACATCAGTTAGTTGGCTCGCTTGGGGTGGATATTTATTTGTTCCACCATTTCATTTTTTCCACAATTTACGATACTGAGGCACATGCTTGATTGATTTTGTTCAACTTCATGTTGTTCTACCCTATAAAACTAGACTTGCTCTGCAGATTTATATTGTCATATCCTATCAGGTGTTTTGGAAGAGAAAGAGGGCCGAACTCATCTTACACCCCGTTTTCTTAGTGTGGTGGTACGTAAAAGAACATGCTGATTGATAATCTGCGTCGAAGGATAATCATAACTATAGTGACCGACAGGATTAGCCGAGGTCGTTAAGGCGGTTCTTATCTGGAAGGTTTTTTCCAGGTTTTCCTCAGTCTTCATGATTGACAAATGCCGAAGTACTTTCCTAAAACTAAGACCAGGAACGTTTCCTTCCAAAATGTTCTGTCCCAATTATTATTTCATTTCTGTATCATGAGTGCCCGCTGTCTGCGATACCAATGCAGTAAGAAAGCACGTTAAACACTACTTTAAAAAAACAGACTGGATATAACTATCGATATGCCGATGCGCGCTTGGATGAGATGGATATCGTTTGGATACATACAGAGTGGTGAATGGGACACATGGAAATTCACTAAATGGCAAAAAATATTCGAATACCTATTTACATGTTAAGTAAATTTTGTATGAAATCACAGTTCTTTTTTAGAGTTCCTGTATTTTCGTTCTTAAATCAATGATTATATTTTGCTGTATTATTTTAGCAAGTTTTCCCATGAGCAGTAGCATTTCTGCCTGTAGAACGGAACACTGGAGTTAATACTCAGTACTAGCTTGGGACTTTTCTTAGCTGGAAGATCCAGAACGGGATGCACTCACAGCCTCGTAATGTCGTTGGATTGTAAATGAGGTGCCACTTGACAGAGAATTAGCCGCCTTTAGATATTGAAACTACATATATGCAGTAGGCTGACATCTGACGCCCCCACCTCCAATACTGCAACTTCCGATCATTATTTCCTATCTGGAAAGAGGCATAAGATGCAGTTGCCCCCTCACGGGGCTGCTATTATTGAAGTAAAAAGTATGAGGGGCAGTCAAGTAAAAAGAGACTAAGCACCAGAAATTGTCATTGAATATTTATTACATACAAAATTAATCCCCATAACTGCTCTCACATTTATTTCAGTTGCAGGTAAAGTGGTCAATTAGTCTCTTTTACTTTCTCTACCACATACATGTAGTACGTGAGAGGAAGTATTATATTTCACCTAAAATATTCCACCAATGCCGAGATTTCACCGGTAATATATGTTCTGAGGCCACATTAATCCAAGGGAAACATTTTTCGAAAACGATCCTTGTGTGTGGGTAAGAGAGAGAGAACAGGATAAGTCTAAATACCAGAGTTCAATAAATGTTCCATAAATACCAGACACTATTTAAGTTAGAATCTTCCAAGACCACAGGAAGATTTTTTTTAAACAAAACACCTCTCCAAACTACCCTATGCATAGAAATACTTTCGATATTTTTTATTTTCTCAAAAGGGGCTTTTACGATTTTGATTAAAATACCATTTAAGACAAAATATATATCTTGATTATTCTTGAAATAGCCTTTAAAGTTCTCTTCTTTGGAAGGAATTATATATAAGTTTATATAACCGGTAAACCATAGAGATAGGTAAAAACTTACTACAGAAAACAAAGTACTCTCTTTAAAACACACTTTGTTTCAAATAACGTTTTGTCACATCAGGCATTTCGGAGACATGCGTTATTATTCGTTTACATTTTCCAATACTTTTGTCACTTTTTAAACAGCTTTCCCTATTCAGTTTTTTCTCATGTCATGGAAGGAGTATGACTAGCTTATAGCGGCCCGCTTTTTAAACATCTGTCTGTTAATCTGATTTCCTCTATTCCTCTGATACTTAGTCCTATAATGAAACCTGAAATGAAACTACTACTGCAAAGGTTTAGCGAATAACTTCAAGAAGATAGAGAAAGAAGCTTTCCTAAGAAAAGTTTGTAGAAGCTATATAAAAATGAACGACACTGGGTAGAGAAATTTATGCGAATGTAACAAATCATATAACTTTTCATAATTTCATTTGTGTAGCTCCGTTTAATTTCTATTGTCATATCGGGGGCTTTGTCTCAAGAAACAAATGGTGGTGCTCGCCAGTAGGTTTTCTTAGCGTAGGTTTTATTCAGTTTGCTAATACGCTCGCATTCGTTTACACTGCAGACGCTCTTGAGGATAGGAAGTGATTCTGGTTAGAGAAGAATTCTCCGCCCCAGCCGGAAATCGAACCTTGTACATCTGGGTTGAAAAGCCATTCGACCACAGAGACAGCTTTTAGATTAATAAACCCGCAAAGTTTCCGAATCGCTAATGAACTCGTCGGGCTCATATCAAGCAAGCGTCTAAGAATGTGTCCGTTTTCGTAAAAATGAAGAATCTGTAAAAACTTTAAAAATTGCAAGCGTCAACTCTTCAGTAGAAAGCTAATCCAAAGTTGTACGATTTCCGGCAAAGTCAAGATGCGTTCTTCAACAGAACTGCAGTGTCCCGGAACCTTTCTCCCCTCCTCTCACAGGACCGTAGTCAATACGGGATTTGACCGGGAACTCCAACATCCATCCTAAAGCTCGCAATTTTAACTGCAATATTTTCCCTTTTCGTTCGTTTTTTTCCCGCTTCGTTCGGTTTTTTCCCTCTTCGTTCGGCTTTTTCCCTCTTCGATCGGTTCTTTCCCTTTTCGTTGGGTTTTTTCCCTCTTCGTTTGAATTTTTCCCTCTTCGTTCGGTTTATTCCCTTTTCGTTTGGTGTTTTCCCTTTTCGTTCGGTTTTTGACCTATTTGTTTGGTTTTTTCCCTTTTCGTTAAATTGTTTCCCTCTTCGTTCAATTTTTTCCCTCTTTATTCTGTTTTTTCCCTCTTCCTTCGGTTTTTTCCCTCTTAGTTCGTTTTTTTCCCTTTTCGTTCGGTTTTTTCCCTTTTCGTTTTGTTTTTTACTTTTTGTTTGGTTTTTTCCCTTTTCGTTTGGTATTTTTCCTTTCGTTTGGTTTTTTCCCTTTTCGTTGGTTTTTTCCCGTTTCGTTTGGTTTTTAGCCGTTTCGTTTGGTTTTTTTACGTTTAATTCCGTTTAATTCCGTTTTTTCCCGTTTCGTTTGGTTTTTTTCCTTCTCATTTAGTTTTTTCCCTTTTCGTTGGGTTTTTTCCCTTTTGGTTCGGTTTTTTTCCCTTTTCGTTCAATTTTTTCCCTCTTCGTTTGTTTTTTCCCCTCTTCGTTTTTTTTCTTTTTCGTTACGTTTTTTCCCTCTTCGTTCGTTTTTTCCCCCTTCGTTCGTTTTTTTCCCTTTTCGTTGGGTTTTTTCCCCTCTTCGTTCGTTTTATTCCCTTTTCGTTACGTTTTCTCCCTCTTCGTTTTTTTCCCTCTTCGATCGTTTTTTTCCCCTTTTAGTTGGGTATTTTCCCTCGTCGTTTGGATTTTTCCCTTTTTCGTTGGCTTTTTCCCTTTTCGTTTCGATTTTTCCCTTTTTGTTTGGTTTTTTCACTCTTCGTTCAATTCTTTCCCTCTTCCTTTGGTTTTTTCCCACTTCGTTCGGTTTTTTCCCTTTTCCTTGGGTTTTTTACCTTTTCGTTCAGTTTTTTCCTTCTCGTTTGGATTTTTCCCTTTTCGTTATGTTTTTTCCCTTTTCGTTCGGTGTTTTTCCCTTTTCGTTGGGTTTTTTCCCTTATCGTTCAATTTTTTCCCTCGTTTGGATTTTTCCCTTTTCGTTCGCTTTTTTCCCTTTTCGTTTGGTTTTTTCCCTCTTCGTTCGGTTTTTTCCCTCTTCGTTCGGTTTTTTACCTCTTCGTATGGATTTTTCCCTTTTCGTTCGGTTTTTTCCCTTTTCGTTCATTTTTTTCCCTCTCGTTTGGATTTTTCCCTCTTCGTTTGGTTTTTTCCCTCTTCGTTCGTTTTTTTCCCTCTTCGTTCAGTTTTTTCCCTTTTCATTGGGTTTTTTCCCTTTTCGTTCAATTTTTTCCCTCTTGTTTGCATTTTTCCCTTTTCCTTCGCTTTTTTCCCTATTCGTTCTGTTTTTTCCCTTTTCGTTATGGTTTTTTCCCTCTTCGTTTGGATTTTTCCCTCTTTGTTTGGATTTTTCCCTTTTCGTTCGCTTTTTTCCCTGTTCGTTCGGTTTTTTCCCTTTTCCTTCATTTTTTTCCCTCTCGTTTGGGTTTTTCCCTCTTCGTTTGGTTTTTTCCCTCTTCGTTCGTTTTTTTCCCTTTTCGTTCATTTTTTTCCCTCTCGTTTGGATTTTTCCCTCTTCGTTTGGTTTTTTCCCTCTTCGTTCGTTTTTTTCCCTCTTCGTTCGTTTTTTTCCTCTTCGTTCAGTTTTTTCCCTTTTCGTTGGGTTTTTTTCCCTTTTCGTTCAATTTTTTCCCTCTTGTTTGCATTTTTCCCTTTTCCTTCGCTTTTTTCCCTATTCGTTCTGTTTTTTCCCTTTTCGTTACGGTTTTTTCCCTCTTCGTTTGGATTTTTCCCTTTTCGTTCTCTTTTTTCCCTGTTCGTTCGGTTTTTTCCCTTTTCCTTCATTTTTTTCCCTCTCTTTTGGGTTTTCCCCTCTTCGTTTGGTGTTTTCCCTCTTCGTTCGTTTTTTTCCCTTTTCGTTCAGTTTTTTCCCTCTCGTTTTGATTTTTACCTTTTCCTTCGCTTTTTTCCCTTTTCCTTCAATTTTTTCCCTCTTTGTTTGATTTTTTCCCTCTTCGTTCGGTTTTTTCCCTTTTCGTTGTGTTTTTTCCCTTTTCGTGCAATTTTTTCCTTCTTCGTTTAGATTTTTCCCTTTTCGTTCGGTTTTTTCCCTTTTCGTTCATTTTTTTCTCTCTCGTTTGGATTTTTCCCTCTTCGTTTGGATTTTTCCCTCTTCGTTCGTTTTTTTTCCCTCTTCGTTCAGTTTTTTCCCTTTTCGTTAGGTTTTTTCCCTTTTCGTTCGGTTTTTTCCCTTTTCGTTGGGTTTTTTCCCTTATCGCTCAATTTTTTCCCTCCTTTGGATTTTTCCCTTTTCGTTCGCTTTTTTCCCTTTTCGTTTGGTTTTTTCCCTTTCCGTTCGGTTTTTTTCCCTCTTCGTTCGGTTTTTTCCCTCTTCGTATGGATTTTTCCCTTTTCGTTCGGTTTTTTCCCTTTTCGTTCATTTTTTTCCCTCTCGTTTTGATTTTTCCCTCTTCGTTTGGTTTTTTCCCTCTTCGTTCAGTTTTTTCCCTTTTCGTTGGGTTTTTTCCCTTTCCGTTCAATTTTTTCCCTCTTGTTTGCATTTTTCCATTTCCTTCGCTTTTTTCCCTATTCGTTCTGTTTTTTCCCTTTTCGTTATGGTTTTTTTTCCCTCTTTGTTTGGATTTTTCTCTTTTCGTTCGCTTTTTTCCCTGTTCGTTCGGTTTTTTCCCTTTTCCTTCATTTTTTTCCCTCTCGTTTGTGTTTTTCCCTCTTCGTTTGGTTTTTTCCCTCTTCGTTCGTTTTTTTCCCTTTTCGTTCAATTTTTTCCCTCTCGTTTTGATTTTTCCCTTTTCCTTCGCTTTTTTCCCTTTTCCTTCAATTTTTTCCCTCTTTGTTTGATTTTTTCCCTCTTCGTTCGGTTTTTTCCCTTTTCGTTGTGTTTTTTCCCTTTTCGTGCACTTTTTTCCCTCTTCGTTTGGAATTTTCCCTTTTCGTTCAGTTTTTTCCCGTTTCGTTCATTTTTTTCTCTCTCGTTTGGATTTTTCCCTCTTCGTTCGTTTTTTTCCCTCTTCGTTCAGTTTTTTCCCTTTTCGTTAGGTTTTTTCCCTTTTCGTTCGGTTTTTTCCCTTTTCGTTGGGTTTTTTCCCTTATCGTTCAATTTTTTCCCTCCTTTGGATTTTTCCCTTTTCGTTCGCTTTTTTCCCTTTTCGTTTGGTTTTTTCCCTTTCCGTTCGGTTTTTTTCCCTCTTCGTTCGGTTTATTCCCTCTTCGTATGGATTTTTCCCTTTTCGTTCGGTTTTTTCCCTTTTCGTTCATTTTTTTCCCTCTCGTTTGGATTTTTCCCTCTTCGTTTGGTTTTTTCCCTCTTCGTTCAGTATTTTCCCTTTTCGTTGGGTTTTTTCCCTTTTCGTTCAATTTTTTCCCTCTTCTTTGCAGTTTTCCATTTTCCTTCCCTTTTTTCCCTATTCGTTCTGTTTTTTCCCTTTTCGTTATGGTTTTTTCCCTCTTTGTTTGGATTTTTCTCTTTTCGTTCGCCTTTTTCCCTGTTCGTTCGGTTTTTTCCCTTTTCCTTCATTTTTTTCCCTCTCGTTTGGGTTTTTCCCTCTTCGTTTGGTCTTTTCCCTCTTCGTTCGTTTTTTTCCCTTTTCGTTCAATTTTTTCCCTCTCGTTTTGATTTTTCCCTTTTCCTTCGCTTTTTTCCCTTTTCCTTCAATTTTTTCCCTCTTTGTTTGATTTTTTCCCTCTTCGGTCGGTTTTTTCCCTTTTCGTTGTGTTTTTTCCCTTTTCGTGCACTTTTTTCCCTCTTCGTTTGGAATTTTCCCTTTTTGTTCGGTTTTTTCCAGTTTCGTTCATTTTTTTCTCTCTCGTTTGGATTTTTCCCTCTTCGTTTGGATTTTTCCCTCTTCGTTCGTTTTTTTTCCCTCTTCGTTCAGTTTTTTCCCTTTTCGTTAGGTTTTTTCCCTCTCGTTTGGGTTTTTCCCTCTTCGTTTGGTTTTTTCCCTCTTCGTTTGGTTTTTTCCCTCTTCGTTCGTTTTTTTCCCTCTCGTTTGGGTTTTTCCCTCTTCGTTTGGTTTTTTCCCTCTTCGTTTGGTTTTTTCCCTCTTCGTTCGTTTTTTTCCCTCTCGTTTGGGTTTTTCCCTCTTCGTTTGGTTTTTCCCCTTTTCGTTCAATTTTTTCCCTCTCGTTTTGATTTTTCCCTTTTCGTTCGCTTTTTTCCCTTTTCGTTTGGTTTTTTCCCTCTTCGTTCGGTTTTTTCCCTCTTCGTTCGGTTTTTTCCCTCTTCGTATGGATTTTTCCCTTTTCGTTCGGTTTTTTCCCTTTTCCTTAATTTATTTCCCTCTCGTTTGGGTTTTTCCCTCTTCGTTTGGTTTTTTCCCTCTTCGTTTGGTTTTTTCCCTCTTCGTTCGTTTTCTTCCCTCTCGTTTGGGTTTTTCCCTCTTCGTTTGGTTTTTTCCCTCTTCGTTCGTTTTTTTCCCTCTCGTTTGGGTTTTTCCCTCTTCGTTCGTTTTTTTCCCTTTTCCTTCAATATTTTCCCTCTCGTTTTGATTTTTCCCTTTTCGTTCGCTTTTTTCCCTCTCGTTTGGGTTTTTCACTCTTCGTTTGGTTTTTTCCCTCTTCGTTCGTTTTTTTCCCTTTTCGTTCAATTTTTTCCCTCTCGTTTTGATTTTTCCCTTTTCGTTCGCTTTTTTCCCCTTTCGTTTGGTTTTTTCCCTCTTAGTTCGGTTTTTTCCCTCTTCGTATGGATTTTTCCCTTTTCGTTCGGTTTTTTCCCTTTTCGTTCATTTTTTTCCCTCTGGTTTGGATTTTTCCCTCTTCGTTTGCTTTTTTCCCTCTTCGTTCGTTTTTTTCCCTCTTCGTTCGTTTTTTTCCCTCTTCGTTCAGTTTTTTCCCTTTTCGTTGGGTTTTTTCCCTTTTCGTTCAATTTTTTCCCTCTTGTTTGCATTTTTCCCTTTTCCTTCGCTTTTTTTCCCTATTCGTTCTGTTTTTTCCCTTTTAAGTTATGGTTTTTTCCCTCTTCGTTTGGATTTTTCCCTCTTTGTTTGGATTTTTCCCTTTTCGTTCGCTTTTTTCCCTGTTCGTTCGGTTTTTTCCCTTTTCCTTCATTTTTTCCCTCTCGTTTGGGTTTTTCCCTCTTCGTTTGGTTTTTTCCCTCTTCGTTCGTTTTTTTCCCTCTCGTTTGGGTTTTTCCCTCTTCGTTTGTTTTTTCCCTCTTCGTTCGTTTTTTTCCCTCTCGTGTGAGTTTTTCCCTCTTCGTTTGGTTTTTTCCCTCTTCGTTCGTTTTTTTCCCTTTTCGTTCAATTTTTTCCCTCTCGTTTTGATTTTTCCCTTTTCGTTCGCTTTTTTCCCTTTTCGTTCATTTTTTTCCCTCTCGTTTGGATTTTTCCCTCTTCGTTTGGATTTTTCCCTCTTTGTTTGGATTTTTCCCTTTTCGTTCGCTTTTTTCCCTGTTCGTTCGGTTTTTTCTCTTTTCCTTCATTTTTTCCCTCTCGTTTGGGTTTTTCCCTCTTCGTTTGGTTTTTTCCCTCTTCGTTCGTTTTTTTCCCTCTCGTTTGGGTTTTTCCCTCTTCGTTTGTTTTTTCCCTCTTCGTTCGTTTTTTTCCCTCTCGTGTGGGTTTTTCCCTCTTCGTTTGGTTTTTTCCCTCTTCGTTCGTTTTTTTCCCTTTTCGTTCAATTTTTTCCCTCTCGTTTTGATTTTTCCCTTTTCGTTCGCTTTTTTCCCTTTTCGTTCATTTTTTTCCCTCTCGTTTGGATTTTTCCCTCTTCGTTTGGTTTTTTCCCTCTTCGTTTTTTTCCCTCTTTGTTCGTTTTTTTCCCTCTTCGTTCAGTTTTTTCCCTCTTCGTTTGGATTTTTCCCTTTTCGTTCATTTTTTCCCCTCTCGTTTGGATTTTTCCCTCTTCGTTTGGTTTTTTCCCTCTTCGTTCCTTTTTTTCCTTCTTCGTTCAGTTTTTTCCCTTTTCGTTGGGTTTTTTCCCTTGTCGTTCAATTTTTTCCCTCTTGTTTGCATTTTTCACTTTTCCTTCGCTTTTTTCCCTATTCGTTCTGTTTTTTCCCTTTTCGTTATGGTTTTTTCCCTCTTCGTTTGGATTTTTCCCTTTTCGTTCGCTTTTTTCCCTGTTCGTTCGGTTTTTTCCCTTTTCCTTCATTTTTTTCCCTCTCGTTTGGGTGTTTCCCTCTTCGTTTGGGTTTTTCCCTCTTCGTTTGGTTTTTTCCCTCTTCGTTCGTTTTTTTCCCTCTCGTTTGGGTTTTTCCCTCTTCGTTTGGTTTTTTCCCTTTTCGTTCAATTTTTTCCCTCTCGTTTTGATTTTTCCCTTTTCGTTCGCTTTTTTCCCTTTTCGTTTGGTTTTTTCCCTCTTCGTTCGGTTTTTTCCCTCTTCGTTCGGTTTTTTCCCTCTTCGTATGGATTTTTCCCTTTTCGTTCGGTTTTTTCCCTTTTCCTTAATTTTTTTCCCTCTCGTTTGGGTTTTTCCCTCTTCGTTTGGTTTTTTCCCTCTTCGTTCGTTTTCTTCCCTCTCGTTTGGGTTTTTCCCTCTTCGTTTGGTTTTTTCCCTCCTCGTTCGTTTTTTTTCCCTCTCGTTTGGGTTTTTCCCTCTTCGTTCGTTTTTTTCCCTTTTCCTTCAATATTTTCCCTCTCGTTTTGATTTTTCCCTTTTCGTTCGCTTTTTTCCCTCTCGTTTGAGTTTTTCACTCTTCGTTTGGTTTTTTCCCTCTTCGTTCGTTTTTTTCCCTTTTCGTTCAATTTTTTCCCTCTCGTTTTGATTTTTCCCTTTTCGTTCGCTTTTTTCCCCTATCGTTTGGTTTTTTCCCTCTTCGTTCGGTTTGTTCCCCTCTTCGTTCGGTTTTTTCCCTCTTCGTATGGATTTTTCCCTTTTCGATCGGTTTTTTCCCTTTTCGTTCATTTTTTTCGCCTCTGGTTTGGATTTTTCCCTCTTCGTTTCCTTTTTTCCCTCTTCGTTCGTTTTTTTCCCTCTTCGTTCGTTTTTTTCCCTCTTCGTTCAGTTTTTTTCCCTTTTCGTTGGGTTTTTTCCCTTTTCGTTCCATTTTTTCCCTCTTGTTTGCATTTTTCCCTTTTCCTTCGCTTTTTTCCCTATTCGTTCTGTTTTTTTCCCTTTTAAGTTATGGTTTTTTCCCTCTTCGTTTGGATTTTTCCCTCTTTGTTTGGATTTTTTCCCTTTTCGTTCGCTTTTTTCCCTGTTCGTTCGGTTTTTTCCCTTTTCCTTCATTTTTTCCCTCTTCGTTTGGTTTTTTCCCCTCTTCGTTCGTTTTTTTCCCTCTCGTTTGGGTTTTTCCCTCTTCGTTTGGTTTTTTCCCTTTTCGTTCAATTTTTTCCCTCTCGTTTTGATTTTTCCCCTTTTCGTTCGCTTTTTTCCCTTTTCGTTTGGTTTTTTCCCTCTTCGTTCGGTTTTTTCCCTCTTCGTTCGGTTTTTTCCCTCTTCGTATGGATTTTTTCCCTTTTCGTTCGGTTTTTTCCCTTTTCCTTAATTTTTTTTCCCTCTCGTTTGGGTTTTTCCCTCTTCGTTTGGTTTTTTCCCTCTCTTCGTTCGTTTTCTTCCCTCTCGTTTGGGTTTTCCCTCTTCGTTTGGTTTTTTCCCTCCTCGTTCGTTTTTTTTCCCCTCTCGTTGGGTTTTTCCCTCTTCGTTCGTTTTTTTCCCTTTTCCTTCAATATTTTCCCTCTCGTTTTGATTTTTCCCTTTTCGTTCGCTTTTTTCCCTCTCGTTTGAGTTTTTCACTCTTCGTTTGGTTTTTTTCCCTCTTCGTTCGTTTTTTTCCCTTTTCGTTCAATTTTTTCCCTCTCGTTTTGATTTTTCCCTTTTCGTTCGCTTTTTTTCCCCCTATCGTTTGGTTTTTTCCCTCTTCGTTCGGTTTTTCCCCTCTTCGTTCGGTTTTTTCCCTCTTCGTATGGATTTTTCCCTTTTCGATCGGTTTTTTCCCTTTTCGTTCATTTTTTTCCCTCTGGTTTGGATTTTTCCCTCTTCGTTTCCTTTTTTCCCTCTTCGTTCGTTTTTTTTCCCTCTTCGTTCGTTTTTTTTCCCTCTTCGTTCAGTTTTTTCCCTTTTCGTTGGGTTTTTTCCCTTTTCGTTCCATTTTTTCCCTCTTGTTTGCATTTTTCCCTTTTCCCTTCGCTTTTTTCCCTATTCGTTCTGTTTTTTCCCTTTTAAGTTATGGTTTTTTCCCTCTTCGTTTGGATTTTTCCCTCTTTGTTTGGATTTTTCCCTTTCGTTCGCTTTTTTCCCTGTTCGTTCGGTTTTTTCCCTTTTCCTTCATTTTTTTCCCTCTCGTTTGGGTTTTTCCCTCTTCGTTTGGTTTTTTTCCCCTCTTCGTTCGTTTTTTTCCCTTTTCGTTCAATTTTTTCCCTCTCGTTTTGATTTTTCCCTTTTCTCCTTCGCTTTTTTCCCTATTCCTTCAATTTTATCCCTCTTTGTTTGATTTTTTCCCTCTTCGTTCGGTTTTTTCCCTTTTCGTTGTGTTATTTCCCTTTTTCGTGCAATTTTTTCCCTCTTCGTTTGGATTTTTCCCTTTTCGTTCGGTTTTTCCCTTTTCGTTCATTTGTTTCTCTCTCGTTTGGATTTTTCCCTCTTCGTTCGTTTTTTTCCCTCTTCGTTCAGTTTTTCCTTTTTCCCTTTTTCCCGTGCAATTTTTCCCTCTTCGTTAGGTTTTTTCCCTTTTCGTTCGGATTTTTCCCTTTTCGTTGGGTTTTTTCCCCTTATCGTTCAATTTTTTCCCTCGTTTGGATTTTTCCCTTTTCGTTCGCTTTTTTTCCCTTTTCGTTTGGTTTTTTCCCTTTCCGTTCGGTTTTTTCCCTCTTCGTTCGGTTTTTTTCCCTCTCTTCGTTCGGTTTTTTTCCCTCTTCGTATGGATTTTTCCCTTTTCGTTCGGTTTTTTCCCTCTCGTTTGGATTTTTCCCTCTTCGTTTGGTTTTTTCCCTCTTCGTTAGTTTTTTTCCCTCTTCGTTCAGTTTTTTCCCTTTTCGTTGGGTTTTTTCCCTTTTCGTTCAATTTTTTCCCTCTTGTTTGCATTTTTCCATTTTCCTTCGCTTTTTTTCCCTATTCGTTCTGTTTTTTTCCCTTTTCGTTATGGTTTTTTTCCCTCTTCGTTGGATTTTTCCCTCTTTGTTTGGATTTTTCTCTTTTCGTTCGCTTTTTTTCCCTGTTCGTTCGGTTTTTTCGCTTTTCCTTCATTTTTTTCCCTCTCGTTTGGGTTTTTCCCTCTTCGTTTGGTTTTTTCCCCTCTTCGTTCGTTTTTTTCCCTTTTCGTTCAATTTTTTCCCTCTCGTTTTCGATTTTTCCCTTTTCCTTCGCTTTTTTCCCTTTTCCTTCAATTTTTTCCCTCTTTGTTTGATTTTTTCCCTTTTCGTTCGGTTTTTTCCCTTTCCGTTGTGTTTTTTTCCCTTTTCGTGCAATTTTTTCCCTCTTCGTTGGATTTTTCCCTTTTCGTTCGGTTTTTTCCCTTTTTCGTTCATTTTTTTCTCTCTCGTTTGGATTTTTCCCTCTTCGTTTGGATTTTTCCCTCTTCGTTCGTTTTTTTCCCCTCTCTTCGTTCAGTTTTTTCCCTTTTTCGTTAGGTTTTTTCCCTTTTCGTTCAATTTTTTCCCTCTCGTTTGCATTTTTACCTTTTCCTTCTCTTTTTTCCCTTTTCATTCAATTTTTTCCCTCTTCGTTCTGTTTTTTCCCTTTTCGTTATGTTTTTTTCCCTCTTCTTTTGGATTTTTCCCTCTTCGTTCGGTTTTTTCCCTTTTCGTTCATTTTTTTCCTTCTCGTTTGGATTTTTCCCTTTTTGTTATGGTTTTTCCCTTTTCATTCGGTTTTTCACCCTTTTCGTTGGGTTTTTACCGTTTTCGTTCAGTTTTTTCCCTCGTTTGGATTTTTCCCTTTTCGTTCGCTTTTTTTCCCTCTTCTTTCGGTTTTTTGCCTTTTCGTTCAATTTTTTCCCTCTTCGTTATGTTTTTTCCCTTTTCGTTGGGGTCTTTTCCCATTCGTTTGGATATTTCCCTTTTCGTTCGATTGTTTCCCCCTTTTCGTTGGGTTTTTTTCCCTTTCCTTCGCTTTTTTCCCTCTTCGTTCGCTTTTTTCCCTTTTCGTTTAATTTTTTCCCTCTTCGTTTTGTTTTTCCCTTCTTCGTTCGGTTTTTTCCCTTTTCGATTGGATTTTTTCCCTTTTCGTTCACTTTTTGTCCCTCTCGTTAGGATTTTACCCTCTTCGTATGGTTTTTTTCCCTCTTCGTTCGGTTTTTTACCTTTTCGTTGGGTTTTTTCCCTCTTCCTTCGGTTGTTTCCCTTTTTGTTGGGTTTTTTCCCTTTTCGTTCTCTTTTTTCCCCCTTCGGTCGGTTTTTTCCCTTTTCGTTCATTTTTTCCCCTCTCGTTTGCATTTTTCCCTCTTCGTTTGGTTTTTTCCCTGTTTTCGTTGGTTTTTTTCCCTTGTTCGTTTGAATTTATCCCTCTTCGTACGCTTTTTTCTCTCTTGTCGTTTCGGGTTTTTTTCCCTTTTCGTTCATTTTTTCCCTCTCGTTTTGTTTTTTCCCTCTTCGTTCAGATTTTCCCTTTTCGTTCAATTTTTCCCTCTCGTTTGGATTTTTCCCTTTTCCTTCGCTTTTTTCCCTTTTCGTTCAATTTTTCCCTCTTCGTTTGGTTTTTTCCCTCTTCGTTCGGTTTTTATTTTTTCGTTGGGTTTTTTCCCTTTCGTTGAATTTTTCCCTCTCTTTTGGATTTTTCCCTTTTCGTTACGTTTATTCCCTTTTCCTTGGGTTTCTTCCCTCTTCCTTCGGTTTTTCCCCCTTTTTGTTGTGTTTTTTCCCTTTTCGTTCATTTTTTTCTCTCTCTCGTTTGGACTTTTCCGTCTTGTTTGGTTTTTTCCCTTATTCGTTGGGTTTTTTTCCATTTTCTTTTGGATTTTTCCCTCTTCGTTCGCTTTTTTCCTTCTTCGTTCGGTTTTTTCCCTTTTCGTTCATTTTTTCCCTCTCGTTTATATTTTTCCCTCTTCGTTTGGATTTTTCCCTTTCTTCGTTCGGTTTTTTCCCTTTTCGTTAATTTTTTTCCCCCTCTCGTTTGGATTTTTCCCTCTTCGTTTGGTTTTTTTCCCTCTTCGTTCGTTTTTTTCCCTCTTCGTTGGGTTTTTTCCCTTTTCGTTCAATTTTTTCCCTCTTGTTTGCATTTTTCTCCCTTTTCCTTCGCTTTTTTCCCTATTCGTTCTGTTTTTTCCCTTTTCGTTATGGTTTTTTCCCCTCCTCGTTTGGATTTTTCCCTCTTTGTTTGGATTTTTCCCTTTTCGTTCGCTTTTTTCCCTGTTCGTTCGGTTTTTTTCCCTTTTCCTTCATTTTTTTCCCTCTCGTTTGGGTTTTTCCCTCTTCGTTTGGTTTTTTCCCTCTTCGTTCGTTTTTTCCCTCTCGTTTGGGTTTTTCCCTCTTCGTTTGGTTTTTTCCCTCTTCGTTCGTTTTTTTCCCTTTTCGTTCAATTTTTTCCCTCTCGTTTTGATTTTTCCCTTTTCGTTCGCTTTTTTCCCTTTTCGTTTGGTTTTTTCCCTCTTCGTTCGGTTTTTTCCCTCTTCGTTCGGTTTTTTCCCTCTTCGTATGGATTTTTCCCTTTTCGTTCGGTTTTTCCCTTTTCGTTCATTTTTTCCCTCTCGTTTGGATTTTTCCCCTCTTCGTTTGGTTTTTTCCCTCTTTGTTCGTTTTTTTCCCTCTTCGTTCAGTTTTTTCCCTTTTCGTTGAGTTTTTTCCCTTTTCGTTCAATTTTTTCCCTCTTGTTCGCTTTTTTCCCTATTCGTTCTGTTTTTTCCCTTTTCGTTATGGATTTTTCCCCTCTTTGTTTGGATTATTCCCTTTTCGTTCTCTTTTTTCCCTTGTTCGTTCGGTTTTTTTCCCTTTTCCTTCATTTTTTTCCCTCTCGTTTCGGTTTTCCCCTCTTCGTTTGGTTTTTTCCCTCTTCGTTCGTTTTTTTCCCTTTTCGTTCAATTTTTTCCCTCTCGTTTTGATTTTTCCCTTTTCCTTCGCTTTTTTCCCTTTTCCTTCAATTTTTTCCCTCTTTGTTTGATTTTTTCCCTCTTCGTTCGGTTTTTTCCCTTTTCGTTGTGTTTTTTTCCCTTTTCGTGCAATTTTTTCCCTCTTCGTTTGGATTTTTCCCTTTCGTTCGGTTTTTTCCCCTTTTCGTTCATTTTTTTCTCTCTCGTTTGGATTTTTTCCCCTCTTCGTTTGGATTTTTCCCTCTTCGTTCGTTTTTTTTCCTCTTCGTTCAGTTTTTTTCCCTTT